>CM051462.1:75987333-78387333 GCA_028095005.1 Rhynchospora pubera
AAAGTTACACACTTCACAATACCTCTTCCCTCCTTTTTTTCTTCCCACACCTATCCAAACGGAGCCTTAAGGTGCGTTTGGATCGTTGGAAGAAAGAAGAAGAAGAAGGAAGAAGAAGAAAAAAAATTATAAACAATCCAAACTCTTCACAAAGTTACACACTTTCCAATACTTCTTTTCACTTCTTTCCTTCTTCCCACACCTATCCAAACGCACCCTTAGAAAATTAAGCTCTCTGCCTCTCTGTATATTTGCTTAACTCTAGAGTATCAATATGCTTCACGCCGTGTTAATCGATGATTTAAAAAAAATCTCACGTCCATCTTTATTTTTAAATCAACCACGCAGTTTTTTAGTTATTTTATTTAATAGCTTCAGTCTTCAGGTCTCCAAGACTCCAACTATTGCTCCGGTACGGCGGTACCGCATTGAAAGTATTAGCTTTGACCAAAATCTGATAAATAAACCCTTCATGTATGCTTATCTAGCAGATTGACCATTTTATAAAATCTCATATTATTATACTCCAAGTATTATAATGTATTTAAATATTCTTCTCTGTGGAACAGTCTTCCAATATTATATATTTTTCTATTTTCCGTGGAATTTTCAAATGCTTTCCAAAAACTGATGGCTGTACATGATTCAACGCAAATCCCATTAAATGCGCAAACCTATATCCTTCAATTAAAAATAGATCCCCATATCTCAAGTAGGCAAGTAGCATGTAACCATGTAGAAAATAATATTATTACAGATGGTTTCGCTGTGATGATTCTGATTAGTCTGAATAAAATACAAATGTCTATTTTAGATGGGCTCGTCAGCTTCTTCATGGGCCTTATTTGGGCCCATATGTACTCTTAAAACATTGAAGGTTTCTAGGCTTGCGAAAATTGGCCCATTATGTAACGCGAGAGTCAAAGTTTCCGTTATTGGTAAAGGAAATTGATTAGTGCCATCACATTCCGTGCCATCTGCGTCATATCACTGCACAGCGCCTCAGCGAAAGTCAGAGCAGCGCTCTATTCTCTCTACTCACCCAGTGCGTATTTTTTGTTCATTTCGTTATTATAAGTGTTCACTGGACCAAATATGTTCATTTTGATTTTTTTAATCAAAAGTTCAATTTGGTCAATACATGTTCAGTTAATTGAGTATAATTGTTCAATTAGTTGCATCAGACAATATAAATGTTATGAGCAACATGTTTATTTTATTAAGTATAAATGTTTAGTTTAGTAAGTACGAATGTTCAGTTTAATAAGTATAAATGTTCACTTATTTAAATGTAAATGTTTAGTTAGTTGCAACAGAAATATGACTGTTATAAGAAAAAAAATCAAGCGAAGGGGTCATGAACCGAACAAAAAATACATGAAAAAAATTAGAATTGGAAATGAACCGATCCGATTTAAATTAAATTTTTTCTGATTCTACCCCTGTCTCGTAGCACACCTCTTGACTACGAGCGACTCTGATTTTAGCGCGATTCTGACGCATTTAACTGAACACTTTTTATTATTAAACTAAACACTTCTTATTATTAACGTGAACATTTGTTACACACAACAGCGATGGCTGGGGTGGTATATTTGCTGATCGCAATTATAATTCCTGATTAGTAAATTTCATATAATTTTAGGGAAATTGATTACTGCCATTTGCAGTTTTGCCATCTCTGCCATCGCTAAATATAAAGTGAACATATAGAGGATCTAAGTGAACACATACAGACAAATAAGTTCAATGAAAATAAGTTGAATATGCATGTAAACTTCTGAACAAGTGATGAGAACACTTATTTATTTGTAAGTGTTCACTTAGATCGTCTATATGTTCACCTTATTTGCTTTATATATTCATTTTGTATTTAACGATGACTGGGATGCTATATTTGCCGATATTACTTATAATTCCTGTAATTTTAGCTGAAGATTTATAGCTTTGTTGTAAAAGGGCCTATTTTAGTTGTCAGCTTCCTAAATGGGCCTTTTTTTTGGAAGAATTGACAGTGGCTGTCAATTGAATTCCAAAATGGGCCTTAGTTGAAGTTTTCATTGTTTTGCACAACTTCAAATCTTGTTGCGGCGCAACAAATATTCCCTGGATTCCAAATTATAAGTAACTCAATTTCAAACCCTGAAATTACTGTAGGTGAATCTCCAATCGCAACGGTTTGAGTTACTGTTAACCTGCGATGGATTTAATCTAAGCCCTTCGTCTCCACTAACTCTCACCTGCATGTGTCCCCTCCCCTCCTATCCGTTTTTCTGTTGTCGCTTCTTTGTGGCATCGCTGCATTCAAATTCTGTCTTTGACAAATTCTATCGAGAATCAATTGAGCACACTTGATTAGATACCCATCGTCTCGCCACAATAGAGCCCTCTCTCTCTCTCTCTACACACTCCTCCATACCCATTCTCTTCTGGACCCTTCTTCCAAGCTGCGACGCGAGGGTTTTTCTGATCTCAGGGCTTTCGTGCAAGATCGGCAGAGGGAGCAACGACAGCGCAAGATTTGGAAGAGAAAAGAAGCAGATCTAAGGCAAACCTGAGTTTGCTTTCGTGCTTCCGGTCTAGAGGTCAAACTACGGAGGTTAGAAATGAGCAAACCTAAGGCAAATTCTGCAAATAGCAAGAAAAGGAAGGGAAAAGAAACAATTAATCGAGCTTCGTGTTGCCTTAGGTTTTCTTCTTTTCTCTTCCTTTTCTCTTCCTTTTCTCTATATTTTATGGGGCTTAAGTGTTAGTTTTTGATAATTATTCAGTCGAGAAGATTGAGGATTTGATGAAGTTAGCGAGAGAAGGGAGCTTTGCTTCCAGTAATTCCACTTACATGCCTCCTACTTCTTCCTCTTCATCTCAAATCTCGGTAACGGGTCAATCTACTGTTGTATCAGCTACCTTTATGTTGTCAAGGGCTCAGATTCAACCTCAGAAGCAGAACTAGGCTGCATTTTCTGGTAATTATTCAAAAATTTATTATTCGTGGAAAACGTAATAGTTGAGATGCATCTGTTGTTTTTGCTTTTGTCTTTTTCAGGTTGTGCTCTTTGGTCGTTTTCTTTTGTTCTGTTTGCTCCTTCCAGGTTTGCTTTTTCAGTTTCTCTATTTACTGATTCTTTATGTTTGTCTACATCTCGGCTGGATTGGTATGGATAGCCATCGATGTTGTTCAGGTCTTATTTTGACCTGTTTTTTTTTTCCTCCTTGCTTTTCATGGATGGTGCTGGTGGTGCCCTTTTTAGTCAGCTGTTCTTCGGCCTGTTTTCGTTCACTTGCTGTGGTACTCCTTTACAATTTACATAGTCATTATTGTATTTGATACTTTTTTTTAATATGCAGATGTGATTTTCATTTCGCTTCAGAGTATCATTTTGCCTTCAGGTACATCCCTGTACCGGCTAAATTGCTTTCTGTTTTTCCGGCCACTATACCAATATGCATCCTCGCACTAAAACAAGTTAACAAGTTATCATTTCGCCTTCAGGTACATCGGTGTACTAGCTAAATTGCTTTCTGTTTTCCGGGCCACTATACCGAATTCTACTGTTCACTACTTGAATCGTCATTTATATATACTTGCTATCTAACTTGATTGTTAAACTCTCGCATTATGGTTGCTTCCAAATCATCAACTGCTGCTAATGCCATGGTTGAGCAAGTTAAGGCATTATAATACAGAGTTTTTCCTCAATTGTTTATGATTTTACATGGTTGCTTGTATTTCCTATATATATAATTATATATATGTCTTTATTTGGCCTTAATTGCAATTACCACTTAATGATTTAATGATATAAATTAGTATCATTAAAACTTGCAATTTGGATTTACTGCTTGACCCAAAATTAGTATCGTTTGCTTGGCCTAATGCCTACTATTTCAGTATTGCAATTACAAGACTTGCAATTAGTGCTGAATGATTTTACATAGATGCCCCTAACTGGATTTCTTCTACATGCAGTGAAAAGTTATTGGCACGAATTGAGCGCATCTTATGGGAAATAATAATAATAACCAAGAATTTGAAATCAGCATGAATGCTCAGAGCCTTGGATTTAGAATAGAGGCTCATCCAAGTTGGTGTTAGTTTACAAAGCCAAAAATATTTCTAATGGCATTCGTGCAAAAAGTAGAACCATTATAATGGTTAAAACTTAAAATATATATTTTTTATTTTATGTCGTTTGTGCCATTCTTTTAAAAGCTATTTTGATCTTTTTTTGGTTACTGTTTCAAAGGGTCTATGGTGCTTGTCAGAAAAATGATCATCTATTTTGTCTGATTGTTATGAGTTATCTTGGTTTCTAGGGATGTGTAAAATCTCTGCCCTAATTAGCTTTTCACAATAAGAATTGCTCCCCTAATTTTGTTATTATGCTAATATAGTTCTATTTGTTCTTGTAGGATAAGTCAGAAGTCAAATTGGCAAGAAGAAGCCTTGGATTTGATTCCCAAGAACTGCGCCAGAAACACAACCACATTGATCTGGTCTCAGCAAGGTTAATCAGAGAATCTTTTTGTTGCAAGGCAATTGGTATATCGATTAGTAACATTTTGCTTCTTATTGATCAATGTTTTTATGCAATTGTAATTGGAAGAAGGAAATTGTTATTCAAAAGTCAAAAATGTTTGCAAATGCCGATGATTAAATCTGAAGTTTCATCTAATAGTACATGAAATCTACTTTAAATTCATGTGAATTTGGAGTCATTTGTGCTCAGTACGCCATTAGTACCAGTTTATGCCAAGCATTTCTTGGCTGCTGTAGCATATATATATATATATATATTGTGTGTGTGCTGACATAATTTCTTGGTTGATCTAATATATTGGCTTTTGAAAGAACAAGAGAGAAGATTTAGTTTCTATTTATGTTTGATTAAAGCTCCAAAATTGAAGCATTAAAACTAGATAGTTGGAAATATTCCAAATAGACAAAATTATTCTGGTATAGCAGATTACACTGAGAAAACAATGATAGGGTCATATAAATATTACCTGCAAGTTTGGAATGATTCTGAAATTTATTAGATGACATGTATAACATTTATTTATATTGCAGAGAATACACAATGAGCTCTATTTCTGTGGATGCCACTTTTATCAGGTTTTGCTATTCCTTTCATCTCTTATTCAGCCAATCCAAAAAAAAAATTATCGATTTTATGAGTTCTATTTAAAATCATTATAAGTGAAACAATATCATGGTTTACTGAAGATGAAAATTACATTATATATATTTATCATACATAGTACCTTTGTTTACTATTAAGGAAACCATATTGGATGTAAACAAGGGTAAAAATGGAATTAATTTTCGAATATTGAAAATTAATAGTGAATTTGCTTGCTGTAAATAAAAGCATCGTTTGTTTGGCACGTTTTTAGATCGCCATATGTAACATTTATTTGTATTGCAGTGATATGCACTACAAGTATCTGTTTATGCAGGTGTCACTTTTGCCAGGTTTTGCTATTTCATTTCATCTTTTTATTTCCAGTCGAAACAAATTTAAACTATTTTATGAGTTTTATTTGACATTATCGTAATTAGTTTCATAAATAAACATCGATACACTTTTAAATTACACAAAAGCATTTTGCAGGTTTTTTTATGCTATTAAAGGTGTTCTACACTTTGAATTATCACTTTATTTCTAAGCACGTTAATCTACTTAAAAAAAATGCAAGATGCTTTTGAGCTGATTGAAAATAATAAAAAAGTTCAGTGATAAAAAAAAGAATAATCTAAAAAGTTCATTGGCTTGCAAATGTGGTTATATATCATATATCAGGAGTCAATTGTCTCAAAAGATTCAGGTGCTGTTGTTTTTCTGATTGCTAGATTCAGTATGTACTTTTATATTTAGTCAATGATTACTGAGTATTGTGTAATAGTTTCTATTGATGAAATGTTTTTTTTCCCTTTTTAACTTGCCTCTGTTGCTCTTTCCAGATTTTTTGGGGGGGAAAAAAACTCCACTGCCTCACAGATCTGAATACCGGTCGATTTAACCATGCTACCCCTACTTTATGGATTGACCTAGGGAGTTTTATCTCACCATAAAAGCATGCTATAGGGTCTGGCCATTGTGCTGGTACAAATCGATGTTCTTTTTTTTGTTCTTTCCCTCGCTTTTTCATTTGCTAATCTTTGGAGTTTCTCTTCTTCCTATGAGGCTATTCATCTTTCTTTTTGTGTGTCAAATTTAAACTTATCAGCTTTGAAGCTCATGGATTATCAACAACTATTGTAAAATGACAATTCATCAAGTGCCATACATGCATTATTGTATTTCAATTGCTGTTACTTTCTTGCTAAAATTAGAAAGAATCAAAAGCTGAGCTAAGCTTCAACATTCATCGCGCGAAGCGCGATGTTATAAGCTAGTTTAAATAAAAAACTACATAGTTGCTTAGAGAGAACTTGTAAAGAATCTTTTGAGGGTCAATAACTCCATCACAGAAAGAGAGGAAAAAAAAAAAAATTCTTAGTACAGTAAGGCACCACTCTTCTCCACATTGGTTCAAAGCAATTTGCACTCCTCTCTCTCTCAAAAAGCCTCTTCGAAGGTAGATTATGCAGAGAAGTCCTTCTTTTCTTGTTATTTCGTTAGGAGGCAATTAATCAAGCACCGTGTCTCTGTTGCAATGTTGCAGTAGCGGAAGCAATTCTCAACCGATTTGATATCATTGCAGAGAAGTCCCTCATTTTCTTCGAATTTCACAAAGATTGGATCTCCTTGTTCATTTAACCTAAAGCAACTTCTCTGCACATCGCGCTATTAATTAATAATTCTTTCTGGCCTTTACTTCAGTCAGAAGGTTTTTGGTACTTCTTAAACATGCCCTTTATTGTCCTGTAATTTATATTGTCATTTCTACTATTTGTGGAATAGCCCTGGAAAGAATAAGTTTTGCACAATGGGGGCTGGTGAGGCAGCCAAGGAGTATGTGGCAGGCTTCGCTGCCGGCCTTTCCATGGTCATCACTGGTCACCCTTTTGACACTATCAAGGTTTTCTCTTCTTTATTTTTATGTTAGTTTTTGGTATTTTGTACAGTAACAGATCATTTTTTAGCTCTTTTCTCAATAAATTTGCATCTGCGTGTATTTCTAGTTATGATCTAGTCTGAATTGTGATAGCTTCTATGAAGTCAAATATTGAAGATATTGTCACTGGGTAAAATTTTAGTGTACCAAACCCAAGTACCAGCATATTACCTGGTACTGGTAAATACTACCAGAATAGCAACAGTATGAGGAGCCTTTTTTGTGTAAATGGTGTAAGGGGCATTCTAATAGAATGAAACGAAAGTAAATAAATAATGCCCTAGAATGTCCCCAAAAAGAAGACTTTGAAAGGTTTTGAATTGAGAGTACTGGTCAGGATGGGACAACAGCGTGGTGTTGATATGAAAGCATGGGCGTATAGTTTTTGATGATCAGATGCTCTAGCTTCTTGTTCTTACTAATGTATTATTGTGCTTATTTGTTCATAGGTCAAGTTACAAGCTCACAACACTACTACAAATCAAAAGGTGTACAAGAATGCTTTACATTGTGCCAGCCGAATCTTGATTGATGAAGGAGTAAGCATCTTCTCACTACAATTCACGATCTAAATGATGCATGACAAAAAATAACAAATAAAAAATAAAATACAATATGCAAAATATGCTACTACTAAGGCCATGTAACATTGTAATTTTATTACTTCGAAGGTTTTTCATCCGTATAGAGCACTTAGTGTTTATATTTTAATTTTTGGACAAAACCTGATCATTTTGCATGCTTGCAATGTTAACACCATTTGTTGTGATGGTTACAAAAGATGCTGATCAGGTAGATTAGTCTGATAAAAAAAATATGATTCCTTAAATATTGACATGTTATACCTCTCTCGCGAGCTATCTTTTCTGAGATGTAAATCAGAACTACTCTACTTGCCTTGCATTTGAGGTGCCATAATAGTTTTATGTTATAAGGTAAGTCCCCTCCTTTGCAGTGGCCACCTCGGAGCTATTCAATTTCCTCTCCAATCTTTTCAGCTCTAAAACTATGATGGGTTCAACATGCTAAGTACAAATTCAATAATTACTGAGTGCTGAATATTGATATTTTTCTTGTTAATACCCCTCTCTGTGTCCACAACATTGCACTGTGTTTTTTATTAACCTGATATGGATGCATTATGATAATTCTGTATCCATGAATTTTTCTCATTAGGGCATTTTGGATGGGATTCTATTTAACCTGCTTTCACCCTAGTCTAAGGTCCCTAATTTATTTACTTTCAATATAGATAAGAGGGTTGTATCGAGGTGCTTCTTCTTCTTTCATTGGGATGTCAATAGAGAGCTCTGTCTTCTTTGGCACGTATTCACTTATGAAAACCTTTTTCCAGGTTACTTCATAGATTTTTTTTTTTTTCCTTCATGAGGATATTATATTTCACATGCATGACCTAAATATTTAGTTAGTTTCCTTTATAAAAGCAGGGAGCAAATGCTGATGGTAAACCACAACTACAAGTGATACTGCCTTCAGCAGGATGCAGTGGTGCATTGATTAGTAGCATCCTCTGCCCAACTGAGCTGGTTAAGGTAAAGCTATTTGTTTAATAATGATCATTCATTAGTAATTGCATGATTATTGTATTACTTTTTTTGACATGTAATGCCAAAGAGTTCTCCAGTGTAGGATGCAAGTGCAAGGAAAGATGAACACAGGTGCCAAGTATAAGGGGCCTTTAGACTGTGCTATAAAAACTGTGCAGAGTGAAGGAGTAAGCATCTCCTTTTCTTTGTCATTAATATTGTAATTGTTGTTTACTAATTTGGCTGAGCAAATTTGTTATATTGGATCTGGCAGGTAAGAGGTATATTTCGTGGTGGGATGGCTACTTTAATGAGAGAGGCCATAGGAAATTCAGTTTTCTTTGGAAGTTATGAATTTAGCCGGTATTGGATGCATTTGCATTTGGATTCCATACCTGGTATTGAGAAAAACCGAATGCTCAATGACATTGGTATTGGCATCATCAGTGGTGGATTCAGTGGGATTGCGGTAAGTGTAGTTACTTTGTAAAGCTAATGCTCAGTGAGACCCTTAAAGTACAGATGTTCACCCTTCTGGTATTATGAGAAGTTTCTCTTTGATTTTTTTGTGATAAGAGAGACACTCGTAGAACATTTATTATTTATCACTTTCCCTTATGTAATCAAAGCTTACCCATCAGAAGTTGGGTGCAGAGATAAATAAAAGCACTTTTGACTTGCAAATTTTAATAATTTTCTTCAAATTCAATAAGATGCTGGCGACAAAATTGTCATTTTTAGTTTTAAGTGAGTCTTTTGTGAATAACCCGAAATGTGGTGCAATTAGTTGCAAATATAAGAAGTGTTGATTCCTGTGAGCAAATGTTATAAACAGTATATATAATTTGCACAATGCTTTGTGAGCAATTCCATTTTTATATCTTATAAAGGTTTTCTAAATGCTAGATATTTTACATTTAGATGATAATAACTGTAGTTTGCAACCACCCTTAGCATTTACACACTTCTGTAAGTACTGTCACTGCAGTGTATTTGGACACTTTTCTAATTACTGTCAACCTCCCTTAGTACCAAGTACCAACTGCTTTATTTTCCTGTGCCCTATTCTGTGTTATAATCTTCCACTGTTAAAGCTGCAAACTCAACAAGACATAAACTAACAAACTGACCTTAGCCTAATCAGTCTCAGATTTCTGAATAGACTCAGCCAACATTGTCAGACCTTTTTGCAGCCCAAGGGTGAGCTACTTACAGGGGTGATCTGGTCTGTGTGATTTATCCATACTTGATTACATAAAACCCTAACGAACAGTGCCATAATTTCAGTACCACAAAAGCAACAAGCAAATTACAGCCAGCATTTTTTGTAAGAATCATTTGATCTGTCTATCTGCAGTTTTGGACAGTGGTGATGCCAATTGATGTAGCTAAAACCATTATTCAAACTGCTCCAGATGTGAATTCTAGCCGAAATCCTTTCCAGGTTATAAGTCTGGTAGGTACTTTTTGTGCTGCATTTTTGTTTATTACTTGTTGCAGTCGTGCTGTATCTGTAGTTTCATATTTATCATTATCATTATCAGGTATATAGAAAGTCTGGATTTAGAGGTTGTTATGCAGGCCTCGGGCCCACATTAGCAAGAGCATTTCCTGCAAATGCTGCTGCTATTGTAACTTGGGAATTCACTGCTAAGTTACTTGGCATCAGGCGTGAGTAATATTAGAAGGTATCCCAATTTATATTTTTTTGGGTCAATAGGGAGTGACTCTAAATTATTTTTTTTGGGTGACTTGCAATACTTAAAGAACCATTATAAGAGGCTCGTAAATTGAAGAAAAGAAGCTACTAAAATACCTACCCATATTATGAAGTTTTAGCTCAAACAATTTTGTAACAAAAAATATTTTGGTTTATGCTTTGGAAATGTCATGCTTCCTACAATTAAGGGCAAAATTTTCAGCAGTGAGCATATTAATCTTTTCCATTATTATACTATCTTTTTTTCCTTTTACTCTATCGAAAATGTATGATTCGCAAATTGCAACAATTTTAAAAGAGTTGGTTGATTTTTCTGAGTTATGTGTAGACATTGTAATTATCTGTAATATGGAAAAGTAATGGAATACTTTGCAGAATGGTCTTTGTTCTTTTAATAGCTGTTGATACATTTCAATTCTTGCATTTCAGCAATCTTCCTTTTTTGGCGTTTGACATTCCCATTTTTTGAGAAAGTTTGGTGAACAGCTGAAGCCACCATCTCTGATTTGAAAGCTTAGTTGTAATTGTTTCCCCCATAAAAATTTTTGACCTGTTACTGCTCGCAAAATTGCAAGCGGATGTAAACTAAATTGTACTAATACTTTTCTCTTAATTTGTTACGGCTGATTTAGGCAACCAACAAGATGCACATTTGCTTTATGCAATTTTTTGATACAATTGTGAGAATAACCGTGTTTATGAAGAGCCGACGTGTGTCATAGCTTGAACAATGTTTGCGTCCCCAATACACTTTTATTATTTTCCTTTAAATTGCATAATATGAAAAATTAATTGTTGGATCTAAATAGGTCCTGTGTGGTCTTGAACGTTTAGATGTTATTTAGTTGTGATGTTTTAGGAGATTGTGTGTGACCAGGAAATTTGTTAATTGAGGCATCATTCATCATTCATCTTCTGCTTATTGAATTGTAGCAATAAAAATGCCGCAGAAATCGTACAAACGCAAATGGGGAAAACAAGAGAGAGATAGACGCGCACGCACACTGACGAGGATTGTTTTTCCAAACCTCCCCATAGGAGACGGATTGTTTTTTAGATCTTCTACTTTGGTCAATCTGATTTTTCATAATCATAAAGTAACATAATATTTTTTCTGTTTGAAGTCTCTATTTAATAACTGTTAACCAACGCCTAAGCGGCGGAGCGGCAAGGAATTTCTATTTAGGATTAAAGTGCCTCTAGGCACTTTAACTGGATGCTTAATAATACATGTTACGTGATTCAGCTCCGAAACAATGAATAATTATATATAGAGAAATTTGAAGATTCAATTGATTTTAACTGTACATATTTTATTGCTTGCAGTTATGGAACGTTAAATTTACCTTTACTTTGAAATTTGTAGTTTAATAACGACATTGTTTGGAAAAATAAAATATGTAACATTAAGTATTAGTTAAAATTTTAAATTCATTAGTATTTATAAGTAGCATTTAAGTAATAACCAATTTGAACAATTCTGCAAAACATTACATGCATATTAAAATTTTTATATTCAACTAGCATTGCTTAAATATAAATTTATAAAACCAATTTCTACAAATTAAATACGCAGAGTACAAGACCATTCTATATATAAAAAACGCCCATTCTTAGAATTTTAAGTATTTTTGGTTTTAACAAATTTGAAGGCCCGAATAATTACAATCCAGATAATTCCGAAAAAACTTAAATGTCGAGTACAAACCGCACATGGCATAATGACCCAATAAGTGTTTTGTTTCTCTAATTGATAAAGCTTCTTTGCAATACAGACTGTGATCTTCTGCAGCACTGTTCACACAAAATTTTATATCACAACCAATGGAGATCTGATTATTGCTGACCCAACAGGGAAGACTTGTGACTGAAAACATGGTGAAAATAGACCGGATATTTGCAATATTTTGAAATGGTGGTAGTTCATAACAAAAACTAATTCAAAAGTAACGCCCCGAACTTCGACTAGAAGATGTGTTGTGTATGAATGTAACCTGCACATTGGTGTTTTTAGAATTGATCAGAACATTTCGAGAGCATATCCATCAAAAATAACAAAACTAAACTTTTCTGTATTTCAATTAATGATGTCTCCACAAATCAATGTTTATACATTAAATTGAATTGAACTGAACTTGATATTTTGACCCTATTGGGAATTCTGACTAGCTAGCTTTAGCTAATTCGTTGCAGAAATAAACATTTGAATTTTACCATAATATATAATAAAATATGAGACTGACCAGTTAATTAGTTTTCCCCAACATCTCAAAGCTGATTGCAATTGTTAGATAGTATGAAGATAGCATCCAAAAGAACTCAGAAAACACAAATGTAAGTTAAGTCATCCACTTCAACTATTTATTAATGAATGGTCTTCAGTTAAGTTGTGTGTAACATGTTAGGTTTGTCACACTAAATGAAACGTACAAATCGGCATGTCATGTGTCATATATTAAATAGTAAAACCGTATCACGCTTCAATGAGTTATTATCATTTAACAAAATATTAATGCAATGAAGTTTAAGGTCTGGAAAATTCAAGATTTGGTTTCAAGTGGTAAATACTGGATTGGTTCTTCCTCTGATTCTTAATTCTTAATTTCTTATAATAGAGGACCAATTTGATATTGCCACTTGGCAGCACCAGGATTTATCCTTCTCTGTTCTTAATAATTATTTTGTGCAAGTTAAGGTTTCCTGTCAGGTGGACCACACTCATGGCTCATCTCGATACAAATGGTTTCTTAATCATGTCACACGTCATTTAAAAATAATAGCAAAGCTAATGCCTAATGCCCAAATCGGATGCTTTAAAATGATCTTACCTTATAGTCTAGCATTAATTTAATATGATGTTATTTTTTGTTCGGAAAAATTAGATTTATGCCATTATAAAAACTTGTCAATTTATAAAATGCAATTGTTATAATTGTTAGAGATATGTCCTAGAAGCCAATCATATTTGGCTACTTCTATGGTTTTATGTTATTGATGATTTTATATCATTTGTTCCTTGATTTATGTGTTGACAGTTCATTTAGGTTGAGGATCTGAATTATAGATCACTGTGTTTCATTTAGTAGTAAATGACAACAATAAATCTAAAGCGTCCATAATCTTGATAATTAACAAGGAACATTAATTATCAATAAGATTAGTATGCAAGTTAAGTGATGATTAAGTTCTATAAATCACAGGTTAAGAGTAACCAACTTAATTGCATATGTTTATGTTAATTGAACATAGTACAGGACATGACCCAACGAAATAAATATATGGATTGTGTTATGTGTCATTATTTATTTCGTTATGATTTTGATTCTAAGTTTGAGATGTTTATCTTTTCCACATGAGGATAGGTTCAATAAATATCGTCTACCGCTGATTCCCGATAAGGGCTGCTATACGGACGTTATTTATGTTCTCTTGAATTCTGCGGGGAAAAGCTAAATTATCAAGAAAACCGTATGTCCCTCATTAATTCATTTAGTGAGTGACGATATCTGTTTGGGCCCCTTGATGGAGATAGATTGTTTGCTAGCAACTGATACAATTATCTCTAGATCAAGAAACGTATAATCTGCAAGAATGACACATTCCTATCTTGGATTATACGATGATATCGTGTGACATAAGAATCAAAATAGAGATATACCTTTATTCTCTTATGCAGGATTGAAATATTGTAGCTGTACACTATTTATGCGAATTGGGAATCATAACGTGTTGCTAGATACCGCTTATGATTATTGGAATTAAATAGCGATTTAACTCCATGTCCAACGTAGCATAAATCCTCAAAGGGTCACACAAAATTGGTGTTTTAACCATGCGTGCATTATTTATTTATTTGCAATAATTGGTATTGCAAAATATGATAAGTTGATTAATTAATTAAATAGCGTTATAGACCGTTATAATTAATTAAATCAAAGGGATCATATAGAAATAAATTAATGCATTTTCTAATCCCTAAATAATTATTATTAAGTTAATAATTATTTATTTCAACACATATGCATATTAAAAGGCTTTAATTAAATAGTTAATTAAAAGCCCAATAGGGAACCAAATTGAGAGCAACAAAAAGGGCCATTTAATGATTGATTGAGTGGACCCATGAGGCAAAGCACATAGCCCATAAAGGGCCCTTATTGTGGCCGGCCATGCTAGTGGTAGGTGGGGTGACAATCTTGTAAATAGTTGGTGTGAGGTAGGTAGGGTTTGCACACTATATAAAGGGTTGTATGGTTGCAAATTCCCCTCTCTCTCTCTCTTCCCACAAAACCTAGCCGCCCCCCCTAGTGGTAGGCGCCTCCTCCCTCTTCTCTCCCTTTTGCTCATGTGTTGAGCCCCATTCTTCCTCAAATTGATTAGTTGATTTGCTAGAAGAACGGGTTTCCTAGGGATTAGTCATATCCTCCAAGACTACTAGCATAGCTCTTGTTGAGGATTTGGTTAATACCAAGTGGACTCGAGGAGATTCGACAAGGAGGCCGAATGAGCAAGCACCACCTTCATCTAGCCGTGGTTCGAGTCCCCTTGATTACGATATCAAGGGAGGTACATCTTTGAACCATTTCTCTTGTGTGAATAGCTTAGTACTAGTTGCTATGTGTGTGCATGCTTAATTGTGGGTAATTAATAGTAATTATCTTTGAAAAATTAAAATTGTGCACTTAACTAACAGTGGTATCAGAGCACATGGTCGTAGTTAAGCTATTTTGACACTTAATTAAGAGAAATTGGCTAATTAACGGATTAGTAGAGATGATGCGTTTCTTTGCTGTCTGGAAATAGTATTTTCTGTGTTGTTTCGCGTTTTTCGCTTTGATGAGTTCTCTGGAAGATCTTTCCATCTACATGAAAGTTGTAGATCTGTGGATTTTGATTCTTTTGGCGTTAGATTCACATTTGTCTGAATAAGTATGGATTTATTGTGAATAAAACGGCGACAGTGTGCAGAACCAGTTTCTGTTCGTACTGTCCTGTTTGAATGTCTTGAAAGATTTATATTTTGAATATAAGTACCAGTGTTCTATGGCTAGATTTAAAGACTACTTGAAGCTCTTTCTGAGCATGTATAAATTGTTGCATGACTCAGATTAATTTGTGGGTTTTCAAGTATGAAAAGGAAGATCTCGTCAGATCCAGTTTGTTGAGGAAATCGATTGTTCTAATAAACTGTACCATCTGAGAACTCCTTTAAAAATTATGTTTAAATGGAGTTGTTCTATTTTGAGTTAGGATTCTAGGAAAATTAATTTCATAATTTTTTGTGAAAGTTTGAACCTTCAACTATGTTAAAACATTTTGATCGACAGTCTGTTCCAGTACAGAATTTGTTGATTGTTTAGTATGTAACTCGAACTTTTTGAACTGAACTTAGTGGTTTTCTTTTCATGGATAGTTAGCCTATAGACTAAACTAGTTTTTCTATGTATATTGTATATATAAAAACTGATTAGAAGGTGGTCTAACAGACCAAATGGTTGAGAGGATAAGCTGAAAGTCTCATAACGGTGTTTCGTGCACTTGTAAGAGATTTGTCATTTTTTATTCTCCCAGATGGTTTAAGATCTCTTCTTGAAATTTTTACTGGTATTCACAACTATGATAAGGAGCTTAAGTAATTTATTTGAGAATTTTTGGAGACCCTTAACTATTGTTTTTGTTGGATTCCATTAGTTACGTTTTTAATAAATTACTGTTTTTCTAAGTATTCAAATTAGTTGAAAACAATTAGAAAACTCCTTGTTTGATCTCCTTTCAGTTATGGGATGTTGAAAGAACTTTCTAAATGAATTTAAACAAGTTTTGTTGTTTAAAATTGAGAATTTGTACACGGAATTTACTTATGGCAAACGATACGCAAAGATGTTTGAAAATCGTTAATTGGAAACAAAGTGCTTGTATGTGCTAACTTTGTTTTGTAGGTGGATAGTGGGTTTAGTATGGCTCAAGACTCAATGCCTTGTGGTTGTAATTTGAATGCATGTGTGAATGCTTGTAATGCAGCCTTTGGTGCCATTAATTAATTAATTTGTTGATTAATTTTTTATGTAACTTGTGAGGCTTGCGTGCCCCTAAGGTTAGGATGGGAATATGATGTTTTCACATGTATTTTGCACCTTTATTTTATATAGGATTTAGATCCTTATAGAATTTAGTGGGAGGGACAATGATTAGATTAGTTTTGCTCCATGGACGATGTGGCGAAACTAATGCAAGCGGGAGCCATACAACCCCACAACTATGAGATGCTTATGTGATTACTTTTGTTAGGTTAGGTATGGGTGTATGCTTACACGACCACCAAACAAAGTGTCATATGAATTGTTTGTCCCAAACTAAAACGAATAAGTTAAATCGCCCTCCTTCTCTCTATCTCCTTCACGCCGATTGTCACTCATGGCGCGGTCCGCCCAAGCGGACGTCATGGTTCCAATTCGGTAGTCGGGGTGAAAATAGCTAAGATTTGCAAGGAGCAAATAGTGAGAAGTGACTTTTCGATGGACCCAACTAGAGTTTGGACATCGGGGCGAAGTTCGCTTATGCGAACCAAGAGTCATGGTAAGAAGATTGGTTGGAGAACCTACCTTATCTAATCATCTTGGATGACGTGCCATAGCAGGTCCATTTTGATGAAAATAGGGGTCTTGGAAATCACTATACTTAGGGACTTTAAAAAGTGTAGTGAAAGTTTTACTTTTGTTAAAACTAAAAACATAAAACTAATTGACCTTTAAATTCGATAATTGTTGTAGATGTCTTCCTATTCTTTAACGCTTCGTTCTCTTCTTGAGAAAGAGAAACTCGCTTTTAACGGTGCTAATTTCTTGGATTGGCACCGCAACCTAAGGCTTGCCCTTAGGTTTGAGAAAAAGGAGTACCTCCTCACCACTCCGATTCCCTCTGCTCCTAAGGACACCGATCCAAAGGATAAGCAAGAGGAATATGAGAAGCACGTCAATGACGACATGGAGATGTCGGTCTTGATGGTTGCGGTCATGGAATCGGAACTCCAAAAGGAGTTCATTGATAGTGGTTATGGAGTGTTCGAAATGATCACTCGTCTCAAGAACATGTTCCAAACCAAGGCCCGCACCGAAAGGGCCCGTCTCATCAAGGCCGTCGCCAACACTCACTTGGCGGAGGGTCATGAAGTCGGGCCACACGTCATGAAAATGGCGGGGTTGTTTCGGCAGCTTGAAAAGCTTGATACGCCCTTTCCTTCGGGTGCGATTCAAGATTTCATTCTCAACTCCCTCCCTCCAAGCTTCACCGGCATTGTTGTGAACTACCGGATGAATGACATGGACAAGAGCATGGATGATCTCCAAAACATGCTCGTTGAGACGGAGGATAGTCTCAAGAAGGAGAAGGGCCCAAAGGATGTTCTTGCCATGAGTGACAAGAGCAAGAAGAACAAGAAGCGAGGCCGTAAAGCCAAGAAGGGCAAAGGCCCGGTGACGCCCCAAGGTCCGGCCAAGGGTGCTCCCGTGGGTTCCAAGAAGAAGAAGAACCCGACCACTCCCGAGACCGTTTGCTACTATTGTAGAAACAAGGGTCATTGGAGGAGAAACTGCCCCAAGTACATTGCCGACAAGAAGGCGGGAACCGTCCAACCTTCTTCTTTAGGTATATTTGTCATCGAAACCCTTCTCGCTACCTCTAACACCGATTGGGTATTCGATACCGGTTCGTGTGCTCACATTTGTCGAAATGTGCAGGTCCTAAAAAATAGGAGGCGGCTCGAGAAAGGTGAAGTTCAACTCCGCGTCGGGAATGGCACGTGCATCTCCGCTATGGCCATTGGGAGCGTGGATTTAACTTTACCTTCCGGTTTTGTGTTGGAACTAAAGGATGTATTTTTGGTTCCCTCTATCACTCGAAACATTATCTCTATCTCTTGTTTGGACAAGGATGGTTTTGATGTTGTAATAAAGAACAAGTTGTTGACCTTGTTTCAAAATGAAGTACGTTTTTGTGATGCGCATTTATTGAATGGTCTTTATGTGCTTGATTCTAGCGGACTTATCTTGAGTGTTGAGAATGACAATAGGAAACATAAGATTTCACATGAGAATGCAACTTTGATGTGGCATTGCCGCTTAGGTCATATCAATGAGAAACACATCAAGAGATTACAAACCGTTGGTCTCTTGGATCAATTCGCTTTCGAGCCAATTGACACATGCGAATCTTGTTTGATGGGAAAGATGACCAAAGCGCCTTTTCCTAACAAAGGAACAAGGGCAAATGACTTATTAGACCTTGTACATACCGATGTATGCGGACCTATGAGCATTTGTGCACGTGGTGGTTATTCTACTTCATCACATTCACCGACGATCATAGTAGATACGAGTATATCCACTTGATGCGTCACAAATCCGAATCCTTTGACAAGTTCAAAGAATTTAAGAATGAAGTTGAAAACCAACTTGGTCGAAAGATCAAGGTCTTACGATCCGATCGAGGTGGTGAGTACTTGAGCCATGAGTTTGGCAACTATCTAAAGGAGTGTGGAATCGTTCCACAACTCACTCCACCCGGAACACCACAATGGAATGGTGTATCCGAAAGGAGGAATCGAACTTTGCTTGACATGGTTCGATCAATGATGAGCCAAACCGATTTGCCTATGTCCTTTTGGGGATACGCCCTTGAAACCGCAACTTTTACATTAAACCGTGTTCCATCAAAGTCCGTTGAGAAGACGCCCTATGAGCTTTGATTTAAGAAGAAACCAAGTATGTCGTTTCTCAAGATTTGGGGTTGTGAAGCTTATGTGAAAAGGCTAGTAAGCGATAAGCTTGGACCCAAATCGGACAAATGTCATTTCGTAGGATACCCTAAGGAAACGAAGGGTTACTACTTCTATAATCGCAACAAGAACAAGATAGTTGTTGCTCGTTATGGTGTGTTCTTGGAGAAAGAATTTCTCTCAAGAAGGAGTAGTGGGAGCAACGTGGTGATTGAAGAAATTCAAGAACCGCAACAACAAAGCATGCCTCAAGTAGGCAATGTAGTTGATCCCGATATGGTGCCAAATGAGGTTGCACAAAATGAGGATTCACCGAATGAGATTGTAGCCGAACCCATTCCACAAGTAGTTGTGGAAGAAGAGGTTCACGAACAAGCTCCCTCAAATGAAAACTCAAACATATCGCGAGTCGATGATGTTGAGGAAGCACCTTCACTTGAAGTTCAAGAACAAAGTCCACAAACCGTTGTGGAATAAGTTCAAGAACCTCAAGCATCTACCCTACGAAGATCGGCAAGGCCAAGTCGTCCACCTATAAGATATTTAGGTTTGCACAACGTTCTCGTTATGGAGAACGATGAGCCTTTGACCATTGATGACATGAGAAAGAAACCCGACTCCAAGGAATGGCTAAAATCCATGGAATCCGAAATGCAATCCATGTATGACAATAAGGAATGGACCTTGGTTGACCTTCCCAACGGAGTAAAACCCGTTGAGAACAAATGGATCTTTAAGAGAAAGGTCGACATGGATGACAACTTGACCATTTACAAAGCACGACTTGTAGCGAAAGGTTACAAGCAAATTCATGGTATTGACTATGAAGAAACCTTCTCGTCCGTCGTCATGTTCAAGTCAATTCGGATCATGTTAGCAATTGCCGCATTCTATGATTATGAGATTTGGCAAATGGATGTCAAAATCGCCTTCCTAAATGGAAATTTGGAAGAGGATGTGTACATGACACAGCCCGAGTGTTTTGTGGATCCAAAGAATGCTAACAAAGTATGCAAGCTTCAACGATCCATTTATGGATTGAAGCAAGCATCGAGGAGTTGGAACAAACGCTTTGATGAGGAAGTCAAGAAATTGAACTTCTCTCAAAGTGAAAAGGAACCTTGTGTCTACAAGAGGTTTAGTGGGAGCGTGGTTGTGTTTCTTGTTCTATATGTTGACGATATACTCTTGATCGGGAATGATATTCCCGAGTTGAATGTAGTCAAGGATTCATTGAAGAAAGTGTTCTCAATGAAAGACTTGGGCGAAGCCGCCTACATCCTAGGAATCAAGATCTATAGAGATAGATCAAAGAAGATGTTAGGTTTGAGCCAAGATGCATACATTGACAAGGTGTTGCAAAAACACAATATGGCAAATTCCAAGAAGGGATTCTTGTCTATGTCACATGGCATTTACTTGAGCAAGACTCAAGGTCCGACAACGGAGACAGATCGGGAATACATGAAGCGATTCAAGTATCCATCTGTAGTCGGATCGATTATGTATGCTATGCTATGCACTCGCCCCGATGTGGCACATCCGATTAGCGTGGCTAGTCGTTACCAAGCCAACCCAGGCATGCCACACTGGACCGCAGTCAAGAATATCCTCAAGTATCTCAAGAGAACCAAGGAGAGCATTCTCGTATACGGTGGAGACCAAGAGCTCGTTGTAACTGGTTACACCGATGCTAGTTTCCAAACCGATCGAGATGGCTCCAAATCACAGTCCGGCTTTGTGTTTCTGCTTAATGGTGGTGCCGTAAGTTGGAAGAGTTCCAAGCAAGATACTACGGCCGATTCCGTCACCGAAGCGGAATACTTAGCGGCTAGCGAAGCAGCAAAAGAAGCCGTATGGATCAAGGAGTTCTTGACCGAGCTAGAAGTGGTCCCAAGCATCTCAGGTCCAGTGGATATCTACTGCGACAACACGGGAGCCATAGCTCAGTCCAAGGAGCCTAGGTCTCACCAGAAGACTAGGCACATTCTACGACGATTCCATCTCATCCGTCAGTTGGTCAATGACGGTTGGGTCAAGGTCAAGAAGGTGGACGGTGCCGCGAACACAGCGGACCCTCTGACAAAGCCTTTGTCTCGAGCCGCGCATGAGTTGCATGTTGCATCCATGGGAATTAGGCGTATGCCTGATTGGCTTTGAGTTGTATCTTTTATTTAGGCGTTAGTATGAGACATGTATATTTGGATATTACATTGAGTACTACACACTGGCTAGAAGTCACTATTGATTGACTCTAGGCCAAGTGGGAGATTGTTAGAGATATGTCCTAGAAGCCAATCATATTTGGCTACTTCTATGGTTTTATGTTATGGATGATTTTATATCATTTGTTCCTTGATTTATGTGTTGACAGTTCATTCAGGTTGAGGATCTGAATTATAGATCACTGTGTTTCATTTAGTAGTAAATGACAACAATAAATCTAAAGCGTCCATAATCTTGATAATTAACAAGGAACATTAATTATCAATAAGATTAGTATGCAAGTTAAGTGATGATTAAGTTCTATAAATCACAAGTTAAGAGTAACCAACTTAATTGCATATGTTTATGTTAATTGAACATAGTACAGGACATGACCCAACGAAATAAATATATGGATTGTGTTATGTGTCATTATTTATTTCGTTATGATTTTGATTCTAAGTTCGAGATGTTTATCTTTTCCACATGAGGATAGGTTCAATAAATATCGTCTACCGCTGATTCCCGATAAGGGCTGCTATACGGACGTTATTTATGTTCTCTTGAATTGTGCGGGAAAAAGCTAAATTATCAAGAAAACCGTATGTCCCTCATTAATTCATTTAGTGAGTGACGATATCTGTTTGGGCCCCTTGATGGAGATAGATTGTTTGCTAGCAACTGATACAATTATCTCTAGATCAAGAAACGTATAATCTGCAAGAATGACACATTCCTATCTTGGATTATACGATGATATCGTGTGACATAAGAATCAAAATAGAGATATACCTTTATTCTCTTATGCATGATTGAAATATTGTAGCTGTACACTATTTATGCGAATTGGGAATCATAACGTGTTGCTAGATACCGCTTATGATTATTGGAATTAAATAGCGATTTAACTCCATGTCCAACGTAGCATAAATCCTCAAAGGGTCACACAAAATTGATGTTTTAACCATGCGTGCATTATTTATTTATTTTCAATAATTGATATTGCAAAATATGATAAGTTGATTAATTAATTAAATAGCGTTATAGACCGTTATAATTAATTAAATCAAAGGGATCATATAGAAATAAATTAATACATTTTCTAATCCCTAAATAATTATTATTAAGTTAATAATTATTTTTTTCAACACATATGCATATTAAAAGACTTTAATTAAATAGTTAATTAAAAGCCCAATAGGGAATCAAATTGAGAGCAACAAAAAAGACCATTTAATGATTGATTGAGTGGACCCATGAGGCAAAGCACATAGCCCATAAAGGGCCCTTATTGTGGCCGGCCATGCTAGTGGTAGGTGGGGTGGCAATCTTGTAAATAGTTGGTGTGAGGTAGGTAGGGTTTGCACACTATATAAAGGGTTGTATGGTTGCAAATTCCCCTCTCTCTCTCTTCCCACAAAACCTAGCCGCCCCCCCCTAGTGGTAGGCGCCTCCTCCCTCTTCTCTCCCTATTGCTCATGTGTTGAGCCCCATTCTTCCTCAAATTGATTAGTTGATTTGCTAGAAGAACGGGTTTCCTAGGGATTAGTCATATCCTCCAAGACTACTAGCATAGCTCTTGTTGAGGATTTGGTTAATACCAAGTGGACTCGAGGAGATTCGACAAGGAGGCCGAAGGAGCAAGCACCACCTTCATCTAGCCGTGGTTCGAGTCCCCTTGATTACGATATCAAGGGAGGTACATCTTTGAACCCTTTCTCTTGTGTGAATGGCTTAGTACTAGTTCCTATGTGTGTGCATGCTTAATTGTGGGTAATTAATAGTAATTATTTTTGAAAAATTAAAATTGTGCACTTAACTAACAATAATGCTATTATGCCATTATAAAGTTGTTAAAATTAGTTTTATATATACCGCCATTTTTTTTTCAAAAAATAAATTAACTCAATTCTAAAAATGTCATTATCAAATTGTCATTATTTTGGATAATTCCTAATTTATCCTCTTGAATACAACCGGCGACTCCGAATCGCTCGCACAAAAATTTAAATCATGACTGACGCTAATTAATTGTAGATTTTGTGGCCGAATATGTCAATACAGAAAAGGGCTGAAAAACAAGTGATTGTAGACGTTAATTAATTGATAGACTTCTGTAAAGTCACACCTCGAAAACATGATGAATGGAAAATTATCAACCAAAGCTACTGCCTAACAGATGCCGCACGGTAATAATCTACACGACTACACATGATGTGTTGTATACAGGAGATCTAACAATGAATCATCAATTTATGGCACTTCAAATCATCAACAATTTGCCTAGTTAACTAGTTGATCAAACCTATGTATTGGCAAAGTTTTTCCGTATTTCAGCTAATTTTGTTTGAAGCAATGTTTATACTTTGAATTGTATTAAACAAAAGTGCAAAACTTTCAGACCACTCTAGAGTCGTTTTAAGGTCTTTATATCAGTGCTGTTATTGGAGTGCATTTGGTTGGTGCTTGCACAATTTTATCTTTAATAGGCAGGGCGAGGTCGGTTTAGACCTTTTGGAAAATATCTTTGTTGTCACATGTTTGATTTTCTACTTGTGAGATTTGGAGCAGAAATCTCTTTTTTTTTTTTTGACCGAAATCCGTATATTTTTTTAAAACAGCAGACTCCCAAGCAGGGAGGCCTAGAGAAAATTATCATAAAACCAAATATATACAATTATTCATCCGAGACTGTTAAACAGCCACAGGAAAAAGAAAAACAAAACCGGCACCTCTGAACAAAAGCTGCTGCCGAAACCAAAGCAAAAGACTGGACAAAAATAAAAACTGAACTAGTGAACAACTAAAGCCAGCCTCTAAACTCTAATTTCCTAGTAAATCTTCATCTTCATCAAAAGTGCTAGTCACCCTGGAAGGCCCCACTGTTGTAGTAGCTTGATTGTTAGTTGTCAAGTCCTGTGCCACCTGATCACCAGTAGGGACCACTATCACTTGTGCATTCTTCAATTGCTCAGCGAAAGTAGCACGCCCACCTGTTCAAAATTGAAAGAGTGCCAAAGCAGTTGAATAAATACTTATTTGAGGTTTAATAATAGTGCCCTCAAAAATAACACTAACCGAAATCCGTATGTAATTCATTAAATTGCCAAAAAGTTACATAGTTCTGATGAGAGGGCAATTTCGGCAAAAAAGCGGAGCTGCCTGGAACCCTAACATACCAGTTAACTAAATAACTGAAAACAAAACGAGGTAATAAAATTAAAGTAAAACAACAGGCAAATAAGGACTCCGCCCACCGTCCTACTTCTGAAAACCTCTACATGTCCTTCATAAACTAGTTCTGCATACTACTGACAAAGAAATTTGGCTGCAGCTTCGCTGACACCTTCATTCTTGCAAGCAGGGCGATTATAATATAATAAAATTTAAAAATTAAAATAAATGATAAATTTAGTAAAAAGTCATTCTAAACATATATAATTAAAATATTACAAACTATATCATCTTTTTCATAAATCTAGTCATTCTTTTTATGATCTTTACTTCTCTATCAATTACCAAAAAACAATAAAAAGTAAAAAAACAACACACTCACACACACATTATTTTTAGGCATGTTCAATATTTTCTGAATATTAACCAAGGCAGTATAATTTTTTAAGCCCGGGTACCTATTAAATTCTACTATCCAAGTCCTTAATTTTCCAAAAACGACCATAGACAAGTGCCTAGGGTCCATTCTATTTGGATCCGCCACTAAAATGCAAGCTGTTGTGCAGTGCGGTAGCCATGCCAGCTTATTTCTCTACTTATTGCATTTTTTTGCCAAATTGTGTGTATCCTGGAAAGCATTTCTGTTAACTGTTTTCACAGTTATCCTTCCTTGAGCTGCTAGTATGCTATATTGCTATGGATCGCCAGACGCACCTGTTCCATTAAAGTCTTTCCTTAGTCACCAAATAAGTCATGTAGCCTTTTATCCTAATGTAGCCTTTTATTCTAATACGCAAAAAAAATGTCAGGAAAGATAAGACCAAAGTTGGAATCATATGAAACAATAAGAGTTAAAAGCATTGAAATGTTTCCAACCCGCCATCAATTTGATTTTTCAACCATGGATTGCATTATATAAATATATAGATATATAGACTAGACTTACCCCAGATTAGAAGAGAGAACAAAAGAATGGAAAAAAAATTTTCTAAAAAGCGTACCGACCTATATATTGAGAAAAGATCTAATTAACAATAACTTAGTCAATTTATGATACATCGAATCATCAATACTTTGCTCAGTAGGTAAAACCCACATATTGGGAAAAGTTTTCTGTATTTCAACTATTTGTTTAAACTTTAAAGCAATATTTATACATCAAATTGAATCGAGCAAAGCGAAATTAACTATGGCATTTCGGCCCCTACTCAGAATTCTCACAAGCAGTAATTTTTCAAGCTTTACATGATTTGTTGCAATTTCTTTTTACCAATTTCGATAAAATTCAAAAATGAATATATGTAGTATATATAGATACTCACCCTTTAATTAGTTCTCTCCAATATCTCGAAGATAAAGCAAATTGTTATGTAATTAATATGAAGAAAATATCCACAAGAGTCCAGAAACAAAAACTATGAATATTATGTAACCAGCTACTACCAAGCAGTAAATAAAGGGTTTTAATCAGCTAATTTGTGTTTTCTTGTTAGGTATATCACACAGAAAGAAACGTATAAATGGCATATTATACGATTATATATAAGATACAGAACAATGAAAGCATGACTTCGCGCTCCAAAATAGTATAGTATTTAACAATTACTTGCACTGTTGCGCATGACTGTGCTTGGTTGCCTCCACGAACAGGCTGTTCGCGAATAGCCATAGTTCGCACGAACCAAAAACCTCACAAAAAGGGCTGTTTGCGAATATCTCCCCTCGTTTCTAGTCCCCCGATTTTCACGAACTAATTTTGTTTGTGGGTCTTTGTTCGTCTCTTGTTCACGGTTAAACCAAACACAACTACTCTACAAAATTTTAGTAAAACTGAACCATATTTTTCAGGACTACCCATTCAACTACCAACTTTTGATTGGACTAAAGTGAAAAACGTTGATGCCGTATAGTTATGTGGGTCGTGGGCTGAGTTATAAGAGTTGTGGACTGTACAAAATACCTTATATAATTTATACGGTCCAAAATTTAAACTTATTTGCTCCATAACATCTAACAAGTACTTGAATCGTATATGGGTGCGTTTGGATAGGTGTGGGAAGAAGGGAAGAAGGAAAGAAGTGAAAAGAAGTATTGGGAAGTGTGTAACTTTGTGAAGAGTTTGGATTGTTTATATTTTTTTTTTCTTCTTCCTTCTTCTTCTTTCTTCCAACGATCCAAACGCACCCTATATGAGTTCCTGATCTTAAGATAAACAAAAACTGCTTAGCAAAAAAATAAAATTAATTAATTAATCTTGTCAATTTCCTAATACAAATTAGCAAAATTGCGATTAGAATTAAACTATTAATTCTTACTCAAGGCCGCTGCCTACTTGGTCAGGTAGCTTTTTAGTGTTCTGCAGCTGTGAATCGTGTTATTATTATCATAATGTAACGCGTCAAATTGAATAATTTTTTTTTTTTGGTCAGATAAGCCCGTAAGCATCAAACTGAATAAATTACTAAGTCGCCCCAGGGAGATAATTCCAAGAATAATTGTTCACGTATTTTAATCAATTCGGATTTACAGTGACAATAGTTCGTATAACCAATACACAGCGGGTCAAAATTAGTATTTGTATGACTTGCTACACACACTACCACAAAAAGAGGCTTTTGTAACGGGTCATCTGTAACGGATTTTATAAAAACCGTTACAGAACTGTGAGAGACCACGCGGAAAAAAAAATAATCCAATCTGTAACGGTTTTTAAAAAACAACCGTTATGACTTTTCCGTCACAGAAAAGGGAAAAAAACTGTAAACCCTTCTGTAACGGTTTTCTTATAAAAACCGTTATTCGAATCTGTAACGGTTTTTATTTAAAACCCGTTATAGAACCTAATTTGGTCTTCTGTAACGGTTTTAAACAAATAACCGTTATAGTTTTGGGTCGAAATAAAGGCTATGGAACCTTTATTTCTCCGATCGACCAAGCCCTCTCCTTCTTCATTTCGTGTTTTTCTTCCCCTCGATCTCTCCGCCGCCTCTTTGCCTCGCTCGATCGCCCCACTCTCGCTAGCAGGACGAGAGATCGCCACCAACCTCTCTATTTTCTAAACCCTAGCCATCTCTTTTCCGTCCAATCCGATCTGCACTCAGCGCTCGCTGCCTTCTCGCAAAACCTAGCACGAAATTAGTCCATCATCCCACCCAACTCATCTCGCTTGTAGATCCGTCAGCGGCGCTGGTGGTCGGGTCTCTTTCTGATCTGTCACCTATTCCTAGCTCCGCCTACTACCTCTGTGGTCGCCTCGTCCTCAACAACGGTGAAGGCTATGTACTGCCGAAGGTTGAGAAGTTGGTGGCCACGACTAGGCGAGATGGTGGCTGCGACGACGAGGCAAAGCGAGGTAGTGCTTCTCTTCTTCCCATTTTAGTCCCTTTCTCCTTCTTTATTGATTTGTTTATTTATTATTGTGACTTTTGTCTTGATCAAATTCGGTGCAAACACTTTTACTGGAGTTCGTTTATGCTTACATATTGGGAGGTTTGAATCTTATGAAATGATTTTATTGTCAGATTCGGTGTTAAGATTTTGACATCGAGTTTAACTTTTTCAATTATTTTTGAGAATCATTTGCGCCTTTATCAGTACTGTGCACCTTTATCAGTATCTCTGGCATGTAGTGAGAAGAGCAATCTATAGGTTGCTGATTTTATATCTTTTCTTGATATTTGAAGTCGCCAATTCTTTTTGGGGGCTAGGCTCATTGTACAACAATATATAAGCAAAACATAAAAACTTATTTCCTTTTGAAAACTGAAATTAGGATTGCTGGGGTCAGTTGCAGGTGGATTACAAAAAGTGCAGCAGTACACCTAAGGTCCTTAATTTTGACAGCATGTTTTTATTCCTTGCTTGTTGTTCACTGGTAGCATGGGCTCCATAGTTTGAACTTCTCTCATGGTTATTTTTGTCATTGTTTTGTACTCTCTTTCATATCATCTAATAAGATCCAAGGTCATTATGGTAATTTGTTATTAATTAGCTATGTTTTTACCTCTTTTTAAGTATGACCAATTGCAAAAGGTGCTTATTTATCTAATTACCATTTGAGTGCTAATTCTTAAATTTATTAGCAATTAGTTATGGCTTTAAGTACAAGTACCATAATGTCTGGCATTGTATTAGTCTTGATTCTTTTTATATGTTAATAGATCTTGGACTATTCAGCATGGTTCTTATATAGAGGAGAGACTATACGCCAAGCTTTCATGGTCAGATATCTTTAGCAAGTTGCTTGAACTTTTACATCTTTAAATTTATGTCAGGACATTTCTCATGTTCCATTAGTGCTATATTGGAAGAACCAATCATAGTTTTGACTTCACTTTTATGTTCTTTCTCGAGATAATTGGCTTACTTTCTGCATTGTTGCAAAGATAATTATAAGTTTGGGGATTTGGAGGAATCTGAGACATGGGCCAGTGAGTTGGTGTGCTATCTAGAACGGTTACATACATGATGCATAATACCTAAAAAATGTGATACCAAATGGATCCAGTACCGACATGAATAATTTAATTGAGAATTTAAGGTAGGATTATGAAGTTCATTATATTCAGTTGATGCAAATCTAGCATAGATTCTTTATTGTCGGTACGTTCAATACCTGTGCCAAGCCCAACTTGCATTTCTTTGGTCTCTGAAAAAAAAAAAATGCATGTTCACAACTCACAAGTTCATTCTTGATTTCTGATGCAGATGGCAAATGATCAATGACCTGAGAAGCATAGAACAGATATTGAAGCAAGTCTATGCTGATCACTCAACAGATGTTAACATCTATCTAGATTTCTCATGAGGCATTATCTAGGTAATTCACCTATTTTTCCTTCTAAATTTAGCGTAAAAAATGGTTGGTGTGTTGCTATTTTGTTCTTATACATCTATCCAGATTTGAGAAAATATGATCTTTGTCAAATTTCAGAATGAGACTGGTCTCTAGAGTATCATGCATTTATATAGTTTTGTAGTAGTTATAGTTGAAGTAATAACATTGTTATTGTCAGACTGAACCCTGCATCTTTAATTATCATAAAAAAAGAATTACAAAATATTTTACTACAGAGATCGGCAACAATGAAGAATAAGAAAGTATTTTTTTATTGTCTGATCAAGGACACAACTGATATGATTTTATTTTGTAAATTCGAGCAATTACAGGTTGACATAGATTGTCGAGCAAACGGAAGCCGTGTCGGATGGATGAAAGTCGTGGTCGACCGACCGAAAGCCGTGTCGGATGGATGAAAACCGTGGTCGAGCGATCGAAAGCCGTGTCGGATGGATGAAAGCCGTGGTCGAGCGACCGAAAGTCGTGTCGGATGGATGAAAGCCGTGGTCGACGATCGAAAGCCAAGTCCAATTAACTGTTATTTATATTAGTTTTACATTATT
Organism: Rhynchospora pubera; assembly: GCA_028095005.1. NCBI lineage: Eukaryota > Viridiplantae > Streptophyta > Magnoliopsida > Poales > Cyperaceae > Rhynchospora > Rhynchospora pubera. The sequence continues at coordinate 76,017,218 of CM051462.1, forward strand.
TATATGCATGATTACGATTGTGTCTCTAGCCAAAAAATATTATGTTATTTATATTATCTTTATTGTTGCACGTTTATATGATGTTTATATGATATAGTGATGGTAGCATAAATGATTTTTTTTTAAAAAAAATAAGAGTTTTGTAACGGTTATTATATAAAACCGTTATAAATAAAATTTATTTTTTTAAAAAAAACCAAGAGTTCTGTAACGGTTAATATAATAACCGTTATAGAATCTAGCATTCTGTAACGGTTAATATATAATAACCGTTATAGAATGGTTAATATATAATAACCGTTATAGAATCTAGCATTCTGTAACGGTTAATATATAATAACCGTTATTGAATCTAGCATTCTGTAACGGTTATTATATAATAACCGTTATAACTTTGTAACGGTTATTAAGGCTTCTGTAACGGGGGCTACAGTAACGGTAGGATAACCGTTATTAAGCTCTTTTATTAACCGTTACAGAAGACAAAATTTCGGATAGTGACAATCACAGATAACATATGAACACCAGCAGAAAATTATCATATATATGTTATAACCATCTCACAATGCGAGATCGAATTCACTAGTTGCAATAACGGATCTGAACAATTCATAATTGCATAAACCTAAAAACAAAAGGTCTAACAAAAAGGAAGCAGAATATATAAACAATGATTAGAAAAAATAGTTGACAAATCATTCTCATTCAGATAAATGGAAACAAATAATTATGTAATTTTTATATAGCTTATAATTAGACCTTTATAATAAATTTTTGAAACTTCATAAAAAGTTTCAGAAAATGAACAGCATTTCTCGGAAGCATTTTCAATTAGTTCACATATCTCTACAATTTGGAAAAGAAGACAATAGGAATATGTAACATAATTGAATGGAATAACGTTCAAGAATAAATAAACTTTGATCGTGTAATGTATTAGGCGCTATCTCCAAAATTTTCCTGGGACTCGTGCCTTTTCTTTTTTTCCTTTTACAAAATCCATCGTACAGTTGGAGTTTCTCCCGCACAGCCAGGACTCTGCTTCCGCATTGCTCGCATAAAAATTTATAGTATGACTAAAGGAGAGTTCTGATCATTTATATCAACAAAGATCTCACTACTGGACATCCCTCGAGGATAACAAGTGCCTGAAAATTAAGTGACTATAGACCGTACTTGAAATATTTTCGAATGGTCACACTTTGAAAACTTGATCAATGGAGGCTGACAGAGGCGGCATGCTAATAATCTGCACATGATATATTGCAATTTAAGTGGGAGTAATAAAAATATTAATAAAGCATAACTCAGTCAATGTATGGTTCTTAAAAGTCTCCAATTATTGCCCCAGTTGAATGGTATTGAACTAAGCTATTTTAAAGTATAGCATTTTGATCCCTAGTCAAAAATTTTTAAGTAACAATATTTCAAACATTAGATGATCTTTTGCAAAGTGCATTTAACATTATATTTTTTATTACTTCAAATATTGAATATCTAATATATATAAAACTCACCATTTAATTAGTGTTCTCCAATATCTAAAAGATGAATCAAATCACTGGATGATACAAAAAAAATCCATCCTAGAACCCTTTTTTTTTTCCTGGAAATAGAACCAACCATAAAATTGCACACACAAATGTGAGCTTGATCAACAATTTCAGATATTTATTGAGGGGTCTTTCAGTTAAGGTAGTGTTTTCTTTTTTCTTGTTAGGTATATCACACTAAAAGAAACGTATTATATAGGTAGTAGACTAGTAGGTAATGAAAACACAATATTTGAATCTTTCACATTGGAATTGTCCCATCATTATTTTTTTTTCATGTATTTTATATTTAAAAAGACAACTTGCTTAAAAAAATCATGCATTTAAATCGCATAATAATATGAAACTTCCTTGAACCCATAGTTACAAAAAATATCATCTAAAAAATAATGTTCCACAAATATTGATATAACATATTAATTATTTAATTTTTAACAAGATTGTTTTAAAAAAAAATTTCTGACCCAACTGGTATAGATTTGTCTAAAGGAATGCACATAGCTCCTCTGCTCTGTGCATAAGGAGGTGTAGCCGAAAAAAGAGGATATGCGGCTAGTGCGTGAAGAGGCACAGTTGGTTCGTGAGGTGCGGCCGGTACACGATGAGGTCCAGCCGGTGCACGAGGAGGTGCAGTCGGTGCATGCTCGAATTGGTGCAGCCAAGTGTGCGAGATGCACTCGGTGCATAAGGAGGTGTAGCCGGAAAAAGAGGATATGCGGCTAGTGCGTGAAGAGGCACAGTTGGTTCGTGAGGTGCGGCCGGTGCACGAGGAGGTGCAGTCGGTGCGTGAAAAAGTGCGGCCAATGTGCGAAGCGCGACTAGTCCGTAATGATGTGCGGCCGATGTGCAAAGAGATGTGATCGGTGCGAGAAGAGGTGTGGTCGGTGCACGAGATGCGACCGGGATACGAGAGATGACTTTGCTAATGGTTGTTCTCCGGTGTGCAAGATGTGGCCGGTGCGTGAATGTGGCTGATGTGTGCAATGTATGATCGTAGATACACAGATCGATGATTTGGTATACTCGTGGATGTAGCTGATTATTTTTTTCATGTTGTTTTTATTTTTATTTTTATTTTGTATTCGGTGTATCACTTGTGGTATATCACTGCTTGACAGCCACTGTCAAGCTTTTCTAAAAAAAAATATAGTAAATCTGCTGCTAATCTGCTATACTCCGATTAAACCTCGTCTATTATGTCCTAGCTCTCCATTGAATTTTAAATTTTATCATCACACAGATTTATTAGGCCGTTTCTTTACAAGATATGTAAAAAAATTATGCGAAGGATCCATAGTCAGCCTCTGACTAGTATGTCTAAAAATAATATGTTTATGCAAAGAAACCATTAGATTCTCTAATGAGTAATGACTATTACATAAGTCAAAAAAAGAAAAAAAATTGTACATGATCGATTAAGCAAATGTGAAATTGCAAGGTAACAAATCTCAAGAGAAAGATACAACACGGTTAAGGAAATAGATTAGGATATAAATCTTGATTCATTGATGCAAAGGACAATTTAGTCATTTAGACACAAAATATGTTGCTCCAAAAAAAAAGTCTGTTGTCCAAAGCACTTTCTTAGATGCTGGTTAGAAAATGTGGCCTCGGAGGAAGTTTGACCTCGTGCCTTTTCTTTTATACCTTTTACAAAGTCCACAGTTGGAGTCTCTCCTGCACAGCCTGTGCCCTTCTTCCGCATTGCTCGCATAAAAATTTAAAGTACGACCAACTGAGGATTGGGATCATTTACATCGACAAAGATCTCATTGCTGGCCATCTCTCAAGGATAACAAGTGCCTGAAAATTAAGTGACTATAGACCGTACTTGAAATATTTTTGAATGGTCGCACTTTGAAAACTTGATAAATAGAGGCTGACAGAGGCGGCATGGTAATAATCTGCACATGATGTATTGCAATCTAAGTGGGACTAATACAAATTAATAAAGCACAACTCAATAAATTTATGGTACTTAAAAGTCCTCAATTAATTATAGCATTTTGATCCCTAGTCAAAATTTTTAAGTAACAACCTTTCAAGCATTAGATTATTTATTGCAAAGCGCATTTAAAACTATATTTTTTTTATGACTTCAAATATTGAATATCTAATATATAAAAAAACTCACCATTCAATTAGTGTTCTCCTATATCTAAAAGATGAATCAAATCACTGGATGATACAAAAAATTCCATCCATTACAACTTTTTTTTTCCCCTGGAAATAGAACCAACCCTAAGACGTTGCACACACAAATGTGAGCTTGATCAATAATTTCAGATATTTATTGAGGGGTCTTTCAGTTAAGAAGTGTTTTTTTATTTTTCTCTTGTTAGGTATATCACACTAAAAGAAACCTATTATAGGTAGTAGGTAATGAAAACACAATATTTGAATCTTTCACATTGGAATAGTCCCATCATTATTATTATTTTTCATGTATTTTATATTTAAAAGACAATTTGCTTACAAAAATCAAGCATTTAAATCGCATAATAATATGAATATAACTTCCTTGAACCCATAGTTACAAAAATATCATCTAAAAAATAATGTTCCACAAATATGGATCAAGATTGTTTTAAAAAAAAATTTCTGACCCAACTGGTAGATTTGTTTTAAGGAATGCGCATAGCTCCTCTGCTCTTTGCATGCTGCGTTATGGGACTAATTAAACGCGGAAACCGGAAGGAACAAGATCTAGTGGACCTCTTTTATTTTGATTATGTGCCTGAGTTATAATAGTTGTTGACACTAAATTATATTAGATAATTGTGAGAATCATTAGAAATAAATTTTATTTGGTAACTAGATATGAAAAGAAATTCCTATTACAAGTTAATCATACAGATAAAAATAAGGTTATTGAAATTTAATGCAAAAAATTATCTTTCATTGAAGAAAATTGATGGAATTTAACACCAACATTGGCAAAACTTTTTCATATTTCAACTAATTATAAGTATATTAATTTCATAGGAATGATAACTGCCATCTGCAGTTTTGTCATCCCTGTCATCTCTAAATATAAAGTGAACATATAAAACAAATAAGGTGAACATATAGACAATCAAGTGAACACTTACAAACAAATAAGTGTTGTCATCATTTGTTCAGAATTTTACATGCATATTCAATTTATTTTCATTGAACTTATTTGTTTGTATGTGTTTACTTAGATCATCTATATGTTCACTTTATTTATTGTATATATTCACTTTATATTTAACGATGGCAGGGATGGCAAAACTGCATATAGCAGTAATCAATTTCCTTAATTTCAAGCTGAAAGAGGACTGTAAACTAATTTCAAATCCCGTCCATCCGTTTTCTTCTCTTGTGTTGCATCTGAGCCCTCCGTTTTCCTGCAATGTACTTTGATGTTTCTTCAAGTTTTATGTTGCAGCTTCTGTGCAAATCGCGTGGGCTATGCCTGTTCCTATACCAAATCAGCAAACCAAATCACGTGGGCTTCCCTTTTCTCCGTTTTCCTCGTTTGTACTTTTACATGATTCCAACGGGTACGGCGAACTGTGCTGGGCTTACTGGCTCCTCTCGAAGGCTCTCGAAGGCTGACTGACAATAGTTGGTATAACCAAATAACCAATACACAGCGAGTCAAAATTAGTTTTTGTATGACTTGCTACACGATTATTCACAAATTACATTAACATCAGCAGAAAATTATCATATCTTATAACCATCTCGCAATGCGAGATCGAACTCACTAGTTACAAACTTTTTTTTTTATTAAAATTACAAACTTACAATAACGGATCTGAACAATTCATAATTGCATAAACATAAAAAAAAGTCCAGCAAAAGGAAGAAGAATATATAAACAATGATTACAAACATAGTAGACAAATCATTAATTCTCATTCAGATAAATAGAAACAAATAATTACGTAGTTTTTATATAGCTTATAATTAGACCTTTATAATAAAATTCTTGAAACTTTACAAATGTTTAAGAAAATGAACAGCATTTCGCAGAAGCATTTTCAAATAGTTCTCATTTCCCTACATTTTTCCTTTTGAAAAAGAAGGCAATAGGAATATGTAATATAATTGGGAGGAATAACGTTCAAGAAATTAATAAACTTTTTCCCAAAATTCGGCCTAGGAGGAAGTTCGATCTCGTGTCTTTTCTTTTTTGCCTTTTACAAAATCCATCGTACAGTTGGAGTTTCTCCCCCCACAGCCAGGACTCTGCTTCCGCATTGCTCGCATAAAAATTTATAGTTTGACTAATGGAGAGTTCTGACCATTTATATCAACAAAGATCTCAATACTAGACATCCCTCGAGGATAACAAGTGCCTGAAAATTAAGTGACAATAGACCGTACTTGAAATATTTTCGAATGGTCACACTTTGAAAACTTGATAAATGGAGGCTGACAGAGGCGGCATGGTAATAATCTGCACATGATATATTGCAATTTAAGTGGGAGTAATAAAAATATTAATAAAGCATAACTCAGTCAATGTATGGTTCTTAAAAGTCTTCAATTATTGCCCCAGTTGAATGGTATTGAACTAAGCTATTTTAAAGTATAGCATTTTGATCCCTAGTAAAAAATTTTAAGTAACAATCTTTCAAACATTAGATGATTTTTTGAAAAGTGCATTTAACATTATATTTTTTATTACTTCAAATATTGAATATCTAATATATATAAAACTCACCATTTAATTAGTGTTCTCCAATATCTAAAAGATGAATCAAATCACTGGATGATACAAAAAAATCCATCCTAGAAATTTTTTTTTTCCTGGAAATAGAACCATCCATAAAGTTGCACCCACAAATGTGAGCTTGATCAACAATTTCAGATATTTATTGAGGGATCTTTCAGTTAAGGTAGTGTTTTTTTTTCCTTGTTAGGTATATCACACTAAAAGAAACGTATTATAGGTAGTAGGTAATGAAAACACAATATTTGAATCTTTCACATTGGAATGGTCCCATCATTATTTTTTTTCCATGTATTTTATATTTAAAAAGACAATTTGCTTAAAAAAAATCATGCATTTAAATCGCATAATAATATGAATATAACTTCCTTGAACCCATAGTTACAAAAAATATCATCTAAAAAATAATGTTCCACAAATATTGATATAACATATTAATTATTTAATTTTTAACAAGATTGTTTAAAAAAAAAAAATTCTGACCCAACTGGTATAGATTTGTCTAAAGGAATGCACATATATAGCTCCTCTGCTCTTTGCATGCTGCGTTATGGGACTAATTAAACGCGGAAACCGGAAGGAACAAGATCTATGTGCCTGAGTTATAATAGTTGTTGACACTAAATTATATTAGATAGGTGTGACAAGTTGTGACAATCATTAAGAATAAATTTTATTTGGCAACTAGATATGAAAAGAAATTCCTATTATAAGTTAATAATACAGATAAAATTTAGGTTATTGAAATTTAATGCAAAAATATATCTTTCATTGAAGAAAATTGATGGAATTTAACACCAACATTATATGAACTTACAAATCTACTTTATAAAATGATAAATGATATGGTGCATTGCGATGTATTAAGACTTCTGTATATCATGGTCATATTTTTTGGTTTTATGTTTGGTTTATGCTTAGGAAATGCTATGCAACTGGTAATGCAACTTTGCACCTCCTGTGTGTTTTCTTTTCTGTTCTTAATAATTATTTTGTTCAGGGTTAAGATTTCCTGTAAGCTGGGTCCGGGTCATCTTTATAAATATAAATGGTTTAAATTATAATTATGTCATGTCATTTGAAAAAATTCGGGCTGCTTAATTGGATGAATAAAATTCGGGCGCAAAAAAAAAAACACAGATTTTAGATTTTGATGTTAACAAACTTTAATAATTGTGTTTCGGAACCTTCTCTTTTCCATTACTTCGAAACTAGAAGGATTAACCAATTAAAATATCAATTGTTTTGAAGATTAGGACTCTGTATCATTTAAGTACTACATTCCGAATTATATTGTGAGATTTTAAATCCGATATATACGTTTTGTGATGAGCGAAGTTCCGGAAAACCATCTTTAGGTGCCACAAGTTGCCACAACTCATATTTTATTAATATTTTAAATTCAAACACTGAATCTAAATCGTTGATTTTGTTCAATTTAACGAATGATGCATATCTATATAGGTTTCATAAAATTTGGAGTCGGTTTGATGCTTGATCAAGTGATCAACAAATGAACAAATCTGATTAATTATAACTGTTTAATTCTAATAGTTTATCATTTGATCAAGTATCAAACCGACTCTAAATTTTATAAAAACTTATATAGAAATACATCGCTCCTTAAATTGAACAAGATAAACGGTTTGGTTTCAGCATTTGAATTTTAAAAATTTAAAATATTAATAAAATATGTAATTGTAGTAATTTGTACCACCCAAAAATAATGACACTAATAAAAGTCTGAACCTTGCTGTTATGTGAATACGTATAATGACGTTCTATCAATTACAGTGATGTTTAAAACTTATGTCAGACTCAAACTTTTATAATAGGATTTTGAAACTTAAAATAATTAATAGAAATTCACCGAAGAGTTCTAAAAAAGTTCACAAATCTCCTACGAATTAAATATTTTAGAAAAGGAGGCAATATAATAAGAAATATATATAAGTGAGTCGGGTAACGCTCATCTTTTTTTCATTCACCGCTATAAGATAGTTTCAGTTCCTTTTACTTACAAATTTATATTTTCTCCCCTCAATATTTGATTCGTTTTGTGTATCAATGTTTAAAGTAATTTTGCAGAGTACAGTATGCAAATGCCGTAATTGTTGTACAAAATTAGTGAAAAAAGAATGCTGAATTAATGAAACTAAGTAATTGTTTAATTGCTGTAACATAGATTTTAATAATTACCTGAAAAATACTAACATATGTTTTGCACAACAAAAAAAATTTAGATAAATGATATCTGCTTAATTATCTTGCAAATAGAATTGGACTTCCGGAAAGTGGAGCTGATGTCATCAACTGCTCAAAATAACAAGTAAATAAATTAGAACAACTCTGACATAGTCCAATGAGGAATTGCATTGCTGATTGCTTAAAAAGAAAATCACGTAAAAATGTGGATTGAAACAGGACATATTATTTGTGGAAAAAGGACAACAGAATTCAGTCAATTGAGATTGATACCTATTCTTTATGGCGCACATTTCTTTTTAACACTCATCTGACGCCCAACTCGACACAAAAAAAAAACAACAACAACAACTGAATATAATTGAGCACTAAATGTCATAATTAATGTACTAAAAAAAGGACATGCATGTTTAAACTCCATAAATTCCATCGATGGATAGAACTTGCTATCAGCAGTTAATGTGATATCATTGACCAAAAGAGAAGAAACCAAGAAATGATTAGTTGTTGATTCAAGGGTGCGTTTGGATCGTTGGAAGAAAGAAGAAGAAGAAGGAAGAAGAAGAAAAAAAAATATAAACAATCTAAATTCTTCACAAAATTACACACTTTCCAATAGTTTTTCCCACTTCTTCCCTTCTTCCCTTCTTCCCACACTTCCCAAAAGAACATTTTTTGTGCGTACCAAATTATCTTGGCAGTTGTCAATGGTGTCACACTGCTGGACGCTCGGACAATTATGAAAAAGGGGACCATAAGATCTGAATCTCTAGCTAGGGCCTGAAATTGAAAAAAAAAAGAAAAGCAAAGAGTTAAATCTAAATTAACTGATTTGTGTAGTTTAGCATTAATAAGCCTTAATACTTACCCAGATTCGAGCAGATATCTCTCCATCAAAATCTTTCCATGAATCACTAAATAACTAAATAAGTCATGTAGCGTTTCTTCCTAATATGCAAAAAAAATATTGTTAGGAAACAGAAAGCCTATATATTGAGAAAAGATCTAACAAAAACTCAAGTCAATTTATGATACGTGGAAGAGATGGGCTAAAATCAGCCACGACTGACGGATGCAACCGTCAGCTACGATCAAATCTCAATTTTTGAGATTCCAACAGTCGATCCGAACCGTTCAATATGTTCTTCATATTGAAATCTCGTTGGAGACAAAATTTTATATTTTTTTGAAATTTTTTAGTATTTGTTTGATATTTTTTTGAAATTTTATATGTTCTTCATATTTGTTTGATATTTTTTTCTTGTTAGGTATATCACATTGAAACGCACGTATTATGAGTAGTTGGTATGGAAAACACAATATTTGAATCGCTCACATTGGGATGGTCCCATCAATATTTTTTTCATGTACTCTATGTTTTAAAAGACAATTTGATTAAAGAATCGTGCATTTAAACCTTATTAATATTAATTACAACTTCATTGAACCCATAGTTACAAAAATTATCATTTACAAAATAATGTTCATATTATTTTGTGATAATCATTAGTAATTTTTATATTCGAACTTGATATTTGAAAAGTAATTCATATTATATTTTTATCATACATATAAAAAGCAACTAAAATTTAATGCAAAAAATTATCTTTCGTTGAGGAAAACATATTGATGGAATTTAACGCTAACAATGAATTAAATTAGAGAAAATGTGTTTTATGCCACTGTCAAACCAGTCAATTTCTAATATGCCATCCTTAGATGACTAATTAAAAATATGCCACCATAAAAATATCAAATTTAGTTTTGTGCCACTGATTCTTTCCAAATTATATTAAATTCCATATTTGTCATTCTAAAAGCTGTCGGCATATTTTAAAAATTCCAAACTATCCTTCTTATTAAGTTATTTAGTTAGGTTAGGAAAATTCAATAAAAGAAAAAAAATCCATGCCTTTCACCCACGTTACGAAATATTTACATAAAATGTTTGTTTCCCTTCTTGCTTTTATATTAAATTAGTATAGTTTGTTATTCTATCGCAAATATAATTTTTTTTTGGGTATATCTGAGAGGGGATTTCTGCTGGTACCTCACTTGTGTTTTAAATATATTATACGCAAAATAACAAAATTATCCCATATAGTATCATTCCATTTAAATATTGCCATTTTTCAAAATTTAAATTTAAATATTTAAAAGGGCATATTTAAAAGGGCATGTTGGTCATTTTAATTGACGGATGGCATAAAACTAATTTCTAATGTTTTACAGTGGAATAAAAATAATTAGTCATTTAGTTATGGCATATTATAAATTTTAAATATTTGCAGTAGCATAAACAAAATTGCCCCATTAAATTATTAAAATGGGAAATAATATGGTGCATCGCAATGTATTGAGATTTTTGTATATCATGATCATAGTTTGATTTATGTTTGGTTTATGCTTAGGAAATGCCATGCTTTCTATAATTAAGAACAAAAGTTTCAATAGTTAACACATTAAGTATTTGTAAATATGGGAAAGTAATGGAATACTTATAAAATGGTCTTTTTTAGGCAAATTTTTTTGTTAATTGCTTAAAAAATTTAAATTCTTTTATTTCAGAGATCTTCCTTGTTTGGCGTTTGGCGTTCTCTTTTTGGAACAAAAAAATTGGCGAACAGCTCATGAGCTGGCAGGTGCAAAATAAAATTGCAGTGATATTTTTTTCTTATTATGGTTGATTTAGGCAAAATTAAAAAGGTTAATTAGATTTATGTCATTGTGAAAGTTTGAAATTAGTAAATTGCCACCACTAAATGATAAATTAGTTTTATGCCACTATAAAATAGTAAAAATTAGTTTTATGCCACCGACAAATTAATTTACCAAATTTATCCTTTTAAATATGCCACTACAAAAATTTAAAATTAGAAAAATATCACTACCAAATGACAAATTACTTTTATGCCACTACTAAAATTTGAAATTAAAAAAATACCATCACAAAATGGCAAATTAGTTTTATGTCTTTATAAATTAATTAAAATGAGTTTTATTATAGAACGTTTTGTAAGGTTAAGAGCACATTTGTGGATGTGTGTATTTCAATCCAGACGAACAATTAGTTCTCCACTTATCATCCAAGGACAAGCTACTGTATTGTTTGGTTATTTATTTATGTTATCAATTCCTGCATTTGATCTTTATTAATATTAATATGAATACTTTTATCTATTCTGACAATGCACTTCTAGAGACCATATTTGCTTTGGAAAATTTATTTGTATAAATAAAGGTGCAATTAACCATACAATTATATATTTTATCATTTTATTAAACTTAATCGTACATGAAGAATCCACGCAAGCAAACCCCGGATCACTGTACCAAACTTCATTTAACCATACAATTATATGGCTTTTTTTCATTTTATGTATATTGTTATTTTATAAAGGGAGCCTTTTGAACGTCGTTTTTCATATTACCAAATTATGAAGAAATACACTTTACCAAATTTAGTAAATTCTCTGTCGTTCCTCACGTGCTTTTTACTTAGGTTTATTATTAACAAAGGGTAGTTTGGAAATTTTTAGAAATATTGAGAGAATTCAAGATGGCAATTTTAGAATTAAATCTTTTTTTTTTTACATATGCCCGTAGGCTCACACACCCACCCTATCATTCCTCCACTCATTAGTGGGGATCGAACTCTGATCTCTCCCGTAGGAGACTAGTGCCATACCAGCTGCACTACAGCAGCTTCGGCAATGAGACAATGACATATTTCTAATTTAAACAATTTGATGAAGGCATAAATCTAATTTACAATCTAACAATGGCGTATTTCTAATTAACTAATTTTCACAGTGGCATAAATCTAATTATTCCAAATTAAAAAGATGCATATACTGAACGATCTGCAAAAAGCTTGCATTTGCTTTGCAATTTTTGTCGCTCTCGTGAGAAAAAAATATGTTAGCATGACGCAGGATATGCTGTTATGTTTTTGACATTCGTTGATAATTTTGACATTCGTAAAAAGAAAAGATTTATAAATTTAAGATTTTAATAAATGCGAAAGAGGTGAGTTATACTTACCAAATTATAGATAATTATTTTGTTCTGTTATGTTCTCTGATCTGACCATGAATATATTTTTTTAGGAAAATTGGGTGTATACCCCTCTAATTTTCTCTAATTGAAAATATACCCCTCTAATATTTGAAATTAGATATTTACCCCTCAAATCATGTTACCCTTAGATATTTACCCTTATCAATATATCCAACAAATAATTTTACTTCTAAAAATAAATTTATAACGGTAAGACCAAAATACCGTCATCTCCCAACTTCTATTTCTGTCTACCTCTACTCTAGCCATGGTAATTTTTACTTGCATTTGGAAGTCTACAATACCTACGATCATCCAATAGATAAACCATATATAAACCTAACTAGAAAGCTTTGGTCTCTGCTGTTTTATTAATTTTTTCTAACGCATCTCATGATTTATACCTCAAGTATCGTGTGGTACTTCCAAAGTGAAGTTTATTTAGGAACATTAACAATGGCTGTCAAGGATGCTTTGATTGAGAAGTATTACCCACAAAACAAAATCAAGGTGCTTAATTAACCGAATATGTAAACAGAGGAACTAAATAAAAAATGAATTAGATATATGTATTATACTTGATTGAAATATGAAATGATAATTACAATTAGCATTTAGAAAAAAAAACACCTTCTGGATGTGTCGTCCTTATCCCGACCAAAAAGACAAATGAAGGGTTCCTTTGTCAAATTTTCATTTATGTCCCATAATTCAAATTGAAAACCATAGAAAAAAAATTATTTTTGTTTTTGAATAAAACTAAGCAATTGGATGACGCGAAATATGGTCAGAGAAAGGGCATGCGAAAGGTCTGAAAATAAGAGTATTTTAGTCTTAAAATTATAAAACTGATTTTTATCATTAAATTATTGTTTAAAATATTGATAAGGGTAAATATCTAAGAGTAACATGATTTGAGGAGTAAATATCTAATTTCAAATATTAGAGGGGTATATTTCCAATTAGAGAAGATTAGAGTGGTATACATCCAATTTTTTTTTTTTTAAATTTTCGACTCTTATTCTAATGTTCTAAACCTCTAATTCATCTTATAAATTTCCTAATCTGCATTACCAAGTTGCCATTAGTATTAAACTGTTTTTTCCTACTTCACCAAAGATGCTTAGACTGTGAACAAGGGTAACAAACTAGCAATAGAGGAAGTAAGGGGAAGAATCCATCTCACTCTCACCGTGCTCCACAAATGATCTTGAGGGAAAAGACGGCAGCCATGTAAACCGTTCATCTTATATTATATAAATTTTATCCCCTAAAATATTGTATATCTAATACGGTAGAGAGACTCACCACTTAATTAGTTTTCTCCAATATCTATATCTAAAGGATGACTCGAATCCATGGATAATACAAAAGAAGCCATCCATTAGAATATTTTTTCCTTTACCTCGAAATAGAATCATGTATAAGAAGTTCCACGTAGAAATGTGAGCTAGCAGTTATTTATTGAGGCGCCTTCAGTTAAGCAGTGTTTTTTTTTTTATTTTTTTAAATTTTTTTTTTCTTGTTAGGTATATCACACTGAAACGCACGTATTATGGGTAGTTGGTATGGAAAACACAATATTTGAATCGCTCAAACTGGGATGGTCCCATCAATATTTTTTTTCATGTACTCTATGTTTTAAAAGACAATTTGATTAAAGAATCGTGCATTTAAACCTTATTAATATTAATTACAACTTCATTGAACCAATAGTTACAAAAATTATCATTTACAAAATAGTGTTCTACAAACATTGATATAATATATTAATTATCTAATTTTAGCAAGTTTTTATAAAACTTTAGTTTTCACTCCATTGGTTGGATTATCTATACCGAACGCACATTAAAAAGAAAATAAAAAGGAAAAAGACCATCTTTTAAAATTTTAATATGTTTCCAGGCCTAACGTTGAACAACTAACTTTTGAAAAGACCAACTTACAAAATTCAAGCTCCTCTGCTCTTATGTGGGGACCTAAACTATCCTTTTCTTTTATACCCTTCATAGCTCCTCTGCTTTTTTTGTTTTTTTTAATTCTGCATTTTGGGACAAATTCAACGCGGAAATCGGATGGAACATGAATGGACCTATTTTTTTTTATTATGAGCTTGAGTTATATATATTACTTGTATTTGTATAGTGTAGACCATAAATTATATTAGATATTTGTGATAATCATTAGAAATAATTTTTATATTCGAACTTGATATTTGGAAAGTAATTCATATTATATTTTTATCATACATACAAAAGAAACTAAAATTTAATGCAAAAAATTATCTTTCATTGAGGAAAACATATTGATGGAATTTAACGCTAACAATGAATGAAATTACTAAAATGAGAAAAATATGGTGCATCGCAATGTATTGAGATTTTTTGTATATCATGATCATAGTTTTATTTATGTTTGGTTTATGCTTAGGAAATGCCATGCTTTCTATAATTAAGAACAAAAGTTTCAATTCATCTCAAGTGAGAGGTCGGAGATTCGAAATCCGACTTGGGGGATCTTTTATAGACATTTAATTTAGAAATAAATTGGGAGGCTTGACCCGTTTATCTTAAAAAAAAAACAAAAGTTTCAATAGTTAACACATTAAGTATCTGTAAATATGGGAAAGTAATGGAATACTTATAAAAATGGTCTTTTTTTAAAATAATTGCTTAAAAAATTTCCATTCTTGTATTTCAGCGATCTTACGTGTTTGGCGTTTGACGTTCTCTTTTTGGAACAAAAAAATTGGCGAACAGCTCATGAGCTGAAGCCTCCATCTCTGATTTGATAGCTTAGAGCGTGTTTCTTGTATTGTATTGTTTTTCGCATAAATATTTTTCACCTGTTATAGTCTGTTACTGTTCACAAAATTGCGAGCATGTGCAAAATAAATTTGCAGTGATATTTTTTTTCTTCTTATTATGGCTGATTTAGGGAAAAAAAAAAAAACATATACTGAACGATCTGCAAAAAGCTTGCATTTGCTTTGCAATTTTTGACCCTCTCGTGAGAAAAATTATGTTAGCATGACGCAGGATGTGCTGTTATGTTTTTGACATTCGTAAAAATATAAGATTTATAAATTTGAGATTTTAATAAATGCCAAAGAGGTGAGTTATACTTACCAAATTATAGATAATTATTTTTGTTCTGTTATGTTCTCTGTTCTGACCATGCATATATATATATATTTTTTTAATTTCGACTCTTATTCTAATGTTCTAAACTTTTAATTCATCTTATAAATTTTCTAATCTGCATTACTAATTAGTTGCCATTGGCCATGTTTGGTAGAGGAGTAAAACGTGAAGTAGCTTAAGGAGGAGTAAATAGTTAATCCACTTTACTCCTCCAACTTTATATCATGTTTGGTATAAAAAGTGAAGTAAATATGGAGTAAAAGTAAATAAATAATGATAACCAACAAACCATCTCTTGATTCATGTGGAGTAACTTTACTCCACCTAAAATGGTAGAGTAATTTACTCCTTCATACTCCACAGTTAGGGTTTACCAAACGGTCCGGTTCGGTCCGGTCCGGTCCAAACCCCTACGGTCTACGGGTTATCACGGGCCATGGGTTTACGGGTTCACGGGTCCAAACGTGACGGGTTAGCACGGGCCACCTTTCAAACGTCGACCCAAACTCTTGGTAGACCCGGACCTATGTGAACCGGACGGGTAAAGACGGGTCGGGCCGGGTCCGGTCCGGTCCGGTCCAAGTGGGTTTTTTCCAGATTTTTATTTTTCCTTTTTTCATTGTTTCAAAAAAATGGAGCTGGGCAAAAAAAATGGACCCGGACCTATGCCCAAGCTTCATTGGAGAGCTGGGCAAAAAAAATGAAAGTTGCATTTATTATTTTGTTCTCTCCCTCTGCATTTATTCTCAAGTCTCAACCAAAAGTGCAACTGGGCGTGTCGACTGTTGATTGGGCGCGAAAATCAGAGCGCAGAGAGAGCCAAAAAGGGGTACCAATACGGCAATACCTACGGGATGTTTTTCAAAAAAAAAAAAGGGAGGCCAATAGAACAGCGACACGTGGCGGAGAGAGAGAGAGAGAGGGCAGAGGGGGTCGGGGACTTGGGGAGTTGGGGTGACGACCAATTCGAATCAGCTGTTGCGCGACAAGCTGTGTCGCGCGGCTGATCGAACCGTTCGACACATCCGACGGCTCAAATATCTTTCCTCTCTACGAAGCGGTTCCGTTACTCAAATCAATTTTTTTTCGGATCCTCTCCATGCTAGATCCGAAAGGCATGAAAAATGAAACAAAAAAAGAAAAAGAATCAGATTGGAGGGAAAATTGGAGAGAGGGAGGAGATTTCGCAGGAAAGGAGGGAAAATTGGAGAGAGGAGGAGATTTCGCAGGAAAGGAGGGCAAATTGGAGAGAGGGAGGAGATTTCGCAGGAGGTTTCACGAGAGGTTTCGCCAGAGAGAAGGAGATTTCACAGGAGGTTTCGTCAGAGGTTTCGGGACACTGAGTGCCAAGAGAAATAGTAGAATTGAAAAGCATTCTCCGACAATTGTAACTACAATTTCCTTTCAAGAGCATTCTCCGACGATTCTCTGACGTTTCGTACTTGTTTGGGATACAGTGCTTGTAAGTTTGCAAATCGTACTTGTTTGGGATACAGTGCTAGTAAGTTTGGAAATTGCAGTTACTAAAAATTTCTTCTATTTTCTGTTCAACATCGAACTGGAACCATCTAGTTAATTTCTGCATTATTGTTCTATTTAACTCTGTTGATTGACACTTAATAATTCTTTTTTTTATTGTGAGCTTTGATATTTAGGAAAATTTAATCTATCTTTTCAAATAACGACTTTGGCAGTAGCTTCTGGAATTACTTAATTGCTATTGCTCTATTATTCACATCTGAATGCCAGAAGCTAAACCCTATTATTCACATCTCAATGCCGACCATTCTAATCTCTCTAAGAAGTTCCATAAAGTTATTTGGGATCATGCGAATACGACGGTTTCGTGTGAATGTAAGAAATATGAGAGAATGGGGATCTTATGTTGGCATGCATTAAAGGTACCGGACATGTTTCTATTTAGATAATTTGCTTTCTATTTAGCATTTCAACAAATTGCTTTTTGTTTAGCAATGAAAATTAGATAATTGTTTTTGCTAGACCTTCTTTTCTGACCAACATATATACATCTTGAGTAATTGAGAATATGAATTAGAAATTGACCAATTGACCATGGCATAGGTATATTCTAAATATATACTCCTGTTTGACAAATTAGATAATTGGTAACACAAATTAGATAATTGGTAACGCAGAGGTAATCAGCTTATGATAATCATTGCAAAATAATATACTCCTGTGTGCAAATGTGTTGCTATTTTGAGAATGAACTTATGTTTCATTATGAACACATAAGCGTAATTGATTTATATCAAAAGGATTTATTACATATATAAATGGGTCAAATGGGTGTTTACCTGCTGTTGTGTCCCTGCTGGTTTTCTTTTATTTTTTATATGTATCTCATATTTTAGTTGCATTTTTCTTTCTGTTTTTTCAGTTAGATAGCTCAGTACTATGTCAGTTAGATAAATCAGGCGTGGGTATTGCTTATTTGTTGTAATTTCAGCAGCCTTCTAGGCTTGCTTTTTGCTTTGATGATAGCCTAAGGGCATTTGAGCTTTCAAAAAAAAAAAAGTTTTATTGTGACAATTTTGCTCCTTTTCGTAACTCTCAATGTGTATGTTAAAAATAAATGATATTCTGGTGTGATATGTTAAAGCTCTAAGGATAGTGTCCAGATTAAGAGTACCTACAACAAATAATATGTCATAAGTACAAACATCTTGTCTTGTTTGTATTGAACAAATAATATTTCATATGTTTCATAAGGACAAACTCAATAGAATTAAAAGCTTATTCTCATTTTGTCTTGTTTGTATTGAGCATTTTCTCCTGCATGTTTCAATCAGCTATGGTGATGTCATCAAGACTGGTTGAATAAACATCTTGAAGTTGGTTTACTTGTATATCTATTTTGTTGATTCATGAAAAAGTCTAGTGTCTGGTGGTGTGCAAAAGAGAACTCAGAAGGAAGAAGCTATGTTTCTTGAGTTTCCTTTTTTTGGTTTCTTTTGTTTCTATTAAATATGGAATAAACAATGTTGACATGAGTTTGTAGAGGAAAAAGCTTTCTCAAATTTTATGTTCAGCGATGAGTTGATTACAATACAGGGCATTGCTTTCTCAAATTTTATGTTCTGTGATGAGAACTCAGGAACTTACTGGAACATAGCAAACTGAATATACAAAGCATGAGTTCAACTATATCAAATATGCTTTATAAACGGCCACTGAATTTACAAAGCGTAAAAATAAAAATAAAAACATCAAACAAGATGCTACATGAACAGTTGCAACAAGCACAATACTGAAGGAAACATCAAGCTATTTTCATTGATTTAAAATACATAGTAAAAACACAGCCATCTAAGGTACATACATAGCAAATACACAACTCGTAATTTAAAATGAGATATCAATACAATTTAAAAGTTCATGCCAACTATATTTTTCAACCTCCAAATATCCATAGCAAATACTCAGATTATACCAATACTAAAGATCCATAGCAAATACAAAATACAATTTAAAATGAGATATCAATACAATTTTAAAGTTCATGCCAACTATATTTTTCAACCTTCAAATATCCATAGCAAATACTCAGATTAGACCGATACTAAAGATCCATAACAAATACGAAATACTGCTAAATACATCTTTTCAACCTCCAAATTACAACTTACAAATTACAATAATCAAAAGAGAAATAAAAAACAGAATAACTACACGCTTATTGTCATTGCATCCACTGCAGTAAGGTAATGCTCCATCCAATTTATATCCATTGTGTGAGCTATTTTGAGAGCTCATTGCTATCTACAAAAAAATAGAATCTAACATCATTCCTATCTGCATTTCTCAATTTATTAAAAATGAGTGCGAGAGCAACCGATAGAGTCAGAACCTCGTCCTAAGTATTGTTGTGAGCACTAAACCACACCTATAATTTTGAGAACAAATTTAAGAAAAAGAAGAATAGCTTGTCATCGTCACTCAATAACAGAGATTTGTTTTTTCTTTGGAAATCCTAAACTATCGAAAAAGTAATGTAGCGGCTGGTACCATTGTTTAGAAAATTTAAACAAATATAGATAAATGTCTACTAGCATTGTT
Source organism: Rhynchospora pubera (assembly GCA_028095005.1). Classification (NCBI taxonomy): domain Eukaryota; kingdom Viridiplantae; phylum Streptophyta; class Magnoliopsida; order Poales; family Cyperaceae; genus Rhynchospora; species Rhynchospora pubera. The sequence continues at coordinate 76,036,963 of CM051462.1, forward strand.
TAATGATGTGCCAAACACTATCTTGTTAGCAACCAAGAATAACATAATTAAGATGATACTTTTGCAAAACCAAAGCTAACACATCCAGTATTTGTAAAGAAGCCCGAATAAATAATGAACTTGCTAATAGAGACATCCAGAGACCAAAATCTGAGAAAAAAGTTTCGAAATTGAATGGAAAATGTCAACATGCCTCAAATTAGATGAAAAGAGAAACGAGAAAAGAAGGTGAGAATTTAGGAAGATGACCTTGAGAGAGGCAGCTCCAGTAAGATGAATCAGAGGCGATGAAGGATCCTGACCATACTGGCAATATTAAGTACTCGTATGTATTGAGTGGTATATATTTTATACAACTTGACTTAAACATAAAATAGAACAACTTGGGTAATGAAAGTGTCATTCCAACAGAACACAAGAGCCTTACGAGAGTGCTAGGAGTAGCGATTCCTCTAACAAATCAAGAAAAATAAAAAAAATAGAGTTGTAAAGAGGTTACCAACAAAAGGGAAGAAGGAGAACTAGGGTTTGCACGATCCCCGTTGGCAGAGAAGAGGAGGAGGAAGATCGGCAGAGAAGATTCGCTTCGATCGGCTTCCATGACCCCCGTCGATCGTCTCCTTTCTCTCTCTCTCTCACGGAGAGAAGTTTCTTTTATTTTCATTTTTTTTTACCAGAACGCACCTTAATTTGGATCCGGTTCCGAATAAAACCCGATAAGGTACGTAAAGAGTGGGAGTGTAGAGGAAACATGTTTGAGCCGTCGGATCGCGCGAACGGTTCGATCAGCTACGCGACACAGCTTGTCGCGCAACAGCTGATTCGAATTGGGTGACGACTGACGAGAGAGAGAGAGATGGTTTTTTTTAATTGTTGGGTTTTAACGGGTCTAGACGGGTTTTCACGGGTTTAAGGTCCGGTCCAGGCTGGTCCACGGGTAAGAACGGGACGGGTTTAGAACGGGTCTGTACTAAAATGTCGGCCCAAACCCGTGATAAACCCGACCCGTATCACCCCCTCGGTCCTGTGACACCCCGTCGAATACTGTAACTTGACAACACGCGACGGAGTGCCCGCCGCGGATGCCTGCTGCACCCGCAAGGCTTACAACCACTCATTTTACAAATTACTGTGATTATACACAATTAATATACGTGTCAATTATAAATTTATAACTAATTACTTCAATATGAATTAAATCCTACAAAGTCTGGTAAATATAGGTTGCTAACCACAGTATCCAATGGCTCGCTACTCGTCCTGCTGTCCAGCACTTGACCTGAAACCTGGAACCCACAACCAATCGTGGAAAACAATGCAAAAGCACGGAATGAGATAAATAAAATTTATCTCAGTACGGTATTCAGTTCCAGCCACTTGAGTTTTGATTATCATGTGTTGGAACTAAATACAAGACTGAGTCAAATCAATTTCAATTTAAATTCACGTTTATTTTAAATACACATTTAAATATAAGGTTTCGATCGAACAGTGTAATTGTGAAATAAATTCAATATCTTTCATAAAACATTAAAAATTCAAGTATAACAATTGTCATTTCAATTTCTTGAAAAAGTGATTATTCATATGCAACAACTAACATGTAAAACATTCACATCTCATTTCAAGCAGGCAAGACTATGTGAAATTAACTAAATCAATGCAATATGCAATGTGAGATCGGCATCAATTCCATAACAATTCAAATTTCAAAGTATAGCAAAAGCCGACTCATTTGGTTGGGCAATTATCTAATATGCAAGCCTGGTTTATCACAAGTCAATCATTTCAGTCATTTCCTTCAAATACCGCGAACCACCTTATAGATGGATGCCAACGGCCAATTCAATTCATATACTATTCAATCAATTAAATCAACAAATGTACAAGCAAGCTGGGAACACTCACACTCCGGTCCATTCCAGACTAGACCTACTGAGTCCCGGTACATAAGCGCTTATTACACGGTGCTTGGTAGGATGGGTCATGACTCCACCTCCAAACATTACGAGTGTCTATCTCAACCACACAAGTTGTACTTACCTCCATCAAATCACATTTCAATCGGATACCATTCAATATGTCACTTTCCAACATTTCAATCGGATACCATTCAATATGCCACTTTCCAATCATGCATCAATATACAATTTCACAAAATGATCTCATGAACAAAATTCCAATTATGAATTCAGAATACATAATGATAATAATAATAATAATAATAATAACAACAATCAGAATATAAAACACATATAATTAAAACTCAAGTGAAATCCGTACCTGATAACAAAATGAACATCAGCAAGCAAACAAATAATCATACAGACCCTCAGTTGCACCAGCCCTAATCGGCTTGAAAACCTGCCCCGACTCTACATAGACAAATACTAGACTAAGTCCTTACTTTAGCAAGCAAACATTAACAATTCACATTCAACAACTCGGTTGATAACGTTAGGGGTTTGATTAGTCCTTTGATTACCTCATACAATTATAGTACACCTTATTAGTTGTACCAGTAGATGATTTGAAACACTAAACAGTGGTTAACAACTCTAGAAATCAATACACAACGGTAAAACAATAGTGCTGGACAATTTTCTGGCACCACCCGTGAAGGGTATTTTCGACTGTTTACAAAATTCTTTTTATTTCAAGAACGGCTGAACGGAATCAAATGAAAATTTAACTGTGAATGAAACATAATATGACACATCTACTGTAAAAATTTCATGTTGTTTGGACATACAGATTAATTATAGTGAATTTTCGAAATCAGACAGAATCAGGTTTCAGAAAATCTGTTCCAGCAAATCGTGTCAGTAAATACGTCTGAAAGTTCCTGCCTTGAAATCCTTCAAATAAACCTCTAAAAATTTTGTAAAATTTACAGAAGTTGTCTCTGGATGTCTACTTTCAGACCTAAAAGTTTCAAGTCCTAACTGCAAACAGATAATAAATGAAAAATGAAAAACCACACTGGGGTCTGTCTGTTCCAGAAACTGATTTTCAAAAGTTGCCCTGGTTTCAAAAAAATCTTGTAAAAATACCAACCAATCTCAGAAAAATTCACTTTAGATACTAAAATTTTCATCTTGAAGTCTAGTTTCAAACAAAACTATTCTCACATCCAAATTCGAAACAGAATAACAACAGTTACTTAAAGACTGATGCAAGGTCACAGCGGTAACAGAAAAACTGCAAATGACTTTATTCAATTTGGCCCTTTGAAATTAATATGAGTAACAAAAGGGTATAAATCTAATACAACTCAACAAATTTACTTACTCAGTATGTGTAACGAGTTAGAAGTTTGCAAGAAAAATCGGAAGAGACCTTCCCGGATTTGATTTCCGAAAAACTTCCATCGAAAAGTACGACGAGAAGAGGCCTCCAATTGACGATCCAAAGGTAGATAATAAGAGAGGGTGGTGAGACGAACGCGAAGGTACTTTGATCCGGTGAAACGATGGAGGAGTGGTGGAGATTGAATTTGTGGGGAGGGGTTTCGATTTTTTTTGAGAAAGAGAGGTTCTGCCTCTCTGTTGGAGCCGAAAGGGAAAGACAGAGAGAGGATAAAAAAATAAAGGGGTCGGCTCCCACTTTTTACCTTTCCGATTTTTATTTTTTTTTTTACAAAATTCAGAAATTATCCAATAAATCAAAAATCAATATTCTATGCATAAAAATAATTATGCAACTAAAGAAAAATAGCTAATATTTTTATAATGCCAACTAAAAATTTAGAAATTTTCATATTCTTATTTTAAGAATACCAGTAAGTATCAAAATTTAATTTCCAGCACAGAAATTATTCAAAATAAAACCAACCAAGTGCACCCAATTTTATATTAAAAATAATTTCAGAAACAGTAAAAATTTCGGGTGTCACAGGTCCATCACGGTTTTTGACACGGTCCGGGTCGGGTCGGGAAACGGGGCGGGTTTGTCACGGGTCGGGTCTGACCCGCCGGGTATGTGGTAAACACTATCCACAGTACACCAAATTTAAATCATGTTTGGAGAAATAAAAGTGAATTAAATAAGTGAATTTAATCCTCTACCAAACATCGCAATTTAGTATTAAACTGTTTTTCCTACTAAAGGTGAAGAATCCATCTCACTCTCACCGTGCTCCACAAGTGATCTTGAGAGGGAAAAGACGGCAACCATGTAATCTCATCTTATATAAATTTTATCCCCTAAAAGTGGAATGTAGTCCTAGTAAGCTTTTTTATTAGTCTCCTATAACTCTTCCTATATATTCTAATATTCTCCTCACTGAATAGTTGTGGATCAGTGCCTTAATGTCTTAATGAAATATTAATTATTTTAATGATTCAGCACCAAAATTATGAATAATTTTAAAATGTGGATTTTGAAGATTTACTGAATTTTAACTTTTACAAATTTTATTGCTTGTATTCTTATTACCTTAACAAGTTTACCTTTACTTTAAAAATTATAGTATCAGCCAATTCAAATACAATGTTGTTTCAAAATTAACACCTTGCATTTAAGTATTAATTTGTAAAATTGCAAGTACTAATTTAGTATCATCTAAGTAGAAATATATTTTAAGACTTGTGAAAAAGTTTTACAAGTTCAAATATTTATAGTGAGACCAAAGATAAAATTTTAGAGCAAGGTTTCGATGCTTCATTTTTGGAGTACTACAAATGACACACTTTACTTTTTTTTTTCAAAATTTAACAATTAATTAATCTTCTGTATTTAATAGTTTATCTTGTTTATTTTACTGACAGATGCTTTATTATCAAATATTATAATTTTTAGAGTTCATTTAATACTTGATCAAGAGTACGAAAATGAACAATTTTTTTTAATTATCACAAATTAGTTCGAAAATGAACAAATTTAGTTAGCTAAGATAAATTAAATATGCTAATTTTTCAGCCTCTTGATCAAGTATCCAATTACTTCAAAATAATTATATAATATATGACAATGTATCCATAGTTAAAATAAACAAGATCGGCCATTCGAATCATACAAATAAATTTAAATTTTAGATAAAAAAAATAATATGATAAAGTGTGTATTTGTGGTATTCTAAAAGTGAGACATTGGAACCTTAACTTTTTGTTATATCAATTTCCAAATTATATAAGCAGAGTACAATAAACACCATTCTATAAAGAAAAACATCAAGGCTTTTGAATCTTTAATTATTTTCAGTTGTGACTAATTTGAAACCCAAAAAAAATTACAATCGAGATAATCTAGGAAATTTAGATGGTGAGAAAATATGAGATAGATAATAATGACACTATATGTGTTTTTTGTCTCTCTTGTTCTAAAAACTTCTAATTAAGGATATCTATGCCGTCTTTGCATTACCTTCAGATCGATTCTTCTCGTGCGGGCTGTGAGCTTTATTCTTCATGCTCATAAAAGATTTTAATCCATGACAAATTGTGGAATCCTCATCCGCTCCCGCGCGGGACTGTCCAGCGCAGCCTACGAACCGTTCGATTTGATCTGGACGGTTCGGTCCTATCAATCTGGTTACATGCACGGGGCTCCCTTTGCCATTGAGATTAAATCATACGGTTGTGATTCCTGCGTTGTACGGTCCCACGCAGGACTGGATTTCATTTCCAAATTGTGAACTGAAGTGTGGCATATGCTTGAAAATATGTTGAATATAGACCGGATATTTAAAATATTTCCAGATGCTTGTACTTCGGGAATTGTTTTGCTCACGTCTTTCTTTCTCTATAGATATTTACTGCTAGTTTTGTTTCCTCTGACCAAAACACATCCTCCGCATCCATCAATAGATCTTGATTTCTCATGCAATCGTTAAGGGTATTTTAGTCATAATGGATGTGAATCTCTAAACGGTGTCGTGAGCAAAGTAATTCCCTTGTACTTCATAGCGAAAAATAATGAAAAAATAACAACCAGAGCAACTATATATATTGGAAAATGGCTTTGCCAAGATTGTAATCTGCACATTGGTGTATTGAGAATTAATCAGCAGAAATATATGAGAGCATATCCATCATAATACAAACCAAAACTTTTCTGTACTTCAATTAATGTTTTTTTTTTTTTGAGGGTCAATTATTGTTCGAAAATCAACGTTTTTTTCAATCAACTTTTTTTTTTTATTGCTCGAAAATCTTTACAGCGACTGTGAAGTAGACGCAACCATTAGTTGGAGGCACAAAAGAGTACATTATTCCAACAATGTTTAGACATTGAATCGAACTGAAGTTGATCATTTCAAAAAGAAAAAAACTGAAGTTGATTATTTTAAAGTATGGCATTTTTACCCTATTGGGAATTCTTACAAGCTATATATAATTTGTCAGGCTTTAAATGATTTGTTGCAAACATTATCATTTGTATTTCACTATAATATCTAATATAAGTATAGAGACTTACCATTTAATTAGTTTTCCCCAATACCTCAAAGCTGAATTTAATTAATTGTTAGAAAATAGTCAAAAGAATTCATAAACACAAATGCAAGTTCAATCAGCTAATTGAACTATTTAATGAAGAGTCTTCAGTTAAAAGTTGTGTTGAACATGTTAGGTATATCACACTAAAGAAAACATACAAATCGACATATCATGTGTCAGATATAAAATAGTAAAAGCATGTATCACGCTTCAATGAGTTATTATCATTTAACAAAATACTAGTGGAGGTTTAAGCTCTGGAAAATTCAAGATTTGCCAAAATTTCATGGTTAAATGTGCTATTTTGGTTTCACGTGGTAATTAAATACAGGATTGTTCTTCCCCTGATTATTAATTAATCTCTTATAATATATAGAGGAATAATTTGCTTTGTAACTTGGGATTTTTCCTTCTATCTTCTTAATAAATAATTTAAAATAATAAAAATATATTAATAAAATGCACAAAACGGTAGTATCTTTCTTTCAAAGAACGATATATACTACCTACTATCGTTCTTTCAAAGAACGTTACAAGTCTCGTTCTTTCAAGGACAATATTGTGATACTTTTATATAATTCTAATTCTTTTAGTAATATTTTCGAAATTCGTAAATATTTTAATTTTATTTTTTATTTTTTCGGGCAGGAGTGGATCTTTGTTATTATGCGGATCGTAGACATTATTATTATGGGCCTGTGTTATAAGAGTTGTTGACCCGAAAAATTTAAAAATAATATTAAATTAATATAATATATTAAAAATAATATCGATATAATAATATTTTTTTAAATAGTATCACAAGATCAGAATTTGGGATTTCGACCGCAATTACGGAATTCCGGATTCCTATCTTAGCTAAGATCGGAATCCGGGATTCCGATCTTAGCTTTAAATATTAAAAATAATATTTAATTAATTTATTTAATTAAATATAAATTTAATTAATTAATTATAAATTTAATTAATTAAATATAAATTTAATTAATTTGTTTAATTAATTTATTTAATTAAAAAATGAATAATTAAGTTATAAATTTTTAATTAATTTACATTAAAATTATAAATTTTTAAACAATCATTTGATCTGCGTCTCGGGTGTCGTCATCTGTATAGCCAATAAAAAACTCGGGAGTTTGTTGTACGAATCTTCCCACGATCCGAAAAGATGTTCGATTGCTCTCTCTCTCGCCCATGCCAAATATTGTTACAAGTGGGCACCACATTTAGGTATTCTTTCTCCAATAGAGATTTCACGCTCGGTAAGAAAATACCGACATCTCTCTTTGCTGTATTTCTGATACAGTTGGTAATAACTTCAGTCGGTATCCGGGATTCCGTTATTGCGGTCGGAATCCCAGATTCCGATCTTGTGATACTATTTAAAAAAATATTTTTATATTAATATTATTTTTAATATATTATATTAATTAAATATTATTTTTAAATTTTTCGGGTTGTAGACTGTACAAAAACTGTAGAAATTTCCTTATAATATATAGAGGAATAATTTGCTGTGTAACTTGGGATTTTTCCTTCTATCTTCTTAATAAATAATTTAAAATAATAAAAATATATTAATAAAATGCACAAAACGGTAGTATCTTTCTTTCAAAGAACGATATATACTACCTACTATCGTTCTTTCAAAGAACGTTACAAGTCTCGTTCTTTCAAGAACAATATTGTGATACTTTTTATATAAGTCTAATTATTTTAGTAATATTTTCGAAATTCGTAAATATTTTAATTTTATTTTTTATTTTTTCGGGCAGGAGTGGATCTATGTTATTATGCGGACCGTAGACATTATTATTATGGGCCTGTGTTATAAGAGTAGTAGACTGTACAAAAACTGTAGAATTATTTGTCCCAAAATTAAACTTTATCTGCTCCGTGTCCGTGTGAAGTCCTTGAATTGTATATGGGGTTCCTGGTCTCAAAATAAACTAAACCGGCATTGCAAAAGAAACTTAATAATTAATTAATCTTGTCAATTAATTCCAATTTGCAATTAGAAATAAACACCTAAGTCAAGGCCACTGGCTGCTTAAACCGGATGTTTATTTTTCCTTGTTATTAATATTAATACTAACATATAAATCAAGCTTTTTTGAGGGGAAAAAATAGCGTTTAAATGACACTAATCAATTAAACTGTGTTTCAACAATCGGCCTGCCAGGAAACCTATTTGTGATATTTTGACAATTAATCACCAATTAATCAATTCCTTTTTATCCCCAAAATAGGATTTTGATGTTAACAAATTTTAATGATTGCAGTTTTGTTGAGCTATTAAAAGTATTAGTCGATGCGCGCAAAATCCTGTTCTACAGGTATATCCTGTGTAACGAAAAGTAAGGATTACAAAATGTCATCCAATCCGAGAAATAAGGAGTACAAGTTGTCAAAAAAATCATCTTTATCTTATACAACATTGTTTTCATGTCACATATTCCTCAATGGCTAATTATACCTATATTAAGTAATACACATTAAAACACATTGAAAATTTAAATTCGAGCATACTTTATAATGAACAAAAGCTGGTCTGGTCTTGTGAGTTATGACTGAATGGGGTGACCGTCCACATGTTACGTTGTCTAGAATAGCTAATTGTATATATATCTTCCTACAGGATTTAAATACAAATGTGCTCTTTAGAGTGCACAAAAGTGTAAAGCTTTTGACAAACAAAAATTTCACTCTATTTATTTATACCATCAATTTGTTATAAGAGTCACACTAAACTATATATATATGTAACTATTGAATGACAAATACATCAGAACACTCATAAATGGTAAGATTGTTAAGAAAAAAAATGTAAAAGAAAAGTTGAAAAAATTGCAATTTGAGCAACTTCTAAACAAGATATAAATTCATGTCGTATTCCAACAGATTACTCCTGGTAGTGGGAACCATAGGTTTAAATAGCGGCCGTAGCGGCCGCAATAGCGGCGCTATAGCGGTGCTATTTGGTACACCGCTACAACGTTACAGATTTAGCGGCCTGTCCGATAGCGCGACCTATAGCGGGAAATAGCGGGGTATAGCGGTGAAATAGCGGAAAATAGCGGGTAATATAGCGGTATAATAGCGAAAATAGCGGTGCAGTTTATAATTTGCTGATATAGCAGTAGTATTTTGGACATAACTTTCGCATACGAACTCCGATTGACATGATTCAAAGTTCTATGGAAAGTTTACAAAATTGGCCACAATTTTTATGTTTTGAATATTTTCAAATTCTTAAAATTTAATGGTCAAATATGCATAAAAAATAAATATAATTTTAATTAGTGTTAATTAGTTGCTTGAAATTATTTTATTTTTTATTTTAGACTAAACTAGACCTTCAAAATACACTTGTGTGTGCAAATCCGCTATGGTCCGATAGCGGCCGCTAAATACCCGCTATCCGCTATCCGCTATGATATTAGCATGTCCGCTACGAGTCCGCTATCCGCTATTTAAACCTTTGGTGGGAACTAATTTTTATGATAATAAGAAAGAACAGAATACAGAGTCTGGAGGAGAGTAAGAGCCACAAGAGCAAATGCAGCAGTAACTGAAATGATCGACCAAGGATTACTGAAATATTCTCGCTTGAGCATTGCCCTCCACTTGTGCCAATCTGAACTATAATACCTGTTAACCTCTATAATCACTTCCTTAAGATACTGTGCATCGTAGTCCAAATAAGAGCACTCGGTTAGCCAGTTGAAAAACGAAACCAGCTCTTCATCTGTTGCTAAAAGATTATCTATGATTCCCTTCTCTTGAAGAAGGGTGACATCTTTAGCTGTTCTAAAAAAGGCACCCATGAAGAATGAGTAACTCGTCAGGTCCATATCGATTTTTCTGCTGTAGCATTGCTCGAAGGACACTAGGTTCAACAAGCGGGATCTCCGTGTGTCTTCTATGGAAATAAAGGGAATTTCAATGATGCCATTTTTAAATTTGATATCCAAAAAATTATCTGATTTTCTTCTCTCAAATATTATGCCAGCCCCTTGTAGCTCAGTGGCAGAAGGAATCGTTCGAGGCGCCCTTTCATTTGTTGAATTTGGGCTTCTTCTGAAACACAGCTTCAGAAGAAAAGCAAGGGAAATGAAGATGAGCCTAATAGGGTTTAACCGTTTAACCATTCTGGTATTTGTCAGCTCTTTGTGAAGGCACATAGCAGAGGTGATATAGGTGTAAAATGTGCTTAACCTCAACGAGGACAAAACGGGCTTCCTCCATCCCTTCTGATAAGTACCTTAGAAGCATGTCAGAAATTTTGGGAACTGGATTCTGTTCAGGCGGAGCAGAAAGTTTCAGGAGATCAAACAGTTCCTTAACCAAGAAAAATGGAATCTGGTTTTCCAACAGAAGCAGGTCGTTCCTTATGATAGGTAAAACCCAACCGACATCAAATATCGCATCAGGAACAGCAGTATACCATTTTATCAAGAATTCAATTATGAAGCACCCATCGAGGAGCATCATCATCAGAAATTCATCACTATCTATCAAGCTTCACTTCCTCAAAATAGCATCCTTGTGCGCGGGATTCCAATCCCTTTAATTTGCTGATGCAGCGCCCAATGCTGTTACTAGTATTTCGAGAGTGGTAGTCTCGGAGATAACACCATTTGTGCTTCTCCATAGCTTCAAAGGCTTTGTAGTCTCGGAGAAAGCACAATCTCTTTTTTCAATCTCCCAACTTAAGTCTTTAGTCTTTACTCTTTAGGGTTCAAGTGCATTATTACTCTTTGACCTCCTCTTTTTTCCTCATATTAAGGCAGATCCTGAAACAAAATAAGATCCAATAAAATAGCGAATAGTTACAGTAGATAAAATTGCTTGTATATACTGGTACTATATCGGGTCCGTAGACCCTTTAACAACACCTAAATGACCGTAATAATAGATGGTGATACTGTAACAGTATTTTGGATAGATGAATTAGCTAAAGAGACCTTATATATTTAGATATTCAAAGATGGAACAATCAATTTGAGGAAAAAACAACCAGGTAGGTGTCTTCATTTCTGTTTATTTTATAAGATTGAAATTATATGAAATTACATAACTATTTTATAAGACAATGTACATACCTACTATATAGCCTACAAATGTTGTTATTTCTATGAATTGAAAGACACACAAAAGTACTCACTAAACCTCAACAGATCAGGTGCAAAAATATTCACACATGTGTTGTTAATGTGAATCGTATATATAATTAATAATCGAAACCGCGCAATCTGCTAATATGATGTGAACAATTATAAGAGGTGCGCTGACTTGGCTTTTTTTAATTATGTTACGAATCCGAAGAATATTATTTACTTTTCTTTAAACATTAAATTTTCGAAATTCAAGTGGCCCATTCAAATCGGGTAATATGGTCCATAAAAAACTTTATTTGAAAAATTGCAAAATTCTGAATGCCAATCATAATGATTTTCTCCCCGACTCCCCGTCCAACAAATAATAAAAATTTGAATAAAAATTGCAAAATTCCGTTTGACAATATTATAACATGTTAATCATCATGACTTACTAGGATCAGTAGTTTCAATCTTAAAGCTTTAAACATAGTAATTTACTAAATAGTTTGAATCTTAGAACTTCAAATTTTAATACAGAATAAATAATTTAATTTACTTTATGACTCGCCGTAACATAATTTTTTTTTTTGTGTCATTCTTTCTCACCTTATTGTCATCTTTAGAATTCACCCAACTCTAGTTGGTGCAAAGCCTATAATTGTACGAAAAAATTGTACCATAGTACTACCTAGTAATTGAATGATGGACCAGACTGAGACTAGTGAATGAGTAATGGGTCTGGCTCCTACTCTGTTTTTCCACGATAGAGCGGAACACAATAGGACCATAATTAGGGCTGCAAACGCAACTCCTTCAATCGTTGATCGTATATTCGTTTAGTTTCGTCCCCTTCGAACGAAACTATTTTCTGTTTCAATTGTTAAATGAAACGGTTAACAAAACTGACCTCCTTCCTTTAGTTTTTTTCGTTTACCCGTTTTAACTGTTTTATATCATTTTTTATATATTTTTAATATATTTTTAAGTATTTATAAATAAATTTTGATAAACCGAGAATACTGCAATATCAAATCGGTTAGTTATAAAAATTAATTGTCAAAGCAGCAAATTGAATACAATTACACGTTTTGATCTTTTCGAAATAGGAAACATGTATAAAAATTCATTGTCAATTAATTGACTGTTACGATTGTTTTGAATGTCTTTTGAAACGACATGGTTAACGCAAATTAATTTTTATTTCGTGCCATAAACTAAACGGTTAACGAAAATGGGTTGTTTTGTTATCGTTTCATTGTGTGTGCGGCCCTAAACATAATTATCACAAGTGCACAAGTTTTATATATACCTTCAACATTGCATCTAGGCCTGTCAACAAAAAAAAAAAAAAAAAAAACACGTTATGTTGTTTCGTTAAAGTCTAACGAAACGAATATCGACAGCGAAATGGATTCCGGTTCAATAACGAAACGACAAACATTTGTTAACCGAATGAAATGGTGAAACCGTTTTTTTAACAAAATGGCAAATGGTATGGGCTGTAACGTGGTTTTTTTCAACGTTAGACAGGCCTAATTGCATCTCATCACATCATGAAATTCTGTGCTAAATGAAACACAATAAATATATATTTAGGCAAATAAATACATACATATTGCTAATATGTTTCCGTTAGCATTCTACACTAATTCAGGCAATTATTAAACAGTACTGATACTTGGCCAAAACCAATTATCTGGTTATGGTGAAAGGTGAATACTAGCAATACAAGTACCCTTACATAAACATCTCCTCATATATATAATCTTGTGGCCTACCAGCTAAAAGGCCACTGGTTAGTAGCACTGTAACAAAGTACTACTAGCAGTAATAATATATTAGTATTACGTAGGAAGACGGGATGGTTTTAGCATGACAGAAGAGAGAGAGCATGAGCTATATAACTATCGGATCTGGAAATGCTTATAAGGGGGCGAACTGCTGGAGACATTTAGAGAAATCCTCCTTCCGTCAGGTGGGTCAGCCTGCCGGCAGTGGGCAGACCCTTCTCCAGTACAGCTCCCCCCGCTCTGCTGAGTGTCTGATGTGCTCTTGCGACGGCGCTCGTTGTGGCCAGCCAGGCGCCGGCGGCAGCTCCTCTTTGAATCATCGAATTCTGATAGCTCATGGAACCTGTAAGAATTTTTACTTTTCAGATATATTATTTGGTGCCTACTGCCAAGAAACAATAGTAAAAATATTGGCAGAGTATGAATTTGCAAAGTGTGCTCCATTCCATATTGATTGGTCAAACCTTGAGTGAGACATGACAACCCTATTTGTGAGATTTAATTGATAAGATATTCCTCAAGGAATGTAACTTGAAAAAACATTTACTCCAATCTAAAGCATTAAAGAGAAGGACATAGTACTGTCCTAATAAAAATATGTACTAATGTACCAAAGAGCAGCAGTTTGTACCTTGGCAATTATCACCAATTTAATATAGATATTTATTGACATAATTGGTTTATTTTTGCAGTCAAAGACCTCACCTGCAACATCTCTGGGTCAGACCAGTGCAGGTTTGGCATGAAAATTATACATTTCCATTGTACTTATATTAGAACAGAGATATGCCACTACAATTGATTAGAAAACCATCATAGTGATGGCTTTTTTTTTTTATTAAAATAGTGATGGCTTGACTAAGTCTATAAGACATCTGTACTCTCTTCTTTATTAGATTAAACATCTATAGTTATATACTTATTTGTTTGTATACCAAAGAGTTACAAAACACAATGTTGGTGCCAGGACAAAGTACAAACACAATGGCCCAGGCCACTAGACAATTGAAACCAAGATAACGTCTAGTGAGCTCATCATGAAAAAAAAAAGGTAATAATAATTCAAGGGACCAAATTAAAGGTAAAATTAATTCAACAAATTTGCATACTGGCCAGAGTACTGATGGTCCTGCAACACCACTTTGGAGTATCAAAGCAAGCTGGAAATATGTACTAAATGCTAAAATTACCACTATAATTTGTAAAATAAACTATTTGAGACTACAATGCTAATCCATCTGAAAGACTACGGGTGTGTTTGGATGAGCCGGGAATAGAGAATAGGAATAAGAAATTTCGGTTTGCGTGCTTATTCTTATTCTTGTGCAATCCAAACAACACAAGAATAAGGAATAAGGGCCCTTATTCCTATACTAACAAAACCATGGTATAAGAATAAGGAATAAGGATAAGTACGCAAACCGAAATTTCTTATTCCTATTCTCTATTCCCGGCTTATTCCGTTGCATCCAAACACACCACAATACCAGCAGAAGAAAATAAAATTGTGGACACGAGCAAAATGCAAGGCGAGAAAACCACAAACTCGGGAATTAGAATTAAATGGTTGCATCGATTACTAGCATTTGACAGAGTAGACAGTAATTTCCTTTAGTTTGAGCTCCAAGAATTTATAAACGCAGGAAACAATTTTTGAAACAGCCAATGACCACCTTAACTTAAGTCTGGGTTGACTGGAAGTCGATAGAATCAATTTCTAGCAGTACAATAAAAATCAACAATTCAATTGGATCTCTATCAACAACTCATATAAATCCTTTAGTACCCGGAAATACTCACTTAGAATGACTGCAGAACAGCGATTCTGGTAACTACTCACAAAAGAATACTAGAAGAAAAAATGATATTGAAAAGTTGTTATTAAATGACTATATCAGATTCCCTTTTTGTTTTCAAAAAAAAGTTCAATGATTTCACCATAAAGAAAATTTGTTAGTACCATAATAATGATCATTGAGGGCAAATAGTTCTTTTCTATCTCTCTGTTTTGCATTATACTTTTTTTTCTATATGGTTTTAAGGGAATGGAGGAGGCCAGACCTGCTACATTGCTGACAGAAGCGCTGACGGATGCCGGAGACAATGACGACAGCAGCCTTCGAGTGTGCCTCGCACACCTTATGCCTCCTGTGGTACCTGTTCCATTTGATTCAGTTCTTGCATTAGTCCCTATGATTCCCAAAATTTACACTACACACTAACCAAAAGTTACTGAGCACACCTCCTCACCAATCCCTACAGAATCCTAAACATACCCCACCATCTAAAAAACATGGCCACATACATGCACACAGCACACTGTTTTATTTTTTCATTTCACTCCCTCTACTTCTATCATTTGCATTTCCATCATTCAGAATTCATGAAAGAAAAGCTCAGTTCTTTCCCCCTTCATTCTTCCAGGTATACACATCGCTACATCACCAACAATCAAATTGAAAGGCACATCTCCAGTTCATACTAAAATGGAGAGATTCAAGTAGGATGCACTAACCTTTTGGCGTCAGTGAAGTCAGCAGTGCATCGGTCAGCCTGACAAAGCACTCCTCCAGCCCCTGCACCTAACCCTGAGCCACCTCCTACACCTCTTCTAACTCCAGAAGTAGAGCTACTAACAGGAGGTGGAGAAATCACCTTTGGTTTGTTCTCAGTTGATGGGGGAGGGGAAGAGAGAAACCTTCCTCCTTCCTCTCCTTCTTCATCTTCGTTAACATTTGAGCTGTGTTTGGCTCTTCCCTTACCCTTTGGATCCCCACTGGATTGCGCCTTTCTGTCCATGGGAAAGGGAAAGGTAAGGGGTTGGAGATGTGAATATGTGATGAAGAGAATTGGTGTGAGGAGAAGAGCAGAGAAGACTAAAGAAGTCTACTAGTAGTCTAGTAGTGTTAGGCCTCAGCTAAAACCGAAAGCAAGAGAAAGAGAGAGACGGGAAAAAGGCAGGGGAGGGAAGAAATAATGGGAGGATGTATGAGGTACACTTGATTTTCTGTGATATTTTGTAGAGAAGCTTTTGGTGCATACAGTATATTAAATTTTTGTAATAATTTTGATTGCTAAATTACTTCAGTATTTGATATATAATATACCTTGTCTTAATAATACAAATTGTTTATAATTTACTTTCCTATATCTGCAAATTTTAATAACGTATCATGCTGTCATGGTTAAAATATAATAATTTTTTTAATATATATTATTTTATTTTCCATTTTTTATATTCTTTTTAAATTTTTTATAATATGAGGGAATGCAGATTAAAATTTTATTGCTTTGAATTTATAAATATATATTTGAGTAAATCTATTGTGAACCATGATGCATAGAGCGCTCCATGCACCACGACCGTTTGATCGGTAATTTTGCAAATTGACAAATCTAAATTAACCAATCCAATCTATGTATTGAAATCTCATAACAAACAAAATTTTACAATTTTTAGAAATTTTTTACTATTTTTTCGAATTTTTTAAAACTTGCCATTTTTGTCATATAAATTAGTATATTTATAGCCAAAAATGGCAAGTGTTAAAAAATTCGAAAAAAATAGTAAAAAAATTTCAAAAATTATAAAATTTTGTTTGCTATGAGATTTCAATATATAGATTGGGTTTCTTAAATTAGATTTGACAATTTGTAAAATCACCGACCAAAACGGTCATGGTGCACGGAAGCTTATATGAACCATGGTTCACAATAGATTTACTCTATATATTTAATGATAAAGAACTGTTTTATGAGAAATTGTTATTGCAACAATATCCTTTTATTAAAAAGAACATTTAGAATGATAATATTAAAAGATGTCTAATAAAAAAATATACTATACTGTCAACCATAGTAAATTCTTGGTTTACACATTAAGCATCAGTAAAACTAGGTCAGACCTTCAGGGGGATTGTGTTTCATTATGAATAATATATTCAGTTGACTCTATTTATATATTTCGTTAAAGTATGCAGAAGGTGTCTACTATAAAGACAATTGTTGAACCATAACGTTGAGGATTAATTGTCATGTCGGTGATGATTTTAAGAATATAATTGTTGCTTATGTTATGGGATTTTTTTTTTTTTTTTTTTGGGAGACGTCTTTCCATTATGTTATGAAAAGTTGTTAGTGTAAGACCATACTTATAAAATGTCTACTAATAGATGTCAATTGTCACATGGAAGCTGACTTGTAAGGTCCCACCATTTGGGGGTTAACAGGAGTAGAAGCTACCACTTTGGACGACAAAAATTTGACAATAAACAGAGAGCCAAAATGAAAAAATGTATTTTCAGGAGAATATTTTGATATTAAATTAATGAAATTGCATCACATAAAGGTGCAATAATAAGAAATAATTAGATTTTACGAATTTACTGAGCGAATATGAAAAGTGAGAGGAACTTTTGTGCATGGATTTTCTGATAGACTGATACCTTAAAAATATTTATTCTAATTTCTTTCAAAGCAAGGCTTGGATTAATAGATATGTTTCGAAGTGTATAGAATAAGAATAAGAACTAGAACAAGACTTGTTCTTTTTCTAGTTCAAGATTTTGTTGAAACAAGAAATGAGCTAATTTAGACTAAAAACAAATTATTCCATACACTTTCAACACATCTTAAAGATACATTTTGGCTCCAAACTTTTAGTGAAGTTTGGCACAAGTGCACAAAATGCATTTAATAAATGCGTGATTCAACTGTGGATGTAAAAGGAGAAATAGAAGAAAAGACATCACAAAATGAGTCAAAAGGTAGATAATTATACTTGGTTATTTCAAAATTAAAAAACAGTTATAAATGATTCCTATTTTTAAAAAATAACGCAAAAATAATAACAAACTTTCTCATTTATACTCTTATAAATGCACGATCCAGCAAGAAGGTTACACACTAGATCTAGCGTGTATCTATCTGTTTGTGATGTTCGATCAAATTGATATGTTGTTGGATATATCAATCGCTAAACGAAGTAACAATATGTTTTTATTTTTCTCTAATAAGAAAATAATTATCTAGCGTGTATCTATCTGTTTGTGATGCTCGATCAACTTGATATGTTGTTGAATATATCAATTGCTAAACGAAGTAACAATATGTTTTGATTTTTCTCTAATAAGAAAATAATTATCGACATATCTACTTGTATTGTTGGTAGATTGAGCAACATATCTTTATTGTCTAATATTATTTTCATTTCTTTATTTGCCCAAATATGATAGCATCTTTTGCTAGTAGTTAGTAGGGGTGTACAACGGGTGGGTTGATAATATTTTGGCAAAATTTGAACCCAACCCGACAATGTCGGGTTAGAAAATAAATTTAGTTAACCCACCTGTAATCCAACCCAACCCATCAATTTTTTTTCGTACGGTTTTTACGGGTTAAGCGAGTTATATGGGTTTAGCAGATTAAAATTTCAATCAAATAAAAATACACACAAAAATAATTTTGTGACTATTACAATTTAGTTCGAGACAAATTAGAGACATTCGAAGCATCTTTCAATTTTTGAAACCTTGTGAGAGGCATAGAGGGCATACATGGCTATGGAGGAAATCGAAACTTCGTGAGAGAAGATATCTTTGAGTAACTAAGGACATACGGAAATGTGAGATGGAGATGAGTAAATAGTGAGAAACGGGTGGATTGAAATATACACGGGTTACTAATGCAAAAATCGTAACCCAACCCAATGTAACGGGTTTGTCAAAATTAGAACCCGTACCCGACCCAACATCATATTAACCAGCTAAAAAACGGTTCGGGTTGAGTGAGTTGAACAGATTGAGCGGGTTCACGGTTTTTTTGTACACCCCTAGTAGTTAGAATAATGCTGAGTTCCAAACTTATACTGATAACTAATCGGTTCTCGTGCTTTCAAAAAACAAATAAGTTGGATATTAAAATTCTAAATAAATGTCTCATTTCTTAATTGTTCTCAAAGTACTAAGGGGCAAATGCAAGAAAAATTTAAGGACAAACGTTTGGAACAACATATCATTAATAACAACTTTTTTGGATAGTATTTTAAAATAAAAATGTTAGTCATTGGAAAATATATGCTATTCAAAGAATTTTTTTTTTTTTTTTACACTTAGTACCCCTAAGCTTGAACATAAGAAACATAGATCTTCCGCAGTTTCTATTGAGCTGCTAAATGATATTATCTGGAACCTATTACTTTTTTGTTAAATTTGAAGGACCAAAAATACGTAGGGTAAAAACTAAGAAGGAAAAAAAAATGGTACTTGTGTTCTATTGTATGCCTCTTACATCTAAAAAATTGATTAAAGAATAGTATATGTCAGCATTTTAAGATACGATTTTAAATGTTACGAAATACATAAGACGTAATATCGCCTTTTTTTTTTTGGTGATAGTAGAGTACAATGTTCATTTATTTTGTTGCCAACAGCCATATCGCCAAATAAAGGACAAAAATATGTGATTGTCAATATGCTAATAAATGTTTAATTTTAAATTGTTATTAGAATTTCCAATTGTTAAAATATTGTTAAAAAAAATCTCTGGCAAGACGCTGCATACGCATGGATACAGGTGAGAACATGACTTGCTAATTATTTTAAGTGTTCATTCATTTAGTTAAGTCAAATCAGAATTATTTATATTCTTTATTCGCTAAGTGGATGCTAACAAAGCAGCTCCTGAGAGCGATCGCACGGCGCACCGACTGTTAGCGCATTACTCTCCAGCTACTTACGACTGGATATGTCCATTGATATAACTATCTAATGATGAAGAGAGTTTTCATCTCCATTATTTAGTGACCACAGGAGAAAGAAAAGCAAATGGTCCGGCACCTCCGGTCTCTTCAATTGGAGTTGTTGCTTTTCTGAGATCAAGAACCAATCATGTTCTGACACGTAGAAAAATTGTGTACCGTCCACTTGGCCCACCTATTTATGAAAAGAGTCCTTGAGATCCGATGCTATTGCTTTCACCATGTCCTTTCTTTGGTTACTTTTGTTCCCCCTCCTGCTATTTTTTTGTTTTGTTTTCATTCTTCTTTTATTTTATTTATTCATTTGTGAAGATTTCTTTACATAATTTTGCATTACTGTTGCAGATCTTGCTCTTCTCCAATTGAAGTTATTTGGGGCTCAAATAATTTAAACCAAAAGCAAACCATTAAAAAATGATTATTGACTTGAATAGATTCGGTGGCATTCGATATATCAAACCGTATTTGTTTCGAATGGAATACTTTTTGAATAAATAGAATTATTATTCAATAAGATGTACAAGAAATAAATAACATGGAGAGAAAGAGTGTATACTTTAATATATAATAATATATTAGCTAGATTAAAACGGATCAAATATACTCTGTGTTTTTTTTTATGTTTATGAAATCAAAGGTTCCAAGAAGGAATCCAAAGTAACTTGTTTGTATAAGCACTTAATGGCCATGAAATAAAATACTTGCTATATATATATATATATATATATATATATATATATATAGTATAGCTCAGCTAAAGAAATATACAAATATGTTTACTAGAGATGAAACTAAATTAAAAAAAATGCAATATGCTGTTAATCTCAACATGTTTATAACGTGCTTATTCGACATACTTGACATGCAGTATGTGTTCTATATATGTGAATACTTGCAGAACTTATCGAGAATAGAACTAAAAATAAGATCATTAATCTGGTAACTGTTTTTTTTTTTAAATTGTGGTATAACTATTTATCCTACACAAATTATTTTAACAATTTATTGTGTTGACAATTCTTTTATTTTATAATTACAACACCTGACGAAGTTACAGTTAATAGATAAAATTATAGATATGTTCTATATAATTTACATAAGTTATATATATAATTAAGATATAATCATTTGACTATTTATCAAGCTAGCGTAATTACAACTAAATCGTTAAGGCTATGATCAAAATCTCATTTTTTAACATGAGATTTCATTTCGTTGAAAAATCTGTGATCAAAATGAACGGATTTGATGTCATTTGATTGGAATTTCTATGTAATTAGATCCAACGAAATCTTGTGAAAGAAATTAAAATGAAATAAAATCCTGCATAAAAAATATTTTGACCAGGGCCTAAAACTTTAAACCTCATGATGGATGACCAACTTGCAAATCACATCAAATTTAACACATAATTTATCTCAACTATAAAGAAAATATATGTAATAGTTATTTCACGTGGTGGTTGCTATTGTCAAACAATTTCGTTGTCACTTATAATCTATTCATTCGAATAAATAAATGCGGCTCCTCAAAATAAAGCTGAAAACAATATCTTTAAGAAACTGAAGTAAAACTATATAAGCACTAAACATAACCTCAAGAAAATCTAATAAAATATAAAACCAATTATTAGATCTTTTAGTAAACAACATTCATCACATAATAAAGCAAACATAGGCAATAAATACTAAAGAACACCCTATATTAAAAGTGGCAATCATTCTCCTACAACCAACAACTCCCAATACAGTGAAGTATCAGTTTTATTGTTGCCTGAGTGGGGTCCTCCTTCACAATTTTTTATAATATAAATTGATTTTTAGCCATTAAAGACACATTTTTCTTGATAATTATTAAAATTAAAAGTTTTAGCATGAATATGTAACAAAAAATAGCTTGTGTACATCCATATATAAATCTGTATAGAGGAGGGTTCTAGTGCCACCACTTTATGGTGCCACCAAAAGCCACAACTCTTCTTTTTATTAATAATTTACAATTTAAAACTTCAAGTGATGAATCCAAACCATTGATCTTGTTCAATTTAATGAGAGATGTGTTTCCACATAAATTTTATAAAATTTGAAATTCATTTGATACTCAATCAAGATGTCAAAATATGAACGTATTAGAATTAATCTGCTATAGTTAACAAGAGTCATTCATTTTTTCGCATTTAGATCGAGTATAAAATGAACTCCAAATTTTACAAAATTTATATCGAAACGCATCGCTTGTTAGATTGAACAAGATCAACGGTTCGGATTTGTTATTTAAATTTTAAATTTATAAAATATTAATAGAAAAGAGAATTGTGACATTTGGTGGTACCATAAAGTTGTGGCACTACACCCTCATGACAGATTATGTGGCATGTAATGATACCAATAATTTTGAAAAAAAAAAATGTTGTATGCATGTCTGGTTGAAGTAACACCACTCAAATAAATATATTTGTAAGAAGGAAAACAAATGAACAGAAAACATACCTAAAACAAAGATGCCAAATGTTTTATTCTTCAAAAATCAAATCAAATTTTGGTAATTGGAACAAAAAAGAGACAGGAGAGCATGAGTTCATTTCCTGATTGGAGAGAGTGAGTGTGGGGACAATACGCGTGCCTGACTAGGTACTTGCTCCTCCAATTGAACAATCACTGTCTGATGCTTCTCGCTGACGTCGATTCATTGAATCACTAATTTATGTGGCAGTTGTTATAAAGAAACATGTGTAACGAGTCACTGAAACAAGGCTTTATTCAAGCAGATGTTTCAATGGTGCGCAGATCTTGAAATGTTAGTGGTAGTAAATCTAAATTTTACCACCAGTTGTGACTAATTTATGTGGCAGTTCATTAATGAAGTACATAAGAATGAAAAGAGGTTTATTAAAACGTTTGCAGCCTTCTATAATTGCATACATGTCCGCTTGAACTGTTTTTATTTCCGAGGTGTACTAAATAATCATGACATGAGTAATAAGAGTTTATCTTTTGTTGTCTTCGCTAAATTAAATGATAGTACTATTCTCTGCATGCATATTTAACTTGCACCAGCATCCTCTACCGCCATAAAAAGGACTGCTCCAAGCAGTCCTTTTTATTTTTTTTAATTTGTTTAAATTTTAAAATTCAAATGGAGAATCCAAATCGTTGATCTTGTTAAGTTTTATCGGCGATGCATTTTCATATAAGTTTTATAAAATTTGAAGTTGATTTGATACTTGATTAAGTGGTCAACAAATGAACGAACCTGGTTTGATTAATTCTAATACGTTCATAATTTGGTCACTTAATCAAGTATCAAATCAACTTCAAATTTTATAAAACTTATATGAAAATGCATCGCCGATAAAACTTAACAAGATCAACGGTTTGGATTCTCCATTTGAATTTTAAAATTTAAACAAATTAAAAAAAATAAAAATGACTGCTTGGAGCAGTCCTTTTTATGGCTGTAGAGGATGCTGGTGCTATTTAACTTTGGTGTACATTTGTGCATAATTTGGTGACTTTTCGAGGAATTAAATATTTAGGCTCTCATTTGGTGTTCTAATTAAATTTAAAATTTAGAAATATCGGGGAATATGTTTGAATTTTATATTTTATTTAGATGAGACATTAATTGTTGTGTTCAAACGTTTTATTTAGAGAAATAAAGAAAATAAATGAATATTAAATTGTAAAAAAATATTAGTCATTTTTGGTAAATTTTAAAAACGTCTTCCTATATTGTGTGAATGGTATATAAATACTCTACCATAATATATGCAAAATAAAATTATATCTTATGCGAAGTTGCAGTAGTTTATATACTTCCTTAATTTCATCTAACTATTAAAAAAATAAAGATAGAGAAAACTGTCACAATATGCATTCTGCCAGGTCATATCAACTTATTTCGTACATATCTTCCTACCACATCAATATATTTTTCGCTATAGCAGCACGACACATTTAATTGCCATATTACCAAATTTTGTCATTTTATCACATCTAGTCATCACATGAAGATATTCCCATTATATTTTAGAGTTGTAGCGTAAAACTCACTATTGCAATGCCTTTTACACACACACACATTACTACTCTGGAGTGATACACCTATTACATGAAGATATGCCTTTCACTAGTAACGGTCAGGTGATATTACCATTCCTATTACTTAATAAAAATAATATATGGAATTTGGAATTTGTAACTCTTTTTCAAAATAATATATGGAATTTTAAACTTACATGAATTTTTTTTTCAAAATTTAAGGGGACATCAAAACCAATTTGGTGCACGTATAAAATATATTTTTCATTTTTCTATAAATTTTATTTTGCTCTTGGTGTTGGAATAACAAGGAAAGGCAAATACTATCCTAAACTACCTCATCAAATGACTTGGGACCGTTTGGATCGCTTAGGAATAAGAATATATAATAGTCTATTTCTAGGCGAAAAATATTGGAAAAAGTGTGTAACTTTGTGAAGAGTTTGGATGGTTAGGAATAAATTTCCTTCTAGGAAGAGATTATTCCTCTTATTCCTAAACTATCCAAACGACATCTAGAGAACAAACATGTGTCTTCGCTCACCACTTTTCTTATTTTATTTTTATTTTCTATGGAAGACCGAACGGTTTGCACAATTGATGAGCTCAGTAATTTGTTCCGCCTTCAATATTTTAAAGATAAAAAAATATTAAAAGCCTATAGGCTTTACGTCGACCTTTATATAATGGAATTCTTATCCCATATGTCCCATGAGATAATAATTATTGAGATGATCCTGGGATATATTTAAAACACGAGTAAATTTCTTTCATTCTGTTGTCATAATTGGTTACGAAACTTTGATTTACTTCAGACAACTCATTGAACTTACATTTCTTTTTCCATTTAAGTATTTTTTTTCAAAAATAACTAACTATGATGATGTGAACATATGAAAGCTGATGCGGACAACTGTTTGCTGATTTGATGTGACATTTAATTGATGCAAAATATTACTATTTATTATTAACACTATGTAAATTTTGATTGAAAAATTAAATACAGCGATTCAATTGCAAAATATACAGTGGTGTGTTTGGTTATACAAGATAATATATAAGGAAGAAGGAAGAGCGATGATAATTTTTGATAGAGGATAGAGCTTACACACGTTATTTTCTAATGTTATTTGGATGATGCATTGAGTATAAAAATCCAAAGAAGTAAATAGTATCATGAATATATTTTCTTGTACCTCCTTATATCTCTTTTATGGAGAAGTAGAAAATAAGCTTAGACCCACCTTTTATTTTGTGTTTGGCCGGGTCCAAAACTAGACATAAGTACTCTTATACTTTATATCAATTTATTCCATGCCAAACGCACCTGAAAGTTAAATTATGAAGGTGAAAAGTTCAGAATTCAACACCAATCTAGTTTGAAGGAAAATAAAATTTTATCTTAGTGATGTTTCAAAAAGCTTTATCATTCAAATCACATATTTCCCTTTTATTACAAAATAAAGCTATTTTTTTTTTAGATATACTAGACAGAAAATAAAGCTATTACTGGAGTACTATGAAAACTGAAAAGGAACACTGTACTGACATGACATCAGAAAGAAAGTAAAAATAAAAATGAACATTGTACTTAGAAAATTTATTGGTGATTGATTTGGTCTACCAGCCTGGCGAGTACAGTAGGCTGCACGTGATCCGAGAAGGATAGGACGGTTCGGATTCTCTGTAACCATCTTTTATACTTTTTCGTGTGAACTATTCGCTTAAGTTAATTTAGTTAGTGTACTAACTTGTTTTGTACTTTTGTATAGACCTTACAGAGTAAATCTATAAGGACAGACGCGTAGAGGTTTTTTTGAAAAAGAGAAGAAAGCACTTTTGAAGTTTTGTCTTTTTCTTCTGCTTTGTGATTCATGTTGGTTGCACTCTCTCCATTTTAACTTTCATTGGAGAGGTACTACGACAAAAAAGTGCAGAGATTGTCTGTTCGGCCGGGATATTATTTTAAAAACATAATTAATAGGATCTCAAATGAGTGTATTAAATGAATTTATTGTGTCGTCATTTGTCTGTGTATTACGTGAACTTAATTACTATTTGTAATAATACGTGACAAGTTGGTGGGCAAGGATTCAGATTCTTTTGTAGTTGGTTAAATGAAATCGGAGTGATAATTGGACAAATTTTTCATCATTCATTATTCCAATCATTTCCATTGAACTCAATAAAATGACGTCTAAAAAATAAAGGGTCACATAAAATTGCTGTCCTACAGTAATTGACTTGCATGTAATTTTCCGTCATAAAATTTCATGTTTCGGCCCAATAAAGGAACCCAGAGTGCAAGACAATGGACATTTATTTTCCAAGTTATTAGACCCAAAATTAACAAATGGAGTCTAATAAAAAATAAAAAAAAGCCGAGATTAACAGATTCACCAATCAGGCAATCATTCCATGGAAACAACAATAAGCATCACAAGGCAAGCAAGCAAAAGAAGCAAAATTGCATGATGCTCATGTAAATTGATGTAGTGCGATTGAGTGAAACTCTTTCAAACAGAGAACCACTTGTCACAATATTTTTGTGTAGATTGATATGTAGAAGGTACATTCTTCTTCGTCGATAAACGCATGATTTGTTGTCAATTTTGTTGTTCTTTACGATTAACAAATTAGATTAATAGACTAATTTGTCCAATTTAAATTGGACAAAAAAATATTAATGCAGTTTTTTACATGACATGGCCAAGATATGGATATATATATATATATATATATATATATATATATATATATATATATATATATATATATATAGGGGTGATAAAATACACTCTGGTGTACGGATCGTCCTCGTACACCAGAGTCGTTTTTGAAATCCAAAAATCAAACGGTCGATCCGAACCATTCAACTTGTTCTCCATATTGAAAAACTCTCGGAGACCAAATTTTATATTTTTTCGAATTTTTTTGTTATATATTATGATATTTTCAAATTGGAGGGCCTGAAATACTCCAAATGTAGTGTTTTTTGAAAATATCATAATATATAGCAAAAAAATTCAAAAAATGGCAAAATTTGGTCTCCGAGAGTTTTTCAATATGGAGAATAACTTGAACGGTTCGGATCGACTGTTTGATTTTTGGATTTCATAAACGACACTGGTGTACGGGAGACGATCCATACACCAGAGTGTATTTTATCAATCCACTATATATATATATATATATATATATATATATATATATATATATATATATATATATATATATATATATATATATATAGAGGAATGATATACTACACTCTGGAGTATTGAGGCCTCATACACTGAACTTCTGTGTCTTTGGATTCCTTTAAAAGTCGTGCACTAGATTGAGATGAGCGGATCGGATAGAGGCGCTGATTTCTCCGAACTCTCCGTCAGTTTTAAAACTTTCCGTCTCTCCTTTAAAGTTTCCGTCTCTTTTATTCTCTAACGTTCGGTCTTTCTCTCTCTCCCCACAGGCACGGCCCCTTCCGGAAAAAAATTTCAAAAACCTAGACTCCGCCGCTGCCTCTCTTCGCCGACTCCTGTCTCCACAGATCTGTCTCCTCTATCCGCCTCAACTGGCTACCCTAGGCAACCTTGCAGCTATCTCCTCCCTCCGCCTCTACCTCCTGAACTGCTCGATCAACAACAAGCATTTTGGATCAATTTTACAGTGCAAAAATCGATCCTGGTTTAGTCCTACTGTGCACTCCTCCATCCATCTTAGTTCGTCATCCTGAGTAAGTCTTCTGTCCAAGTTGTTAGAATTAGCAATTTTGGGTATGCATTCCGTCACCATAATTTTTTTCTGGGAGCAATCTGTGAAGAATTGGGCAGAATTTTAGGTATGCAATCAGTCAATAGTTGGGAAAAAAATCCATTTATAAAAGATTTGTTTTTTGGACCAATCTATGGCCCTATGGCTCGCGCATGGCTTCTACCTCTGTACCAAAAGTTGCAAAACAGAAAAAAAAATTCTGATTGAATCATGAAATAGTTTGTCACACTCTGATTTTGATATTGCAAAAAGAATAGAAGTTAGTGTCGATGAGTAAATTTGTTTAACTTCTATTTCATTAACTGGCAATCTGATTTCAAGACATTTAAGATCGATGCTTTTGGTTAATAGTTGATAGCTTCACTTATTTAATCTTACATTAGCTTCATTAACAATGGAAGTATTTTCAGATCTAATTTGTTAATTTTGTAGATGTCGACAGCATGTCGATAATTTAGCTGGTACGATGATCGCATTGAAGGGCGAGCAAGGGAAGTGATTAATGGATGATTAGAATTCTTGTAACAGATGACTTATAGTAGCTGGTATGACGATCACATTGAAGGGCGACCAAGGGAAGTGATTAATGGATGATTAGAATGCTTGTAATAGATGACTTGTAGTAGTAGTTTTTAATCAATGCTGATGCTTGTATAATTTGTAATCCATGCTCTTGTACGACTTGTAGTAGCATCAAGATTTAAAATTACGATTCCAGATATAATCTATGCTCTTGTATGACTTGTAGAATAACATCAAGTTTTAAAATGTAGGCCAATTGCGCTTCCAGATATAAATTCTGTTGCATAGTACAATAGTACACTTGGTATTTCACAGTAATAGTTTAAGCACTAAAAATCATATAAAATGTTACCGATTCCAGGTAGGGATCTTGTAAAATGCTGCAATTAACACGACATTTTTTTCATAAAATTGGGAAACATAGCATCAGATATAGAATAAACATAGCTCTAGTAAAAAAAGTCTGTCCATTCATACGCAATATCTATTTCTATCACCAGTTCTATACAAAATTAGCTTACTTGTCATCAAGTCTATCCATTTCTATCACCAAGTCTAAACGAAATGTGCTTAATAGTTTTCAATTCTAAACAAAATGTGCTTAATATTCATGTAGACTAGTGTTCATATGAACCATCTGATGACATAACTTCTTCTTCTCCTTGTCCACTCTCCACGCCATCATCCTCTTGTGTTTTCCTGCCCTTTTTTCGCATGTTCTTCATCTGAAAAAATAATTAAAACATCACCGATACGCATCAGTGATATGCACCAGTTATACAGTACAAAGTGTATGTGTCCAGGAGCTTATATCAATTTGTCTGTCCTTATGGCGTATTCAACTAATTTAATTCATAAATAAAGATTTAGAGAGATGAAACAAATTGTTCCTGGAAATTGTAAAAGAAGCTCCTTCATTCCTCACATTTATGCTCACCATTTTCTAATTTCTATAAAATTGTACAAAAAGTTTGTTCTTGTTAAAAATCAGTTCTATAATGCTTACAGAACAAGTACAGAATTTGGCATAACCATACATTGAATTAAGCATAACCAATTTCAAGTTATTCCATGGCTACTGTTATATTAATGTATTCCATGACTACTGTTTTACCAGAAAAAATATAATACAGTAATTATGTATGTTATCGCAAAAAGAACAGTGCAACTATTTGGTCAGAATTTAGCTATTGTTTTTCTCGCAATCTAGTCCAATAAGCAAGGAACCATCACAATTTGGTCTAATTTGGTTTTGGTCATTATTTTAGCAAAGAACCATCACAATTTCTCACAATTTCACTTGTAGTTTCAGAATAAAAGTGGCTCCACAATTTCACAAGAAAAGGACGACATTAAAGTTTTAGACTTTTTGTTTAAAACGTGTGAGACAGAAGTACTACGAGCTAATTTTAAAACGTGCAAGAAAAATGTCAGAAGTAACCAGATCGGAGAGGAACAGTGCGAGAAAATTTTAAGACAAAAGTGTCTCTCACCTTTGTAACCAAATCAGAGAGGAACGGAGCAAATACCAACGAGCAATGAGAGAGGAAGAGGAACAGAGAAGAGAGGTCTGTCGATGGAGAACGGAGTTGCGATGCTTCTAGGGTTTTTTTGCAAATTTAGTCAGGGAAAGGTGTGATCGATTTTTGTCCAAACGGGAGTAGAAGAGAAGAAAGCACTTTAACAGCACTGACGGGAGGAGAAAGGCGCTCAACGAAAAAAATAAAGAAGTTCGGAGAAATCAGCGTCTCTATCCGATCCGTTCGTCTCAATCTGGTGCACGAATTTTAAAACGATCCAAAGGCAGAAATGTTCAGTGTATGAGGCCTCAATACTCCAGAGTGTAGTATATCATTCCTCTATATATATATATATATATATATATATAAAATAAACCAGATATGACTATTAATTACACAGTTTAATTTTAGGCACTTCTGGTTCACTTAACAGAACAAGTAATTTATGCTAACAAAACTTTAGACCACCTGACAGCTGTGATGATCAAATCGGGAAACAAATTAATTCTTCAATGCTCATATATATAGTGTGAAGTTGATTGCAAGGATACATGGTTTTCCTGACAATAGTGCAGGTACCCATGACATGTTCGAGGAAAAGTTCATGAAAGCAATTGGCAGCTAGCCATGGAGAGGAAGCAAATCAAACTCAAAAGTCAAAGATGAGAAACAGTTTGGACTACATAATTAAGCAGCATGCTTGATCCAATACACCATCAAATCCTCTCCTGACGTGCATGCATCCTCTCTCGGTCCTCCCCTTTCCTTCAATTTCCTCCATTTCAGGAGAAGTGAGCCCTTTGATGAAGTGATTGATGGAAAAGGGTGATCCAAAGGTTAAGTGGGATAAAGGAAAAAGGGAGGAATACTGGTCTCGGTTCACAATTACAATGGTAGAGAAAGATCAAACAGTATTCATACACTTTGTGTGCATGGCGCTCCAACCACTCAACGACGTGAGCCCTGTGATCTTCACAGATTTCACCTGATCTACGTACATTGATGCTTTATGGTGTTTTAGTGATAATAGGTACTGGACTGTGTTTAAAAAAAATAGTTGCGGGAAAATAAAAATAAAACTTTTACGGAGACAATGCTATAAATAAATCAATGAATTTTATTATATTCAGCAAATTTCGAACGCAAGTTAGTATATATAATATATCTTTATCAAAGCAATGAATTTGTAATAAAATTTGGCCCAATTGAAATCCTACGAATTGGGTCAAAATTTGATCGGATTTCACGAGAGGAAATAGGCGCTTAATCGAAAAACGGAGCTGATATGGGACATCATGGGAAAATGACATCCCATGACATCCCACGCCAACCTGGTCCAAATATAGACACGCTGGCCCAAAATAGAGGATCACTAAATTTTCAGCGCGATTCAGCGACGCTGACGTCACTAAAAAAGTGGGAGTACTTAAATTAGTGTAAAGGAGTATATAAATATGTTTTCTTATAAAATAAAAAAATTTAATATATTATTAATATATCAAATTCTGCCATCTGGAGCTAACAGTTGAAAATAGAAGGAAGTAAATAATTCTCTATAAGAGAGTATATACTTCTACATATAGAATGCAAAATTAGCATTTAAAAAAGCAGATAAAAAATGTGCAAAATCAAATTTGAAAATATTAAAGAAGTATATACTTTTTTTGAAAGGAGTACATAATTTTCCATAGGGGAGTATATAATGTTTGGTAAAAACGTTCAAATAAGCATTCAATATATGAATTTGAAAATAAGAATAATCATATAAAAATTGAACTATTAAGGTATTAAATAATTTTTCGTAAGGGGGTATATACATCTACATACGGAATACAAAATTAGCATTTAAAAAGCAAACAAAAAATATGCAAAAACCAAATTTGAATTTGAAAATAAGAATAATCCTATAAAAATTGAAATATTAAGAGAGTAAATAATTCTACGTATGGGAGTATATACATCTACATGTGGAATACAGAATTAGCATTTAAAAGCAGACAAAAAATGTGCAAATAAGAATTGAAAATATTAAGTATATACTTCTTCTGAGAAGAGTACATACTTCTTCTAAGAGGAGTACATATTTTTCCATACGGGATTATATAATTTTTGGTCAAAATGTTCAAATAAGCATTTAATATTTCAATTTGAAAATAAGAATAATCAAAACAAAATGTGCAAATAAGAATTCAATACAATAACAGAGTATATAATTCTTAAAAAGGGAGTATAAACTTTTCATCCAACCATGTTCAAATAGAAGTTATTCCCCAAACGAAATTCACTCAACAAAAAACAAACAACACAAATTAAGTTATACTCAACGACAAAGTTTTGTAATCTTCTCAGTCAACCACCAAGTTCAATTTTCTTCCTTAAGATCAAAGAGAACACACTCACTTGCAGATCTAAATTTCAGCTTCACCTCATTAATAGGATCTAGTAGTAGCCGGTAAGCAACAACACATTTATCATCACTACCATTATTCTGCAAAACATAGAATTGTACAATGTTAGAACAAACACAACTGTCAGATTCTTGATATGTACTATGTTGTTAGATATTATTTACTCCCTTATCATATGTTTTGTACTCCTTTAAGATTATACAAAAATACTAAACACACCTGTCAGGTTCTTGATATGTACTTCCTTTTTAGATATTATTTACTCCCTTATCCTATATTTTGTACTCCTTTCAGATTATGCTAAAATACCAAACACACCTGTCAGATTCTTGATATATACTCTCTTGTTAGATATTATTTACTCCCTTATCCTATATTTTGTACTCCTTTCAGATTATGCTAAAATACCAAACACACCTGCCAGATTCTTGATATATACTCCCTTGTTAGATATTATTTACTCCCTTATCCTATATTTTGTACTCCTTTCAGATTATGCTAAAATACCAAACACACCTGTCGGATTCTTGATATGTACTCCCTTGTTAGATATTATTTTCTCTCTTATGCTATATTTTGTACTCCTTTAAGATTATGCTAAAATACCAAACACACCTGTCAGGTTCTTGATATGTACTCCCTTGTTAAATATTATTTACTCTCTTATCCTATATTTTGTACTCCTTTATAATTATGCTAAAATACCAAATACATGCACCTGTCAGGTTCTTGATATGTACTCCTTGTTAGATATTATTTACTCTCTTATGCTATATTTTGTACTCCTTTAAAATTATGCTAAAATACTATACACATCTGTCAGATTCTTGATATGTACTCTTTTATCATATGTTTTGTACTCCTTTAATATTATGCTAAAATATCAAACACACCTGCTAGGTTCTTGATATGTAGTCCCTTGTTAGATATTATTTACTCTCTTATGCTATATTTTGTACTCCTTTAAGATTATGCTAAAATGCTAAACACACTTGTGAGGTTCTTGATATGTACTCCCTTGTTAGATATTATTTACTCCCTTATCCTATATTTTGTACTCCTTTAAGCCTATATTAGAACAACAAACAAACAACAAAGTTCCTTGATATGTACTCCCTTATTACATATTATTTACTCCCTTATCCTATGTTCTGTACTCCTTTAAGCCTATACTAAAATACTAAACACACATGCCAGGTTCATGATATGTACTCCCTTGTTAGATATTATTACTCTCTTATCCTATATTTTGTACTCCTTTAAACCTATACTAAAACAGCAAACAAAACGCTTAAAGGAGTAGAAAAATTCAATACATTTGATCAAATTACATACACATCCAATAAATTACTCTAAATAAACTGAAGTATATATTCTATTATTTTGTTATAAATAAAATCAAAGTATTTAGATAAATCCATAACATATAAATAGATAATCCCATTGTTCAAAATAAATACTACCTATGATCAAATGACATACACATCCCAATTTACTAAACAATCAACTCCTCAAATAGTTCATCCCAATTTAGTAATTATATACTCCCTTATGCCAAAATAAATGAACTGATAGTATTCAAAATGAGCCCTCAGATATATAACAATATGTACTCCCTCAAACTTTTATATATACTCCCTCATGATAATTTATTTACTTCTTCGAAAATGACATCAAAGCGATCTATGTTATTTAACCTCAATTCAAACTCAATTCGGTACAAACGTGTTATAATGAAAGAGAGAAATGAAGAGATGAAATCAGATATTTGGTTTGTCAGCCTCTCATGCACAAATTGGTCAGTGAGAGAAACACATGACAACCACAGTAAATCATTGGTGTTTTTTCTGAGAGAGTGTGCCAGTTCAAACAACAAACAGCCAGAGGGTTTACCATGAAAGGTGCCTATCTTGTAGTACTCTCTCTTAAGCCTTCTATAAAACCTTACCGAGTCAGATTTAGTTTCCTCAGAGACCCGCCTCTACTTTCTCCTCTTCCCTTCTGCATCCTCCTCCAAATCTGAATCGGACTCCGATTTACTGTCAGAACTCGAATCCTCCTCCAGTTCATCGTCCGAATCCAGATTATAGCAATTCGCCACTGCCGAGATTTCAAAATCGTACGACAAATCAGCTTGATTCTCATCATCAGCAGTGTAGAAAACAACTACACGATCATTCTGCTCGCTCAAATTGTGGAGATGGATCGGGCGGTGGCTATCAACGACAAAAACACGGGTCAGGCAATCGGGCGATGCCAAGAGGAGAGAGAGATGAGATCTGGAATGAAAGAGATAAATGAAGAGAGATTTTGGTTTGAGGAAGAGATCTGTCAAGAGATCTAAGTGAGAGAATATTTGAGCGAGAGATCACGTGCCTCTCACGTGAGAGAATATTGGGCTGGAGGCTCGATGTAGGATGGCAGGATGTCACCATCTCTAGGATGGTAGATAGTATTTCCGATCGAAAAAGATCTTAATATCCCTCTTCGTCGTCAAATAGATGAGGGAAAAATAGTCATTT
Source organism: Rhynchospora pubera (assembly GCA_028095005.1). Lineage (NCBI taxonomy): Eukaryota > Viridiplantae > Streptophyta > Magnoliopsida > Poales > Cyperaceae > Rhynchospora > Rhynchospora pubera. The sequence goes on from CM051462.1 coordinate 76,071,835, forward strand.
TTTTAGAATTCAAATCAATTCTTTTTATATCTGTTTTGATCATAGAATTTCAATTAAAAATCATCTCCAATCAATTCTAATCCAATAAAATAAAATGAAATTTTATGTCTACACCATTTTGATGAGAATCTTAATTTACCCAATTGTTTATAACGGAGTTATTTTTTATTCTTCCCGGTTAATTTACATATGGGATTTAACAAATTTACTTTTGGGTTAATTATAAACTTAAAGATTCATGTAACATTTTAAATATAACCAATTTTTTAAAAAAAATTTAATTAACCACCGCTATTTATTCAGTCGGCTGATAAATTAACAACATGCAGCTAGCGCGAAAGCGAAGTTTGAATTTTAATATGTAGTTGAAGGTAATCACATTTAATTTCTAATAGGAAAAGTTTCAGCACTCGATTAGCGAACCAATTCTTATGCTAAGCTAGCTGGCGAAGATGCATGACAATTAATTACGTAATGGAACTAAATGTTAACAAACAGATAGTCAAAATTCTTTGGAAAAATAAAATCGGTAATAACTATGGGAGTGGCTAGTGTCGAACATATATGACATAAGCATTTGTCTAACATGTTTAGGGAGCATCTCCCCTCCCTCTTTTCATCGCTCCATACTCTCTCCCCTCTTATTCCCTCCTACTTTAACACGCTTCTGTCATCTCTCCTTTAGCGTCTCTCTTCTTCTTTCCTACCGCCTTCTCTCCTCAGTCTCCTTCTCCACTTTTTATATTTTCGTTCTTCCTTCTTTTTAATAATCTTATATTCCGTGATAGTAAGTAATACTAATTAAGGAATTATTTAATAGGCATAAGTGTTCAATTTGTTACAACAAATGAGTATCTAATATTTATTTAGTTAGTTGTACTAAGAGAGTATCTAATAGACGTAATTGTTTATTTAGTTACAATAAAAGAGTAACTAATGGACATAACTGATCTTTTAGTTATAACAAGAGTATCTAATATATGTTCACTTTGCTTGATGGTGGCTTATTTCAGATTCCAGGAGAGTTTTCGGGTAATTTTAGTTTCATAAATACACCTTATTTTTGAAAATTTGCAAGGATCTCAAGAAGGGAGTCCATATTGAGGTTTTTTTTTTTTTTACAAAAAATCCATAATCACTTTAGGAGCAGTGCCCTTTTTTTGCGTTCTAAGTCTTTTTTTTTCTTGTCAAACAGGTGATGGTCGTTCTTAAGTAAGCTTTTTTCGTTAATTGCCTCAGTGACCAAAACCAGTGTTAGAAAATGAGTCAAATAGAAAGGTAATCGGGGATATCTCTTCCGGGAATCTTTCTAAGAAAGACATCTGGAAAAATTTTCAGGTAGACCAGCTTTGCTTGGTGACGCCTATTCAGCTAAGTAGGGGGGAATTGGTCATAGCCGCCGAAGTCGAAGGCAAAAAAAGGCGCGGAGCGATGGATAAGAATGAGGGCCATTTCCAAATTCTTAGCCCTAAGAGCATCAGAAACCCCTCTTGGAAAGGAAAAATTCATAGAGGCATTTTTCCAAACATCAGCCAGCAAAGCATTTAGTCTCTGAGTTTTCTTAAAAGCAGTAGGGAATCTCCTGAAAAAGGGGGTGTCCTCATGCCAAACATGAGTCCAAAATCTAATTTGCTGTCCATCCCCTACAATATGATTAAAATCTATGTTTATTGTGTATGTTAACTATGTTGTTATATGTGTTTACTTTGTATGTTGAATATGACCATTTATTTCTTATTTAACAAATTTGTATATATGTTCAGTTTATTGTTGTAAATATCCACTTTGTTGTTCTATCTGTTCATTTTGTTTCTTTATTTAATCAATATTTGTGTCTTTTCATTTTGTTGTTGTAAGTGTCCATCTTAAAAAAAAATGCAGGGAAGAAAATTAGAAAAGAGGAAAGCCTAGGTGAGGAGAAAAATCGAGAGGGAGAGGAGAGGGTGCACTAAGGGAAGAAAATGAGAGTGAAGATTGAGAGAAAAGAGGAGGGAGAAATGGAAGGGATGGGGAGAATCCATGGCAAAAAAGGAAGGCACGGGGAGAGGGAGACGTGGACACAGAATTAGAAAAATACACCGAAAAATAGTTTGGATGAAAAATAGATGGATGGTGTATTCATCTCAAAAGACACTAACGTCATCAATTTATAAGAACTTAATTATTTGTTATGCCATAAAATTTATCAGTGTAGTACTTTGTCATCCGATCCCTCAAAAATTACTTATTATGCCAGGTGATTGCCAGCTAAAAATTTTCCGCATCATGATCAACCCTATCACTCAAGTCTGAAACAAACACCCCCAAAAGTCAAACACCTGGTTTGATTGATACAATGTAAGATATACCACCATATCCGGCCCACAACAGCTACCCAAACCCAAGAAAATTTCTATGGTACCTTCCACTTCTAAGGTTAATTAAGAGTTTAAGACGAATATTACATAAAAGAAAAAAAAAATCAGAAGGGAATAGAAATTTTCAATTAAATTTGAATGTGTAGCAACGAACGACTCATTCTTTAACTTATTTGTCAACCAACAACTAGTCAACCCTGCGAAAGAACCAGCATGCCAGCAATTTAATGGAAAATTTTCTCAAAACAGCAAACATACCTCAAAATGTCCGAAACCAAACATATCTTAAGAAATCAATGACCATCGGGTAGCCAACATATTTCTCTTGGCTTAATCTATATACAAGGTATCTGCTACATCATGTACTTTTTTTTTTGGTTGATTATTCTCTATGCATTAAGGGACCTTTTTGTGGGAACGGTGGCGAAATGTCACAATGCAAGAAACATTAGAATTGCATTAAGAGATTACTAGAGTTTTACTTTTTGCAATTGGACAAATTAAGTATTGCAGTGTTTTACATATACACTGGCATGACAATTAGCAACCAGATATGATTAATTTCACAGTTTTCAGGCATTTCATCTATGCTTATTCTATTGAACAATTAATTTATCCTGAGAAACTTTAGTCCACAGCATAATACTTGCCTGTTTGAGAAATAGCTTCTGAGACCAATTGGTAGCGCCATGGAGAGAGGAAGCGCATCAAAGTCCAAGAGAAGACCCAAGTTAGACTACATAAGCAGCATGCCTGATCCAATACTCACCCAAATCCTGTCCTTGTTGGAGACACATGAGGCGGTTCGGACGTGCATCCTCTCGAAACGATGGACCACCCTCTGGACCTCTCTGACATCCCTCTCCTTCAATTTCCTTGATTTCAGAACAGGTGAGGCCCTTCCTGAATGGGATACTATAAATAACTATTGGGATGAAGAAACATGGTTGCTTTATTATGGACGGTTAGAAACAGAAAAAAATGATCAAACTAGATTTGCACAATTTTTGAACACGATGCTGCACCGACGTGAGCCGTGCGAACTTCACAATTTTCACCTGAGCTGCACAGATTCAAGGAGCGATACAAATTATTCGGATGACGATATTGTAGAGAAGTGGATCCATTACTCTTCGGAGTGGATTCAATATGCCTTGAGGCACAATGTACGTAAACTCCATTTCAGTACCAGATTGGACGAGTCAGTGCCCACTTGCATGTTTGATTGCTCCTCGTTAGTGCGGCTTCATCTTGAAATTTACGAGAATAGTTGGTATCATTCGAAGGGAAATGAGGTCATTAATCTTCCAAGCCTCAAAGAATTGTATCTCAAGAAGGTTGCACTGGATGCAAGCCTTTCTAAGCGACTCTTCTCAGGCTGCCCTGCTCTTGAAGACCTCTGTTTGGAGGAATGTCCTTCGAGGAATTGTCATGTGCTGTCCAACAAGCTAAAACGTCTGAGAATTATTTCTTATATATATTGGCGCCCTCTATTTAGTAAATTTGTTGAGAAAGAGAATTTTTTTTGGAGGATCAGTGCACCTAATCTCATTTCTCTTACTTTTATGGGAAAAACTCACTTCTTCCACAATACAATCTTCGAGAACACAACTTCGCTAATCAATCTGCACGTATACTTTACTGATCTTATGTGTACAGACAAGAATATATCCGAATCATTTTCATCTGTTAAGGATCTTGAGATAAGAGGCGGATTTTATAAGGTATGCTTCATTTTATATATAAATTTTATATCCTTCATTGTATTGCACAAGTAAACACTTTCCTTTGTATTTGCACAAGATGTGTAACACAAGTTTCTTCTCAGTAACTTAAGTTATCAGGAAGCACAACTGAACGCCGTGAACGGGCATGATATGGAACTTATATCACTATAGCTAAATCTTTATGTACGACTGAAACCATATAATATGATTTATTAAACCTGAAACAACTGATTTTCACTACAGGACCTCTTGACAGATCAAGTCCTGAAGTTGCGAGTGTTTAGAAACGTAGAAAGTTTCTTAATTGGTAGGTTTTGCTTCTCTTGTCATTTGCATTTCCTAACCAGAGTTTTAGAGCATTTACCAAACCTAAAGAAGCTTACTCTGGAGCATGATGGAAGATATTGTTGTGGGGTATGTGATTTGTTTAAAATAAAGTAAAATATTCTTTTAAAATTGAGTTTGAGATTATTTTATTTTTGTGTTTTTTTCTTTGAAAGTTTGTCAGAAATTTTGATCTGATGCAGGTACCTCTGCACAATGGGGAAGGAGAACCAAGAGCAAGATCGAGTATTGATGGAGGTTCAAGCACGAGCTCCAGTAGTACTGATGGAGCTCCAAGCAATAGCTCGAAGAATCTTTTGTCAATTAATTGCAAGAACCTTAGTCAGATTAAGGTGAAGTACCTTAGCAATGATGGCACAGTTAAGCGATTGCTTGATTCTTTGTTGGATAGTACAATAAAGCTACCAAATATCAAAATCATTTCGTCCCCATTAAGTGCCTTTTGAAAAAAAAAAAAATCCTATCATCATCACTATTATCACCATATTATTTGTTGTATTTTTTTCTGCAGCATTCTTTTCAAGTAACTATACATGATTATGATTATTTCAGATCACAGAAATTTTCCAGTCTTTGGGGGTGCCTGAGGTTTTCTAGTTTTTGTTTTCGATTTCTAATTTTATTTATTTTATGTATTTTATTTAATTGTTTTTTTTTCTTTTCTTGTAAATTGTATCCTGTAACTCCTCTTTTTTCAATGAATTGCTGGTTCAAAAAAAAAAAAAAGAAAAGAAAAAAAGTTGTTGTGTTGAGTTTCAAGTAAAATGTGTAAGACAGATTAAAATGATTACGCTATTTTTCTTTTTTGCTAATTTATTGTGATGTCATTACCACGTACAAAACTTAATTGTAATTCGAACCTATATTTTCTCACTCTTCTGTTGCAGAGAAGCCCTTGAAAAATAAGAAATAGAGAAGTATCTTTTAAGGCATGTTGCATCAATCATTCAAAGAAAAGGATAGTCATTAACATCTAATGAATCCAATTATGAATCTGATGATACTGTTTTGTTAACCTTGAAAAATAAGACTGTATTTCTTATGTCAGTGATGTACTGACTACTGTGGATTAAACTGGAGCAAATTAATTGATACTAACTATATTATTGCACTTTGCGTAATTTAGTTTTATTTTTTAATGTTTTTTTTTGTTGGTTTTAGACTTTTAGTATTATAGTGTTATTTTTGTGTGTTGAAAAATATCTAAAAACAAAAGTAAACAGAAATTTACAATATCTTCATTTTAACAATTCATATCATATTTCTATTCTCGTGGAGCTACTCTAATCATCAATTAATAAAGGAACAATCATAAAACGACTAATGATCAATACTAACCAATTACAAAACTTCATTGGTACAATGATCGTATGAAACATGGCAAGCAAATAAATAGCACTTTACCTAAACAAATACGTTTGTGCAGCTTCAACCATCCTCACCTCTAGCTAAAACTATGCTCAACGAAACTATAAAAATGTTCACATTATTCGCTTCAAATAAGTCTTAATAGCAAAGCGAGCAGTCTATCTACAGTGTAAGTACTATATCTGGTTCGGTATTGGTACAGTATTTTACCATCCAAGTGGTGAGTTCCAACCAAGTGCAGGAAGGCATGGTGGTGTTGCATGACCAACTTTTAAGATTTGGCTCACAATACAGATCTAATAAGACTAACATGGTGTAGGGTACATGATAAATTTATTTGACAGACCAGTAGGACCAACATCACTGGTGGAACCTAAGCCTCTCTTCCTTGATCTCCTGGCATTAGCCACTGCCAGTAATTTTTTAGTACTTTTCTTCGCCACCGATTCTAATTGCCAGAAAAATTTCTTAGCAAAGGAATCTTGGATCTACCGTGGAGTATGTACATGTAATGTTAGTGAAACACACAGAGCAGTGTATGAACTGGCAATATATAGATGTAAAACTGAAATGATGATAATGATATATAAAATAAAATAAGGTACCATCTTATTCCTTGATTTTTCCTCATTGAAAGATAATTCCTGCAAAGGAGATAGCAATTTACTTAAAAGTTGCAGTACAAAAAAAAAAAAAAACCAATATTCAAACAGAAAGAGATGGATATAAAGAAACAGTACCTCTTGTTCAAACTTGTCAATATCAGGATTAAGTGCATATATCAATGCATCAAAGTAAGGATCGTCTCTTAAAAGTCTTAAAGAACGACTGCTTGCACAGTGGGCACGACATGTTGGGCATTCATTATTGTTGAGAAAAGATGAATGCAAAAATTAATTACCGGCATATGTATTAACATTTAAAGCAACAACTTGTGTTTGTCTCACAAAGTACAAAGGATAATGATTAATATCCCATGTATGAGCATAATAAAGAAATAGATTTCAAGGTATAGCGCTATGGGATGCATTTCAACCCTACAATATGTTCATATCTTGCTTTTTTGAATGAAAATAGGGGTCAAGCCCCTACCGTTCATATCTTGCTTTTGTTTGTACCAGTTTGAATTCACACCAGACTATCTTATTTATTTCCACGTATGACCATTTTACCCTTATAATGGGCAGTTGGGCACTTTGGTAAATAATATGACATGCTCCAAACGCATGGATTTGTCTATACAATCGCGACAGAACCGGTGCAGACATTCCATAACGGTTCAGGATTTCCTGATTATTCCTAAAATTATTTCAAGAAGAAAAATACACTTTAACTTCATAATTTGCAATTGCAAATCTTTGAGATTGGGTGAAATCCAGTTCAGTTAACATTCAGACTGTAAATTGGTATTAAGTGACTAATTCCGGGGTAAAGCAGCACAGTGAACTCTAAATACTCGCGCTGGTATTGGCATAGCTGAGCTGGTATATGCACAATTGGTCCCCAATGTGAACTCTATCCTGGATGAGGATGCCAGCATTAAGTTAATTTTACTTGAGGAACCCCGAAATACCCATTACAGTTTTAGCACTTGAAACAATTATGATAATAAATATTAAAAGAAAATGCAATATTGCGTATATAAATAAATATCGTATCTAAACAAATGGGACATTGCACTTCCTTCCGAATTTCTTCTTAATTGTACATATATAAATCTAAAACAATCAGAAATAATTTAAGAAGGAAAAAAAAGAGAAACCAACAGAGGACTGCTGTATTAAGTCAGGCAATATTAGTTGGCTGGCACATTGACATTTTTGGTACCTAGTACTGTATCATGAGAGTGCAGAGAGTGCTCGGCCCGGAACTGGTACATATGACCAACTATAAGACCTGGTGTGTAGTAATCCTATATAAAATTTCAATAAACATACCAGCAACTATACCCTCATTAAGCATATGTGAGAAAGGAACTTGTTAAGTTCTTTTGGGTGCGTTTGGATAGGTGTGGGAAGAAGGGAAGAAGGGAAGAAATGGGAAGAAATATTGGAAAGTGTGTAACTTTGTGAAGAGTTTGAATTGTTTATAATTTTTTTTCTTCTCATCTTCCTTCTTCCTCTTCTTCTTCTTCTCTCATAAAAAGTCTAAAGCGGCTGTTTGACCAGCAAAGTACTTGTACGGTTGTACCAAAACATGAGCAGATAAATAGACCCCAGACTCCCAAAACCCCTTCCTCCTTTAATTTTATTTCATCAGAAAGGAAGTAAGTAAAAATACACTGTACTGACATTACATCACAAAGAAAGTAAAATTAAAAATGAACATTGTACTAGAAAATTTATTAGTGATTGATTTGGTCTACCAGCCTGGCGTGTATAGTAGGCTGCACGTGATCCAAGAAGGATAGGACGGTTCGGATTCTGTGTAACCATCTTTTATACTTTTTTCGTGTGAACTATTCGCTTAAGTTAATTTAGTTTAGTGTACTAACTTGTTTTGTATAGACCTAACAGAGTAAATCTATAAGAAATCTGTCCCTAACACGCGTAGAGGTTTTTTGAAAAAGAGAGGAAAGCACTTTTCAAGTTTTTCTTTTTCTTCTGCTTTGCGATTCATGTTGGTTGCTCTCTCTCCATTTTTTATTTTCTTTTGCGAAGTAGTATAGTACAAAGAAGAGATTGTCTGTTCGGCCTGGAATATGATTTTTTTTTTTCTTTCTCATTTTTAAAATCGTAATTAATAGAATTTCAATTGAGTGTATTAAATGAATTAATTATGTCTTTACTTTTCACAGTGTATTACATCTGTGACATGACATATGGTAATTACTAATTGCAACAATACGTGACAGGTTGGTAAGCAAGCATTATTCAGATTCCTTTGTAATTGGTCAAATGAACTCTGACATGATAATTGGAGAAACTTGTATGATTGATCATTCCCATATTTCCATTGGATTCGATAAAATGACGCGAATAAAAAATGCACATAAAATTGCTGTGCTCCAAGCCTCCAACTTATTTACTTTCATCATGAAAGTTCAAAGTTCCCTGTAGGCTGTAGCTTTCTAGTATAGAGTCCCAACTTTAGGCCCACTAAAGAAATCTACAGAGCCTGAAACATTATTTTGTAAGCGATTATGCCCAAATAGACCCAGCCCAGTAAATTAACAAGATGTAGTCTGATTAAAAACAAAATTAACGGATTCACCAATAGGGCTGCATAACGTGTAAAACAGTCACGAAAATAACTCCTTGCGCTAACCGTTTCGTTACGGGACGCAAATTTTTTTGTACATTCGTCTTGCGTTCCGTGCTTTCAACGGAAGTAAAAAACATTGCGTTAACCGTTTCGTCAAATTGAACGGTCAAAAACGGTTTAAACGTTTAAAATTTGTAACTGTGCAAACATAATCAGTAAGCTTAGTTTCACAAATTCTATGCTTGTCAATCTAGTAAAATGGAAATTAGAACCATATAAAGTATGAACATACAGTAACAAATCTTCACTTACAAAAAATCAAAACAACTAAACAATAAGAAATAGCAAAAAAATACAGCAAAATCTCCATTTTCTTAGTTTGACAGTGAATGGACAGTCTCTGATTTTCTTTTTCAAGAGCAGTGAAGTTGGAAGTGCAATTTATCAACAATGGTACCTTCTCCGTGACTTTCATTTGCAGATTTGAGCTCCATAAGACTAGCAGATCAAAACATCATCCAAATTAACATAAAAATGATTCTCAAATTGTTTCTTACAGATCAAAATAGCATCCAAATTAACATAAAAATTTCAAATCCAATATTCCCAATGAAAAACCAGAAAAACAGAAAATCTAAAAAACTAAAAAAACAGTCTAAACCCAAATAATACCTCTGTTCTTACCAGAAAAATCAGAAAATTAAAGTGACCAATTAGTCAGTGTATATGAGCAATCACTCGAGAATATCACTGCTTGTGTCAGAGCAACTCAATCTTGCTCAGTCTGGCTCGCTCTCTCTCTCTCTCGCTCTCAATCTTGCTCTCAGTCTTCACTCTTCACCTCTCACGAAAGGCAACCGCAGGCAGCTGCAGGCAGGCCACAAGCATGGAGGTGGAGCCCATGGGCAGACCAGGAACTCTGTCTCGTCAGGCATAGGGCATGCGTGGGCCATTAGAATGAGCAGGTTGAGGCGCCAGCAGGGAATCTCTTGGCCATCCTTACTTCAGATCAGAAAGAAGAAAGAGATGGTTTTATAAAGATAAGCTTTTGGTGAAGAGAAGAAGGTGACAAAGGAGAGAGAGATCAGAGATGAGCTGTTTGTCTGAGGGGAGGTGTAGGCTTGGGCTCGATCGGCTGAGGTTGTGCGACGGAGAGAAGAGGTGATCGGAGCAGATAGAGTGAGAGACAGAGAGAGATGGCTGAAGTTGTCTCGATCAGGTGAGAGGGGAGGCTACGGAGAAGAGAGCGAGAGACAGGAGATGAGCGAGCGGTGCGGCGCAAAATTAGGTTTTATCGACACTCTCTTCGTTCTCTCCGCCAAGGCCTTGCTCCAGAAGGAGGAAGCCTGGGCTAAAGAAAGGAATGGAAAAGGAAGGAAGGTGAAGGAAGTTTATGAAAATGAAGATGACATGTAGTTCCTTGCTTCATATTTCAAAAAGCATGAATAAAAGTTAATATCTCTAACCTTCTATTTAATATACACAAAGACAATATTGCCCTTTTGTTCAATTGAGAACCAGTGCGGCTTATGATGGGACTGTACATTTTATTAATTGAAGGAAACTGGTGCCAAGGCTTATGATGGGGCTGTACACTTGAATGCCCCATAGGCTTACCATTAATGAAAAAAGTAATACAAACGTTGAGACCAAATCCAATGCATAAGAATGCAAACTAACCCACAATACATCTTAAAACCCCCACACAATACACGATTAAAAGCAATTATAAAAATAAAGCAACTAAAAAGAAACGAAGGTACTGTTACTAGCATGACTCTTGCAACTATCATCTTCACTCTCCAAAAGTTATTGGTACCAGTCCCTACCTCGTCATTGTACCAGTCCAGTTTAAATTGGTTCTACACACAGCTCGCAAAATAAATTGAACATCCCAACTCCACCGTCGTGCTTTCCTTAACCCCATAGTTCTAAAGAGTTCAGTCTCGTCGGAGATAGTGGCTTCGATCGACGAAAGGTGAAAATTTAAGAGTTTAGGGACCAAATCAAATAACAATCTTATAAGCCATATGCGGCTATACATTAGATTTAACTAAAATGTCTTGAGAAGCAAATCAGCCAGAGCAATTTCAACTTGGATTTTCATATTGCAATTCCCCAACAAGAGATTAATAACAGAAAGGCATATGAAGCATCCAATATTTCTTAAAAAGTGACACTACATAATATTCCCAACTAGTTTTTCAAAATATCCCCAATTTTCTAGTAATAATCACAAAAAAGAGGATACTTACCAACTTACAATTACCCTCCATTGAACAGATTAGATATATACTTCCCAACTTACAACCAAAATAGCTATATGCTTTTCTAATATTTCCAACTAGTTTTCTCCCAAAATATTAATCAAAAGTGGAAACTTTTGCAACTATGGATTAGTATTTAGATAACGGCAGCATCATGAAGCAATTTTAGAAGGATAGTTTTGCGTCTATGACTTGGACATCCTAGAAATGCTGCTAGCCTATCTGGTTCCTTGGTGAGATAGAGATATGCAGCATCTTCAACCATTTCGTCTTCAAGCTGAAGTTCTTCTAGATATTTCCATATCTCACTCTCTGGAATTGGAAGCCTTTGCGGAGTCTTCATCATTTCAGCAGTTGACTCCTTAATTGCATTAGCAAATGTTTTGAAAGATTCATTCAAATTGACAGCCTCAACATACTTTGATCTTTTGACTTTTTGCTTCTGTTTTGAAGTGTTTTCTTCTCCACTACTCTTGTTAAGCAATGGTGATTCAGGATCAACATCATATCCTCCAAGAGTTGCTTGATTTTGTGATACTAGAAAGTCAACTTCTTCAATAGTCTCATCTACTTGTACCCCACTTTCTACATCATTCAAACGAGCATTTCTTTCTCTGATTTCAGCTGCAGTTTCAGCATCTTCTTCAGTAGCACGATCATCACCAAATAAAGCTTCTAGTTTCTTGTAATTGCATACCGGTTTGGTCATCCATATTTTAGCTTCTGGACGACTCTATGAACATAAAAATCAAATTATATTCCAGGTTCATTATTATGTATAGTCAAGTTATTATAAAAGTCAAAAGTCTGTCAACATAAAAGGCAAGAACATAAAGTTATTATATTTACTATTCAAAGTGGTACAGCCTGTACTCGGAAGGGAAAATCTATATAGCAACGAATTTTAATTAATTGCTCAAGTACTTTATAAAGGAAAAATCTAATCACTTTTCATGTGAAACCTTGCAATTTTATCAAAGAAACATGCTGCATAATAATCACGAGAGTTGCTGAAACATTCTTCGCTAAAGTCCAGAGATTGTAACTAATTATACTTTTACTGTTTCAGACTTTACCAATGACCCCTTTCACTTTCATCTTATTGTCTAAATGTGCAAAACAAAATGCAGACCTATTATGGTGCATAGAAAAGTTAATTGCGTAGAGAAGTTAATTGTATACCTTAAATAAATCTTTCCAAACTCCTGGCTCAGCACCCCACATGTTTGACACCGGGTTCCAATAAAAACCACTTAATCCTTTAAATAGATCATAACAAGATCCAAAATTTCTCTTAAGGTACTTGACACGGTTCTTTATTTTCTCCTTGTCAAAAGCTACATCTTTAAACTTGCCTGATAATTCCTTCAAAATGTTGTCATAAGCTTTGGATGTAAAAGTACCATTGACTCGGTTGCCACTATTTCTTTGATATTCCAATGCATCAAGTAAAGCATCATCCATAGTCTGATTCCAAGTAACTAGTTCCACTTCAGAATTCTTTCTCTTTCCCATGAAGAAACTGCAAAAAAAAAAAAATACACAATCACTTATTTAAAGATAAATAATAAATAAAAAAAACAACACAAACCACAATTGCATATATACACTACACTATTAAACAAGTCTGATCAGATTTTGATTACCTGCTAGTATTTAGTCGCCTATACCAGAAACTAGTCATTACAAGAGTCACAAGAATTTTTTTTTAGACATACTAAGAGTCACAAGAATTGTTTTTCTAAAAAAACAAGAGATAATAATTGCATAATTAAAGACACTCAATAGTCAATACAAGGAGTCACAACAAAATAGTCATTACAACAGATGCTAATGAGTCACAACAAAATAGTCTTAAACAACATATACTACTATTCATCAAGGGACAGACTATAATCATTCCACATCTCATTTGCAATCCTATCTCTAATAATTTCTCCTAATCTATGATCATTTTCATCTTCATGTGGATCATTAGATGGTTCGACAGTAGGGCGTCTTCTATTAGCCAATTCTCGATCAACTTCGGCAAGAATTTCATAGTCGGGATCCACGTCAAGTAAAAAGTTGTGCAAGATACAACATGCTAAAATAATGAGTTTTTGCGTATCCTTGTCATAATGGGGTTCTGTTCCAGATGCAATTATAGGAAAACGCTTCTTCAACACACCAAAAGCTCGCTCAATCATATTCCGTAAAGAAGAATGACGAAGGTTGAATAATTCACGAGGAGTTCGAGGTGGATTTGTACGAGAGAATTCTTTCAAATGATATCGTTCAGCTCTATAAGGTGTAATAAGGCCACTCTTGAGCATGAAACCAGCATCGACAAGATAATATTTTCCTACAAATTAATACTTCATGGTTAAATTTTATGATTGAATAATTATATAATTTATATAGTATGAATTTTATGTATATTTTGCATAATCTTTTTTATTTGTATTTACCTTCTGGAATTATTAGAGGATTTCTTCGTCTTAGTGCATTCTTCATAATTTTCGAATCAGATGCTGTACCAGCCCACCCTACTAACACATATGTGAACTTTAGGTTAGGGGTACATGCAGCCAGCACATTCATAGTTGGGATATCTTTTCTACCACGGTATTTAGGAGCCTCCTTAGAATTGACCTTTATCCTAAAATGTGTGCCATCGATTGCACCGACACAATCCTGTTATGACAAATCATGGTTCAGATTTTTATTTTGACACTATTAAGTAAGGTTCTGATTTTAATTGGATTTGTATGTATATATAGTGATATACCTTAAAATAAGGAAAGAATCTACTACTGTTGGTAATTTCTGATGGAGTTGTTGATCCATCTGGTTGCTTCAAATGTGTAGCCTCTAATTCTATCAAGGCATTGATAACTCTATGAAAGTCACGACTTATCGTGGATCTTCCTCGATGGAAAAAGAAGCTCATCACACGATGTTTGATGTTATGTCCTAGTATGTAGAGAAACCTAGCAACTTGTTCTTGCACATTAAGTTGTCGGGTAGCTCTAAGACCACCTTCAACTTCTAATTTATGACACAGTATGAAAAATGCTCTAGGATCCATTCTAATTATGTCTCGGCATTTCTTGCTCTTAACAAGATTTGATAGTAGTTTATCTCGTGCAATTTGAATTGTTTGTGCATTTTCTTCTTCATTATCATCATCACCAACTTCTCCTTCTTCTTCATCAGACACTTGTGGTGTACTATTTTCTATTTTATTTAATGCTATTTGGTATAATATGAATCCAGCAAGGTAAGCAAAAGTCAAATTCTGTAAGTGCTTCACCAATATAACCAACTTCCTTCTTTGATTATCTTGGTTAGTCATCTACACAAATTTTAATTAATTTGTGATGTTTAGAAACGACAGAATTAGAAGGTAACTAATGGCTTTGAGAAATAAATGCTGCTTATTTTGTGCAACATGAAATGAGTTCAAATGAGAATCAGTATGATAAGAATTTATTCTTTTTATTTGAAACTATTTAGTCCAAATGATTGTCTATATGACACATGTCAGCATTCAGTGTGAGTTCAAATGAGAATCACTTTTCAAATATCTTTACATAGTAGAAACTATTAGTTTGTACTTGTTACTATTTTATAGATGAACTTGTATAATATAAGAATGATTGTCTAACAATTATGTTGGTTTTACCATCAAAATACAAGAACGCAGAAAATATGGAACTAACTTTAAATTACATAATGCACAAATCTTAACCTCCTAATTTAGAACCATCCTATTTACTGACTCCTAAAAATAAACAGTGCACAAACTATAATTAGAAATGAGAATCACAAATGCATCTGGATCTGTCCCTCCATGAGGTGACCCAAGTTTGATAAGAATTTATTCTTTTATTTGATACTGTCAGGTCCTAATTATATACTCAAAAAGGAATTGAAATTAGTAGGCTAAACCTTCCTAGTCGGTACTGTCGGGTCCTACTAGCCATACTGTATCTCATGCCAGTAGTTTATGAATGAGTATTAGTAGTAGTAGCTTAAAAGATGAAAGGATATAAACTCAAAATAAAATTCCTGGTTGTCAGAAGATTCATCAATTTGTTGTCTTGAAAGGAGACACAAAGTAGAATATGGAAACCAAAGAATGATAGTGCGTATAAGCCAAAGAAATTGAAGAAATGTTAACCATTTCAACATCATAGTGTATATAAACCAAAGAATGATTCAACCATCAAGCCATGCTAGATATTTTAATAAACAAAATTTATAACAAGAGAATAGGAGAAATGAATTGTCTGACCTTTTGTGCACAAATTGGAAACCAGCTGCTACCTTCTTTCTTCTATTGAACCAACGAAGGAGAACACCAACAAATGTCTGGCCTTTTGATTTATATAAGATACTTTTTTTTGCTGATTTGGCGGGAGAACACCAAAATTTGGGAGGGAATAGCAATAGTTCAGCAAATTTTCGGAGGGAAGGGTGAATTAGGTGGGGTCTGGTTGTTAGAGATATGTCCTAGAAACCAATCATATTTGGCTACTTCTATGGTTTTATGTTATGGATGATTTTATATCATTTGTTCCTTGATTTATGTGTTGACAGTTCATTCAGGTTGAGGATCTGAATTATAGATCACTGTGTTTCATTTAGTAGTAAATGACAACAATAAATCTAAAGCGTCCATAATCTTGATAATTAACAAGGAACATTAATTATCAATAAGATTAGTATGCAAGTTAAGTGTTGATTAAGTTCTATAAATCACAGGTTAAGAGTAACCAACTTAATTGCATATGTTTATGTTAATTGAACATAGTACAGGACATGACCCAACGAAATAAATATATGGATTGTGTTTTGGTGTCATTATTTATTTCGTTATGATTTTGATTCTAAGTTTGAGATATTTATCTTTTCCACATGAGGATAGGTTCAATAAATATCGTCTACCGCTGATTCCCGATAAGGGCTGCTATACGGACGTTATTTATGTTCTCTTGAATTGTGCGGGGAAAAGCTAAATAGTCAAGAAAACCGTATATCCCTCATTAATTTACTTAGTGAGTGACGATATCTGTTTGGGCCCCTTGATGGAGATAGATTGTTTGCTAGCAACTGATACAATTATCTCTAGATCAAGAAACGTATAATCTGCAAGAATGACACATTCCTATCTTGGATTATACGATGATATCGTGAGGCATAGGAATCAAAATAGAGATATACTTTTATTCTCTTATGCAGGATTGAAATATTGTAGCTGTACACTATTTATGCGAATTGGGAATCATAACGTGTTGCTAGATACCGCTTATGATTATTGGAATTAAATAGCGATTTAACTCCATGTCCAACGTAGCATAAATCCTCAAAGGGTCACACAGAATTGGTGTTTTAACCATGCTTGCATTATTTATTTATTTGTAATAATTGGTATTGCAAAATATGATGAGTTGATTAATTAATTAAATAGCGTTGTAGACCGTTATAATTAATTAAATCAAAGGGATCATATAGAAATAAATTAATGCATTATCTAATCCTTAAATAATTATTATTAAGTTAATAATTATTTATTTCAACACATATGCAAATTATAGGGCTTTAATTAAATAGTTAATTAAAGGCCCAATAGGGAGTCAAATTGGGAGCAACAAGAAGGGCCATTTAATAGTTGATTAAGTGGACCCAAGAGGCAAAGCACATAGCCCATAAAGGACCCATAATGTGGCCGGCCATGATAGGTGGTAGGTGGGTGGCAAAGTTGTAATTAGATGGTGTGAGGTAGGTAGGGTTTGTGCTCTATATAAAGGGGTATATGGTAGCAAATCCCCCTCTCTCTCTCCTCCCACAAACCCTAGCCGCCCCCTCCTCTTGTGGCCGGCGCCTCCCCTCTTCTCCCTCTCCATTAGCTCATGTGTTGAGCCCCCTATCTTCCTCAAATAAGTTGTTGATTTGCTAGAAGATTGGGAAAGCTAGGGATTAGTCATTTCCTCCAAGTTACTAGCATAACTTGTTGAGGATTTGGTTAATACCAAGTGGACTCGAGGAGATTCGACAAGGAGGCCGAAAGAGCAACCACCACCTCGATCCTAGCTGCGGTTCAAATCCCCTTGGTTACGATATCAAGGGAGGTACATCTTTGAACCCTTT
The DNA here is from genome assembly GCA_028095005.1 of Rhynchospora pubera. Taxonomy (NCBI): domain Eukaryota; kingdom Viridiplantae; phylum Streptophyta; class Magnoliopsida; order Poales; family Cyperaceae; genus Rhynchospora; species Rhynchospora pubera. The sequence goes on from CM051462.1 coordinate 76,089,238, forward strand.
TCTCTTGTGCAAATGGCTTAATACTAGTTCCTATGTGTGTGCATGCTTAATTATGGGTAATTAATAGTAATTATCCTTGAAAAATTAAAATTATGCACTTTACTAACAGTGGTATCAGAGCACATGGTCGTACTTAAGCTATTTTGACACTTAATTAAGAGAAATTGGCTAATTAACGGATTAGTAGAGATGATGCGTTTGTTTGCTGTCTGGAAATGGTATTTGCTGTGTTGTTTCGCGTTTTTCGCTTTGATAAGTTCTCTGGAAGTTTTTTCCATCTACATGAAAGTTGTAGATCTATGGATTGTGATTCGTTTGGCGTTAGATTCACATTTTTCTGAATTAGTATGGATTTACTGTGAATAAAATGGCGACAGTGCGCAGAACCAGTTTCTGCTCGCACCGTCCTGTTTGAATGGCTTGAAAGATTTATATTTTGAATATAAGTACCAGTGTTCTATGGCTAGATTTAAAGAGGACTTGAAGCTCTTTCTGAGCATGTATAAATTGTTGCATGACTTGGATTAATTTGTGGGTTTTCAAGTATGAAAAGGAAGATCTCGTCAGATCCAGTTTATTGAACAAATCGATTTTTCTAATAAACTGTACCAACTGAGAACTCCTTTAAAAATTCTGTTTAAATAGAGTTGTTCTATTTTGAGTTAGGATTCCAGGAAAATTAATTTCATAATTTTTCGTGGAAGTTAGGACCTTCAACTAGGTTAGAACTTTTCAATCGACTGTCTGTTCCAGTACAGAATTTGTTGATTGTTTAGTTTGTAACTCGAACCTTTTGAACTGAACTTGGTGGTTTTATTTTCATAGATAATTAGCCTATAGACTAAACTAGTTTTTCTGTGTATATTGTATATATAAAAACTGATTAGAAGGTGGTCTAACAGACCAAATGGTTGAGAGGATAATCTGAAAGTCTCATAACGGTGTTTCGTGCACTTGTAAGAGATTTGTCATTTTTGATTCTCCCAGATGGTGTAAGATCTCTTCTTGAAATTTTTACTGGTAATCACAACTATGATAAGGAGCTTAAGTAATTTATTTGAGAATTTTTGGAGACCTAAAACCTTTGTTTTTATTGGATTCCATTAGTTACGTTTTTTAATAAATTACTGTTTTTCTAAGTATTCAAACTAGTTGAAATTAATTAGAAAACTCCTTGTTTGATCTCCTTTCTGTTATGGGATGTTGAAAGAACTTTCTAAATGAATTTAAACAAGTTTTGTTGTTTAAAATTGAGGATTTGTACACGGAATTTACTTATGGCAAACGATACGCAAAGATGCTTGAAAATCGTTAATTGGAAACAAAGTGCTTGTATGTGCTAACTTTGTTTTGTAGGTGGATAGTGGGTTTAGTATGGCTCAAGACTCATTGCCTTGTGGTTGTAATGAATGCATGTGTGAATGTTTGTAATGCGGCCTTTGGTGCCATTAATTAATTAATTTGTTGATTAATTTTGATGTAACTTGTGAGGCTTGCATGCCCCTAAGGTTAGGATGGGAATAGGATGTTTTCACATGTATTTTGCACCTTTATTTTATATAGGATTTAGATCCTTATAGAATTTAGTGGGAGGGCAAGTATTAGATTAGTTTTGCTCCATGGACGATGTGGCGAAACTAATGCAAGCGGGAGCCATACAAACCCACAACTATGAGATGCTTATATGATTATTTTGTTAGGTTAGGTATGGGTGTATGCTTACACGACCACCAAACAAAGTGTCATATGAATTGTTTGTCCCAAACTAAAACGAATAAGTTAAATCGCCCTCCTTCTCTCTATCCCCTTCACGCCGATTGTCACTCATGGCGCGGTCCGTCCAAGCGGACGTCATGATTGCCAATTCGGTAGTCGGGGTGCAAATAGCTAAGATTTGCAAGGAGCAAATAGTGAGAAGTGACTTTTCGATGGACCCAACTAGAGTTTGGACATCGGGGCGAAGTTCGCTTATGCGAACCAAGAGTCATGGTAAGATGATTGGTTGGAGAACCTACCTTATCTAATCATTTTGGATGACGTGCCATAGCAGGTCCATTTTGATGAAAATAGGGGTCTTGGAAATCACTATACTTAGGGACTTTTAAAAGTGTAGTGAAAGTTTTACTTTTGTTAAAACTAAAAACATAAAACTAATTGACCTTTAAATTCGATAATTGTTGTAGATGTCTTCCTCCTCTTTAACGCTTCGTTCTCTTCTTGAGAAAGAGAAACTCGCCTTTAACGGTGCTAATTTCTTGGATTGGCACCGCAACCTAAGGCTTGCCTTTAGGTTTGAGAAAAGGGAGTACCTCCTCTCCACTCCGATTCCCTCTGCTCCTAAGGACACCGATCCAAAGGATAAGCAAGAGGAATATGAGAAGCACGTCAATGACGACATGGAGATGTCAGTCTTGATGGTTGCGGTCATGGAATCGGAACTCCAAAAGGAGTTCATCGATAGTGGTTATGGAGTGTTTGAAATGATCACTCGTCTCAAGAACATGTTCCAAACCAAGGCCCGCACCGAAAGGGCCCGTCTCATCAAGGCCGTCGCCAACACTCGCTTGGCGGAGGGTCATGAAGTCGGGCCACACGTCATGAAGATGGCGGGGTTGTTTCGGCAGCTTGAAAAGCTTGATACGCCCTTTCCTACGGGTGCGATTCAAGATTTCATTCTCAACTCCCTCCCTCCAAGCTTCACCGGTTTTGTTGTGAACTACCGGATGAATGGCATGGACAAGAGCATGGATGATCTCCAAAACATGCTCGTTGAGACGGAGGATAGTCTCAAGAAGGAGAAGGGCCCAAAGGATGTTCTTGCCGTGAGTGACAAGAGCAAGAAGATCAAGAAACGAGGCCGTAAAGCCAAGAAGGGCAAAGGCCCGGTGATGCCCCAAGGTTCGGCCAAGGGTGCTCCCGTGGGTTCCAAGAAGAAGAAGAACCCGGCCACTCCCGAGACTGTTTGCTACTATTGTAGCAACAAGGGTCATTGGAGGAGAAACTGCCCCAAGTACCTTGCCGACAAGAAGGCAGGAACCGTCCAACCTTCTTCTTCAGGTATATTTGTCATCGAAACCCTTCTCGCTACCTCTAACACCGATTGGGTATTCGATACCGGTTCGTGTGCTCACATTTGTCGAAATGTGCAGGTCCTAAAGAATAGGAGGCGGCTCGAGAAAGGTGAAGTTCAACTCCGCGTCGGGAATGGCACGTGCATCTCCGCTATGGCCATTGGGAGCGTGGATTTAACTTTACCTTCCGGTTTTATGTTGGAACTAAAAGATGTATTTTTGGTTCTCTCTATCACTCGAAACATTATCTCTATCTCTTGTTTGGACATGGATGGTTTTGATGTTGTAATAAAGAACAAGTTGTTGACCTTGTTTCGAAATGATGTTCGTTTTTGTGATGCGCATTTATTGAATGGTCTTTATATGCTTGATTCTAGCGGACTTATCTTGAGTGTTGAAAATGACAATAGGAAACGTAAGATTTCACATGAGAATGCAACTTTGATGTGGCATTGCCGCTTAGGTCATATCAATGAGAAACGCATCAAGAGATTACAAACCGTTGGCCTCTTGGATCAATTCGCTTTCGAGCCAATTGACACATGCGAATCTTGTTTGATGGGAAAGATGACCAAAACGCCTTTTCCTAACAAAGGAACAAGGGCAAATGACTTATTAGACCTTGTACATACCGATGTATGCGGACCTATGAGCATTTGTGCGCGTGGTGGTTATTCATACTTCATCACATTCACCGATGATCATAGTAGATACGGATATATCTACTTGATGCGTCACAAATCCGAATCCTTTGACAAGTTCAAAGAATTTAAGAATGAAGTTGAGAACCAACTTGGTCGAAAGATCAAGGTCTTACGATCCGATCGAGGTGGTGAGTACTTGAGCCATGAGTTTGGCAACTATCTAAAGGAGTGTGGAATCGTTCCACAACTCACTCCACCCGGAACACCACAATGGAATGGTGTATCCGAAAGGAGGAATCGAACTTTGCTTGACATGGTTCGATCAATGATGAGCCAAGCCGATTTGCCTATGTCCTTTTGGGGATACGCCCTTGAAACCGCAACTTTTACATTAAACCGTGTTCCATCAAAGTCCGTTGAGAAGACGCCCTATGAGCTTTGGTTTAAGAAGAAACCAAGCATGTCGTTTCTCAAGATTTGGGGTTGTGAAGCTTATGTGAAAAGGCTAGTAAGCGATAAGCTTGGACCCAAATCGGACAAATGTCATTTCGTAGGATACCCTAAGGAAACGAAGGGTTACTACTTCTATAACCGCAACGAGAACAAGATAGTTGTTGCTCGTTATGGTGTGTTCTTGGAGAAAGAATTTCTCTCAAGAAGAAGTAGTGGGAGCAACGTGGTGATTGAAGAAATTCAAGAACCGCAACAACAAAGTATGCCTCAAGTAGGCAATGTAGTTGTTCCCAATATGGTGCCAAATGAGGTTGCACAAAATGTGGATGCACTGAATGAGATTGTAGCCGAACCCATTCCACAAGTTGTTGTGGAAGAAGAGGTTCACGAACAAGCTCCCTCAAATGAAAACTCAAACATATCGCGAGTCGATGATGTTGAGGAAGCACCTTCACTTGAAGTTCAAGAACAAAGTCCACAAACCGTTGTGGAACAAGTTCAAGAACCTCAAGCGTCTACCCTACGAAGATCGGCAAGGCCAAGTCGTCCACCTATAAGATATTTAGGTTTGCACGACGTTCTCGTCATGGAGAACGATGAGCCTTTGACCATTTGATGACATGAGAAAGAAACCCGACTCCAAGGAATGGCTAAAAGCCATGGAATCCGAAATGCAATCCATGTATGACAACAAGGTATGGACCTTGGTTGACCTTCCCAACGGAGTAAAACCCGTTGAGAACAAGTGGATCTTTAAGAGAAAGGTCGACATGGATGGCAACTTGACCATTTACAAAGCACGACTTGTAGCGAAAGGTTACAAGCAAATTCATGGTATTGACTATGAAGAAACCTTCTCGCCCGTCGTCATGTTCAAGTCAATTCGGATCATGTTAGCAATTGCCGCATTCTATGATTATGAGATTTGACAAATGGATGTCAAAACCGCCTTCCTAAATGGAAATTTGGAAGAGGATGTGTACATGACACAACCCGAGTGTTTTGTGGATCCAAAGAATGCTAACAAAGTATGCAAGCTTCAACGATCCATTTATGGATTGAAGCAAGCATCAAGGAGTTGGAACAAGCGCTTTGATGAGGAAGTCAAGAAATTGAACTTCTCTCAAAGTGAAAAGGAACCTTGTGTCTACAAGAGGTTTAGTGGGAGCGTGGTTGTGTTTCTTGTTCTATATGTTGACGATATACTCTTGATCGGGAATGATATTCCCGAATTGAATGCAGTCAAGGATTCATTGAAGAAAGTGTTCTCAATGAAAGACTTAGGCGAAGCCGCCTACATCCTAGGAATCAAGATCTATAGAGATAGATCAAAGAGGATGTTAGGTTTGAGCCAAGATGCATATATTGACAAGGTGTTGCAAAAACACAACATGGCGAATTCCAAGAAGGGATTCTTGCCTATGTCACATGGCATTTACTTGAGCAAGACTCAAGGTCCGACAACGGAGACAGATCGGGAGTACATGAAGCGATTCAAGTATCCATCTGTAGTCGGATCGATTATGTATGCCATGTTATGCACTCGCCCCGATGTGGCACATCCGATTAGCGTGACTAGTCGATACCAAGCCAACCCGGGCATGGCACATTGGACCGCAGTCAAGAATATCCTCAAGTATCTCAAGAGAACCAAGGAGAGCATTCTCGTTTACGGTGGAGACCAAGAGCTCGTTGTAACTGGTTACACCGATGCTAGTTTCCAAACTGATCGAGATGACTCCAAATCACAGTCCGGCTTTGTATTTCTGCTTAATGGTGGTGCCGTAAGTTGGAAGAGTTCCAAGCAAGATACTACGGCCGATTCCGTCACCGAAGCGGAATACTTAGCGGCTGGCGAAGCAGCAAAAGAAGCCGTATGGATCAAGGAGTTCTTGACCGAGCTAGAGGTGGTTCCAAGCATCTCGGGTCCAGTGGATATCTACTGCGACAATACGGGAGCCATAGCTCAGTCCAAGGAGCCTAGGTCTCATCAGAAGACTAGGCACATTCTACGACGATTCCATCTCATCCGTCAGTTGGTCAATGACGGATGGGTCAAGGTCAAGAAGGTGGACGGTGCCGCGAACACAGCGGACCCTCTGACAAAGCCTTTGTCTCGAGCCGCGCATGAGTTGCATGTTGCATCCATGGGGATTAGGCGTATGCCTGATTGGCTTGGAGTTGTATCTTTTATTTAGGCGTTAGTATGAGACATGTATATTTGGATATTACATTGAGTACTACACACTGGCTAGAAGTCACTATTGATTGACTCTAGGCCAAGTGGGAGATTGTTAGAGATATGTCCTAGAAGCCAATCATATTTGGCTACTTCTATGGTTTTATGTTATGGATGATTTTATATCATTTGTTCCTTGATTTATGTGTTGACAGTTCATTCAGGTTGAGGATCTGAATTATAGATCACTGTGTTTCATTTAGTAGTAAATGACAACAATAAATCTAAAGCGTCCATAATCTTGATAATTAACAAGGAACATTAATTATCAATAAGATTAGTATGCAAGTTAAGTGTTGATTAAGTTCTATAAATCACAGGTTAAGAGTAACCAACTTAATTGCATATGTTTATGTTAATTGAACATAGTACAGGACATGACCCAACGAAATAAATATATGGATTGTGTTTTGGTGTCATTATTTATTTCGTTATGATTTTGATTCTAAGTTTGAGATATTTATCTTTTCCACATGAGGATAGGTTCAATAAATATCGTCTACCGCTGATTCCCGATAAGGGCTGCTATACGGACGTTATTTATGTTCTCTTGAATTGTGCGGAGAAAAGCTAAATAGTCAAGAAAACCGTATGTCCCTCATTAATTTACTTAGTGAGTGACGATATATGTTTGGGCCCCTTGATGGAGATAGATTGTTTGCTAGCAACTGATACAATTATCTCTAGATCAAGAAACGTATAATCTGCAAGAATGACACATTCCTATCTTGGATTATACGATGATATCGTGAGGCATAGGAATCAAAATAGAGATATACTTTTATTCTCTTATGCAGGATTGAAATATTGTAGCTGTACACTATTTATGCGAATTGGGAATCATAACGTGTTGCTAGATACCGCTTATGATTATTGGAATTAAATAGCGATTTAACTCCATGTCCAACGTAGCATAAATCCTCAAAGGGTCACACAGAATTGGTGTTTTAACTATGCTTGCATTATTTATTTATTTGTAATAATTGGTATTGCAAAATATGATGAGTTGATTAATTAATTAAATAGCGTTGTAGACCGTTATAATTAATTAAATCAAAGGGATCATATAGAAATAAATTAATGCATTATCTAATCCCTAAATAATTATTATTAAGTTAATAATTATTTATTTCAACACATATGCAAATTATAGGGCTTTAATTAAATAGTTAATTAAAGGCCCAATAGGGAGTCAAATTGGGAGCAACAAGAAGGGCCATTTAATAGTTGATTAAGTGGACCCAAGAGGCAAAGCACATAGCCCATAAAGGACCCATAATGTGGCCGGCCATGATAGGTGGTAGGTGGGTGGCAAAGTTGTAATTAGATGGTGTGAGGTAGGTAGGGTTTGTGCTCTATATAAAGGGGTATATGGTAGCAAATCCCCCTCTCTCTCTCCTCCCACAAACCCTAGCCGCCCCCTCCTCTTGTGGCCGGCGCCTCCCCTCTTCTCCCTCTCCATTAGCTCATGTGTTGAGCCCCCTATCTTCCTCAAATAAGTTGTTGATTTGCTAGAAGATTGGGAAAGCTAGGGATTAGTCATTTCCTCCAAGTTACTAGCATAACTTGTTGAGGATTTGGTTAATACCAAGTGGACTCGAGGAGATTCGACAAGGAGGCCGAAAGAGCAACCACCACCTCGATCCTAGCCGCGGTTCAAATCCCCTTGGTTACGATATCAAGGGAGGTACATCTTTGAACCCTTTTCTCTTGTGGAAATGGCTTAATACTAGTTCCTATGTGTGTGCATGCTTAATTATGGGTAATTAATAGTAATTATCCTTGAAAAATTAAAATTGTGCACTTTACTAACACTGGTGTCAGTGAAAAAACGTTGTGAGGGCAATTTTGACAGAAAATTTCAGTTCTCGCGTGCTTCGTCGTTACACCCCGATTTTGGGGGTAATCGATGTTCTCCGCAAATCGCCTGTTGAGGGACTGTTGAGGGACTGTCGTTTCCTTGGGTTTTCGCCGATTCATCCATCATCGACGATGGGAGCAGGGTATGTCCATTCCTCTACCCTTCCTTAGCCCAGGCTACCCCCTTCTGGAGCAGGCCGTTAGTCTCCTCTGCAATCAAAATAAAAACAGCACTGTAGAATACAAAACGAAACGGACGAAATAAACGACCACGAAATTGGTATGTTTCGTCAACTGTTTCGTTAGTATGACGAAATTATATTCTATTTGCGTTATCCGTTCTGTTGCTTAAACGAAACTGAAATCCTTGACCGTTACTGTTCTGTTTCGGACGAAACGAAACGAAATAACGATCGAAACGACTACCATTTTCAGCCCTATTCACCAATCAGGCAATCATTCCAAGGAAACAACAACAAGCATCACGTAGTAAGCAAGCAAAAGAAGCAAAATTTTGCATTATACTCATGCAAATTGATGGAGAATGGAGAGTGAAGATCTTTCATACAGAGAACTTCTCGTCACAGAATGTTTTCACCCCCTTGTTTTTTCTTTTCTTTTTTCTTTTTTTTTTTTTTTGCTTCCCTTTTTCTGCTGCACAAATGCATAAAGTGACGTACCAAAAGAACTACGAGAAGAGCATGCAAAGTCAAGCCGAACAAGGAATATTTGTAACTTCTGTTGATGCAGAATATAATTATCAAGCACCGAGCCAGTCTAATATTAGTGGTTCAAAATTTCAAATACACTCTTCCATAATACAGATGAAAATAACTTTAACAACAGAATACTAATTGTACACATACTTTACAAATGAAATTATATTACAAATATTCTGTAAAATAAGAGTACAAGCATATTGCAAATAAAATTGACACAGAGCACACTGCTACCCATGCTCGTAATTCCTCTCTGGCATGGCAAAGTTATAGGGATAATGTCTATAAAATCACAACAATGCAAGTACATAAGCAAAAAGTATTTTGACAAACAAGGATTTCTTTCTCACCCTTTTCTATTAAGTTCTAACAACCTTTTCAAATACTTGAAAGTTGGAATATGCAGTACCAAACAAATATTAAACAATTACATAATGTTAAAGCATAGTTATTTATTCTCTATCATCATATGGCCCTTCAATTGGTGCCTTGTCAGGTTGCAGAGACCTAGAAGATGATGCACCATCCTCTATTACAAATAAAATAATATGCAAGTTAATAGTAGCTTAATAACATTAATTGTTGTTTCCAATAACCATAACTTGTCAAATATACTTACATTGCGGCAGTTGTCAAGGCCATGAGTGCAATTTATGTGGCTCTCACGAGCTTCATCTCTCTCGAATTTCTCACCTAGATCATCTTCATGTTTTTCAAACACCTCATTGGTGGTCGGTTGTTGTTCACCATTCTTCTTTGCATACAAAACAAGAAAAAATATCAGCCAGCTAGTTCTATAAAGAGGACCATGAACCTTATCTTTTCCGACTTGTGAGCATAGCAAGTTGTCATATTCTTTGTTCAAAAATTTCAAATCTATATTTTCTGTCCTAAACAAAACAGGAACTGAAGTTTCTTTTTCCTCTTTCTGACTAGGTCATGCTTATATTATGAAAGAGTTCATATGTCATTTGAAGTTACATTTTGTAGTTGAAGTTGAATACTTGCCTTTGGACTTGAATTGGTAGTAAATTTGGACTTTTTGGTTTCAAGTCCAAGGTACCTTCTTACTCCCTTCATGGACTTGATGTACTCACCAGCATCAGGTTCTATGAAAATCTGCAAGTATAATTAAACAAATTGAATTATATTTTGTAGTAAGTGCTAAAAGCTAACGTAATAGAGTTAGTATAAATATAAGTAAATATCTTTATATTTAATTATTTATTGGAGAACCCAAATTAAATAATGACATGAGAATCCAAGTGCAACTTTTACATCTTACTTTATATTCATGTTGTCAAATTATTGCAGTTCCTTTTATAAACTCTTTTACAGACTTGGTAAATGACTGCCTGGTCACATGGGCTTATCATTCCAGGCTTTGTTGTTCTGGTCTATTCTTAAGGCCCAAAATGACATATATTTTGTAGTCATACATGCTAGAGCACCATAATTTCAGTGACTCAAGTACAGGGTTCACTTTGCAATGTCAATTTCTAGAATACAAATAGTCTTATCGAAAACTTAACACGTACCATGTACTTCCCTCCTGTTTGCTTCCCCGTTTTCCTAATCCGCTCTTCCATAATCCAGTTCTGAGGAAGCTCAACCGGCCACTTAGGATCGCCTGTGATAATGGGTGTCCGATCAAATACTTCATCAGAATTGAAGGGCACACCATATTCAAACAAATTCGTGTCAGGCAGCGCCCTGACAGAGCGGTACAGGGTTGCATGCCTTGATGCCTGCTTTTCTTGGAGGATGGTGCCCCCGTTTATCAGCCACAATTGAACCTAAATGTCACAACAAATTACTTTGGTAAATTTTTTTATTAGAAAAGCTAGCTGTAGCATGTTGAGATCATCAAACCCCTTGTCAAGTTGTCATAAAAAAATATCAAATCTTTTTATTTAATTTTATGAGACATGGATACTTCGTCAATTAGGGGCAGAGCAAGAATAGTTTTTTTTTTTTTTGGGGGGGTGGAGGGGGGTGGGCGGCGGTGGAAATTTGCAATTTTTTTTTGCTTGTGGGGTGGGGGTAATTGCATAATTATACACAATTTCATAAAAAATAGCAGTAATTGGTACTAATAGCTCAAGTCACAGGGGCTGCAAAGCCCTCCTCTGCACCCCTGTGCCTCTGCCCTTGTCGTCAATAACAAGAAAAGGGATGCATGGATGCATCACGGCAAATAAATTTATTAATTGATGTTGCAAAATCTTTTGCTTCTAGCAGAACTTTGTAAAATTGTACCGAGTAAAGCCACAAATCACTGTGTATATATTTTCAATTTATTGAATGAAATTTATTGGCGGGCCATTGCCTAAAACTCATGTAAGAAAACAAAAAAGGGGATAAGAATTACCATAAACAAGCTTCTAGTCTCAGATTTCCGTACCATACTCACCCATTAGCAAGTTTTGGCCATCTTAACACTTCAATAGACGATGACTGAAATCGGCGCTCCCACAAGTTGCAAGAGATATTTCCTAATCAATGGTTTGAATGAAATCGGCGCCCCCATGGGCTTTTATAGCCATGGAACCCTAGGAAAACCATCAATGGTCTAAAATCAAAATAAGAAATGACAATGAACGGTTCAGATGCAAGCCGCCGACAACTATTCATTTGGGTAAACAATTAAACATTCAGCAGGTTAGGAAAAAAGTAAAAAAAAAAACAGTACCAATTAAAAGCCTAGCAAGCCAAAGATGGATATCCAATCAGCAGCAGACCTAGGTAAGGCCAAACCCATGACCTTGCCTCTATTACGGTAGTAGGTTTTTCCAAAGCCTGTAGAAATAATAACCCAATTTTAATATGTGCCTGGGCTTGACTGACTTATTAGATTGAGGAATGAAGATTTTTGTGTCTGGGCTTTTTGGATCTGCCACTGATAAACATCACAATATGAGTGAAAACTTAGAAAAATCACCAACAACCCTTGTATTGTCTGTGATTGATGTGCTGATATCCTTGAACCCCACAAATTCAAAGTAGTAAAGGGGAGTTTCATGTGATGGATTCAGAAAGACCTTGACAGTCATGTCACCCGTGAATTTCAACTTGTGTGACACTGTGATAATTTTGGGGGCATGGTTCCACACTGAACTGTGAAAATTCAGATATACTACCTTCAAAAAAGTACATGTGAGCAGAAGATACCTTAATTCTTAATAGCGACAATCGGTGTTACGCATTGCAATTGCGTATCCTGCAAAAAAAAAAAATTGTAAAAAGGAACAAGGGGGGGGGGGAGACAACAAAAGGAGATATCAATATTACAGTTCAATAGAAAAATGTTGGCGGCTGTCATGTGAGCAGAATATGATTTAGATGACAAATTCTGTTTTGTTTTTCTAATGTCCAAAACAAAATACTCCTCGACTATTAAAAATTTTGTGATATAGAAGGTATTCTTTATAGTTAGTGATCCAAACATTAGACAGCATTTATAAATTAGACATACTATTGTAAATTTTGTATTATGTCAAATACATACTATTGTAAAGTATTTATAAATTAGACAGCATTTAGTAACTTGCAATAAGCATGATAATAAATGTTCGCAAAGAAGATATGCGTAATAATAAAATAACAACAAAAAAGGATAAACCTTGTAATTGTGTGATAAAAGAGTAGTTGGTAATTTTTCTCCTCTTTCTAGCAACTACATCCTAACAACTGGCCCTCTTACTTGCACATATACCCTCTATTTCTTTTAAATATTAAGCAGCATTTACTAACTTGAATTTAGTACGATAACAAAGATCCGCAAAATAGGTCTGCGGAACTGAAAACAATTGCAAATAAAACAAAGGTCCTCAGTTAAGAGTTGCATGATATGTATATTTGTTCCTGCAAATATACACTGCAATTTAATGCAGATGCAAACAACACAGAATTAATTGCAATCTGCATAGAGCAAATATCCATCGACCATTTAGAGGTGTGCGATTGAAAAAGGCCATCAATGCAATCAGCAATTGGTTATTATCCTAAGGAACTATCCTTTTTGTTTTCATGTCTTCAAGAAAAACAAATTTTATTATTGTTGGCTCTGAAGTAAGTCTCCATAAACATGTATAAAAAATTCCCAGAGCAGCCAACGAGGAATTAAATTTATAAGAAAACGAACCTTGATGGTTTCCTGATGCGAGCGGAGGAACGACTGCGATTCTTGACATCGCAGAATTCCTCTTATACTGATCAGACCAAAAGAGCTGGAGCTGTTGATCGGGTTGAGCTGGCGTGGGGTGCCGCAAAGGCATGCGTAAGGAGGCTACGGCGCGGCCCGGTCCTTACGTGGCCGAGGTCCAGTAGGGTTAGGGTTTGAAAGAGAGAGTGGAGTGGGAGAGAGAGGAGTAGATCAAACGGTGGGATTGGTTTCGGCGAGGCAGTGACTCAGTGTGAGAGGACTGAACTCTGAAGTGAGGGAACGAGTCAGTGTGGGAGTCTTTCGGACTTATATCCTTGGACTCATCGGCATCTGAACCGTCCGATCAATGATCCCTGTGATTATCTGATAGGCCTGAAAAAAATGAACTGTCGAGATTAGATCGGATGGTTCTTGTTGGGTTGTCCACTTAAGTTTGATATCACAATCGTTCACTCAATAATTGATACCCAACTTAAGTTTGACATCACAATCGTTCACTCAATAATAAATGCTCCGTGATTAATATTGAATTCTTACTGTCCGTAAATATTAACTGTCGAAATTAAATCGGACGGTCGTGATGAAAAATTGCAGAGAGCAGTACTTTCAGCGAACTCCAGAGATACGAATGCGAGGGTGTTTCTCTTATCGGGTCCGGTTAGAGTTCGTGGATGAATTGGATCCAATTTCGATATATGCGAATCCAATAAATCTCTAAATATTATAGTATTTAATATTTAAAAATAAAAATTTGAATGGGGATTTACATTTATTATGATATCGCAAAATATCCAATGACTCGTGATGGTAGGATTGTTGTTTCCAGCTAAATAATCACACTACTTATAAGCTGTTTCCCACAACTATGATGCCATTTATTCAAATATACAAGTATAATATTATATGCGTGAATTTTTTACGCGGATTTTAAAGCAAAGCACACGCTCAAACATCGAAAACAGATTCTATTTATTGTTTTTTTTTTAGTTTTTAATCTAAGCCGTTTATCCTATTTGTTGCGTAGTTTCGATTTCTTCTCCGTGTTTAACTTTCTCATTTACTACCTCGACGACTCTTCCGTTTTTTCTTTTAATTCTCAATTTTTCTTGTTAATTCTTCATTTTCTCATTTTGTTTCTTGTGGAGACAGGAAGAGTAGTGGGATAGAGTCATAGAGAGAGAGAACTAGCGATGGCAGAAGCGGAAGGAAGGGGCACGGAGGAAGGCATGTCTCCAGTAGACCCGACTATGGTTCCTCAGCAATTGTTTCCCCGAGCCTTTTGCTCCGGTGTCGACCTCACCGCTATCCAGCCCATCATCAAGGCTGACGTTAAGGATCCCCTCTCCTCTCTATTCCATCTCCACTATCGATCAAATCTTATTCAACCGCTGCTTACCCATCTCCAATTTCACGCCTCATCCATCCACTTCCAATCCCAACAACAGTCACCTCTCTGTCTGCAACTCCGCCAATCGCGTTCCAATCCCAAACTCTAGTACTCTTTCTCTCTCTCTCTCTCTCTCTATCGCTTTATTCTTATATTAATTTTCAGAAACAATCAATATGAACCAATATTTGTGAAATTGCAGGGGGGAGGTATACAAACTGTTGCTGATTACTAAGTCTGTAGATTCAGAAAAACAGATTTTTTTAGTCGTTAACTATTTTTAGCATTAGTCATGATATTGTGCTCAGTTTAGTTATCAACACTTACAATTTAACTTGAATTAATACAATTATATATCTGAGAACTCTTTAATCAGTTTTAATTAAAAATAATGATTTCATTGTTGCATGTTGAAATCCTTCTTAGCACATGCATGCCTTAGTTTACAATGGTGAATTGCTGGATATTTAACAAGTGTTGTGAGCATAAGGAACCAAAGGTTTCAGAAACCAATTTAGTGATTATACCATATTTAACAAGTAATCATGGTAGACCTTGATGACTGTCGTGATGTATTTTCTACAAAATTAAACTCTTATTTTCAAATGTTATTTATTCTTCTTATGTTCAGTGATTTTTTTTTTATAATTTTACATATTTTGATTTAGAGGTGGGTGTTCAAGATCATGGGCTTCATGTTAGTGACACTACAACTATTGTCAGGTACAATTTTCCTTGCCTCACCATTTATGTGTTATCCATCTAATTTGATTGCTTAATTATTTTTTCTGTTTGCGTTCTTTTTTATTTGTATAATATTTCCTTTTAATCACAAATATTTTTATTGGATTTGAAGTCTATTAGAAATTAAGGGCTGATAAGTAATGTTATAAATATGAACATTGAAAAAATTAGAGTATGATAAAAAATAATAAACTATGTATTTGAGCTATATATAATATTTTTCTGATTAATAGTGCTATTGTTATAAGCGATAACAAGAAATGGATATGTAAAAAGTGAAACTTTGTGAGCAATTTTTCTTCTTTCCTTTTTTTTTGTCTACGTTATTCATCTTTTAATTTCAAATCTGAACTGAAACTAAGTACGATTGGGCTATATTTTTGCAAGGTTTATAACATTTTGTTGTTCCTTAGGCATTTCCTTCAATTTCAGATCGGAACTGAGGACTAAGGGAAGCAACATCGACAGTAGGAGCATCTTTGCTTCAACCTCTTACAGACTATCATTTTCTTCGAGAGATAAAATTTATAAGGACAATCGAACTGTTCTGACATAAGGAGGCCTTTGGATTTTAATGAATTTCTATGACTTTTACTACAATTGGTGATTGAAGATTAACCGTATGTTTGATTTTTTTTTTATTAGGTGTGGACCGTGTGGTACCTCCTATTTAAATTCTACCAGATACATATCAGTGAGGGTTTATGATTTCTTTCATATTATTTATTATTATCTAATAGACAATCAATATTAGATAGTGTTTATTTATTCACTATTAATCAATATGAAGAACCTCACTGATGGTAAAGTTGCGATATATGAACCTGACATTGGTTCAAGTTTTTATCTATTTTTATACATTTTTTTGCATTTTTCTGTTTATTTTTGTAGCTAGTCTTTGTTTTTATTTTACGCCTCAAATTTTTAGGTGGGTGTTTTTGTTTCTTTTCGTGAGAGATCCCCCACCAACTAATAATAATAATAATGATGATAATAATAATAATAATAATAATAATAATAATAATAATAATAATAATAAATAAAGTCCACTTGGTGCACACAATTCATCAGCCCCTCACATCCCTCCAACTGAACACCATATCGGATTGAAAATTTAAAAAAAATAAAAATCCCAATACTTGACATGGCAACTGAAATAGTTGAATTATTTTTGGGCGATCCTCTTTGTGATTCTTTATTTTTATGTGTGATTCAGGGGGTTGTTGCATTGTGTTCCTGGCTCCTGACTCTTTACTTCCAACCAATGATATTTAGACTGTATTTGATTTTGTCATGCTATTTATAAGATGTGATTTCTCATGTGTTTTATTTTATGATAGGAAGATTTAAGGATTGAGATTCAATAATTTTCCATATTCTTACTGTTATTATTTTAGAAATTTAGATTTATTACCTTTTCTACGAATCTTATTATATGATTCGATTTTGTTTAAAGAAATTGAACTCTTAGGTCCATTTAGTACTGATGCCGTTACTTTATCATTTGGTTGACTATTATGTACCACTAGTATATTTATATGATATATGATATATATGGGAGCAAATTTTAGTTTCGTTGACCCTTCAATTTAATTTCAAAATTTTTAAGGCAAGACAACTCATTGTCTTACCAACCATGGATAGATGCACAAATCAAGGGAATCTTTGATGCTGCTATTATTTTTTTGTATTAAATGTGCTTCAAAGCTATATTTAAATACTATTTATTTTCCTTATATAGTGCTTAGAGAAATCAAATTGGTATGAAAACGGTCATTATTGTCGCTCTCCATTAATTTTATATATACTGCACAGGTCATCCCTATCTGTGAAATTTTGTGAAAAAATGACCCTTCTTCTCTTTTCTTTTTATCTAGGTTATCGATTATCAATCTTTTAATTTCAAATCTAAACTGAGTCCAGGTACTATTGGTGCTATATTTTTGGGAAGTTTGTAATTGTTGGTTGTTCCTTGGTATTTTCTACAATTTCAGATCTGAACTGAGGAAAAAAAGAAAGTGATATCAACTGCAGGGCATCTTTTATATCTTTTATTATATTGTGTGCTGCTGATTTTGAAGGAACAACCAAATCATCTTTTAGATGGTGGTTTCAGTCTATTCATCTCTTACAATTAGGTAACTTATTTTTTTTTTTTTAATTTTGAAGCTAACAATGAGAAACAAAATGAGATAAGCAGCCATGAATTGTTGAGGAAATGCATATAAATGATAGAATATTTTTCATGTATTTTTTTGTGCAAACTTCACTACATTAATTCCTCATGTTGGGTTCATGTATTTGTGAAACATAAAGCTACACGTGTTATATGATAAGTCAACAAGTAATTACACATCAATTGTTGCTTTAAGCATCAATTTTTCTATTGTGAGTTTTTTTTTCTTATTTTAATTAATAATAATGTGATTTGTCTTTCTTTTTATTATAAAGTTAGAAATTGTATGGCTAATTTGTTTAATTTTTTTCAAATTTTTGTCAATTTTGATAAGATCTTTTGTCATAGAAGATCTCAGTTGATGAGAGAGTGAATTTATATTGATTTTAGGTGTCTTGGTATATATTGGTAGGACCACTTGAGATCATGTATGGTGGTACAGAAAGGTGGGAGAAATTAGGGCTAGTATGACACAAGTATAGGCTTGATACCAGTTGCATTCAAGAAAAGGCATTGGTACAAGGGTAGATTTTTTAGTATCAAAACAGTGAGGAGAAGGAAGAAATAATGTTTGTTATGGTGATTGTTAATTTTGGTGAGCTGATTTCTTAGTTGGTACAGTGGTTGGTACCAATGCATGCATAAGGAATTGGGTTTATACAAAAGGCAATTGTCACTACCATGACTTTTATCATGCTCGTTGACCCATTTAGTTTAGAATTAGGTGAGTTTACTTTAGTATATTAAATTCTGCCTAAAGTTTCAAGTAACATATTGAATTTGATATATATCATGTCTTGATATTCAATAGTGCATGTACTTAGTTACATATCATCAGATGTGCTTTCTCCTCTTTTTAGTACATTCTAATAATTGTAAAATTATTTATCTTACATTATATAAGGGACATTCAAATTTTTCTTAATATTTAAACTTTTTATATAGTCTAAAATATGTTTATGAGCTGACATATTCAATACGATAGGATTATACATTGTAATAATGCACATAATGTGCAGATTTGAAAGATTCTGAGTAAATTTGAACATTTCAAGCTATTTTACATTCATTTTAAGTCATTTTATCACAATAAACTATATTTATGCTTTTTTATATAGTCTAGAATAAGTTTACGAATTCACCGATTTAAAACAATTGGATTATACATTATAATTACGAATATAATATGCAGATTTTAAAGATTTTGAGTATATTTGAGTATTTCAAGCGATTTTGCATTCATTTTAACTCCTTTGATCACAATAATCTCTATTTATACACTTTATATTGCCTAGAATATGTTTATGAGGTCAATTATTCAAAAAGATTGGTTTGTACAATGTAATTATTCACATAATATGCAGATTTTTCAGATTTTAGTATATTTCAGAATTTTAAGTATTTTTCATTTTTTTAAGTCATTTGATCTCCATAATCTCTATATATGCTATATATATAGTCTAAAATATATTTAAGTGCTTAATTAATCAAAAAGATTGGTTTATACGTTGTAAGTATTCACATAATGTGCAGATTTGACAGATTCTGAGTATATTTGAGCATTTTAAGCAATTTTGATCTCATTTTAAGTCGTTTGATCTCAACAATCTACATTAAAGCTCTTTATATAGTCTAGAATATATTTTTGGGCTAAATTATTTAAAAAAATTACATTATACATTGTAATTATTCACATAATGTGCATATTTTGCAGATTCTAAGTTTATTTGAGCATTTCAATTGATGTTACATTCATTTTAAATTATTTGATGACAATAATCTACATTTAAGCTCTTTATATTGTCTACAATATGTTTATGAGCTCATTTATTCAAAACGATTGGATTATACATTGTAATTATCCACATAATGTGCATATTTTACAGATTCTAAGTTTATTTGAGCATTTCAATTGATGTTGCATTCATTTTAAGTTATTTGATGACAATGATCTATATTTAAGCTCTTTACATAGTTTAGAATATCTTTATGAACTCACATATTCAAAACGATTGGATTACACGTTGTAATTATTCACATATAATGTGTAGATTCTACAGATTCTGAGTATATTTAAGTATTCAAGCGATTTTGTATTCATTTTAAGTTATTTGTTGACAATAATCTACATTTATGCCATTTATATAGTTTATAATATATTTATGAACTCATTTATCCAAAATGATTGGATTATACATTATAATTATTCAAAAAATTTGCAGATTTTACGTATTCAGAGTAGATTTGAGCATTTCAAGCGATTTTAAATTCATTTTAAGTCATTTGATCACAATAATCCATATTAATGCTCTTTAATATGTTTACTAATTCACTTATTCAAAAGCATTGGATTATACATTGTAATTTATCACATAATGTGCAGATTTTAAAGATTCTGAGTATATTTGAGGATTTCAAGCGATTTTGCATTCGTTTTTAAGTGATTTGATCGCAATAGTATATATTTAAGCTCTTTATTTTGTATAGAATATTTTTATGATATAACTTATTCAAAACGTTTGGATTATACATTGTAATTATGCACATAATATGCAGATTTGAAAGATTCTGTGTATATTTGAGCATTTCAAGCGATGTTGCATTCATTTTAAGTCATTTGATCACAATAAGCTCTATTTATGCTTTTTATTTAGTTTAGAATATGTTTATGAACTCACTTATTCAAAACGATTGGATTATGCATTGTAATTATGCACATGATGTGCATATTTTACTGATTCTGAGTATATTTGAGCATTTGAAATGAATCTACTTTCATTTTATGTCATTTGAACACAATAATCTATGTTTAAGCTTTTTATATATACTAGAATTTATGTATGAACTTATTCAAAATGATTATATTACACATTGTAACTAAGATACATAATGTGCAGATTTTACAAATTCTGAGTATATTTGAGCATTTCAACCGATTTTGCATTAATATTAAGTCATTTGATCACAATAATCTATTTTTTAAATTTTTATATAGTTTATAATATGTTTATTAACCATTTATTCAAAACAATTGGATTATACATTATAATTATTCACATAATTTGCAGATTTTACAGATTCTGAGTATATTTAAGAATTTCATGCGATTTTGTGACACCCCGAGACCATGGGGATGCCGCAGTCGCCACGAGCGCCCGCTTACCTTCGCACGCCCGCAAGGCTTACTAACCATAACACAAAAATCTGTGGACGTGTAGCATCACAAATCAAAACATGTCTAGTATGTAATATTAATACATCATAATTAGTGGTTTAACATCTTGTTTTCAAAATATTACACACGGTCATTTAAACAACAAGTTATGAGTTCCCATGCTACACATACTTAACAACAAAAGTGATGGCCTACTCCTTTCCACATGCCCGCGCTCGCCTAGAACCTGGAACCCACAAAGTGGAAGAATGAGATAAATAAAGATTTATCTCAGTGCGGTATTCAGTTCCAGCCACACGAACCTTGAGTACATGTTTTGGAACTAATTACCGACCGAGTTTAAAAGCAACAATTAAGCAATACATATTTTAAGATATGATAATAACAAAATAACAATTGCATTAACAAATACATTCATGTAAATCCATATATAAATACACTTCATGCAATGCAATGAGCTCGGCAATTCATTCGATAATCAAAACAATCACAACCATCAAGTAACAATGCAAATGCCGACTCAGTTTGGTATTGTTCAATTGCAAGTCTGGTTTATAGATATCACGGGTCATTTGGTTCCTCCCCAGAAGCAGGGATCAGAACCTACTCCTCCCCAGGCACAGGGATCAGAGTAAAAATTCAGATTCAATTCAGACAAATCGAACATCCAACAAGTACCTCAAGACGTAACACTGTAGACCTCGGATTAAGCTTAACCACACCGATTGACACGCCGGGTAGCGAACCCGCGTACAAACGAAACCAGTGCCATTCAACCGTACAAGAGTACTTAACTATCCATACCATTTCCATTCACATCAATCGGATAACCATTCAATATGCATACATAACATTTATATCATATTAACAAAATGGTAAAATGCAAATATGCTTGCAATTCAATCAATTCAAATATGCTATGCAAGTAATAAGCTCTAACAATAAATCAAGATAGGTGTGGAATCCGCACCTGTAAACAAAAGTAGACACAAACAATCAACAAGCAATCCTAGTTACCACCAGCGGTATCGGCATCATCGAGTCCCGATACGTCCTTATCTAAATCTACATAATAAAACTATTCTAAGTACTTACTCAAATAAATTACACAATCAATAAGCAAAAGCAAAGCAAGAAAAACAAGGTACAATCTCAAATTATGACTCATTATGTGGTCAGGTTAGGATTTACCACGACTTAGACACAAACGATGATTGTACAAGTAAAATTAAGACCTAACCCATGATTTTCTAATCTCTAAGGTATCAAGGACTCTTATGAGGTTGTAGAGCTCTTCAAGAGCTTTCCAATGGGTTTTGAATCACCTAAAACGGACTCCGGATGACAAAGTTATGGCCAAAAGAAAATCTGTTGTCAGAGGGAACAATCCGGACCGAATTGCAACTAATCCGGACCGAATTTCAAAAGCTGTAATTTCCAGAGGAACCAATCCGGACCGAATTGCAACTAATCCGGACCGAATTCCAGTCTGTGGGCTGAAAAACTGAACAAGGACAGAATTTGTGGTTAAACTTGAGAATTATTTGCATATTTTCTTAACATAATACACATAATTAGATGAATTAATTTCAGCATTACTTAGTCACCATGATTAACCATTTATACCCTTGGAACTAACCCAAATTTATTAGAACAAATTAAAGAACAATCAATTAAGAGATAAAAGCTGAAATTTATTTTTCCACCAACTTATAAAGCTAAAATGCTCAAAACTTCACCAAATTAAACCAAACTCAAAATGAATATACTACAGTGTACTACTAACTATTATCACTAAGAAATTTCAGTTATAAGCTTGATTTTTAACTATATTTTAGAAATTCGTTTTAGAACAAATACTCCATTTTACATGCAACCAAAACTCATCCTAATTAACCTAATTTTCACAATGTACCATGCATGCAACCATTTCTCATTTTGAAATCCAGTTTAGTGCACAAATCATTCAAACATCTCCTCAAAAGTTCAGAAATTTGTTTCAACTTGAAGCTTAGTTCATGCATGACCAAAACCTCAAAAAAATTAAATAAAATACTAATTGTACTTAGTATTACCTTGCATGCAACTAAACCTAACATAAAATGCTATTTTAAGCCCTTATTTAAACAAAAACTTCAGAAAACACTTGAGAACCGAAATGAGTTGGAGAAAAACGAAATCTTACAATAATGGTGCTCAAATTCGAAATTTATTGGCTTGCATGTACTCTCCTCGCTCTCCTCTTCCTATTTCCGATTTTTCCTGAATTTTTGGACTGTTTTAGCTATTTTCTATGGAGGGCTTTAGAGAGTTTTGAGCTTGAAGAGAAAGAGGGGAAAAATTTCTGTAGAGGAGAAAATGAAAGGGGGAGAGAGAGAGAAATGGGCTGTGGTATTGGGTATTCTTTATTTGAAATAAAGTGGAGGTGTTTAGTGTACCCCAACATATCCCCAAGATGCACTAGATGCAATGCTCAACAGAAATTTAATTAAAACATGACAATAACAAGTCCAAGTAATGCATAGTTCAATTAACTATACAACTAAATTTATTTTGGATTACTAACTTTTAAAATGCACTCAAGAAATATAGAAAAACAACACATAAACAAGAATTGAACCCATATTTCAAACAAGCAATTAAAACATAAAAGAAAAAGTTTAGCAAAAATTCTAAGGACTTAAAATACGAAATACTAGGTATTACAGATTTTGAATTAATTTTAAGTTATTTGATGACAATAATCTATATTTATGCTCTTTATATAGTTTATAATATGCTTATGAACTCATTTATTCAAAATTATTCATATAATTTGCAGATTTTACAGATTCAGAGTATATTTGAGCATTTCAAGCGATTTTAAATTAATTTTTAGTCATTTGATCACAACAATCTATATTGATGCCCTTTATATAGTCTAAAACATGTTTACGAACTCACTTATTCAAAAGCAATGTATTATACATTGTAATTTTTGACATAATGTGCAGATTTTAAAGATTATGTGGTTATTTGAGCATTTCAAACGATTTCACATTCGTTTTAAGTGAATTGAATACAATAATATATATATATATATATATATATATATATATATATTTAAGCTCTTTGTTTTGTCTAGAATATGTTTATGATATAAGTTATTCAAAACAATTGGATTATACTTTGTAATTATGCACATAATGTGCATATTTGAAAGATTCTGAGTATATTTGAGCATTTCAAACTATTTTTCATTCATTTTAAGTCATTTGATCACAATAAACTATATTTGTGATTTTTATATAGTCTAGAATATGTTTTTACGAAATAATTGGATTATACGTTGTAATTACGAATATAATATGCAGATTTTAAAGATTTTGAGTATATTTGAGCATTTCAATCGATATTGCATACATTTTAACTCAATTAATCACAATAATCTATATTTATGCTCTTTATATAGTCTATAATATATTTATGTGGTCAGTTATTAAAAAAGATTGGTTTATAAATTGTGTACATAATGTGCGGACTTTACTGATTCTAAAAATATTTGAGCATTTTAAGCGATTTTGCATTCATTTTAAATGATCACAATAATTTATATATATTCTTTGTATAGTCTAGATTATGTTTATGCGGTCAATTATTCAAAAAGATTGGTTTTATACATTGTAAGTATTTCACATAATGTGCAGATTTTACAGATTCTGAGTATATTTTTAGCATATTAAGCGATTTTGCTCTTATTTTAAGTCTTTTGATCATAACAATCTATATTTAAACTCTTTATGTAGTCTAGAATATGTTTGTGAGCTCATAATTCAAAATGATTGGGTTATACATTGTAATTATTCACGTAATGTGCATAATATACAGATTCTGAGTATATTTGATCTTTTCAAATGATTTTCCATTAAATTTAAATCATTTGATAATAATCATCTGTATTTATGTTCTTTATATAGTATATAATTTATTTATGAACACACTTATTCAAAATTATTGGATTATACATTGTATACATACATAATTTGCAGATTTTACAAATTCTGTGTATATTTTGGCATTTGAAGCGATTTCGCATTTATTTTAAGTTATTTGATGACAATAATCTATATTTAAGCTCTTTATATAGTCTAGAATATGTTTATGTCCTCACATATTCAAAACGATTGAATTATACATTGTAATTATTCACTTAATATACGGATTTTACAATTTCTGAGTATATTTGAGCATTTCAAACGATTTTATATTCATTTTAACTCATTTGACCAGAGTAATCTATATTTATATTCTTTATATAGTTTAGATTATGTTTCTGATCTAAGTTATTCAAAACGATTGGATTATACATTGTAATTGAGCACATGATGTGAAAATTTTAAAGATTCTCATTATATTGGAGCATTTGAAGCGATTTCACATTCATTTCAAGTCATTCCATCATAATAATCTATAATTAAGCTCTTTATAAAGTCTAGAATATGTTTACGAGCTCAATTGTACAAAACGATTGGATTGTACATTGTAGTTATTCACATAATATGCAGATTTTACAGATTCTGAGTATATTTTAGCATTTCGAGCGATTTTGCATTCATTTTAAGTCATTTGATCACAATAATGTATATTTAAGCTTTTATATAGTCTACAATATGTTTATGATATCACTTATTCAAAACAATTGGATTATAAATTGTAATTATGCACATAATATTCAGATTTGAAAGATTCTGAGTATATTGGAGCATTTCAAGCGATTTTGCAATAATTTTAAGTCATTTGATCACAATAATCTATATTTAAGCTCTTTATATTGTGTAGAATTTATTTATGAGCTCAATTATTCAAAATGATTGGATTATACAGTGTAATTATTCACATATTGTGCAGATTTAACAGATTCTGAGTATATATGAGTATTTGAAGCGATTTTGCATTTATTAAGTCATTTGATCACAATAATCTATATTTATGCTCTTTATATAGTTTAGAATATGTTTATGAGGTCAATTATTAAGAAAGATTGTGTTATACATTATAATTATTCACATAATATGCAGATTTTACAGATTCTAAGTATATTTTAGCATTTCTTGCGATGTTGCATTCATTTTAAGTCATTTGATCACAATAATGTATATTTAAGCTCTTTATATAGTCTAGAATATGTTTATGATATCACTTATTCAAAACAATTGGATTATACATTGTAATTATGCTCATAATATTCAGATTTGAAAGATTCTGAGTATATTTGAGCATTTCAATCGATTTTGCATTAAATTTAAGTCATTTGATCACAATAATCTATATTTAAACTCTTTATATTGTGTAGAATTTGTTTATGAGCTCAATTATTCAAAATGATTGGATTATACATTGTAATTATTCACATATTGTGCAGATTTTACAGATTCTGAGTATATATGAGCATTTGAGGCGATTTCGCATTTATTTTAAGTCATTTGATCACAATAATCTATATTTATGCTCTTTATATAGTTTAGAATATGTTTATGAGGTCAATTATTAAGAAAGATTGGATTATAATTGTAATTATTCACATAATGTGCAGATTTGACAAATTCTAAGTATATTTGAGAATTTGAAGTGATTTTGTAAATCATTTTAAGTCATTTGGTCACAATAATCTATATTTAAGCTCTTTATATATTCTAGAATATGTTTAAGAACTCACTCATTCTAAATGATTGGATTATGCAGTGTAATTATTCACATAATATATGGATTTTACAATTTCTGAGTATATTTGAGCATTTCAAACGATTATTTATTCTTTATAAGTCATTTGACCACGGCAATCTATATTTATTATCTTTATATAGTTTAGAATATGTTTCTAAACTAAGTTATTCAAAACGATTGGATTATAAATCGTAATTGCGCAAATGATCTGAAGATTTTAAAGATTCTGATTATATTGAAGCATTTCAAGCGATTTTGCATTCTTTTTAAGTTATTTGATCACAATAATCTAAATTGATGCTCTTTATATAGTCTAAAGTATGTTTATGAGCTCACTTATTCAAAACAATTGGATTATACATTCTGAGTATATTTGAGAATTTCAAGGGATTTTTGCATTCAATTTGAGACATTTGTTCACGATAATGTATATATTTTAAGCTCTTTACATAGGCAAGAATTTGTTTATGAGCACACTCAAAACGATTGGATTATTTATTGTAATTACACAAATAATGTACAATTTTTAAAGATTCTGTGTATATTTGGGTATTTCAAGCGATTTTGTATTCACTTTAAGTCATTTGTTGACAATAATCTATATTTATGATCTTTATATAGTCTAGAATATGTTTATGAACTCACTTATTCAAAACGATTGGATTATAAATTGTAATTATTCACATAATTTGCAGATTTTACAGATTCTGAGTATATTTGTGCATTTTAAGCGATTTTGAATTCATTTTAAGTTATTTGATCACAATAATCTAAATTGATGATCTTTATATAGTCTAAAGTATGTTTATGAGCTCACTTATTCAAATCAATTGGATTATACATTCTGATTATGCACATAATGTGCAGATTTGAAAGATTCTGTGTATATTTGAGAATTTCAAACGATTTTCCATTCATTTTAAATCATTTGATCAAAATCATCTATATTTATGATCATTATATAGTTTAGAATTTATTTATGAACACACTTATTCAAAATGATTACATTATACATTGTAATTACACACATAGTTTGCAGATTTTACAGATTCTGTGTATATTTTGGCATTTCAAGCAATTTTGTATTCATTTTAAGTTAATTGATGACATAATCTATATTTAAGCTCTTCATATATTCTAAAATATTTTCATGAGCTCACATATTTAAAACGATTGGATTAGACATTGTAACTATTCACATAATATACGGATTTTAAAATTTCTGAGTTTATTTGAGCATTTCAAACGATTTCGTATTCATTTTTTAAGTCATTTGACCACAGTAATCTATATTTATGATCATTATATAGTTTAGAATATGTTTATGAGGTCAATTATTAAGAAAGATTGGTTTATACTGATCGGAGGTAAAACCTAGGTCAAATTAAACCTCAATCTAATCTAATGCAATATAGCTTGAGGATCGAATCCACAGGGACGGTTATTCTAAACTATAGACTTTAAGTAATTTAGTTCGATTGATCTAGGGGTAAACAAGTTAAAAAGTTAATTAATTTATTAAAAGGATTGAATTTAAACTAAAAGAATTAATTAATTAATGTCTAAATTACCCTAAGTATTAAAGAAAAGATCTAAACTTGTATTAAGGACTTAAACTAGGGTCAATTGATCGGGTTCCACTTCCAGGCACTATCCTGGCGGGTCGACAGGTTTTCTGGCGGGTCGCCAGAATTTCTGGCGGGTCGACAGGATTCCTGGCGGGTCGCCAGAACAGTACGACAATTCAGTTTAATTAGTTTCTAAGTTCTCTAAGTTCAGGTTTTTGGCTTAAACTCTGGTCCAAATACTAACTCTCGTTCTTGATTTGGTATTACTAAGTTTTAACCTCTAAACCTCCCTAAAAACCTAAGTTTCAACTCTCGTTTCTTGGCTTAAGTTCTAGGGTTTGCTTTAACTATTCGGTAGGATATCCTAGATCTCTCGATCTTAGGAGGGAATAAACCTCTCGGCTAAGTTCCGGTTTCACCTTTTGGGTATACTATCTATCCTAAGGTTTGAGAATAGAGATTGTTTTGAGATTAGGGTTCTATTTGCTTAATCTACGAGGTCAGGCCTAACCAAGTGAGCAAACCTTCAAATCAACTCAATTCTATTCACAATTTCAGCAAATAAACTCAAGTAAAGCAAAGCAACTTAGAAAAAAAATAGAAAACTAAATTAAACTTCATTAATCTACCAAGTCATGGTTCCCTACAATTGCCCCTAAACTAAACTACTCACTAAAAGTCATACTAAGCATAAAGATAAAAGGTTTCAGCAAACTAAACATCAAAGACAGATAATAGAGAAAGTTTACAACAAGAACAAACAGCAAACAACTCTCAGCTTGTTTTCTGGCGGGTCGCCAGAGATCCTGGCGGGTCGACAGGAGGCAGCTGGGGGATTCTGCTATCTTCTCTCGAATTCTCTCTCTCTAAACTGACTTCAAACTCGACTTGTTTCTTCCTGGAGCTCTTCCTATGTTTAAATAGCTCTCAAAGGCGGTTCCCATAGGTGGAGATCATGTCTGGCTCGTCCAAGAATAGAGATAGTGCTCTGCCAGAAATATCTCACCAAATTGGGCAGGTCTGTTAATGTTCTGGCGGGTCGACAGGAATCCTGGCGGGTCGCCTGGATTCCTGGCGGGTCGTCTGAAATCCTGGCGGGTCGCCAGAACAGGGGACTTGTCTGGTTTGACCCTGTTCTTTTGCTCCAGTCGCTTGGACTCTGATTTGCTCCGCTTGAACACTTCCTTGGGCCCAATTTTGCTCCAAATCATCACTGAACCTGAAATTAGACAAGGGCAAATAGCAGTACCATATTCCTAACCTAAATTGCATAAAATCTAACTAAAACACAAACATTTAATTGAAATTAAGGCCTAAAAGGGTTGAATATTTCGATGTGAAACCCGCCTATCAAATCTCCCCAAACTTAAACTTGCTTGTCCCTAAGCAACAATTCAAACTTAGAAAGATAGTTTAGGACTTAATTGCAATTCAATGGTTGGTTTTCTAAGTCTAAGAAGGGTCCTTAGCATAATTAAAACTTGAGCAATTTCAAAATTGAGTATGTCAAAACAATTTTTCAAAATCCAGTTTCAACCAATTTTAGTCCAAGTGACCATGACTTTATACAAACAATTCTCGAAACAATTGACCATCATTAATCATGACTTACCCCGTTTTTCTTTAATCCCAATTGGTTTTCAAGTTCCTAAAATTTGCATTAACAATCAAGATACGGGATCACACCCTCCCATCACAAACGTTAGCCCAACAAATTCAATCAAGCAAGAGTTAAGACAATTCACCTTTACAATTTAACTTAAAGATACATTTTGCTCCTGGGGCAAGGAGATTTTTCCCGAGGCGGAGAAGTCAGCCAGATAAAAGCGGATTTAACTTTAGAGGATTTTTCCTCTTTATTTCTTTTTTTTTTTTTTTTTTATACCATGAATCTCTTTCTGTTTCTTACCCATGGTTTATGGAGTTCTTTTAATCCGCTAGTACCTATAGCTTCCTACAGTGTCCATGGCACTGCACCACTTTTTAGTTCCCCTTTTTATTTTGTTTTTGGATTTTCTGATTTTTTTTTTTTTTTTTAACACTTAATTAAACTTAAAAACAATGTGACATTTCATTAACTCTTGCCAAAATTTCTTTTGTTGAATCTCAATTTTGTGTTGCAAGAATCGATCTAAGGGCATTTCGGGTATTCAATTTTAAGTGTGGATGCCAAATAAACCGAAATCTAGAATTTCAATGCAAACTTTAAAATCTTAAAACTCAATTGAACTTAAAGAACTACGAGACAAGTCATGCTTAATGCTTTTCAATTGCTTTTAATCCTTGAGTGCATTAAGTTAGGTCAAATTTAAATCCAGATTTTCAAATTTCAATTTCAAGTCATACTCATTTCTTAATTTTGCTCAAATTTCAATCCTAATCATTATTAATTACCTCCTTAAACTATTTAAATGCAAATTATATGAATTAACCATGCAATATATACAAATCTAAATGAAAAAATGCTCAGGCCAAGTTTTCAGGCGACCCCGCCAGAATCCTGGCGGGTCCGCTTGAATCTGTTCCGAGAGCAGTGCAAAGGGGATTTATTCCTGGCGGGTCGCCAGGATTTCTGGCGGGTCGCCAGAAATGGTCCCGAGAGAGTATAATCCTACATGAAATGATGCAATTTCCTAGATACATGTGCATTTTCATCAAATTTCCAAATTCCCCTCCCCAAACTTGTTCAATTGCATCCAACAAACACAAACAAACAGAATTTAAAAGAGAAAAACAAAGGAAAAGTGAAGGAAACTCACAAATTGTCGTGCCGACCTTCCGGTCATCAAATCTCACTGAGGCGGTGGAGGCGGTGGCTGTCCATAGATCGGGAAGAACCAATCATACATCTCGTTCACCCGTCCACGAGCCACCTCATTCTCTCTTTCGCGTTGGAGGAGTAGGTTGATGTCTCGCCTTGCCTCCGCTTGTTCCCTTTCAATTGCATCGCACTTGTCACTTATCCTCCTTCCTAGCTCTATCGATTCATTCGAGAGGCGAGCTAGGTTGTTCAAACTAGCACAAAGAGATGCATAGTTGAACTCTTCTTGTGGCGGTGCATAGGAAGATGAACCACCCGCATCAAACCCTCCTTGAGGCATGGCATAGGGCGGCATTTGGTACGTTGGTATCCCGTACTGGCCAAACGGCTGCGGCCCTTGCTCTTCTTCTTGCTCATGCTCTTGCGGTGGTGGTTGCATAGGAGCATCAGGTATGTCCGCTCCTTCGTTGGGCTCGGGTAGTAGCCATGTGAATCGGTCCCCAAACCTAAAATCGTCATTAAGTGGCAGTGGCACTGGCTCTCTAACCTCATTCTTCCATGCCCAAGGTCCATCATCCGGGCCAACTAAGAACCCAATCTGCCTCAAGTACTTTGCATCCATTAGAGAAGGAGCAGTACACTCGGTCAGATCCTCAAGACGTGCCAAGGGGATACCATTCATCTCAGCAAGATAGGTCACATACCCTCCAATGGTAACTTGTCCTTCTCCCTTCCTTCTTAATTTCGCAATTCCTTCCCAGTACTTCATCATCATCACTCCCAAATCCAGCTTGGGGTAATTTGCAACTCCATGCAACATCCGTGTCAATACCATGAATTCTTCCTTCCTAATCTTTGAAGAAGACTCTCCTCTTGCAAACAAAGTGTTGCTGAGGGCCCTCTGCATTATCCGAATGACAGGATGCTGGATGAACTTTCCTTTTGGTTGCTCTCCCGCCTTGCCCGTGTCTCCAGAAATTTGCCCCCAAAGATTGCTTGAGTATTTTCCTTTGTACTCTCCACCGGGCGTGAATCCCATATACTCGCACAATTCTAGGGCATCAGTCTCATAATCGGTATCAAGGAGACGGTACCTCATCACAAACACCTCATCCTCTTCTTGAACGGACAAAGAGGCTAGAAACTCAACCGTGAGCCTCTTGTAGGCGGGCCTCTTGATATCCCAGAACTTCCTCATAATCCCTCCCTTTTCAGATATGGCTAGAAACTGTTCCAAAACACCTATCCTCTCCAGAATGTCCAGGTCTACGGCTCGGGTGTTCTCAATCCTCTTGCTGCTGAAATATGTTATGGCATCGGCCATCTTTTGTGAGTCAGCAATGATTGGCCCGACCACATCCTCTTCTTCTTCCATATGATCAGATCCGGACTGAGAAGCGGAGCGGGTCGCGGATTGAGAGGCTTCGGAACTTGATGGTGAAGGAGTAGGGTCATGGGTTCTCTTTCGAGAGGAACTAGCACCGGTAACAGCGGAGCGGAGGCGCTTCGCCATGCTACCGATGGTAGGGTTCTTGGCGCGAGGCATGACTAAGATTGGCTAGGGTTTAGCTTTCAGGAGGGTTTCTGGCGGGTCGCCTGGATTCCTGGCGGGTCGCCAGAAATTGTTTGGAAACGAGGGTGGTTCGGGACAGATCCTGGCGGGTCGCCTGGTTTTCTGGCGGGTCGCCAGAAATTGGGTTGGTACGGGTTTTGCGGTTTTTCGAGAAATTCGAGGTACCGGAAGGTTTTCGAAAGTTGAACAAGTGAATTTTTAGAGTAGGGAAGAGATTACCTTGGAAAATCGAAGCAAAACGGCGAAGGTTTGAGAGAGAGAGACGGGTTGGTGGTGCCGCGGTGAAATCCGAAGGAGAGGATCGAAATTGACGGTGTAGACAAGCTCTCGGGGTGGAGACGACGCGAGGGGTGGTCTCCGTTCGTCGAGAGGTGGTCGGAAAGGGTGGTTCGCGTGGGTTGGCTTGGTTTCGGCGGGTCCGATCGAGAGAGGGAGAGAGAGGGTCGAAAGAGGGAGATGGAGGGGTCGGTTAGGAAGAGAGAGAGAAAGAGGGGGGGGTTTAATGAGTTGAGTCAGTTACAAAACGCGTAACGGGTCAAACGGGTCGCAACATGGTCAGTTATTAGGGTTCTTGCCGACATGAGTTCTGGCGGGTCGCCAGGATTTCTGGCGGGTCGCCAGAAATGGTCCCGACAGCCTCCTTTTTAACCTCTTTTTCTGGCGGGTCGCCAGGATTTCTGGCGGGTCGCCAGGAATCATCCTGAGAACCATGTTTTCGCTTTTCTCTCTGGCGGGTCGCCTGAAACTCTGGCGGGTCCGCTTGGATGAATTTTTCACCTAAATCAACCACATAATAAACCATTTAAATCCTAATTTTTTTGTATTTTTCGTATTTTCTAATTTTTTTGTGTTTTTCTCAATTTTTCAACGCAAGTAAATAAATTGAAATAAAATAAATCATAGAATTTAAAATAAAATCCTTGGGTTGCCTCCCAAGAAGCGCTCGTTTAAGGTCTCGAGCTCGACCCCTCATTTCTACGTCTCTTCGGGTCTCGGATCAACGAGTGATTTCGAGACCAACTCTTCCATCTCTTGTCCTTGGATGTATAGCTTGAGGCGCTGCCCATTCACAGTGAAATAGCTCCCATCATTTCCCCATAGCTCAACTGCTCCATAAGGATAGACTTTTTTCACTCGAAACGGTCCAGACCATCTTGATTTAAGCTTGCCTGGAAACAGCCTCAACCTTGAATTGAAAAGTAGGACCATGTTTCCCTCCTTGAGCACTCTCCGTTGGATATGTTTATCGTGCCACTTCTTTGTTCGCTCTTTGTACAACCGAGCATTCTCATAGGCATCCATACGGATCTCATCTAACTCGTGCAAATCCAGAATTCGCTTCTCTCCTGAAGCTTGCGCATCCCAATTGATTGTCTTGACTGCCCAATAAGCCTTGTGCTCTAGTTCCACCGGTAAGTGACAAGCCTTTCCATAGATCAACTTGAAAGGACTCATTCCTATTGGAGTTTTATAGGCAGTTCGATATGCCCAAAGTGCTTCATCTAGCTTCAACGCCCAATCCTTCCTCGTGCTACCCACCGTCTTTTGCAAAATATTCTTGATCTCTCTATTTGACACCTCAACTTGACCACTGGTTTGTGGATGATAAGGTGTAGCAACTTTGTGAGTAACACCATATTTTCTCAAGAGATTATCAAACAGTCGATTTATGAAATGCTTTCCTCCATCGCTTATGACAACTCTTGGGATCCCAAATCGGGGAAAGATCACCTTATTGAAGAGCTTCTTCACCGTGGCTGAGTCGGCATGCTTGCTTGGAATTGCTTCTACCCACTTGGACACATAATCAACGGCTACAAGGATGAATTCATACCCAAGGGATGGCGGAAACGGTCCCATGAAGTCCACTCCCCAAACGTCAAATATCTCAACTTCAAGCACCGGATTTTGAGGCATTTGATGTCTTTGAGAAATGTTCCCCGCCCTTTGGCATTGATCACACTTGAGAACAAAGGCTCTTGCATCCTTGAAAATCGATGGCCAATAGAAACCGGACTGAAGCACCTTCGAAGCGGTTTTGTCGGTGGAAGCATGTCCTCCATAAGCGGACGAGTGGCACTGGTAAAGAATATCTTCTACTTCCTCTAGGGGTACGCATCTTCGAAACATACCATCTACTCCTCTCTTCCACAAGAACGGGTCATCCCAATAGTAATACTTTGAATCGGCTCGGAACTTCTTGAATTGCTGGGACGAATACCCATGAGGCTTGATCCCGCTTGCCAGAAAATTCGCGAAATCTGCATACCATGGCACTCTGGCGGGTCCGCTTGGATCCTGGCGGGTCGCCTGGAGGTGAACGCGTCTGGCTGGTCTGTCGGGATGAATCCTGGCGGGTCGCCAGGAATCCTGGCGGGTCGCCAGAATTTGTGCTGAGAGCAGCTGCTCGCCTGGTAAATCATCGTTTATGGGCATCAATTGGTCTTCCGTCTTCTCCACTTGGATCCTAGACAAATGATCTGCAACTAGGTTTTCCGTGCCCTTCTTATCTTTGATTTCTATGTCGAATTCTTGAAGTAAGAGCACCCATCGAATCAAGCGGGGTTTGGTGTCCTTTTTAGTCATGAGATACTTGATGGCAGCATGGTCGGTATAGACAATTACCTTCGATCCAACTAGATATGATCTGAATTTGTCCAATGCATACACTATGGAAAGCAACTCCTTTTCGGTGGTGGTATAGTTCACTTGAGCCGCATCTAAGACTTTGCTTGCATAGTATATGGCATAGGGTTTCTTGTCACGCCTCTGCCCCAAAACTGCTCCGATTGCATAATCGCTCGCATCGCACATTAATTCAAAAGGTAACGTCCAATCGGGCGGTTGGAGAATGGGTGCTACCACCAAAGCTTCCTTAATCCTGCGAAAAGCATTAACACAATCATCGTCAAAGTCAAATTCAACATCCTTCATAGTGAGATTAGTTAATGGTTTTGCAATTTTAGAGAAATCTTTAATGAACCGCCGGTAAAAACCGGCATGACCCAAGAAGCTTCGAATGTCTCTAACGCATGTTGGTTGCCTCAATTTCTCAATGACTTCCACTTTCGCTTTGTCAACTGAGATCCCTTGAGATGAAATCACGTGGCCAAGTACCACCCCCTCGCGAACCATGAAGTGACATTTCTCCCAATTCAACACTAGATTCACCTCTTCACACCGCTTCAACACCTTAACCAAGTTGGCTAAGCAATGATCGAAGGTTGTACCATAAACCGAAAAATCATCCATGAAAACTTCCATGTCTTTCTCAATGAAATCGGAGAATATCGCCATCATAGCTCTTTGGAAAGTGGCTGGGGCGTTACACAACCCAAACGGCATCCTTCGGTAAGCGTAGGTACCATACGGGCATGTAAAGGTTGTCTTCTCTTGGTCGCTTGGATGAATGGGGATTTGGAAGAACCCGGAATACCCATCCAAATAGCAAAAATAAGAATGATTGGCTAGTCTCTCCAAGAGTTGATCAACAAATGGAAGGGGAAAATGATCCTTTCTCGTGGCGGTGTTGAGCTTTCGATAATCAATGCACATTCTCCACCCCGTGACCACTCGAGTTTGGATTAACTCATTCTTGTCGTTCTTCACCACAGTAGTGCCTCCCTTCTTAGGCACCACATGAACCGGACTAACCCACTTGGAGTCGGAAATTGGATAAATGATCCCGGCTTCAAGTAGCTTGAGAACTTCTTTCTTCACTACCTCCTTCAAGGTTGGATTTAATCTTCTTTGATGCTCAATGGTCGGCTTGCAATCATCTTCCATGAGAATTCGGTGAGTACAAATGCTCGGATCTAGGCCCTTCAAATCATCAATCGAGTAACCAATAGCCTTACGATGGGATCGCAATTCCCTTAAAAGTTTCTCAATTTCTTCGCTGCTTAGGTGTGCACTCACTATCACCGGATATGTCTTATCAGGCCCCAGGTACTGGTACTGGAGGTTAGAGGGCAGAGGCTTCAGATTCAACTTTGGTTGTTCAGGGCTGGCTTCCTGGCGGGTCGCCAGGATTTCTGGCGGGTCGCCAGAAACTGTCCTGAGAGCGTCAACTTCCTCTTTAGCGCCTGGTTCTTCCTCAAAACTAGCCAAATAAGCATCCCATTCCTCCTGGTTGTCGATGGGGTAGGTGTAGGCCTTCGTTACCGCCGAATTGAACTCTTCTTGTACCATTTCATCAAGCAAATCCACCATGCAACAAGTATCTACTTGGTTGGGCAGCTTCATTGCTTTCTCTACTTCGAATTCGGCTGTTTCGTCTCCTACCTTCACGAGCATCTTTCCATTCCTACAATTGATAAAAATACCAGCAGTTGCTAGAAATGGTCTACCAAGAATAATAGGTACCTCGGGGTCTTCTTCCATGTCTACAATCACAAAATCACATGGCACCACAATATCTCCAACTTGAAGTGGTACATCTTCAACAATTCCCAAGGGCAAACGGGTTGATCGATCTGCAAGTTGCAATGTCATCCGAGTGGTCCTCAA
The DNA here is from genome assembly GCA_028095005.1 of Rhynchospora pubera. NCBI lineage: Eukaryota > Viridiplantae > Streptophyta > Magnoliopsida > Poales > Cyperaceae > Rhynchospora > Rhynchospora pubera. The sequence continues at coordinate 76,125,985 of CM051462.1, forward strand.
TTCTCCCACACCCAGCTTGTTGAAAATAGATTCGGGCATGAGACTCACGCTCGCTCCTAAGTCTAGCAAGGCTCGCTTGATGTTTGCCTCCCCAATCTTGCATGGGATTGTGAATCTCCCTGGATCCTTCAACTTCGGGGGAAGTTTCTTGGTTGACACGGTTTTGCTCTCATGCGTTACAGCAATGCAAACGTCCTCTAGCTTTTTCTTGTTTGTTAAAATATCCTTTAGGAACTTAGCATAGGAGGGCATTTTGGTCAACATGTCGGTGAAGGGTATGGAGATTTGGATTTGTGACATTATCTCCATAAACTTGCTGTATTCCTTCTCTTCCTTTGCCTTGGCTAGCCTTTGAGGATATGGAACTTCCGCGGCATAGCGGGTCTGAATCGGGGCTTCGGTCTTGCCTTTCTGAGTCTCAGGACCTTTTCTGGCGGGTCCGCCTGAATCCTGGCGGGTCGCCAGAAACTGTCCCGAGGGTTCTACGTTCTGCGCACAATCCTGGCGGGTCGCCAGGATTTCTGGCGGGTCCGCCTGGATCGGTCCTGAGATCGATTCGTCGGGATTCTTGGGCCCATCGTACTCCGTTCCACTCCTTAGTCGATGTGTGACACTCTTGACCTCCCCGTTGGGGTTCACTTCAGGTTGGCTTGGAAACATCCCGGTCTTCGTTAAAACTCCTTGGCTTTGAGGGTTTGCCAATTTGCTTTGTTGAATGAGGAATTGCAAGGACTCGCGAACTTGCTTCATCTCATCAAAGACCGTATGATTCCACTCCGTTTGATCTGCCATGAACTTGTCCACCAAATTCCTATGTTGCTGATAGTAACTAACCTGATTGTTATTACTCGCAGCGTTGTTGTTAGGCTTGTTTTGTGGTGGTGGTTGAGCTTGCCCCGGATTCGCGCACCCGCTTGGATTGCCATAAGATAGCCCAGGATGGTTTCTCTTGTCTCGGTACACGTAATTCTGGGGCGCGAAGGGCGGAGGTGCCATAATTGCATTTACATCGGCTACGGGCTCGTCTCTTGCTACCAAGTAGCATGCCTTTGCTGTATGTCCTTCCTCCTCACAGAATTGGCACTTCTGGACTGCCTCCACAGGTTTGGTCTTCATTTCTTTCATCATTGTGGTCAAGGCGTCCAGTTGAGCTTGCAAATGGGTTGATTTGTCCACTTCTATCATCCCTCCTTTGGAATTCTTCTCTCTTACCGACCAATTGGTTTGAGAGCTTGCCATGCTTTCGATAAGCGCCTTTGCATCCCTACACCCTAGGTCTAGAAGAGACCCACCTGCAGTCGAGTTAACACTTTGACGAGTTTGATGATTCAATCCGTCATAGAAACTACAAATTAGTCTATCCTGGCCTATATCATGATGAGGACACATTCTCAACAAATCCTTAAAGCGTTCCCAAGCTTCAAACAAATTTTCATCACTTTCCTGTTTAAACCCAATTATCTCCCTCACGATCGATGTGGTTTTGATTCTAGGATAGAACCTTTCCAAGAAGGCCTTGGCCAAATCATCCCAACAGGTAAACGGGTTACTATTGAAACTATTCAACCAATCCTCTGCTTGGTCTCTAAGAGAAAAAGGGAAAAGAGTTAACCGGATTATATCAGGAGCGACTTCTTCGAGGTTGAGAGTGATGCAATTCCGTAGGAATCGCTGCAAATGCTTGTTCGCGTCTTCCGTTGGATTCCCACTAAATTGGTTCTGTTGGATAAGGGCAATGAGAGATGGGTTGAAGAATAGATCGCGAGTCCTTCGAGCTTGGGGAGGGTTGACTCCAAGTCGGACATTGTTTGCGGTTGGGGCTCCGATCTCCTTCAAAGGTCGATTCTCCGCCGCAATCCTTGCCGCCTCCCTAGCATTATCAAGGGCTCGTTGAAGCACAGCTGGATCTACCATCAACGGCCCGTCTCCTTCTGGACCAATAGGTGGGTTCCCGTTCAGGTCTGCCATTGGTTTCGCGTCGTCTGCGTCTTTCGAACCTTCCTCAGGATCCTTTCTGGCGGGTCCGCCTGAATCCTGGCGGGTCGCCTGGATTGGTCCTGGTGGTTGGTTCGCGAATCGAGCTGATGGATTTCGCCTTCCTCGTTGGTAAACCAGCAAGGGAGTCGAAATTGGTGATGAAGTCGAAGTTGTGGCCTCCTTGGCTTCTATTTGTTCTCCCGGAAAACGAACGGTTTGGGAAACAAATGAAGCGGAAGGTCGGGGTGTCTCGTCGCTCTTGGCTTGGCTCCTCGTAAAGTACTTGCACTCGCTTGCGGGTTGAGGTTGCTTAGACTTCTTCTTCCCGGCCAGCGTGTACTCCTACAAACAAGGAAACAAGAGGAAAAGACAAAAGATCAATAAAACTTAATTACCTAAACTTAAATCTAGTCACCGTCCCCGGCAACGGCGCCAAATTTGATCGGAGGTAAAACCTAGGTCAAATTAAACCTCAATCTAATCTAATGCAATATAGCTTGAGGATCGAATCCACAGGGACGGTTATTCTAAACTATAGACTTTAAGTAATTTAGTTCGATTGATCTAGGGGTAAACAAGTTAAAAAGTTAATTAATTTATTTAAAGGATTGAATTTAAACTAAAAGAATTAATTAATTAATGTCTAAATTACCCTAAGTATTAAAGAAAAGATCTAAACTTGTATTAAGGACTTAAACTAGGGTCAATTGATCGGGTTCCACTTCCAGGCACTATCCTGGCGGGTCGACAGGTTTTCTGGCGGGTCGCCAGAATTTCTGGCGGGTCGACAGGATTCCTGGCGGGTCGCCAGAACAGTACGACAATTCAGTTTAATTAGTTTCTAAGTTCTCTAAGTTCAGGTTTTTGGCTTAAACTCTGGTCCAAATACTAACTCTCGTTCTTGATTTGGTATTACTAAGTTTTAACCTCTAAACCTCCCTAAAAACCTAAGTTTCAACTCTCGTTTCTTGGCTTAAGTTCTAGGGTTTGCTTTAACTATTCGGTAGGATATCCTAGATCTCTCGATCTTAGGAGGGAATAAACCTCTCGGCTAAGTTCCGGTTTCACCTTTTGGGTATACTATCTATCCTAAGGTTTGAGAATAGAGATTGTTTTGAGATTAGGGTTCTATTTGCTTAATCTACGAGGTCAGGCCTAACCAAGTGAGCAAACCTTCAAATCAACTCAATTCTATTCACAATTTCAGCAAATAAACTCAAGTAAAGCAAAGCAACTTAGAAAAAAAATAGAAAACTAAATTAAACTTCATTAATCTACCAAGTCATGGTTCCCTACAATTGCCCCTAAACTAAACTACTCACTAAAAGTCATACTAAGCATAAAGATAAAAGGTTTCAGCAAACTAAACATCAAAGACAGATAATAGAGAAAGTTTACAACAAGAACAAACAGCAAACAACTCTCAGCTTGTTTTCTGGCGGGTCGCCAGAGATCCTGGCGGGTCGACAGGAGGCAGCTGGGGGATTCTGCTATCTTCTCTCGAATTCTCTCTCTCTAAACTGACTTCAAACTCGACTTGTTTCTTCCTGGAGCTCTTCCTATGTTTAAATAGCTCTCAAAGGCGGTTCCCATAGGTGGAGATCATGTCTGGCTCGTCCAAGAATAGAGATAGTGCTCTGCCAGAAATATCTCACCAAATTGGGCAGGTCTGTTAATGTTCTGGCGGGTCGACAGGAATCCTGGCGGGTCGCCTGGATTCCTGGCGGGTCGTCTGAAATCCTGGCGGGTCGCCAGAACAGGGGACTTGTCTGGTTTGACCCTGTTCTTTTGCTCCAGTCGCTTGGACTCTGATTTGCTCCGCTTGAACACTTCCTTGGGCCCAATTTTGCTCCAAATCATCACTGAACCTGAAATTAGACAAGGGCAAATAGCAGTACCATATTCCTAACCTAAATTGCATAAAATCTAACTAAAACACAAACATTTAATTGAAATTAAGGCCTAAAAGGGTTGAATATTTCGATGTGAAACCCGCCTATCATATACATTGTAATTATTCACATAATGTGCAGATTTTACAAATTCTAAGTATATTTGAGCATTTTAAGTGATTTTGCATTCATTTTAAGTCATTTGATCACAATAATCTATTATGAAGCTCTTTATAAAGTCTAGAATATATTTATGAGCTCAATTATTCAAAACGATTGGATTGTACATTGAAATTATTCACATAATATGCAGATTTTACAGATTCTGACTATATTTGAGCATTTCAAGAGCTTTTGCATTTATTTTAAGTCATTTGATCACAATAATGTATATTAAAGCTCTTGATATAGTCTAGAATATGTTATGATATCACTTATTCAAGACGATTGGATTATAAATTGTAATTATGCAAATAATGTTAAAATTTTAAAGATTCTGAGTATATTTGAGCATTTCAAATGATTTTGCATTCATTTTAATTAATTTGATCACAACAATCTATATTTATGCTCTTTATATAGTCTTGAATAAGTTCATGAGGTCAATTATTTTACAGTGTAATTATTCACTTTATGTGCAGATTAGACAAATTCTTAGTATATTTGAGCATTTTCAGCGATTTTTCATTCATTTTAAGTCATTTGATTACAATAATCTATATTTAAGCTCTTTATATAGTTTAGAATATGTGTATGAACTCACTTATTCTAAACGGTTGGATTACACATTGTAATTATTCACATAATATACAGATTTTACATTTTCTGAGCATATTTGAGCATTTCAAACGATTTTGTATTTATTTTAAGTCATTTGACCACAGTAATCTATATTTATGATCTTTATATCATTTATAATATGTTTCTAAACTAAGTTATTCAAAACGATTGGATTATACATTGTAATCACGCACATAATGTGCAGATTTTAAAGATTCTGAGTATATTTGAGCATTTCAAGCGATTTTGCATTTATTTAAGTTATTTGACAACAATAATCTATAATTAAGCTCTTTATAAAATCTAGAATATGTTTATGAGTTCAATTATTCAAAACGATTGGATTATACATTGTAATTATTCACATAATATGCAGCTTTTACAGATTCTGAATATATTTGAGCATTTCAAGCGATTTTGTATTCATTTTAAGTCATTTGATCCTAATAATGTATATTTAGGCTCTTTATATAGTCTAGAATATGTTATGATATCACTTATTCAAAACGATTGGATAATCAATTGTAATTAGGCAAATAATGTTCAGATTTTTAAAGATTCTGAGTATATTTGAGCATTTCAAGCGATTTTGCATTAATTTTAAGTAATTTGGTCACAATAATCAATAATTAAGCTTTTTATATTGTGAAGAATATTTTTATGGCTCAATTATTCAAAACGATTGGATTAACCATTGTATTTATTCACGTATTGTGCAGATTTTACAGATTCTAAGTTTATTTGTGCATTTGAAGAGATTTTGCATACATTTTATGTCATTTGATTAAAATAATCTATATTTATTATCTTTATGTAGTCTAGAATATGTTTATGAGCTTAATTATTCAAAACGATTGGATTATACATTGTAATTATTCACATAATGTGCATATTTTACAGATTATAAGTTTCTTTGAACATTTCATTCTATTTCCATTCATTTTAAGTCATCTGATCATAATAATTTATATTTAAGCTCTTCATATAGTCTAAAATATGTTTATGAGCTCACATATTCAAAATGATTGGATTATACATTGTAATTATTCACATAATGTGCAGATTTTACCGATTCTTAGTATATTTAAGCATTTCAAGCAATTTTGCATTCATTTTAAATCATTTGATCACAATCATCTATATTTAAGATATATTGTCAATAATATGTTTATGAACTCACTTATTCTAAATGATTGCATTATACATTGCAATTACTAATTACGCACATAATGTATATATTTTAAAGATTCTGAGTATATTTGAGCATTTCAAGTGATTTTATATTTATTTAAGTCATTTGATCACAATAATCTATAATTAAGCTCTTTATAAGAGGAATGATATACTACGCTCTGATTTATCACATAATGTGCAGATTTTATAGATTCTGAGTATTTGAGCATTTCAAGCGATTTTTGCATTCAATTTAAGAAATTTGTTCACGATAATCTATATTTAAGCTCTTAACAAAGACTAGAATATGTTTAAGAACACACTCATTCAAAACGAATGGATTATTCATTGTAATCACACACATGATGTGCAGATTTTACATATTCTGTGTAAAGTTGGGTATTTCAAGCGATTTTGCATTCATTTTGAGTCATTTTGATAACAATAATCTATAATAAAGCTCTTTGTAAAGTCTCGAATATGTTTATGAGCTCAATTATTCAAAACGATTACATTGTACATTGTAATTATTCACATAATATGCAGATTATACAGATTCTGAATATATTTGAGCATTTCAAGCGATTTTGCATTAATTTTAAGGTATTTGATCACCATAAAGTATATTTAAGCTCTTTATATAGTCTAGAATATGTTTATGATATCACTTATTCGAAACGATTGGATTATACATTGTAATTATTCACATAATATGCAGATTATACAGATTCTGAATATATTTGAGCATTTCAAGCGATTTTGCATTAATTTTAAGGTATTTGATCACCATAAAGTATATTTAAGCTCTTTATATAGTCTAGAATATGTTTATGATATCACTTATTCGAAACGATTGGATTATACATTGTAATTATGCACATGTTGTTCAGATTTGAAAGATTCTGAGTATATTTGAGCATTTCAAGCGACTTTGCTTTAATTCTATGTCATTTGATCACAATAATCTATATTTAAACTCTTTATATTGTTTAGAATATATTTATGAGCTCAATTATTCAAAACGATTTGATTTTACATTGTAATTATTCACATATTGTGCAGATTTTACAGATTTTGAGTAAATTTGGGCATTTGAAGCGATTTTGCATTCATTTTAAGTCATTTGATCACAATAATCTATATTTAAGCTCTTTATATAGTTTAGAATATGCTTATGAACTCACATAACTAAACAATTTGATTATACATCTAATTATCCTCATAATATACGAAGTTTACAATTTTTTAGTATATTTGAGCATTTCAAACGATTTTGTATTCATTTTAAGTCATTTGACAATTGTAATCTATATTTATGATCTTTATATTGTTTAGAATATGTTTATAAATTAGGTTATTCAAAATAATTGGATTATACATTGTAATCACGCACATAATATGCAGATTTTAAAGATTCCGAGTATATTGGAGTATTTCAAGCGATTTTGCATTCATTTTAAGTTATTTGATCAAAATAATCTCAATTTAAGCTCTTTATATAGTCTATAATATGTTTATGAGATTAATTATTCAAAACGATTGGATTATACATTAAAATTATTCACATAATGTGCAGATTTTACCGATTCTTAGTTTATTTATGCATTTCAAGCAATTTTACATTCATTTAAATCATTTGATCTCAATCATCTAAATTTAAGATATATTGTCAATAATATGTTTATGAACTCACTTATTCTAAATGATTGCATTATACATTGTAATTACTAATTACGCACATAATGTGTAGATTTTAAAAATTCTGAGTATATTTGAGCATTTCAAGCGATTTTGCATTTATTTAAGTCATTTGATCACAATAATCTATAATCAAGCTCTTTATAAGAGGAATGATATACTACACTCTGATTTATCACATAATGTGCAGATTTTTTAGATTCTGAGTATATTTGAGCATTTCAAGCTATTTTGCATTCATTTTAAGTGATTTGATCACAATAATATATATTTAAGCTCTTTATTTTTTTTTAGAAAATGTTTATGATATAACTTACTCAAAACTATTGAATTATACATTGTAATTATGAACATAATGTGTAGATTTGAAAGATTCTGAATATATTTGAGCATTTCAAGCGATTTTGCATTCATTTTAATTCATTTGATGTCAATAATCTATATTGAACTTCTTTAGATAGTCTAGAATATGTTTATGACTCAATTATTCAAAACGATAGGATTATACATTGTAACTACGCACAAAATTTGCAGATTTTACAGATTCTGAGAACATTTGAATATTTCAAACAATTTTACATTCATTTTAAGTCAACTGTTCACAATAATCTATATTTAATCTCTCTTTATAAAGTCTTGAATATGTTTATGAACTCACTTATTTAAAAAGATTGGATTATACATTGTAATCATGCACAAAATGTCTAGAATATTTGAGCATTTCAAGTGATTTTTGCATTCAATTTAAGATAATGATAATCTATATTTAAGCTCTTAATAAAGTCTAGAATATGTTTAAGAACACACTCATTCAAAACGATTGGATTATTCCTTGTAATTACACACATAATGTGCAGATTTTACATATTCTGTGTATATTTGGGTATTTCAAGCGATTTTGCATTCAATTTAAGTCATTTGATAACAATAATCTATAATAAAGCTCTTTTTAAAGTCTCGAATATGTTTATGAGCTCAATTATTCAAAGCGATTGGATTGTACATTGTAATTATTCACATAATATGCAGATTATACAGATTCTGAATATATTTGAGCATTTCAAGTGATTTTGCATTCATTTTAAGGTATTTGATTACCATAATGTATATTTAAGCTCTTTATATAGTCTAGAATATGTTTATTATATCACATATTCGAAACGATTGGATTATACATTGTAATTATGCACATAATGTTCAGAGTTGAAAGATTCTGAGTATATTTGAGCATTTCAACCGATTTTGCATTCATTTTAATTCATTTGATGTCAATAATCTATATTGAACCTCTTTATCTAGTCCAGAATATGTTTAAGAACTCAATTATTCAAAACGATTGGATTATACATTGTAATTACGCATATAATTTGCAGATTTTATAAATTCTAAGAATATTTGAATATTTCAAGCGATTTTACATTCATTTTAAGTCATCTGTTCACAATAATCTATATTTAAGCTCTCTTTATAAAGTCTCGAATATGTTTACGACCTCACTTATTTAAAAACATTGGATTATACATTTAATTATGCACAAAATGTTCAGATTTTAAAGATTCTGAGAATTTTTGAGCATTTCTAGCGATTTTTGCATTCAATTTAAGAAATTTGTTCACGATAATCTATATTTTAGCTCTTAACAAAGTCTAGAATATGTTTAAGAACACACTCATTCAAAATGAATGGATTATTCATTGTAATTACACACATAATGTGCAGCTTTTACATATTCTGTGTAAAGTTGGGTATTTCAAGCGATTTTGCATTCATTTTAAGTCATTTTGATAACAATAATCTATAATAAAGCTCTTTGTAAAGTCTCGAATATGTTTATGAGCTCAATTATTCAAAACGATTACATTGTACATTGTAATTATTCACATATATGCCGATTATACAGATTCTGAATATATTTGAGCATTTCAAACGATTTTGCATTCATTTTAAGGTATTTGATCACCATAAATTATATTTAAGCTCTTTATATAGTCTAGAATATGTTTATGATATCACTTATTCGAAACGATTGGATTATACATTGTAATTATGCACATGTTGTTCAGATTTGAAAGATTCTGAGTATATTTGAGCATTTCAAGCGATTTTGCTTTAATTCTAAGTCATTTTATCACAATAATCTATATTTAAACTCTTTATATTGTTTAGAATATATTTATGAGCTCAATTATTCAAAACGATTTGGTTTTACATTGTAATTATTCACATATTGTGCAGATTTTACAGATTTTGAGTATATTTGGGCATTTGAAGCGATTTTGCATTCATTTTAAGTCATTTGATCACAATAATCTATATTTAAGCTTTTATATAGTTTAGAATATGTTTTGGAACTCACTTATTCTAAACAATTGGATTATACAATCTAATTATCCTCATAATATACGGAGTTCACAATTTTTTAGTATATTTGAGCATTTCAAACGATTTTGTATTCATTTTAAGTCATTTGACCATAGTAATCTATATTTATGATCTTTATATTGTTTAGAATATGTTTATAAATTAGGTTATTCAAAATAATTGGATTATACATTGTAATCACGCACATAATATGAAGATTTTAAAGATTCTGAGTATATTGGAGTATTTTAAGCGATTTTGCATTCATTTTAAGTTATTTGATCAAAATAATCTCTATTTAAGCTCTTTATATAGTCTATAATTTGTTTATGAGATGAATTATTCAAAACGATTGGATTATACATTGTAATTATTCACATAATGTGCATATTTTACAGATTCTAAGTTTCTTTGAACATTTCTATCGATTTTCCATTCATTTTGAGTCATCCGATAACAATAATCTATAGGGTGTTTTTAGGAGAAACCGAACTAGTTAGTTCCCAAACTAGGCTTCGGCAGTACCAAACAAGACGGGAACAACGCGAACAGACAATTCGCCTCTAATTCTTTATCCCTCTAAAAAGTCAGAACTTCTGAATTACACCTCACGAACACCGAAAACAATTTTTTAATGAAAGCCCCCAAGTTCTGGGTTTGCGAATACTCTGTTCAGATTCCGTGTCAAACATACCCATATTTAAGCTCTTCAGCTTCTGAATACTGTCTAGAATATGTTTATGAGCTCTCATATTCAAAACGATTGGATTATACATTATAATTATTCACATAATGTGCAGATTTTACCGATTATTAGTATATTTAAGCATTTCAAGTAATTTTTCATTCAATTTAAATCATTTGATCACAATCATCTATATTTAAGATCTTTATATTGTAATAATATGTTTATGAACTCACTTATTCTAAACGATTGCATTATACATTGTAATTACGCACATAATATGTAGATTTTAAAGATTCTGAGTATATTTGAGAATTTCAAGCGATTTTGAATTTATTTAAGTCATTTCATCACAATAATCTATAATTAAGCTCTTTATAAAGTCTAGAATATGTTTGTGAGTTCAATTATTCAAAACGATTGGATTGTACATTGTAATTATTCACACAATATGCAGCTTTTACAGATTCTGAGTATGTTTGAGCATTTCAAGCGATTTTTCATTAATTTTAAGTGAATTGATCACAATAATGAATATATAAGCTTCTTATATTGTCTAGAATATGTTTATGATATCACTTATTCAAAACGATTGGATTATATATTGTAATTATGCAAATAATTTTCAGATTTTAATGATTCTGAGTATATTTGAGCATTTCAAGCGATTTTGTATTAATTTTAAGTCCTTTGATCAGAATAATCCATATTTAAGCATTTTATATTATGTAGAATATGTTTATTAGCTCAATTATTCAAAACGATTGGATTATACATTGTAATTATTCACATATTGTGCAGATTTTACAGATTCTGAGTATATTTGAACATTCGAAGAGATTTTGCATTCATTTTATGTCATTTGGTCACAATAATCTATATTTATGCTCTTTATTTAGTCTAGAATATGTTTATGATGTCAATAATTTCTAAAATATTGGTTTATATATTGTAATTATTCACATAATGTGCAGATTTGACAAATTCTAAGTATATCTGAGCATTTTAAGCAATTTTGCATTCATTTTAAGTTATTTGATCACAAGAATCTATATTTAAGCTCGTTATATGGTTTAGAATATATTTATGAACTGACTTATTCCAAACGATTGGATTATACATTATAATTATTCACATAATATTCGTATTTTACAATTTCTGAGTATATTTGAGTATTTCAAACGATTTTGTATTCATTTTAAGTCATTTGACCACAGTAATCTATATTTATGATCTTTATATAGTTTAGAGTATGTTTCTGAAATATAAGTTATTAAAAACGATTGGATTATACATTTTAATTGCACACATAATGTACAGATTTTAAATATTCTGAGTATACTGGAGCATTTCAAGCGATTTGCATTCATTTTAAATTTTTTAATCACAATAATCTATATCTAAGCTCTTTATATTATCTAAAATATGTTTATGAGCTCAATTATTCAAAGCAATTGTATTATACATTCTAATTATTCACATATTGTGAAGATTTTACAGATTTTGAGAATATTTGAGCATTTGAAGCGATCTTGCATTCATTTTTAGTCATTTGATCACAACAATCTATATTTATGCTCTTTATATAGTCTAGAATATGTTTATAGCATCAATTATTAAAAAAGATTTTTTATACATTGTAATTATTCACATAGTGTGCAATTAACGAATTCTAAGTACATTTGAGCACAATAATCTATATTTAAACTCTTTATATAATTTAAAATATTTTCATGAACTCACTTATTCCAAACGATTGGGTTGTATAATATAATTATTCACATAATATACGGATTTTACAATTTCTTAGTATATTTGAGCATTTCAAAAGATCTTGTATTCATTTTAAGTCATTTGACAACAGTAATTTATATTTATGATCTTTATAGTTTAGAATATGTTTCTGAACTAAGTTATTTGATATCATGCATTTATATATACATTTTGGCCGGACTATACACCTAAATCACTACTCAATTCATATAATTCACTACATTTTTATGTCATATTTGCTAGGATTTGGTACTGCCGCCGCTTTTCATTCATTTCGTAGGTACTTGGTGGAAACAGCGCAACAATTGGACCTTTTTGGACAAACCACGCGAAGAGATCACTTGGATGCATGGAGACAGATCCCAATTGGCGTGCCCAAGCCTATTACAAGCCAGATGACTCATTCCTGGCCCGCAGGACTCTCAGCCCGCACTGTTTACAGGCCATTCGGCCTACCATTCGGCTGGCCCTGGCCGAATGCCTGGTCGAACACCTCCGTTTTGGTAAGTTTCTGCTATGGAAACTCGCCTCCTCTACCCTAGCCGCCTGCAGGCTGCCATATAGTCTTCCTCCCTGCCAGAGAGAAGGGATTCCCACGTTTCCTTGCCCTAGATCCACTTTAGAGAGCTCAAAACACTTGTTTCGTGCGCCGTTTTTCCACTACGACGCCCGATTACGCCTTGTACTCGAGAGAGACAGGTTCTAGCACGTGTTTGGAGGCCCTAGTCCACTGTTGCAGCGAGTTCTACCGACCTCGGAGTGGTTTGCGACGCGACGGCGGAGCTATTCGACTCGTACATTCGGTTTATTGTTGTATCACCTACTCTTTATTTATTATTTGCCACTATGTTTTGCTATTTGTCTTCTACTGTGATTTGAATGATGTATGAGACTATGTCAGGCTAGTTTATTTATATGTCTTAGGGATGTAGTTGTAGTCTATTGATTAGGGATGTTGTAGACTTGATTTGTGCTTTATATTATTGTGATTTGTTTGTTGGCATGCTTATTTGTTGTTATTTGCTTATTAATCGATATACACGACTTGATGAATGCGCACATTTAGTTGGGGTATTAAAATATTGAATTGATAGGTTAAATAATAGCAATATCACGAGGCAGGTTAAAATCGAAAGATGACCAATCGAGTTGCATGACACGGTTTCTAATTAACTAACCATTAATTAGATGTCTCAATGAACCACAACAAACGGACTTGAACAATTGACCAACGAAAGTTAGGTTAGCAATTCAAGAGGCGTTAGGTTAGTATGGTATCAACCCTAATCTAAGGTGAAAATCATAAATTAGTGAGTTAGTCACTGTCACCCAACCCTTCACAACACGTGGTATTAAGCATAGATCAAGAAACCAACATTTACGTGGAGAATACGCTGTCCAGAGCAGTCATTCGGTTGTCTGTTCGGCCTGTCCTGGCCGAATTGTGTCTCTGTCCACCGTATTCATTGATTCCAGTGATGAAAATCAAAGAATTGATACTCCATGACCTAATTATAGATGAAACTAATTCCCTAAGGCATACTTTTGCATATTAGATCCATAAACTCTTCAAAAACATTTATTTACTTGCAATTTAAATTTAGGTTCCTTTATTTGCTATTGGATTATACATTGTAATTATTAACATAATATGCAGATTTTACAGATTCTGTGTGCATTTGAGCATTTCAAACGATTTTGTATTCATTTTAAGTCATTTGATCATAATAATATATATTTATGCTCTTTATATAGTTTAAAATATGTTTATAAATTCACTTATTCAAAATGATTGGATTATACATTGTAATTATTAACATAATTTGCAGCTTTAATAGATTCTTAGTATATTTGAGCATTTCAAGCGATTTTGCATTCATTTTAAGTCATTTAATCACAATAATCTATATTTAAGCTCTTTATGTGGTTTAGAATATGTTTATGAACTCACTTATTTAAAACGATTGGATTATACATTGTGATTACGCACATAATGTACAGATTTTTCAGATTCTGAGTATATTTGAGTATTTCAATCGATTTTGTATTTATTTTAAGTCATTTTATCATAATAATCTATATTTAAGCTTTTTATATAGTCTAGAATATGTTTATGAGCTTAATTATTCAAAATGATTGGATTATACATTGTAATTATTCACATTATGTGCAGATTTTACAGATTATGAGTATATTTGAGCATTTCAAGCGATTTTGCATTCATTTTAAGTCATTTGATCACAGTAATCTATATTAAGCTCTTGATATAGTTTAGAATATGTTTATGAACTCACTTATTCAAAACGATTAGATTATACATTGTAATTATTCACATAATGTGTATATTTTATAGATTCTAAGTATAGTTGAGCATTTCAAGCGATTTTATATTCATTTTAAGTAATTTGATCACAATAATCTATATTTATGTTGTTTATATAGTGTAAAATATGTTTATGATCTTACTTAAAACATGATAATATTGATATTTTAGTTAGATATTCACATTATTATTAACATTTATAAAAAAATAATATAATAGAAACCAAACTTTAAATTATGTAAAAAAATATTGTATTGAGCGAAGCTCGATGTCCAACCCTAGTTTTATTTTAAAATTTGTAGAATTAAACATTTTTTTTTCAATAAAACAGTACAGATATCATAAATGAGTTTGGTTACGTCAAAGCAATTTGACATATCACTTGAGAAAGTCGATTAGATTTTTTTTAAAATTCAAAAGTTGAAATGACCAATTCAACCCGCTCATTGACCAATAAAAACTCGAATTGAACACAATTTTTGTCTTTGAGAGTACTGCCAGATCAATTCGAGTAGGGCTGTCAAACATGGCCCAATAGCACGGAATGGCCCTTATTGTTAGCGTTTCGCATAAGAAAACGAAACACCAACATATTTCGTTAATTATTTCGTTTACGAAACGACATAAAATTTCGTTTCGTTAACCGTTCCACTTCAGAAATAACACAAACCAATTTGAAATGAGACTGAAACAGTCGGAACGGTAGAATTTGATATTTTATTTGCCATTTTATTATTGGAATGAAACAAAAATGATTTCTATTATTCGTTCTGTTTCGCTTAACCGAAAGGGAATCACGTATTTTTTTCAGCCGTTAATAGCCCTAAATTCGAGTCTTCACCCTTTTTTTTCCCCAGCTGCACAGATGCACAATATTGCACAAACTTTGTGAAGACCGATATGTATAAAGTGACGTACTCTAAAGCGACCAAAAGAATTACGAGAAATAGCATGCAAAGTAAAGCCGAACAAGTAATATTTGTTACTTCTGTTGATGCAAAATAAAAATATCTAGCACCATGCAAGTCTAATATTTCTGGTGCACATTATATACTCCTCCATAATACGGATAAAAAGAACTTTAAACAACAGAATACTAATTATACACATATACTTTACAAACGAAATTATATTACAAATATTCTGTAAGTAAGAATACAAGTATATTGCAAATAAAATTGACACAGAATACCCTGCTACCATGCTCTCGTAATTCCTCTCTCTGGCATGACAAATTACAGGGATAATGTCTATAAAAGCACAACAATGCAAGTACATATAATAAACGAAAATTATTTCAACAAACAAGGATTTCTGTCTCAACCTTTTCTAAAGTTCTAACAACCTTTTAGAAGTTGGAACACTGCAGTACCAAATAAAATATCAAACAGTTATATAATATTAAAGCATAGTTAATTATTCTCTATCATCATATGGCCCTTCAATTGGTGCCTTGTCGGGTCGCAGAGTCCTAGAAGATGATGCACCATCCTCTATCATCATATGGCCCAAAATGACATATATTTTGTAGTCCTCATACATGCTGGAGCGTCGTAATTTCAGTGACTCAAGTACAGAGTTCACTTTGCAATGTCAATTTCTAGAATACAAATGGTACTATCGGAAAGTTGACACGTACCATGTACCTTCCTCCGGTTTGCTTCCCCGTTTTCCTAACCCGCTCTTCCATAATCCAGTTCGGAGGAAGCTCAACCGGCCGCTTCGGATCGCCTGGGATAATGGGTGTCCGATCAAATATTTCGTCGGACTTGAAGGGCACACCATATTCAGCCGGATCAGTGTCAGGTGGCAGCTGAGAGATTGGTTTCGGGTTGTACACCTTGACGCCTGTTTTTTTGGAGGAAGGAGATGCCATTTCTCTCTGTTTTTTTCAACAAAACCAAGGAGAAAAAAAATATATTTAATGAAGTAGTAGCTGCAGGATTAATGGAGATAGAATTTTGGAATAAAGGGGACCAAATACTTATATTATATTGGTATTTAGGGGTTTTATAGAGGGGATGAATATATAATTGGGGGCAGAGGCAGGAATAGTTTTTTTTTTATTGGGGTGGGGAGGTGGGGGCAAATTTGCATTTTTTTTGCTTGTGGGGTTGGGGGAATTGCTTAATTATAGACAATTTCATAAAAAGTAGCAGTAATTGGTACTAATAACTAAAAAATAACTCAAATCACAGGGGGAGCAAAGCCATCCTCTGCACCCCTGTGGCTCTGCCCCTGTCATCAATAACAAGAAAAAGGATGCAAGGAGTGGCAAGTAAATTAATTAATGGATGTTGCAAAAACTTTTGCTTCTATCAGAACTTCGTAAATTTGTAACAAGTAAAGCCACAAATCACTGTGTATATATTTTCAATTTATTGGATGAAATTTATTGGCAGGCCATTGCCTAAAACTCATGTAAGAAAACAAAAAAGAGGAAAAGAATTACCATAAACAAGCTTCTAGTCTCAGATTTCCGTACCATACTCACCGATTAGCAAGTTTTGGCCATGCTAGCACTTCAATAGACGATGACTGAAATCGGCGCTCCCACCAGTTGCAAGAGATGTTTCCTAATCAATGGTTTGAATGAAATCGGCGCCCCCATAGGCTTTTATAGCCACGGAACCCTAGGAAAACCATCAAAGGTCTAAAATCAAAATAAGAAAGGGCAATGAACGGCTCAGATGAAAGCCGCCGACAACTGTTCATTCAGGTAAAAAATAAAACATTCAACAGGTTAGGAAAAAAGTTAAAAAAAAAAAACAGTACTAATTAAAACCCTAGCAACTCAAGATGGAAATCCAATCCGCAGCAGACCTAGGTAAGGACAAACCCGGGACCTAGGTTTTTCCAAATTCTGTAGAAATAATAACCCAATTTTAACGTGCTGGGCTTGACTGAACTATTAGATTGAGGAATGAAGATTTTTATGTCTGGGCATTTTGAATCTGCCAATAACAACAGGTAACTAGAACAACATATCATGCAACCTTGATAACAAATTAAGCAATATCTAAACAATAACTCTCCAATCTCTGAAGAACCTTTCCATAGCCTAAACAAGAAACTGGATTCTACATCCTTTTTGCAGGATTATAGCATAATCAACAAACTCGAACCAAATGCACAATGATGTGAGAAGCTAAGAATTTTTATGAGGCAATGGTCCAGAAGAAAATAGCATGTAATGATTGCATTTCTGTTACAAATTAATATCAGCAGTTAAAAATTATGTTTGAGCATGATATTTCTTTCAATAAAATTGAACTGCAACCTAAGGGTCTGATTGGAATGAAAAATTAACCACGCAAATGTCAAATGGATTTCGCGAGAAACAAATTCTCTTGATCGGAACGACCGCTCGGCCGCGATTTCACTTCAGTTTGCGCGATTTGGGAGGAAAATTCAGCGTTGTAGAAATCGCGTGAAAAACCATGAAATTTCCCACGATTTCACCGGTGGAGAAGGGCGGAAAACTTGTAGACCCTTCTACCCTTACCACTTCTCTTTCGCTACAAAAATCCAACCCCACCGTTTTACCTTTGTCTTCAACTCTAGCGCAGTCATTAATTTTGGAGACAAACACCGAGCACTTGATATAATCATGTACCCTTTCATAAGATAACTTCTAACTTCTGTCTTTTTATAATTTTAAGAGTCTGTAAAGTGAATTTGAATTGGCATACAATTTGAGGAGAAATTTTTTGTCTTCGCGTTTATTTATTTCATTCCTTTTGTCTTTTTCCAAATTCTGGCAAAACTCTTTTGTTACTTTAGACGTACAGACCCATTCAGGAGGCTCCTTCTTAATTTTTTATTTTTCTTTTTTGTAAATCTGGTGCCTAGTATTTCTAGTTGTAGGGTAAGTTTTAATTGGGTTTTTTTTTCTTTTGTGTCTAGTTCTGCTTCACTGGTAAGGTTTGTACTGGTTATATTGCTAGGATTACTGGTAAGAGTTATTTGGCCTTTAAGCAGTAGGTAAAATGGTTATCTTAATTTCGAAACTACCATGAAGTTATTCTCTTGATCTGATTTTAACAACTATATATGTATGTCTCTTATGTTGTAACGAAATTTTAGTCCTACGGACATTAATCAAAAAATTAATAAGAAGAAGAACAAGATGTACGGGCCAATCTTGTCATCATGTTTATTACATAAACTTTATTTTGTTTCAATTTCTCTGGCTGTGAATAGGAAATATTGAAAGAGACAGGTGAGTGAGGGCAAAATAGTCAAATATTAAGAGATGGAATCATTTCTTTTCTATTTTCACATAGTTCTGAACTTCTGATCACAAAAATATTTGTTCTGATCACTAGATTTCATTTGAAAATGATCTCCATTGAACTCTATTCTATTGAAACGAATTGAACTCTTGTGGAAGTCATTCCGATCAGACGCTAAAAGAAAAACCTAGATTATCTTCTGTCTGAATCAATTTTACTTTGTTTGTTTTTCTGCAATGCACATTTGTAGTTTTCACCAGATGGGATGAACAAGAAATAAAAAAAAAACAATAATGAAAGAAACAGAAAAGATAATGAGAAAGAAACTTGATATATGGAAAGGAATCTAGTACCTCAGAGCTGGCTGGCAACATTTACTGATTGGGTGGGACCACACTGGACAGCAATTATCTTGATGCATGATTTCCTCGTAACATATTGTAGTTTTCTTACTTCATTGAATTCTAGATGTTAAGATAAAAATAGATAAGTACCAAATAAGTAATGCGTGCACAGCCATCATGGCATAATTGCTCACAAATGAAAAAAAAAAACATAAATTAAGCTTCCCGTTCACTACAGTAAACTATTTGATAAAGAAAGATGCTGAAGTAGCAATTGAGATGCTTATCATGTTCTGAAAGTAATGTGATATTTATATCTTCAGAAAAAAGCTAGAAACTGTACCTGCAACAGTTAGATAAAATCCTTGGTCAAACTCAATTCAAATGTCTTGATCCAGTTCTCAGAATCCTTAGTTCTAGAATCTTCACCACCTAATTGTTAGAAGTGAAGACCGACAAATGGAGGAATTCAGAGGCCCATCCAGCAGGTAACACGTGACCACAATTACCATAGATGTCCACAAGAGCTGTTCCCACAAGGCACAAACTCATCATTCTGTGTATAGTTTGAAAACTTCAGGGCAGAACTATGAACTTCTGCTCGAATGAGATATTCTTCAATTGGCCAGAAGCAGAGAGAACTCTTCTCATGGTGTTTGATGCAACACTTGAGTACTTTCTTCACATTCCACAACAAGCTGTCATGGGCTCAGTCAGACTGCACAGACCTGAGATACAGCTGACCAACTTACTTCATTGGGGCATGGAATGAGCAATAATAGCCCACAGGTTTCAAACCATTGCTCCACCAAAGAATGAGAAAATGGCGTAGTTCCATCATTCCATCCATGGGACAGTTTCTCTCTGCAGCATTTCATCGAGCAGGTAATGGGTGTTACTTCACCTTGCCCCCACAAAAGACAAGTCTGGAGCTATAAATCAAAGAAACAGTTCAATTTGGTGGGCAGAGCGGGTAGAGCTTGTCAGACTATGAGGCTTACCGTTAGGTTTGAGTTGAGATGGATCAAAGAGATTCATGGCGCATCAGTTTTTATCTGGCTGCAATGTAGGGATGGCAAAATAGTTCAAAGAAGCCGAATCTTCTAGAAGGAATTAGAAATCAAAACTTACAACTTACAGGCCTTTATGGGCTTTCTGATACTAGGCCTACATAAGAAGATTTTTAGGCTGGCCACTTTCACAAGTCATCAAGTTTTTGATATATAAATTAATGAATCGGACAGCAATCAGTTACTTTAGTTAGTTATACTAAAAAATTACAGTATCACTTTCAACAACAATCAGTTTAGGTCACTTTCTTGTCAAGTCTAAATCAGCCTAAGTAGGAAGGCGTTGGACAATGTTTAATGAATTAGTTATTGCATTGATAAATATTTAACTCAGAAAAGTTTCTTCAACATCTTATAACTTGCAAAGACTAACACAGCTAGGCCTGTCAAACGTCAATAGCGTAAGAGAAATCAGACTGTTCCGTTTACGTTTTGTTTTGGTAATGGAATGAAATTTATGTTTCGATTCCGTTCTGTTTCGTTTGACGAAACAAATTTTTGTTCTGTTTAACGTTCTGTTCATTTCTATTTCCGTTCTCAAAACACGAAACTGGTTTTCTCTTTCGTTTAACGTTCCGTTTGGATGGAACAGAACGGAAACGTTAACACAATTGTATTTCTCAATAAAAGTACATAAAATGAGGGGAAATAAAAAAAAGAAAAAGAAAAAGAAAAACACAATACAAAGCATTCCTACAGTTTAAAACTTACAATTATTAACCTGGCTGTGGATTAACTGTCTTACTGTTAAATCCAACTGCAAACAACATCACCCAAATTGCAAATAAAATCACACACTTCATACATACATTTGCACAACAGCTAAATATACATTTTCTTTATTCCAAGTGACATTTCAAGACTTCCAAAATGGAAAATGTTTATAATTCTAATCACTCAAACTTGACAACAATACAAGAGATATCATCTTTGCTTTTCTTCGCTACAGCCTCCTCTGCCAGGTGTTTAGCAGCTGTTTTTGGATCCTTGATATCTTTGATTGCATCAACTGCTTCTTGATTTGACATGACCTACCAAATTTGAAATCATCATTTACAATTACAGCTTCAAATATATTTTGATTCAACAAAACTATACCTGTGATTTCTGAATATTGATTGTGGAATTGAAGAATGCCACCTTTTTTGGGTGAAGGGGGCAACTGATAAATATCCACTTGAAAAAGGATACTTAAAGCACAGACAATACTGGAATAGACCTAGGATTAGACCCTGCTTAACAAAAGACTGGAATCTAAACACATATCATGGTCACGTGTGCTTAAATGAGACCTAAAAGCACTAGTGTGTGTTAACATGCAACATGAGAAATATTTTTTTTGTTACTTTATATATGGTAAATATAATGGCTGCAAGGTTGCAGAACAAAGCAACAGAGACTTAATTTAACACGAATTTCATTATTAAACTTCTCTTTTGCTATTGTTATTTGTTCAAGACGGATGCAGCAACAATTACCTTCCACAATCCATCACTTGCGAGAATTAATAAATCTGTAGTTTCATCAACTATTTCAGCCCTAACGTCAGGCTCTGAACTAAGGTGCTTTTTCAAGCTCCTATCACCAAATGCCCGTGCTACAGCCAACTGCCCGTCAACACGTGCCACATCCCCTGTGAGATGAAGATGCAAATAAATTACACCAAGTATAAAAAATTAGGAGAGCAAAGAAAGATTATACAAATTACAAACTAAACTGTTTCACTTAGAATTTTCAAAATCACAGTTCAAATGGAATATGTAATTATTACATGACTCAGTATCAATAGAGTACACCACATTAGCCAGTAACAAGATCTCATTCTCTCACTGCTACCTCCCAGATAGTACTGGTTTCACACCAGGTAGAAAAAACATGACAAAGGTAATAAAATGTTTTTTGACGGTCTTATCACCAATTCCTACTTATTACAAAAGTATTCATTTCTTCTTGTAAAGTATCTATATGGAAACTGTACCAGGGAAATTTGAAACAAAACCGCCTTTGTCTTCAATATTTTTTCTCTCACTGTTTGGTTCGTGATCTACTGAGAGCTGTATTGCTTCTCCATTTCTGCATATCACCGCTCTGGAGTCCCCAATATTTGCAACCACCAACTCGACACCATCAATGAGTATGGCGGTTACTGATGTTGAACCCCCTCGACCCAATTCAACTGCCTTTTCGAGTATTTTTTCATCGGTCAATCTGTATGCCTTTCTTATAGCATTCTCCTTGTCACTCCAGAAATCAGGCTATGGAAGAAATGAATGAAATTTTGTATAATGTATTCCTTTTTTTAATGGCATAAAAATCATTTCAATGTTCCAACTATGCACACAAATCTCTACTATAGTTACCCTTTCTGCCATGGTTTGTTTAACCAAACTATGTACCTTGTCTTTTTCTTTATTTGGCATGGTTGGCGACCTAATAAGATATAACTCTTAAATGAGGCTGATAGAGGGGTAAACTAAGAACAACTAAAGTATAACTAGAAAAACTTGAACCTCCATTTGGTTAAATTTATAACCTTACATAACCAACTGGTACCACAGCATTACAACAATTTCATATTTCACTGGTGGAAATCAACGGCTTTATTACCTCATTTAAGATGTTATCAAACAAATGGTGCTGCAAAAAGTCAGGGACATCGTGTCCCATGTGGCCGTCAAATATTGCGAAAAGCCCCAAATTGTATTCCCCTAATTGCCTATACTCAGCCACCAAGTAATCCTCCATTGGATGGTTTGATTTTCCCTTCAGAAGGTAATATCCATGCCTAACTTTCCTTCCTGCCATTTTGCTCTTTCCCTTACCAGTTTCCGATCCTGCCGGTGCCAAGCCGGCTTTGACCTAAACATAATTGAGTTCACACTTTGAGCACCGACATTTCTCAGATTTGAGAACAAATTGCAAAGTTTCATCACAGTAACAGAAAAATGGTTGCAAACCCACAAAAAATTAGAAAGCAATGTTGCCTTTAAAACCCCAAACTAAGCAAAATTTGTATTTTCTGATAAGATCACTGATAAAATTCTGAAAAATTCAGTAAAGATCAGCTCTTTTCAACAACAAAACCAGGAACTCTTAGACCAATAGTGTTATCTCAGTACCAATCAGACATCTTTTAAAAAAAATTAATGATTTGAAACAGCTGGGAAAGAGAATAATATAAAATTACTTTCATCTTGTGCAAGATCTCGCCGCCTCCCGTCATGATTGGATCTTCCTCGTCTAATTTAGAAAATTAATGACGAATCGCAAAAAGTAAAGAAGTGGATGAAAGTAAATTAATTAGATTAGTTGGGACTTGGGAGTGGGAGAGATGATAAAATTAGAAAAGAGAAAAGGAAAGAAAGAAAGAAATGAATTAGTAGGTGAAGTGATGGGGTCCGTTGACTTGAGACTTGAGAGCTGTTTCTCGTGGGAACAACAAGATTGACTAGACTAAATCGCCGATTATTTCATTTTCATACCGTGATATTTTTTTTTTTTTTAAAAGTGATAACTATGTTAATAGTTTTAAATTTTAGGGAAAAAAATAATACTGTTGACGTACGATTATTTTTATTATTTATTTGCTGTCAGCTGGTTTCAACCACATGAATAATTTTTTATTATGTTTTTTATTTTAATCTAATTAAGCTTCTCAGCAGAGAATTACTTTTGAATGTTCTTATTTTGAAAGAGTATTTTGCAGTAGGAATATTTCATCTTTTAATATCACTACCACCGTTTCGGTTACCCGGTATTACTGGAATTTCCCAGCAATCGGTAAGGTATTGAAACATTGGTAAGAAGTAGAATATTGTTATTCGTGCTCAATATAAATTTCCTGTCTGCCTAATCCGAAATTATTTTATTTAAATACAAAATGATAAATTAACTATCAAGATAAATAATAAAACAATTTAAAGAATGATGGAAGCTAGAATTTTGACTGTAATCATTTGCTAATATGAAATATGTTAATTTTGTACTAAATAACGATCCTTAACTAGCAGTTGTAACAAAGCATTTATTCCAAATAAAGGCTTTCAAAGATTAATTGAATTTTCAAATCTCAATCTTAGATTAATCAGATTTAAAAATGTCGACACTTTGTTTTTTTTTTATATTTTTGTATAAAATATGAATAAACCCTTATTTGGGATCTCTCCAAAGTACTTATCAATTTGTCTCGAATAAATTTTATCATTAACATTTTCTTAAAAAAAAATCTATGTCCTGCATCAGATGTTAATTTTCTGATGCAATGACGTGACTGCTAAAATTGCGTGAAATTTTCAATATGAACTATTCAAAACTTTCAAAGATCACAATTAAAAGGATCATATTTGAGAATCATTGGTTTATAATCTACCCAAATTTGATTCATTAATTAACATAGAATATAACACGTATGCAATAATGCAAATTTGTAATGAATACTGCATCAAAATAATTGATGGAGAAACTGAATTTACTTTAAAATGAGCAAACAAAATTTCTTAAATTATCACACATGTTATCGAACTTTTATTTTCCAGCAACTTACCATTAATTGAAACCTAAAGCCTAAAGGCAAATTAAAATAAAGAGAAACAAGTTGGGTCTTAAACTTTCGAAAAATGGACAAGTTGCTATCTGTTTTTTGTTTGGATCAACTTTATAAAGACTAATTAAATTAAATTTGACCTTTTGTAAAACCAGTAGAAAACGAACTTGGTTATATGGGAAGAAGCTGAACGACAAACTAGTTAAGTTCAAGCTTTTTCAGAAATTTAAAAGACGCATTCGGTACGAATAATAATTCAAAGATAGATCTCTGAATAAGTTTGAAAACCAATTAAGTTAACTTTTTGTTCAAAGGTAAGAACCTAACTTTTTTTTCTTTGAAATTATGAGGAATTAACACAAAGATTAGATACCCAGAATAGTAGCAATCAGTACACGAAGAGAACTTTTCTACAACTGAAGATGAAAAATATCAATAAAAAAAAAGGTCAAGGTGTACAATTTATTGGTGATGTATTAATGGGCTTTGTTTGGATGGGTTGAGAATAAGGTAGAAAGAAGAAAGAAGGGAAAAAATTTATTGGGAAGGGGTAAATTTATTGGGAAGTGTGTAACTTTTGTGAAGAGTTTGGATGGTTAGAAATAAATTTATTGGTAAAAAGTGGTTATTCCTTATTCCTTATTCCGGGAAGAAGCCATCCAAACGGAGCCAATGATAGGTACCTTTTATTGTTCTCGGTTGCTGGAGTAGAAAAACTATGGGTGCGTTTGGATCGTTGGAAAAAAGAAGAAAAAGAAGGAAGAAGAAGAAAAAAAATTATAAACAATCCAAATTCTTCACAAAGTTACACACTTTCCAATAATTCTTCCCACTTCTTCCCTTCTTCCCTTCTTCCCACACCTATCCAAACGGAGTCTATTATAGCTATGGAGGGTTACATCAAGACAACAAAATATTTTCTTAATTTTTTTTTTGTAAACTTTGACATAATAATTAGGTGCCGGTTTGGATCGCTTAGGAATAGGAGGAATTTTCTATTCCTAAACATAAAGTATTAGAAAGTGTGTAATTTTGTGAAAAATTTGAATTGTTTATAATAAATTTATGCCAAGGAATAAAAAATTCCTCCTATTCCTGTACGATACAAACGGAGCGCCTAGGATTTTAAACAGATAAGTTCAGTAACAACACCTCACTGGTTTCGCTCGTTCTGGAGGAATGGAGACTCTTAAATCCTGACTGACCAGCAGCTCTCACACAGCCTGATTTCTCCAATAAAAAACTTCTACCTACTTTCCTGATATCTTGTAATTAGCCAGATTCAGTCCCCAAATGGTGGGATGTCTCCAAAACACTAGAGTTGTATTTTATTAGTTTCCTTACTCAGGAAACAACCCCTTGTGAACTGTTTCATTTTTAATACAAAAGATGTCGTGGGCTGAGGCCCACCTTTTTTCTTCCAAAATAAAAGAAAAGAAAGGATTGTAAACAGAGATACTAAAATAGTTATGATAAGAATTTTGCGGTATGCTGTATGGTTGGAGATATTGGGATTTGTTTCAAAAAAACTATCACCTTTAATTGGAAAGTTCATTGGAATGCATGGACGCAAATACTCGTTTGAGTAGAGATTTCCAGTGGAACCATTGGAATACCTGCTCTCTCCTAAGGGAGGTTTCTTCAAAGAAAAAAAAAAAAAAACTTGTACCTGCTCTACTATAATTTTCAGTTGACTAAGAGCACACCATATAAATATTAAAATTGTTGTTGGATGTACTGTTTGTACTTCTAACTAACACGTGATCACTGGATCAATATTGGTTTTGTTTTCGGTAATGTAGAATATTAAGAGTATTATATGCTTAATAAATTTATTTTAAATAATTTTACTAGTGCAGCTGATCTTGTGCTGGTAGCTCAAGTACACAGTCAAGTTGAATAACTTCTTAAAGCGTTATCGGTTGAAATCTCTATGATGAAAGATATATATTAAGATATGATTAAAAAACTCCTTAATTTTATTTTTACCAAATGAGATGATTAGGGAACTTATAACACTGCGTCATTTGATCCGAAAAGATTGCCAACTGTGATTTTAATTAATTTACTTTACCATTAATGTGGACAAATTAGTCAATTTTTGTTTAAAACACATCGCATTAAATCCTTTTCAAAATCGATCGAACATCATGCCAAGTTACCAACTAGTGTGTGCTTTGCACTTTACACCTTCATTCTCAAAATGATACTATTGAACTTGAGGTGTACTCCGATTGAATTAATGATTACTTACAGATGTTCTAGAGTTGAAGAAATAGAGAAACTAGCTTTGGAGATAACTTTTCGAGACAACTATAAATTAACATGCAATTACGAACAAAATCAAACAATTCTTTGGCGTGCATGATATGTATGAACTAGTTGTACCTTTTAGGCTTTAACATATGTTGGAAGTCGACTGCTGGGTCTGATGGCCATGCGATGTGAGGCATTTAAGTTATCTATTTTGCAACAATCTGCATGGTTACCATAATGTTTATCGCCCAAAAGTCGAAAAGTCATATATATATATATATACCTAATATCAATTTATTTCACAAAACTTAGCCTCAATTTTCACCAGGATTTGGCAAACACTGTCCTTGTTTTTTCTTCTCTTGGTACCGAGCAAACTTCTTTTCATTCCCTCCACTGACAGGTTTTCTGGACAGTATTCAACTTTTCACATAGGATATGAAATTTTTCTTGTACAATTGCTGGACGTACTTGCACACAGCCAGTTTCAGCTTGGTGGTTGATTTCCTCGATCAGATTTCTTTATGAAAAATTGTTCAACTAAACCTAATCCTATTTACACTCTTCTATTTATGTATGTGTGTATTCCAAATTTGTACCAATAATGTCTATTTGTGGATTATACTGTACAATTGTGGACCAATAAGTCAATTTTTAATGAAACACATGTCATTGTATATGCTTTTCTAAAGCAATCCGACTTAATTAATACCAACAACATAGGTCATAGAGAGAGTCAGTTTTTTTATTTATATAATTATTAATTATTGCATCCTCATTTTATACTTTTACTCCTTACCTAAGTGTTTTTTACTTTGCAACTACATCCTGAAAATTGTACACTTTACAACTACAAATTTGACAAAACACATATATACAATTCTTTGGCGTAACTAGTACAATTACAACTTCAAACTAAGTCATATATACAATTGGCATGATATTTGTGAATTAATTGTACCTCGCGACTGCCGAGACTGGTTCCTATGCAAGGCTGGCACTTCGGGCATCCTACCAGTGTGGTTATAGTTTAATTTAATATTTCACCGCGGTATATCATACCGAGGATCGGTCTATAAGAAAGGATTTTAACCTTCTCAATGTGCATTTCCCCGAACCCTAGCCGCAATTTCTCCTGAATTTAGCAAATATGATCTCCTTTTTCTTCTCTTACCGAGTAAACCATTTTCATTAATTCTCTCCAATGGCAGGTTTTCTGGACAGTCGCCTCACCATGGCATCTAAAAATTTTCTTGTACAACTGCTGGATGTCATACTCTGCCGGTTCTCAACTTGCGATTGATCTCCTCGATCTGATTTCTTCCTTTAAAGATAAGTCAAATAGTTAAGCTACAGCTATTTACATTCTTCAATTTTTTTTACCAGAAATGTGTATTCCTAAAGTGTACTGTTAACTATATGTAGAAAATTTCTCAAGTTTTGCATCTTGATTACTTTCTTTGTCCACTTTAAAAAAAAAAAGCTAATTGAGTTCAATTTCTCTGAAAGAGCTCGCAAGTTATAGAATTGGTATTGAATGGTGAAAAATGTGAAAGGAAGTATAAAGAGTAAGTAAGAAGAACCTTCTTTTGATTGACCAGGTTGTTAATTCAACAAAAACTACATAGCATGAAAATAGAAGCAAGAAAAAAAAAAGTCGATATGAGACAGGTTCTTAACTCGATCTATTAATAATTTGCTCACAATATATTTGTGTAATTCTGGTGTGGTGTACACTAGCTAAGAGAATTAGATTTCCATCAGTATAATATATACAGCTTCTTCCTAGCTAGCTTCCATCATGAGAGTTAGTATATTTTCCAATTATACTGAGTTCATTGTGAAATCCTACGAAAATTGGGACCGGTTATCCATCTTGGAACAAAACAAGCCAAGCTAATATTCTAGACAATATTTCTGCACCACTTGCATAGATTGCACGTAAAACATTAGAATTTAATCTCGGTCATCCAATCTTAAGTTGTAGAAAGTCATTGAATTTCTCATCTCAAGCATCAGATTTACCCATCACTCAGAGAACTACTTTTGGTACTACTAAGTACTAACGGTCATCCGCATAGTTTTACTGATACAAAAAGAACAACAGAAGTATGTCCAATACTTGGAATACTACACTACTACATAAAATATTAAACAGTAATATTGAAGTATTGTTAATTATTTTCTTTCATCATATGGCCCTTCAGTTGGTGCCTTCTCGGGTCGCAGAGGCCATGAAGATGATGCACCGTCCTATATTACAAATAAGAAGTTAATACAAAGTAGCTTAATTACATTGTTGTTTTTTTATTAGAATAACTTGTCAAGTATATATATATACTTACATTGTGACGGTTTTGAAGGCCATGAGTGCAATTTATTCGGCTCTCACGAATGGCCTGCTGCATATCTCTATCGAATTCTTCACCTAGATCATCTTCATGTTTTTTGAATACATCATTGCTGGTTGGTTGTTGTTCAGCATTCTTCTTTGCGTACAAAACAAGAGAAAAAATTCAGCCATCTAGTTCTATTATAAATAGGACCATGAACCACATCTTTTCCGTCTTGTCTAAGCATAGCAATTTGTCATATTTTTAGGTTGAAATCTATATTTTATGTCCTCCATATCCTAAACAAAACAAGAACCGAAGTTTCTTTTTCCAATTTCTGATTGGGTCGTGCTTGTATTGCCAAAGATTTTTTCTGTTCTTTAAAGTTACATTTGTAGTTGAAGTTGAATACTTGCCTTTGGACTTGTAAATTTGGACTTTTTGGTTTCAAGTCCAAGGTGCCTTCTTACTCCCTCCACGGACTTGATGTACTCACCAGTCTCAGGTTCTATAAAAATCTGCAAAAAAAAAAAAAAAATGATAATCAAACAAATTTAATTATTGGATCATTAGAATATAAATAGATTTATTTATATTTATATATTGGATAACCCAAATAATAAAGTTCCCTGGAATATATTATTTGCATGAGAATCCTAGTGCATTTTTTACATCTTAATCATTTTAAATCTAGTTGTCACATTATTGTACTTTCCTTAAATTAACAAACGCTCTTTTACAGACTTGGTAAACGATGGGCTCGTCACATGGGCTTATCATTTCAGGCTTTGTTATACTGACTAGAGCGCCGTAATTTCAGTGACATATATTTTGACATATATTATCTTAAAGGCCCAAATTGACATATATTTTGTAGACTTGTAGTCATACACTCTAGCTAGAGCGCCGTAATTTCAGTGACACAAGTACAGAGTTCATTTTGCAACGTCAATTTCTAGAATACAATTATACAAATGGCACTATCGGTAGACCTGTCAAAATGTGGTCGTTTTAACGTTTTAACGTTCCGTCTAAGGCCCACGGAACATTAAACGTAGTCCATTTTGATTACGTTTGGCCCAACGTAACGTAAGTGGAAATGGGCCGTAATTTCCGCTGATAAACGTAACGTAAACGTCACAGCCCACTTCCGTTACGTTTATTTACGTTTTAACGTATATGTTATCGATCTGATCATATGAATATGATTGCAAGTGTTTGGAATAGGTGAATTGCAGACGAAGGGCGGAGAAACTAAGGATAAACCCTAGATCTGATCGCCTCAGTGAAAACCCTTCTCTCTGATCTGATTGCTCACATCCCTTCTCTCACTCGATGCCCTCAGCGAAAACCCTCACCTCTCCCCTTTTTCCTCTCTAGTCACCTCTCTCACCCTTCTCTTCTCTCTCTGGCACAAGCTTTGGATCTCACCGCCATTAATTTTTTCTCTCTCTCACTTCCTCTCCTCTCCTCTCAGAACCAAACCCCAACTAAGCTGTCACGCTCTCACACTACCTTACTCCCTCTCTCTCCTCACTTTGTGGCTGTCAATGGAGGTGATTGGTGGCAGCTTCAATGACAGTAGTGATGGCGACAATCGATGACAGTAACCGAAGCTTCTTCTTTCCCTTTTCAATTTTTCTTTTGCCTTTGGAGCTATTTCAGTTTGACACTGCTTCTCTTTCTTTCTCTCTTTTACTTGTGTGAGAATGGATTGAATAGTTAAGGCATGCAATCGATGTGATTGCTTGCTTGATAAATTGATTGATTGAGTGTTGTAATCGTGAACTTGATTTGTCAATTGATTAATGAGTTTGATACTGTTTCTCTCTCTTTTTCTATTGAACTTGATTTGTCAATTGATTAATGAGATAATTTGAAATTTACTTGATATAGTTTTCTAGTACTTGAAATGAACTAAATATCTTTTTTTTTTATCTGTGATACTTATTGTGTGATGTCGAGGACTTAAGAGCTGGTACGAGCATGGTACCAGCTTGTTATGGCTCTGCCATGCTTTCTGGTACGCTAATTTTTGGTGCCACGGACCTTTGAGTGAATTTTTCTGAATCCAAGGACTTAGTTGCAAAGAATTTTGAACTAAATTTGGACAAATCTATAATTTCTGCTGTTATTAGGGTCTTTAGTGTAAATCTAGGGTAGCTTGGTCAGAGGAAAAAAAATGAAAGTAACATTTTAACGTTTTTAACGTTTGTTTTAACGGAACAAACGTAACATTAAGCGGAAGAAAAAAACCTTTACGTTTAATAAATGAAACGTTAAACATAACAAAAATTATTTCCGTTCCATCAACGTAACATTAAACGTAAGAGATGATTTCCGTAAACGTTCTTAACGTTTGACAGGTCTAACTATCGGAAAGTTTTTTTTGAAGAAAGAGGGAGGTCTTTGCCATCCAACTTTTTTTTTGAAATTAAAGATGCATGCGGGGCTTGAACCCTTGACCTCATGGAAGCCAGCCTAGTACTCCTACCACTGAGCTACTAGGCCACATGCGGCACTATCGGAAAGTTGACACGTACCATGTACCTTCCGCCGGTTTGCTTCCCCGTTTTCCTAACCCGCTCCTCCATAATCCAGTTCGGAGGAAGCTCAACCGGCCGCTTCGGATCGCCTGGGATAATGGGTGTCCGATCAAATATTTCGTCGGACTTGAAGGGCACACCATATTCAGCCGGATCAGTGTCAGGTGGCGCCTGAGAGACAGGTTTCGGGTTGTAAACCTTGACGCCTGTCTTTTTGGAGGAAGGAGTTGCCATTCTCCTGTGTTATTTCAACAAAACCAAGTAGAAAAAAATATTTTGAATGAAGGAGTACCTTCAGGATTAATGGAGATAGAATTTTGGAATAAAGGGGACAAAATACTTATATTATATTGGTATTTAGGGGTTTTATAGAGGGGATGAATATATAATAAATGAAATACACTACTGTGCAATTATTACTTACTTTTGAGGGATTAATTAATTAATATTTTGAGGCAGCCAGACCTTTTTGCTTGGCTCCGCCCTGACTAGTCGTCTCATGTTGATAAATCAAATCTCTTTTATCATAAACAAATAAAATTTTAATTTTTCTCTTAAATCAAGGATAATTAAACCTCACCAATTTATTTATATTCAACTACAAAAGATAAATCCAACAATACAATTTATGTAAAAAAAAAAAAGATGCTGTTCTAATTGAATGAAAACAGTGAGGTTCCTCACTTGTTTTCAAAAAAAAAAAAAAAAAAAAAATTTGATACAACTCCTTCATCTCAAAGAAAAAAAAAATCATAGATTTTATGATGTCAAATTACCTTATAGAAAGGAAAAAGTTCGCAGACAGAGACAGAGAGCACTACCACAAGAGAGAAAATAACGAGGAGAATTCTGATATTGTAACCTTGAAGTCTTGAAGCAGGTGCGGCTAAAAAATTTTAGAGAGTGATATCACTGATAAATATAGGGATTTTGACCGTACTTACACTAAATATTAGCCAAAGCAATAAAATATTTGATGGATTGTTATGTTTTTTAAAAATTTAGTTCTGTTGTCGTCTCTACTCGTAATTTATAGGATTTTGATGAAGATTGGGAAAAAAAAATACAAGCTATAAGAATCAAAATCATAACCTTAGTATATAGTACATATATATTTGTTTTTTTTTTAAAAAAAACATTACCAATATAATGGTTTAAATACCTTGGTAAAATATTCAGGAGAAATTCTTGGCTAGTTTCTAATCCCTCAATTTTCATGAACTAGGAGTTGTTCGTGGGCCGTAGTTCATCCCTAGTTTGTTCGTTGTTCGTGAGTGAACCAAACACACCCTAAGTCATCTTAAGTGCATTTCCATTTATAGTATGTCATCAGTTAGCGAGTTAATCATGTAAGGCTCAAAGAAAATAACTTTTTATTTTGTGGCAACGTTGATGATTTTTGCATATAATTATGTTCATTTATTACTTAATAAGATAAGAAGAATGTGCATGAGATACAGGTAGGCCTGCAAACGGAAGTTTGTTTAACCGTTTTTCATTTCGTTTCGTCAGGACGAAATAATAAAACGATTTCATTTAGTTGGACGAAACGATTAACGAAACAATGAAACGGTTTCGTCCATGTGTAAATCACGAAAATTTCGTTAATTTCGACCGTTTCTTCCGGACGAAACGGTTAACGAAAATGAAAATCTATTTCATCAACGAAATGAAATGGTCAACGAAACACTCTACTTCGTCACCGTTTCGATCATTTTGCAGGCGTAGATGCAGGCCAATCAAAGTATATGCCGACTTTTGACCTAACTTAGTATCGGCCCACTAACATAAACTTTACTTTATTAACAGTTCTTATTGGGCTTCATTACCTCTATTTTTCTTTTATTTTATTTACTATTGCATTTTTATTTGTTATTATTTCTTTTTTGAAATTTCTTACTTAAAATTACCAAGTCCGGGTCCTAATTAACACGTGTCCTGACAACACGAATCGCTACACGGGGATGATCACAATAGAACTAGCAGTTCACACTCTCTATGGCCTGGTGTGAATACTAGCCTAGATCTCCTTCTCCGAAACCAAGAAGAGTTCAGCGTGCTCAATTAGAGAGAGAGAAAGAGAGAGAGAGAGAGCGCTTCCGAGTTCCAATCGAATTCCTCTTCGAACAATTGATCTCTTTGTTGGTGGAGATCAGAGATGGATGCGCTACGGAAGCACGCGAGCAAAATCAAGGAGCAAGTCTCTAAACAACAGCAGGTTCTTTTCTGGCGTCGAATCTTGATTTGATTCCGTTTCTTTTCTAATTGGGTACATTTTCGTTGGTTTGAAGTTCCTGCATTAATTGTTCAATCTTTGCAATGTATATTTTGTTATGCCACTGGAGAAGTTCAATTTCAGTTTCAGTTTCCCTACCTCATAAGTAATTTATCCTTTTTAGTTGGGATTGCCTGACCGCATCAGTAGATTTTTTTAACAGATTTGAGTTTTGAATTAAGATTAAAAATGGCAACTGTCTGATAATGAGAATGTTTTATCTTTGTTGGTCTTATTTTTCTGTAATTTTATAGGCAGTGATAAAGCAGTTTAGCACCAGTGGTTATGAAAGCTCAGATGTAATGGTCATTGATGAGCTCGAATTACAGAGACACCTTCAGTTGGAGAAGCTATACAAGTCTACTCGATCCGGAAGGGTAAATTTTTTGTTTCCACGTCTTGGTTTGAAGTAGGTCAGGAAGGGTAATGTTAAGAAGTTTTTTTTATCTTTTTATGATGATGAATCAAGAGGTAATTTCAAGACTAACCCTTATTCTCTTGAAAGCAAAGTGGAAGTAAAACAGGTAACTCTTGTATTTTTAAAATAATTTGGAAGAGGTATATATTTGAAATTTCACTTTTAATGAGGGACATGTTATTTTATTTGTGTGATGATTACATATTTAATGTTTTGTAGAGGATATACAGCCAAGACTAACTATTATTGTTATTGGTTATCTCAGGATTTTCAGAAAGATATTGCACGAGCAGCGGAAGGCTTTGTAGCTATAGGAAATAGGCATATAGAAATTGGTATGCAGTTGTACTTCCTCTAATTTTTGGATTAATTTACTTCTGAAAAGACCAAACCGGTATCTTGCTAAGTCAATTTTGATTGCCAAAGATGAGAAGTTATGATTTTTGTGCTGGTTGCACCTACCATTGAACATAGAAAATTATGTGCTAACATGACTCATGAAAATATTCTTCATGCATATCAATTAATCTAAAATAAATGGACAGGGCTTTTTTGCTAGGTTCTCAGATTAATGGGCAAGTAACCAATAAGGTCGACTGAAAAAAAAAAAAAAAGTTGGTAGGCAGCTTAATTATTTCCTTTTTGTATTAACTTAATTTATATTATATTTATAATTCAATGCCATATCCAGACATCAGAAGTACATCAGTCTTATCTTAGAGGCGTCAGAAATGCTTTAATTTAAATAATAGGTATACAAGAAAATTACTGAAAAAGCTTTTGTGTAGCCAGAAAAGCTATCATACCAAATAACTATACCCAAAGCCTTCTCTTTTTCTTTTTCCTTTTAACTAATTGTTCAACACCCTCTATTGCATATGTTATACAGGGACAAAATTGTCAGAGGATTGTTTTAGATATGGCAGCGAAAATAGTGGTACTGATGCAATTCTAGCTAAAGCGTCAGGTCTTTATGGAGGTGCCTTGAGAAATGTTGAGAAAGAGTATGAGGATTTTAATAAGCTTTTAACTAATCAGGTCCCTCTCATACTATCTCTTTGCATAAGATGTTGTCAGATATCACTTTATTTCTTGGATTTTTTTTTTTTAAAACATCAATTTTCATATAATACCTATCATTCTCTATTTGCTATGCACTCCTATTTTTAAAACAGATATGGAGTCATGTAAAGTGGTAATTGTCTTGTTAGGCGGAATTTTCCACTGCTTTTTCTTTCCCAGTCATTTTCATTTTTAACTTGTTTACTTTGAAAACAATGAAGCACTGTAGAAGGAAAAGGACTTCAGAATAAGAAATGACAAAATAAAGACTTACACGAGTAATCGTATTAAATGAAGGAATACTATTTTTATGTCATCTATGAAACAAATTCTGATCATACTATCTGCTCTGAAGGCAGAATGGCGATACTGAACTTAGCAAAAAGTGGGCATTCATACTATTTTTTTACAGATTTAATACCACTGTTACTTATGGGTGTTTACTTAACAAATATCATTAATGCTGAGCAAGCTTTTAAATTTCGATTTTTTCGGTATGACGGTCTAGGTCCCCATGTTATTTCACTGTTATTTCGATGTTATAACGGCGATATAACGGTGTAGTGTTTTTTTCAAAGTTTGACACATCAATTCTATAACTATCAATTTATATGTTTATACATCTCCAATACTCCATACAAATAGCATATGGCCATACCAAATTCAATATACTACAGTGTACCAATATTGAGTAGCAGCTTGTACCAATTTAACAATAGTTCAATATTGAATACACAATTTAACAATAGTAGCAATAACAGCTTGTTATTTCTCCGAAAAATAACTGAAATAACGCTTTATATCGCCGAAATAACTGAAATAACGTGTTACGTCATTTTCTCAATTAAGACTGTAACGTTCATGCGGTTTTACATAGAATACCGCTATTTCTGTTATTTCGCCGAAATTTAGAAGCTTGATGCTGAGGGATTTTTACCACAAGTCCTTATTATTGTTCTTATTGATAATGAGTTTGCTTTGAGTATCAGATAGCAGAGCCATTGAAACAAATGGCAACTGGAACTCCGTTAGAAGATGCTCGAAGTCTTGCACAGCGATACAGCCGCATGAGAAGTGAGGCCGAAACATTGGTACTTTTTAAAATTATTTTTACATATTTTTAAAACATTGGTATATGAAGATTAATTGCTTCAAAATAAATTTCATTCTGAAGTGCTTTCAGTTTGCTTTATTGGCTCTGCTGTTTAAGTTAAGCTGAATCTTCAAAGAAATGTTAGGTCTAGAAAGAGAGACATTGCTAATTTCCAAATCCTAAACCCCTAACAGAACCCTACCCTTTAATAAATGAAATCAACTTTGACTAGGTCAGAACTTGTCATTGTGATGGTAGCTATTTTGAAGTGCTCGTATTTTTTTTGGCCCATAAGTAGATCTTCTAAAGCTAAATTAATCTTGATCCTGCACAAGATAATGGATGAGCACAACTCATCAGAGAAACCTGTAAACAGGCACAAGAAATTTCTAGAAGGAAAGCACGTGTGAGGGAAGCTCCAGGACTGGAGAGCACCTCGAAGCTCCAAGCATCAGAGGCCAAAATGCAAGAGAACAAGGCCAGCATGGCTGTGCTTGGTAAAGAGGCAGCTGCTGCATTAGCTGCTGTCGAGTCTCAGCAACAGAGGATGACTCTTCAACGGATTGTTTCTTTGGTATGTTGCTGCTTTTATTATCTGTGACTCATGCAGAACAAAAGAGCAATATATTATCTTTCAACATAATAGCTTCGTACAAACACAGTCCTTTCAAGGTCTTTGTGTCAATCACGTCCTTGTTCTTCCCTTTTGAGGAGACCCTTCTAACTTGATTTGTTGAAATTGAAGGTAGAATCAGAGAAGTCATTCCATCTGAGGATAGCTGCAATACTTGATGATGTTGAAGCAGAGGTAATTTGTTACATCTAGCATATGAGGTAGTAAGAAAAACTAATTAACTACATTGTTT
The DNA here is from genome assembly GCA_028095005.1 of Rhynchospora pubera. Lineage (NCBI taxonomy): Eukaryota > Viridiplantae > Streptophyta > Magnoliopsida > Poales > Cyperaceae > Rhynchospora > Rhynchospora pubera. Next base: position 76,163,688 of record CM051462.1, read on the forward strand.
CCTAATGTTGGCAACACATATTCCAATATACAGATGGTGTCTGAAAAGCAAAAGAAAGAATCTGCACCACCCTCAACTCCAACACCAAAGCGTGCTGAGAAGGCCTTGTACTATCTGGCAGAGGTCAGATTCTTTTAAAAAAGCCACGTTAAGTACAATTTCCCGCTGAGAACATTTATTAGATGGGGATTTAATTTTTTATGAATTTACAGGCAATGCACAATTTCAACGGCACGTCAGAGAAGGAACTGAGCTTAATACGCGGTGACTATGTTGTAGTTAGACAGGTATGCTTTTCTATGATTGTTATGACAGCCATATGTATTTATTGCTTCTCTGAGCTCTAATTAATTAATTTGTTTAATTAAGGTTTTTTTCCCCTGAAAGATATCTTATGCTACTAATGCCAATATCATATTTTTAAGTATGTTTCTGCATTTGAAACTTTTAGGTTGCTCCATCAGGCTGGGCTGAAGGAGAATGCAGAGGGAAGGCAGGATGGTTTCCAGCTGCCTTTGTTGAGAGACGCCAAAATATCCCTCCTAACAAAGTCTTACCTCAATAAAATCTTATCGCTCTGTTAATGTTATATATATTTTATGGGTTTAACGTTGAGAGGTCCATGTGCGCTAGATCTGTTTATCTAGTTTGTGTTAATGGGGTGTGTTTTTTATTTCATTGTGTTAATGGGATCTGTTTAATTTTTGTGTTTGTTCTTGAATTTAGTGCCCTTCAAGTCCTTCAAATGTGCTTCGATTATGAGAGCATGTACTTTACTAATAATTTCCTGAAATATATTTTGCCTTCGGTTCGCCTGTGCAGATTGTGGGAGTGAATCCCTCACAAATTCACGTACTTTGTTTTGGCACGTGCTTTATTGAAGTAGTAATTTAAACTAGGAAACATATATTTCGACTCAGTTCAACTCAATAAGACTTCAAAATAGCACGAAATTATATATATTTTAATTTTAATGGATTTGATATAGGCAACATATACTTTTCATACTTTCTTGTTCAAAATTTAAAATATACTTTTTGTGGTTTGTGCCTGGGTAACTTTTTTGGGGATTAATTGGATTCAACTCGAAGATAATTATTCTTTTAAAAAAAAAGCAAGAAAATAAGGAGAATGAAACCAAGACATGTCACTTAGTGCTTCTCATGTCCAGAGTGGCAAAGGAAAAACGCGAGAAAGAGAAGAAGAAGAAGATGATGATGATGATGATGATGATGATGATGATGATGATGATTATTATTATTATTATTATTATTTTAAAGAATCACACATTTCTATTTTGGTTTGGTGACAATAAAAGATGTCACACTTAAATAGATTTATGAATGTTATATATTTTTAATTTCAAAAACATACATTAATTTCCATATTCACCAAGGCAGTGTTCCCGAACAAGAGAATAACACGTGTACCAAACATGAAACAAATTTCCACGAACAACGAAAATTGTGCCTATTCTCAATCCCATCATTTTTGGCGAATTACGAACTGGGTGGGAGCAGAACTACTGTTCACAATTCCTTGTTCATATGGGGTGTGTTTGGGAACTCACGCGAACTGGCTGTTCGCACCCCAAGAAGTTCGCGAACTCAGTTCGCGCAGTTCGCGTGAAAAGTAGAAACAAGGGATAGGGGTAGTTCGCGCAGTTCGTGCTTTGTTTGGTTCCTGCGAACTGGCGCTGTTCGCGAACAGCCAGTTCGCGCACTCTGCCAAACACACCCATGGTAGTTCACGCATATGCCAAACACACCAAAAACTATAATATAAAATTCACCATAATTGATTCAGTATCAACTATGGGAAGGCAGTCTTTGTTGTTAATATAGGTGTCTTCACTAAAGCTTCTTTGTTTATAGCTTTCAATTTAGAATAACATATTTTTAGTGGGAATAGTCTCTATTGAATTTTTTTTTGTCCTACCATCCCCGTGCCATCATTTGGACCTAGATTTAAACAACTTCAATCAATCCAATATCTTTCTCATAATAAATAACAAATTAACAACATTAATTATCAAAATGAAGACAAGAAAATTATGATATCAATTATTTACGTTCAATGTCTTAGGTACTTTTTTTTTTAAATTTGATTTCCAATTTTTGTCTTTCCAAAAGAAAAATACCTACATGAATCTTATAGATAGAAAATTAATAGTTTTAATGTATTGTTTAAGCAAAAAAGAGATTATGTCATTATATTTGTAAACAACTCAGATAGTTCAATTTTTCCTTTGCAAACTGTAACTCAAATTAAATGATCAACGTTCAAAATAAGTGGTTTTATTAATGAAGATAATGCTATAGATCACACAAGTGGAACTAGAGAGAAAAAGTAAAGTATAATTGAATCACTAGTGGGAAGGAATAATATTATTTTAATTTGTTCCCTCCAATATCTCAAAATATGTTGCAAATTCATCAGAAGCATTACTATCTTTTAATTATAGCAACATATTACCAAAATTTATGTATTCTCCAATTCATTTCCATTATTTTAAATATAAATTAGTTGGACTATGAAAAAAAATATATATAATGATAAAATTGCTCGCATTATCATTTGAAACTCATGAATGCTATTGACAATATGTATTGTATTAGAGGTCCCTACAATAGTAGACATTCACAAAGTATGAAAAAGATTTCAACTAACAATTTAATTTATCAAACAAATGTAATCTTAAATAAGCACTAACAATTGTTGCCATGAAGAGGGTCCGTTGTCACATGTTTTTTTGTTCTAACAATTACAACCACTTGTCTTTTAAAATTTATATTTAAAAGTTTAAAAATCCAAAGGTAAAATACAAATTATTGATCTAATTATATTTCATGAAAGATATGACATCATGAACTTTTAAAATTTTTGAAGTTCATTTGCATATTAATTAAATCAAATGGTAAAAAATGAATGCACTATTGTTGATATTTCATAGTTAATTAGATATATTTATTACTTTTAATATATATCATTTCAAATTATTTTGCTATTTATTATGATATTTTTAAATTGGAGGGCCTGAAATTACTCTAATCGTATTTTTTTAAAAGTATCATAATAAATAGCAAAAAAATTCTAAAAAATGTAAAATTTTGTCTCCAAAGATATTTCAATATGGAGAATAACTTGAACGGTTTGGATTGACCATTTGAATTTTGGATCTCGAAAAATAACTCGATGGCACGGGACCCTCTGTGCCATCGATGGCACTTTAGCCATCCTCAAAACTAACTTAAAAAAAAGGTATCCCTTGGAAAATAATAAATTAATTGGTTGAATGATTGTGTCAAATTTATACTTTAATATAAGATTTTTGCTATGGCGAGTTGCAATTGAAACTGCTAGATCTAATTTAAAATGACCAATCCAAACCGTCAAATATGATCTCTATTAAAATATCCATGTAGACCAAATTTTATATATTTTTTTAAAATTTTCAAGTTTTTTTTTCGGATTTTTAAAAATTGTTGTTTTTGAACGATTCAGAACTAATTAGATTAACGATTTTCTAAAATTCCAAAAAAATACTTAAAAATCTCTAAATTGTCCATGTTATTAAATTACGTAGTGAAAAGTTGAGAGATCTTCTTTAAAGCTCTAATGGGTCTGGACTATCGAAACAAATTGTGACTTTTTGCAGAAAAGATCCCAGCATTGTACAATTATAACAGAATACATTACAGAAAATCGGTGATAAAAAAAATTCAGATCCTCACTAGTCAGTACCAAATGCAGTATCGACAAGGTACACAACAACTAAATCAATAAAAACAGACTCCAAGATGCACCGCAAATAAACAATCTATATGCCTCTATTTACAAAGCACCAAAATTTAAACATCATGAATTGCATATGGACACTTTAAAAAATGTATATATCAAGAATCATAAAATTGGCCCTCCAAGTATGTATTACCAGATATCCACATCTCCTGCGCGCTGCACCACCACCCCCCACCCAAAACACCAACCAAAATCCTATAAATTATCAGCAGATCTCACCTTAGACCAGGGATCGCCAAAATGTTCCTCATCCATACATCAATATGTCTACAGTACCAAATTCTGCACAAGTTTGAGATCAGGAGCTTGCTGTTGCTTAGGTAACAAGAATAATTAACAAACTAAAATTTGGACTAGTTAGTCAATAAAAAGGACCAACAATGGCAGAGCTGTCACACCCCAAGACCAAGAGTGTCGACAGCCGCCGCGAGTGCACGCTTACCTTCGCACACACGCAAAGCGTACTCTAACGTCTTGAATTTTAAGAATCATAACACATATGCTGAACATAACCTGATAATGAGAAATCTAAGCATTTTTATGCAACGAAAAAGGATGATGCGTGTTTATAAATGCAAGTATTTGCATAGTAAACATATGAAAGTTATAATTATAATAGTACAAAAGTAGAAAATGCGGAGCTCTTCTTTTCCTACTTAATCTACTCAGATAAACCAATACATGAAACCTCATATCTATGAGGTTGAACAGAAAGACAAATGTGATTGATCCTTCAAAAAAAAATGGATTACATATATATATTTTAAGGAAAAGAATAAAATATAATGCAAGGAATGCATATGATATAACATTCCTCAAATATAAGTCATGTGTATCTTGAACATGAAAGTTTTGTATCTGTTATAACGATGCCTTAGTACAACTTCAGAAAAACTAACATGCACTTTCTAAATTCAAGCATATTCATTCAAAGTTTAACTAGAAAATCATATATATAGACATAAAATTTATAAAATATGTAATTCAGAGAGATACATGCATACAACCACATATTACACTCTATTACGGTATTACCAAAATACAATTTCTTTATAAGAATAGCACCAATGACACTAGCTAGACAAAGCATTTGCGATTATATAATGTATGAGATAGCAATAATTTAATATTTCTTTTTACAATTCAAAATAATTAGTTACTTCTAATTAATCAGAATAAAAATAACAAAACCATCTCTCTTCGAAACATACAAATCAGATATATATACATGATTTCTTGAAGTACAAATGTTCTCACAAATTAACTTGAAACATAAGGAGGTTACATGTACCAGAAGCAATATAAAAATGACAATTTTGGATTAATGTAAAAGTAGAATCTAATGACCTAAATGTGACAGAAATAGTGTCAGATTTGCATAAGCACATCTACAGAACATACATAGATATAAATTTATCTTGGCATGCCATAACAAAGATTTCAAATTATGCAAGTACTTGTATTATTCAATAGAATCATTGTGGATGATTATAAAATTAACTACCAATAGAACCTTTATCTCAAAGTTTGTAATATGGATATAGCTTAGTTACACAATAAAAACATGTATACCTGCTATACAAGCAGTAGCTAAGATACATATACATTTTTAAAATAATTACTAGTATACATTACTTAACCATGAAAGTTACATGTCCCATATAAGTAAACCATATTGACACAAACCAGACAAGACATATAGTTCAAATTTGCCAAGCACACTTATATGATTTATTTATATGGATATTTTCACCTGAGCATAAGCTGGTTGCATAATGATCACAAAGTTGCAATTATTCACACACTTTAACGTGAAGGAACAAATAATTTAATTTACAAGTGTACTAGCTAATTAGATTATCATTCCAAAATATGTAGTCATACACAAACAGATACTACTATGCAGCTTGGTTCTAAAATTTAAGATATACAGTACTTGGAAATCACATGCTACTCACAAGTGACAATAAAAAGGCTTAATCCTCTACAGCTCTGACCCCGTTCGCTAAACCTGGAACCCACAAAGTGGAGAATGAGATAAAGAAAACTTTATCTCAGTACGGTATTTAGTTCCAGTCACTTGAATTTTAATTTCAAGTCCAGAAACTAATTACGTTACTAAGTCAAATACAATAACAGATTTATTAGAAAATTATTTACAGTTCATCTCAACAAACAAAGCAATAACAGTTTTAAGTCACTTAATGCAATATGAAAGATGAGTTCAGCAACAATTCCATGGCAATTCAGATTTTAAAGAAATATACCAAATGCTGACCCAAATGTTTGGACATTCTAGTAATATGCAGGTCTGGTTCCATCGATCAATTCAAGTCAATAATGCTGCGAGCCACCTCCTCTTGATGGCTACCAACAGCCAAATAATTCACAATCAATTCAGTCAAAGAAATACTCTAATTGTACATGCATGCTGGGAACACTCACCCTCTGGACCGTTCTAGACTGGACCTTTAGAGTCCCGGTACATAAGCCCTTATTACACGGTGCTTGGTAGGATGGTTCATGACGCCACCTCCAAACATTACGAGTGTCTATCTCAACCACACAAGCTGTACTACTTATCACATTCGGAACACATTTCAATGAAATACCATTCAACATGCCACTTAAATCATGCATCATTTATATTTAAACAAATTTTCATGAATGCAACAATTAATGAATACAACATGCAAGCTGCTAATTAAGTCTCTATATCTATATATAATAAAAAGATAAATTAAAACTCAAGTGGAATCCGTACCTGAAATCGAAATAAAAGTAGCAGCAAAATTGAGATAAGATAATCCTAATGACCCTTGATCGTATCGGCTGCCCTCGGTTCCGATACACAATCGGCCGACTCTAATTGCAAATAAAAAAATACTAAGTTGCAACACCAACTCATACTAAAAAGATTTAAATCAAACAATCGAATAACCAATAAGATAGCTCTGTGGTCTGTTTTAAAATAGCTTACTAAAGTTTCTTCTAGTATCATTGAATTTCGTTTAAGTTTTTGGCACTCAGCTTGTTAGATAACTTTGTTAGGCTTAAGCATTTGGTTCCCTGGATAACATGCAACCCCTTAGTACCCAAGGGCCAACAGGTACCAAGTAATACCATCCTTCATTTAATTCTTGCTTCTATCTAATTTAACCAAATAGGGTCTGGTTTTGGTATTTATTCACCATAGTCTTTAATTTGCAACTATTACTAATCATATCTACACAATATTCAATTCTGCTTTGGTCATTATTTACTAAAGTCAAAATAATTAATTTTTTTTAAATAAATATATTTAATCAGTAAAACCAAGAAAGGAAATCAAAATTTCAGCAAACAAATATTATGGAAACAAAACCTTCAAATTTGAAACGCTATTTCTAGACAAGAAATTTCAACAACCAAAGTTTAACTCAGTTCAAACCTACTTTTCTAAATTAGTTCCATACTTTTTCAGAACAAAATCGACACATTTATTCAGTAGGTCGGTTAAATTTAATTATAATATTTTTGGAATATTGAAAGATAGAGTTTAACATCTTAATCAATAGTTTAGAACAGAATTGAAATTCACTAATGAAAATGTTACAAGGTGCCTCAAAGTTCATTAGAAGTACTTGAACTCAGTTCACCTTGAAGAAATGCTCTTCATTTAAACAAAATAAACCAAATTCAAAATATATTTTCTATTTAAAACAGAACCAATTTCAAAAATGGTAAATGAAGTTAATAGAAAACCCAAAGTTTATTAGAAACGCTAGAATTGGCTCAAGTTTCCAAGTCAGAACCCGACATCAACTAAATATGATCCACAGCCCCTAACTCATTTAGTTTCCAAGCCTCAAATCTAAGAAACAACCATTTTCACAACTCAGCCCACAGATCTAAACAAGCAAGGGAACTAGGTTTAGCAAGGGGATTACCGAACAGAGGGAAAAAGGGAGAAGGCCACGCCAGCCAACACTCCACTGACTCTCGTCTTGACCACCATCGCCCTCACCTGCAACATGACTTAGCCACCACCTCAACTCTCTCTCCTCTGCCGTCTTCACCCCATCAGTTTGCTACCACTGCTAAACGAGACCTCACTCCTTGAGCTTTGTCCCCAATTTTTATTTTTATTTTTTTTCCTCCCGAGTCTACATGTATTCTGAGTGGATTTTTTTGGATGGATTTTGTACCGATTTCAGAAACAAGCTGGGGTACAAGAGGGGTTCGGACATGAAAAATAAGGAATAAGTGGAGGCGATGGAATCAAGGGTTTCCTAGCTACAAGACAAAAATGAGTAGACTTCTCCAAGAAATAAAGAAATTTGTTTTTTCTACAGACTTGGTGTACAATTTTGAATGAAAGCTAGAGAGTCATTATGACAAGGAGGTCCCACAAGATATAGAAACAATAAAAACAAAAATATAGTGGAACTACAATCACTCAAATAACAGTGAGTATAAAAATAAAATTAAATGTTAATTTCATGAAAATAAATTATTCACATTAGAATCAAGCAAGTGCACTCAGATTTTAGAATTTTTAACAACAACAAAATTTTCTAGTATCACATCCCTTCCCCCTTAAAAAAAAATTTCGACCTCGAAATTAATGTAAATAGGAAGAAAAGAAAAAAAAAATATCTATATATATATATATATATATATATATATATATCTAATGTTGTCTTCAAGTACTTTAATCTATACTTCTACTCCAATATATAGAAGTTAGCAATAAACTAGAACTATTTGGGGCAAATATGAAAGTAAATATGCCCAAGCATTTTTCACGAGTAGACACATATGGAGTCTGTATTGGAAGAATAGAGCTCAAGCATTACAAAACTAGGACAGACGAATACCATAGAAATCAATCAGGATAGAAAAGTAGAACTTAATTACTCATTAGAATGCAATCAAACTCTCTTTTCATTTCTATTTATTTTGATTTTTTTATAACTGCCAACAAAAGTTTAATACTTTTTTTCTCATATTTATAGTTGTGGAAAAACTCAATTCAGAGAAAAAAAAATTTATTTACAGTTTTAGCAAGAACCTAAATTGTTATCGACTCATTCTAAGTTTCAATCTCAAAAGCTCAATTACCTTCGAAGCTAACAAAAACTAAAAATCTCAATTTAACGGCAAACAGACAACTATAGCTTTAGAAATAAACTATTATTGAAGTTGCAATCAATGTAAAAGAAACCTATTACTATCCTTTTTGATAAAGTAGAAGATAGAAATGTATTAGAAAAAAAAATTCTCAAGTTGCTAGAACTTATAAAGCAAATCCTTTTTAGTCAACAGAATTCAAATGGGTATGCAAATGACACGGTACAGATTGGTATCAGCTTAGAACTATATAAGAAAGATAGAGATATGGCTCAAGCAGTACTATACTTTTCATAGCTAAGTTTGAGATAAATATTCAGCCTTAAACAAATGTTAAAGTTAAATAATATTTAGTAATACATAACATTAATTAAATCTTAAATAACAGATTTGTAACAACAATCTTCTAGAAAGTTTAGTTATGCCAATGAAAATTTAAACAAGTACTATCATCTTGTAATTACAGAAAAGATGTTGTAACAAGTGGTATTAGTGCGATATATTAAAAAAAAATGATTTAAACCCAACTCAAGCTAACACTAATTACTTTCAAATTAAAGTTGACAAAAACTTATTCGTAAATGTCATACTTCTATGTACAACTTCAAAATGAACAAGAAAACTAACGCATACAATAATTGAACATCATTATTCAAGATCTCTTTTTTTTTTAACATCAAGCTGAAAACCAAAATTTATAAACATGCAGTTCAAGTGTAACCAAATAATAGATTCATCAACTTTAATTGAGAACATACAGAATCTAAAACTATTTCTATAAGTTTGAGGAACACCCATAGAATATCTTAATTATTCCAATTAAATATAAAACAAACACTATAAGATAAAAAGGTCATCTTTAAAATTTCAGTGCTCATCCTATAAATAACCTAGTTTACATGTACCACTTAAGAACTATGTAACTTCTTTTCCAATTTGTCACAATTAAGTTTATATTATTTATCAGATGTGCGTCCCATTACGCTTCTGTTGCACCACTCATTATTTCATCATTTATTTTAAGGCTTTAAATTCTATTAGCTACTAACGTTTTGAAAGATTTGGTCCATTTCTTGTCTATTAGAAAGCACAGTAATACCAAAATTACTCTTGCTACCTGGGTGATCAGTCAAGGAAGTAAGGGTAATTCTTGTATTATTGAGGTTCAATCGACAAGTCTGATGATCAGTCAGCTTGTTTGATCCTTGTGCTACCAAAAGATAAGAAGATCTTTACTCAAATAAGTTACAGAAGCTTTTTAAAATAACTCACATTATTGCTCTCTGTAGAAAACGTGACATGGAAACCTCATGCAAAATATATATATGCACATCTACATCTTTAGCAGTTGTAAAACTACATTTTTTCAAAACAGTGCCATGAAAACTAAAATTTAAACAAATCTCAATTTTTCCATAATAGATCTTTATGTTATCTTACTTCAAACTATGCACAATAAAACAAATTATAAAAGTCTAATCTATGCTCTATTTTAACTAAAATGAACTATGCTTGACACACAAGCAAAAGTACGATTATATATAACTGAAGACATCATCTTGCACTCTGAGTTTCAATTATAACACTTCACACAAAATTTAGAAAGCAATTACAAGCAATCAATTTTTTTTAAGAATCCAATTTACTTGCTAAACAATAACTACTAAAATCAATAAATCACCAGAAACTTAAACATGAAACAATCAGAAAAACAATCAATCAATATATATATACATACACACAAATACAAAGCATCTTTATATTATCATACTTACAAATAGGCTAAGAAAATATTGATTTGTCGTCATAAATGTTAAGAAATCAAAATCATTTACACAAGCAACCCTTTAGACCTACCCCACTCACACAACCTATTAGTCTGGTTTGGTTGTTAATCATGCTCTGATACCATTTTAACTGTCACACCCCAAGACCAAGAGTGTCGACAGCCGCCGCGAGTGCACGCTTACCTTCGCACACACGCAAAGCGTACTCTAACGTCTTGAATTTTAAGAATCATAACACATATGCTGAACATAACCTGATAATGAGAAATCTAAGCATTTTTATGCAACGAAAAAGGATGATGCGTGTTTATAAATGCAAGTATTTGCATAGTAAACATATGAAAGTTATAATTATAATAGTACAAAAGTAGAAAATGCGGAGCTCTTCTTTTCCTACTTAATCTACTCAGATAAACCAATACATGAAACCTCATATCTATGAGGTTGAACAGAAAGACAAATGTGATTGATCCTTCAAAAAAAATGGATTACATATATATATTTTAAGGAAAAGAATAAAATATAATGCAAGGAATGCATATGATATAACATTCCTCAAATATAAGTCATGTGTATCTTGAACATGAAAGTTTTGTATCTGTTATAACGATGCCTTAGTACAACTTCAGAAAAACTAACATGCACTTTCTAAATTCAAGCATATTCATTCAAAGTTTAACTAGAAAATCATATATATAGACATAAAATTTATAAAATATGTAATTCAGAGAGATACATGCATACAACCACATATTACACTCTATTACGGTATTACCAAAATACAATTTCTTTATAAGAATAGCACCAATGACACTAGCTAGACAAAGCATTTGCGATTATATAATGTATGAGATAGCAATAATTTAATATTTCTTTTTACAATTCAAAATAATTAGTTACTTCTAATTAATCAGAATAAAAATAACAAAACCATCTCTCTTCGAAACATACAAATCAGATATATATACATGATTTCTTGAAGTACAAATGTTCTCACAAATTAACTTGAAACATAAGGAGGTTACATGTACCAGAAGCAATATAAAAATGACAATTTTGGATTAATGTAAAAGTAGAATCTAATGACCTAAATGTGACAGAAATAGTGTCAGATTTGCATAAGCACATCTACAGAACATACATAGATATAAATTTATCTTGGCATGCCATAACAAAGATTTCAAATTATGCAAGTACTTGTATTATTCAATAGAATCATTGTGGATGATTATAAAATTAACTACCAATAGAACCTTTATCTCAAAGTTTGTAATATGGATATAGCTTAGTTACACAATAAAAACATGTATACCTGCTATACAAGCAGTAGCTAAGATACATATACATTTTTAAAATAATTACTAGTATACATTACTTAACCATGAAAGTTACATGTCCCATATAAGTAAACCATATTGACACAAACCAGACAAGACATATAGTTCAAATTTGCCAAGCACACTTATATGATTTATTTATATGGATATTTTCACCTGAGCATAAGCTGGTTGCATAATGATCACAAAGTTGCAATTATTCACACACTTTAACGTGAAGGAACAAATAATTTAATTTACAAGTGTACTAGCTAATTAGATTATCATTCCAAAATATGTAGTCATACACAAACAGATACTACTATGCAGCTTGGTTCTAAAATTTAAGATATACAGTACTTGGAAATCACATGCTACTCACAAGTGACAATAAAAAGGCTTAATCCTCTACAGCTCTGACCCCGTTCGCTAAACCTGGAACCCACAAAGTGGAGAATGAGATAAAGAAAACTTTATCTCAGTACGGTATTTAGTTCCAGTCACTTGAATTTTAATTTCAAGTCCAGAAACTAATTACGTTACTAAGTCAAATACAATAACAGATTTATTAGAAAATTATTTACAGTTCATCTCAACAAACAAAGCAATAACAGTTTTAAGTCACTTGATGCAATATGAAAGATGAGTTCAGCAACAATTCCATGGCAATTCAGATTTTAAAGAAATATACCAAATGCTGACCCAAATGTTTGGACATTCTAGTAATATGCAGGTCTGGTTCCATCGATCAATTCAAGTCAATAATGCTGCGAGCCACCTCCTCTTGATGGCTACCAACAGCCAAATAATTCACAATCAATTCAGTCAAAGAAATACTCTAATTGTACATGCATGCTGGGAACACTCACCCTCTGGACCGTTCTAGACTGGACCTTTAGAGTCCCGGTACATAAGCGCTTATTACACGGTGCTTGGTAGGATGGTTCATGACGCCACCTCCAAACATTACGAGTGTCTATCTCAACCACACAAGCTGTACTACTTATCACATTCGGAACACATTTCAATGAAATACCATTCAACATGCCACTTAAATCATGCATCATTTATATTTAAACAAATTTTCATGAATGCAACAATTAATGAATACAACATGCAAGCTGCTAATTAAGTCTCTATATCTATATATAATAAAAAGATAAATTAAAACTCAAGTGGAATCCGTACCTGAAATCGAAATAAAAGTAGCAGCAAAATTGAGATAAGATAATCCTAATGACCCTTGATCGTATCGGCTGCCCTCGGTTCCGATACACAATCGGCCGACTCTAATTGCAAATAAAAAAATACTAAGTTGCAACACCAACTCATACTAAAAAGATTTAAATCAAACAATCGAATAACCAATAAGATAGCTCTGTGGTCTGTTTTAAAATAGCTTACTAAAGTTTCTTCTAGTATCATTGAATTTCGTTTAAGTTTTTGGCACTCAGCTTGTTAGATAACTTTGTTAGGCTTAAGCATTTGGTTCCCTGGATAACATGCAACCCCTTAGTACCCAAGGGCCAACAGGTACCAAGTAATACCATCCTTCATTTAATTCTTGCTTCTATCTAATTTAACCAAATAGGGTCTGGTTTTGGTATTTATTCACCATAGTCTTTAATTTGCAACTATTACTAATCATATCTACACAATATTCAATTCTGCTTTGGTCATTATTTACTAAAGTCAAAATAATTAATTTTTTTTAAATAAATATATTTAATCAGTAAAACCAAGAAAGGAAATCAAAATTTCAGCAAACAAATATTATGGAAACAAAACCTTCAAATTTGAAACGCTATTTCTAGACAAGAAATTTCAACAACCAAAGTTTAACTCAGTTCAAACCTACTTTTCTAAATTAGTTCCATACTTTTTCAGAACAAAATCGACACATTTATTCAGTAGGTCGGTTAAATTTAATTATAATATTTTTGGAATATTGAAAGATAGAGTTTAACATCTTAATCAATAGTTTAGAACAGAATTGAAATTCACTAATGAAAATGTTACAAGGTGCCTCAAAGTTCATTAGAAGTACTTGAACTCAGTTCACCTTGAAGAAATGCTCTTCATTTAAACAAAATAAACCAAATTCAAAATATATTTTCTATTTAAAACAGAACCAATTTCAAAAATGGTAAATGAAGTTAATAGAAAACCCAAAGTTTATTAGAAACGCTAGAATTGGCTCAAGTTTCCAAGTCAGAACCCGACATCAACTAAATATGATCCACAGCCCCTAACTCATTTAGTTTCCAAGCCTCAAATCTAAGAAACAACCATTTTCACAACTCAGCCCACAGATCTAAACAAGCAAGGGAACTAGGTTTAGCAAGGGGATTACCGAACAGAGGGAAAAAGGGAGAAGGCCACGCCAGCCAACACTCCACTGACTCTCGTCTTGACCACCATCGCCCTCACCTGCAACATGACTTAGCCACCACCTCAACTCTCTCTCCTCTGCCGTCTTCACCCCATCAGTTTGCTACCACTGCTAAACGAGACCTCACTCCTTGAGCTTTGTCCCCAATTTTTATTTTTATTTTTTTTCCTCCCGAGTCTACATGTATTCTGAGTGGATTTTTTTGGATGGATTTTGTACCGATTTCAGAAACAAGCTGGGGTACAAGAGGGGTTCGGACATGAAAAATAAGGAATAAGTGGAGGCGATGGAATCAAGGGTTTCCTAGCTACAAGACAAAAATGAGTAGACTTCTCCAAGAAATAAAGAAATTTGTTTTTTCTACAGACTTGGTGTACAATTTTGAATGAAAGCTAGAGAGTCATTATGACAAGGAGGTCCCACAAGATATAGAAACAATAAAAACAAAAATATAGTGGAACTACAATCACTCAAATAACAGTGAGTATAAAAATAAAATTAAATGTTAATTTCATGAAAATAAATTATTCACATTAGAATCAAGCAAGTGCACTCAGATTTTAGAATTTTTAACAACAACAAAATTTTCTAGTATCACAAGAGCAACACAAAAAATCTAAACAGTTCAAATAAAATACTAATTAGTACATACAAACAGAGCTCAACACATAAAATAATTAAATAAATAACAACACAAAGGCCCTGACAAGAATCGTTTTTTTTTTAATACAGGGTTTCATTTCATTAGAAACATTTTCATCAAAATGGATGGATTTGATGTCATTTGCTTGGAATTTCCATGTTATTAGACCCAACGAAATCCTGAGGAATCAATTCTAATCAAATGAAATTCCTCATAAAAAACATTTTGATCAAAGCCAAAAAGAGACGCAATAAGGCAACTTGGTGCAGTGTTGGATAAGAATATCTCTACTGCACATAAATGCCCCTGGTTTGAATTGATCAAACCATACAATGTTGGATAAGATGACATTGTTGAAACATTAGATTACAAATAATACCTCAGTTACAAGATAGACAGAAATGGTCAAATTAGGGGGGCTGAACACGAGCGAAATCGGATGTAAAGATGACAGAATAGCAACAGGGGAATAAAGGAACTTTTGCAATCCCTCTCTTTTCCATCCAGATGGATTATCTTATGTCCATGAGTGTGTACATTTTTTTTTTTTTGGGGTGGGGGGGCTTACACCTTGATAGAATCTTATTCTGTAATTAGAATCTTCATATATTAAACAGGCTCCACAATCAAGAAATAGGTAGTAAGGGATGCAAAACAACCATCAAATCAAATATACCAGCATATACTCAAATTTACAAAGAAAATTTTCACATTTTGAAACAAGCTAATAAAATAGATGAGATAGAAGAAAAAATAATAAAATGAAAGACAGTCATACTCTACCTAGGCACCATAAAGCTAAGGTCGCTAAACAACACTCTAAAGGGTAGTATCTGCAGTCCCCAGCCAAAGCCAGACCACATAAACCAAGTCTACTGAGTTTATCTCCTCCCTTGATATCCTTGCATGTCGTATGCACCCAATCCATATTGCATACTGGGATCAGCAACCCCTGCTACCTGAAAAATATTAAAGGAACTGATTATTAGATAACGCAAGGTCAAAGTGGCATCTGTATACACAATAAGCTTGTGAAAGATGCAAGTGAAACAGTACAGAAGTGAATTCCTACCCAAACAAGTTGTCTTACCCAACACGATGCTGCTAATGTTGCAATCCAACTTAGCACGATGTATACATTGAAAAATACAAACACATGCAATATTGTACTAAGTTACAATCAAAGTTGAAGATGACAAGTTACATTACTTTCTCTTGTAATTCATAATTTAAAATCAACGTGAACTTGAGATAATGCTTGTTTTAATTAGATGGACATCTCCATCTCAAAACAATTAAGTACCCAACCAGAAGTTCCCAAGTGGGGCTTGTTGGAAAAATTTGATCACAGGAACCAATGAAAAGATATAGGCAAAGAGAGAATGGAGGGAGGGAAGAAACTTACAGGATTCATGCCATATACAGCCGCATAAGGATTGGCCATGAAATTAGGATCAGGATTGCCATAGTTTGCAACAAGCCCAGCAGCTGCATATACAAACTCGTTATTTAGTTAAGCTAGAGTATCACAACTCAAGTAAATCAATAAAGCAATTGTGACTAAATGAATTTTTATTTGCTCCAATTTCTTGATGAAGGGAACTCAATAGCATACAATGACACACTAAATAAGTTTCATAAATAGGTGATTCCAAGTAAAGTCTTGTGCGATCACACATTAACAGTTAACACAAACATTACTGCCATGGCTAAGACCATTACAAGATTAACAGGATAAAACCAAACAAACAGATTCTAGAACTTCCATAATTTACCATACATTTTAAACTTTGCATTTAATTAGGATTAGGGTATATTTTACACAGGAAGTCCATAAAGCATCTCCCATTGAGCATTTGTGTCCTCAAAGTTCTACACCTATCATTTTAATCCTAAAGTTTTCAATCTATATCAGAGTGGTAATCATCGCCGGTCGAGAAGTTTGATGAAACATTGACATTATCAAACAGGACATGATGATGTTAATGGCGAGATGTACATATATATATCACTTTTAATTAATTTCTGATGACATGGACATGGATGTCAGTAATCATTTAATCAAATATATAATAATATAGAAAGTAAATTAGTATTTAATTATGCAATCTTTATTACTTTTGAACAACAGTCATACTATTTGCAACACTAAACAATGATGACATACATTAAAATGTTATATTTTGTAATTGAAGTTAAAGGTAGGACTAGTTTGGTATAAAAACTTTTTAAGGGACCAAAAGAGTATATGAGTGATGCTTTCAAGGACCATCTATGTAATTGACTGTTTTTATCCCAGCTTAAAAGCAACAATTCAAAATTTAACATTTGAGAATGAAAAAACTACCTTGAGTACCAGCAGCTGCTGCAGCACGGGCCCTCTTCTCAGCATTAGCTATCTCAGAACGCAACTTCTCAATCTCACGAGCCATAGATATCAGGTTCTTCTCCATCACCTGCCCCTGCTCATAGTTCTCTGCATATCCTTTCTTCTCTTGCTCAATTCCTTCCCTACTAGTTTTATAAGCATAATGCATGTTGTCATTGATGGCTTGTGAGCAGATCTGATTACTTTCTTTTCACAAATTACTCATATGATATTATACTATTTGGAAAAGATTTATTCTTCTACCAATCTATTAAAAACCATCTTATAATTACCAATTGCATAGGCAGTGGCAATCCTTATACTGAATTATAATACAGAACCTCAGGAATTGCGGAAGGAATGTGAGGTAACCAATAATAAAATGAACCAAGATTTACCACTTTTACTTTAGCAATGGTCTGGACACACAGTATTTACTGATATAACAGAGTTATCATTGAACCTTTAATGTTCTTTTGGCCCATCTTAAATTTTGTATTAAAATGGTCTTGTATATTAATTTTAAAGTACAACACACTGCGAAAAAAGAATAACTCTGAGTATAATAGGATTACAACAGGAAAGGTAGAACTATGGCTTGGTGTATATAAATATGGTCCCACTAGTTACAAAACACCAACCTCACTTGTTGAATCTCTTTTTTCAGTGTCTCAATCTCAGACTTTATTGCTGGAACCTGCCGTGCATCAGTGGATGCCCTAGTCAAATCTTGAGTTAGTGCCTGCACCTGGCCCAGAAGATCCTGCCGATCACTAGTCAGCCGTTGTATGTCATTACGCACGTGCATCAGGTCAGCTCGCATGGCATCTGCCGCCCCGAGTTCAGATTCTAATTTCATCATTTTTTCATAAACCTACATAATTCATTAACACATTAATTATAAAAATCCCAATCTTGACATAATAACAGTAAGAAGGAAGTGTAGAACAAAATGCGCAATCATAAATGAAAATTTTTGCCTTTAAAGAATTGCACAGTTAATGGTAAAATAATTTCGCAATCCAACATTTCATTTTGCATGTGAAAGGACCAAAATCTGACCTCGCGGAGACGGAGATCAGCATCAGACCGAGAAGCATCGAACAAAACCGACGCTCGCCGAAGTTCGTACTGAGCCATCTGGACCTCCTGTTTGAGCGCCACGTGGGTGGCAGCGAGCCGTTGGTTATCGGACAGTAGAGCCTGTACGTCGTCAAACTGGACCGCCATGCGCTCCTCTAGCATTACATGGGGCGGCGGAGGAGGAGGGTGGCGGAGGTGCGGGCGAGGAGGAGGCCCGTCGAGGTCGGCGGCGCCTCGGGTGAATGAAGGCGGAGGGAGACGACTTCTCCCAGCCATGGCGGAGCTTGAAACCCTAGAAAAGAGCGCCAAGTAAAGGAAAGGAAAAGAGAGCACAAAAGAGAGCCAAGTAACACGGGAGATATAATTGAAAGAAATGAATTTATGGAGTAGATAATTATTTTATGTTATTGTGCTCGAGTAAAGTATTGGAACTGTAATATAGTAAGTGTCAGTTTTCAAAACTGTAATCAACTTTAACTGTTATTTTTTTTAATAAAATTATATCTTGTACTGTTATCAAAATTGTTAAAATAATTTATTACTAATGAAATCCAACATTAATATATACAACAAATCAACAGCATGGTAAAATCCCAGCTATTTTTTAAACGATAACTATTACAAAAGACAACGGTTTCCGATTTATCTATAGACTAATTGTTAAGACTGTTACATCTGTTAAATATTATACACGGATATTAAAATTACTCTATCTATGTCGAGGACAGTATAAACTAAAAAAAATGCCCGAAGGAATATTTGATACTAGAAGTAAATTGTCTGCCGGGCTACAATTATCGCTACTCAATTATTACATGAACAATAGAAGATTAAAAAAAAAATGGAAGTATCACTATTACTTCGTTTATGTTCATCATGCTATATTATTAATTAATATTAAAATTTAAAGGTCTCCTCCCGCATCCCAGTGACTAAATACAAAACAGGAGGAAAAACAGCTATCCACAAAAAAAAAAAAAAAAAAAAGCATGTAACCCTTGTAGCTATTATCTTACTCCCGGGCACCCAAAAATGCAAATTAAAATTAGATATCAGCCTCCCTATCCGTACTACCAGATATCCAGACCAACATAAATCATTTACATACTAAATACTAAGGTCTCTATTAAATAAACACAGTTAGTACTAAGATATCACCAAACCCCTCTTCTCCAGAATCGCACGAGCTGAACGATTATCAACATATCTCGCCTTCTTCTACATCAGCTCTGGCAGGCATCTTCAAATCTTCATCATCCATATCATCATCATCATATTTTATGAACAGGCCTAGCTTTTCGAGAGGATTGAGAACAGCTTCAATTCCACATGCCATATTTACACTATTTCTGCGATGCCATGTCCAGGAACAATTTAGGCTTTCAAGCTCCTTCAGGAGCTCACTATTGTCAAGGTCAACCGTCTTCTTGACCTACATAAAAAATAGAAATGTAATATTGTCAAATTGAGATACTTAATAGAGAATAAGGAAGACCTGATGCAACTCTAAATTTTTAAAGAGAACCATACAGCAAAACAGAAAGAGACGGGAGATTTGAACAGAAATACTAGAGCTCAAAACAACATAATCAGTAGAAAAATATCCCCGCCAATGCAATTTGATGATGGTCTTGTGGAAGTACATTAGCATTCAAACTTCCCAAGACACAACATTCATGTCAAGCAGCAATATCATGTCACGTTTATTTGCAAATGAAATAGAATATTTTACAACAATAAGTAAATAGCACACAACATATCCATGTTTTTGCTGCTAACCCAACAATATTTTCAAGTCATTTATGGCTCACCCCATGTATTTGCTCAGAGTAACTGAACAAGAGTCACAACACCTCACTGAATTAATAAACAAATTAAATGGTATCTCTGAATTTAAGCATAATTCCCAAGTTGATCATAAATAACATGCAAATTTCACAAATTTTAATATGCAAAATTGCTCCCAAATCCCCAATAATTTAGAAAAAAAAATTCCCTTATAACACTAGTAATTTGATATAATTATTTGCGTTTATAAGGAAATGAACTGTGTCCACTATAAATGTATTATTCGTGCCAAGTTAGTCCCAGATCCTGACTTAGTCGCTATGGTGATTGATAAATCTACCCTGTTCATAATGGACATAATTTTCATGTGCCTAGCTTATATTTTCATCAGATTAATGAACCAATTATGTGAAGAAGCACACTCCTTTCCTTTTGTAAGTTTACATAAAATTTGTTAAATATTAATTACTAGAAAATAATGACATGAGCTAACAACCAGAAAAAAAAAAGTACCTTGCATCTGTTATAACAGATCTGGTGCAATGTGCCAAAAAATATTAACGATATGCATTTCTAGGGTTTAGAATTGTTAAACACCTGTTGCAAAGCAAGACGAGCAGCTTCTCTATCCTTCTCCCTCTTCAATTTACGATCTGCTTCAGCTTTCATCCTTGCAGCAGCCTGTGCTGCTCTAACCTTAGCCTCCAGCTTCACTCTCTCTGTTCAAAACACAAAATAATACAAGATTGATTAAAATCTGGACAACAGGATTTCAGAGCAATGCTGGACAACTGTTTCAAAGTTGCACAAATGAATGAACAAAAAATTTTACTTAATACTAATACCCATGCATTGTCCGCCAATAACTTCCAATTAATGATGTTACGGCAAAACAGAATCATATGAAATAAATTTACTTCAGATCTCTAATGACTTAGCTTGATTTTGTTTGTATGAAGCTTAATTTACATATAAAACCAAGCAAACTGGCACACTTGGTTCATGGTCAGCAAGCTTTAACTAAAAGGGTCAGAAAGAAAATCATTGTTTTTCCCATAATTTTTGTCTCAACAAAAAGGTATAGTCACAAATAGCTCAAATCATGCAAGGTGTTGCCCATGACAAAGAGGATAACATGCAAGTACAGTAAAAACAGTTTGTTTACTAGCCAAACAATATAAGCATGATATGGCTAATGTTTACCTTCCTGTTGCTTTTTCTCGAGTTTCTCTCTCTCTAACTGAAGCTTTATAGGGTCAACCTTCTTTCCCTATATCAGAAAGAACTGACTAATTACTACAGTTAAAGCAAGTACAAACAAGGATGGAGCTCCACCATATTTTATTCACGACACTTTTACTCATTCATTGTTAAAAGTTTTGCTTTCTTACTATCTATGATAGGGCTCAAAACTAATGAAGGCAGTCAGGATAAACCTTCACCAGTCTGATCAAATACCATTATAAACTGTGCAGTACTGACAATCTGCACATATCACTCAGTTCAGTGAACTTCTAAATCCTCCTTCAAATATTCTTTTTTCCCCCATATCAGCTTTAACCCAAGGATTTTAGCAAATTACGCTGTAACGGTATCACTACAAACTCCCAAGCACTGTACCCTTCCTTACAAAATATGTACCTGATCCAGAAGTACTCTCCCTTGTGCTTTCAGAATTGTGTCTGCGAAGCGGCTTTTAAGCATTGCAGCTCGTAGGGCTCTGCTGGGAGATAATGGTTCCTCCAAAGGAAATTCATCAGCATCTGAAAATGCAAATATATGGAGGTTAAAACCAAATCATCAAGAAACAAAAAGCAACTGTACTGTAATGAGGATCTTCAATTTCATACCAAATTTGAATGAGAATAAAAAAAAAAAAAAAAAATCTGATATTGAAAGGTCTAGTCCAGAAAATATAACTGCCCAGTATGTGAACTCTTGGTGAACTGTACTACACTTGGTGAATTGTAGTGCTCAGTGCCCACTATAACTGCCCAGTATGGTTATAATGTAGATGAGGTTGCCATCGCTGAACTGTACTTGGCGACCACATATGCGAACTCTTAGATACTTTTAACCCTTTTCTGCTGAAAAAAGTGATCATAAGAGAATGCAAATTAAAACCTTTTTCAAGTACAGCAGCTGATGAAGGAAGAAGCTGATGCTGATCAGTGCCACGAGCTCCTAATAAACAATTTCAATAAAAAATATATGTCACCAACTATGTAAACATAGCAATGAAAATTACTCCAAATAAAGAATTGGTAAAGAGAGTTTCTAGCTCACCATCTGACAAAGATTTTTTGTCACTCGAGGGCTGTGGCGTATCACATAGCTTTTGGTGCACTATATTTCCCTCCTAAAATGGACGAACCATGTATATACACCAGAAACTGGTCAGCTTTCATTAATGAAAAAAATGGATTCACCAATTTACTAAAAGCAAACTAATGGGTTTATATGAACTTGCCAAATATATTTATTAACAAGTTATTTACCTTCTTGGAAAAGGTTGAATGATGAGATATAGCATCTTTGCTGTTATATTTGCCATTATTAGCATCTAATCAAAGAAAATAGCAGAAGAAAACGAAAACAAATAAATTACAAACACCCAATAATATGAAGCTACATGAAGCACAGAAATGATTAAAAGCCTTCAGCAAGTAGGATCACTTTAACCCGTCATGGAAGAGCTATAGCCCATATGCACAAATTACCATATTTAAAAATAGCAAAGTTCGACTAGGAAAATCTTCTTTATGTATTTTTATTTTCTCAGAAGCTTGACAGTGGTTGTCAAGGAAAATCTTCTTTGTGTAAAAACCTCAAACTATCAAGGACCCATGCATAAGGAGAGTTAACTTGTTATCATTTAAAAATTAGGGGCAAGGAGGCAGCATTTGAATGGTTGAAAGCATGATATTATAAACTATTCATGAATTGTAATTGAATTATTCTTTTTAAAAAAAAGTATATGATTTTGAAATTTTGCAGGAGTATCCATGGAATTTTAAATTATTTTATTAGCTTATCAGCAACAAATTGAGATCCATTTAAACTTCTGAATATCAATCAAGTGTTGTCAATAACTTAAGTGAGCAAAAACTTACTATTGGAGGAACCTAATTTAACAATCAGCCGACCATTATCACTCCGTTTCTCAATTCGTATAACAGATTGGGGTTTATCCACACCATCTGCAATAATTGCATACAAAATTTAGAAGCTCAAAATGCTTCACATCAACTTTTGTCAAAGACAAAGTTGTGTCATTTCATACCTCTGCACAAGGCCTGGGCTGAGCCTTGAACAAATGTCTTGTCAATCTTTGAAGGCTACATAAATACATATATACTGATTCTATCAGAAGCCAGTGACAATAATAAAGTTTACTGAAACTACTAGAATATACACACTTATAAACTACTATTTTTAAGACAAACCTATCTGCCTAATTATCATCTTTTTGGGATCTACGTGGGATCAATTCAAGGAAAAACAGAGAGACAGGAAAGATGTGCAAAGACATATTATAAGAGGAAAACACAACATTCCATAAAGAACCCAGCATCTTACCTCAGCTGGCTTTGCATTTACAGCACACTTGATTATAAAATTGACCTTCTTTTTCGCCGGTCCTGGTTCAGCAAGTCCTGCTCTATGATTAAGATCTTCCCTCCTGAACTTGTCCTCCACACACCCCCAACTAGAGGATTCCTTGGCCCACTTATCCTCCAGCAACCTCCACCTCGCTTCGAATACATGGCTCAGTTGCTTTGCCACTTCATGCACCTCATTTGTTGGAGGATTGTACAACATGGCATTTGAAAAGGTTAACCTCACATCTTCTGCGAACTGAACCGTGCACGTGTATTTCCTTTTAAGAAGATTTTTCTTGATAGTGCCGAGATCCATCGGATTTTTAATTATCGAGAAGTAGTCAGGGATACCCAATTTGATCGGGTCAACGGGATGGTTGAAAACCCATCCATATTGGTGGTCCATTAGCTTTTGGAGTAGATTGAGGCATTGTTTTACTCTGCTCATATCCATTTTATCCCCATTTAAGTTCAAGGAGGGTAGCTCCATGACTTCATTTGTATCAGAAGCCGGGGTCTTTCTCTTACGGGATAGACCCATGGCTTCTATTAACAGAATAATTTCCCAACTTGCAAGTTAAATTCCTCAGCAAAAAATTGAGGGTTTGGAACCAATCTGCAAACAAACAAAACAAGTAATTGTTAAACCAGACTGCGCCAAAGGAAGTCAATTCAGTCCAAAAGTGTGATTACAAGAAAAAATTCTAATAGAAACAATTAAGCGAAACTACACAAATAACATAAACCTAAACAAATTAATTGGGTCACCAACGAAACATGTCGCGAATTTGAAGGTTATAAAATCAGAAAATTTTCCTGGGCAAGCGATAAATCTGTATTTTACTAGAAAAATACTATAAATTTGATTTTATTTGTCGAGAGAGAAATTAAACACGAGTTGGTACTTATCCTTCGTAACCAATAAAAAATTCTTTCAATTAACAAGAAAATTCCCAATAATAACATAGATCACGTTCGAAAACAATTAAGTAACAAATCGACACGGAGAGAATATCTTTCTATCATGAATCCCGAAACCCTAACAGAGAACGCGCGAGAAAGAGAGAGAGAGAGAGAGAGGCACACACAAACACACACACATGTAGAGAGAGAGAGAGAGAGACTAACCAGAGGAGATCGCCGCCGCAGAAAGAGGCGGAGAAGAGGCGAAGGCGGCCGCGGGTGTCGACGGAGAAGGAATTTATTTGGAGGGTTTTGGGGATGGTAATTTGAGACGAGTGAAACTGGTCTACGGAAATCTCTCCTCAATGAATAATTAGGGGCCCACAAGTCGGGGGCATAGGAGGCACTATGTTTATGTACGACCCTCATATGAGGTCGGGAGCGCACTAGGAAAGAATCAAGGGAGATCTTTTTTGCGCTTCACACCGCCTTCAATGCATGGTAAGTTTTCATAATTGCAGTTCTTCCCTTCTTAATTTGCTGAATTGGTACCAATGCGTTCATAGGTCATAACTCCTTTTCTCAAGTACCTCAAAAGATGTGGGTGCCTGCTTCATTGTTAAGCTATAAAAGAGGGTAGATGACTCTTCGTATCATCTATTTATCATTAAATATGTTTCCACTCTCTTGTATTTATTCCGAATATGGGGATAATTAAGGATGAAATTTTCATCAAAATCTCATACAATGAATTTTTTTAATTATCTTTTTTTTTTCTCAAATATAACTCGATGTTAATACAAAATGGTGAAGAAGTTTAACGATATGAATTAATAAGAGTTTTAAACTAGTTTTATGTCGTTTCAAACATTATCTTTTAATTTGAAATGTGTTTGACGCATCAACGATCAGATAATTCAATTAAGTAAGGCTTTTTCTTACATAATTTTTATTTAATAACCACAATTAGGAAAATTCATTAATTTGTTCTGCGAAATTATGGGAACTCCACAAAAAAATAATTTTACAAAATCAAAAATCATTAAATTTCTATAAATATTAGAATTTTTTATGAGTCAATAAAAAACAATTTTCATTTTCATATGTAATCAAATTTTAAGGCTTTTTTTTGTAATTATTATCTTTACAATATTATTAGAATTTTTATGAGTCAATAAAAAACAATTTTCATTTTCACATGTAATCAAAATTTAAGGCCTTTTTGTTATTATCTTTACAATATTGAATTTTTGTGTATTTTTAAATGATATATTCTATCCGATAACTCAATTTCAAATTAAATACTTAATTGTTTCAATTTGTGTTTCTGTTGTTACCCCCCCCCCCAAAAAAAAAAAAAGAAAGAAATTTGTGGACAACGTTCTAACTATTTTCCAGGGTATTTCAGCAATTTATTTGTTTTAACTTTTAACTTTTTATATATTTCACGCAAAGTCCCCTATCATTGTGATGTTTTTTTTTCGATTTTTGACCGTTAGTTTGTATAATAAAAAATAATTTGTTTGTATTTTTTATAATTAAAATAATTTTTTTAGTTAAATATATTAAAAATAGTTCTGCCAATCATTATTTAATTTAAGAATTAAATATATTTGAAAATTCATATTAGAAAGTTACAAACAGGTAATACATACACAATACGATAAAGTCATGAGTTGAAAATATAATCGCGAAGATAATTTTTTGTATCGTCATTCTCATTTGTGACAAGAGTGATCTCTCTTTCTATAGCAACCTAGTTAGCTAGCAATATAATTCACTTTTTATCTACGTTACCCCGGTACTTTGAAACATCAGCCGTACCCGGTACTTACCGGTACGGTCAATGGTCAACAGTTAAAATTTAATGTGTTGATATTAGTGTTTATGATATTTATTTATGTAAACTCCAAGTTTATATCATTTATTTGTGTAAATTCAAACCTTAACTACACAAAATTATGCTATATACATTATATTTTATAATATAATATAATTATAGATCAATAAATTATTCAAATAATATATATATATCGTCGTATCCGTACCGGAGTTTTTTGAAAATTTTCGTACCGCCGTACTCGAATCGTACCGGGTACGGTACTCGTACTCGTACCAATGCAACATAGCTTTTTATCTATGAATATTAACGAATAAAGTTTATTTTCTTTTGTCGTCATTCTTATGTGCAACACAAATGATACATCTTTTTTATACCGTTTGGATATAGGAAGAAGGAAGAAGGCCCAAATTTATTATAAACAATCCAAACTCTTCACAAAGTTACACACTTCCCAATACTTCTTCCCACTTCTTCCCTTCTTCCCACATCTATCCAAACGGAGCTCATGACAACCTTGGTAGGAATATAATTTGCTTTTTATTTGTGTATATGTGGCTCCGTTTGAATGGTGTGGGAATAAGAGGAATAAAGAAAGAAGTGAGAAGAAATATTAGAAAGTGTGTAACTTTGTGAAGAATTTAGATTGTTTATAATAAATTTATTCTCTTATTTTCTTATTCCCTTATTCCCACCCCTCATCCAAACACAGCATATACGAATAATCTATTCTGAAATAACTAACGAATGTATCAATGCTTAATTTGCCTATTTTACGAAATTTCTCTTATACCCTTTAGTTATTCTGGGCTCACATAATGTAGATTATTTTTAGGTCGCTATATATATTTATTCCACTGTAATTATAGTGCTTATGGTTTCGTTTGGATGGTGTGGGAATAAGAGGAATAAGGGAAGAAGTATTGAAAAGTGTGTAATTTTGTGAGAGTTTGAATCTCTACTACTTATAAAGCACCCTTAGCAAGGTCAGTATTTTTCACACAAAGGGGTCCAAACAATTTTGTTAGCATCATTATAAACCATTGATCAATATGGTGTACGGTTTAGATCGCTATTTCTATAAAGGAGTCGACTCTACACACAAATAAGTCAGGGCGCAGGTGGTAAGTCTGTTGATTCGTTCATTCCAGCGCAAGGGATCGATTCTGTAACAGCGCAATTTTTTTTTCCTATTTTTATTTCATGCGCAAAGAAATTTATCCCCATCTCGGCTAGAAAAAGAATGATTTCATAACAAATCAGGCATAAATGACATAGTTTATCACATTTCGCTCCCTCCTCCCTTCTCCTGAAATGGAAAGATAACCCTAGATTACCGCCTCTCCTTCAAAATTTCACAGAATTTGAAAGATTTAGCACCGCTCCGCGATATCTTCGCTAGGGTTTGCTATTAACGAAGTTTGAGCCGCCTCTCGACTCAATTGAAATTTTCATTCGATGTTTTCCTCGCTTTACTTCTTTGTTGGCATGGAAATGGAGCACTTTTTCTAATTTTCGTATGGTCAAGAAGAAGAAGAAGCA
The DNA here is from genome assembly GCA_028095005.1 of Rhynchospora pubera. Taxonomy (NCBI): domain Eukaryota; kingdom Viridiplantae; phylum Streptophyta; class Magnoliopsida; order Poales; family Cyperaceae; genus Rhynchospora; species Rhynchospora pubera. The sequence continues at coordinate 76,191,865 of CM051462.1, forward strand.
AGAAGAGGCGCCGTAGAAGGCCCGCAAGGACGCATCACCCCTCCCTCCCTTCCGTAATTTCGCATCGTCCCACCGGTACTGTTCCTCTTTCCCACTGAAACCCTAGCTAATCTTCTCTCGGGTCACTCCCCATTTATGTTCGTTCTTATATTGAAATTTGACCAAAATTTTGGCCATACACATCTACATCCTTGAATTCCTTTGGTAATTGAATTTTTTTTCCGTTAATTTCAGGTTAGGAATTGACAATAATAACTAAGGGCATTGCTTGCATCCTGTCTAATCAAGGGGTTAGCCTTTCTTTATCCTTTTATTTAGCAAATTTTCTATTTTCTATATAATTTGTGTATGATTATGGTGATTTTCTATATAATTTGTGTATGATTTTGGTGATTTTGGAGAAGGGCAAATCACCTCTCCACAGTCTGTAGCTTAGATTGTCCATTGAGTTATTTGTTATCACAATTTTTCAGGTTCTTTGTTGTTTGTGTCTTAGGTTGTTGCTTATGTATGGGATCCAAAGTAGTGCTTGTTGTTATGGATCAGGTACATGTGAGAAAAATGTTATATTAACTTGCTATGGAAATATTCAGATATTTTTGTTGTAGTATTTGTAATCTTTCTAATTTGAACAAGGTTATACATAGATTTGTGTCTACACCAAATAGAAACGACTGCAAGTAGACATGCTCCTCTTGACCGAATGGTAAGGTATGCTCTCTTTTTCCGAATTTCCTTTTTCTTTGTTTTTTAGTACTGTACTATTGTTGCTTGGTTGTGTTAATAAGAACCAAATAGTAGCATCGTGTGCTGATGACATTGAGAACAAGCTCTTTGGTGACATCAAAGAGTTGCCACCGCACCGCTTAGCAGAAATCAAGTGCTTCATATTTTTTTCTACATCTGAAAATTCAATTCAATAAGTCAATGATTGAAGAAGTGAGTTTTACTCTATTACCTTATTTAATTGAAGTTAAGTTTTTGCATAGTTGTGACAAAATAAAATTGACATAATTACTATTTTTTTGCGCTAAACAGGAAAAAAAAAGCCATATATTGAGAAGGTAGAACAACTGAAAGCAGAATATGAGAAGGCACTGGAGGAAGATAACAATGCAGAAAATGGAGGGGAGGATGCTAACGAGGAGCTAAATGAAGATAATGTAAGTAATGACATGAATATTTAATTCGCTCGCACTAATGTGAAATTATAATATCTTTAGTAACTAAAACATTGAATTTGCATTGAGATGTGAGATATCATAATACTGGACACTTGCTACACTTGTTACATGGTTAGTACTCTTGTCCAGTGTAGTGGAAGTACTGGATATTTTCTATACCCAAATGGGGCTCTCATTGAACATTGGTAATCTATTTCCGAAATCAAGTGGAGGCTACACATAGGAAAGGTATGGTTCAGCATTACAAAACAGTGAAATTACAACAGTTCCTATGTGTAATCTGATGTATTTTCCTTTATTTTCTTTCCTCAATAAATACGTCTTTTATTCTTCTATATATGTACTGAATTTATTTTGTGTTGTTCAGGTTCCAAGTTTATGAGGAGGGAACAAGGATCTTTGTGGTGGATTATTTCAGGGAGCGCTACAATTGCAGCCTGAGGTATTTAAAATGTAACGATAGTTTCTAATGGTCTGCGTTTGAAGAAAGGTAGTGGATTAATATTGTTATTGTTAACTAATAAATAGCATTAGGTTTGTCTTATTTGATTTAACTTCTAATCGATTTTTATTACTTGTACAACAGAGATCATTGAGATCAAGACTGTACTGGTACCGTTTCTGTTAGGTACAGACTTTTTGTTTGATAATTTATTTCATACCTCCATTATACATTGCATTTCATTTTTGGTTTGTCTTCAAAATTCGTTTAATATATTTTGTTTGTTGTTTTTAGAAAAATTCAGAGAGGGAAGAACTGCTGCTGCAGTACAAGTATTCAGGTTAATTTTTTACCCTAAACCCTAATAATTGATATTTTGTGTAAAAGCATGATGAGATGTATGCAATTTGACATGAATATAGGGAGACCACTTCCTGTCCCTTTACATTATGCCATTGGATGAAGACATTAGTTTATTTGAATTTATTTTGTTTGTTTATTTATTATTTCAGCAAATTTCCAAGTGAGCTAACTGCTGCACTACAAGAAAGACATCCAGGTATTTCGTGATGTTTTATTCATTTTTGTTTTAGGCATTTTATGTGATTCTTCCTCTATTTTTAACAATCTTACTTTGTTCTGAATAAATATTGTTGAATCTTGTTGATTGTTGTTTCTGTTGTGAGAGAGAACTATTTAAAGTATAAAAGTTAATGAATTACTATCATGGGAATTTGATTATAAAATATGTTCATCTTTCAGTTCTTTCCTATTTTAATTTTGTTTAGAATTTCAATGATTAGCTGGTACAGACAGAGAGTAGAGAGTAACATGGGACCCTTCTGTTACTGGACTGAGCCTAATAAATGGATTTCGATTCTTTTACTGGTTATGTTCACTGGGTAGTGGGTACATGTACCCACGGTTCATGGTACATGGGTACAACACTGTGTTAGTGAAAGCATATTCACTGTTGGTGCATATGTACTGTGTTATTTTAGATATTTATTTATGTATTGTGAAAGACTTTTTTAGAGCTATAATATATATGAGTTTGTTTCAATTAAATAAGATAGTGATAATAAGTAGACCGTGTCTTCAGGCGTGAAACATTTGATCCTTAAATGTATAGCTCATTTACAAATTAGCCAGAAAGTTGTTACAGAATAGTTGTAATTTCTATGACATGATATTTTTAATTTGGTTTAATTTGCTTTTGTATCAAAAGATGATATATATCGGTTGTCAATGAGTGAAATATGTTAGAGTTATGTCCTAGAAGTCAATAATTTAATGACTTAATTATTAGTTTATGTTTTGGATGAGATTTTATCATCTGTTCCTAGGTTTATTATTGACAGATCATTCAGGTTGAGGATCTGAATTGTAGATCTCTGTTGATCATTCTTTAGAATGACAATAATAAATCTAAACGGTCCATAATCTTGATAATTAACAAGGAACATTAATTTTCATAAAAGATTAGTATGCAAGTTAAGTGATGATTAAGTTCTACTAATCATAGGTAAAGAGTTACCAACTTAGTTGCATATGTGTATGTTATGGAACATAGCACAGGACTTGACCCATCGAAATAAACATATGGATTGTGTTATGTGTCATTGTTTATTTCGTTGTGATTTTGGTTCTAAGTTTGAGATGTTTATCTTTTCCACATGAGGATAGGTTCAATAAATACTGTCTACCGCTGATTCCCGATAAGGGCTGCTATACGGACTTTATTTATGTTCTCTTGAATTGTGCGGGGAAAAGTTAATCATCAAGAAAACCGTATGTCCCTCATTAATTCACTTAGTGAGTGACGATATCTGTTTGGGCCCCTTGATGGAGATAGATTGTTTGCATGCAACTTTATACAATTATCTCTAGATCAAGAAACGTATAATCTGCAAGAATGACACATTCCTATCTTGGATTATACGATGATATCGTGCGACATAAGAATCAAAATAGAGAAACATATTTATTCTCTTATGCAGGATTGAAATATTGTAGCAGTACACTATTTATGCGAATTGGGAGTCATAACGTGTTGCTAGATACCGCTTATGATTATTGGAATTAAATAACGATTTAATTCCATGGCCAACATAGCATAAATCCTCAAAGGGTCACACAAATAGGACATTAATCACACAGTGCATTATTTATTTATTCACAGCAGTAGGTTCTGTGGAAATATGATAAGATTGATTAATTAATTATATACCGTTGCGAACCGTTATAATTAATTAAGTCAATGGATCATATAGAAATAAATTAATGCATTAACTAATCCTAAAATAATTATTAATGAGTTAATAATTAATTTAGTTCAACACTTATCAATATAAATGGTTATATTGATTAATTGGGCCGTTATTTAAATAGCAAATATATAGCCCAATTAAAGAGCAAAGTTGAGGGACCTTAATTATATGAATTAATGGTCCAAATGAAGGGGTTTAATGGCCCATAAAGGCCCATTTCGTGGCAGCCATTTATGGTGGTAGGTTGGATGGCATAGTTGTAATTATGCAAGAAGTCAATTAGGTTTTGTGCTCTATATAAGGACCACTTATGAGAGCCTCCACCTAGACTTTTCTCTCTCCTCTCTTCCTCCCATTCTAGGCCGCCACCTTCCTCTTCTCTCCCTCTCTTTTGCTCATGTGTTGAGCTATTTTCTCTCCACTAAATCAAGGTTGTTGATTGATGCAAGAGAGAAAACCATAGGGATTAGGCTTGTTCTTTGGGTATGCTAGCACGTACCTTGTAGAACGTGATTAATCCTCCTTGGTGGACTCGAGGGCGATTACGAGACGTGGTGGAGACGGTGGAGAAGGCACGCCATCGATTCCCATGCCTTGGTCGAGCCCCGCGAATACGATTTCGCGGGAGGTATCGATTTCCCCTTTTTCTCGTGTGTTTGAATAGCTTGTGTACTAGATCTTGTGTGTGCTATGTTTGCTTGGTTAATTAATTGGTAATTAGCATAAAAATGAAAATTAGCACACTTTCTAACAAAATATAGGTATCTATTTCCCTTGTATAAACGCAGAATCTAATAGTGTAAATTAGAGTTCCCATTAGAGTAGGAAGCAGAAAAAACTGTTATAGTCTTTCCTTTTAGAATAACAATCAATAAAAATGTAACGATAGTTTCTAATGGCAGATCCATTTTTTATATTATTTTCCTTTGTGGCATATACAAGATAACAATCAATAATAGATTTATATTGAGATTAACGTATCCTATGAGTGTAGATTATTTCTTTATGAAAAAGAATAAATTAAATGGAAGGTTTCATTAGGTGTATATTGATTCCTCCGTCTAATCCCAAATATAGGATATCTTATTAATTTTGTACTTGCAATAAAAGATTTGATATGATTCCTTATGTCGTATCCTATTCTGTATTTTCAGGAACTGTACTGCAACTGATCTTTACCAGCATACATTAATGGTTCCAAGTTCCAACATATTCATATCTGATGCATAGTTGAGCAGTAAGTGTTAGTTTAGCCTCTTATTAGAGCCTCCATCAGCTTCAACATAAGTGTGGCCTGCCATTCCTTTTAATGAAGCATTAGCTTTATAAATAATACTTGTACAGTGTATCAATACTGGTAAATACCATTTTAAATGACAGTGTATCTATTTCAAATGCTCCAACTAATGCAGTATTGTCAGGTGACCATGAAAGGTTATCTAAGAATCCAAGGCTGATGCCCCCACAAGGCCACAACCCCATAGAATCAAATTAATACAGGCTTGTATCGACCATCATATTATGTTCAGAATCATGTCAATTAGAAATAATTGTCATTAGTTAAAATCAATTTGATCCAAGTATTTAGTCCTGTCAGACCGTAACCGGACAAAACCAAATTGAAGATCAAATTAATTACTATAAAGGGGATGTGCAACTTCAATTGATACGCGACTAAAACTGATATCACCATGGAGAAGAAGGAGACGAGTGCGATTCTATAACCCTAGCCACACTCGAAACGATGACCGGAGTGATAAAGTCAACGGCGGAGCCGTGGTGTTGTCCGAGTCAAAGGCAACAGAAATAAAAACACAAAGAAAGGGTCTATTGTGCAGGAATCTTGGCGTAGATTCAACGGATTGATTTCAATCCACTCTACTTACACAATTTTAATTTGAATCTAATTAATTATTTTATTTTATTATTATTAGAGCGCGTATTATTTTATTTTATTTATTTTATATGTTTATCATTAAATATAAAATATATTTTATGTTTATTATAAAAATCACTGTGGATTATTATTACAAATTATTGAGCGGGGTTTATGACTTCATATAGTATCAGTATAAAATATAGACCATGTATCAGTACAAATATATGGACGATACTTTTATGTACTTGAAGAGATATATTTATCATGCCATATATATTTGATTAAAAGAATCACAAAAGTTAATGCTTCACCCTCATAAAAGATGCAAACCAAGGATATGCGTCAATGTCAAAAAAAATTATTGTATGATCGAGCATTATATAAGTTTGATAATCTAATACAAATTTTTCAATAATTTTATTTATTGAAAAATGTCAATTTTCTCGCTTGACAGCTGCAGTTAATATTTGGGGGAAAAAAATCCATGTTCATCAAACTATATTTTTTTTGTTCGTGATGAGCTGTTTGCCGGAACAAATTGCGCAAGACTGACCTAACCTAACGGATCAAGTGTTTCAGTCAAAATTAGAGGATCTCAAGAAATATTTGTTTAAATCGGTGAATATTGATGCTATCTTCAACACCGATCATGATAACGTTGACCTTAAATATTAAAAACGGACAACATATCCATGCATATTAAATAATATGTTCATATATTAAAGTACGCCCACACGTTGAGTGGGCTATGCTGCTAGTTGTTTATAATAAATTTGAGAGTAGGAAGAACCTATTCCTTTATATTCTTGCACCCATCCAAACGGAGCCTATACAAATAAAAATGAAGTTTGGAAAAGGCCATGTGGCGATGTTTATTAAGCCTTACATATGAAACTTGTTCTGAACTTAGGGTGCGTTTGGCAACCTAAGTTTAGCCTTCCTTTGAGGTTAGTACACTAATCTACATCAAGTATGTTTGCCAAATGAATCAAGGTTAGTGGGTTTAGTTACTAAACTTTCACTACCCAACTAACATAGTAAAATGGTGAGTTAGTCTTCCCCTTGCATTCAAGTGGAGAGAGAAATGTATAAAAGTTATTATTTGCAATTTTTTAATATTGGCTTGCCATCTTTAATTAATCCACCGATTTTTTTTTTCATTGCCATGAGAATTATAAACATTTAAATAATCCTTAATATAAATAAAATATGATTGATTAATAATTAATAATTAATAATAATAATAATTAAATTAATTAATCATTATTTTAAAATAATTAATATTAATATTAATACTAATATTAATATTTAATTAATAATTATTGTAATAATGATTTATTTCTATAATTAATAATTATTATAATATTTAAATTAATTAATAATTAATAATTCATAATTAAAAATAATCAATATTAATAATTATAAATTTTTAATTAATATTTACTGCAATAATTATAATATTTAATAATTAATAATATTTATTGTAAATAATAATTAGTAATTGATAATAATTTTATAAATTTACATAATCCTAAATATAAAATAATAATAATTATAATAATAATAACATAATAATAATAATAATAATAATAATAATAATAATAATAATAATAATAATAATAATAATAATAATGAAGATGATGATGATGATGATGATGATGATGATGATGATGATGATGATGATACTTAATAATAATTATTATAACATTGATAATAATAATTAATAATTATTTATTTTTATAATTTATAATTAATAATTAATAATAATACATTTTATTAAAATTAATAGTAATTAATATCTATTAATTAATAATAGTTAATAATAATAATTATAGCATTAAGGAATGATTGAGAGTATTTTGTTAGTATTAAGAATATTATTAATTATTAACGTTAATAGTAATTAATAGTAATTTTTATTATAGCATTAACGTTGTAATTTTATTAATAGTAATTTTTATTAAAATTAATAGTAATTAATAACTACTAATTAATTATAGAATTAACGTCTGTAAGCACTTTGATGACATTTATAAAAACCAAAAGTAATCAATAATTTATTCATTTCCCTCCATAACTAACCTCAATATACCACACCAAACAACATTTACTAACCTTAAACTACTACTAACCCCTTCCATTCACTACCCTTATCATTCTACCTCTCTAACCCCAAAAAGTACTAAACTTACACCACTAACCAAACTAAACCTTGTTTTGCCAAACGCACCCTAATATTTTTCAGATGTTCTAGCTTTGACTAATAAAAAAAAGATGCGGTATTGATAAATTTAGCCGGTGCCCGGTGTTGGTACTTTCGTAGCCACAAACAATAAATAGTGCGCTTGAACACGGAATGATATAGGGTTGGAGGTACTGAAAATCATTTGTAGACAAAAGTTCGTTGACTTGACTTCGGATTCTTTTAAGTTTTATTGGTCTAACAAAACTAGAAAAGAAAAAAGATAAAAAAAGATGCAGGATCTAACATCTAAGCTCGACTGCGCATGCTAGTGTCCTTATCCAACTTTTCAGATCTTCTGTGGCACTCCGAATGTCGGACGCCAAAGCAGATGGATTCTTTTTCATAGCTACTATTTAATAGCGATTACCAACTATAAATTAAGTGTTATATATTGGATATTGTCTGCGGGTTTGGATTCTTTTTTCTCTTCCTTCTTTTTATGTTGAATGTTTCTACGGTCATCTATGATTTGGATTATCATCGGCATGTGTTCAAAAAGTCCATGGTATTAAGTGTACGGAATTATCATATTATATGATTTCCTGTGTAGTTTAGTGTTGTAATTCTATCCTTATCGTACCAAACTCAATTAAAAAATAATTTATTGACAATGTCTATTTTGAGACGAGGTCAAAAGTACATTCTAATTGGACTAAAAAGCTAAAAAAAATAAGGCTTCACCCAATTTATCTTTAAAAAAAAGTTAAAAAGATAATAATAGAAAATATGGGGCAAATGATGCAAAATTGTATGTAGGGTATTTTCGGCATAAAATGCGGTTACAGTTAGGACTGAGCAAAAAACTTGGCCCTCGTGAGCTAGTTCGAACTCGAATAGAATAATACTCGATAGCAACTTGAGCTGTTTTAGCTTGAGCTGAAATAACTCGAGCTACACCGGCTCGGAAGGCCCATGAGCTGAGTTCGAGTTGCCTTCAGCTCGCTCAGTCCAACTCGTGAGACTTAGCCCAATTCGTTTGTTTAGTCTGTAATCCAGTCCAGTTTTTAATCACTATTCTATAACCCTAAGTTCTTTTCATTTTTAGGGGGAAATAGCTGTATCTTCCTCCTGATCTCTTCGTGCGCCTTCTATGTGCATTTTAAACATTGTTTAATATTTATATTGTTTGCTTTTTAGTTTAACCCATTACGAAGTTTCAAAGTTTGATATTTAATAACGAGCTAGTTTTAAAGCCATGAGCCAACTCGAGTTCTAATGAGTTGAGTTTGAGCTGCTAAAAAAATTCGAAATTGCCTTGTGTGCTGAGCTGAGCCAGCTCGACTTGAGATTAGCTATATCTTTGTACGTAGCCTTATGAGTGGACTAAATAATTTTTTAAAGAAATTTTGGCAACGTTGAGAAAAATTATTGTGAAATCCTAAATTTCGTGATTATCTCTGTGAACCCACGGTAGATAAAAGAAATTACTATCTACGTGTAATCTCTACAATCTCTCCATATGTAATCTCGACTTTATTCATTTTGTATGTCCAGTTTATTTATCTATATGTTCACTCTATTCAATTATAAGTTAAATTTTTTTTTTTTATTGTTGTTTATATTTTTATATGCATATTCAACTTATTTTTGTTGAACTTATTTGTTTATATGTGTTCACTTTAATTATTTAAATGTTCATTTTATCTATTTTATATGTTTATCTATACTACTTATAAACGCACTGACCGTAGAGATGTTACACGTTATGTCTAGCATGTAAAGTTGTAAACATGTGTTTTTACCGTTCGATCGATTTGATCAGTGGTCTGATATTAATCACCAAACGACGATATATTTTGATTTTCCGTCTAATAAAGAAATAAATTAAATAACATATTTATTTGTGTCGATACTAGATTAAGCAATATATTTTTATTATCTAATATTATTTTATTTCTTTATTTCTCCACGTATAAGACCATTTAAGCTAGTTCAAACGATGCTAAAATTACATATAATTGCAGTTATCATTTTTGGTTGATAAATACAAACTCCTGTTGCAGTGTTGCAGGTTCCAACAAAGACTTCACTGGATATATTAAGCCCAGACCTAACGAGGCCCACTGACATTGGCATGTCTATACCGACGTTTTCTGCCAAGTCAAATTTGGCATGCTGTGCCTATGTATACTGTATAGCCATGTCGTGTCAAGTTTTTGTCAAAATGGATACATTTCAGCGTTTCCAATTTTGTATGAACAAGGACCTGTGGTCTGTTGACAGTTGACATGCTGTGTATACATCATTTATTTCTTACATGAAGCCCCAGTTTAACAAGTAGGTCAACTAAAGCAGAAGGTAATTTTTTTAATTTTCTTATTAAAATTTCTGATAGAGACTAGGACCGAGTTTACTGTTATTTTGTGGTGTCAATTTATTCAAGGAATTTCCCTTAGCACCCAGCTTATTTAGTCCACTCATAAGGCTACGTACAAAGATATAGCTAGCTTTCAGTCCGAAAATATCTCCAGGATAGGATTATTCTGTCTGAATTTAAAGTCAATATGAAATTAGATCTTTATCAATAAGATAACTCTGACGTATATGTATAATATATATTTATTTGATATTTCAAAAGTCAGAACTTTATATTTGATTAAAAAGATAAAAAATCGTTCATATACTTTCCATAATTAATTTACGTAATACATTTATGCAACTTGAGGTAACATGGAGTTTGACTGGTCACAGTCAAAAGTCATAATAACTCAACCACAAATACAATCTTTTAATGCAAGACTAATTATACGATTTCTGAATTGGTCATTATTTGTCTTATCTTACAATAAAAGTACATCTGTAATTTTAATGTTACAACTTTTAACTTTAAAGTACTTTTAAAGATACAATTTAATTTATTACAAAAATTCAATATATGTTACAAGTTACAACTATACATAGCAATATAGCATATTATATATTCTTACATTTTTTGTATGTATTAGTGCAAAAATATAAATTATCTTAGTTTAGATATTCAGCAGACTAGTAGAGGAAATAATTTTGGATCAAAGACCCATATGTAGGTGGTCTTAAAATTCCTTGATCCGTTGATCGCACCATGTACAAAGGTCTTCTATGCACCGATACATTACAACCACACGTAGTCACGTAAGATTGTAATTTTATTAATTATTAACAATTCAACAGCATAACTTGACTTCACCCTACTAATTTTCTAATGAACCGATACAGCCTACAGGATTTCACTTTTTAAAGTGCTTTATACTTGTTAATGAGCAAGTGAAACTCTTCCTCTTTCTCTCCAATTATACTCTGTTCTAACCTATTGTAGAAAGTCTATTTGGAGCCGTTTGGATCGCTTAAGAATAAGAGGAATATTTTATTTCTAGACAGAAAACATTGAGAAGTGTGTAACTTTGTTAATGATTTGGATGGTTAGGAATAAATTTCTGTCTAGAAAGAGACTATTCCTCTTATTTCTAAGCGATCCAAACGGCCCAAAATCGAGATTAAAAAAACATAACCAAAGAGGAAAAACTGGAAGTATGAACATGTCATTAGATTTTTTTTTTGTCAGTGAGCAAATCAGTTTAACTAAATTCAAATCATTTACAGAAAATGAAAATATTATTATTGATGAATAAATAATATTATTGATGAACCGTTAGCTGCGATTATATTAACTTTTGAGGTTGTATTGGCTAATCTGAACTGTTCAATGTATTCTCCATATTGAAATCTCATTGGAGACCAAATATTACATTTTTCTAAATTTTTTTTGCTATTCGTTTGAGATTTTTAGAAATCATTATTATTGAAGGGTCCATAATTGTTTAGATTAAGAATTTTATAAAATACCAAAAAAATACTAAAAATTTTCAGAAAAATGTAAAATTTGGTTTCCAATGAAATTTCAATACGGAGAACATATTGGACGGTTCGGATCGACTATTAGATTCTTAAAAATTGAAATTTCATCGTAGCTGACGCCTGACAGTCTCATCGACTGATTTTAGTCTACCTCATAATATTTAAGTTTGGATGGGCATAAATACAAAATGGGCAAATTTTTATTCTAAGATATTCCATTAATGTTTCGTATTCAACAATAGCAGCCGATGTTGACTGATTACTTAACCGATCTTAGAATAAACTATATAGATTTTGAAGAGCATAAAAAAAAAGTCTCTTTATATACATCTTCAAAGTTTCCGGCTATAGAGCACTGACTTAAGATTCACTTCTTCCTACCGATGGAGAAAGGGAAACTTCACATAGCCATGGTGCCATGGCTTGCCATGGGTCACCTCATACCATTCATGGAATTATCCAAACGGATAGCCCAACAAGGCCACAAAATCTCTTTTCTTTCTACGCCAAGAAACCTTACAAGACTCCCAAAAGTGCCTCCAAATTTGTCCCATCTCATAAACCTCATACAGCTTCCCTTACCTCCGACTAAGAACTTACCGGCTAATGCCGAGACAACCATCGATTTGCCATCTGATGATCTGAGACCCTACCTAAGGATAGCGTATGATGCTCTAGAGCACCAACTGTCAGACTTTCTAGAAATGGCCAGTCCAGATTGGATAATAGTCGACTATGCACCGTACTGGGTCCCACGAGTGGCAGCCGGGTTTGGAATCCCATGTGCATATCTCGGTCTATTCAGTGGTGCGACCCTCACCTTTTATGGGCCTCTGTCAGAGTTACGAGGAGATACACCGGGACGTAAGAAACCTGAAGACTTCACAAAGGTGCCTGAGTGGGTCCCATTTGACAGTCCAGTATTTTACCATGGACATGAGGCACGTCAGTTATTTGAACCAGGAGTTATACCTGACGAGTCCGGTGTGTCAGAATCATATCGGTTTGGCAAGGTAATAGAAGACTGCAAGGTAGTGGCTATACGTACCTGTGCCGAATACGAGCCACGATGGTTAAAGCTCCTAGGTGAGATGTACCAAAAGCCAGTCATACCGGTCGGTGTTTTTGCACCATTACCAGAAAAAGATGTATCATTACCAGATTGGTTAAAGAAACAAAAACAAAGCTCAGTAGTTTATGCTGCCTTTGGTAGTGAGGCCAAGCTTAAAAGCACACAAGTGCATGAGATTGCACTTGGTTTGCAGCTTTCACAACTGCCATTTATTTGGGCACTAAGAGACCTCAGTGGATTACCTGAAGATTTTGAGGAGAAGACAAAAGGTCAAGGAATTGTATGTAAGGGGTGGGCCCCACAAGTAAACATCTTAGCGCATTCGTCAGTGGGAGGTTTTTTGACACATGGTGGTTGGAATTCAATTGTTGAGGGGCTTGCATTCGGGGTGAAATTGGTAGTGTTACCTCTAATATTCGATCAAGGCCTAAATGCAAGAGTTATAACAGCGCAAGGGACTGGAATCGAGGTGGAGAGAAATGAGACAGATGGGTCATTCACGGGTCAGGATATAGCAAAGAGTTTGCAGTTGGTTATGGTGGAGAAAGAAGGTCAAGAATTGGGGCGCAAAGTGGAAGAGTATAAGAAGATTTTTGGAGACGAGGAGTTGAATCAGAGGTGTCTGAGGCATTTCCTCGAATACTTGTCGGACAATAGGAGACAATAGGAAACGGTGATGTTATGTGTGTGTTTGAGTTGTGTTGTTATCGGCATATTTTTCTAGTAGATGTCAACTATTATTATTATTATTGTTATTTTTTTTTGTTCATTTTCTTTCTTTTTGTTGTTGAGTAAGAACAATGAATGCCTTATCAATCTCTCCTTGGTATCCAATTAAATGAAGTTCATATATATATTGAACTCTTAACAATAGCATACTACCTATAGCGGCGAGCCGGCGACTCCCCAAAAAAAGAAAGAAATGCTAACCTCATAACTCATTGACGCATGCCTACACAAACGCATACTTAGCATCATACTCAATAACCACCCGTAAATTTTAATATAAAGAATATTTATTAAAAATTTTAAAAGAAACAAAAATTTATTTTAATAAGAACCAAATAATTAACCGTTTATGTAACACATTAATCTCTCCCTTAATTATCTGTTTATAAAATACATTACACGAAATTGCGAGTTTTATAAACAGGTAAGTAGCCCAATAACGCATTTCATAAACAGATAAGTAGTCTGAATTTTGACAGTCTACGTTTCATAAATACCCTAACATGGCCGACATATTAATGTGTTTTATAAACGCGTAATCAGGCTTATAACTTATTTTTATAAACGGATAATTAGACCAAAAATTTGGATATATATATATGTGTATGTGGTGTGTGTCTTTCTTTCTCGCACCACATAAAGTAGAAAACAGAAAAGAGAAGAAGATAAAAGAAGAAGAGAAGAAGAAATAACGGGTCGCACAACTAAAAATGTTACTTGGTGCGAAATTAATAGCCATAAGAATTTTGTGCGACATAATTATTTAGCGATACATGGTTACACACAATCCTTATGGTTATTAATATTTCACCAACTATAAATAAAAAAATTTTGCTGTGAAATTCTTTATTATGTGTAGAGGATGGGGGCTAATTAATGGTTCACCCTACGAATCAAACAAAATAGGGTGAAACTATAATTCAGCAGCCAACTTCTTTGAATAAGAATCTGTCTAGAATGCAAGCATCTACACTAAGGCTATATATGAGTCCGAGTTTGAACGAGTTGAGCATAACTCGAACTCGAACTCGTTACAACTCGTGACTCATTCGGGAGGCAGTTCCGAGCTATCCGAGCTAATTCGAACTCGTCATTTTGTAACTCGAGTCAACTCGTGACTCGGTATTTAACTCGTGAATATAGTGAATAGATGTTATATGGTCGGTATTCAGTTCGAATAATTAAGTTGATTGATTATAGTTTTTAGTCAATTTAATTAGAGAGATGTTATATATTATTACCAAATAATAGCACAAGCTCATTCTAGCTAGTTTTCTCCTTTTGTTTGGAAAACCGTTGTATTGATGCCAAATTTATTTGACATCCTTGACATCCCACCAAATTATTGTCATACTATAAAAAAGTAGAATTGTAGAAATGTTCTAAATATTTTATATATATTATATATGTGCCCAATATGGTCGAGAATCAATTAGGCATTCATCAAGCGCTTTGAAAATGGCTAGCTCTATTTTACTAGCACTGAATTAATAGCCAGATGGTTCTCATATTCCGTCAAAAATTATACACAACCTATTCAACTACACAAAAAAAAAGAAAAGAAAAGAAAGAAGACCCTACTATGTTTCATCTTCTATTTTAATATTAATTTTTGAATGTCAAACTTATATCAAATAAGATTGGATGGCATTATTTTTCTACTCTTTAACTACATGTAAACTTTCCACCATAGATGTAATATCAGTTAGGATAAGAGGTAAGCTACTATATTATCTTTCTGTTATTTGTATGGTAGTTAAAAATTCTCCTTTTTAGGATATTGTCAGAACCTTAGTTTTTATTTTGAATGATCAATTATAAAGTTAAAAAAATAACTAACAATTTATTTATTAATTAATTATTTTTTAGCTAGTGCTCCTGCCATTAGATAAGCAATAAATAGTGCATGTCTGGAGGCCAATACACAAGATACTATTAATTAAATTAAATAAACCAAACTTATGGAAGCGTTGTATTTGCGTAATTGATGTGTGTAAAATTGTAAATGTAATATATTCAGAACTCGCAGTTTTTTAAAAGAATTGCGGCCCATGATGACGAAAGGATCTTGAGCTCTAATGGGCCGAATTAACCACAGTATGCTTGTTTTATAAGTAGAGACGGGGTGTGAGGTCAGCTCATTTAAAAGTACAAACAAGTGATTATTTATTACAACTATCCGGGTTCCGAAGAAAACCAGAGTAAAAATGTGGCCTAATAGCTCAGTGGTAAGAGTACTAGGCTGGTCTCCATGAGGTCAAGGGTTCAAGCCCCGCATACACCTTTAATTTCAAAAAGTTGGATGGCAAAGACCTCCCTCTTTCTTCAAAAAAAAAAAAAAAAAAAAGGATGGTGCAAAAAAATCACATCAAACATGGCCCCTCCCAGCCAAAGCAATGCGAGATCCTACCAACTGATTCTGAGTAAGTTTTGTTATGTCACCTCCCTCAATGTATGATGATAATTTCTTTGTTCTTGATTTTTGCATCATAGGATTAGTTTTCTTTTTGGTAGCAAGTCTGGTTATGATTTCGTTAGATCACAAGTACCATTTCCTTACATCAGTGACACCAGGATACACATTGCATTATATGGAAAAGCAAGATTTTGTCGTTTTCCATTTATAAGTTTTTTTTTTCTAATTGTCATGATGAATTTCTAGGTTGGACTGTAATAATTGCAAGATGAAATTCGGCTGCTAGGGCTGTCTAACGTTGACAACAGATACGGAAAAATACGTTTCCGTTATTCGTTACGTTGGATCAACGGTGAAAAAATTGTTTCCGTTGTACGTCGTGTTTGATGGACGGCACAAAATTTTTCATTCGTAGATGTTCCGTTTTACTAAACGTTCACAACGTTAAGCAACGTTGGTGGGAGAGATTGATAGTCCATTAATTGTGGTGATCTATCGTAGGTTACTTAGAGGAAAGAAGGAAGCGCCATTAATGGAGGAGCATTTGATTTGGGGACCGAGGGATTGAAATTGGGAGGGAAAGAAAGGAAGCAACGGAGGAGGGATGAAAAATTTTCTACCAAAATTTTGCATCGGACAGAGTGCAAGGAAACAAAATAATTTAGTTAAAAGAAAAAGAAAAGTTATCTATTGAAACAATGCATTGAACAGAGTGCAAGGCAACTTTTCGTTTATTCCGCCTAAAAGTTATCTACTATCAATTATTATTCCATACTCAGAATTGACGGAACGAATATAAACGAATACGGAATGGGACTATTTCGTTTACCGTCCGTTTCAGCTGAAGAAACCAGACACAATATCGTTTATCCGTTTCGTTTTTGTAACGAAAACATATTTCGTTCCGTTCGATGTTCCGTTTCAACGGAACAGGCACGGAAAACGTCAAACGTTACTCCGTTGACAGGCCTATCGGCTGCCTTAAACAACTAGCTGAGCACAAATGCAACAACTACAAAAGGATGCAACAGCTTAAGGGACAGAAGCAAGATAACACCAAGAAAAGCAAGAACGGGCTGGAGAAGAAGAAGGAGAAGGAGGAGGAGAAGAAGAAGAAGAATAAGGCGAATTAGGAGATGCTTAAGTTTGTCATAATTCCTCATATTCTCCTTCTTTTCTTGCTATTGCTTGATACTTTTGTGTAAGCCTGCTTGATCAAAGTTCGATTATTGTGGCTGTTCTGTGTTTGATGCTTTTTTGAAGATAGTTCTGTGTTTGATGCTTAATTTGCCATAGTTTGATTTCTCATTTTCTGTGTTTTTTTCTCTATGTAACGTTGCTTTATACCCAGAATTCTGTAGCATTGCATAATTAATGTGGTTGTACTCTGTTTTTTGTTGTTCTTGTTTTTGGAACCTTGCTACGTACCTGTTGATCTTCCTAACTGGTATTGATCCATACTGGCCTATACCTGCGTTAATAAACTTACATTGGTGGTGCACTTCTAGATTTTTGTCTATTGTTGCTATGTGATGTGATCGGAACCCTGTATCAGTCCCGTACCTGTCCCTATCTTGTTACAAGTACCAAACTCTTGTTTCCAGGGGCTCTTTATATGAACTTTGCTGTAAATTAAACAGAAATAAAAAACTCGTAGTTTATTGATTTGTTCTTTTCAAATAAACTAATTTGTGATTGTTCTTGATTTATGTCTATTGTTGCTTTGTTCATTCGGATCTCATTGTAGCTTTTTGGTTTGGATATCCATTGTGGGTTCGGTCTTGAGACACCAAACCGATATCTTTGTTGGTCTTTCCCTCTGTTGGGTTTCATACCTAAAGCAACAAAAATATAAGCATTAAAGTATATGAGTAAATTGGTGTCAAGGATTATTTATTGGGATGAGAGGAATCTAACAAACTAAAATTAAGCATTTTGCCTCTTTGTCATTGGTGACACCAAAAGAGGAAAAGGAAAAATAAAAGGAATATTGGCTTTGTATTGATACTCAACGGATAAAAAATGGAGCATGCACCGTATTGACAGATTTGCTTTCCTTTTTCCCCTTTTCCTATATATATGTATTTTAAAATTGATTGTCCGATATTTTATTTTTTATTATTATTTTTTTTTTGCGATTGTACAATCCCTGATTTGGACAAAGAAAAGTCATTGCTGTGTTTAATGTTAAGCGAATTGTATACGAAACAAAAATAATGTATGTTTTTTTTCCCTCCCAACCTAAACTTGCATATTATAAAAAGTAATAATAATAACTATTTTCTCATTTTATGCTAATCAAATAATTGAATAGAAAGAAGCCAACAATGGATCTTTTAATTGCATTGATTTTCAATTACATCATGTAACACGAACTATATAATTTTAAAAAATATATATCTAAAGTGTGAACTACAGAATTACAGGACTGTATATAGTAGCTAGTAATAGTGTCAGCCTTTGAGGTATGCACATCTGATGTCATACGAAGCCTAACCAGCAGAGAAAAAGTGACACAGTGGACAAATATGAATTTCATTTAAGCTCACTGAAGTTGGGGCTCCAACCAAACACAGTTATACGGTTCTCTGAAGATCTTGAAATCAGGATTATGCATTCTGGTTTTCATGCAGTAGTAGAATGTGCTCTCCTTGGTTTCATCATGTAGTCGTGGCAAAAACACTTTGTTTCTGAAGATTTTCCTTGGCAAAGTTCTTGCCATAGAAGTTCTATAATCCAAAAATAGTGTCACATCTCCTAGATCTCCGAGCAAATTCCAAGCCATATTTGATCTATCCAACTTGAAAACACGAACATACTCCATATTAAAAGCTCGAAACACAGAGATCAGCTCACCATCACACTCCAGCAAATAACAGTGTTCTGTGCCAATGTCAGGTGCCTCTAAATGAATCGGTGATGGCTTATCGAGGACTCTCCATGTCTTATTTTCTGGGTTGAAGGCACCAAGATTTCCCCATCTCCCCAAACAATAGAACTCTCCATCGAAGAAAACGGGATTATTGTCGGTCCCAGAGAAAGGGAGATCATTGTCAAATTGCATCTCGTACCATTCTTCCTGTCCATAGTGCCATGCAATAATCCGTGTAAAGTCACCTCTAGGTGGGCTAACAATTGCAAATACCGTACAATTTGGAGAGTTCTTCGGCGGACAAGAAAATGCGATACCATTGTAGGAATAATCATCCTCTAATATTGGGAGATGATGAAAATCATTGGTGAATGGGTTCATCAAACAAAGAAGATCGGAACCTTTTAGTGCCAGGATCCACCCATCTTTGGAGTAGAGCAAGCGGGTTGGTACATCAGATGAAGAAAGTCCCTTCAAATTGAGAGTAAATTGTTTGCCTTTATAAGGAGAATACATTTGACATGTACCACATTTCTTGGGGCAAGACATGAGCCACAATGGCTCTTCTTCCATCGTATCGGGGAGCTGCTTTGCCCATAACTTGCAAACAGCTCGAAGACGAATGGAATCTTTCAAAGGTAATTGTTCTGAAATTGACTGCACGATGTCAATGGGCAGATTTGTCAATTGCATAGAGATAAACATAGCACCCACACTTTCATCATTTTTAACCATGCCACAACCTTTCTGACAAACCTGCACACCAGTTAACTCGGTCATCCAAAATTTAAAAGGATGCAATTTAATTCACTGCGTGCAATTACCAGAATCAGTAAAGACAATTATACGTTTCTATAAAAAAAAGAAAAATAATATGCTTACTAATACTAACAAAATAGGGACAAACATACCTCACTGCGTGCAATCGTCTCAAATGAAGTCAAGAGCTCATCGTTCTGAATTGGTCGTCTACGAAATTATTGTTAGTTAGATTGTGTATAATTCAATAAAATAATACAAAAAACAAAAAAAAAGGCATATACATGATGTAGTCTTTCTTTATACATACCTCACAGGGAGTATCCAATGGAAACATGATTTTTTCTGTACTGCCTCTGCAGTCAATAATTTAAATTCGATTGTTTGATCTTCCAGACATGTTTTGTAGATCCTTTCCCCGTCATAGCACGACAATATATGATAAACACAATCCTTGTCAAATTGAGTATCCTGTGTGCAAAATGATTGGCCACCGTTCCGATCAAGTAAAAATGCACGATCTCCAATACTCTCCACTCTCAACCATATGTATTCATCTTCAAAATCTAATAACTTATATATCTCAATATCAACAATACTAGTAGTCATTGGCAAACCAGGAAAGCGCGTTCGAACAAAGAAAATATCACCAGATGACTCCACCAAATGCTCCAAAAATCCAATTCCGAAGGAAGAAAAGTCAGGTGTATCCATGCTTATACTTTCCACACAGCCAGTTGAAAGGGATGCTAAATCAATTATCTCTATATCGTGGAGAACGACATATAAATTTCCATTGTAGGTCAGCATATTTTTTGCTCCAACAACATCGAAATCAACAGGCAACTTAGTCCACTCTTTGTCGCATGGATGGCAAAATAAAAGAAAATTTTCTTCCATGCCTAAGAATAATATGGTGCAATCAGGAGAAGCTGGTGAAGAGGTTAAAGTGCGGAAACCAAGGGATGAGAATGGTTCCTTGATAGGAGGAAGATCAATCTTTGTTAAGGAGTAGATGTTCAATAAGAAACAATCATCACTAAGATCGTCCACCAGAAATAGCCACTCTTCAAAGCGCGACAAGCATAGTTGGCCGTGCATTTCATAGATGTTTCTTTCTTCAATGCTTCCATTTAAGGGATTAATAAACATCTGGGTTTCTTTATCAGATCCACGAGCTTGAATCAGCCATGGTTGGTCGCCAAAACCACATGGAAACATACTTTTAGGTCTTGGCATGACTATTCGCACTAAATTCTTGATTAATTGCTTACCTAAGTTTAATGTAAAAGGATAATGTATTATAATGATTTATATGGCAAGGGAAAGCAACAACTCAATGCTATATATCTAGAGATGAGTATGTGTAATAACACTGATATTTATATTATAGGATTTAAAAATTGGAGGGCCCTATATTCCGGTAGGAGAGAATAAAAATTGGTTTTTTTTATGGACATTCAACTCAGTTATTTTTTAAATTAAAATCCTAAAATTAAAAGGATATTTTTTTCTGTATCTTATAATTATGGTTATATTTTATTTAGCATGGGAACAGCGAATAAAATAAAAGCACCGGAATTATTTCCAGGATTAATTCTATAATACAAGCTAAATAAAAAAAAAACAAAATTGCCCTTTATAAAGTCATACATGTAGGTCTTGTATGAAAACTGATATGAATATGCATCTGCTTCTACGTACGTTCATAGAAATAGTTCAATTGACAAAGTTAAAAGTACTTTCAAGATAAATATTTATTTTAGCAATTTGACAATGAATATGACAAAATTATATTAACATGGAGTAGAAAAATAAGTTGGTTAAAGAACCTCATAACAAAAGGAAAGGACTCATTACCTGCAACGAACCAAATTCCAGGAGTTGTTCCTCGGTGTTGTAAATATTGTCTTGACTTTTGCCTGAAGAGATTATTTTATCTACGGATATATGAAGATATATAACTATGCGGGGGTGTGGAATATTAATTGAGAGGAGAGGCGGTGAAAGGCCCGGCCTGAATATTAGTTATGTGTTGATACCCTCTGATTAACTCGTACTCTCAATATATACAAGACGAATGAGGGGCGTATATAATTATATAAAGAGGTAAAACTAGTAAGCGACTATTTTTGGGTGTCTAATTCTTATAACTAAACTTTCCCAATTTATCGCAGATCAGTAGCAGAAGGTCTTTTCTTCCTAAATTTATTCATTTATATTTCTTTCTTGAAATAAATTTATAACAAGGGTTTTATCTGGCAGCTGCTTCGGCCAGCAGCTAATTTTCTTGGTACAACATTTGTGGACAGAATTGCCCCCTTTAACTAAGTATATTTATTCCAATACTATATTTTATAATATTTTAATTAAATGCAATCAATTAAAATTATATACAAGAATATAACAAATTATTTTATCCAAAATTGCTAGTGAAATTAAAAGGAAAGAAAATTCAGTGTGAGCAAATTCATCAAATATATTTTCTAGTGGCGTGATGTATATGATACATAGTCTAATCTAAATAATGTGGATTTATGTACGACCAATAGTTTAATTACAACTTCAAATATAAGGTTAAATTGCATTTGGTTAGTAAGAGGATAATACTGTCCATTAATGTTGTACGGAGAAAATTCGCTGCTGCCCGAAGCAACTGCCGTTTTATCTATTTGAAGCAGTACTTATAGTCTCAGTAGGCAACCCAAGATGAAATAAAAATGAATCAAGACCAATATCGAAATATAATTAATTAATTGTGTGATATATAAGTTCAAATGCGATCCTCTAAAAACTTTAATTTTAAACATTTTTTGTTGAAGCTTTTATTATAATAATAAAATAATTAATTGAATGTGATATTAATCTGAAATCAGTATAAATTTGATCAACATTTGTATTGTTTGCCATTGAAATTAACGATATCCATGAAATTCGAGCACAAACTTTAGTAATAAAAGTTTTCTTTAAAGTTTAAACTGAAAGGCCACTTTATTTTTTAAATTAGTTTGTTATTGAAAGTATGAATCAAAATTCAATATACTATTCACTCCGCGCTTCGTATGATAAGCATTCAATCTGGTTTAAACTTTAATGTTGGTTTGTACAGAGAAAATGGGGGAACCTCAAGTTAGCATTGGGGGGGGGGGGGGGGGGGGAATTGCTAAAAATGGAGTAATTAAGAACATATCGGAGCTCTGTTTGCTTGGCATCGATCAAAATCACAGATTTATTTATTCTCTCTCGGTGCGTTTGGATAGGTGTGGGAAGAAGGGAAGAAGGGAAGAAGTGGGAAGAAGTATTGGGAAGTGTGTAACTTTGTGAAGAGTTTGGATTGTTTATAATTTTTTTTCTTCTTCTTCTTCCTTATTCTTCTTCTTTCTTCCAACGATCCAAACGCACCCTCTTAATCTCTTTTTAGTTCCTATTCCAATTAAAGGAGGTCATAGGATAGGAGCATTAAAAAACATAGGACAATTACTTGATTTTAAATTTTCAATAGAGTGGTAGCTTGGTTGTAACTTTTTTTTAGGCTTGTAGCTTTGCAGGTCAACTGGTCAAGTGCATCCGCCACATTACTCCCCTCTGATACGGACACGGATGAGGATACGAATTATAAAGTACTAGCGGGATCTCGGTTGCGCAATCTATTTTTTTTTATGATCTGATAATAAAATAGTATATTGTTGGAACAAATATGCGAAATATTTAAAGGATAGAAAATTTAAAATTTTAGAGTAAGTATTTTAAGTATTTAAATAATCATTTGATGAAAAAAAGGCAAGAAAGACTTTTAAAAATTACAAAGGGAAAAAATAAAATTATTCTGATTTTTCTAAAAGTATTAAAATCATATGATTTTTCTAAAAGTATGTAAATCCTATTCTCAGGACATGGTATATATCCAATAGTACACAATCGCTTTAGAATACATGTAAATTTCAAACAAAACAATAATTAAAATCTCTGCAACATAATCTGTGTATGATATTTGAAAGCATGTCATAATAACATTTTTATTTTCATTGATCGTATATGATATGTAATTTTTTTTTCAATTTTCCTTATAAAGGCAAATATTTCCTTAATCAGTATTATTAATTTTTTTTTAATCTTTTAAAGGATACGCTTAAAACAAACTAAAGATATGCAGGTCTTCATAGCATCCGAAAAGAATAATGTGACGCTTAGTATCTATGTTGCACGGGTACAGGTTCGAGTACCGTACCTGGTACGATTCGAGTACGGCGGTTTGAAAATTTTCAAAATTCTCCAGTACGGATACGACGATATATATAATTTGAATATTGGGTGTATGTATCTGTGTATGTATGCCAAACAAATGAAAAATCTTCACCAGTAAATAGTAATTATTCGACCATCCGTGACTTTGTTATGGTATTTTTACCATAAGCTGAAGTCCAATGGTTCTGGTGTTCAGTTCACGGTTTAATTTTTTTTTTCCATACCAAATTAAATGCATTTGTCACAAGACCATTTTAATTCCTAACCATTTTGAGGATCAATGTGAACTTCAAACAAGAGTGACTGTTAGACAAGAAAAGAGCAAGGCTATCAACATTGAACAACAAGGCCTGACAATATAGCTAGTGACTTTATTCAAAGGAACCCACAGTTTCTCATATTAGTTGGTAGGATTTTTTTTGCTCATAAAGTTGGTGCTCGAACTTCATGAGGATCGTCATTTTTATTTACAACCATTACAATTTTAATCAAATCTATATATACTTATTTCAGATCAATCTTACACATTGAATTAATTACTTTATTTTGATATTATTAGCTGCATCTTGACATAATAGTTTTTTTGACGGTCATATTGGTCTTTTTTTTTTTTTTGTACTGGCCTATTATTGCTTCTAATAGGAAATTCCGATTTTATAATTTTATTTTCAGGCAAAAAAAAAAATTAGAAAAGAGTCAAACAAGGAGACTTGCGGGTTGATCTGTGATAAATTGGGTGATAAGTTATCACCCAATACTGATAAGTATGTATGACAGACGCAAAAGTAGTTGTTGACTTGTTTTACCCAATACTGATAAGCCTTGCTCTTTTCTTGTCTAACAGTCACTCTTGTTTGAAGTTCACATTGATCCTCAAAATGGTTAGGAATTAAAATGGTCTTGTGACAAATGCATTTAATTTGGTATGGAAAAAAAAAAAAAATTAAACCGTGAACTGAACACCAGAACCATTGGACTTCAGCTTATGTTAAAAATACCATAACAAAGTCACGGATGGTGAACCTCAACGTACAGGGAAATATGCTAAAACATGTGCTTAAGAATTTGTATGATATTTGGAAATAACTTTCAATCTCAATCACTTAACAATGCAGCTTACAGTACCTTGTTCCTTTGTTTATTGCTTGTAGTTATTTAGTATAATTTCCAAATAATGTAAGGACCTGATGATCAAATAATTACTATTTACTGGTGAAGATTTTTCATTTGTTTGGCATACATACACTTACTGTGATTCCTTAGTTGCTCAGTTAAAGTATGTCCAATCATACTTGTGTTTGTGCACATGACTGTAGATAGCCAACCTATCCTATAGTGAAAACTGCTTTCAATGAGTATAAGCAAAGACATGTCAGAGATGTATGGAGTATATATTGGTACAACCTCATCACTCCAACTGGTACCAAGCCAGTAACCTTCTGTACCAGCAACCTGTGGTGGTCCCACCAAAGGAGAGATGCACAACAAAAACCAACACCTAGGCCATCTTCCCAACGATCCTGTGACGTTGTAGAACCTCTCCCTGGAGACGGTGTGTGGCCGGAAATGGACCTGAGGCCTTAACGGTTTCCTAACCAGTGGTAAAAGCTCCGATAACAAAAATAAAACCTGTCCCTTCTGTTTGAACTCGGAGCGGTTTCTTCATCCTCCCACGAAACTGCCACACTCGATCCCGTTGAGTGCCGTGGCAGACTGGCAGGAGATGACAGCAATCTGCCGGGAAACCTAGCGGATTCGTACCCGATAATTAGGGCTCCATTAACGGAAACAAGACCCATTCGTACCTGTTAAGTGACGGCTTAGTCAATGATAGTCCAAAAATTCTTGGCCCTTGGCCCGCTCTTTGGAAGACTGTCTTAAAATTCGGACCGGACCGGCCTTCAAAGGGTTTTTTGATGGACAAGGATCAAGAAAGGCCGGGTCTAAATTTTTTTTAAAGACGGATATTGAAGGGTCGGGTTTTGAAGGGGCGGATCCGACCTAATCGTTTAATAGTAGTGACTATTTGATCATGATGGGACGATAGAGATTAAAAAATTATTAAAAAAAATTAAATGTTGGTATTATTTTAGAAGGACTAAAAGGGCCAAGGACCTATAAGGGCTGTGTTTTCGAGGAGACGGTCTCTTGTTTAAAAAAATAAACCCGTCTAATCCGTTCCATCTCGATCATTTTTCTTAATCCGATCCGATCCAGTCCTTCTACCAAACTCATCAAGTTCGGTCCTTTAAAATCCGATCCGGCTCTTTTGACTTTCACCAGGCTTAGTAATGAATCCCAAATGAGCCCAACTTAAATCAGATTGTAGCACTCTAGGTTTCGGACAAGGTATACAGAAAAAAAGGAATTGGTGTACATTTTTTCTGGTCGATTTTTTCTTAGAATATTTCATTTTTGCTTTCTAAGATAACTGTAAAAAGATTATGAGAAGAATCATCTCTGAATGTCACAAAATATCACTTCCTCATGTAAATTATCCATTGGGTTCAAACAGATCACTATGTATTTATCCTAGTTTATCTAGTATATTTAAATTAAGCCGGTTTTGAATGGTTTTCTTGGCATTATTTTATTGAATATAAATTTCACAATTAGAACTTGGATTAATATTGCTATGCTTTTGATAGACTGCTTTCTCAAGGTAGTTAAATTAGGGATTTTGTAAAAGAAAAGAAAAGAATTTGAATTAATATTTAATTTAGGAATTACACTTGGATATGATATCCTTGTAATTTTCTCAATAGTAGCTACACGTCCTATACGGCCATTCGAAAAACAAACGTAGAAATTAGATTAAAATTTAATTTAGTATTAGATGCATTTTTTGCAAAATCAGAATTTATATTAGAAAATAAAGAATTTTTTTGGTTTAATAAGGAAAAAAAATCATTTTAATGCTAAGAGTGAAAGAAATTAAAGAACAAAATTTTTTTTTTCCATTTTCTCAATAGTAGCTACACGTCCTATACGGCCATGATTTCTTTGGTGAGCTTAATATACATAAAAATAAAACTTTTGGTGCCTTGTTGGCTTGTTGCTTAGAATTCTTTACTAATTGCAGTTTCAACATGGGCCTATCTATTTCATGCGTCTTGACCGATTTATTGCATGCTATTGATCGATATCTCCACTCTCACAAGGAAACTTCACTGAGATATATAGAAAAGGTTGGTGTTCCTATTTAAATTTTAGTTTTGTTTTGAGCCTAGGGAAATATGAAGCAATAACCATATTCAAAAAAATATTCAATTGCAAGCAATTATCAAAATAGTTCAGAATTAAACACACAAGTCACCATAGTATATACTAGAAAAGTGTAATAACTATTTTTCATATGCACTTGTACAACAGGAGTTGAGTTCCTTCTGAATGCAAATTTTATCTTTAATTTTCATATGCACTTGTATAAATCTGAAGGTTACAATGAGACGAATCTATCAAACTAAAATTAAGTAATTTCACACTTGATGACACCAATACAAAAATATAAATAAAAAGAAAACCTTTGTTATTTTATGTTTAATGGAAAAAAAATAGCATAGATAGCTTAAAATTTATCGGGATTGATAAGGATCATTTCCAGATTTTATTATTTCCATCATCCTCTAATAGTTAGTTAATTGCATTCCATAAAAAGAAAAAAATGGATGAGGATGAGGAGATGATTTTTCTAACGCATTTTCTATTTTTGAATGAGGGGATGACGGAAAGGAGGGATGAGCGAACAGAAGAGAGGGAGGGATGGGCGACACAGAAGAGAGGGAGGGATGGGCGACACAGAGGGGAGGGGTGGGGGGAAGGGGTGAGGGGGAGGCGGAGGAGCGACACAGAGGGGAGGGGTGGGGGGAAGGGGTGAGGGGGAGGCGGAGGAGCGACACAGAGGGGGCAAATGAAGAGCGACACAAAACTGTTCTATTTAATAAACATTTTATGTACTAACTGTTCTAGTTAAAAACATAACTGTTCTAGTTAATTATATAATTGTTCTAGTTAAATATATAATTGTTCTAGTTAAAAACATAATTGTTCTAGTTAAAAACATAATTGTTTTAGTTAAGTACATAACTGTTCTAGTTAGAAAATATAATTGTTCTAGTTAGAAAATTTAATTGTTCTAGTTAAAAACATAACTGCTCTAGTTAAATACATAACTGTCCTAATTAAAATACATAACTGTTCTAGTAAATATAGGACACGTTTGGATGTCATGTGAATAGCGATATTCACGATTAAACTGAATATGCACAAACCAAACGACATGTGAATAAGATGAATACCTCTATTCAGCAGTGAATAGCTATTCGAGCAAAAGTTCGAATAAGAATCGTACATCTCTGTGACCCTCTTTGAATATTATTAAAATATGTGAGACGATCTGTGACCCTCTTTGAATATTATTAAAATATGTGAGACGATGCAATTCGGATGAGAGAGAATGTATGGATGGAAGTGATGAACTATTAAACAAATGGCCGGGAGATGCATTTCTTATTTCGAATTGTTACAACTTTTTCTTATCCATCATCATCATTATTTTTCGTACAAATCTATTTATTCAAATATTATGTTATTATAACTATCGTTAATACTATCAAAATATATATATAATAATAATAATAATAATAATAATAATAATAATAATAATTAATTTAATTCATTATTATTATTATTATTTTGCAAAAAAATAAATATGTTCTATTTATTCAAATATTATGTTATTATAACTATCGTTAATACTAACAAAATTAATAATAATAATAATTATTATTGTTATTATTATTACTATAGACATCGGATACAATGTTAAAATAAATTTTACTTAATTAAAAATTGGTTGTACAAGTAAACAAAATAAATCATTAATATATTAATTTTCTTTATTCTTATTCTCAACACACCATCCAAACAATATTTCTCTATTCATGAATAGGCCTATTCTTCACCGAATTCTATTCACATTCTTATTCATGAATAGACCTATTCATGTTTATTCACGACACATCCAAACGCATCCATAGTGTTCTATTTAATATAGTCTCTCTATGACTCATCCCCTTTCTCTCTTGAGACTCAATCCCTCTCTGTTTTGCTGAGCATCCTCCCAACGCTCCCTCCCCCCTTCCCCTTCCCCTTCCCTCCCTCTGATTCGTTGAGCATGCTCCCAGCACTCATCCTCTTATCCCTGGACATTCTAAAATGGAAATTATTAACGCGTTTAAGAGGGGATGAGAGGATGACTCTAGATAAGTATTTTTTGAAAATAGAAAAAATTAAAACGCGTTTTAGAGGAAATGAGGAGATGATACGGAAGAGAGAATCACTACTAGAATGTCAATTATTTGCTTCGCAAAAAGGCGTCCCTATTTCGACACGAAAAGCTATCTGCGTCCACCTAAAGACGCTACCCAAGCGACTCCGATACTCTAGCCGCTAGTAATAAACATCTGTGTCGCGAGGACGCGGGTTACTTAACGCGTCCCTATATCTGTGTCGGGATAACGACGCATACCATGTTCTCTGATCGCTTATTCAAACAATAAGCGCGTCTCTATTTAGAGGTTACTATGTCGGTATACCGACACCTTTATTAAGCGACCCAAATAATATATTGTCAGAATTTATTGGGGCCCACAAACTATATTTGTCGGTATACTAACACCTTTGATCAGCGACACATATAATATATTGTCAGAATTTAGCGGGGCCCATAATTTATAATAGTCGGTATATCAACGTTTTTTATCAATGATCCAAATGATATATTGTCAGATTTAGCAGGGTCCACCATTATTTAATTCATATAATTTTAATTATTCACAGCTATTTGGATTTCTCAACCATACACATTATTCACATTGAATTAAACAAAAATCACACAAATATCTATTATCAATTGAATTGCAAATCAACATCCAATAGAAATAACAAACATGCATATGTTTTGATACAAACCAGAATTCAAAAAACATGAAAATTTAAATCAGTCTAAAAATAAAAACTTTAGTACCTAAAATAAAAAAGCCACAATGCCGCGACAAATAGTCTATCTAACTAAAATTCTCATAACTATGCACATAACCTTGTTCAATTTGCTTGCGTGAAGAATTGGTAACGTCATGAATTCTCTCATAGTTTGAATTGATTGTCGATGCTGCCCCTCTTCATTTGTGGGCACTTGAGAAGTGTAGTTGCCGATAGATGGTAGTGCAAAAATTTTGTGTTGCTAAAAAATTGATCAAACATGGAACCAAACAAGCACAAAACTTGCATATTCTAAAATATACCAAAAAAGACTTAAAAAAATAAACCACGCAATTCTAAAAAGAGTATACACTACATTACATTTGACTATTGACCGAACAAGTTTAGTTCTAAAAAAAATCACTTACCGAATATAAAAGTTATTAAGTTCATAACTAGGGATGATAGATATTGACACAGTTCGAGGCATTTTAGATCATAATAATCAAGCTCGATAGCTTCTGGATCTTTCCTACTCACGAGGTAACAAATTTGAAATGGAAATATAAAATACATAACTAAGAAAGAACTACTAGCATATATATAATTTACCTTGAAGGATAGTAATCTTACTCCCTTTCCTGCAATGTAAATAATTTGTTTATATTAAGTGTACCTGACATAAGGATATAATAAAAGACAACGTATTGTAAAATAATTGAAAAATATCTCACTTCTCAAGAATTTTCTGGTGTTTCTACATCATCAACATCCAAAAGAACCACATCTGCTACCTAAACTAAGAAAAATTCAATTTAATAAGCAATAGAACATGATTGCTAAGTCCTTTTCTAAAGTTGTGAAGACAGAATGCATGGAATTATTACATTGGAAAGAAAATAAAAATTAAAGTTGAATCACCTTTTCTGAGTCAGAATCAAGTGAACATTCAGATATTTTCCTTCTACAATTATAATATTAAAGTATTACAAACAAAATTTCACAAACATATATCAAGCTTTGGTTTTTTCACATAAATCAATAAAATATATATATCATAAGACCATGGCAGTAATACTGACAAAAATTCCAAATATGCATTGGACATTGACTACAAAATTCTAAACTTCATGCTTTTATTTTGGGAATAGTTCCGCAAGTCATCTACATACCTTTGAAAAGAAGGAAGGCTTGTTGCGAGGGTTCCTTTCGGGGGTGTGTACCGGCTCGGTAAGAAGCTGTATGGGCTGGCTTTCGTAGCTTTTTTCTTTTTCTTAAGATTTTCAAATTGCATGGTATATCCTCTTGCTGGTGTTAAGTTTATATCTTCATGTTCACCAAATTTTATCACACCATTAGATCTTTTGGTATAATGAATTTAAATAGAAAGAAATGTCTAGAGTATAGATACTTTGGATACATAAATTAAGTAAATTAGAAAATAACTTTTCTTTATAAAATTCAAATAATAACCTTTCTTTATTAATCGGAATGCAACAAATCCATGATTGTCATCCTCCTACATGTACACCAGTGAAATCGATTATCCACCTATGTGTGAAATCCATGATTCCATTAACTAATTGAGTACCTTTGGTTCAATTGGAGACATTTTCTTTTCAAGTAAGAGTGCGTAAAAGCTGTTGAGTTAGATTTTTATAAGCAAGAAAATAAAGAGCAGAAGAATAGAATACAATGATGAAGTCATTTACAAAGTCATGGTACCTGCGCGTGCATCGGCGAGTGCGCGGCCATCGACCACTGGACGCTGGTAGAGGAAGCGTGTCCGAGTGCGAGAGGTCTCTGAACCTACTAGGGTTTGGCGACAAGAGAGAAGATGGTTTCGGGAGGAGGCGAGTGGTGAACAGATCAAGAGGTCGAGGGTGACACGAAGGTGGTGGAGAGGCCGAAGGTGAGATGGTGCGCCGAGCGTAGGGAAGAGAGGCGGAGCACGGCGTGCTAGCGGCGATCGGGTGGAGAGAGAAGATTCTTCACCGCTGGATAGAGAGGCGGCGATATGAAGGAACCCTAGTCGACTGAACTCATAACTAGGAGGGAAAATGAAAAAAATGCAAAATAATTTGGATAGCATAAGCGGCTTACATTATCTTATAATAATTCTAGGAAGGAAAGAAGAATATAATTCTACAATTTGCAATTGATACTCCACACTTATATCTTGAAATATTATGGAATTACAATTATATGGAAAGTATCTCTAGAATATTAGGAGGGGGATTTTTACGGCTGGCATCAAAAAGATTGTTGTTTCAAATTATTTCCTTGATGTTGATTTCAAAGTATATTTTTTGAAGATTGATATTTTTTTTTGCATTAACTAAAACTTTATTTGGATTTATTTAAAGACCTAAGTGATTAAAATTGTTAAAGTGTTTTGTTTAAAAATTGTACTAGTTAGATACATTTGTCTCTGTCAAATTTGTCCCTGTAAACTTCATATTGAATGATTTAAACTAGTCATTTAAAATTTCAATAATTGAGTCTTGAATCGTACTTAACATCAAATATGTTTGACTGTACCATTACTCACTAATTTATATGATTATATAAAAAAAAATCACACACACACACACACACATATATATATGACATTCAATTTAGCGGTTATTGATATGTAATATAATGTCAACTTAAAAACTTTACCTGAAATTTATTACAGAATAAATGATTAAAATTATAGAAGTAATTTTTTAATTTTTCACAAGCGCAAGAATTAAGTTTATCAACTAAGTTGATCAAGAGGCAAAAAAAAAAAAAAATCAAAGGATGTCGTTAACTATTACAAATTAATTCTAACACGTTCATTTTTTTGCCTCTTGATCAAATATCAAATAAACTAAAAATTTTATAAAACATTATAAAAAATACATTGCTCGTTTAATAAAGTGCTCAAATGGCCATTTAGGCATGTTTGTAGAATGTTCATCAAACTTACAACAAAAATAAAATTTAAAGACTTATAATTTAATCATAAAATAGAAAGAATAATGCTATAGTCAAACATTTGACTATTCAGCTTGTCAAACATGATAAGATCTTAATTTTTAAGATTACAATAGTCTATCTGAAAATCTCTCTTTATTCTTCATAAAAAAATCTCCATAACCATCAAAATTTTATATTTATCTATAAGCATATAAATTATATGATCATTAAAATAATTTTGAAAAATTAGATTAAATATAATAATCAAATAGAGATATTCAATTTACCAATAATTCAATAACACAATAAAGTGTCTCGAGCTAGAATAATTGTTATGTGATCGAATCCAAGTTTCATAGTTTATATAAATAATGTAACATTTTATTGTAGTTGGCAAACTATTTTGAATTTGCAATGGCATAAACTGATTGAATATTTGATTTGTGTATTATTGATATGATATTAAAATGAGGAGGGTTCGAGTGCCCTCATATTGAATGTTTCAGATACCACAAAACACATTTTTTAGTTATTTTTTTTCAAAATATAAAATTGAAACTTCTAATCCAAACCGTTGATCTTATTTGATATAACGAGCGATGCATCTTCATATAAGTTTTATAAATTTTGAAGTTTATTTGATAATTGATTGAGAGGCTAAAATATGAACATATTAGAATTAATCTATCATATTTAACTAGATTCGTCCAATATTCAATATCTTGAAGAAGTATCAAATAAATTTAAAAAATTATAAAACTTACATGAAAATGCATTGCTAGTTATATCGAATAAGGTCAACGATTTGGATTCGAAATTTGAATTTTTATTTTGTAAAAGTAGTCAAAAAGTGTGTTTTGAGGGCATTTGGGAACATCTAAAATATGGGCATCGGAACCTTTCAAATGAGCAAAATTGCTTAATGTGACTTCCACATTGAAATCTCGTCAAAAATTAAATTTACATTTTTTTTACTATTTTATATAGATATATTTTATTTTTGGAGTACTATATTTTTATTAGAATATAATTTATATGTTTAAGGATATTGTCATTGTCAAAATTGGGTTAAGTGTAATAATAAAAAATATTGAATTTTTCAATAATCTAATGACAAAATAAATTCGTAGTGCTAAATGATGGGTGCAGAACAAAAACCACCTATATACGCATGAAGATCACATATATCAGTACAAAAGTGGTCGTGACCTTTCAAGGATTGTCTGTGAAATGTGTTGTCAACTTGTCATCCTTTAATGCATTACACATTAATTAATTTAGGTAACTTCTACCGTCTATACTTACGTTGACTCTACACGGAAGACAACATAGTAGTGAAAATTATAGCACAGAAGATCTTTCAACTCAAAAACCACATCGAAAAAGACATATAGTGGTATGTTAGAGGATTTTCTGCATTACATAATATGTTTCTACTAGTATTACAACTAAAAGAATATGTAAAATTAGCTCCCACACAGAAAAAAGATAAAACTTGTCATTGGCAATCATAACAGTTTCGCGTGACAGCTATAAGCACTTCAATTTTGCATGAATTGTTTCACATGATTTTCTGAAGTTTATTAACTATAAAATCTTTTGTGTAGCTACTGGAATGAACAATAAATATTTCATGGACTATACGAAAAGTACATATATTAATATATGTTTCATGCGTGAAGTAAGCGATAAAAGTTCATCCGAGTTGCTATATATAGTTTTATAGTTTAAAACAAAATTATTAGGATTATAAATCAGGCTCGTGTATGCTATCAAAATAATTGGTGATTCTTTTTGGTAGCCACTATCATTTTTTTTTACAAAAAATAATTTGGTGATTATTCAACTAACCAATGGGAGAAGGTGAGGCATTAAAAGGACGGTAAAAAAATTTCGCGGGAATGTTTAGAAAAAATTTTCGCGGGGAATTTAGGAATGACGGAGGTGGGAAAGTTTTTTGATGGAAAATAATTGAAGTTTTCGGGTGAAAAAAATTTTGGCGCCACTAGTTGAATAATTTCTGGAATTTAGGGATGCACTAAATGACACAAGTGAGGAGGTTATTTCCTTACAAGTGGGAGTTATTTACTAATATTTATATTTGTTTATTTCATCCATTAATTTTCTTAGATATTATTTTTATTTATTTGGTACGGAAGTAATTTGGTAACTACTTTTGAAGGTAAAAATAAAATTGGTCCGAAGTATTAACAAATTTACATGAAAATGTTCGCGCCATTTGTGAAATAATAATTAAAGGCATTAACAAATTTGCATAAAAATGTTTGCTCCATTTGTTAAATAATAATTAAAGGTTAGTGGCAAATATTAACTATAATTTTTTTTCGGTTAAACAATATTAACGGAATTTGTTACTCCAATATAGTCTTGTCAGACTAATATGTCTATCATAGCAACACCACAGTTAATGTTGAATGTCCATCTTGATATATGTCGGTCTACCGACACCAATTACATTTAGCATATTCGCGTCCCTTTACAGAACTTGAGAGCGTCTCTCTTTAGAATATTTATGCGTCCTAACTAATCTGTGTCGGCCTACCAACGCCTATTAAAAGTCCTCCAGCCCGCTTTTTCCTTTCTGCGTCCCTACTTAATTTAGCGACTCTAATATGTCAGTGGTCCGACACAGATAAACGAAATTCTAGTAGTGAATCACACTAAGCAATTCCGTAAAATTTATTGACCGATAACTTTTTACTTCTGTGACACCTTAAGATGGAAGAAGAACGGTCATATCTTGCTCTGTGTTTGTGTTTGGTGAAAAGGGAAAGTTCCCCAAGAAGAATGGGATTAATGTTGTCGACAAGAAAGTTTATGTACCGAGATAGATATGCATATTTTTAAAAGAAGGAATAATGGCAAACCATGATGTAATTAGGACAAACTTGACTTCTTATATATATACATCTGTAGAGGTGTCAAACGTTGAAACGGAAGATGGATCAGACCTGTTCCGCTTTCGTTCCGTTTCAGTCGACAGAACAGAAATTGATTCTGTTTAACGTTCCGTTTCGTCAAACGTAACAAAATTCTATTCCGTTTAACGTTCCGTCCTTTATTTACCATTGATTTCAGCGGAATTCCGTCCATTTTCGTGTTCCGTTTACGTTCCGTTCGTTTTTTTCATTTC
The DNA here is from genome assembly GCA_028095005.1 of Rhynchospora pubera. NCBI lineage: Eukaryota > Viridiplantae > Streptophyta > Magnoliopsida > Poales > Cyperaceae > Rhynchospora > Rhynchospora pubera. Next base: position 76,227,894 of record CM051462.1, read on the forward strand.
CGTTTCCGTTCCGTTTTCAGAACATAATTGATTTTCTATTTCATTTAACATTTCGTTCGGACAAAACGGAATGGAACACGTGAGCAGAACAGAATATTGACAGCCCTATACATCTGCCATATGCATTAATAATAACTGTTGAAATATTTATAATAATATGTATTCGTCAACTACAACTCCTGACCTTAAATTATTTACATTTTGGAATTGCCCGAAGTTAGATGTTCATTGAACACTTATCATTTTCTTTCCCAAAAATTTTGCTTGTCAATTAGAGCATTGGAGTAGTGGTTGACTTTGGGAAGGATACAGTGCGATACATAAATAATAAATTAATGGAGTTCCTCCTTCCATGTAATGGTAGGCCATATATAATATTTATGTGCAAATTTGTAGTATATTTTTTTTTCTTTCTGTTCTTTTGGGACAAAGACGTATTATTAAAAAAAAACTTCAAATATTTTCCCAACTAGTCTTAATAATGTACTTAGATACAAAATCGGGAACATACATAATAATCCCCATGACCAAGCTTCTCGTTATAAGATATAATAAAGGAAACTATATATATGTATAGATAGATTACTTAAAAGGGTAATTTCAACGAACTCTTGAATGCGCTCAAAGGACATACGATGGGGAATTTTTTTTAAAATATTTCAAATAAGTACGCATTCATTTAATTTACATATAAATTAAATAATTTTAATCAGATAACATATATTATGCTACAATAGTGTCCATTTTAAGAACACTATCTTACAACGTTGGTAGGTTCTAGGGTGTCCGTCCAGCTGAAATGCCTGAACTAAAACTCAAAAATCTAAAACTTAATTTTGCAGTACGTAATTTTTCAATTTAGCCCCTTGACTTTGTTATGGCTTTCTTTTTCAACGTATGAGGTTTTTTTTTTATATATATTTTAGGATAGTTTGAAGTTTGAACCCATCGGCCATAGACATTAATTGTTGTTTGATTTAATAAAGGATGTTTTTATTATTATTTTTTTTTGGCCAATTTTTTTTTTTTTTACTTTTACCTAGTGTCATCTTTTTTTCTTTTGTCTTGCTGCGAAGAGTCATTATATTCATAGCGTATCAATTTGGATTATAGAATAATTATATTATATTTTTCTTTCCACCATGAGCACCTTTTTTTTTAATTCTCTCACCTTATTCATATGGCAATTCTTATTAATTTAGTTTTGACAAAAATGTTGTAGCCTTCGGTTTGGGTGTACATTTATTCTGATTTGTCGTTTTTAGACGATTTATAATGTTATGAATTTTCCTGAATTACTTTCTAAGTTATTATTATATATTTTTCGCTTTCTACACCTAAGAAAAATTATTGATTATTGTCCTTGCCGAAGAATAATTTACCTAGCATCTTAGGAAAAAAAAAAACTTAAATTCTTTTATAGTTCAGAAATAATAACACTTTTTGACTTATTGGTTAAGCAAAATCATAGATTGATCTTCGAATGAACGACTTATTATGAATATTTAAAATTGATGAACTTGATTTTATTCTAATATGAAAACAACATATTTATGAGAAATTAAATAAACAGAGGTTGCAAGAAGGAAAAAAAGTAACTATATACAAAACACACAACTTGCAACGTGAACACAGTTGATAGGTAGCTGGATTGTGGTTAAATAAACACACAACTCAACTCCAAAGACATTATAGGGAATGATAAGAATTGGAATGTACAGATTATTTAGAACTCCTTTTCTTTGTGGGTCAATTAAATTCTGAGAAAGATGGCAATTGTTCAAGTAATGATCGAGGTTCTTATAGTTGCATATTTTCATATTACATTCTTCGACAGTTGGACTTTAACTATAGGATCCGGCCATCCAGGCAGCCAAATCTACCTTTGGTGAGACCGGGTCGAGGTTATATCTTTTCAAAGGTGATGTAAGTATTTTGGCAAATATATATAGATTAGGTCAAGGTAATGTCCTCCTATTTGTTTAGAATGGGTGTGTTTGGATAGGTGTGGGAAGAAGGGAAGAAGGGAAGAAGTGGGAAGAAGTATTGGAAAGTGTGTAACTTTGTGAAGAGTTTGAATTGTTTATAATTTTTTTTCTTTCCATCTTCCTTCTTTCTCTTCTTCTTCTCTCATCCAAACGCAATGAAATTCTCCAAAACCTTTCTTCTGAAATTCCTCTTTCTCTCTCTAATCCACCTCACTATCCTCTCTCTCTCCACTTCAAAACCATGCAACAACCCTTCCTCTCCTCATGGCCAAGAAAAACTCTCGCACCAGTTTTTTCATCCAAGAAATCACCAACTGTCCTCCCAAGACGATAACATTAATTTCAACACAATCATAGCATGGATCCTCTGTTTCATCGCCTCTGCTGCTTCGAGTGCCGGTGGGGTTGGCGGTGGGTCCCTTTTTCTCCCTATCTTAACAATAATCGCAGGACTTAGTCTCAAATCGGCCACTGCTTTCTCCACTTTCATGGTCACAGCTGTGACTCTTGCCAAAGTTATATACACTCTCTGCTTCATGGATAAATCCCTGATAAATTATGAAATCGCTCTTCTCTCAGAGCCATGCATGTTATTAGGTGCAAGCATAGGTGTCTTGTGCAACATTATGTTTCCTGAGTGGCTTATTACTGCACTATTTGTTCTTTTTCTTGCAACTAGCACTGTTAAGACTGTGCAATCTGGATGCAAGCTTTGGAGTAAAGAAACAGAAAAGGAGAGAGTTAAAGTTGAGGTTGAGGTTGAGGAGAGAGAAAGTGGGATTGAAGTGCCACTTTTGGAGGAGGAAAGAGATGTGAAGAGAACAGGGGCTCCAAATTTGGTCCCATGGAAGGATTTGTTGGTACTTGTCATGGTTTGGATGTGTTTTTTTCTGATACATGTTCTTATTGGAGATGAGAATGGCAAGGTAAGTAATTTCCTATTTTATCTTTTCACTTTGAATGTGATGGTTTTCTGCTAAGTTTTATAATTTATGAAACTGAACTTAAATATTTTTAGAAATTATAATGTTAATCAAAGATATATATATAACTTGATATTTTTGCTTAACATGGACATTTTAGTTTTTGTCTGATGATGTATCGCAGTTTTCATTTTTTAGTTGTTCAATATATATAGGCGGTAAGTATTGAGCAAGGAAAGGGTCAACCAATATTATCTGGCAAGCTCATCTATTGTCTAACAAATATTATTTTAGAATCTTCATTAATGTTAAAGATAGTTTATGTAGAAAAGTGCATGCAATTTGAGAATAAAATACCAATATAACTAAATCATTAAGTTTGTGCACATGATGGACGTTTAATTTAATTTTCAAAATACACGAATTTGAAACATAAGTTAAAACATTTAAACAACTAAATCATTGAGTTTGCATGGGAGGAGTGATTGTTGGGAGGGGGGGGGGGATTTGCAAAATAATAAAAAAAACATCAATGTATAAGTTCTTAATTGTTGAATGGCAACACCACTCTATATGAACTCTCACCCAAACAAGATATATATATATATATATATATATATAAAAAAGAGAAACTAGAGCAGAAGTTGCCCAATGCTTTTTCTCATTTTTCCTAACTATGCTAATTCCAAAAAATTTCAGGGAGTAATAAACATAAAGCCATGTGGCGTCACCTACTGGTTGATAACTGTCTCTCAAATCCCCATTGCAATTGGATTCACTTCATATATTTTGTATGCTAAGAGAAAGAAACGTGAACAAGCAAATAATGTCAATGACACTGACACGGTAATATAATTATGGGCAACAATTATCAATCTAATTGTTTTATTATACATTCAATTTCATGTGGTACTGGACAAATTAAAATGACCAGGAAATCTTATTTTCATATATTTCTTTTAATATTTTGACATAACAAGGCGAGCGTAATCAAGCACAATCTTGAATCCTTGCCGATGTACGTGTTTCCCGTGGCGGCGATATTGACTGGTGTACTGAGCGGCTTGTTTGGAATAGGAGGAGGTCTACTTTTAAACCCAGTTTTTCTTCAAATCGGCGTACCACCACAGGTACATAATTAATTGTAAACCTGTCATCGTAGAACAGAACATTTAATGCCAACTTAGGAACTTGCTTTCACTAAAGGCTCCGTTTGGATAGATGTGGGAAGAAGGGAAGAAGGGAAGAAGGGAAGAAGTGGGAAAAAGTATTGGGAAGTGTGTAACTTTGTGAAGAGTTTGGATTGTTTATAATTTTTTTTCTTCCTTCTTCCTTCTTCTTCTTCCTTCTTCCTATATCCAAACACACCCAAAGAGAAAAATATGTGCATAGTGCATTGGCGTGTCTAACGTGGTTAACGACTATGGTATGGCCCTCTACTGTTATTGTGCCACTTGAAAAACGGTATGAAATTAACCAGCATGCCACTTACCATTCTGTTTATTAAATGAAACATATTTATGTGCCATTAACCATTCTACTTTAGAAATTACACATAAAACGATTTGAAATGAAATTGAAATGGTCGAAACAGTATAACCAACTATGCCTTCAACCGTCCACTTAAAAAACAGTATAATTTTTTATGCCACAAACCGTTCCATTTAATTTAAACGAAACGACATACGGTAAATGGTCACCGTTGACAGCTCTAATAGTGCATACACACCAAAACCGCTTTTTGTTCTATTAAATATTAATCAAAATTTCAGACGCCTCTTCTCTCGTGTCGTACTGATGTTGTTTTTGATAAATTATATGTTGTCATCATAAGTATCATCTATATAGTTATATATTTGTCCTAATACAGTTTTTGATGGATTAATTTATTAAATATTAATTTGTTTGTTTGTTATTTTACATCATGATTTTTCAGACAGCAGCAGCCACATCCGCACTTATGGTTTCCTTCTCAGCATCCATGTCAATGGTACAATACATACTTTTAGGAATGACAAGGATCAATGAAGCAGTAATGTACGCGATATTGTGCTTTGTTGCATCAATTATTGGATTAGTGACAATGCAAAGGCTAGTAGCGCGATCAGGCAGGGTTTCACTGGTTGTTTTTCTCGTTAGTGGATTAATGGTGCTTAGCACAGTTGTAATTACCTTGTTTGGAGTCCTTGACGTGTGGGAACAGATCACTAATGGTGATTACATGGGATTCAAGCAACTTTGTTGAAGACCTATATATAAATATTTATTTTTATTTTCATCTTTTGAACCGAATTTGTATTTCTTGTTTTAAAAATTTCAATTTTTCAATCTCTTCTAGTATATTTCTGACACTAGCCTGTATTTATTATAGTCGTGAAAGAAGCTAAATGTAAAAGTTAAAGGGTTGTTACAGTAAACTTCACCCTTCTTAGTGGTTTCTTGATGTCTTTTGTGGGTTTGACTGGTCACAAACTGGAGATTAGAAAAGGAACTTGAAGGTTTTGATGTGAAGGTCATTTTTTCCCCATATTTGAGTTTTGAGTATAGATATATGAATAACTTGACAGTAATGGAATCCAGCTAACTAGCAGTTACACGGAAAAAAGAAAGGTTTCATGCTGCCCAGAACATAATCATTAAGTAAATGATATATAAGAATCAATAATTTTGAGTTCATCAGATTGGGTATCAATTTGTATCTGCTGTCCGGAAATGAACTATATATAAGTACAATTCGGCGGTCTTTTATTTAAATAAATACATTTATAATTATTATTTGAAAAATAAATACCATATTAATAAAATAAAAAAATTAACTATTCAACTAAAAAAAGGAATCTACTTCGAGGTTAGGTCAACAGTTATTTTTTTCAATTTTGCACTTTCACCCTTGAAAATATTATTTTTACATCACAGATATAGTACATTTAATAATTTTTATATAAAAATAAAAATGACTTAGGACATATTATATTGATACTATATAATTTATCAATTACAAATCACTATATTTAATACAAATTTTTTCATTTATGATTTGTATTTTTATTAGCATATTTTATAATTTGTTATTAAAATTTTTTTAAAAAATTATAATAATAATAAGATTAGGGTTATCAGCGAATAAAACCAATACAATTTAATATATTTTAATGAATTTTTTCACCGAGCCCTAACTTTATTATCATTACAAACTTATCCAAATTATGTTTGAAAATAATTTAAACATGTATAAATTCAAATAATTAGAAAAATTTGAAATAATAAAAAAAGTTAGGGTTATCAACGAATAAATCAATACAATTTAATATATTTTTTATGAATTTATTCACCGACAGTCCTAAAATTTATTAACTTTTACAAAATTATCTTAATTATTTTTTAAAATATGTATAAATTGAAAATGATTAAAATAATTTTGTAATAATAAAAAGTTAGGGTTATCGACGAATAAAATCTATACAATTTAATATATTTTGATGAATTTATTCACCATAGCTCTAACTTTATTATTTTTACAAAATTATCTGAATTATTTTTTTTAAATAATTTAAAGATGTATACATATTAAAATAATTAGAATAATTTTGTAATAATAAAAAGTTAGGGTGATCCGCGAATAAATCAATATAATTTAATATATTTTTCATGATTTTATTCGCCAATGACCCCAAATTTTTAATTTATACAAAATTATATTAATTATTTCAAAAACAAATTATGTAGTATACTAAATTTAAAATATCCCACAAATATTTTTTTTCGTTTATATTTACATATTTGTTAAATTTATTATATCTATGAAGTGAAAATAATAAGTTTAAGGATGAAAGTGCAAATTTGACAATGAAAAAAAAATGATTACTTCGGGGTTTGAACCCGAATTGGATTTTTTTTTTTCATTTTTTTGGGTTTTTTTTTTTAGAATTCACTCAATTCAGTGATTCCGGGGTTCAAAACCCCGAAATTGTCCAGCAATTCTATTTCAGGGTTTTGAACCCGAAGTTGGATTGTTACTTTTAAATTTTGGTTAAAAACGTATTTATTTTTCAAATAATAATATTAAATATATTTATTTAACTCAAAAATCGACAATTCGGCCCAGGTATGGGCTCTGTTCTATCAGCCTATATATCACGCCCACTTATAAGTCGTGACGAGTTACTGACAGCGACTCGCATAATATGTCCTTATCCATTGTTCGCCACAGAGGATCTGTATTCCAGGAGGCGCAGCACTCCCTCTCCACCTTTCTCAGAAGCGCGACATCCTAACCCTTCTCTCCATCTCTCTCTCTCTCTCTCTCTCTACTCCTTCCTCTTTCGCTGTCTCACGATCTGGATCCCACCACTACTTTCCTTTCAAGCGGGATGTTTTGATCCGAGGAGAAGGCTCTATTTATTCGCGACTCTCTCTCTCTCTCTGTCTCTCGCTTCTTCGACCATGTCGGGTCCGGATTCAATGCAAGCGGCGATGGAGGCCCGCTTCAGCAATCTCGAGCTTATCGGGCGCGGTTCGTTTGGCGAAGTCTACAGAGGGTGAGCAATGCATGATACCGTGTTCTTTTGAAATGCGCATTTGGATTCATACCCAGGGTTTATTTAATCCAGTTAACCCTCCTTAGGATTATAGTTTGTTTATTGGACTTGGCAGTTTGGTTTTTATATAATCCTATTTAGAGGTTTTTTTAAGGCTGAGTTTGTTTAATTTGAGGAGGTTTTGTGTGGTTTTACTGGTTCGGTACTGCCAGGGTAATGTGGTCTTGCATTGAGAATTAAAATTACATAATTATTACAATGGAAAATCAAGGATGTGGCAACTATAAGTTACAATGGAAACTTGTGTATTGTAGGTTTGACAAGGAACTGAACAAGGATGTGGCAATTAAAGTTATTGATCTAGAAGAAGCGTAAGTTTCTGATCTTTAAGCTATATTCATTACTATTAAATCTTAATGAAAATATTCTTTCAAATAATTTACCTTTGCATGAACTATTTAAGGTGTGGTGTTTATTCCCCTTACCTCCTATTCTTAACAGTTTGGAGCATAGTTCAAGCCAATGGTTAATAGGATAAAATGCTTAACCTAAGGTGATTTGATGCATTTGAAGATATAAAAATAAAAATTTAAAAACAAATGGTTTCAACAGCTTTTATTCATGAGATGTCTGGATTTGCTATTCAATGCTTTTCCTTCTTCTTTTTCTATTTTTTTGTAGTGAGGACGATGTTGAAGACATTCAAAAGGTAGATATGATATTATTTTTTCTTCCTCCAGAATTAAAGTTCAGATGGTTTAATCTACTGTGTCAAACTTTATGTAATGTGGTCCTTCAACAGGCTAAAGTTCTAATGTCCTTATGGATTTTGAAGTATCACAGACTGACTAAGAACTTGTTATATAGTATTTGTTATTATATATTTCATGAACCAGACCAGAAAACTAAAATTTAGAACATATCTGGTTGTGTTTCTTAGCTTCTATACCTTTCAGGGAGTTACAATGTCAAGAATAATAGTCTTTGATGTCTCCTGGTTTTTTATTAATTTAAATGTTTATCTTGCAGGAAATATCAGTATTATCGCAGTGCCGTTCTCCATATATAACAGATTATTATGGCTCATATCTTCACCAAACTAAGCTATGGATAGTAATGGAGTACATGGCTGGTGGTTCTGTTGCGGATCTTGTATGTTTTTTATCTGATTATAATGCATGTTAGTTAAAATATAGTAGAAGGTTTGGCCCTCGTTACTATCAAACTCGACTGTACATAACCGTTACATGGTACTGTTACAGACATGTAGGGCTGTAGTTTGAATTTAGTGCAGCTTAGGAAATTTGTTTGTATTATTTCCTTTCAAATAAATTTTTATTAGCTTTCTGACTGATGTTTGACATAAATAAACAAAAGCATACTTTGAACTCACAGCTGTAAGAATTTGTGCATATTTGGAAAGTAGAGCAGGAAATCCTCCTAAATAACATCTTTTTATCGGCCTCTTACCAATCAATTGGTGCTACTGGCAGGACTTGTGGCAAACTATTACTTCTTTATCTTTCTAGTTAGTCAACAAAAATTAAGATTTAGATCATTTCCTAAAAGGAGAATTCAACAAACATAAACAATAATACCAAGACTACAAAGTTGGTTTGAAGGTGATCCAAAGATTTCTTAGATTAAGCTCATTAAGTTTCTAGTGAGCTTAAGCTCGTACTAGATAAAATGTCTATATCATGTATTTTAAGGGACCTATTGCATGCCACACCAATATATATAATTGTTTCTTTTTGCTCAGAATTTATCACTTGTTGTAGCTTCAATCAGGACCTCCACTAGATGAAATGTCTATATCATGTATCTTAAGGGACCTATTGCATGCCATTGAATATCTCCACTCAGAAGGAAAAATTCATCGAGATATTAAAGGTCTGTGTTCAGTTAAGGACCATAATGCACATTTCTGTTAAAATATTTTGTGTATATATGCCTGTTAATTTAATATTGCATTTCTTGCAATTGTTTTCAGCTGCTAACATATTACTCACAGAAAATGGAGATGTTAAGGTTAGTTTGTAGTTGCTCTTTATGTAGCAAGAATGTAATAAAATATGTTGTTTTTTACTAGATGGTACTAAAGTTGTCGTGGAACAATGCATTGTAGGTTGCAGATTTTGGTGTTTCAGCTCAGCTTACAAAAACTATGTCTCGAAGAAAGGTAATGAATTCTCTTAGGCTCTGCTCCAGAATTGATAGAGCTGAGAGGAGACGAGGGGAGGTGAGGTAAAATGAAACTGACCTGCTCCAGAACAAGAGTAAGAGGAGATGAAGGGAGGGGTGATGAGGTAAACTAAAAGGGAAATTTGAATGAAGTTTACTCAACACTCATAATCCCCAAATTGGGGGCGAACTTCTCTTTGTGCTCCTCTTTCCCCTAATCTCCCCTTATCTCCATCTCCCCGAATTGGAGCACAGCCTTAATGTTATTATTTCAGATGTGCTAGTATTAGTTGTAATTTTCCTTTTTTTCTATGTTTGTGCTGTGAAGAAATGTTCCTAATGGCTTGATATCTAATTTTATTTGAACTCTGTTTTGTCAATGCACACCACACCAAGTTAAAATGCTAAATTGGCACCACATAATAGTGATTATTCCATGTATAAAATACAAATTACGTATCACTGTGAGTAATTGACTAATTGTAATGTAGTATGCTGTAGTATCCTGTCAATTTCAACTCATTTTGCAATGTATTGTTTATTACTGGAAAGGAAACATTCATACCTTGTCTTTGAATGTTTCAACAGGTTCTTATGAATAATATTTGTGATTTGATTGGTTCGATCATTGTTGTTGATATTAAGTTGTAACACTAACTTTTTGTGATATGATTAGTTGCATTATTGTTGTTGAAAAATTCTTGTTGAGTTGTAAACACTAGCTATCTGCACTGTTTGTTCATTTCAGACATTTGTTGGGACACCATTTTGGATGGCTCCTGAGGTTATCCAGAATTCTGAAGGATACAATGAGAAGGTATGCATGCCCTAAAAAAATTCCTTTAAATAACAATCTCTGTTGAATAAGAAGAGTGTTTTTCCACGATTTGAGCCATATATTTTCTCTGTTTGCTTTACGAATAATAAAACTCTTGATCTTATATGCAGGCAGATATATGGTCTCTAGGTATCACTGCTATTGAAATGGCAAAAGGGGAGCCTCCTTTGGCCGACATCCATCCAATGAGGGTTCTTTTTATGATACCAAGAGAAAATCCTCCACAGGTTTGCAAACTCTAGTTCATTATTATTTACTTTTTGCATACAAAATTTCTTTCATGCTTCCAAGTGTTAATCATGAGGGTCTGCTTCTCACGGGAACTGTTAATGTTCATGCTAGAAACAGTTCCAATTTTCATTTGGTCTCTCTTTTTTACATCTGTTCTACAAGTTGGACTTTGTATTAAATTAATATCTCGTAGTCATAAATCATAAAATTCTTCCTTTGTATGTTTGACAGCTCGATGAACATTTCTCCAAACCTCTGAAAGAATTTGTTTCTTTGTGCTTGAAGAAGACTCCCGCTGAGGTACAACAAAGTTATTTTCATACTTTCCTTTCATTCAATATGCCAATATTAGAGTTTTCCTGTGATTTAAAGTAGTTATATGTCTGATTCTGGCTTATTTAACATTACAAGTTGTGATACCTTTTGACTTCTAATTTAAAAAAAAATGAGTTGGCTGGAAAGAAAATATATAGTATGGGACTTTCTTAGTATGCATGTAATTTTTTTATCTGTTTTACTTCAGAGGCCTAGTGCTAAGGACCTTCTTAAGCATCGTTTCATCAAAAATGCCCGAAAAAGTCCCAGGTTACTGGAAAGAATAAGGTTATTTCTCTTTCTCTCTCTACCCTCTTTCTTGCACACATGAGGATTCTCATTGGTTTCATTGATGATGGACAAATTTCCCCAGTAAACTACCATGTGTATATAGTATGTGATGCATGTAGTGTTCAATACCTTTGAACACTGATTAACCTCATTAAACAATATCAGCAGAGCAACAACATTTGGAAAGTAAATTGATTTTGGCCAAATAAAACTGGTATATATGACCTACTTGTACTGTAAACCCTTGCTTGTAATTGAAACTTATAGCTTTGCTATTTTGCTAATGTTGTATTTCTGTGCATGTCAGAGAACGACCTAAATTTCCAGTGAAGGAAGCGATGGAAGGTACCTTACCCCGTCAAGATGTAGTATCAGGCACAGGCACTCTTAAGGTTGTCAGAGACTCACAAGATGAAGATAGTACTCCCAGGTACCTACATTTATTACTTATGTGACCTCACCTTTTGTAGTAAAGCTGGTTGTAAAATTGGTAAGCTCAGAAAAGCCTTGTTGCAAATTGGTCTTTCTTGATTTATCTTTTAGCCAGTCAATTTCAACCTATTTTAACAAAGAGGAAGGTTTCAATGCCGACATTTTGGATGCCCCAAAATGCCAACATTTCACTATCTAATACTTTTTCAAAATTTAAAGTTCAAATTTCAAATCCAAATTGTTGATCTTATTAAATTTAAAGAGGGATGTGTTTTCATACAAGTTTTGTAATTTTAGAGTTTATTTGATACTTGATCAAGAGGTTGAAAAATATACGAACTCTGTTAACTACGATAGATTCATTCTAATATGTTCATGTTTTAACCTTTGATGGAGTATTAAATGAACTCCAAAATGTATAAAACTTCTATGAAAAGGCATCAGTCGTTATATTGAAGAAGATCAACAGTTTAGATTTGATGTTTTTAATTTTAAATTTTTAAGTATCTAAATAGTGATTTGGCATTCAGGGGCATCCAAAATGTTGGCATTGGGACTCTCCTCTTTTCCAAATTGGATTACTCAGTTTATCTTAACTTCAAAGTACCTTGAACACTAGATTCATTTTACAAAATTATCAGACTTGAAGCACATATAAAGTCATGAAGCTACTTGTAAAATGTCTAATGTTAGAACTTTTAAAGCTAATGGGACTATATAAAATGAGTTTTACAGACGTCATATTGCCTGTATATAGGTTTTTTTCCCCTTATTGTAGCTGATGTGATTTAATCATTTGCAAATTAGCTCTCATCATTATTGTAAGTTCTACATAAACATGGTTACCTAATTTGGATAATTTCTCCTGGTAAACATTTACTTAATCCGGTTTATTGGAAGCAAATTATAGATGAGGCTCTGATTTAAAGCATAGTAACTTAATGTAACCTCCAAGAATTTAATCTGATCAGAGATGCTTGACATAACCTGGAATCTTTATTATAGTACTGAATAATTCTCTATAAAAAGTCGATTGAATCTTATCTTTTATCTGTTGCAGTGCGCGAAACATTCCCAGGGACTCTACATGGAAGCAAAATGTGGAGGGCACTGGGACTGTCAGAAGTACTCCTTCAAAGCCACCTCAATCATCAATACTGAGAGAGAAGAAACCAGACCTTCCTTACAGCTCTAATACTCCTAAAGAACAGGTCAATGCTATTTTCTCGCGCCAAGGATCTCAAAATGAGCCCGATTATGCAGGATCTGACAGCTCTTTAGAAGATGTATATGCTTCTAACTTGGTCCCTGTTTTTGGTTTTTGTTTTGATGTATGATTACGTACAAGAAACATAATGCCTTACAATTTACCATTACAATTATTGGTCTGTTGTCTAGGGATCACAGAAAGTAATCTTTTTACCACCCTCCATTGTTTCTTTAGAGATGCCTCATTTATGCCCTTTTCTTACTGTCTATCCCCATATGCATGAAGATGAGATGGGTAATGAAGGTAGCTTTAGAGTAAATAATATATATAAGTAGTCATAATGTTCCATAATGTCCTATGTGATTTACAAGTTTCCAATGGTTAAGTGATATTTTTGCTTTTGCTTTGAGCTATACATGGTTTGGTTTGAATAATATTAGACAGCAACTAGTGTTTTTAGGTATCTGAACAGTCTTCGACTGGAATCAGGTCTTGTAGCCATTTAATAATAAACAATAGAAGTGTTACATGTTTCACTACTGCTGCATGTGTTTCAGTACTAACGTTATTAGCTGTGGATAGTAACCTTATTGGCATGCCAGACAAATCATTGTTTCTGGGACCTATATCACTCATAGCTATGTGATTTCATTGACAGGATGAGCTGGTAAGTGGGTCAGGTACAGTTGTGCTCCGTACTCCAAGAGAGATACTTAGTGCAGCTTCAAACAATCAAGTGAATAAGGTATCATTATTATCTACAATAGTTCATCTGGAAGATCAGTCAGTGCAAATCTGGCAAATGGTGCTGCTAATTTAAATTTTCCTAGCTGTACTTTATGAATGAACTTTTTCTTATTCTCTTTTAACCTTTCTTTCGCCTGTAATTGACCAAAATGACATGTTGGTGCCTCGGTGAGCAGTTGTTCTTATAATAGAAACCTCAACTTAGCTTGAATTAGTTCTGGAAAAGAAAACAAATAATATTGTACTTGATCTTAATATAACAGATAATCAGACTTATTTTTCTGTATTAGCCTGTCAGCAGGTTCTCCTCTAGTGATGACTCAAGTACTGGTACGATGGTCATTCGTTCACAATCGAGTGATTCAGAGTCTCCTAGAGCTCCTAGATCAAGACTTGGAATGCAAGAGAAGGCATCATCTGCCCTGCCACGTGAAGATAGTGCTACTAATCTTGCTGAGGTATTGACATATATGTTTCAGAAAAGTATGTGTGGATTTGTTATGTAAAAAGATTTCTTCAAGAATGACAGTTTTGACTGGTGCAAACCAATTACCTTCCACTGTGACAATTTCTGAATATTATGGCCTGGTTTTGGGTAAACATTTTTGATGTTGTGGTTGGCCATGTTTTGATGCAGCAGACTCCATTTGGGCACTGAAAAGATGTAAGTAATTGAGCACTGATATTAAAATTAATTGGTTGAAAATAAGCACTGACCATAGTCAATTGTATTGGTGAAGAAAAGGACTGAAAAGGTGTATCAAAAGTCCAGTAATCAGGTTGTGTTATTTGGTTCACAGAATGACTTTAAGTTAGCTGCAGTGCGTGAACTTATATTTTGTAAGAATCTACATCCATGTCAAGGAATTATCTACACAATATAATGTTTTTTTTAATTATTTTCAGGCAAGAGCAGCTCTACTAAGAAAAGGTAATGCTCGAGAAAGACCAGTCGTAGCCCGGCAAAACAGAGAATTAAATGATTCGAAATTATCTGATAGCATAAATAACCAGGAATCATCCAGGTATGGAATGACTTGTGCTTTCTATCTATTTCCATTGAGAAGTGGAACATCCTTATAATCTCTTACTACTGCCAAGCCTTATCTAAAGGCTAGCTTGTGCTTCATGAAGGATGTGACTATATTAAATATTAGGCTGAAGTGAATGCTGCATGTATTTTATGTTTTCTGGCACTTATGGTATTTGCATTTTCATCTCTTCAGAGAACCTATAGAAACACATGGCAGTAAATCGCGACCCTTGAGTGATTCGCAGCTGGCGGCTCGGGCTTCGGCTGTTTCAAATTCTGCAGCATTATCTCTGTTGATCCTTCCTTCAGTGAAAGATGTACAATCTATCTATACTATAAATGTTTTATCTTGTTATGGTACTTTATCAGTAGGCATGTCTAAATATATTTCCTTCTTAGGCCCTGGAATATAAATCAGAAAGCCCCGCCGCAAATTCTGTAGTTGAGTCTTTGATGGATCTGGAGTATCAGCTGCCTGGCTCTTGCGAAAAAATATTGGTCAAGTTGCTTCAACACCTTGGAAGGTTATACTGCAAATATATCTGTTTTGTTAATATTTAAAATATGATGTGACAGAAATTAAATGGTCGATGGGTTCCCAGTAATTCTTAAAAAACTGAAATCCGTATTTGATTTAATTTTGTTTGAGAAAGCACATTTGGTAAGGGCAGCTTTGTCAAAATTTAGAGGAACATATTATTGTTGACCTCACCTATTTGTTGTGGTGAGCAAATAATATGGATCCCCGACAAAACAAGATTGGGGATTAGGTCAATATGAGAAAGGTTCATATAAAACAAAACATCTTTTGCTACTTGGTAGTATATCTGATCACATACCATCTTTTGGTTGTGTACCTCAGTTTTAATATAAAACAAAGTTGTAACATGGTGCACTGCAGCAGTTATAAAATGCTATCACAATGGTGTTACTTTGAGGGGGAACTTGAAAGATTTGATAAGTGTATCCTGGCTGACATGAGTATTTTGTTACTTTTGCTATTATATGCTCTAGTTTTAACTGAATATCTTTGTCTCTCTTCTATGCAACAGTTCAAAGGAATCATCCTTGAGTGCACTGCAGGAAACTGCGGCAAGCTATTTATCGAAAAAATTGGAAGAGATTTCTTATAAGGAAGTGAAAACTGATAAGAAGCCAACAATTGCACCACTTGATACAGCTAGTTTAAGCCCTCTCTCAAGATTCCTTCTGACAAGGTAGCCTCACAGTCCTTATAATATGTTTATTCTCTATTTTTTATTTTAATTTCTGTGAACAATAGACATCTTCATGTCATGCGAAAAGATCTTAATTTACTTGTATTTGCAAATGGTTGGTGAATAATTTTGCTGTTGGCAAATGACCCTTAGGGTCTGGTCCAGACGATGGTAGAGGGGGTGAAGGTAGGAGGAGGGCAGCTGCCCTTCCACTGTCCAAAAGATTCACCTGCTCCAGAACACAAAAAAAAAAAAATCTAGTGGAAATCAGTGGAAGGGGGGGGGGGGGAATCACTCTATACAATTTTGTCACCCCAAATTTGGGGATTAAAAATTAGTTCTCCCCTCCTGTCCCATTCCATTCCATTACAGCACGATATCTGGAGCAGACCCTTAGGTTTAGAATGAAGATTTAACTTCCGTGAAAGATTTTCCTCAAGGAGTTCAGTAAAGGGCGATTCAGTTGAACTTTAAGTGTTCTGATTAATTAGCTCAATCAAACTGCTAATTGATGCAACTTTATTAGCAATATAGATGTTTCCTTTGATAATCTTAGCCAAACTTGAGCTAGAGGAAAGTAAAATTGTTCATGTGGTTGGGCAGTTTTGCTTGTTCTAAGGTAATCTCGCATCAAAATAATGGTTGGATCTAATTTAAGGTGTGTTTGGTTCATGGGTGAACTAGTAGTTCGCGAACTAGGCTAGAGGGACCCAAACACGAACTAGCCAAAAGAACTAGCACGAACAGTCTGTTCGCGACTGAGTTCTTTTTTCTCATTTTTCTAGAACTAGAACTAGGTTTAAGCTCTCCTTTTTTTTCATCATGATGGGATTGGCTGATTGGGGACTACGAGATTTAAAGATTTTGTTCTTTTTGGTTGCAGGTGGCAGAGCCAAGTTTCCCAAGACCTTAGCTCAGTTTAGAGGATAATGAAGAGATTACATAATTGTTATTTTCCTATTTGTTGTATCGAATGTATAATAAATTTTGAGTGTATATAAACTGAAAATTGTACCCTTATCAAGCTATCCTGTTTTTATCTGAGTTGCCCTGTATACTTCGTCAAAGGGCTTGCCACCAAGCTAAGTTTAGATATGTGTTTTAAAGAACTTAAAATTATTAAGCGGACGTGGATGCTGGGACGTGCACCATTTTTCTCATGAAATTGTAAGAATACACTGGTATACATTGATCCCATAAAACTATTCTTCAATAGTGCGGTCAATCAGCATTTTTATCTGGATACTAGCAATGATGCAATAGAAGCATTTTGGTGCAATGATGCAATAGAAGCATTTTGGTCGTAGGCTTCTCAATTTCAGGTGCTGCGCTGGGGTTTTAGTCTGATCCTAGAACCCTCAATTTGATCGACTCTGTTCCAGCTCCTCCGTGACATGTTGGAATCCCCAACAAAATTATGAAAAAATGAGATTAAAAAAATTTGTGGGAAATGCACGGAAGTTTGAAGCGTATAAGCGGGGAACGAAGTAGTTAGCGCTGTGTTGTTTAATTTGCTTGGTAAAACTTGTTCACGAGCTCCTCATGCAGAGCATTTTTGAACAATGATGATTCATTCATTGGGATATTAAGGTGATGAGATTTGGTTGATCCGATCAAGTAGGGTTAGTGGTAGGCATACAAGTTTGTTTATTATCTTTAACGTTGGTATATGATATTGTCTAGAAGCGTATATCTCCAACGGTCAAGAAAATCCATCCGTTGGATGCGAGTTATGTTTTAAGAAGAGAGAGAGAGGAATTGTACTGTTGTTTTGTCTTTTCTTGCGCCTATATATAGGCAGTATGATGTAAACTGAGGATTATGTTCAATGAAATCAAAATTGATATTATTTCCTTCACCAATTGCCTTCTTTATCAGCTATTACATAGATTCTCATCCTTTCTTCTCCCAATTTTCCAAAATCCCAAGAATTACATCTCAAATTACTCCTTATGTAATATCCCAATCCCTTAATATGGGACAGATTTGATATCAAGAGCCATTCGATCGCATCTGGGAGTGCTTCTTGCTCCAAGATTTCTCAAGAACCCTTCCATAATGCCTCCGAAAGTCAATTATGTTGGTTCAGCTCATGAGGAGTGGTAGCAGGCGATGAAGAAGTTGAGTCAAGACACCAATTCTCGTCTAGATAAACATGGAGTTGAAATTGGAGAGTTGAAGTCCTTGATTGAGCAATTCATCAAGACACAAGCGTCGAAACTGAATGCTTCTTCTAGCAGTAGTCATGGTGGTATCCCACCACGCCCTCCTCCAATCCTTGACTCAGGTATGGGCTTGACAGTTCTTCTGGTAATGATGGCAGAAGGGGCCTAAGATTCAATCTTCCAAGAACTGAATTCCCATCATTTGATGGCACCAATCCCAAGGGTTCGAAATCAAAATGTGAGAGTTATTTTCGCATCTTCCGAATTATTGAAATGTACAAATCACAAATTACAGCTTTGCATTTTGCTGAAGAAGCACGTGAGTGGTATGAATGCTTTAAGGAAGGGTCCCCAAATTTACCATGGCCAATTTTGGCAGCTAAGGTATTAGATAGATTTCAGACCTACAATACTTCTTATCCAATTGGTGATTTCAAGAGGGTTCATCAAACTGGAAAAGTAGGAGATTATATTAGACAATTTGAGCAAGCAAAATCAAGGTTGATTGCAGAAACTAAAATTAACAGTCTATTTTTTCTCATCCATGGGTTTAGTGAGGGATTAAAAGAGAAAATTAGATATGCAATGGAAGTCTTGAATCCATCCACTCTCAGCCTAGCTTTCACATTTGCTAGAAAAGCAGAATTGAATTTAGAAGGGGTTGATAAAAGACAAACCATTTAGACCATTCAACCACCAACCGAACCATCACTATAAAGAAACAGTAACCATTGTCAAACCTACTGTATCACAACCATTGAGTACTATAACTGGCCCTAAGGAAATGAGAAGAGAACAAATAAGGGCACTGAAACTGTGCTATTACTGCAAGGAGAAATATACCCCTGGACATAAATGCAAAATTAGGTCCCTTCATGCTATTCAAATAGAAGATCTACAGTCTACAGAAATGGAGGAATTGAAGGAGGAACTACTTGTGTATATTGAGTGAGTTGCAGATGATAGCTCAATAGAGAACAATCAGTTAGGTGATCAATTTGTTATTACCATATGCACAGATCAACAAGCATCAAAGTTTCAAACTCTAAAATTTAAGGGAGAACTAGATACTACACCAATATGTGTGTTAGTTGACACATGCAGTACACATTCTTTTGTCAACCCCAACCTCACTGATAGTGACAAATGAATGGTTTCTACTACTGCTCCCTTGAATGTTAGAATTGCAAATGGGACTGCTATGTCAATAACAACACTGTGCCACAACTTACCATTCAAGCTGTAGAATCATGCTCTCTCAGGTACAATGAGGTTACTAAATATACAAGGCTATGATCTGATTCTTAGTATGGATTGGTTGTCTCAGCATGGTCCAATGTTGATTGATTGGGACAAGGGCACATTACAATTGCCTAGTGAAGGCCAGGTCATTGATTATATCAGTACAACAAGAAGTGGCTGAGGTGAAACTATGCCAAGCTATGTGGGACCCATTCAAGGAGCAGCAGAAGGAAAACATGTTGGTGATAGGTCACATTTGCTGCATCCAGCCTACAGGAACTGTGGAGGAGAAGAATGTATGTCCCCAGTTGAAGCCAGTGTTAGAGCAATTTAGAGCGGTATTCCTAGAACCAACTGCATTGCCTCCAACTAGGGCTGTAGACCATCAAATTCCTCTCAAGACTGATGCTAATCCAATTTCCATGAGACCATATAAGTACTCTTATTTTCAAAGTTTAGAGATTGAGAAAATTATAGAAGAACTACTCAATTCTTCTTTCATCAGACCTTCCACCAGTCCCTACTCTCCACCAGTTTTGTTGGTTAAAAAAAGGACAATTCTTGGCGTCTGGGCATTGATTACAGACAATTGAATGAAGCCATAGTAAAAAACAAGTATCTTATCCCTATTATTGATGATTTATTGGATGAATTTGTTAGAGATATGTCGTAGAAGCCAATCATTTATGGCTACTTCTATAGTTTATGTTATTCATGATATTTGATCATTTGTTCCTGGATTTTATTATTGACAGTTCATTCAGGTCGAGGATCTGAATTGTGGATCACTGTGTTTCATTTATGATTAAATGACAATAATAAATCAAAACTTTCTATAGTCTTGATAATTAATAAGGAACATTAATTATCAGATAAGACTAGTATGCAAGTTAAGTGATGATTAGGTTCTACAAATCATAAGTAAGGAGTTGCTAACTTAATTGCATATGTATATGTTACTAGAACATAGTACATGATATGACCCAATAAAATAAATATATGCATTGTATTATGTATCATTATTTATTTCATACGTGTTTGATTCTGAGTTCGAGATGGTTCAGTGTTTCCATATAAGGATAGGTTCTATAAATATCGTCTAACGCTGATTCCTGATAAGGACTGCTATATGGACTTTATTTATGTTCTCTTGAATTGTGCGGGAAAAAATTGATCATGAAGACAACCGCATGTCCCTAATTAGTTCATCTAATGAGTGATGATATCTACTGGGTCCTTGATGGAGATGGATTGCTTACTAGCAACTTGTGCAATCATCTCTAGATCAAGAAACATATAACTTGCAAGAATGACACATTCTTATCTTAGATTATACAAGGATATCATGTGACATAACAATCAAAACAATAAGATACTTTTTCTTATGCAGGATTGAAGTATTGTATTGGTGCAGTATTTATTTATGTGAATTGGGAATCATAACGTGTTGCTAGATATCGCTTATGATTATTGGAAATAAATGGTGATTTATTTTTCATAGCCAACATAGCATAAATCATCAAAGGGTCACACAAATAAGACTTTAACCATACGTGCATTATTTATTTATTTGCAGTAGCGAGTACTGCGAAAATATGATAAGTTGATGAATTAATTATATATCGTTGTGAACCGTTATAATTAATTAATTCAAAAGAATCATATAGAAATAATATAATGCATATGCAAATACAAAATTAATTATTAATATGTTAATAATTTAAATTTTTTTTATTTTTGTACAATTTTTTGGAGATTTTTAAAAATCGTTGTTATTAAAGGGTCCAGAATTATTTATATTAAGAATTTTATAAAATACAAAAAAAACTACTAAAAATTTTTATAAAAATGTAAAATTTAGTCTTCAACAAAATTTCGATATGAATAATACATTGAACGGTTCAGAACGACTGTTAAAATCTCGAAAAGTGAGATTTAATCGCAGCTGATGGACTCATCTATCAGTCGTGACTGATTTTAGTCTACCTCTTTCTGGAGCTGTTCTCATCATCATAAAAAAAGAAAACTGGAAAAGTATGTGAAACAGAGAAAGGGGAAAAAATTAGATGGACTTACACATAGAAAAAATAAATAAGGCATTTTTTTAAAAAAAATATGATATTTACCTAAAGAAAAAAAAAACTCAAAATATGACTTGGTTATTAAATTATTGTAGTATTTTTGTTGTTACAATTATTATTATTTATTGAATTCTTCAAGCTCCGGACACCGGACTGCTTTTAAAATTGAAGCCTTCTTAATGTAAATATTAATATGATAAATAAGACCAATTTATTTTTGAAATTCAAATGTAAATTGACAAAGTTAAGATTTAGACCGGAATATCATCAGCAAATTAAAAATATCTATCTATAAATTAATCATTGAGCACCTGTGGTCTTCAAAGGTGGTTTATTATGCGTTTAGCTTCATCAAACGGCATTATTAATTTGTTCAAATAATACACATCGCATCGTGACCCAAAAAAAAAAAAAGACAAACAAACAACATTCACGGGAGGAATACTTAAAAATAGAGTGAACAAGCTTTCCTTCAACCTAAATAAATTCTAACACTATGTTTGGTTCGGTGAAAAAAGAAGAGAAGGAGAGGAAATTATAAAGAGGGAATGGATGGGATGAAATGGAAAGAGAAATATTTTTATTTTTTTTTGGATGAATAATGAAGGGGATGGGAAAATATTTTTTTTTCTTCTTTTTTCTTGTTTGGATGAATTAACTTAACGAAGAAAAAATAATTAAACTTGACTAATTTATCCATGAACCTTTCAACTTAATCATCCCATAAATTAGTACTAATTCAAATTTTAAAAATAACTGACAATAATATTATAAAACTAAACATAGTAGTAACAAGGCATGTTATGGTACATCGCGATGTATTTAGGTTTTTGTACATCGCGATCATTATCCATCAATCGTTTTGCAAATTAACAAATCTAATTAAACCAATCCAATATACATATTGAAATCTCATTACAAATCAAATTTTATATTTTTTTTAAATTTTTGTTTACTATTTGTTCGAATTTTCTAAAATTTTTCTTTTTTGGGTAACAACTAATAATAAGATATTTTCAAAAATGGCAGGTTTTAGAAATTTCGAAAAATATAGTTAAAAAATTTTAAAAATATAAAATTTGGTTTGTAATGAGATTTAAATATATAGATTGGATTGGTTTAATTTGATTTGTCAATTTGTAAAATTATCAATATATATAGTCGCGATGTACAAAAGCCTCAATCATCGCGATGCACCATAATATTTCTCTACGTGTGTCTGTATATATCAGCAAATAAATGGTCAAACGGGACCAATGGAATTAATCTCTTTACTCAGACCGCTAATTTTTGGAAATTGCATAATTGTAAATCAGGATCAATAGTGAAATTTTATGCGATTCTCATCCAAATCCACAAAGTCGAGCAACACAAGTACATGTATCTGAGTTCCTTTGAAATTCAATTACCATGATACCATCATATAGTAATGAAAATTGATTAGTGTCATCGCTAAGAACGTCATTGAGCCAGCGATTCTCTCATCCAGCGCATTCTTTTCTCATCCAGCGCACTTTATCTCGTATGTAAATGTTCAGTTGGATAAGTATAAATGTTCGATTAATTGTGTATAAATGTTCAGTTAGTTGCAATAAAAAATAAAAATGTCCTCAGTAAAAATGTTTAGTTTAGTAAGAACAAATGTTTAGATTATTACATATAAATGTTCAATTTATTAAGTATTACTTTTAGTTTTTTTTAATAGGTGCATAGGATGTCAAGCTGAGGATGTCATTTCACTGGGATGACACTTAGGATATCCGTATTTTTTTAGCACTTATCATTCCTGTATAGTAATCAGTAATCACGCTTCGGTTCAATACAAGCCCATAAATTTTTAGTCCTGCGTAGACCTAGTCACCTAGGCCATCATCGCTAAGCAACCTCAGCACAAAAATACAATAAGCGCAGAACTCTTGAGAGAGCTTATAAAACGGGAACCATAGCTCCGTTGCAATTCATACCTTTCTCGGCTTTTTGGCTATTGGCTAAGATCAAGTGTAGTATTCTTATCAGTTTAATATCTGATATGTGGGCCATGTGCTCACAACGATGTTAAATTTGTTTTTTGTAGGGGAGGGTCCACCACAGTAGCTTGCTACTAGGTCCCCCAAGCGTGGCCCTTGTGCTGCACTTATGCATAGGTTAGTAGGGTTGCAAACGGTATATCATGTATCGTTTTTCGTGCACGTTCTATCCAAATGAAACGGTAAATGAGTATGAAATTTCAATTCGTTTTAGGAACGGAACGGTAAACGGTGCGTTTTGTCACGTTTGGATGAAATATAGTTCAAATATATACGTAGGCACGTCGTGCTGGTCTATGGGTGCGTTTGGATCGTTGGAAGAAAGAAGAAGAAGAAGGAAGAAGAAGAAGAAAAAAAATTATAAACAATCCAAACTCTTCACAAAGTTATACACATCCCAATACTTCTTCCCAATTCTTCCATTCTTCCCTTCTTCCCACACCTATCCAAACGCACCCTATAGAAGGATTTTAGCACTTGATGCATGTTAGAAGATTCATTTCTAGCTGCAGGAGCATTGTTCAGGCCTCTGTTCGGACAGGCTATGTTCGGATCAAATGCATCACAAGCAGCACATCGCAACTCTCTAGCTCTCTGTTTGGACCGAACATACCCTTGTTTGGACCGAACAGCTACTAGGGATGAAAAGGGAATGAATAAACTCCGCTCCAATCCGTATCCGAACTCAAAAAATACACATCATATCCGAACCGAACATATCCGTATTTGACAAAAAAATATAGATACAGATATGATTTTGACATTATCCAATCCACATTTGTATTCGACAAAATAATATAGATATTAATCTGTTTATTCATATCTTTAACAGCATAAGATGATTAATATAATTGCTTTTCTATATCAGAGAAGACTTTTAATTGATAGTACTAAACATTTATTAAATATATTCTCTTACAACAATATTTTGATTTGGACTAGTAATATAAAATTAATTTTATTTTTTATTATCAAAATTATTATATATGATAATAACATTAAAATTCTTTTTTTTTCTCTAATCATGATTACATATGATTAATATACTATTTTGATTTGGATGACATTTGATATCGATATTATCTTTTTTATTTTTTTATATTTCTATTAGTTCGTCAATTTATAAATATTTGTTTTAATATTCGAAATGTATTTGTATCCAACAATATCCGATCCGTATTTGGATCTGTTTGATATCTTAACCATATCCGTATTTGAACATATTCATATCTGTATCTGTATCCAATAAAAAATATGGATACGGATATGGTTTCACCATTATCCGAATCCGATCCGTATTGGATCCATTTTCACCCCTAATAGCTACCAAATTTATTGATATGGTAATTGTTGAAGGAAAGTTGATGTTTTGGCAAGTTTTTGCGACCTTGTGTCCTATCTTCCTCTCCAAACTGATAAGTGAGAAGATTTTGATGAAATGGACTCTGATAAGTAAGAAGATTTCAAATCTTCATTTAGTACAGCTACTCCGAAAAAAGACTCATTTGTCTCGAACAAAGACTGATTCTTTTAATGAGTCTTCTCCTTTTCTTTCTTGTACATTTTCATTATTCTCATATAGAAATAAGTCATTGATATCGGCTGAGTTCCTCTTTTCAATACCTTCTATATGAGCTTAGATCATTTCTGCCTAAGGAAAACAATCAAGCCACCATAGACAAATTTTCACGTTTCCACCATCGTTCTCGCACTGAAAGGCAATGGATTCCACCTTTTCAGTAGAGATGACTTTAACAGTGATTATAGAGCGATTCCAGACGCGATGGCGGCAAAACCAATCTAACTAATCACATCATAACTCAACCCCCTAGGTTTCGTTCAGACTAAACAAAGAGCAGATTGCTCGAAAACGCCGTCCTTAGCGCGAAAGCGTGAAGTCTAGTGTTCCAGAGTCCAAAACAAAATGAAACATAAACTCTAGGATGTTTATTTGCTTATTTTTATACCTAAAATTTTTTTATTTATTGCACTTTAGATAATTGTTATTTTAAATCACAAAATTTCGAAAAATTATATTGTTTAGCTTTTGTGAGGAAATAAAGTCTGATCATCACTTGTATCATCGGTGTGGATTCGACCTTTAATTTTATCCAACGACTAATTAGGTAGAACAAGTGTTGCCATCTCAAAAAAAAAAAAAAAAAAGTAGAACAAGTGTTTATATTTGAGTCTGATTTTTCCTCGATCCGAGAGAAATTATTTTGCCTAGTTTTATATCATCACTTGTATCGTCCGTATGATTTTTTTTATCTGAAACCTTTTGAATATAATAATTTAATTATAGAAAACATTGTGTACCCTTTATTTTACCCAGAGATGTCACCTATGATCGATGATTGGTGGGCCTGACTAGCTATTGTGTGGGCGTTCATAATACGTCTACTGGATTAAGGCTGTATTTGGATTGGAGTGGGAAGAAGAAAATAAAAGAAGAAGGAAGAAATTTATTATTAAACAATCCAAACTCTTCACAAAATTACACACTTCTCAATACTTCTTCTCACTTCTTCCCTTCCCTTTTTCCCACACCTCATCCAAACGGAGCCTAAATTATGGAAACAAAGTAAGAGACACAAATGTTAGTATTTGTATATATATATATATACTTATTATTTCTAATTTTAACTAATACAATACAGGCAAAACTCAAATGTACATTTGAACCAAAATTAATTTAAGATTTAAATGCATTGTATCTAAATAAACTACATTTTATACATCGCATAATATTCTATTGATTGTCAAATCACAGTTGTAAGCATTGAACTCTCCTAATTTTGATAATCGTCAAATTATTTCATATAGTAGTCGAAAGGACGGTCATTTTATACATTTGGAACTACCATATAAAAAAAAATCTAATGATTATTGTAAATTTGGGACAGTTTAATCCTTGTAACTGTGATTTGACAACCAATCATGCTATGCAAGATATGAAATAAAATTTCTTTACATACAATCCATTATAAATCTTTTTTTTAGAAATCCTAGATAGTGACTATCTAAAGGAATCCATTATAAATCTTAGAATAGTTTTGGTTGAAATATACATGTGAGTTCTGCGTGCATTGTATTAGTTAAAATCAGAAATACGTTGTTATAATGATAGTTAGCCAGGCCCACCAATCATTGAAGATAGGTGACATGGGAAGGTAAAATTTGGGGTACCCAATTATTTTTCTCAGTAAATCGAAAGTTTTCAAGTAGAAAAACTCTAATGTTAAGTAATAACCACAAAAAAGTAAAGTATTTTATCTGCTTGTTACCTTTATCTCTCTAAACTTCTTAGGAGCGGCTGCCAATCCAATAATCTCTTTATTCCTTAAATAAAACTTGTTTCAAAATTTTATGGTTGAAATATTATAATTTTTCTCGTTGCTTTTTCTCGCTTGTGGTGATGCCTATGTTACCCGAATTCGCTATTTTCAAGTCGTATCCCGCGTCAGATACGTATCCGACGCGGATACGCGTGCGATACGCACTAGATAAGCCACGTGGTGTGTCCGAATATTTTAAATATTTTGACTGTCAGATACGGTCACCGACACGGTTGGACACGCGTGTCGGGGCGAACTGAGTGCCGCCTCGGATCCCACGAAGTTTTCAATTTATGTGATATATATATTGTTTATTATTTTAACATAAAAGGGGTTGGGTAGCACACAAAGATAGACTGATAGACATGCGAACCGCATCCTCAGCAGTCCGAAAAAGGACTGCTCCAAGCAGTCCTTTTCATTTTTTTAATTTTTAAAAATTATAAAACTCAAATGGAGAATCCAAACCGTTGATCTTGTTAAGTTTTATCGGCGATGCATTTTCATATAAGTTTTATAAAATTTGAAGTTTATTTGATACTTCATTAAGTGACCAAATTATGAACGGATTAGAATTAATTAAACCATGTTCGTTCATTTGTTGATCACTTGATCTAGTATCAAATTAACTTCAAATTTTATAAAACTTATATAGAAACGCATCGCCGATAAAACTTAACAAGATCAACGGTTTGAATTTTCTATTTGAGTTTTACAATTTTTAAAAATTAAAGAAAATAAAAAGAACTGCTTGGAGCAGTCCTTTTTTTTAAGGCTGAGGATGCGAGTCCGATAGACATGTGCCATGCCATTCTACTCACGCACTGTGCAGTGTTCAACAACTTTTTGTGTTTGTTTATTAGCTCATACTATATATAGTATCCATAGAGACTATCCATTTCCCTTGTGGGACTAAACTCCCTTTTCAAACCGGACAAATAATTGTTGGGCCTGGGCCATACTCATATCTACCTCATTACTCAATACTAATTAATACGAGTAAAAATATAATATTCTAATTATTTTTATTATTTTATATATACAGTCGTATCCGAGTTTTTTGAAAAATGTCGTATCCCCGCATCCGCACCCATGCAACATAGGGTGATGCTTTTTGTCTGCTCACTCTTTCTTTACTATTGTTTGGTAATTTCTCTCACTCATTCAGCGAAATTGATTAAAAATGGTGACATTGTCAAATCTAAGTTTATTTATTTGAGATGAAGAAATAAAAATTAAATATTAATAACAAGTAAGGAAACTAACCACTTGTCATTCAACTAGAAAATCACCTATTATTTTTTTTCATGAATTATATTGTTGGATTTGTCTAAAACTGAGTGTTTTTATAGTTCAATAATAATTGGTGAGATTCATCCTCGTTTTAAGAAAACAAATTAATATTTGTTTATGAATAAGGGTCTTGATTTCTAAACATGAGACAAGACGGAGCCAAGAAAGATTTGCTGATGAGAGATAAAAAAGGGTAGTTCCCCTTTTGCATAATTATAAATACCTTCAAAAAATAAATAAATTAGATCTTCACATTGAAATGCATGCTTCAGGCATTAACGTTCCCTATTATAAATTGAAAATGTGCACTCCCCCATATATACTCAAAATGCAGATTTAATCGCAAGGATCTCGTGCAATAACGGACAATGCACAAACACATACCATTAGTGTAAAGAATATCACCATTTTTTTTTTGTTTTAAGCTAAACTTTTATAGGCGTTGGAGCCTACACTTTGGTTTTGACCTGATTTTTTTTTTCCTTTTTTTTTAGCAGTGTTCAACTCAGCGATGCACATAAAAAAAAAAAAAGCTCAGCGATGTGATTTCAGAACTTTTGTGGCATTTAATGTGTTTCTACCATGTGGTGGGCATAACATTGTTCATTTAGACGTGCCACTCAAATGATTTTACAAGTATTGTCGCATACAATCCCCAAATCCCTGACTACTTCCTTGGACGACCGTGAAGTCTTTTTTCTTTGTTTTCTAATTTTTCGATTAGATTCCTCCATGTTTCAAATTTGCAAAAGAGTACAAAATGTTGACAGAAACATTATTGCGACCGAATTTTTTATTATAAATAAATAAATTTATTTAATAAATCTAGACAATATTTAATAATAATAGTAATTTTGAATCACCAATGACTAGAAATCGCCATTAGTTGCAATGGCGATTCTGCCTTTTCCATGTTTTTTTACGCAACGACCGTCTTCTCCAACCGGTAAAAATTGTAGTCTTTTCTTTTTTATTTTACAGTTTTCCACTTTAGTCCTCATATTTTCTATTATTACAAAAATATAAATTTAGTGATTACAAACTATATATAATTCAAACACGGATATAAACAATATAAGAATCTAACCAAATTATACATGTTATATGCATGTTAGTATGCGTGTATAACGCTTATTTGTACATTTTACAGCTAAATTATGTATCGTATATATTATAATTTTATAAACTAACTTTTAATAAATAATAATATAATTTGGATTATTTTAGAAAAATTCAAATTCTAAGGCCATCGGCGAAAAAATAAAATGTAATTTTATTAAATTTATCCTCCAATGACCCTAAAATTATTATTTTTATAAAATTGTCCAATAATTTTTTTTGTTATATACTTTAGATGTACATATAATTATATATGTATATATCATTATAAATATAATTAATGTGTAATGTTTGGCCCGAAATTACTGCTGTCGAATATTTCACTTCTAAGACTTTTGGATGAGCTCTAGGAATTAGAGAATAAGGGAATAAGGGAGTCAATTTATTATAAACAATCCAAATTCTTCACAAAGTTACACACTTCCCAATATTTCTTTCCTTATTCCTCTTATTCCCACACCATCCAAACGGAGCCGGCTAATATTTTTTGAAGAATATCACCTCTTCCAAACAATTAGCGAACGCACACTCCATGATTAATTAACATTAACTTTATTCATCCTAGAGGATTCGATTAACCCAAAAAATTAGGCACAGTTACGTTTAATGTACTTATTGATCTTCTTTTATTGGCATTATTCAACTTTTTTCTTTATTAAAGATATATGTTTGTTAGATGGATAAAAAGATAAGGACACAGAGATGATTTTTATCTACGAGATGCTATGTTTGAAAGTGGTATGTAAGGATAAAAGGATAATAATTCTTATCCTATTAGCGTTATGTTTGGAAGAAATATGTAAAGTAAAACGATAATAGATAATTATTATTATCGCTTCAAATAAACAAAAATTATCATCTTATAAAAAGATAAAGTTATGAACAATCACTAAGTTAAATCACACTTAAAATTAAGAGCAGATTAAACTGTAAAATAATTCAATACAATAGGTGTCTGATGGGTCCTCATAATAACTGGTAGAATGTTAATCGGCGCGCGGATAGCACGTTGTCCTAAAAAACCTTAGAATAATTTTTCCCGCATAAATTTATCTGCATATGCAAATAAACTATTTATAGACCAAAAATATTTGTCTTTGTAAAATACAATGTTGTTACATATAGGAAAACTTTATGGATCCCTCCAGATGATGCAACTGCGTGAGTTTCAAAAAGCTCGGTTTGTGAAAATTAAATTGTATTTTTTTTAATTGAAAAAGCTATTATATATGCATACTCGAAATCCATTATAAATATAAAAATATTATATGAAAGTTACCTACCAATATTTTATTTTAAATATTATTTTATTATTCTAAAATGACTATGTTTTTGTTTTGATTGGATATCGTTAGTAGTTCCGTTAATAATATGTATTATTTTAATTAATAATCAAATCCATATTTGCCAATAGGTAATTCTTAATTGTAAGGGAAGAGTTCATGGTATATTAAAGGGAAATCTTATGATGGGCTAATAAATTTATATGAGTTAAATAAAAAAAAAATAGACCGTTCATTTACGATGGGATGTTGTTGACCAAAGCTCAAATCAAATAGAAAATTATCTCATTGTGTAGAACGTCTCAATATTTAATATTGAGAAATTTTATGGTTGTGTCTTTAAATTTATTCCAAAAAAGAATCATCAAATAAAATGTTAAAAACAAAGTGCTTTAGGTTTATGCCACTGTAATAGTTAGAAATAAGAAATATGACATAGTTAGAACTAAGAAATATGTCATACTGATGACAAATTTTTAATATGACATTACTAAATGACAAAATTAGATTTCTACCGTCAGTCAATTAATTCGACCACTATCCTTTTTAAATATGCCAATGTAAAAGACTAAAATTAGAAGTATGTCACTGTAACTTTAAATTAGAAATATGTAATTGCAAATTGATTTTATGCCATAAATTAAAAGAAATAAACATTTCGAACTTCAAATAAAAAAGTTTAAAATTTTAAAATTCGAAAATTCAAAATAAAAAAATCTTAAATTTCAAAATTTGAAAATTCTAAATTCTGAAGTTTCAAATTTGAAAATAAAAAAAATTTAACTTTTTGAATTTAAAAAATCCGAAAAAATAGTAAATATTTTTCAAAATTTCAATTTTTAAGTTCTTAAAATTTATTTTATTTTCGTAAGTTTTTACATTTCTTAATGATTTAGTTAAGTGAGGGCAATTTGGAAATTTTAAAAAGTAATAGTGGTATTTTCTAATTAGAATTACATATCTGTAATTTCGGTAAGAAATTATGCTATAAAACTAATTTAATCATTTTGTAGTGGTAATGTGGTATAAAATTAATTTATAATTTAAGAGTGACGTATCTCTAATTATATATTTTTATAGTAACACATATTTAATTATTTCTAAATTCTAAGAAATGTATACGAGTTATGATTTGTGGGTACTGGATTCGACACTTGTCATGTGTATGCTTCATGTATTGTGTAGTGTCATGATTTTGTGTATGAAAATATGACGTGCTAAAATTCTAAAAATGTATTGAAAAACTGGTATTTCGATGCCTGACACGTTTTCTGTAACTGCCATTTTCACTTCGTGCTTAATACGTGTCAGTTTTGTAGTTTTACTAATCTAAAATGTAGTTGGATCCGACCCAATAAAGACCGAGGCCACTCATCATGGATCCGACCCGATAAAGATTGAGGCATAGTATACTATTCAGTGTACAAGTTAAAATGCTTTTCGAGGTTTTCAGTGTATCTGAAGAGGTTACTAGTGAAAAACAAATGGGGAGAGAGGACAACTCTTTCATTTATTCCTTCCTCAGAAAAAAAAAACAGAAAGTAATTAATCAATTATAAAATTGACCTTCCAGCCGCCTCTATGCGCAAGCTATTATATTTTAATATGAGAAATGCTAGAGTCTAATATATTGGACGGATGGACTCCGTTGGTCCGTCCAATACGATCGATTTCATATTTTTAAATTTCAAATAATCGATCCGAACTGTTCAATATGTTCTCCATATTGAAAAATTATAAAAAAAACAATTTTTATATTTTTTTAATATTTTTTGATATTTTAGAAAATCGTTGTTATTGGACGATCCATAATGTTTATATCATGAATTTTAAAAAATATCAAAAAATTAATAAAAAAATTTGAAAAAAATATAAAAATTGGTTTCTTGTAAGTTTCCAATATGGAGGACATATTGAACGGTTCGGATCGGTAATTTGAAATTTAAAATGTAAAAACGATCATATTGGACGTACCCATCCGTCCAATATATAATATAGGACACTAGCATTTCTCTTTTAATATATATGCTTGTTATTGAATATAAATACAAAACATTTTGTGAAAGTTTTTTATCGATTTTATATATCAAATATTATTATGTTATTCTAAAAATTATAATTTTTAGTTTTAATTAGATATTTTTTAGTATCGTTAATAATACGTGTAATTAAAATTAATAATCAAATCCATATTTGTCCATCGTTCGTTCTTTATTGCATTCTCCTAGGTGGGCATTGTATTTTGAATCTTGATATCTCCAATTAATTTTCTGCATCTACTCAACAACATACCAATTAAAATATATACTATTTCTGTAACTAGACCTTTTCTTTAAGGAATAAAAGATATGCTAATAGGATATTAAGAGGGGGGAAAAAAAACCATGTTATAGTACGGTGTGCTCAAGGCTCAAACACACCATGCCTTGTGCTCCTCCTGATTTGTTGGTAAAGCATGTCCCACATTGTACATGTTGACGAGTTAACGATATTAAACACGACATTTTGACATTAAATTTGGAAGCCAAATTCTTTCAGTTTTTTGTAATAAATTCTTCTTTGGAAGTATATCATTTTATTTAAAAAATGAAATATTTCAGGCAAAATTTGTAGCGGACTAATTTTTTTAATATTAATTAAAAATAAATCGTTCATTTAAATTCTTATAAAATCTATGATTGGCAAAGCTCAAATCAAAGAAAACAAAGAAACACAATAATCTCAGAGTAGAACGTCTCAATATATATATTATCGAGAACTTCCATGATTGTTGTATATATTAATATTTTTAAATATTTTTTTTTCAGATTAAAAAAATTCAGCAAATGCGTATTTTATTAAAAAGAAAATGTATACGGAGTTATGATTGGATGGTAGTTGGTACTGTGTTCAACACCTGCAACGCGCATGCCTCATGTATTGTGTCATGTCATGATTTTGTGTATGAAATATGACGTGCTAAAATCTAAGAATGTATTAAAAGTGTGGTGTGTCAATGCCTGACACGTTGTTTGTAACTGCCCATTTAAATCACTTCTTACTTAATACGTGTCAGTTTTTACAGTTTCTTTTTTTTTTTTTTATCGTGCTTGAAGCTAATAAAAAAAGAAAATTCAAGGGTAAAACTAAAACACAAAAGCAAAATGTATAAATACTGCAATCCGATTCCGCTAGCGCGCAACACTTGGTGTAACGCATCCAGAGCCGTCTGATTTTGATCGGACGGTTTATTTTTTACAGGCCTATCAATCTAGGTTACATGCACGGAGCTCCCTTATTTATTGGATCTTGATCAAACGATCATGATACCGCGCTACATCAAGTGTCGCGCGACACCTGATTTGAGTTTTAAATACTGAAGTCCTTGCTCCTTGTCCTTACTCCTTGGTCATCGTCGGGTACAAAATGTAGTTGAATCCGACCCAATAAAGTCCGATGGTCGTCATGCCACATTGCCACTCATCAAGGATCTGACCCGATAAAGATTGAGGCGTGGTATACCGTATACGTATTATACTATTCAGTTGGTATCAATTAATGTTTTTTCAGTGTATCTGAAGGGGATACTAGTGATTAGTGAAAAAAAAAAAACTAGAGAAGACCATTCATTCGTTCCTTCATCAAGAGAAATTACAAAATTGCCCTTCCCACCTCCTTTCGAGGCAACCTTCCACTTTCTTCTAAGTTCTAACCTCAGCGCGTTGCTCTCTCTCGTTCTATTATTCTCCCTCATCTCCTTCTCCTTCCTTCCCTCTCAACTCCCAAGGGTTTCGCTCTGAAGTCTGAAGGTATCTCTCTCTCTCTCTCGGTTCTTTTTTTTCTTTTATACTTTAATAAGTGAGATTATAGAGTATTGACGAGGAATAAATGGAATACTTGTTAATCTCAAGTTTTTGTATTGTTGGTTATCTCTAATTTGAGTCGTTAAGCTCCCCTTGTTCAACAGGTGTTGCTTTTTACCTTTTCTAGACGGAAATTCAACTCGATCTAATCTCGGCTTGTTTCCTTCTTTGAGAAATTCTCGTTTTCCAGGTTTGTTTTTCTCGATTTCTGCTATGTGAATTGCTGGTTTGAACTGATTTGGTGCTATATATGGACTGAATTGAGAAAATAGGAGCAGGAAACCAAATTTTGGACTTTAGTCACTTTACCTTATTAGGACCAAATTTCAGAGGGATCTATTGTTGATTATGTCTCCATACTAGAGCCTTTTATTTAATTTGCTTCATATATATACTATATTTGGTTCGAATATGAGGAAATAGTGAAATACAAGCCTATAAATTTCTTGATAACTTTTGAAATTAGTCTGTCCCCATTTGGTTTTTCCCTTTGCTGAATTTGTTCAGTTAAATTTTGGCCATTTATTATTAGTGGGCGCATACAAATTAAACCCCAATTTTTGCCACGGAAACTCTATATGACAGTTTTTATAATCCATTTTTATGTTAATCTTAGTTGCAAACCTAGGTTAGGGTTTCTAATCCGGCATATGCTCTTGGTTATGTTTTCTATAACCTAGGGTCGCCTTTTTCTGGTTTGAGAAAAGAAAGATGGTAAAAAATAGAGTAAGAAAGCGAAAAATGGGTGCACTGTGCTTAATTCTACATGTTATGTAACACAGATCAATGGCGACCTCCTCCCATCCAAATACTTCTTCGGTACCGTATAAGGTCGTATTAAATCCGACCCCAATCTCCTTTGCGCCACCTAACACTGAAGCATATGTGGAACCTGAGAATCCAGTTGGAAAAACAGACAGTCCAAAAAAAAACAAGAAGAGTAAAAAACCCAAATCAAATGAGGCATCACCTGCCGTCTCGACAGAATCGAAAAAGGCTAAGAAACCAAAAACAAATGAAGAGTCTCCTTCCATCTCTTCTGAATTCAAACGCCCAGATTGGCTTCCTGAAGGGTGGAAGATTATTGAACACATCAGAGAAGGAGGCAAAACGAAGGGCTCAAAGGATAAGGTTTTCTTTAATTAGAAATCCATGTTATTGTTATCTTGCATCTGAATGCTTAAAATAGCATTTGCAGGGTGAGAGCTTGGTTAGAATGTCAGAGTATGTGGTGAAAGCTTGAATAATAAGAACCAGATTGTGGTTTAAGTTTTAATTATCTTATCTGAATCTAGATTTTCATGGACTTGGCTTGGAAGTTAATTAAATTTGTCATGATGATTAGTTCAAAATTTTAATATATTAAAAATTTGACTGTGTTTGGTGGTCATTTGTTTCATTTGAAAATTTTGAATTCTTGTGATTAAATTGTTATCATTTCAGGGATCCAAGGGACACTTTCTTAAGTGTGGTAGTTTCAATTGTCCGTCAACCTCATTTTTGCACAATGTATAACATTAAGTGTCTGCACCAACAAGGATTTCGCAAAAATTGGTTGCGAACTTATATATAGTGATTAAAATTTGCAATTCATGTTCCATTCGAGCAATTATCCTTTTTTATATTGCTAAATAGTAGTACTAAGTAGAAAAGAGAAAACTGGTACAAGTTATGCACGATGAGTACCACTGGTTTTGTAGAAATATTCTATATGGAAATCTTTCATTGAATTTTGAATTTCCTATTCTGAATTCTAAAACTATAGTTATTGACAAAAAAGTTTTTGTTCCATTACTGACATTTTCTTTCTTTTTGTTTAATTTCAGTATTATATTGAGCCTGGTACTGGTAAAAGGTTCAGGTCATTAGTAGAGGTGCGGCGCCACCTTGGGCTAGATGATATTCCCAAGCCAAATGAAAACAACAGTTCTCCGAATGCAAAGGTGAGTTAGAAAACTTTACAATTATTAGATCCATTTTTTTAATAATCGCCCGTAGGCCCACTCACATACACTCTTAACCAGCAAATGCTGGGATTCGAACCCTGGTCTCCTTGGAGCCAGGCAAATGCCTTAACCCGCTGCTCTAGCAGCGCTAGGCAATTATTAGAACCATAGCTTGTTTCTTCAGAAATTTGTACAGATGTTATATTTTATTGTGAATTTTGATCAGTCCAGTAATTTGAGTTCAAGCAATGGAAATGAGAGCAAGAAACGGAAGGCAGATGGAGAGATGGCTGTCAATGGCAAAGAACATAAGAAAACCAAAATACAAAATGGTGAATTAAATGGAAGGGATAGTGCAAAAAGTACAGAAGAGGTATGAGGTGGAACGAATTGGGTTTAGGTTCTTTACTGTTGGGCAATAGGAGCTTTGGTAGAACTTGACAGCAAAATGTTGAAAAAGAAATTCTTTTTTGTCATTTTTTTTATTTTATGTACTTGCCCTTTTTAGGCGCCATCCCTGTAACTTTTATGACAGAAGAATTAGGAGAGAATGGGTTTTAGTAGGCTCTGTGGAACATTTTATTTAAGATAATTGTATTCTTTAGGGAATATTTTGTGGAATTTGTTGTCAGATTAGTGGAAATATAATCCTTCCTTCTTTGACTCATTTTATTAAATAATTCCCATTTAATTTCATGTCAAAGTTGAAAAGATATGCGCTTGAGATATTCTATTGAGGTTTGATTAAATACATGCTAATACTTTTTTACTAGTATATTCTATTTGTTGAGACCTGGTTGCCTTAAAAGTCAATGGGGACTAAAGAAGGGGATTAAGACTGCAGAGCCGCAGAGGTTAGGTATTTAATTATTTATTGGGATGAAATACAAAAATTTCCAGTGAAATATTAAAATTTGTCTATACACATTATTGTCATTATAAGAATTTTATGGAAGGAAATATTTTTGTGGTCTACAGTTGTCTTAGAAAATTTTCTTCGTCGCACAAATTAGAGGGGACTAAATTAAAATTATTCAAAATTTTAACAACTACAAAGTGGGAAGTCCTATATGAATAATTTCTAAAACAACATCCAGAACCGGTTCAATTGATGAAAAAATTATTTCCAAAGCCCAAAGATATACATCTGCCATTTGGTGTATGAACATCTAATTTGTCCTGCTTAGTTGGTAGGTCGAATTTCAGAATCGCTTAAGAACATCTCCATATTTTATCATTTCTATCATCCTTGGACTTCTATTAATGAGGAAGTTGGTTAATTAATGAGTATTCCAGGGAATGATGGGGATGATAACGCGTTTTCTATTTTTGGCAAGGATCATCCGCACGTATTCCTGCACCTTCTGCTTCGCTCCCGTTCAACTTCAACCGTTACATATTAACTATCATTAATTATTCAGCCCCTCTGTTGAAGTTAATATACATAGCTATTGAAGTTGATATATATAACTATTGAAGTTAATATATATAATTGTTCCATTTATATATATTAACTTCAATAATAGTTACGATAATAATTTCAACAATTGTATATATTAACTTCAACAATTACGATATTAACTTCAACAGTTATCTATTTAATTTTAACAATTACGATATTAACTTCAACATTTATCTATTTAATTTCAACAATTACGATATTAACTTCAATATTTGTGTATAGTAATTTCAATAGTTATGAAGCGTAAGGAAGGGGATGGGGAGGGGTGGGGGGACAATAGTGGATAGGGATATTTTGAGGCCGCAATTAAATCATAGCATAAAATATTATCAAGGAGATATATAGCTATCCTTTCACTTTTTTTAAATTTAAGAATAGTGAATTATTATTATTATTATTATTTTTGGCAAATCGGATCATTATGACCATATACTATCCAAGATGTGCAGAGAGTAGACTTCGATCCAAACTGTCCGACCAATGATGTGTGCCTGTGATTAATATCGAGTGTGATATGTTAATCTTAACCGTCGAAATTAGATCAAATGATTCGGATCAATTGCAAAGTGATGAAAGATATATATAGCTATCCTTTCACTTTTTTAATTTTAAGAATATTGAATTATTATTATCTTTTAATAGGTTTTCTCCTTTGAATTTGCTGCTTCTGTTAAGCATTACCATATTATAACAATAAAAGTGCACTAAGGATACTTTTGTGTTTTTTTCGAGTTGCTTTATAATAAAAGAATTTAGTTTTGGTTCGTTTTATTAATTATATTTTTTTGGTTACTTGGACGAGTGATCGATGCCTGATACACAGAGTAAAAGAAAATAATTAATGCACGGTCATATATGGTTTGTAACTGCTGGTAATTATTAATGTTAGATATGACGACCTTCTAAATGGACATATTGATCTGAAATATTAGCTGTCATTTCGTAAGTTGCTATCTTTAATTTAATTTAACAAAAGAAAAATGAGACATATTATTGCTCGGTTGAATTTCAATTCTTCAAAATAGACTGATCCTTAAAATACAATCTCCGTAGAAATGCATAAAGCAAAACCTGGATATGAGTGTCAAGATTTGTTTCCATGGAGCGCCGATAAAAAAGAAATACCAAACAGCCGTATTTGACTTGATCATCGAGGAAAAACAAACAAATAAGTAAAAGTCTCTTCAATGTAAATCAAGATATCTTGAATTCATATTACAATAAATCACACCAACAGCTTCCTTCGTTGTAGAGCTGCTACTGGACGGGTTCCAATTGAAATCCAATTATGTCCAATTATAAAGAATTGAAGTCCACGTCCACACCATGTCCACAATATGTATTAATAATCCATCCATGTCCAGTTCATTTACTATCCAATTAATGTCCAACATTTGTTTATGTATTGTCCATGTGGACTAAGATTTGGACTAATCCAGTGACCAATATTTGTTTTCGTCCGTTCTTGATTCTGACAGTGTCAGTATTGTCTTCATATGTGCCAATACATCTTATCTAACACAAATTGAATTTGATTCAGTGAGGTCTTTCTACTTATCACCTAACCTTATGTACTGTGGATAGCCTCATAACCTCTTCAGGAAACGTAAGTACCTGAAACGTTGATACCCTTGGGAATAGTAATCCGATTCAGCAACGACAAACGACTGGCAATGGCCATTAGAGGTCGTTGAAATCAGAGAAGGTGGTGTCGCTGCACTACACAGTCGGGCATCGATTGGTTTTGAGGTGAGACGCCATCGCAGTGGCGGTGCAAGTATTCGAGTAGAGGTCGTGAGAGAGGAGGTAAGGTCAAGTGAAGGAGGGAGGTTTACGGAATCACGATTTGGGGTGCGAGTGGGGAAGAGGAGATGGGTTTAGGGTGCGTTTGGATAGGTGTGGGAAGAAGGGAAGAAGGGAAGAAGTATTGGAAAGTGTGTAACTTTGTGAAGAGTTTGGATTGTTTATAATTTTTTTTCTTCTTCTTCCTTCTTCTTCTTCTTTCTTCCAACAATCCAAACACACCCTTAGAGAAGAAGCAGAGACAGATCTACTTTACTAATTATTTTTTCTTTCGTGTAATATCCATTATTTGTCCACAATTCGTCCGTAATTTCCACGATTTGTCCAAAAAAAAAAAATTAGCAATTGGACTGGACCGGATTTTAGTCCAGTCCAAAACTAGTCCATCCAAAAAAGTCCAATATTATTCGGTCCACTTTGTCCAATGAAATATCCCGTCCAATAGCAGCTCTACTTCGTTGACATGAGTCATGTAATCTATGATTTATCACATTAATTTCCATCAAGTCTACTTATTTTTTGCCTGAATTTACAAAAAGCAGGCAATTAGTTTGAATGCCTCAGTTCCCCCATGCATTTCCCATGAAACCAAAAATAATTTGAATTTAGATTTGGTTGGGGTACGCTTGACCTATAGGGTGCGTTTGGATGAGAGAAGAAGAAGAGAAAGAAGGAAGATGAGAAGAAAAAAAATTATAAACAATTCAAACTCTTCACAAAGTTACACACTTCCCAATACTTCTTCCCACTTCTTCCCTTCTTCTCTTCTTCCCACACCTATCCAAACGCACCCTTAGGTACTGAAAGAGAAGAGCAACAAGAAGAGAAAGGCGACAACAAGGCAAGGGATGAATTAAGTTGTAATGATTGATATGCCTTTTTTTTTTATTCTTTTTGAGGTGTTCCGTTTGCTTATTAGTAATAATTGATACTAAGGTTCCTTTAGAATCCTTTAGAATGATTTTTGATCTTTTGAATTTTGTAGTTTATTGGTGCGTTTGGATCGTTGGAAGAAAGAAGAAGAAGAAGGAAGAAGAAGAAAAAAAATTATAAACAATCCAAACTCTTCACAAAGTTACACACTTCCCAATACTTCTTCCCACTTCTTCCCTTCTTCCCTTCTTCCCACACCTATCCAAATGGCAACTATTATTTACAATAAATTGGTAGCAGGTGCGGACTATATGACAACTATTATTTACATGCACCGCATGTTAGCTTTTTTTTTGTTCTATATCTTTCTTTATGCTTGGTGAGTGTATTTCATGAAAAATAAATTGAGGCACCTTATGTTGATTTCATAATTTGCGATGGAACCTGATGTACATGCTTCTTCAATCTAGGGATCTTTTCATTCTCTCTGTATTTCGGTACGAAAATTTTAGATATAATAAGGTGTATGTTATTGGTTATAAATATTTTATTGTTACATTAGGTCCGCTTGACTAAAATTTCTAATGTACAACGCACATGCAAATTTTGGATTTGGGTTGTTTTATTGAAGTCTCTTCAAATCTAGCTTAATTTGGATAATGCGTTATGTTTTCACTTTTCAAACAATTACCGAACTGCTGATAGAGATGAAGGATTCAAGGATCAAATTGTCAATTATAATATTTTCTCTTTATTATAATAGTTCAACCAAACAGAAAAAAAAAGAAAATGAAAAATAGTTTTTCTATTCTCTTCAATATATATCCAAACAAAAATATAAAATCATTTCCCTTCCAATCTCTTCCCTTCCTTTTCCTCTTAAAATTGTTCTTTCCTACCATCCCTTGGTAGTAGGTACCAAACATAGTGTTAAAAGTTGCTGTTAGCTTTTCGCTTGGAGGTCTTCCGAAAAACATTTAAAATTTTTTTTTGAAGTATCTTTATATCAGTAAAAGTGACTCTTTCAATATTCAAAACGTTATTATCCGAGTGATTCCCTCCTGGGTCCGTATCCTCTACCAACCTCATTTTTGAGGTTG
Organism: Rhynchospora pubera; assembly: GCA_028095005.1. Lineage (NCBI taxonomy): Eukaryota > Viridiplantae > Streptophyta > Magnoliopsida > Poales > Cyperaceae > Rhynchospora > Rhynchospora pubera. Next base: position 76,269,415 of record CM051462.1, read on the forward strand.
GTAGAGTGCCGACGTTTGATCCAAATCGTTAAATTTAATTTTGACGGTTAAAAATTTTTCGAACCTATCAATCTAGTTACATGCACGAAGCTCCCATAACCGTTGAAATTAGATCTAACAGTTCAGATCAGTCGGCACTATACCAACCATTTAGGTTCCGCTTCAGAAGGAGAGAGTCGGAACGAAAGGAAGGGAGGAGAATTCGGATAGCCTGCTCTAGAGGAGAGGAAGAGAGACGGATAGAGGGAGAGATCGATTACTCCTAAAATCGAAGAGTACCGAGTTCCTTCCCTTCGCTCCGAGTCTCTCCTTCTGGAGCGGAGCGTTAAGGTTGGCAGAGGATGTGATTCTCCTCTCCATCGTCCTTCTGACCCGTTAACCCAAATCTCAGCGCCACACCAAGATTTCAAAACCTGAATATTCGCTTCTTCCCCCCCCCCCCCCCTCTCTCTCTCTCTCTCTCTCTCTCTCTCTCTCTCTTTCTCACTCACTTCTTTCTCCTCCTCAGAAGCTCTCGCTAATCCAATGGCATTAGTCGATCGCTCTCCCACCGCCGTTCGTACGGCGATCGCCGGAGTTTCCTCCAGCCCTCGCCGACTCCTCCCTTCTCGGTAATCTCTCGCCTCGACAAACCCTAATTGCCTCGTTTTCAAAGAAACGAGAGCTACGAGAGAATGTTGTTTAGATCTGAGCAGTTTCTTCTTTAATTGCAGGAAATTGTTCGAGAATGAAGAGAACTCAGTAGATCGCTCCGATCCGATTAGGCCATGGCTTCGGTAACAATGCACTTTTAGTGTTTGTTGTTATGCCCCCCTGAAAAACTGTTTTTCGTTTTTCTTTTAGTGTTTTAATTTTTGTTTTTCGCCAATTTTTCAGATCTTTTTGAAATTTTTGTACAGTGCTGCTCAATATTATTTTTCTAAACTCTAGAAGTGCAAGATTTGCAGCACACACACACACACTCGCACATTATGAACTCTGTGCTTTAACTGTAACTTGCTAAAGGGGCTAGATGTGCAAACTGATCAGAAGGGCTGTCAATGTAACTTCCATATAAATCCTTTTTTCACATTTGTTTTGAATTTTACTCAGGAAGATTAACAAATCTATGGACGAGCTTGTGAGAAACCCTAGTGCTGAGGTCTGCAATCATTTGAAGAATCTCCTGGAGGAAAGTCTACAAAAATTTGGAGGCAAGGATCCTTACAAGAACAATACCAGACTCCTCAAAATGTGGATCATCTATGTAAGGCCTCTCATATTGTTTTTAATAGTTTTACTGTTTTATTCAGGTTTAGGCAGACTAGTAGGTTAATTGGTGGTTAAACATTGATGACTTTTTGTAAAGTAAACCTTCCTGACTCTTTTCTTCTTCCTTTTCGTACAGGGTGATTTACTTGGGGACATGGAAAAGGTGTATACATTTTTGGAGGAGCGAGGGCAATTTGGGAAAGAAGCATTGCTTTATGAGGCATATGCATCCTTTCTAATTTCAAAAGAAAACCTTGTAGAAGCTGACAGGATATATCGGCTTGGTATCTCAAGGTGAATTTTGTTTATGGTCTCACAATACATCTTACGAGCAACTTATCTTGAGGCTTCATTACTGTGTACTTTTGAGGAATAGTATCAAATATGGCATCAGCATTATGCCATAATCATGAATGCCGTTGCAATACGGAAATATCTCTGAAACATAGAATTTCAGATGTATCCTTCCTCTCCTAATTTCTAAGAAGTATAAAATATTTTCATCCTCATTTATTTGAAAAAGGGTGGTCAGTCAGAAGTAATTGGTATCTTTTTGGTGGATACCTTTTGGTTCATAACTGTTGGGCCATATATATACTTTCCTATATATTTGTAAGGGTATACATATCATACTTTCTGTTTTGCATGGACAGTGAGATACTTTGGCAATTGTCTGGGATTGCTTTATACATGTAAATTCTTCTTATTTATTGAATAGGAATGCTGAGCCACTAGATAGGTTAAAGGAGATGCATATGCTCTTCTGTCATAAATCCTTGCATATTATTGTCAAGCCTGAGCCTGATCTAGAGGTATGACAACTATGTTTTGGTCTTTTACCATTTAGTATTAAAGTTTGTTTAATCAAAATAGTAATGCACATACTTCAAGTGAGGGGTTTTACAGAAGTTATGCAGAGAATAAGGGGGAGTGAAGCATCATATTTACTTTGTGTGAGAAGTGTGTGTGTGTTTTTTGACCCTGAAATTGTGTTATGGCCAAAATATTTTTAGGTCATATTGAAAACATATTCTACTTGACAACTGTAACACATGATTAAACAGTAACCAAAATACAGCTATGTTCTATATACTTTAGATGGGTGGAGTATAAAATCTGGTGCAATTTATAAGTTGATTGATCATTCATTAAGCCATTTGAAAAATTAATGGTTCACTTTGAATGACACTTGATAGTAAACCAAATGATTATTAAATTACATCACGTTCAATACACAACATATCTTAATTATAGAACATTTCTACTATTTTGCCTTTTCTATTTTGATGACTATTTAGTCAGCAGTTAGTTGTCACATTTCTCATGCGACAATTGTTGTCAATATGTCCCTAAGCTTAACAAGGGTTCACTCTGAAGAAGGCATAGTGTTCGTATATAAACTTTTTTCCATCAGGCAATCAGTAAAGGGTTGCTTTTGCAGATACCACAAACAAGGGTGATTTCTGCAATAGGTGATAATTAGTTATTTTCTTCCTTGTATTGAAAATCCCTTCTAAGGATCCTACAAATCATGATCTTTGGTACCTCATATTTCTTGCATTTTGTAAAGAATTTGATTTTCATGAATTTTCTTGCAGGCTGACCAACCAAAGTCTTCAGAGCTGCCAAGCTCCATAGACCCATGGAGCAATTCCACCATGACTAGTTTACTAGAGAAGCTTGACCCAAACATGAAGAAGTACAGGGTAAGATCTTTAGCTTTCTGTCTGGTTAAAGTTTAGTTTACCCATTTTGGTTTTGCTTACATCACCCTTGTCATGATAGTATCTAGATGATTTTAAGTGATGTTGATGTTGGTCCTTATGTTGAAATATTTTCAGGGTTTTCATAGGAGCAATAAATCCTATGAAGGAAAGGTATCTCTGACTGAGAAAAATATATCACGAAACAAGGTTGTTGAGCTAATAGGTAATACATCTTATTTTAGTTGAAGTCTGATTGAAGATGATTTTCTTTTTCACTTTTCAATGATAATAAAAGGCTTGAGCATTCTTTTTTTTCCCTTTTTTTTCACAATAAAGGTAACATGAAATACCAGATTAAGGGCTGTGCTGGTTCTGGTGGCTTTGCTCAGGTGTATAAGGCTATTGTTGATGGCAATCCTGAAGAAGTTGTTGCCTTAAAGGTCATATTCATTAACATATTCTTAGAAGAGACCAAAAAAAAAAAATTAGTTGCATTTTTTTATTTGAAAAAACTTGTGGAGTGTACTCTTCTGAAATCATAAACTAAAAAATTCTCACAATTTGTTAAATAGATTCTCTCTCTGGTTCAACAAACTAGATGAGAGAATCTTGATAGAAATTCATTTGTACGGTGCATTATTTTTATTATTAGATGTTGGAAGGTAAATTGCATTGTATGAAAAAATCCTCTTAATATTCAAAATTGATTCACTATTCACTCAGTGAAGTATTTTTACATGTTGTGTAGGTTCAAAATCCAGGATTTCCCTGGGAGTTCTACATGTACCGTCAGCTGGATGGACGTATATCTGGCGATGAGGTTATCTATTAGAAGTGTTTAAGTAATAAAATTTCCCTTCTCGGTCATCAATATGTACTAATATTGGCTTTTTTGAATTTGCAACTTTCTTGTCAGAGATTAAACTTTGGCTATGCTCATAGAATGCATCTTTACTCTGATTTGAGTGTGGTCGTTTGTGATTATCTGCCTAATGGTACTCTTCAGGTGAATATTGCAGAGATACAGTGGTAAACTTTATATGAGTATTATTATTACTACTGCTACCATTGTTTAATTATGATGTTTGAGAGTTTGGTAATTGCTTGTATTCATTGCAAGCTTCACTACCTCTGAAAGAAACTGGGAACCTAACCAGTATCGTACCTCTAAGCAATTAGACATTTGATGATAACTCTTGATGGGAATCAGCACCTTAATCCTGATGTAATATAATGTAGGATGCTATTAATTCCCACGTCGTCACAAATCACCACATGGATGAGGTGCTATGCATGTATTACACCATTCAGATGCTTTACATGCTAGAGACTCTGCATGGTGTCGGTTTAGTTCATGGTGATTTTAAGCCCAACAATTTACTAGTTCGTTATCCAAGGTAGATTGTATTACATTTGTTACTTCTAAATTTTTAAATCAACTTAACAATTTATTAAACTAGGATACATGCTGCTATGTTTTATTTCATTTTGCAGAGAGCTCACTGAGGATATGTTCAACGACCAAAATAGATCTTGGCGCAGCCAGGTCTCTTTCTCTCTCTCAATATGAACAACACATTATCTTTTTTTCAAATTATGGGAAAAAATATTGAAAATAATCTTCATGCACTTCGTGTCCCATCTAGTGTGTTGGGTTAATCTGGATAGATATTTACAAACAATTTATTTAAACAGTGAAGTTTTAAATTTATGTTTTAGGGGCTTTGTCTCATTGATTGGGGAAGAGGAATAGATCTCAGCCTCTTTCCAGATGGTACTGTCTTTCATGGAGACTGCCGGACATCTGGGTTTCGCTGTGTACAGATGCAAGAAAATATGAAGTGGAAATATCAGGTTCTTCATCCAAACTTTAATCCTCATTTGATTGATCAAAGTTTTCTAGTATTTTATGAAAGAACAATCCTTGCTGATTATGGAGGAAAAAAAATGTGAAACTGAGGTAATGTAAAATGTAGGCTGAGTTTAAAAAGGGAAATAAGGGCAAAGATTCATAAAGAATTTTGAGTCAATATAACTTTTTATTGCTATATGGCAGCAGAAATGCTCGTTGCTAATATCTTCAAAACAATGCTCTTTGACATCTTCAGTTATTGAATACTAACCTTAAGAACTGATCCTTCTCGCTTGTTTTATCCTAATAGGTTGATACATATGGCTTATGTGTAATTGTGCATATGATGCTCCATGGGTGTTATATGAGCATTAAAAAAAAGGTTAATGTTGATGGAAGCTGTCATTACCAACCTAAGTCTACTTTGAGAAGGTATTGTATTTTCGAACCTGGTATAGCTCTCCTTGGTTTCACAGGATTTAAGTTGCACCCACAAAAACAAGTTTATCATTTGTAACTGCTCAAAGATAAATCTTGTACTGCCTGGTAAAGTATGACAATGTCATCTATAACTGTTGTTCTTGTTTTCCTGTGTGTGGGCGGGTTTGGGGGGCTGGGGGGTATGTATATCCATAGCTTGTTGACAATAAGGTATGATATTTTTCATGGTAAAAATCCTTCAGGTACTGGAGAGTTGAGTTATGGAAGAACCTATTTCACACATTACTCAACTTCCATTCAAATGAGGGAAGTGATGTGCCGGTGTTGAAAAGTTTGAGAGAGCCATTTGAGGAATACTTGTGCGGCAATCGCCAACTTGTATCTAAGCTAATCCAACTCCTTCAAAAGCAAAGGGGTTCCCTCTGTTCAGCTTAGATCGTCTTATTCACTTCATTGATCAGCTTGGTCAATTTGTAGCACGTATTGTATTAACATTGTGGTCCGATGTCTCTTGTTCATGCTTAGTTGGTTTGTGTAATTAGGGTCAGTGCTGTGAATTGATGTAAATCCTGCTTTAGTTCTGTTAGATTGTGTTGGAAATTTTTTGCTTATCGACTACAACAAGAGGTTTTGCTGTGAGCACTAGTGTGTTTCTTCTTAACATGTGGCTTCTCAAATTGGCTTCTGTTGGTTGTAAACTTGTAATTGTATGATTTGACTTTCATTAGTTCAGTTCAGATATTAGCTTAAAGAAATTATCATAATTGGTTTTGGATTTTAAAGAGCGCTTAGAACTTGGTCAATTTTTCATGAACAGTTATTTCAAGGAAGTACTTTAGATTATTGTTCTTGCCATTAGAATATTACAGCCCAAATAAAAGAGCCCAAAACTATGCGGATTTTCTTTGAATCATTGTGGCACATCTTGAAAAGAGCCCAAGTTTGTCTGAAACTTTATAATTTTTTGGATCTTTACGGGTGCTGTTGTTTCATCGTACTTGTCATGTCTTGAACTGCATAATCTTGTTGTGACGCACCTACACGGCACAACTGGACCAGAACTGGTAGTGCTTTTCTCTTTTTGCAGTTTTGGAATTGATACCAAAATGTAAAGTGCAAACTCTTCCGATACTTGTTTTCTTTAAGAGAAATTGCAACAATTTTCTTTAAAACAGTAGCAACCAAAGTGAATTGACCAAGTGCAAATGAACTCCTGACACACGATTCTGATTTTATCTGATTTTATCAATCATTTGTATGAGTGTCTATCTAGCAATAGAGATGTCAATGTAGGGACTTTGTACAAAGCGTCAATATAGGTACATCAATTAGTTCAATGTGAAGCTACTAGATCAAATTATTAATGCTAGAAAGTGTGATTATAATACGAGTACTGTACCGATGCTTGGATCATGGAAAGAACTTGTCCATCTTGAATTAGTACAAAGGCCGGCATGATTTTTCACCGAAAAATATTTCTTTTATGGAATGATATTTCTTCCAAAGTCCTATTTTACATATAGGAAGGTTATTAAAACTGAGAATTCCACAAACTTTTGACATAAATGGTACGAAATTTACCTGTTTAGAAGAGATTTCTTCTTTGTTTGTTTAATCCAATAGAGATAATATCTCGGTGGCTTCAAACTTTTTTCCTTAGCTAGTTGCTCATACCAAGATTCATATTTATTGTGATCTATCTTAAGAGCTTCTATAAGGCCTAATAATATTGTCATGTATGGGACTCCAGAGGCAGATGATCATATATTTTTTTCACTGTTCCTTTGAACAAGCATTTTGAAGGGGTTTTAAGTTTTAACACTTATAATCCTTAATATGTTCCTTTGTGCATGACTACTTTACACTTATATAGAGTTGATTAACATAATTTTACTCCCGTTTCTTTAGACAAATTAGTTTGAATGGAATAAGGAACTTTTAGGAGGTTTAATGGGAAGTCTAGTATTCGGTTCCTACCTATGCCTCCGTTTGGATGCATTGAGGGGTGCGTTTGGATATAGGAAGTAGAAAGAAGAAAGAAGGAAGAATGAAGAAAAAAATTATAAACAATCCAAACTCTTCACAAAATTACACACTTCCCAATACTTCTTCCCACTTCTTCCCTTCTTTCCTTCTTCCCACACCTATCCAAACGGAGCCGAGAAGAAGTAGGAAGAAGGAAGATCGGAAGAAAAAAAATTATAAACAATCCAAACTCTTCACAAAGTTACACACTTCCCAATACTTCTTCCCACTTCTTTCCTTCTTTCCTTCTTCCCTTCTTCCCACACCTATCCAAACGGAGAATGCAGCATCTTTGAAAGGATACGGTACATTTTCTGGCCGACGAGAGGGATGATCCCAAGACCCAAAAGGGATGATGGATTGGGACCTCCTTAACATTGTTTGAGGTAGCCAACTGTTTTTATCAGCGTTTCCCTTGTGTTCCAGGTTGGGAGTTCTTTTGTATACCTTTTGAGTTAGGTGTTATTTGAATTATGGTTGTTTGGTGTTTGGCATCAATTAATGATTACAGGAAGTCTGGTACTACTAGTCTGTGTTATGGTACCGATAGTTTTTTATTGTGCGTCATTTGTCGAGGTTTGTGTTGTTTCGCACTTCCCAGTGTCAGTGGTTTGTTTTAGTTATTGATATGAAGTTGCTAGTTTGTGTGACTTTTTGTTGTTTTAATTTCAATGCGATGTGGTTGCTATATATGTTAGTAAAATATAATTAATACGATGAACAAATTGCATGATGTGTGCCATGAGGATTAAGTCTCTCAGTTGGCGGATAGTTTTTCTTTCCTTTTTTTTTTTTGGGCCAAAGCATCGGAAATTAGAAATAATAGCTTCATTAAGCCAAAAGTACCAAAGTAATAGGGAGTCACGATATAGTGCCTCAAATTAAACATAACAAAACCCAAAAAAAACAAAATACTGTACCAATTTCTATTGTAGATAGTTCTATAAATCTGTCAAATCAAAATATCTTATATATATATGAACATATTTAGTGATTTAGATTGAGTTGAGAGATTTCGTCTCTAATTTTCAGTTTGCCACTCCCATAAAATACTTAAAACCAGCTGTAACAAAAGATTGCTTTTCTTCTAGGGAAAAAAGAGGGGAAGAAACAATTTACACTGTAGAAGAAAAAAGAGCAATAGTTTGTTTGTTATTATTTATGATGAATAGGATGCTGTAACAAAAACCTGACCAGTGCATGCCTAACAAATACAACTACTACCTGACACGCAGGAAAAGAACATTCAACGAATGCCTTCTACGAGGACATTATATGCATCTGACAAGGCTGCTTTAATTTAGCGCGTATTTCTATACGAATCCAAGACTAAAGGAGGGTATAATTCAGTTGTTTCACATGTCCCAAGGTGTGCATGGAGCTGAGTAAAAAAAAAAAAAAGTAAAATTACATTAATTATATTATCCTTTATTGGTTTTCTAAATTTATTCGTTAAGAGATAGCGTGTTATATCCCTATTATATTTTTGTTTCTCTACTCTTCAATGTAGGAACTTATTATTTAAATTGCTCCTCCGTTCCTCTCCAACTGTAGGAAATTATATCATGATAATATATAAATTTGAGCTGCAGACCCCTCTTAAGTTGCGCATTCCAAGATATTGAAGCCTTTTCTTTTGCCAATAATTTTTTTTTCTTTTATTTTTTATGATAATGAATATATGTTTAATTTCCTGTGATTTTTCAAACGTTAAAAACGATATATATAAATAGTTAAATACAAATCTTTTTTGTTCGACGATATATCATGATGATCATTCCTTGCAGTTAGTTTTGGTGCAAAAGAATATTGTAATCAATCGATCTTTAAGGGGAAAAAGATATAATTTTGAAAATAAACTAAGGGGGTGCCAATTTAGTCAAATACGTAACAGCATAAATGTAAAGTTAGGTAATTAATATAACTGAGATGGCAATTATGACAATTTAGGTTCTCTTATAGATAAAAGATTGTCAAGTCCGGACACTAAATTAGCACTGCCGAAAAGTAACCCATGTTCGTCTTTTGAATATCACTACCTTTTTCTGTAGATTAGATTATATATTAAAAACTTAATTATAACATGTTTAGACACTATCTTTTTAATTTGATGGTCATTATCAGGCCACCATTGAAAATGGAATACATAGGATATGAGCGATAGCAATTGCTTGAGGAACAGTATGCATGGCTGTTACTCTTTAATTTCTTTTTAACAGCTTCTCTTGTTAAAATTCAAAATTTTTTCAGTTCAACTTTCCTTTTTTCCCCCCTTTTAAACTGTTCCTCTGGAAGTAGTCATCATCGAAGGCACATAGATTATAAGGATGTTAAGAGACCAGCAAATGGCACAGAGCAAAACCCGATAAAAGCAAAATTCCAAATGGATTTAAGGCAATTCATTGGTTTGACAAATAAATTGCTTAGTCAAGAGAAACTAAATTATTGAGGCGATCAGTGCGCAGGCAGTATCAGACCCAGATGGATCCAAACAAGAAACGCTAAACAAACAAAGCTGCCATGATTAAAACAAGCAATTTGAAGAGCCATACATAAACAAAAGAAAAAGCTTGCACACATGATGTAAAATTCCATGAAGGAAATCCTAATAGCATATTTTTATCATTACAAAACCCAGAAGCAAATGAACAAGAAGAATATTAAGGACCTAAATAAACCATGACCCTCTATAATTCAAATAATATAGGGTAGCAAATACATTAGATAAAACGAGAGTATCCTATTATCCCATGCCCATATACACAAACAAGGAAAAAAATGAAAATAAAAGTGAAGAATTAATTAAGCACATTAATATTCTCCAAAGCCCATATTTCTCCTTCCTTTTTTTCTTCATATCATTGCATACATGGACTTGAAGAAGAAAGTTACAAGTCGGATGGATCCGAGTCTCCTCTCCGTGCAAAACCCGAGTTCTTCAAACCGCAAAATTATTTCAGAAAAAAACCAATAATTTACGGCACTTGAGGCAACCTATGCAACCGAGACGATCTCCCGATCCAAACTCTTGTTGAAATTACTTATTAATTTACCACCACCTAGTCCTAGACCCAAGACCACATATTTGATGATATAGCACTTCAATTCAACTCGAAAAGAAAAACAATGAAGCCAAACCAATTATGCAAATAGAACAAAGGAACTATCTAGAAAAGAGGTGCAACCGATGATCCGTAGTTCACCGAATTGGACAATCCAACTCCGGTATTAGAGTAGACAGGCAAAGAATTATTTAATACCTGTGCATCATTGGATCCAATTGGATCCATGAAATTATCACAAGGGATTTGCCATTGTATCTTACTTTCTTTCTGCAATTTCGCTTCCTTTGACATACCGACATTCCCACAATTTGCTCCGGTAGCAACCACGTTTAACTGCTCAAATGGAAGCTTAAAGCTTGACAAGAAAGAGGATCCCAGAATTGGGTAGTCATCAATCATACCACTTTGTTGCAGATTTTGGAATTGGTTAGATTGGCCAAGGAAACCTAGGCTGCCAACTTGTGATTGCAGATCAAAGCTGCTAGAAGTGCCAGCAGCCGGTACAATACCGCCAAATCCTAGAGTTCCCTCAAGCGAAGAGTTATAATTAGAATTCTGGTGGAATATGTGGTTGATGGAGTTTGAAAGCCAATTAGGTTGGTCTAGCTTGGTGGAGGCTATTGGGGTAGAACTGGATGGCTGCTTCTTGGTGCGTTTATTCTTTCGGCATCCGCCTCCAACCGGTACATTCCGTAAAGTGCCACCACGTGTCCAGTATCGTTTGCAAGACTTGCAGAAGTGGCGTGGCTGAGCTAGGCTGTAATTGTTGTAGTAACAGAACTTAGTGTTTGATGAATCACACCGTGGACACCGGAGCGGTGTCTGGTTAGGGTTAGAATTGGGATTAGGGTTAGGGTTCGGACTGTGTGCCGGGTTTGGGGACATGGATTGGCTGTTGATGGTGTTGGAGATGACGGTTGGAGTGGGGATGAGAAGAGGTTCTCCCATTAACGCTAGAGGTGAAGAAGTGAAGAGAAGAGAGGAGAGAAAAAGTGAAGAGAGAGGTTGGCTTTTAGAGAGAGATAGAGAGAGAAAGAGAAGACGGGGGTGGGTGGATAATGGAACCCAGAGGAGAAGGTTCCCTGCCAATAGCTACACAACAAAATGTGGCATGCAAAGTATTATTGACCTGATGTGGAGAGAGAGAGAGAGGGAGGTTGCTATGTGCTAGTGGTCTAGAGAGAAGACATCAGACATGTATTGTTGGTTGCTACAGGAACACCAACAAGAGAAACTTTGGATTGACACTGAAAATATTGCAGCGACTTTAATACTGATTTAACAAGTACGTAATAATCAGCATGCAAATATGCAATAGACACTAGACAGTATGTACCGTACTTAACAAAGTGCATGTATTTGTATTTCAGTGCTACCAAAAGTTTTTTTCCAAAAATTCCAGGAGTTTATCGCTGTCGATCGACTTGGCAATGTTCTTTAATTATAAGCACAAACAAGATTTTCTAATGGAATAATTGCAAAAAAGATTTCTAATGAAAATTTTTATATTTTTATTCAGCAACAAATTTGATTGAAGTATCAAAAACAGTACTGGTTTAAATCGTTAAATTTTTAAATATGGATTTTTGTACAAATGACTCCAAACATTTTATTATGATTAAAATTTAGAGAATTCGGGAACATACTATAATGTTATATCGTGTTAAAAAAATGTTTAAAATGGAAGTCCTAATTGATGAGTGAAAATTTCTCGGTCCCAAAATTTTCAATTCTGAAGTAATAATCAACCAAAGTGCCAACTTAAATTTGGAATATTACCTGCTCATAAAAAAATGGAAATTCCTTCAAAATTACAAATAGCTTTTTGTTTTTAAGGCACGACTTTTGCTTTAAAAGAGGACTAATGTTCTCTAAAGCTTTATTTTACCGTTTCGGTATCAAGTGTGAGCTGTAGCTCAATCGACATTCATTGGTCATATTCTTTCATCTGAAAGCCTATAAAGTGAAGCTTACTGATTGATTGATTTCTCGAAATCCCATTTTTCCTGTTAGTCCCATGCTTTAATTAAAGGTTGCATTTATGTCACAAAGGTGTAAACGACAATGCAAAAATAAATAAATGAATAAATAAATAGATATATAAAAGTAAAAGAAATAACTTAACACACAGTCATGCAAAAGAAGTGCAAATACTGAGCTAAGAAGTTTATGTCCGACCTAAGAAGTTTTTTAATTATAAACATTATCTGTAACGGTTATTAGGTAATAACCGTTACAGAAGACTGGCTTCTGTAACGGTTATATTACATGTTCTCCAAATGATTCCGTCCACAATACCATAACGGTTATTATCTAATAACCGTTACAGAAGACATGAGGGTCCAGGGCACACCAGTGGGCCCAGTGTACCCCCTGGGTTCAACCTAAACTCTCAGGAGACTGATGATGAAAAAACTGACACAGAGAGTGACAACTCCTCCCGTACAAATGATAGTGACAATACAACCCCTACTGAGGACCAATCAGTCGATGAACTCATGAAGACACCCTCAGAGGAGCCCAGCAAGATGTCATTCTCCACAAAAGTTAACTCTACAATCACATTTCTTTCTAGTAACAATATGTGCAGAAGTCCTAAATAGCTTAAAGAATAGCTTCTTTCTAGACAATATGTGCAGAAGCCCTAAATAGCTTAAATCCTAGTTTAGAGAATAGCTCTACAATAATTCAAATTGGACTGACTTGTGATTATGTAAGGACCATATTCTTTAAATTCATTTTAATCTTTACGTGTATTATAAGATCCTTATTTTGTTTACTTGAAAACAGACATGAAAAAAACCTTCATGGATTTGGCAAAGAAGCAGGAAGCAGCAAAGAAGAGCAATGGCTCCACTGATGACACATCCTCTACCTAGATGCTGCTGTTTTTTTTACTTCTCAGTTATTTATTTATTTTAAATTCTACAAGCTCTAGTGGTGGTTTCCCTTTCAAGTTAAACTTGTATGATTGTTGTACTGTTAATTAGAATTGTGTGATGTTTAGATGTATGTTTGTGATGTTTAGATATAGAATCAAGCTTGAAACAATATAAATTTCTCTTGAGTAGAAAGATTTCTATTGACATTTGACATTTGTGGCCAACAGACAATTTTTTTTTTTTGTAATTTGGTTCTTGCGCATCAACCAAAATAGCAATATGGAATTTTACTTAATTGCATTGTTTGTCAGCCAATGTAAATTGCATTGTTTGTCAACCGTAATAATCCTTTGTTATTTAGCTCAATTATTTATGAACTTAGCCTTATTACAGTTAGTTGTCAATTAGAACTTAAAAGCAAAAGACAAAAAGGCAGTTAACAAAAATCGCATATATATGAAAAAAGAGGAGTTTATAAAAATACCGAAGAGATATAAAATTATCCCCGCCGCGGTTCCAAACCTCCAGTCGAAGCATGACTTTCGATCCGTTGAATCTGCTCTCCTTCTTGTCTTTCGATCCGTTGAATCTGCTCTCCTTCTCGTTCTTTCGATCGATCCGTTGAATCTGCTCTCGTTCTCATGAAAAAACCGAAATAAATAAGAAAAAAATATGAAAAAATACGGTTCAAATTTTTTGTTTTTTACCTCAAATCTGCTCTCCTTCTTGTTCTCTTTCTAATTATTATTTTTTCAGAATTTTTACAAATTTTTTGCTATTTTTTGGAGTGAAAGTGGATATCGCAATACATGAAAAGAAGAGAGAAAGGAAGTGCGGCTGGGAATGAGAGACTTAATGAGGAAGACCTAAATAAATAACCTTTCTGTAACGGTTATTAACCAATGACCGTTACAGAATCATTAAACAAAAAGGGTTTGCCTTTCTGTAACGGTTATTTCCTAATAACCGTTACAGACTTACAGACTTTAATAAGATTATTATTAATTTCTTTCTTTTTTATTTTTTGTGTAATGGTTGTCGTATAATAACCGTTACAGAATATAAGAAATCTGTAACGGTTATTATGGAACAACCGTTACAGAAGGTGGATGCACTTTTTTCCTCATCCATGACGGAAATGTTATAACGGTTTTTAAATAATAACCGTTACAGATTTGTGGCGCCAGTTTTTCCTCACTATTCTGTAACGGTTATTTCAAAAACCGTTACAGAAATTCCGTTACAGAAGGTCCTTTTTCTGTAGTGTTTGCAGCCCCGACACTGGGACCTGCAAAATATTGGTCACCGTATAATTACAATTTTCAGGAATTTGGTGTGTTGTATAAAAAATTATAATTAAGATAGTTTCTCATAATCCAAGTTAATTAATTTTGACACTGGACTGCAATTAAATTGTAAGATATATATTGCATATTGATTTGCCATATAAAGATGGGACTCTGTATTTCAATTACTAAATCTAAACTTCTCCAATTGAAGAAGCAGAAAGGAAATAAAATTAAGAGATGAGGCAAATTAAGTAGCTTCCATCTGAATTATTATAAGGGGTAGAGAGGATCGTTAACAACTACAAAATTAGTTAGTTACAAGGTCTTTTAGAATTAGAACTAAACTGACATTAAATTATGTAGTTTCTGTCTAAATATTGACCATATTTTCAATTTTTAAGTGAACACTGGGAGTGATAACACAGTCTGCGTACCGAGTTTTTACTTATATCATGATTTGATTGCCTGTACATTTCACAACGACTTTCCGCGTAGTTTCTATTCAATTGACCTTTTAAATTACAAAGTACCGTAACACCAGCAACAAAATCATGCTATTAGTTTTTTTTTGTTGAAAATTAAATTAATTTAAATTACTCAAATGATCAAAGCTAATTAATAAATTTGTTTGAATATTCTAAATTAATAAGTTAAATGGTTTTGAACTTCTCATATTATCTTAGTTTTGCGCAACTTATGCACTTAAAATGTTATATGATTTAATGAAATTTAGTATGTTTAGAAAGTTAAGAAGCTTAATAAGTATATTGACAAAATATATATTTATTGAACAACAAAAATGATCCATATGTTACAAATCAAAATAGAAAATTTAAAATTACAAAATATATATTTTTAATAATTGAGGTAAGTCGTGTATCGACAAATTAAATTCCATCTGACTCATAATATAAAAAATTAATTTTATTTTACGCAAAAACAATTTAGTTCCATCGACTTTCATTGATGTCCAAAAAACTTCTAAATTACAATGACTTTAATCTACGGTCTATTTGTAACTGCCACCAAAATATGCACATACGAGAGGGATCTACTAAACCGCGTTTGAGAAAGTATGAAAGAGATGGCTGGGCAACATAGCACCTAGTGTTAATTTCTTCTCTTCATAGAGAAAGAGATAGTGCTGACTATCGCGAGGGAGAGAGACGTGTGTGTGTATAGCAGAGAGAGAGAGGTGTGTTGAGGAACTTGATGGAGAGTAGACTAGATGAGTCACAAATCACAATTGGCTCTCCGCTCTCGTACCAGCCTCTATCCTCACCTCAATGCGTGTGAGTTTGGTTTGATAGTTTTTGGATGCTTTCTCAATTGTCATCTAGCTTTGCAGAGTGAGATTCTTGCTTTGACTCTGGTCGTCCTTCAAAATTCTTATTTAATAAGAAGATAACGCATAAGGGCGAATTTTTTTAAATACCATTAGAATCTTTTGGATCGTTTTGCACCACTATTCACGGCATTTTTGAGCTTTTAATTTATAGAGTTCTACCTAGAGTTGTCAACGTAAAGTTGTTTCAGACATTTCCATTCCGTCCAAAATAGAACAAAAACAGGGAAAAAATGATTTTGTTTTAAAAAATGGAATGGAACAGAACAAAATTGAATAATATGCCGTTTAATCGAAAAGAAGACAAAACAAATTACAATGGAAAATTAAAAACAGAATAGAAATGGAACGGAAAATTTCGTTCCTTTTAACGAAACAGAACAATATAAAGACCATTCTATTTTTTTTACCCGGAACGAAATGAAAATGGAACATATACATTCCGTGTCTGTTATGCACATTTGACACCCCTAGTTCTACCCACCAGTAATACTTTGACAAGTGACAGTAGAATCACAATCTTTGATTACCGGTCAACAAATTTTCCAAGATTATATTTTTGACAGTGTCCGTTGTACACGTTTGACACCCCAAGTTAACTACTGTTAATAAAAAAAATATATAACCTAATATGACTAATCGAGGACAATTGCTTGTGGCTCAAAATAAATATAAGATAATTGCTTATACCATCATATTCTCAACGTCATCACCATCATCATGCGCCTACTCAGCGAACCATCTAAATCTCTCTAACGAACTTTACCATCCAAATCTAATGAATCTTCCATCCAGCGCCTACTTAGCGCTTACCCACTATCTACCTACCTCTCCCCTCATGCGTCTACGCTTGCCTCCTCCCCACCCCCACATCACGCCAACCCTCACTCCTGGACACACAGTTGACCTACAATGGCCTGATTGTTCCATTTACATTCTCTTAATGTCTAAGAAGATGATATAAATTGTCCTAAAAAATGATAATAATTGTCCCTATATACATCTTAATTGTCCTTGAAAATAATACCAATCGTCCCTAAAAACATGCTATCCCTTAATGTCCTAGAAAATAATACTAATTATACTACTATACCCTACGAAGACATGTTGTGTCACTTAATAGGACAACCAGGTTGTATATAAGGACATTTCGTATCATTTTCTAGGATAAGTAAGATGTATACTAGGGCAATTAGGAAAAAAGGAGGCAGGCGAAGGCGCTAAGAAGGGAGGGGATGGGTACGCACTGGTTGGTTGGCATGGGATAAGCAAACATAATCAGTGATAGAAATAGAAAGGTAATGAGCGTTGAGTTACGAAAATACAAAGTGGTTAAATGTTGTTAGCGCTGACTTTTAAAAATAGAAAGAGGTAAACACGTGATAAATACGATGACGAAAAATTATGATGGTCCTGATCAAGCCCACAAATATAATTATGTACGGCTCTTAATTCATATTTGGAATTTATATATATTTAAATTTTTTTCGAGAAAATTATACATTGTAAATTAAATTTCGTTCGGATCTTATCTCATATTTGGAATTTATATATATTTCATTTTTTTGAGAAAAATATATATTGTTAAATTAAATTTCTAAGTTTGTCTCTGTATTGTAGACACATTGCAAGAAAGAAATAATAATAAAGCTTTCTAAAAATTATAGCCTCAATTTTCGTTGTTATTCTTAATTTCTTTTTTTTTTCCCATAACCATAACAAACTAATATTAAAGGCACCTTACCCCGTTCGTTCATCATCCAGTGGGTTTAATCTCTTCGCTTTGTTTCCGTCGTGTATAATTACCTTGTTAATTCTGGTGGAACTTTTATCATGTAAAATACTGTGTCATAGTTGTTGGAACTTATATAGACAAATTAGAAATTGTCAAAGGGTATTGATTCATAAAATTGCTCCACATTTTCTAAACTTTTTTCGTTTACATTTTCAATCTCGAAGTATTTGAACATTTGAAAATTTAAATGATACTACAAATTCTGTTTGGAACCACATATAAAAGTGTAGCAAAATCACACTTTAAAAAACTAAAACAAAACTAATTATAGAGTCAAGTAGGCTCCGTTTGGATGGTGTGGGAATAAGAAGAATAAGGGAAGAAGTATTGGAAAGTGTGTAACTTTGTGAAGATTTTGAATTGTTTATAATAAATTTGGGAGTAGAAAAAAGTTATTCCTTTATTCTTGCACCCATCCAAACGGAACCGTAATGTCCAATGAAAAGTAGCCAAAATTGACACCCTAGCATATGTATGACATGACATCATACTACATTTACCCAATACAAAAAAAAAAAAAATGAGAATTGCTTGACAAAATCGTAGAAACCTCGTAGTTTGGAACATTCCTGCAAAGAAAATTCTAAGGAAGACGTCTAGAATGTGGATAGGCTGCGTAAAAAGAAGGCTAGCTCTAGCTACTAGCTATTAATCATAATGTAGTTACTTAGTTTAGAATTTCAATAATGTAGTTGTTATAGTAGTAAATTTAAGAGTACTAATAAACTAATAAAAGAGCATGAGGAATCCCGAGAAGGGACGGAGAGGAGTGTGCGAGTACCTACACGCTTTGGTTGTGCTTCCATAGGCTGGAAGAATCTTCTTAGACTCTCAATTTTCTGTGGGTTATGAATGCATGTGATTTGTGTAGCGAGTTGTTGTCAATTGATCATGACTGTGCAATGCAATTTATGTGATGGGTTGCTAGCAATTTACTATGGCTTGTAGAAACAAATCATTAGTGAATCTTGGAAGTTGGAGAACTAAGAACTTATAACAATCTTTAATTTAATTTTCTTAAAAAACACAAATTATTTATTTTTTTTGGAAAAAAAATGTTGATACATGTATGCATTTTCTATGGTTAGGAATTAAGGATATTAGGATTTCTTCTTGTGACTTTTACATATGTAAGAGAGTGTGATAATTTTTAATTTAATTTATCACATATATTCAATTCTGGTCTTATTAATTTTTTCACCATCACATTATGTTCTTTGTAATAAATAATCATTATGACAATTCTAACAGAGAAGTGTGCTAAACTTACAAAAGTTGTCTATAGCTGACTTCTAAGCAGTGACACATGCGCTCATGTGAACAACTATGATGAGCTATCCTAGTTACTACACAAAGCACTACAGACCAGGCGCAACAAGGGATAAGGGGAACGAATTCCGAGGCTGGTCCCAAGACGAGAAGAAGGATAGAGCAGCGGAGTGCAGTGGGAAAAGGGGTTGCGCAATGTCTGGATTGATAGATATTAGATAGAGATAGAGATAGAGATAGAAATGTATAAATAAATAATAAAATAAACAACAACAGTGAGAGAAATTCTCCGCTGGAAAGCGACTTAACCCGGCCATGTGCAAGCCTCAACAGCATTCTGTGTAATCTATGAATGGTGGGCATATCTTAATTTGAAAGAGAGAGAGAGAGAGAGAGAATATGAAAGATCAGAGATTTAAGAGGAATCATGATTTGATTAGATGAGTGCTGGCACTGGAAAACCGTTAGGTTAGCAACAGAAGTGTCCCCATTTTCACTGCCATTGCCACTGTCACCAGAGTAGGAGTGCAGTGTAGGTCACTCACCCCCATGTGATTGCCACCATCCCTCTCTCCTATGTTCCTACTTACTATATATTGCATATTATTATCACTGTTGCAGAAATTTTCATATGTTAATTAAGTTAAGGCATTGATTCCCTAAAAGAGATTTCTAAATTAATGAGTTGATTAAATGCATGGGTAGAAGTTCAATTAAATTCTGTTTTTTTTTATTGATTGACCACAATGGTTGTTTTTGTTGACTTGTTTTAATTTGCATAGTTGCCTTGTCATACATATAACACAAAGAATTAGGATTAAACTTAGTTAGAAGGACATCACATATGAATTAGCATAAAACATGGTAACGACGACACTACTTGGTTTTAGTATTGATATTAATTAAGCAAGTGCATGCTTATTTAATATAACTAGAAATGCCACGCTGACCTTCCCATATTTAGTGAGAATAAAAAGTTGTAGTGATCAATTTATATGTTTTTTTTCAATTATTTTTTTTTCGTTAGTTGATAGCCGTACTGCTATAAAAATATTAGCCGAAAATTTAGCAACAATATAATGTTAGAATTTAGAAATATCATTCTATGAATTTTAATGTCTCGAAGTTTAATTAATATATGTCTCAATTAATTTCTCATCAAATGTAAGATGTAAGAAACTTTTCAACAAAAAAATATGAAAAATTGGATTCGTTTCATGGTAGATAGCTCAATTTTACTTTCAATAAAATTTTCATCAGCTTTTATTTTTACCCATTTACAGTCATCAGTTATTATATATATTTTTTGTTCCGCGAATTGGAACATTGTGTACATTTTAAAAATCAAACTACACGACAATGCGTCAATTTGTAAAAAATTGGTTCTATTTAACTGCAACATGCATGACAACAAAATTGGTTCTATTTAAGTACAACATGACAACAAAATTGGTTCAAATCATCTCATTTTTAATCGTACATTTTTTTTTTGGAAGAAAAACAAGGGTCAAGCCCCTGCCTTATATTAATCGTGCAATTTTGATCTTGTCTCCTCTTTATCTCCATCAGATGGATCACATGTTGAACTTGTTTTTCCTCATGCGAAAATGACATGCTTAATATTCCTAATAAGGTGCAATCTTACTGTTAAAGCAGTATATAATATTTTTTTTTTGCATTGCTCTATATTAATTATGACTAAATCAATTTTATTGACTATAATTATACATGTCATGTAAAACTTGTTTGTATTTAAATATTATTAAATAATTTAAATATAAATTTTATTACCTCATAATTTAATTTAATTTTTTTTTCTTCCAACGTACAGCTATTTCTTTTCATGGGGCGAATCCCTGAGAAAGCTCTCGCAATATATAATTCGTTTGCAATGTAAACCACACATTCACTCATTTTAATAAATAATAAATTAAATTGTAATGGAAAATTGAGTGAACTCCGTTGAAATTAGCCTAGAAATTTCTTAACAAACCAATGACGTATGTAGTGTGTACTGATGCAGTGATACGCGAATTAAGAATATATTGTTCCTAGCATCCATCTGTCACGTACAGATTCTTAATAGTCCAATGATAACTTAAGCAAGCACTAAAATTATTATATTAAAAAGTAACGTTAGATCAGGGAATAAACAGGGATTTTGTAGTAACCCAAGAAATACTCCCCCAAACCCCACAATTATTCCCCCACTCCAATCTAATTATATTCCTAACTCAAGATCACATGAGAGCTAGAGAGAGAATGACGACAAAAAATATTTAATTAAGTCCTATGACATGATGGAGCGTGCCTTGGGCTTCGTGTAGACGACCCTCTGATCACTACACTTGTTGCATTGTAGTAGCTCCATCAGTGAATTTTTTTTTTTTTTTTTGTGTGTAACTTTGATATACCACCTAAAAATAGTATTTCTTGTGATTAATATGGAGGCGTTTGGTTTGGGAATATGTGATTAGACAAGTTAAGAAAATTTATGTATTTATATTAAGTTATGTAATGGATATTTGTTTATGGAATAAGAAGGAAGCTAGAAAGATTAGCTTACATTTATACACAAGTTAATGGGTAGATAAGGGTATTAAAAGGAGGACAGCTGCTCTTTTGATTTTTTTTATTCATTTTTCATTGTGTGGGATTCACTTTCATAAGTTATACCATCAAATTTGGTGTTATAACTTATATTTGGCTACATAAAGAGGAATAAAATGGTTTTTTGTTTTGTTATTCCGTAACCAAACACACCCGTATGCTTTTAAGAAAATTTTGTACAACTCCAAATTTGTCTCTATGGTAGAATAGTCTAAGAAAAATTAATCGAATAGATACTGATTTCTTACTTAGCTTACAATACATTGATCGGGAAATAAATATCATAGATCAATACAAAATTACAAATATAAAAATTAAGAAAATAAAAAATTGGAAACTATTATATTTAAAGCAGCATGCGCAGTTTGACAGAACTAATATACTAACAATAAAAGAAATAGGAAAAGAATTTTCTCCATGTTTATGTACACTGGGAAATTTAGTTTCTTTTAGAAACTTTAGAGCATCGCCAGCCCTTTTTTTTTTTATTTGCGTTCTAGCTAGTATTTTGAAACTATGCAATTGGTCACGCTTTAATCCAATATACATATGTATGAAAAATGTGGGAATTGTGACAGAAAAACATGCCAAGTGCGGAACATGATCCAGAAATTACGCCCAGTAGACTTTAATTTACAGCCTTTTATGATCACGAGTCAAAAAAATATTCTGGACTACGCAAAATAACAAAATGCATCCTTGTTATATTTCACTTATTTTATAGAAAAGTGTGATTTTTAAATTAAGATACAATAAAAAATATAAGGATATTAATGATAATATTAATAAAATACTTAATTTATAATTTACAGAGTCGAACTTAAAAATTAATTAGTTAAGTTAATTTAACTATTATTTTCAGAAACCATAAGTTAATCTAGCTAACTCTTAATCCACCAACATTCGAGATGATCGAAAATAATTTCTATAAAACATTAGTAGAAATTAACCGGGAAAAAATATTCACGGTGCAATTAAACGGAACAAATATTTGATTTCAATAATTTTCTTTTGAGGTAGACTAAAATCAGCCACGACTGACGGATTGCGATTATATCTCAATTTTTGAGATTCTAATGACTAATCCGAACCGTTTAATGTGTTCTCCATATTGAAATCTCATTAGAGACCAAATTTTACATTTTTCTGGATTCTTTTTACTATTTTTTTGAGATTTTTAAAAATCATTGTTATTGAAGGGTCCATAATTGTTTATATTAAGATTTTTATAAAATATCAAAAAAATACTAAAAAATTTCAGAAAATGTAAAATTTGGTCCCCAATGAGATTTCAATTTGGAGAACACATTGAATAGTTCGGATCAACTGTTAGAATTTTGAAAATTGAGATTTCATCCTAGCTGACGGTCTCATCCGTGAGTCACGACTGATTTTAGTCTACCTCTTTTCTTTTATATATTCCAAATTTTATTAAAAAAAATTGCAAAGTTATAATAATGGCTGAATATATATTTAAAGCGTTGTATGAAGTTCAAAATTTTGACATACACAGACAGCTGAATTTCATGTTTCATGAAGTATAAATAAGATATGGACATATATATTTAGTCAGAAAAATAGTAAGCACATGCGTTCATATTATAGGAAATTTTCATATTTTTCTAATTATTATAAATTTCGAGACAAGCGTCAGAATTTTTATTTTTTTCCTGTTCTTGTTAATATTTCAAAAAACCGATCATCAAATGCCAGTTCACCACCCAATATATAAATAAAATATTCACCAAATTGCTCGTTGTTTATCATGTATGTCGCCTGACAATTGCAGGGACCTTAAACTAAGTGAAACTGTGATCCTAAAACTTCCACCTATTATTATGACAATGCATTTATTGGAAGTCTGAATTGCATAGCTAGTGAAATAAGTGTGTCACTAGTCACTACAGTATTGTGAAAAGATGCAATCAATCTCCCTAATTAACTACAGTATCCATTATGCCGTTCCATATAATTGAAACGAAACTAATAACTGCATCGATTTTTATTTCGTTTCAATAAGGAAATGATAAAATGAAAAACAAAATTGTGTCATTTCAACTGTTAAGCCTTATTTTGAACCATTGCTTCGTGTGATTTTTGAAGTGGAACAAATAACGACACAATATTCAGTTTCATTTTCAAACCGAAACAATTAATTAATGAAACGATATACTATACCGTTTACCTTAACGGAACGACAAACGAAATATGTTGTTCCGTGTCTTTTATCCACATTATACAGGCCGAAGTAAACACCAATCTCATAGATTATGATGGAACTGTTTTTGATAAAGCTTCTTGTTAAATAGTATCGTTTGTCCAATTAATCTCATATTTTACTTGGTAAACTTTTTTTCTTTGATTATCACCTAAATAAATAATTTGTTAATTATGATAGTGCTTCTTTTCATTCTAAGATGACACACATTCTCGCTTCTCTGTTATTTTTAAGCTTAACAGAGAAAGCCGAATAGACTAGTGGTAATAATATCACACACACACACTCCCTTCTCTCCAACAAAGAAAATTAACAGAATACAAGAAATATATATATCTCTAGATTCTATCCATAGACTTAAACAATATAGATATGTATAGGCCGACAAGCATTTCTAGACAATCCCAATAGTAAAAAAAAAAAAAATGGTTTTTGGCTTGCTTTTGAGAATAAAATTAGAAAATATAACCCAATCTTTACAAATATAATTTTCAGCAATTTTTTAAGTCAGAATAAATTAATTTTTTTCCTAATGTCGTTTTACAATATTTTAGGACTGATCATATATTTTAATTGCATTTTAGTACTTTTTCTTCAAGTCCAAACGTAAAATTTAGTTACGTGCTTTTTGTCCAATTTATCACTATTTAAATTCGAATTATCTAAGTTACCATTAAAAAAAAAACTACAGTCAGCCCTGTTTGTAAGTAAATGATAAATATTGGAGAATGATGAAGAAAGGACATGGGAAGAGGTAAGTTTTGAATGGAATAGAGATAGAAAGAACCTGCTACCAGAAGACATTGCCTCCTTAGTGCATGTAGGTCCCCACCTTCCACTATCTCCTTCACCACCTTTGTAGACATGGATAGGAACTCATGTCGTATTACGCTCTTCTCTGGTTTAAACTACTGAAGATTTCCATTACTTCAGTCCCTCTAGCTTCAAATCATCACAGGATATTTAATGATATGAAGTTGGATAACCAAAGATCCCTGTAAAATTCCCAAAATG
Organism: Rhynchospora pubera; assembly: GCA_028095005.1. Classification (NCBI taxonomy): domain Eukaryota; kingdom Viridiplantae; phylum Streptophyta; class Magnoliopsida; order Poales; family Cyperaceae; genus Rhynchospora; species Rhynchospora pubera. The sequence goes on from CM051462.1 coordinate 76,294,177, forward strand.
AGGTTGTGGAGATTAAAATATATAACCTGAACCGGATCATTGTTAACATATAAATTACTCATTAAATAAATTAAACAAAATTATTAATCCAGAATATATTCAACAATTAAACTAAATATCCATGCATTCTTAATCTTGTAATGTTTGTTCAAGGGATCGTTCCATTAGAGAATGAACTGGAGGGGACGATTACATTAATGTCCTGGTCTTTCTTGAATCTCGACAAAGAATGTCCACATGTTAATTTGGAGATAATTTCCTCTTCTACATTTTTCTTTTCAAAAACAAAGGAAAAGGCACAAACCAAGAATCTCTCTCATCCAGTCACCCACCGTGTACCCACAACCACGGCACACAGACAATTATTCATTTCCAAATTCATATAATTGATTTGACTATTCCATATATATTTCCTTATCTATGATCTTCTATTGGAGCAGCTACAGTCTACACCTAGACCTGCTCAAAGAGAGAAAATTTCTATTCTGTTGTTTAGTCCAATCTACATGGGTTGATATGTTGATATTCTGTGGCTGTAAGCTAACACGAGTTATGTATTTATATGCCAGAAATGCCCATTTCAGATTCAAAGGACCTATGATGGAGTCAAGAACTCAAAATAAATTGACTTGTCATTTACCGTACTCCCTTGGTTTGTCTTGTCATAATTTTCATTTACATCGGTTATACGTTTATGTCACTAAAAATGCTTATACCAAATTAAGCATCAATAATGTCATACTTGTATGGTCAAATCAGATAATTAGTTTCTTTATAGCAACTTTATAGTAATTTAATTATTGAAAGGATAAGTTGGCCAAACATCTAGACAAATCATTATTTTCGATTAATTTTAATGATGAACAAAGCTAGCACCGTTTGGATGCGTTGAGAAGAAGGTAGGAAGAAGGAAGAAGGAAGAAAGAAAGAAATAAATTATAAACAATCCAAACTCTTCACAAAGTTACACACTTCTCAATACTTCTTTCCACTCCTTCCCTTTTTTCCTTTTTCCCGCACCTATCCAAACGGAGTTGTTAATAAATGCTACATTTTGTACGGCTGCATATATTTATTTAAAACAAATGACTCGTTTGGTTTCAACCTAGCTTGAATTTGACTTTCTCAATTATATATTCTTTTTAAATTTGAGTTCGAAATTATTTGAGTTAGACTCATATGGAAGCTCAATGATCTCATAAGTACGACAAGACATCCATCTTAACTTAGCACACTAGTTCATCTTTTTATGAATTATATAATATCATCGTGATACTACTAAAAGACCTGCGATGTTGTATGGCGCAGAACGTTTGACTACTAAGAGACGACATATATAGAAAATGAGTGTAGCAGAGATGTGTATGTTGTAGTGGATATGTGATTACACGAGGATAGATCGGATAAAAAATGATGACATACGAGATATGGTTGGAATTGCACCGATAGAGAAGAAGCTGACCCAACATCGTTTGAGATGATTTGGACATATCAAACGTAGGCCTCCCGAGGCACCGGTGCATAGCGAAATTCTCAATTATTTCAAAATATACTAAGAGGTAGAAGGAGACCAAGATTGACATGGGAAAAAGCGATTAAGAGGGACATCAAAGAATGGAATGTCTCTAAGGAGTTGGTGTTCAATAGGAGCGCATGGAAGTTAGCAATCCATGTATCGAGCCATGACATAGGAACATAAGGATAAGAGTGATGTCATAGATTTGTTGGTTATATTATTAGATTTCGGTTGAGGTATGTAGGTTTATACTACTAGTACTACTAGTAGTACTACTACTACTACTACTATTGTTATTATTATTATTATTATTAATGCTATTACTATTATTAGTATTTTTTTATACATATTATTTTTGTTTTTGGATGATTGCTCTCGTTGAATTTTTTTTTTTTAGCCTAATCCAATTTGTTTGGGACAAAAGACTTAGTTGTTGTTGTAATAAAATAAAAAACAGTTTTACTAAGTGAGGCGTTTAATGCTAATTCGAAATCATTACGTATACTGATTAATTAGCATCTAGTTCGAAATCATCATGATACTACTATTTTTTTTATGATTTAGGTGTTTCGCTAGTTTTAGTTTATACTTTATACATTTGAGAAAAAAATTGTTACAATAAAATGATTGAAAATAGGTTAAAATTGAAACAAGTGCAAATAAAATATTATAATATTACTCTAATTTTTAACAAGAACATAGAGTTAAGGTTCTAATTAATTTTAAAAATAGCAAGGTACCAATTTAATTCTTATAATAATTGTATCACTCTAATGGTATACTGGTATATAAATTTTTTTATGAAAATAATGTACGGTCTAGGTCTGATCAAAATTTAAATCGCACCTATATATCCAATTTTAATCAAATTATTAACATAAATGATAACTGCCATCTGCAGTTCTGCCATCCCTGCCATCGCTAAATATAAAGTGAACATATACAACAAACAAGGTGAACATATAGACCATATAAGTGAACACTTACAAACAAATAAGTGTTGTCATCATTTGTTCAGAATTTTACATGCATATTCAACTTATTTTCATTGAACTTATTTGTTTGTATGTGTTCACTTGGATCGTCTATATGTTCACTTTATATTTAGCGATGATAGGAATGACAAAACTGCAGATGACAATAATCAATTTCCAATTATTAATTCATATATATAGGATTTGTCGAATCAGGTCCATCGGGTTGGCGAACCGGTCATGTTTGTTGTGTTGCAACCCTAATTAAGCTAATTAAATATCATCTTTTGGAGGTTTTTTCCAGCTTTGTTGTTATTATTATTATTTTTTTTAAATTTCCCCTTCTCTATATAGTAACGCAAGTTAACAACTCTGCATGCTGTTTCGTTTCCTAGTTAATTATATAACTGCTTTTTATTGTTTTTTGTTCTTATATAAAAAGAACTCGTTTTAATTTACTTAAACGAAGATTCCTATGATCTAGGCTTCTCTGTATGTTTCATGACATTGATTTACTTTCTGGACAGCCGCTGAATTGTCTAAAACTTGACAATTTATTAAATTCCGATTGCGTAATTAAGGAGTGCGCTATTTTCCTATGATTGTATATGGACACTTTTCAACTTAGAATATCTACTCAACATGTATACTCTTCCTCGTAACTTTTAACTCTTTGGCATTTAATATGAGGATAAGCATTCGACCCCATCTTTATTTTTAAGCTCGCGCGCGTCCTATCCTCTCTTGTGTCTCACACGCTTCCCTCCTTCTCCTTTTCGTATTCTATGTTTCTGATGTGTTTCTCCAAATCAAAATCCTCGGTAGCCGCTAATACGGCTGTAGTCCTTTTTTTTAATTTAAAAATTTAAAAATTTAAATGTTGAATTCAAACCGTTCATCTTGTTCAATTCTACAGGCGATGCGTTTTCATACAAGTTTTATAAACTTTAGAGTCGATTTGATACTAAATCAAGTAGTCAACAAATGAACGAATTTGGTTAACTTTCACTGATTAATTCTAATACATTCATAATTGGGTCACTTAATCAAGTATCAAATGGATTCCAAAGTTTATAAAACTTGTATGAAAACACATCGGCCCTAAAATTGAACAAGATGAACGGTTTGGATTCAATATTTAGAAAACTTGTATGAAAACACATTGTCCATTTTTAAAAATTTTTTAAATTAAAAAAATAGACTCGGCTATACTAAACTGCTGTTTCAGCGGCTGTTGTGGATTTTTGATCCGTTTCTCTCCATCTCCTCTCCTCTATCTCTTGACTAACGTCTCTCTCATACACTTAAATTAAGATGATCACTTCATATATCTAACATAACATTTATGCTTAAAAGTCGATCCCTTATTATATCTAATATATACACTAATAAGGTAATCTCTTGTTAGATCTAACTGAACATTTATATTTATAAGACGATCCCTTATTATATTTAATAGATTTTACAAGATGATCCCTATTATAACGACCTAACTGTTTATACTTATAAGATTATCCTTTATTGCATCCAATAAATATACTTATAAGATGATTCTTTGTAACAAAAAACTGAACGCTTATACTTATTAGTTACTCTCTTACTATAAAAATTTTAGAAATAAAAAAAGAGACCTAGATGCACTTTTAGACGGGAGAGGATGACGCGTGCCAGTCTAGAGCAAAACTTGTCTGGAGTAGCATCATTCATTTCTGTTGAAGGAAGAAGATGATGGCCTGCAGAAAAGAGAATGGAGGAGAGGATGACTCGTTGAAGGGGAAGTGAAGAGAAGAGGACGCGAGTAAGAGAGGGATGAGTGCTAGTAGGAAAGAGGAGAATGATGAGCGTTTATGGGAGAGAGGAGATGGATGAGCTCTGGTGGGAGAGAGGAAAGTGTCGAAAGAAAGGCCAAAAGAAGGGATGACGCTAGATCTAGATGAGGGAGTGAGAGAAGAGATAATGTGTGCGCGAAGAGAAAAGAATGGATGAGCAACGGAATAGGACGGATGGATGGACAAGATGGTTGGAAGTAATTTCCATATAAAAATGTGTATAATTTTTATTTGTCCTTTTATCGATTTTCGTATTTCTTCCTAAATACCCTTACATTTCTTATTAATTATAATTATTATTATATATATCAATTCTTGTTTTATACTTTTCTATTATCCCCTTCATTTAGCATATCTATGCATAATTAATTGTTGCTTGAGTAAAAAAAAAAGTATTTAGGGTCTAGGCACCCATTTTTTCTCAGATTTCAACTGGTATTCATGAAAAATATTGTTGTTCTCACATACATAATTGACGGAGGCACTTACATCATTATATTCTTTCCCTTTCAATACTTTGAAAATAAAATTTTATATTTTGAAAATTTCAAACAAACTTGGGTATTTAAAAATTTTGAACTTTCAATGGAAGGCTTGTTGAGGAAGTATCTAATATGAGCAGCGTTCCGCTGTCACTGGTTTTGGTGTCACAAGTTGCCACAACTTTATATTTTATCAATATTTTAAAATTTAAACGTCAAATTCAAACCATTGATCTTGTCCAATTTAACGAGGATGCATTTCTATATTAATTTTATAATATTTTAGAGTCATTTTGATACTCGATCAACTGGTCAACAAATGAACGAATCTAGTTAATTATGACAGATTAATTCTAATACGTTCATCATTTGATCAGTTGATCGAGTATCAAAATGACTCCAAATTTTATAAAATTTATATAGAAACGCATCGCTCGTTAAATAGAACAAGATCAACGGTTTGGATTTGATGTTTGAATTTTAAAATTTTAAAATATTGATAAAATATGAAGTTGTGGCAATTTGTGGTACCAAAAACATGTGGCAGCAAAACGCTGCTCATCTAATATTGTCAGCAAAAATCATTACAATACTTAAAACCCGGGGATGATAAGGATCATCCCCAAGATCCATCATCCCCATCATCCCCAGTGGGAACACATTTTAATTTTTTCTATTTTTGGAATATTTTTGGTCCCCACTATTTCTCTCCCTCCCATTCTTTTCTATTTTGATCCCCGCTGTTGCTCTCCCTTCCATCCTTTCTATTTTTGGTCCCCACTATTTCTCTTCCTCTCATCCTTTCATATTTTGGTCCCCACTATTTCTCTCGTTAAAGTCAATAGTATCATACACCAGTATATGCAGAAGATTTAGTTCACACAATCAACACACAAGTTGTGCTAATCACTGAACTATAACAATTACTCATATTAACTGCAACAATTAGTATCCAAATTACAATAATTATTTATATTAACTACTTCAGCTACATATATAACTTCAACAGCTACATATATAACTTCAACAACTACATATTTTAACTTCAACAATTACAAATATAACTTCAACAGTACATATATAACTTCAACATTTATATATATTAACTTCAACAGTTACATATATAACTTCAACAGTTACATATATAACTTCAACAATTATATATATAACTTCAACCGTTACATATATTGAATTTGTATATTTTGTTATTACATGTATAATATGATATGCATCCTCACCCTCTCAGTTTTTGACGCGGAAGAATTTTTTTATTTTAATAATAAATGATTGGTAGTAGTTATGGTTCGGAATTTCGAATTGAATTATATGTTGGGAGTAGATATGTGATGATGGGATGACGCCAGATTTGCAATGAGGATGAATGGGATGATTTCATCATCCTTTGGACTTTCTTATTAATGAAGATATATTAGATAATTAATGAAGATTTGAGGATGATGAGGATGATAGAATCTATGGGATGATGGAAAACAATTCCCCTTAAAACCACCTTTTTAATTAACACCACCGACATTAGCTAATGGAACCATGTTTAACGTGGTCGGATTAGAATTTAATTTGTTTATGTTACGAATCAAATCAATTTGATCATTTAAGTGGGTTCCTTAAGCAAATATTTAATTCTCCTCTTAATCCCTGCAATTAATACTTAACAACACTTTTTTGTCGGCACCACCGACGTTAACTAAAATTGACTATTTTTACCGTGGTCGGACCAGAATTGGAATTGATTTTGTTATGAATCAAATAAACCTGAAAGGTACGGAATACCCGACCAAACCTTGACAACATTCTTAAAGAAAGTGGATAAGAAGATTATAATTATAAGGAAAGAGAAAAGAAGTATTATATGACACTTATCATTCAATTTAACTTTAATACTTAATTAAGAGTTTGGCTAAGGTCAAAGTGGTTTGACAGATCGCTCCATCAAATCATATTAGATCTCAATCCAAAAGTTTAAATTATCTATTCAAACCTCTCAATATGTTCTTCATATTGAAATCTGCTTGTCGATCAAATTTTATATTTTTGCAGTTTTTAAATTTTTTTTGAATTATTAAAAACTATTGTAATTGAATGGTTTAGAATTAATTCAATTTTTTTACAATTAAAAATTTAAAACAATGTAAAATTCGATCAGCAAAGAAATTTCATATAAAAATTATATTAAACGATTTGTCATTTCAAGTTCAAAATTTAAAATAAGATCAGCCATTTCAACTTCAGAATTTAAGATAAGATCGAAATTTCATAGAAGTAACTCTCTGTCTATATCACTTTGATTTTAGCATTTTAACCAATGATACTAGAAAAAAGTATCTCAAGCTTTTCTTGATAATACCACCAAGAACGGTCAAATAGAAGCAGTTAATATACAGTCAGTGAATCCCAAAAAAAGAAATTAGTATACATTCAAATTGAAACTAAACCGTCTGTCTAACTTCAATACAACCCTCAAAATAATTTCGTACCAGTACGGTACCGTAATTGAGTAGTGGGGGACCCCGGGATAGACAAACATGGTCCAGTGGACCGACAAGTCAATGATGGATTTGGTAGATCAGTGCTGAAACTGCAGTAGCATACTATTATGTGTCTGTGCTGCTTGGCATATGCGCCAGTAATTGGCAGAGAAGCATCAATAATACCTCAACTTCCTAAGGCTGCTCATTCACAGTTCTTTTGCTCGTAATAATTCATTTCATAAAATCATTTAATGCTCTTCTTTTCCTCCTCGGCTGTTTCTAGTGGGTTACTACCCGGGTCTTATAACAAAAATTTTGTCTACTCCAAATTGGCCGTATATTAATTCATTATTGAATTATTGTTCTTGCATGTCTGGGCTATTATTAGTAAGGGTCATTATATATCTCCTCTATATAATGCAAATTTGTTGGCATCATCCAATTTGGAATAATTGTCCATTTGTTTATATTTGCACAAGGATAAACTTAATCATGGAGCAAGTAGAGCTTGAAAATTTGATCCATATGAGATGGTAACCTGATATATTAATATAACATCACATCATGTCTTCAATTTGTAGCTATTTAGCCCTTGAAAAAAAAAAATAGCTGAGTATGTTATAGTCATAGTTGCCATCAATTTGCAGCTTACGTGTTGGAGGAGGAGAAAATAGTAGGGTTACGGTTGGCTTCAAGTGCCAACATATTTCCAGGGATGGCAATACAGAAGCTCATTTTTTAGCCAATTATGCACGCTGTAATGCAATCAAAGTGCATGATTTTACTTACCCCCTGTTTAATTTTCTAGGATGTTGTTAGTTTCATGTACCGGTAAAGCAGTCAGGGGAGGGTTTTTTCTTTCTTTCTTTGCGCTGTAACTTTTACTTTTTCTAATTAAAGTTTGCCTAAGGGCCTTCGTACCAAAAAAAAAAAAAAAAAAAAAAAAAATAGTAGGGTTATGGAGAGGCCCATAGGCCATAGGAAAGATAAATGCTGACAGTAAAAAATAGAGAACTACTGGAAGGTCATAAAAGAAAATTCCTGGTATATCTGATATTGGTGGTACTAATTAATCAACAAAGTTTCAATTTAACCTTTCATTTGTTTTCTAATTTGCACAAAACAATTACTATTAAGTGAAAATCAATATATATATTGATTTCCTTTAAATTAACCCTAATTGTTGCAGCACTTAATACCAATAAATAAAATTAAAATCATAAAAAATAATAAAAATTCTAACAATATCACGTTAGCTACCTATTCTTTAAAATTAAATTTCATAAAACAACTTTGTCGGCTGGCTCTAAACACATGTAACAGTACAAGTATGTCTATTTGTTCTTGTTGCATATTTAAGACAGAGGAGGTAGCCAACCCAAACAATGTGGGTATTAAAAATGTATATAATCGAAAATTAGGTATGAAGAACATGAAATTTTGTTAATATCCTGTGAGATGTTTCTTGTTGGTAGGATATGGAGAGTAATATATATGGAACAGAGATTTAATTATATGCGAATAGAATGTTAGTTGGCATCATCTAACTATACAAAACTAATAAATGCTGATGTGCATACTTGGGTCAAGTCTGAATTTGACTTCACTACTAAAAGTCCGAATTTGACCTGATTTTGTAGTCATAACAAATTAACAAAATACAATTTCGTGAATGACCCTCCAACTTTATAATTTTCAATTTAATGAACGGTTCGCAAATTACCTTATGAACCGTTTAACCAATTTGGAAATTATAAGCGTGCGCAATTTCATGGCTTCTTTATAATTGCAATTGAATTTTATTGCCATGTCTCTATTATTATTCATGTTTTCATGTTCTGCAATACAGTTTTAAATAGGGTACAGATGTAGAGAAGTAGAGATTACCTAATTAAGCGCATCTCTGATGGCACTATGTATTTGTCGTACTATATCCGGGCTATAAGTTAGGTTTATAATTCTCTAATAATGCGACATCCATAAACTTCCCGTGTTTGGTACGGAGAACGTGAAATTCTGTTCACCAGTCTCTCATAAAAATAATCTTTGTATAGATTACGCGTGCAAATATTATATGCACACCAACATACCGGTTTAATACTATTTATTATTGGCAACTTCATCTGTGTCCCCATCAAAATAACACATATGTCCTTCCAAATGCAAGGTTTTAACAACAGAAGTACATTCTGCTCTATGGCACCGTTTGGATGCATTGAGAAAAAGGTAGGAAGAAGAAAGAAGGGAAGAAATAAATTATAAACAATCCAAACTCTTCACAAAGTTACACACTTCCCAATACTTTTTCCCACTTCTTCTCTTCTTCCCTTCTTCCCACACCTATCCAAACGGAGCCTATATACGGCTGTTTATACTTGATAAAATGTCTGAGGATTTGGATTTTTGGGCTTTGTTGTAATTCTTGTTGAAATTTGTACCGTTGTTGTTTAGGCCTTTGGGCACCACACGGCTGCTTTAGTACCTCTCGTATGTTGCAGAGCTCCTCAACATAACATGACATGACAGCCCAAAACATATTTACAAAGGAAGAAACGGATTACTATTTACTAATTACCAATCCTTCGGCTATTCACCTTATATAAATGTTTTTTCTAATAATATGTTAATAAGCTTTTTTGTAGTCTTATTAGACATTTCTCAGCTTGATCCTATCTGTTATCCACAAACTTTTCTCATTTTGGAGGCCTTCGTCGTATCGTGATCTTTCAAGTGTACAACAAAAATTCTACTCGAATGATATCGAAACATATATTAATCCGGAGTATTTAGATCCGGATCCGACACTGTAGCTAAGCACTGTTGGCGAACAGTAATCGGATCTGGACCGTTTGATCTCCGCGTAACATCCTGGCCATTCGATTAGTTGTATGTCCTCCGTCCGATGAGTTCTTCTGGAGAGTTCCTCTCGATAAGCTCTCTCCCTTTGACTCTCTCTCCTCCTGGAGAGCTCCGGATCGATGCCATCACCCATGTGGCCATGTGGGTACGTACGGAGCTGTGTTATGTAGCTTCCTCTCTCTTTTACACAGCTCTATCCCTGTGTCACTCTTTCTCTACCTCTTTTTCTCTTTTCCTTGCACATCTCCCGAGGCGAAAGAGCAGGAGGTGCTCCCTTGCTTCCTCCTCAGATCTTCGCTGTCGATTCCTAGCCGACTCCGATTTCAGCTCGAAAACGTCGGTGTTTTCAATAAATAGATCGGTTTCTCCTCTTTTAGAAGAGTACCATTTCTTATAGGCTTCTCTTCCTCTTTCTTTTTGGATTCTAATGAGAGGGATTTTGGATTGGACTTACTGCATAGGAAAAATATTTAGGGGTTTCAAATATATTGATGGCGATATTGTTTTTTGCTTTGGTTTCAGGAAATGTGACGAGTGCCAAAGATTGTTGATTGTGGAATCGTGCAAGCTTCAAATTGACAGCATGTATAGGTCGCGCAATCTTATTCTTGATCAGATTATGTGCTCCCACCTCTTCTCTCGAATCTGAGACGGGCTACAGGTCTTAAACATTTGACTGGTTTCTCTTATTCTTTGGTTTGGGTTTTGTTTCTGATTTTTTACATCACCTCATGATTATTGCTTAGGTTTGATCAATGTAGAAATTAGAAGCCTGCGAGCGAATATGTTGTTTTCTATTTGGTTAGGAATCTTTCATTAGACTCACCATTTAAAGTGATTCTGTTTTGTTTCATACTTCAAATTGATTTTTCTAAAATTGATTTTTGGGGGCAGGAGGTCGGTACAGTGAGGTGATACCGGTCTACGAATTTAGCCTTCGTCTGATAGGAACCATGCACAACATCGCCGTTGCAAATAATCTCCTTGCTGCAGTCATTGATGCCAACATTTTCCACAAGGGCTCTCGAGATTATAAGGTACTCTTGGCTACTGCTCATTCCTGATCTTTGCTCTTTCCCTTTTGTTTTTTGTTTTTAGTGCATTCAATTGATAGTGTGTGTGTTGATACTGCTCAACAGTGTTTGAAATCGGTTGTTTCTCCCTCTTCAAACTTCTATTCATTAGGTCAATTTTTCCCTCTTTATGGGGGTTCTTTGCCTTCAATTGATGTTGTGTGCCTTGATACTGCTCACCACGAAAAGCTTGAATTGAAGGCCCTAAAGTAGAAAAGGTCGGGCTACAAGGATTACCAGTAATTGCTTAATGCTACTCAGTTGCACCGTTAGGTGTCATAATGAGTCCAATAAATTTTACATGTGATTTACAAAGGCACATTTGATTTTTTTTTAAATGATTAAAGCGATTTTCAAATTCTTTGTTGCATACAGAGGTAGCAATGAGGGTGCGACCTAAATAGTCATGAGAAAAGCATTTGTCTGTGTAACTAATGCCTGAAGCAAGAAAGCGACCAAACAATGACATGGATTGGTCAACCTAAAGCCTCCTTCATGTTTGATTATGTGGCATGCAAAACAATAAATCACGTTTCATGACTCAGTTTTAAAAAAAATCGTATATTATTTCAATTTTGTAGTTGATTACCCATACAATTTGAAATGCAGGAAATGTTGTTTAAAACGACCAGCTTGCCCATGGTAGAGAATTGCATGTCGGCGTATAATAGTTGCATCTTTGCCTATGGGCAGGTATGATTTTAACAATCAATTTTTATTTATTTTGATTAAAGACGATTTAGATATATTGTTGATTTGAATCGGCCTAAATAGCTGACGAAGGAAAAGAATGAAGACTTAGTAAGCAGCTGGTATTTTTCAAAGACCATCAAGCACATGTATATAATCTGAACATTGATATAAATTTTAGTGAACTTTTTTTAAGCTTTTCAAATAATTGAAAAGACTGTTTTTTCATGTACTTAATACAATTTCTGATTTGTTGTTGTACTTTTTATTTTTTTGCCTTTTTTTTTAACAAAAATTGATGGCAATATAGAGAGGAAGTGGAAAAACCTATACAATTAATACTCGGTGAGATAAATAGTCTGGATGTTCGGCCAAGTCTAGAGCGTGACACGACACCTCGCGTTTTTTTTTATTTCTATTCGCAAGTTATAGTTCTTCTTATCTACGATTTTAGAAAATTTGATTTTCCATCCAGTGTTATTCACATTGCTTTGTGTTTTATGTTATGTATTTTTTGAACAGGACTGTAGTTAGGCGTAGTGCCTTAGTAGAAACTTAAGCACATGGCGTAATCTGCCAGACATCGTAAGCTGGCTTCATTTCTAATTTCTCTTCTGTCTTAGGCTGATTGACTTTCTGTCTTTGTATTTGCTAGGTTGCCAACTTGGGATTTGAGGATTACTGTCAGGTAGCTACTGTCTGTAGAGACTATTATGCTGCAGCATCGATTTCTTCAGTTTGATCTTCTTCAGGTCAACTTTCTTTTTCGTTTCTTCTACTTATTGACTTTCTTATCTATTTCTTCATAATATTACTGTTGATTCCTCCTGATAATGGATTTCATTTTTAAGTAGTAAGGGAACTGGTAATAGAAGTTTCCTTTTTGTGTTCATGTCTAATAGAGTCATCCATTGATCTAATTTATAGCAAATGTTTAATTTCTGAGGCTGCTGCTTTATATGCGAATCATCATTTTCTCTCTGTTGATTTTTCTTTTTTCCTTCTGATTTATTTTTCATTGTGTTCTCCAATTTTTAACCTCAGTTTTTTTATCACTGCATTTAGGCACAGGTAGATTGAAGACTCATTAAGCAACACTCCATGGCAGTCACCACTGAAGCCGCACAACAATAGGGACAGGATTGGATGTAGCTCCAACTCCTCAAATTGAGGCTGAGCCGCTGAGTATGTGTTTCTTTAGTAGAATCTGATTTTTCAGTATCTATAAATGTTGGGAGTATGGAAATAAAACAAAGAAGAAACAAAATAAGAAAGACGTGAAAATGCAAAGCAAGGTATCCTACGTACCGTTTGTCCATATGATAACTCAGTTTTCTTTTCATGCTGGTGTATTTTTTTCGTATTAAAATTTGAAATATTTGTTCTTTCAGGATGTTCATACGTGGAAGGAATTTAAATCATAATTGATGAGCTTTTAGCAATGTTAAATATTTTAAATCATTAAAATATTTTTATAATGACTATTTTTATTTGATATACTTTTATATCTGCAGAAATTCTTAATGCATGTGTAAACTTATTTCTTCGTAATATACGTATTGTTGGTTGCATGATTTGCATGAGTTGATCTTTTGTATGGGTTAATCATCGCTTCATTATATACATATTCTTGGCTTTTTTTTCCATCAAATGATTATTTAGATACTCAAAAATACTTACTCTAAATTTTTAATTTTCTGTCCTTTAAATATTTTGTATATTTCTTCCAACAATATACTATTTTATTGATCCAAATCAAAAAATAAAAAGATCGCGCAACGCGCGAGGCCCCGCTAGTTATAGTTAATCAGATCTCTAGGGCTTTCCCCACCCAAGCTTTGTTAAGATTTCAGGGATGACGTTAAAACTTCAGAAACTCTGCCACTTGCACAGTTGTACAGCAGTACTATAAAAGAAATTTGTAATTTGTAATAGAGAAAAGAAAAAAGTTGTAATTGAAAGTTTTTTAGATAAACTTGACAGCGGCTATCAAGCTGAATTGTAATTGAAAGTCAGCTGTTGGACACGATGTATATTTTGCCAGAAAAATAAAAACCCCAGCATTACGAAAAAGAATGAACCCCCACGAGAATTACAATCTAATCCCTCTAGAAATAATTACTATTCCTTACTATCAAGGTCACAATTTGAGAAATAAAAAACAAATATTATGAACTTCTTTGGGCAACGAAGCAAAAGATGGAGAATTAAAGATCTTGGACTAAACTTTATTCCAAAAATTATATCTGAATTTATTTTCTACAAAAATTTAGCTGGAGACTATCCATAATCAAAATACAGAAAATTAAAAGAGCTCTTGCTCCAAAAATTATGTACTCTGCCCCAAATCTAAAAGTGGAAGAGAAAAAAGAAATCCCAGCCCTCTAATTTGACTACCACTAAATCTATCCATCAGGTTAGTAGCACAATTCAATGTTACTTGACTTGCAGTGTCATTTAGACCATGTATGTCATTGCGACCTGCATCACCTTAGTATGTGGCACATTCAATGTTTCAATGCCCCTCCTACAATTTTTCCTAAAAAAAGCATAGAAGTAATTGATCACTAACTTTTTGACAAACCATGAGTCCTTACGAGCCCTAATATCTCCATGGCCCAACAAGTACACCACTCCCGACTCCTTTGCCTTATGCACGAATGAGAGCTCCCTCTCAACCAAGCTGTCAACATCCTCGTCCTCCCTAACTTCATCAAAAGACGTGCTAGGTTCGAAGAGTGGTGGTTTCTCACCCTGGATTAGAGGTATAGAGAGGGAGTAGAGGCCACCATTGGGGTCCACAAGGTAGCGGGAACATGATGGCGGAGAGGGGTTGATCACATCAGAATCAGTGTCAGAGTCATAGTGGTCGCTCTCAAGGAGCAGCTCCTGGGCCTCCCGGCGGATGAACTTTTCAAGTGAATCAATCAGGAGCTGCTCAAATGCCTGGTGATTTTCCTTGCGTACATCCTTGTAGCCATACCTGTTCGTGGGTTGTTTCAACCATTATATTGGACATTTGATGCAATAGTATCTAGCTATATGCAGTCATATGGGGTTATCGAAACTATTATCTGAGCAATGTATGTGATCAAATCAGATAACCATGTAATGGTCTCATGCCAGTCACTTATTGTCTACAAGTTGTTTTTAAATTTATGGCCCTCCCTCTTTTTTCTTTTTGTTAGTTTTACTGTCCCTCTCAATGCCTTTTTCCCTCATCCCTCAGTCAATATTTAAAAAGAAGTCTCACCTAGCGATGCAACGAAACATGTGGTAGTTCTTAGGGCCGACCCGTCGAAACAAGAACCTCTCACTTTGTGGCACAACTGGTACTGGTACATATTTTATGCACACAAATATTACCATGGAGTGAACTGCTGGCAAAGTAGTCAGAAAATGTCCAAAAATGGCAGGAACGCCTCTGACAAGCTCGTTGTACAACAATCCAATTCCAGGGGCTCTAACTGTGCCCAAGTTGCACCCAAGCTTCAAGAGAAAATCCATAGAGAGCTTCTGTTTGACTTCTGTCTCATATTTTAGCTTGCTACCGTAATTCCAAATGTACATGACAAGAAATACAATAAATGCAAATACAAGTAGGACCCAACTGCCATCAACTACGTTTGCTAGAAGAGAGGAGAAAAACAGGAGTTCAATGCCCAGGACGAGAGTGAAGAAAGAGAGGACAAGTACTATATTTATTTGCCATATCAGAAGCATGATTACAGTCACTAGGATGGTGGTCATGATCATCACTCCTACCTCGGCTATGCCTGCATAAAGTGATTACAAGTCCAGTCAGCATATCTAAAATAATCTGGTTAAGTTCATTTTGTACCAGAATAAGTCATGCACTCAATATGTACTGACAAGCAGAGTATAAAGCAGTACTACTCTGGTAAAAGGCTGTATTCTATTACAGTTAAAGTTTGGGCTGCCTGTATCCTATTAGAATAATATCCATCAGGTGCTTCTGTTGGTATATACTTGCAAGTACAGTTTAGGACCAATAATAGTCAAGTCAACAGTTGTACTCTTTGCTCAAAAATCAGTACTAATCACCACCTTAGCCCCAATTAACAAAAATCAATTTGTCCACAACACATTAGCCAGAATCCATTGCATCCATTATAAACCTAAGATTCTAGACTTCACTAAGCACACTGATCAGGGGCAATTTTTGGTACACAGTCCATGCCTCAACAGTAAAACAAACAATAGCTGGATGCTACGTTTATGATTAACAAAGCTACATGGTAAGTCCAAAATATAAACTAACAAGATTGTAACAAGATACCATATGCATTGCCAATCTCATTGATACTGCCAAAAGTTAAGACGAACGCAAGGCATGAGACCAAGAGAAGCCAGTTTACAACAGGGATGTAAATCTGGCCCATAAATTTGCGAGAGGTGTGGATTATTTTAAGTCGTGGAAAGCACTGGAGTGCTGTAGCCTGTTTTATGATGGAGAAAATAGCCGTCGTCATTGCACGGCTTGCTATCAAAGAAGCAATTGTAGCTACACACATCACTGGCCAAAATACTCTGCCTAAATCACAGTAGCAAGGAATCAAATTTAAAAATTCAGTGGAATAAATAAATAAAGTAGCTTTTGTACAGCAGATTCAATCTCCTATCTTTTCTGCATTTTTTTAGCTTTATAAAATAAATACAATGTTGTCTTGCACTTCAAAATTCAACTGGCTATTTGATGAATCTAAACATGGAATTTGGAAGAATAAAATACTTCTTTGCATCTGGTTAAAGAGTATTACTTGGAATTGACAAAAAGAAGACTTGCTCATAGGCAGTTAGATTTTCCAAAAGGAAGGCAGCTTGGCCGAGGTACCCCAGAATAAGGCATGGGAGAACCAAAAGTATAAACGTAAACTGCAAGTGCAAAGTATGAAGTATAAGGTTTATATATATTTAAAGACAATACTTGCATATTTAGGTGAATGAGGTCTCAACATCCTTAAATGAAGCAGTTTAAAGAAGTGGTGTGTTAATCCAGGGCTAGAGTCTCAGTTAGTTTTACCCGCACAAGGGTGAAAAATGATTGTATCAGAATGGGATGAAGTTTCAACCCTACAACCAAAGCAGAGATGACAAGAGAACTTCATACAAGTATACTAAAGCCTTAATTCATCCATTCAACCAAACAATGAGAAATTACATTTCAATACTAAGAAAAGATTATAGACATCTTGCCTGTACGGATTTGACAGAAAAATAGCAAAGATCTGCAAACATCGCCTCAGATCCTGAAAAAAACAGGAAGAATCTCATTTTATTTATTTTTAGGTAAACAAAAGTAAAAATGTTTAAAGAATTGAAAAAATTATGTTTACCATTTTGGAGCAACATTTTGGCACTATTAATTGGGAAGTACAATAAATAGTAGAGATATCTAGTGTATTAAAACCTTCATAGAGACATTAAGGCAACAGTCATTAAGTCATACCTGTTGCACACAACAGACATCCTCCAAGAGATAACCAAGCCTGACTCGGATTTGATTTGAAGAATCGATAAATGTAAACAGGATTAAATGCCCTCAGAGCTTCATAACCATAATTGATGAGGTTATAAATGCCTATTCCAGCAAGGCAACAGAACCATATGAACAATGCAGGCCCCAAAGCTAAACCAACCTTACTCGTACCAAACCTCTGTATACTGAACAAAACTACAAGGAAAGCTACTGTGATCATCACCACCTCACCTGACAATTATAATTTGGATGCAAATTAGACATCTTATAAGTTGAAAGTGCAGTTGCCAAGTTGTAAGTCAAGAATTCCAAAATTAACAAGAAATTTCACGCATAGCTGAATGACAAAATAAAAAACGAATAACACAAATAAAAACAAAAAGAACATGCAAAAGAATCAAACTGCACAATCTCATTCATTTTATCTGGCAAGGAACAAAGAGGAAACAGAAATTTAAGGAACATTTTTTTTCAATGCAGTGTCGAAAGGGAAGGTAAAGATGCTAAAGCTACACACAAATTGTCAAAAGGGTACATATGATATTTTCCGCATAATTGTACCTGGTTTTCTTGAAGTTATTCCTTCCAATCAAATGTCAATCTGAACCATTAGAGCCTTAATTAAGGAATAAATTGAAGATAACCCTTGATAGTGTACTGGGTATCATTTTACCCGGTCCAGCAATTCAGGACTCATTTGCTTGATTCAATGATTCTCAAGGAAGCAACTAAGAATCAATGAACTAATATTATCTCTACTCATAAAAGCATGGATCCAAGAGGGGTTACCCGATAGATCTAGTGTGTAAACATTTGTTTGTGCCAATCGATCGATTTGATCATGGTCAGATATCAATTGCTAGACAAACCAACAATATATTTTGGCTTTCCGTCTAATATGAAAAAGAAATTGAGCAACATATCTATCTGTATGGGTTGATTGAGCAACATATCTTTATCGCCTAACATATTTTGTTTCTTTATTTGCCAACATCTGAGGGTATCTTTTGCTAGTAATAAATTAACGAAATCAAGTACCTTCATTTACACTCGAGAGTCCAA
This sequence comes from Rhynchospora pubera, assembly GCA_028095005.1. NCBI lineage: Eukaryota > Viridiplantae > Streptophyta > Magnoliopsida > Poales > Cyperaceae > Rhynchospora > Rhynchospora pubera. The sequence goes on from CM051462.1 coordinate 76,312,651, forward strand.
CCTTGAAGCCATTGACAGCTGACATAACTGCAGTAATTGACCCCAAAAAAATACATATTAATAAAAAAAAAACTTTTTTTTAGTAATACCATCATATAGTTCAAAATTGAAAAAAAAGGAAATCAACCTGACATCGCTGGAGTTGCAACACCATCTACAATGATCATAGAAATACCCAGTAAAACCAAAATCAGAAGCAACTTCTTAAGGATACTGGATGTCTCCAGTGTCTCTTTGATCTTTAGAGACCTCTCCAGTTCAGGTGACGGCACCTTCAGTCTAAAACTTGAGATGCGTTGATCGGATGGTAGTTGGTTTGGTAGGAGGCTTGCCTTTGCATATCTACATATTACTGAGTACAAAGCAAATATCCCACCTGAAGAAAACCACCATTGGAGTGGTATGAGTAATTTGATGGACAGGTGGAAGTATTTTGCTCACAGTTTGAACCCTTATATTATGATCTTGGATCAATTGGGCCCCAGTTTCAAAGATGCAGGTAGATCTAAGTAACTTAATATAAATTAAGACCCGCTTTAAATGGTCTGTAACAGCACTTTGGCCACAATTTGATTTCTTCTATTATGATGTTGACATCTCAGTTTCAGACTGCAGGAAAAATTTCAGCAACATGGTTATTTGAGGACACAGAAGAATGGCTCGGTCAAAATTTAGGCTAGATGGTAATAAATAGGTTCAAGTTCGAAGCTAATTTGCAAATTTGAGGTACAAGGGCAAGTTGGATCAGTCCCAAGTCTATTATGAACCTTAATGAGGTAGTTAAAAGGGAAAAAAAAACAAATTGAGCAATTTCAGATTAAACTGAGGTTCCGTTGATGCAAGTTTTTTTTAAAAAAATTAAGATTACTTGAGAAAGTTTAGGTTAAGGGAAGGGGCATATGGACAATCAACGTCATTTGACAGCTCAAAGACTAACGTTAAATAAGCTTGTTGTGAACATAACATACCCTCTCAATTAGTGATATGCTTAGATTTTTACATATCGAGTTATGTTGAGGGATAACGAATGCATAATGGTATAACTGGTTGTTTGTGCCCATCATGTCTTGGCTCAAGTTGAAAAATACCAGGAGTTGTACCAGAATGCAAAATAAATTACCTTCGCCATCATCATTACCCCAGAGAACAATGAGAACATACTTCAGAAGTGGTATCAGAATCAAAGTGTACAAAACAAGAGACAGTGCTCCTAGCACATCCTCCTTTTTCGTGACAGGGTACTTATTGAACATTATATCAAATGTGTATAATGGGCTTGTACCAACATCCCCGAATACTACCCCAAGAGTTTGAAGTGCCAAAACTATGCTTCGACAACAGCTGGACTCCTGAGATTTAAAAATTGTGTAAAAGGTCTGTAATTTAAAATTAAGTAAAACATTTACTTAGGCTCATGTTTACCATCTCATAGAATAAAAAATTGCTCTTAGTAGACAATTTTTGGATTAAATGATCCAGTCAGCAATCAAAATAGGCCAGCTTAATGACTTCATAAAATCTGATTCTCAATCAAAGATTCTTAAAGCATGTAAATCTTACTAGAAAAAAATAACTTCTGTCAACATAGATCATGTACAAACTTACAATGAACAAGATCACCAGTACCAAACTTAGTAACAGTAGTTACCAATACCATATTTTGCAACAAAATCAACAGCACCAAAATTATAATACACAAACCTTAACAAGCAGTATCAGTTTAATGCATTCAATTGGTTATCAGTACAACCAACATACTCACTAACTACATATTAAACATATCACAAAAATTAACAGTCACCAAATTAAAAAATAAACACACACAAAGAGATTCACTCAACCTTTTTACCTCTTCATATCCATTCATCTCAAACCCATGAACCTCAAGCGCCTCTACATCAAACGAATCAACGCGAGGTCCAGTGCGAACCAGTCTCTGATGCTCGCTGTCGTCATCGTCGTCGTCATCCTCCTCTTCAAAACTGGACCTTCCAATGGACTCGTCCAGTTCGTCGGAGCTCCCTTCTTCGTCCTTCAAGGCCCATCTCATCTCCATTGATTCCGTCTTCGCCAACCCACCATTGCTCTTGCTCGTCGTCGATCCCTCCGACATCCCAAATCAGAACCTGTTTAGAAATTAGAACGAATCGCGCATGTGTGGATTGATTGAGAGACGAATCAGAAATTCAGAGTTGCTAAGGGCACTCTTTTCTTTTGCGAAACACTCCAATTTTCGTAGTGAAAAAGACTAAAATATCCTTGCATTCGGAACTTTGTTGTATAAACGACTGAGGGTATTTTGATCTTTTCAGATTAATTAGGAGTGTTTTTGCAAAAGAGGGAGTTCTGGTTTTTCTTCTGGGGTTTTCACAAATGGCGCACTGAGCCCGCACGACTACGAGCCAAGCTTTCCTGTGATGTTTAGGATCGTCTCCTGTTCAAACAGCAAGGAGATATCCGGGGTTTACAGGATGCTGCCACGTTTTTTTCTTGTGTTAAAATTAACGATCAAGATTATGACACGTCTGGGATTGTTTTTTCCGCAATCTGAGGTATCGGATATTTCTATTTTTACGGACCGGAGAAACTTAAACACCCAACAACTAAGGGTGTCCCAATTAATAGTGAGCTCTTACAAGGGGAGAGTATTCTCACTGGGCGTTTTTTGATCCGAGCCGTTCGATTTAATTTTAACGGCTAAATTTTTTCGGGTCTATCAATCTCGGTATTATGTACGGGGCATCTATAGCCGTTGAGATTAAATCAGACGGTTGAGATCGAAAACCATCCATGGATGGCTATCCGGAGGATGCAGTTCCCTCTTACAACAACCAAGAGGCGTATTTCTAAATTCTAATAGTGAGCTCTCAATTAAGTATAGTGTTGGAACGTGAAGTACAACACAGATGATTAGTGGTTCCGTCATTATTCTAGAGGTAATGGGTTCAATCTCGTTGGACGCGAAAAAGAGGTAAACTCTAATTTACAAAGTGGACTAAACCCTCTATAAATAAGTAGCCTCTTATTTCAAAAATTAAGTGTAATGTTGTCTGAATTTTTCTAAAATTCACAGTAGAGAGAAAAAAAAGTTATAATAGTTATGTAATAGCAAGCCATAAAAAATAATTATGAAAATATGTTTTGAAGAATTGTAATGTTCAACAAAATAGTATCATCCTGAACTGCATCTGTCCTTCATGAAGTAAAAACATGGTGATTTTTAAAGGGGAAAAAATTATACTGGTTTTGTAATATCAAACCACATAAAAGGAAAAAAAATATATATACAAATTGTTATAAAAATGTTTTGAAATATTTAATGTTCAAGAAGAGTATCATAAGATTGGAATTTGGAAATGCATCTGAGAATCTCTCAATAAAAAGGAACAACTATCATGATTCTTAAAGAAAAATTGTTATAATGGTTATGTAATATCAAATCACAAAAGAAAAAAAAAACTACAAATTGTTACAAAATGTTTAGAAATATTTAATGTTCAAGAAGAGTGTCATAGGATTAGAAAGGCAACTCTCCCAAAAAAAAAATAAATAAATAAAAAAAGAATCATGATTCTTGGTTTCACATGAACATATGCTCTAGTGGACAAATCAAAATATTAATTTGTGTAATTGACAGAGAGTGTCGTTTTGATCAGATTTTGACTGAAATTGACTAATGTTGACAACTTTGACTATCTTTGACCAGTCAAAACTTTTGACCTGCAGTTGACCGAATGAAAAAAAAATAAAAGACTATGTGTCTATGTTCCTAGGTGTTTCTTTCCATGATCACCGATATGAAAAAAAAAAAAAATACAACCGGTAGAGGCTTAAGCCATATATTTACTTCTAGATACTTGTTCCCTTCTGCACATATCATTTACCCATTTTCATTAACCTATCTCGTTGCCCTGTTCTCTCTAAATCAAACCCCAAATGAAAATTCATTTTAATGGCTTGACCAAATATGAGACCAAGAATACCAACCTTAATTTGAAAATATTATTCCATTGAATTTGAATTTGAGTGGTTCGGCCGATTGAAATTTCGAGTTCTACGTCGAAGTCGAATTGAATACCTGTTCTGATTCGTTCGTAGTTTCTGGACCGTCATGTCAGGTAACCAAATTTCTTTATATTCAATTTCGTATTGACTGAATGATATGATTTATCGTTTGATTTTGATTGAATAAGTTTATTGAATTGTAATTGATATATTTTACGGGTTATCGGATTTGAAATTGGATGTGAATTTGAATCTGAATTTTTTTAAAAAAGTATCTACAAATATAATATGGGCAAGGTAAACTTGATCGATCAGCCAAAATTAATTTTGGCAAAAGACTGTCAACGGCGCATCACATGTTTGTCATGTTAGGGTTGTCAACAGTACGCCATTTATCGTTATGTCGTTTTCGTTTAATCGAAATGAAACGATTTGTGGCATAGAAAATTACATTGTTTTTTAAGTGACACGGTTGATGGCACAGTTGATTATACCGTTTCGACCATTTCAACCTCATTTCAAACCGTTTTATGTGTAATATACGGTTGATGACACATAAATTTGTTTCGTTTAATAAATGAAACGGTAAGTGACATGCCGGTATTGTACCGTTTAATAAGTGGCACGGTAACAATTTGGTGTCATTCCGTGCCACTTACCACGTTTTGACAGTCCTACGCACGAGCCAATCCGAATCCTCTGCGAAGGTTATATCCTTTGCAGAGTGCGAAAGTTTGCACCTGGGCCGTTCAATTTCATCCAATGGTTCAGATTCATTAGCTATGCTAGATTGCTTGAAAAATAAAATATAGAAAAAGAGAAAAAGCACTGCCTGCATAAAAAATCCTTCTCCTTCTTTTTTCGACGACTGGTACCATTTTGAGTAGTTGCAGGAAAATTGATTTAAGTCTTTAACCATTGGCCCTTGAGATAATGTATATAAAAATAATAATTGTAGTTTTGAATTTTAGACAAGACTCAGAGTGAACACTGAGTCAAAAATTTGGAGTTGGCTTAGGGCCGGGTATTTGGGTTCTAATAACGAAGGGGTTCAAAAACCAGAAGTTGCTGTGCTCAGCTAATGTTGATTATTGGATCTGCTTAGGGTGCGTTTGGATCGTTGGAAGAAAGAAGAAGAAGAAGGAAAAAAAATTATAAACAATCCAAATTCTTCACAAAGTTACACACTTCCCAATACTTCTTCCCTTCTTCTTTTCTTCTCACACCTATTCAAAGGGAGCCTTAGGTGATTTAGCAATAGGCATATCTGTCGAGTGATGCATGTGTTGGGTTCAGTATGTAGGTACCAGGAAGTTTTTTTTTTTTTTTTAATATTTTAGTTTGTAGTTGTTTTTGATTGATTTTAATCATATCGATTTTTTATGCTGTTCAGAATTAGTAGTCAAAGTTCATGGAATCAACAAGCAAACCCGCCTTGCGAGAAATGTGGTCATTAGACTGTAGGCACAATGGATGTTGTTATTAGATTGTAGACACAATGGATGTTGTTATTAGAATGTAATAGATGATGTTTTAGAATGTTATGGATGTTGCTTTATACATGTACATTTAAGGAACAATTCTTTCAGATTATACATGTACTTATATTAGTTAATGAAAATTGATTAATTATTTAGTTGATTTAATTTGAAGATTTTCTAGTCTATACTGTTATTGTTCAAGTTCATACTATATTTAGTGTGACCACTTTAAACATCTGTTATTGGCTCAAGCAGATTTATAAATAAGTAAATGAGAATAAGAACAAAGATGCACACGTGTTGGATAATGCATTAGAATTTAGAAGTTGAGTTTTCATAACTTAAAATAATTTACATCTCAAAAAAGATTGTTGATATTTAAATACTTTACTCTCCTTATCATAACTTAAAATTGAGTTTCCAGAAATATGTCTAGTCCTTGTCAGAACCTAATTAAGTGTTTCTCTTGCACCCTCTATTGTTGCAGCCGTACTATATCTTGGGTAGTCATTAACCTGGAGATTCCAGCATAAACCAGAACCGTAATTTTTGCAGATAACCCAAAAAAAAAAAAAATTGGTAAAGTTTGCACGCGAACCGTAATTTTTGCATTAACTTGATTCAAATTTTAATTCAATTTAGTTTTGTGTTGGAGTACACTGGTATTAAAATGGTACAAGTTCATTTCACTTAAAAGTGGTTCAAGACTTTTACAATGTTATATTATTATCGAGAATTCTATTTATCAACAAATGGCAGGCATTAGCATAGATCATGCCAGCATATAGAAATGTTTTCTTATTTGCTTGGAATAGGAATTGTTCAAGTTAGATTCTAATTTTGCGGTTCTTCCTTCTCTGTTTTGAGGCTTCAAAAAAATCGAAGCTCTTGCCACTCAACTTAGAAGCTTATAATGGTATAATAATTCAATTTGTACGAATTAATTTGGTTCTTATTTTGTATAGATTTAATTAGTTTTGGCACAACTATAGTGTTGCAGCACCGACAGTCCGACAGTTTATTGAAAGTCGAAAGAGTATAATTTCATGAGACGACAGACGGACAGAGGTAGCTATGTGCAGAGAGAATTGCGAATGACAAATCTGTGTGGGATTTGGTAGCTCCATGGTAGTGCTATGGCAGAAAGGTAACAGGAAGGAGAGGAGTAAGAGGAGAAAGGGAATTAGGAAAGGGTGAGGTTCGATAAAAGAAGAGACGAGAAGGCAGTGCGGGCAGGGAGTCGTATCCTCTGGATGGTTTAACAAAACCATCCACTGGACGTCTAGCGATCTCCACCGTCTGATCTAAACGGACGGTAAGATCTCAGAATCTATCGAAAAAATAAAAAAAAAGAAAAACGCAGCAACCAGCATCCTCTACAGCCATAAAAAGGACTGCTCCAAGCAGTCCTTTTTATTTTTTTTAATTTGTTTAAATTTTAAAATTCAAATGGAGAATCCAAACCGTTGATCTTGTTAAGTTTTATCGGCGATGCATTTTCATATAAGTTTTATAAAATTTGAAGTTGATTTGATACTTGATTAAGTGGTCAACAAATGAACGAACCTGGTTTGATTAATTCTAATACGTTCATAATTTGGTCACTTAATCAAGTATCAAATCAACTTCAAATTTTATAAAACTTATATGAAAATGCATCGCCGATAAAACTTAACAAGATCAACGGTTTGGATTCTCCATTTGAATTTTAAAATTTAAACAAATTAAAAAAAAATAAAAAGGACTGCTTGGAGCAGTCCTTTTTATGGCTGTAGAGGATGCTGGTGCGGTAGTATACGGTTTCGTATAATCATATCCTCTCTTCGTATCCTCTTTCTCTTTCTCCTACCAGTGAGCGAGAGAAGGCGATCGAGAGGCAAGGCGATCGTCGAGCTAACCTAGTTCTCTCGCACAAACAAAGACAACAAAAAGCCTAACTTTCGCAAGAGGATTCGGTTTCCTCCGCAAATTTCCTTCCTATACAAAACGATTACTCTCGAATCGACGGAGAATCGAGGGGAAGAAAAATCGTTGAAAATCTCAGAAATGCAGATTGACACCGATACCCCTCTCTTGGCGCGAGATTTCTGCTTGGAGCGCGATCTTTTTCAGCGAGATTTCCATAGTTGACACCGATATCTCTTTAAAACACCACATCGCCTCCTCTCCTCTCCATCGGCTGAGCAAACCAAATATGAGGTAACCCTAGCTTTGTTTTTGTTTCTTTCTCCAGGATCTATATTTCTAATTTTGGTTTTGATCGATTAATTTTTATTAACTTAGGAGGCTGTAGGCTCAGAACAACTTCAACTGGTTCCGATTTCATGAATTTCATCTAATATAGGTACATACTGTACTTAATCTATTTTACCAACTTCCTCTCCAGATTTTGTCAATTTCTTTTGTTCTAAATAGTTCTAGTTCTGGTGTTTTGATAGTTCAAATTCTGGTGTTCTAAATAGTTCTAGTTCTCTAATAGAATCACAAATTGCTGATTCATGTAGCACATTAAATTAACACATTTTAGATTAACACATAGAGATTCATGTTCCGGTCACTTCAAAATTAGGCAGCAACTTAAGACTTTGATTTCAGTTGTTAGTAATAGAATGTTGAAAAAACCATGTTGATCAAAGTCTTATTGTTTCCAGTTTGTGTGAAATAACATGGCGTACCAGCAAAGAAATTGGAAGTTCAATCGTTCTGAGAAATATTTTTTATTCTTTACTGGTCTATGCTTTGATATTGTCTATGATTAATTGTTGTTGCTGTGTGGTGTGAAGTAGAACTTGGTAACAACCGTTACTTTCCTATTTTCACTTACTGGTATAGTTCCATAGTCCAAGGACTCCTCTGTCAATATTTCTTGGTTTCAGGGACCTTTGTGTAAAATCGTTTGAAATGATAGAGAAAACGATAAGAAAAAACATTTGCTCCTGCCTCCTTTAACTTTGCATCGGTGATATGCTTGACATAATTAAGAACTTACTATTTTCCTTAGCAGTACAAAACATTATGATTTCATTAGAAATATTTTAAATCATATGGGCCTTAAGTAATATTTGACGATTGTTCAAGCTTGGTCCATTTCATTTCTCTTGATCAAGATTATAACTTAATAATTTTTTTAACAAATGTGTACTATATACTAAGGTTCTGATTTTGATTCCTAGGTACTGAAAGAGAAGGCTGGGATGAATCAATGCGTGGAGTTAAATTTTGAATTTGCTTGGATGTTGTTTTTTTTCTTTTTCCTATTATTTTCTGGCTTTGTTTTATGAGTATGTTGTAGTTTCTTTTCTGCAATAAAGAAATAAGATATAGACTATTGGAATTGGGGCTGATTACTGGTACAGATGGTGGGTTTGATTGAGAAAAGAATGCTACTGGTACAGATTGTGTTGTTGGTTTTATTTATTTGTGTTGTTGGTTTTATTTATTAATGTTTTGGAACTTACAAAATCTTGTCATGTCACAGCAAGCGACTTGTACCAGTTTCCTAAGGGAAAGATCTCTAAACTTGTTTAAACCTTTCCTTGTTCACATGTTGTGGTCTTTATTTAATAAATTATTTGGGTTTGGGAGGCACTGCACCAAAGCTAGAGCGTATTAATTACCCGTTTATGTATGTGCATGGTACCTACTAAAAAACAGTAACAAAGGAGAAATCATGTTGGGGTTGGGGCCGATTACTGGTACAGATGGTGTACAATGCTAGGAATTTCGCATGTTTGCTTTCTGATGGTATGCATGGTACATGTACAAACGTGGCTTAGGTACTGGGTGCTAGGTACATGAAAACAGCATTCAATTTACATGATGATGTGTTTGATTACATGGGTACCAACTACGTGCACCAATGTCGTTACATGACAACAATAAACATTAAACAGTATGATGTTGAGCTTGGAATTACATTTGGTTGATTGGTCATTGTGGAGTGTAAAATGTGAGACCTGTACACAATTATGGTCTTGACAAACTTCTATATCACTAACCATCAAAATAAAAGCTTTGAACTGAATATAAGAATATCAGAAAGTTCATTTCAGAATTCTAACAGAAAAAGCAAATAAATGGTTTGTATACACATTTAATTAGTCAATCCCGCGATTATAGTCTTCAAAATAAATTTTAAATCCCGACAAAGGTCATCATCTCTAATTGCTTCTTGAAGCTGTCTCGATTGCTTTGGGCCATAAGATTCTCGACATTGAACTTTGTCACACCGCTCACGAAAATAACTACCTTCAACGCAATTGCATGCATAAAATTCTCGACCCGGATTACGTGTTGATCTAGATACTGCCACATCACACAGGAATTTACATTTTTCGCAAATGTACGACACCTTCTTTGGTGAGGAACAGCTTCCCTCATCCCTAGCTTTCATTTCTCAATCAAATAATAAACCTAAAGGAAAAAAAAAATTACGTTCTCACTTGTCAGCAATTTAACCTTACAAATGAAAGTATAATTTCCATTAGAAATCCGAAATATTACAATGCCAATAAGTATTATAATAGCAACAGATATTATATTAGCAACAAATATTATAATACTGCTAAAAGGCACTCTATAAAGGATAAAAGTGATTAAATTTTACTGATGAAAAGAGAACAAATTTCAGATGATGTGCCAGTATAAAAGCTTGTTCAAAACTTAAAATATGTGATATCACCTGTTGATATCACCTATTCATATCACATATCACTATTGATATCACCTTGCCAGTATAAAAGGTTGTTAAAAACTTGAAATAATGCCAATTCAGATATGTGATATCACCTGTTGATATCACATATCACTAATAACAGTGAATCCCTAACTTACACGAAAATCACCACAAATCTTTACTTCGCTTTGAAGTCCATGAAAACTAGTTAAATACTACTACATCCAAAAAGGTAACTGATCTTTAGGAGGAATCAGAACTACATATATAAAGCTTATTGCTGTAATTCGGATATTTTTTTAATTAACTTAAAATAAGCACAATTAAAATTACACACCACATGATAACTTGAATGTAAACAAGTTTTCTATACGATCTATTTAACTGAGAAATAATTGTCACTTACGTAACAGAAAATAAGCACAATTAAAATGAGAGGTGTATATGTGCTAGATTGAGGATAGGGGAAAAGAGGTACTTCGAGAGGCAGAGGCAGTGGTGCTTCGAGAGGCGATCGAGAGGAGATCAAGGCGGAGCCAGAGCGAGCAAGGGTACGGATCGGAATGGAGAGACGAAATCTAGGTTTTCTCTCTAAAAGCTCACTGGCAGAGGGAAAAAGAGAGGGATACGCAGAGGGGAAGAGAATACGCAGCGTATACTCTAATTTTTCTTTTTTTTTTATTTTTTGGACGAATTTCATATTCGGCCGTTGATTTAAATCAAAGGGCTCAGGTGGCGAGACGTCCACTGGATGGTTTTTATTAACCATCCAGGGGATACGACTCCGTGCGGGCAGTGCTTTTTCTGTTCTTTTTTTCTTTATTTTTTGAAGCGATCTAACATATGTGATGAATCTAATTTTTTGGATGGAATCGAACGGCTGAGGTTGCAAACCTTTGCACCCTACAAAGGAAATAACCTTGGCAGAGGATTCAGATTGGCTCGATTAGTACCTCCTGATCTAACTTCGATATACGTGTTCTGTAAAACTCACGTTAAAATTTGAAAAAGTTTAATATGCACTATAATGCATAGGGCTTTCTATCCACCATAGATTTTTTTTTGGGATATTTTTGTAAATTAACATATCTAATTTAACCAATCTAATCTACATATTGAAATCTCATAGCAAACCAAAATTTACAATTTTTGAGATTTTATTACAATTTTTTTCTTTTTTTTAAATTCTGCTATTTTTGAAATGTTATAAATAGTAATTTGTTTCCAATAATAGCATGTTTTAAAAAATTCAAAAGAAATAGTAATAAAATCTTAAAAATTGTAAAAGTTGGTTTGCAATGAGATTTCAACATGTAAATTTGATTGGTTAAATTAGATTTGTCAATTTACAAAAATACTTGCGAAAAAATTCGCGATGTATAGAAAATCCTATGTAGTATGATGCATATTAAACTTTCTCTTAAAATTTTACAAGTAAAATATAAGTTATCAGAAAAAACTTTGTTTTTCTCTAACAGTTATAAGATGTCCTTGGTTTAGTTTGATTAATTTCTAGTACATATAATTTATGCTACTAATATAATTATAAATGGAGTTTAGCTACGGTGAGTCCCGACTCACGGACTCTCCGGTGAGTCGCGACCAAAACTCCTAGATCTAGATCAAAATGACCGATCCAAACCGTCCAATATGATCTCCCTATTGAAATCTCCATGTAGACCGAATTTTTTATTTTTTCGAAATTTTTAAGTATTCTTTTGAAATTTTAGAAAATCGTTAATCTAATTGGTTTTGAATCATTAAAAAACATCAGTTTTTAAAAATCCGAAAAAAATACTTAAAAATTTCGAAAAAATAAAAAATTTGGTTTGCACGGAGATTTCAATAGGAAGATTATATTGGACGGTTTGGATCGGTCATTTTAATCTAGATCTAGGAGTTTTGGTCGCGACTCACCGAAGGATCCGTGAGTCGTGACTCACCGTAGCTAAACTCATTATAAATGTACTAATTTAATTAATTTTGACAAAGGATTATATACATGATGTAAGCTCCGGAAAGAAAGTACTGCAATATTTTGGCAAATGATTCAAATATAATTTCATAATATACTAACAATATTAATATTCCGCTAAAAATAATAAAATAAATATTTTCATACCCATTCAGTGGATTCAAGCCATTAACTGTGAAATGTGAAGTAGATATTAAAATTTCATTAGAAGGTATATTTGAAATGTGCTTCGCATTTTATTTGATAGTACTAATATAAAAAGAAATAATTTGATCATTAATTTTTAAATGAAATGCAAATCTTATTATATTGATCAAACTACTATTTACTACATTCCACCTACTACTTACTCAATTTATCAGTAGATTCAAGCCGCTGTGCCCACCTAGTAGACATAATTATATATGAAGGACAATATTTATGGAGTATGTACCCATACTCAATTATTGTATGATTCTTGAAATCGTAACACTAACAAGACAGGCTATGAACTACTACATAATTTAGCATACGTAGCCACAACGCAAGTTCCTCCTTAAACGACAAGATGGTTTTTTATTGAGAGCCGATCTTTAGCCCTGTAGCCCTGTACCAATCATAAGCGAAAATAATGTTGTTAGATCTCATATCTGCCTACTAGATTCAGAACTGCCGACCAATAAATGTTCGTACAAACGATGTCCAAATAATTACTTTCTTCTGATGTCAAAGGGACTTTGGAATTCTTCAAGAACATTGTACTTTTGGCAAGCAAGGCAGCGAGTCATATAACTTAATAAAAGAACTTGTCCTTTTGATTTCTATAAATTGCTTCTTCCATCAAATCCTTTTTGTGTGAGAATTAGGAACAGAGAGGGAATATTTCTTTTGACGGTCCCATCAAAGCTTCCATTGAGAGAGTTTGAGTGGGATTTTGTGAGATCCATATATGGGTTCCGTCGAACAATTACAGTGTTTATTGTTCCCGGCACTGATAAGTCTATTCCTGGCTTTGCATGTATCAACCACATCGAACATTTCATTGCCCGGGTGCCCTGATAAATGCGGAAATATGCCTATCCCGTACCCATTTGGGATCGGCGCCAGTTGTTTCCGGGATGGATTTGAAATTACTTGCAATCAGTCCACGAATCCCCCAAGAGTGGTTCTGTGGTCTGAACAAGAAAATAATATTGAGCTAACTAAAATCAATATAACCAGTGGCGAAGCCTATGCTAACAACAAAGGTATTAGTTATAAGTGCTACAATGGGAGAAGTTTTGAAGGACATTTGGCAAACTTCACTCTCAAATATCATCGAGCATTTCTGTTCTCGAATAAACAAAACAAATTTATAGTAATAGGCAGCAGTGCATTTGCATATTTTAGCGCTGTACGTGTCAGCAGTGAATTACGTGATTATTGGTCAGGTTGTCTGTCCTACTGTCTCAGCCTGAATGACACAACCGGCAATGGTGGTCGATGCAATGGTTCGGGATGTTGCACGAGTACCATAGCTGCTGGGCTCGATGAATATCATGTGATGTGGGGATTCGAAGTGGACTTTCCCTTGGAGTTCAACCCTTGCAGTTATGCTGTGCTAATGGATGAAAACTGGTACAAGTTCAGCATTCAGGATTTGAGGGGGTTCAATTTCTACGAGAGGAATCATAAGATTGGTGTGCCAGTCGTGCTTGACTGGCCATCAGGGACGCCAACGCCACATGCCGCAATGGTGTGGAGAGGAGCCCTAACCCTGCATGTCGTAGCAATCATAGCAGTTGCCACCACATAAGCAATGGCAATGGATACCTTTGTCAATGCAAGCAAGGATACAAAGGAAATCCCTACCTCCATGGTGGATGCATAGGTATATAATAAACTCTGAAATCTTTTCTATAAAGTTGTTTTCCATAAAGAACTCTGCCAATCCAGAGTTGGATTGGTTGAGTCAGACCAGTATCACTTAGGATCCAGAGACAGTTCAATAATCAGTATTCTTTACTGGTCGAATATTACTTCTTTAACAAAATTCCACGATACAAATAAACATGAATTTTCGATTCACCTTCTAATTCCGTAAACCGTTTCCTTTATTATTAGCATTATTATTTTATATTTACTTTCCATTTTGTTTGTTGTATATACGGGTAACGGGTGAATCAGAGGGTCTGGAGTTCTGTGATACTAATTTTGTTTCTATAGTTCAGCAAACCCATAGCAATTAAGATATGCGAATTTAAAAAATTCAATAATTGGTATAAAATTTTAAAAAATAATTCGCGCAACGCGTGAAAAGACCACTAATTAATTTGATATTTTAATACAGTTGGAGAATGGAAAAATCTGTCGTAACTTAGTACAATTAAAAGCAAGAAAAGCAAACATTGATCCTCCGTGAAAATCAAATAAAGCTCCGTCTTCCAGATTTTGTTTAGTTGTCCTACAAATTTTGGGCTACATTTGATCCTCCGTCTTCCAGATTTTATTTAGTGGTCATCGAGATAATTTACTTTACAAAATTATTTGTGTCTACTGTAGAAAGCTCGGAAGAATATTACTTCTGGCCTTTCAACACATCCTATCGACCAAACATAGAATAATATTGTTAGTAGCGTGTGATTATTGATACTAGAAACAGTTTGACAACCATCAAAATTAGAATTGGATTTATCTACAGACTGAAATAAGAAAAAAAAAAAGTTCCTGGGGTGTTCTTCTAAAAAAAAACTGAGCTAGCCATTTTTTTTAATATAATATATTGTCTTTTAGCATGTTACGGGAAAACTATCAAAAGCAATATAATAAGAAAAAGATCTATACCAACAACCATGACTACAAAAACTAGCACACATGTTCTCTTCCTTGTCATTTTGTTTCTCTTACTATCGACCAATGAAACTCTCGCCGCATACACATTCCTCAACCCGTACACCATCCCATCATGTCGTGACCAAGGCACCTTTGAAAAATGTAAAGCAGACTATAACGGAAAGTATGGGAATGAAGCGTCTTTTAGATTTGTCACCGCATATAAAGAAAAAAAATATATACTCTGGGCGGTCAATGAAGCTATCAACGTTTGCAACCAAACTCTGTCATCTTTTAGGACCATCCAAGGTGGCTCAAAATCACAAGTAGCCATGTCATGCGAGAAAAACTTCCTTCAAGCGATCGATTTTCTTGATCGTGCATCAAATGTAAGTTTGGTTGTTGTCAAATTTTCTATTAATTCAGAGTTTAATTTTGAAGGGACACTCATGTTGTCGGTAACATACTAGGTAATTTTCAGCATCAAAATTCTCATATAACAAGATCAATAAAAAAATTGGGGTTAAGGTTTAATATTACATTAGAATTTACCTAATAAATTAACATTATTATCTGGGAACAAATTATTACTTCATATATTCTTTAATGAAAGTTGAGATGATAAAATTTTGATCACTTCATATCAAAAACTAGGTCTTGGAAGGGAACATAGCCCTACAGAAAACGCAGGTAACCGCGTTGGAGAAGTATGCGATACTTGCACAACAAAATGTACAAAAGTGCATCACCCTCAACAAGAGCACAGGGCATTCCATTGAACAAGAACGTCAAATAATCTTTCGTGTTAATGCTGCTGTAAATGGGTGCAGAGAAATTCCATTTATTAATTAAAGAACTATGCATAAATGTATTTGATAAGCTCAGTTTTAGTAGAGATTAACAACGTGAGAGAGATGAGAGACGAGAATGAGAGGAAAATGTATTTTGTTGATTATTTCAGGATTACAATGTCTATTCTATCAGCTCTTTTGTCTACCAAAATGCCAACCCCCTTTACAATTGCCTATCCCTTCTATATATAGACCTATTTTTACAACAGAATGCTGACGTCATCCGACAACAGTTAACCCACTTGTGCTCCTAGATTCTTCCGACTTGTGTTCGGTAATGCGCTTCACGTGAGTCTGTTAGAGCCTGTTTTCCGACTTTATCTGGGCGCGCTATTTGATTTCACCTTTTCCCGCTTCTTTCTTCTCTTCGTGGGCCTCTTATGGGCTTGTTCATATGGTCTATCAATTGGGCCGAGTATGATAAGGCCGGTCCTATCATAAGCCCTTGAACTTGGGATGAGTAGTCATCGTAAGTTGAAATTTAGAAGTCAAAAGACAAGATTTCTAGCGAGACGCGAAATGGTGTAACCCTTGGGTGAGGCACGAAGTGATGAAGCCCTTAAGTTCCGAACATGCGACTCTTGGGTGAGGCGCGAAGTGGTGAAGCCCTTGAGTTTCGAACATGCGACTCTTGGGTGAGACACGAAGTGGTGAAGTCCTTGAGTCTCGAACATGCGATTCTTGGGTGAGACACGAAGTGGTGAAGCCCTTGAGTCTCGAAAATGCGACTCTTGGGTGAGGCACGAAGTGGTGAAGCCTTTGAGTCTCGAACATGGGACTCTTGGGTGAGGCACGAAGTGGTGAAGCCCTTGAGTCTCGAACATGCGACTCTTGGGTGAGACACGAAGTGGTGAAGCCCTTGAGTCTCGAACATGCGACTCTTGGGTGAGACACGAAGTGGTGAAGCCCTTGAGTCTCGAACATGCGACTCTTGGGTGAGGCACGAAGTGGTGAAGCCCTTGAGTCTCGAACATGCGACTCTTGGGCGAGGCACGAAATGACGAAGCCCTTGAGTCCCGAACATGAACATTTCGGAGTAAAGGGTAACTTCTGGATGATGTTTGAGGCGGTGAAAATAATATCCAGCTGTCATCTGACGAGCGTCTCGATTTTGACGCTGACTCTTTACATTCGCCTGGGGGAATGTGAAAAGCCTTTCCTGCTTCTTTACCTTCGTCGCTTTGCCTTCTCCCCCTTCATTTATACCTTTTTCTTCTCTCTCTTCCCTCTGCTTTTTCATTTCTCCATCTTGGGTCTTCCCCCCTCTGCTCCTCTCTTTTCTGGCGGTCACCTTCCTTCTTTAAGTTCTTCAATCTTTCCGGTGGGTTCTCTTCTTCTTGCCCTCCGTTGAGACCTCCTACTCCGACGAACTCCTTCCTCAGGTGCTCCTCCTTACTTGATCTTTTATTCTTTATTCTCCTTAGATGTACCATGAAGTTACCCCTGAACCATTACTTATTCTTCTGTAGCACTTTTCTGTTTTGACTGGTATGACTGGTATTGGTTTGATAGCACTTGTTTCAGTTTTGACTGGTATGACTGGTATTGAGGTGATCTCAATTATACTGTAGGTACGTAATTTCGATTAGTGTTTCTATCCAAACTGGTATTGTTCCTCCATTGTAGACCTTGTTTCTTCAAAAGTGGGAACGTCCTCCCTGTTACCCCTTGATATTTTCTCATTATTGTTCGGTTTTATTTCGCTAATACTTTTGACGATTTCCTTCAGATTTTATGGCCTCTAGTAGCTCCAACCGTTCGGCCCAATCTTCGGGGGTTCCCGAAATACTTGCTCAGGATCAAACACTCGTGGTGGCTCAACCCTCTACTCTGGCAAATTCTGAAGTTGCCGCCTCTTCTTCTGTTCAAGAAAATGAAAAAGGAAAAGGTCGGGTGGCCACGAAGAAAGAGCCGTTCCGTCGCTCTTCTCGTCCCTTAGATGTGGTGTTTAAGAAGACTCCTACCTTCCAGTCTGCGGACCCTGAAGATCGACCATATGATGAGGAGAAAGGGGCGGTCATCTTTAGTCCTATCGCGAGATGTGGCTTTTTTATCCCATTTTCTCCCTTCGTTTCTGAAATTCTCTCTCTGCTCGAGATTGCTCCGGGTCAACTGCATCCAAACGCTTGGTGTATTATTCGATCCTTTGAACGGGTAGTCACCTTATTTTCCTTGGCCATGGGGATAGAAGGGTTAACCGCTTTTCCGAGAATGTTCGGACATTACTTTGGTTTTTCAAAAGCTGGGGATCTCTGCACTGTTCGCAACAAGGCGAACATGGTTCTCTTTGGAGAGAAGATAAAGAAGCTTGATAGTTGGGAAACTCAATTTTGCTACATTCGTCAGGACTATTTGGATGTGTTCGATATTACAAAGAAATGGAATAAAGACACGGACGGTTTTATCAGTGTTATGATCGATCCTCCTACTATCGAAGAGTATGCTTTCCTTCTGAAGTTGGATGCGCTCATCAAGAAGGAAGGGCCTCTAAGCTTGGTTTTCAATGGGTCGTCTGTGTCTGAAGAGTCTCCCATTCACATTATAGCTGATCCCCATGCGCCTCCCCCAGCCGTTGTTCCCAAAGTTTTGAAGAGAGGGGGAAGTTCGACTGTTGCTTCGGAGCGTCGTCTGAAGAAGGCTCGACAACATGTCGGGGTTTCAAAACCAGCTCCTGCTCCAGTAATCATCAAGCAAGGTCCTTGTAATCCTCAGGGGACATCTCTTCACGAAAAAGGTTCAGCTTCTCATATTGGCCAAGAGAAGAGTCTTTCAGTCTGGTCTGTCGACGCAGCTTCTCACAAGGACCTAGGCCATAATGTCGAGAACACCTCTGAGGAAGAGGAGTTGTTTGTGGTGCCCTCTCGACTTCCTAGATCTCGATTGCCCAAAACTGGACTGGCTTTAATTTCCGAACCCCTTTCTTCTAACATTCCCTTTGAAGGTTCGGCTAATGATTGTCCTCCGACTCCTGCTCGATCTTTCTTACAAGAAGACGAGGACTTGATGCATTCTGTCTCTACTCCTGTTCCACATGCCAAGACTCCTTCTCCCTCTGGAGCTGGCGTGGACAACGCAGTAACTGTATTGCAGTTGGGATCTCCTTCTTCTTTGCATTTGGCGAATTGTTTGGCGGAACTTCGAGCGATTTTTTCCGCGAAGGAGGCTCGAATTGCTTCTCTGGAGGCTGAACTAGCTAAGGAGAAATCTAAGGTACAAAATTTAGATGTCGAACATGCACAACAGTATAAGGATTGGCATGCTATGACCCATAATTATGTTGATGCTAACAAATTTATTGTACTGTTCGCTCAGAACTTAGTGGAGGAGAATGTCGAACAGGCTCGAAAATTGGAGGATTTCGAGTTGATAAGGCATCTTTTGCTTTTGAAACTGGATTCGGCTTTGCAGCAGCGGAATCAGGCCGTGTGTCAACTCGCTTCTACTCGAACGACATTGGCAAATGAGATCGCTAAGCGATCTAAGGCCGAAGCTATTTCGGGAATCCTTCAGGAGGAGGTTACCAAACTTTCTGTCGAGAACTCCTTGCTTGCTGACGCTTCAGTTTTGTCCGAAGATGATAAGCACAAGATTTTTGGTGAGCAGCTTCCTGACTTTCTCCGTTCTCGAGCGTTCAAACGAGCAGCTGGTATGCAGAGTGCGCCTATCTTGAGGGATGCTCTACTCCGAGTTTGTCGTGGCCTTCAATGGTCTTATCATTTCACTGACCAAGAGTTCGGACTTTTAGCTGCTGATGAGATTCCGGATCTTCCTGCGGTGCCCGAGTGTACTTGGCGTCGCTCTGATGACCGACTTTTGGGGCCTGATGGTAGAGTGCTTTCGGGCAAGATTGATATTCTCGGAGAAATGGTGGCTCCCCAATACCCTTGGCCTGAAGAACAAGTAGCTTGGCCAGAAGATATTCCCAAGCCTGTTGAAGATGAAGGTGACTCGGGATCCGACTAGGATAGTATAAGTGGTTTTACCTTTATTTTGAAACTAGTGTGTATAGTTTTATAGTAGTTTTATTTTGGTCTAAAGTGGTGAACCGAGTTCTTTTGATGTAGCATTATTCGAACTTGAATGAAAATCGTGACTTCTTTTTATTATAGTTGTCTATGCTCTCTTCCCTATCTATATATATATATATATATATATATATATTTTGAATTCGAGATGTTTACACCATAAAAACTGGGTATCTTTTACAGTTAGCCTGATTTCGAGATCTATTCCCAAAGAAAAGAAACTTAACAAGTATACTGATTCCGAGATAAATTCTCGAAAGTTTTATATTAATTCTAAAATATACATTCGAAGAAGGTTAATTTCATTGATTCTGAAATGCATTCTTAAATATAAAAGCACATTAGTTCCGAGATACATTCTCCAAGAATAAAAAGTTCATTACTTCCGAGATACATTCTCTAGGAAAAAATAAAAAGTACATTAATTCCGAGATACATTCTCTAGGAAAAATAAAAAGTACATTAATTCCGAGATACATTCTCTAGAAAAATAAAAAGTACATTACTTCCGAGATACATTCTCTAGGAAAAAATAAAAGGTACATTAACTCCGAGATACATTCTCAAGGAAAGTATTTTCTAACTATTGCTAATTGCACCGAGGATAATTCTTCTGATTATTCTTCTGTATATATTCGCTGACAATCCTCAGAAAGAAGTGATTTAGATCATCTAACACTAACAACCCCGGGCTAGTAATGAAATCTTCCCAGCCTTAGGAGAAAATTTTCTAAGGCTTGGAAGATCTCCATCACCCGAAACATGTTCGGCCCGTTGAATTCGGAACGACTGAGATAACAAAGCCGCTCCTGAATTCGCTGGATCCTCACGTTTCGGTGATGTTCGGGACCGAAGACCGATGCATATCTGATGCGAATATTTTGCTTCACATCAGCTATCCACCTAAGTCTCATATTCCTTTTCAGCTATCCTCCTAAGTTTTCTTGTATTTTTCTGTGGGATATATATATTTTTTCTTTTTCTTTCTTTTTGCCATTGTTGACTTTGAGCTTGATGAAAACGTTTTCTGTGTTTTTATCATTTGAGGAAGACGATGGGTTCTATTTATAGCTTTTTATCAGCTAACTGCCAACTGACCGTATTAATTGTCAGCATTTATTGTCAGACTTGCCAAGTTTTGTCTTTATTCCCAAGTACAAGCAAAGTACAGTTGTTTTTAATTGTCAGAAATTTTTCCGACTTTAGCTTTTCATGCGCTTACTCCGAGAATTCTCTCGAGGAGGGTCACGACTTTAGTTTTTCCTGCGCTTACTCCGAGAATTCTCTCGAGGAGGGTCACGACTTTAGTTTTTCATGCGCTTACTCCGAGAATTCTCTCGAGGAGGGTCACGACTTTACTTTTTCATGCGCTTACTCCGAGAATTCTCTCGAGGAGGGTCACGACTTTAGTTTTTCATGCGCTTACTCCGAGAATTCTCTCGAGGAGGGTCACGACTTTAGTTTTTTTTTTTAAATACGAGAATCAAATAGCAAACAACTGTTTTCATTTATAAACGATCATTATATTAAGATACAAATGCCTTAATACCCAACTTAAAAACAAAAAAGACCCGACTACGATACTGGTCTGGTTTTTGTTTTTATCCAACTTAACAACAAAAAATGAAAACATAAAAACAACTCGGACACGAAGAGACCGGCTACGATATTGGTCGACTTCTATCCTTCCTAAATGTAAAACTTCCTGAGATGGGCAGCGTTCCAAGCATTTGGAATGCGCTTGCCTCTCATATCCCTGAGATGGTAAGCCCTGCCTTCAATAGACTTGATGATCTCGAACAGGCCTTCCCATGCAGGATCAAGTTTCCCCACTTGAATTACCTGTGGCTTCGATTTTCCTGAGCACCCAATCACCTGGTTGGAAATGTTTGGGATCAACTTTCCTATCGAAGCCTCTTCGCATTCTTCTCTGATATTCTTCCATCTTCACTCGAGCTTCCTCCCTCAACTCGTAAATGGTCTCCAAATCTTCTTCCCTTCGAGTTCCATTCTTCTCCCAAGTATATGACGTCGTTCGCAAAGTAGGGTGTACTGCTTCCATCGGTGTGACAGCCTCCATTCCATAGATCATGGAAAAGGGTGAGCGACCTGTGGAAGAACGAGGTGTGGTACGGTAGGCCCATAAGATCTCATCTAGATACTCAGGCCAAGTATTCTTGCTTCCTTCGACTTTCCTCTTTAATCCTTCCAATATAGTTCGGTTGGATACCTCAGCTAAACCATTAGATTGGGGATGACAGACCGAAGAGGTGCATGATCGGATACCCAGTCCTTTGAAAAAATCCTGAAATGGGGCGCCAGTAAACTGTGTGCCATTGTCGGAGATGAAGGTATGTGGGATCCCATATCTATACACGATCTGGTGTCTCGCGAAGTCCACTATTTTTTGTGATGTGATGGTTGCAAGAGGTTTGGCTTCGATTCACTTGCAAGAGGTTTGGCTTCGATCCATTTTTTTTTTTTTTTATACGAAACTTGATCACAACTACTAGTGCAATATAGAAGCAAGGAGCAAGCTATATATTTTTTTTATTTCATTTTGTTTTCAAATATTGATTCACTCGGTAAATTAATTCGGTACAAAATTTATATTGATTATTGAATCATATCTCTTGTTTTATTTCTTCGAAATGTATAATCTGTTTGTTTGAATTATTATTCCTTTTGTCTAAATTGTTGCATGAAAAGCTTTCGATTCAGAAAGAACCGTTAAATTAATTGTGTTGTACTTCAGTGCAAATTCACTTTGCGAATCTACAAGAAATTCTTCATTCTCTCTATTATATCCCAAATGTTGTGCAAATTGATAAAACAAAACATAACATCTTCCCGATTTGCAAGCAATATTGTTCAAAAAAAAAAAAACAAATCTTCACCAAATTCATGAGATGTTCCTCAATTAATTTATAGCTTTTCAATTTATCGTATTTATGCCTGATGTGTAACTTATATACTCAAAACTCAAAAGTAACCTAAAAACAAAAAACGGTAAGCGCACGGTAATTTATTAATACATTTAGGGTCGAATCCACAGGGACGAATTATAAGTATTAAACCTTACTTATTGATCAGGCTGAAACCGGGTCAAAACAAGTCCTCGAAACTACTAATTTAATCGTTTGTAGTAGTAGCTAGAGGGTCGAATTTACATAGACGAATTGTTCAAATCTTAGGGCTTAAACTAAACCTAAATGACTTAATTTAAAGGGGTAAAAGGAAAAGAAAATAATTTGTTGGACAAATTTTTTTGGTATTTTTGGTTAAGACAATTTTTTAAATTTTCAATAATTGAAAATAAACTAAACAACAATTCCGAATCAAAGTTCCCAACAAAGTAAATGCTGTGAATTAAGTTCAACAAATAATAAAAAGTCAGAATCAATTGCTTCGGGTTCCTACCCTGGCTGTGTTCAGATGGATCTGCTTGAACATGTCGCTCGATCAGTTTGGTCTGTTGATGCAGTGTTTAATTTGCAGTCTCTTGGGTAAAAACAAAACTTTTGGTCCTAACTCCGTTCAAAGGCTTAATACCCTAATTTCTACCCTTAAAACTCCTAAAACCGTTAGTTTTAACTCTCCCTCTATGTCTTTGGTTTTCTAGGTTGCTTTTCCAGATATAGGACATCAGGTTTAAAAAAAAGACAGCAGGTTTTTGACGGTCATGGAGCTTTACACACCTCACCTTGCCAATACATTGAAAGAGAGGGCAACCACCATCACCACCTCAACCATATGTCAGGTATTAGAGAGCCTCACATGTCAACCTGGTGGAGCACCTTTCTTCAGGAGTTGTCATGCCATCTTCAATCGGCAGCGATGAAGGAATTAAATCCTAGTACCAAATAAAATTTGTATATCTAGACCTAACCTCACTAATCGTTTGTAGTTTAGTTCTAGGGTCGAACCCAAAGGACGGATTAATGAATACTGGACTTGTTCTTTTTCTGAAGCTAGACAATTAAAAAGGAGTGGATTTAATTGTAAAACGAACTAATTAAATAAACATGCACTAAGATAAATATTTTTGGATGTTTTTGTGAATTAAAATAATTAAGAAATCTAAATGATTGTTTTGGTTTTTCAAATAGTATAAAAACGTCTTAGGGATCAGGTTTCGTTTTAGTTTGGACTTCTAAAACTCAAAGTTCATCACTTTCATGCAAAAATCTAAGTTTTATAGGCAACAGCATTTCAACTCGGTCCAAGTTGTGTCCATCTCGGTCCGAGTTGAGAACTGAGGTGGCTCGATTTGACTTGATTTGGTCTGTTATGAATCATGCAAGGATTGGTTGGCTAAACCTAGACTTACTAACCCTCAACGTTCGCTTTTTGGGCCAGGGAATGGTTTAATAACAACCGCTTCTAATCAAACTAATTAACCCACAACTTTTGGTATAGGAAAGACAATTAGCTTGAACTTGTTTAATGGTTTTCGTAAGGATATTTAGAAGTCTTTTGCACTGTCTAAAAATAACACTTTTGGTGTTAATTAATCTCCCCTTTCGGATCTACGATTTATCCCATGTACTTGACTTAAACTAATCTTGTTTATCCTAACTTAGGCTTAACTAAACGTGGCCATTCATTTAGAAGTTAATTAAGAAATCACAAGCAGTTCAAACAAGCAATTAAAGACTACTCATTAAACAAATCACAAGTCATAACAAAATATCACAAGTCAAATATCGTCATCCAAACTTCAACTACTCCCTTACTCCTAAGACTACTCAAACTTAGCCTAACATAGTGCTAGAACAAACAACAACAAGAGTATAAATAACAAGATACAAGCCCATCAAAAATAGAGAAGAAAACATAGGAAGAGTAAATCGAATACTCCCTCTATGTTTCAACACCGTCTTCTAGGGCAGTGGGGTGATGCAAGATGAATTCTGAACCTTCTTCTCGCTGCCGTCGCTTAGAGATTAGGGTTCCTTAGGGTTTCTGTGGCTAACAAAGATTGGAAAGGAGAAATTGCAATTGTGGAGGTTTTTTTCCCTTTTCAGGCAGAGGGAGAGCCTTTTATAATGGTTCCACGCACAAGAAAAGAGATATAGGGCGGCAAGGCAAGAAAAACTACCAAAAAATATCATTTCCATGCATGAAAACTTACCATATGAGATAAGTCGATGTTCAACTCGGACCGAGTTGAAAACAGGTGAGTCAAGGCATGTGTAACTCGGTCCGAGTTGCTTCCATCTCGGTCCGAGTTGTAGTCTGAAAATCGTCTTCTTGTGCTAGGAATGAGTCGTCTAGCATTCGTCTTGCGCCGGAAACCATCTAGAGCTTGTAAATCCATCAAAAACCAAGTAGAACCCTGAAAATAAGAAGGGAGACAACGATAAAGCCAATTTTTGGAAACACATAGTATTTTATCAAATAATTTAATGGTTTGAATGTAATTTAGGTGCTAAGTATGGTCCCAATACTATCAAATAATAACGATATCAGACAGCATAGACGCAAATGTCACACCCTTGGCTCAACCTTTGCCGAAAGCATGTTGCTAGGTCTCTATGATGCTATTAAAGGCTCACACA
Organism: Rhynchospora pubera; assembly: GCA_028095005.1. Classification (NCBI taxonomy): domain Eukaryota; kingdom Viridiplantae; phylum Streptophyta; class Magnoliopsida; order Poales; family Cyperaceae; genus Rhynchospora; species Rhynchospora pubera. The sequence continues at coordinate 76,338,014 of CM051462.1, forward strand.
AGCCCAAGGATGTGTCAACATGCTCAATTGATAGGCTCTCTACACCAACAGATATTTGCAGCAATAAAGGAGAATGCATCCAACAGTTTATCACCTTGGTCAAACCAAGCTATGGTCAAACACTTGGTTGGAGGCACTCGGCAGCCAAATTGACAATACAAACACGAATCAAGTCGCCACCATAACAGATTTGAGCTGAGGTAAAACACTATGTTGAGCTAGCTACCACACGAATTAATACAACACCAAGTCTCTCAGACCCAACACGGTGCTCTCCTACACATCTCGGCTTAACGACCTCCAGGTCAATCATCGTCAGTCTCTCTCAAAACCCTAGCGGACTAGGATGGAGACAATTACAGTGCAAGAGTGATCCACATGTCCGACTAGTAGAGCTGTCAACGGAGCAAAAATCAACGTGATGCCGTAACGTTAGTAGTTAACGGAATGGTTAACGCCGGCAAAATTTGTTTTGTTAATGAAACGAAACGCTAAGCAAAATAAACATGTATACCAGACATATAAACAGAACGGTAAACGGATTAAGGTGTTTCGTTTTCGTTATTTCGTTTCCGCGTTATTATTTTACCATTTTAGAATAACTTAATAACAGAGAGGAGGGCGGAGGATTTGAGGGGGAGTTGATCACTTCCTGAGTCTAGGGTTTATTCCCCATCCCTTCCGAGCGGCGCCGCTTGACTATCGCTACCACTATGTCTTTCTCTCTTTTTCTTTACAAGTTTCTAGAAATCACACACTTCATGCACCTATTCAAAATGTGACAATGTCCTACGCTGCCGCTTTATCCCCGCTCGTCTACACCTGGAACCCACAAAATGGAAAAATGAGATGATTATAAAATTATCTCAGTGCAATATTCAGTTCCAGTCACATAAATTCTAAGATAGGTGTTTAGAAACTAACTACCAACTGAGTTGAAAACATACAATGCATTTATACGAGCATATAGGATAGCAATTTCAGATAACCATTGATTCATGCAGCATCTCAATACAATTTATGCAATGCGTATGAGCACGGTAATAATGTCCCTTCAATGCGAGATTCAAATAAAAGTTGAAAATTCAAAACTGGCTCATGTTGGGTACTTAACTAGTGCAATACTGGTATAGCAGATCATAGACTTCATTTTCAGAACCATAGGTCTTATAGACCTCCAGAGTTGTTCTTACCCACATATTAGGGTATTAGAACCAGATTCAGATTATATGGTCACTTGGACCTACAAAATTTAGATTATAACAATTCATTCAATTCAGATTCTCAAATAGTACCACAAGTGAAGAACACAGTCAGAATGTCGATCATAAGCGCTTATCTCTTGAGGCTCAAGGAATGGATCATGACTCCGTCCTCAAGTCAACAAGTGTCTATTAATCATGCAAGTAGCACAGTCCTTTTTGAAGTCATTTAATTGGTAACCATTCATTATGTATATTAATAATATAATCATACTAAGCATATGTTAAACAACACAAATATGCATGCAATAGAATGAATAATTCGAAATGAATGCAAGAGTTAAATTCCTAAATCATTGTATATTAGAATTTGTGCGCATCCGCACCTGAAAGCAAAAGTAGACACGAGCAATGAACAAGCAATCCTAGTTATCACCAGCCGTACCGGTCTCCCCTGGCTCTGGCACGTCCTTAACTGAATCTACATAACAATTCTAGTCTAAGTACTTATTCAAATAAATGAAACAGACAACAAATAAACACAAAGCAATTTTGAGATGAAATATAACTCGAGGTACTTCAAAAATGACTCTAAAAACATGTGGTAAGGTTGATGTTTAACCCTAATTTAATTACCACTAGGACCAAAGAACCAAACTAAACCAATGCAAAACATCACTAAACAATACATATATAGAATTGAGAGATGATCATCTCCAGACTATCCTTAATCACTAAACAATACACATGCAGAAATGAGAGAGGATCATCACCAGACTATCCTCAATCATCTAGACTAAACAATACACATGCAAAATTGAGAGAGGATCATCTCGAGACTATCCTCAATCATCTATACTATACAAAACATAATTTTTTTCAATGTAAAAAATTAAACTAGTCTTGTGGTGTTTTAGTTTGATTTCGATACAGACCTTACTCTAAACTTGTAGTAGTACACTTTGGTTGCAATTACTATAAATTTTTGGTTACCTAACACTCAATAATTACTTAGAAGTTCAGAAATTCGTTTAAGAACCAAAATCCTTTTGCATGCAACCAAAATTTCAGAACAATCTAGTAATACACTAAATGTAACTACTAGTGTCTTGCATGCATTCAAAACCAAAAAGAAAATCTTATTTTAAACTTGGTTCAAGCTCAAACTTTCAGAAATCGAAAAACTGAAGTGATTTAAAGTTAAACAAAATACTAACCACAAAGTGCTCAAATCTGAAGATAGATAGGTTGCATGTACTCTCCTTACCTTCTTCTTTTCAATTTCGATATTTGCTAGATATTTAAGAATTTTTCAGGTTTTATTTGAGTGGTGGTTGTAGAGCTTGATTTTGGAGAGAAGAGAATGAGAAAAGTTCAATAGAGAAGAGAATGGGAAGAAGAGAGAGAGAGAGAGAGTTCTACTGAGGGGTTTGGAGTAAATGAGTGAGATTGGGTTTGCAAATGAACCCCTAACTTCTAGACAAATTAAATCTACCATACATTTTCAGATGTAAGCCTTATAAAATTTCAGAAATTCAACAACTAATTTGGAAATTCTTTTTGCCACAAATTAGTATGTAAAATAATATTTATACCAAACTAATATATTTCTATAAAATCACACAATTAAGCATGCAATTATGGTCAGAAATTCAAAGAATACGGAACAACACAAAATTAACACACTAATACCTAAGAACTCAACAAATTAAAATCTTAGGTATTACACAAAGTATCAAAGAAGTTGGTTTATTTGGATTTTTAGAATTTTAAGAATATTTTAGTTGAATTTTTCTGGGTTTTCTACTATTAAAAATAAAATTTCAAAATTTTTGTTTAATTGTCTTTTTCTTGTTGGGCCACGTGGACAAGGGAGATTGAAGTGGGCTGACTGGACGCCGACGGTCGTAAAGAGGTCCTACGGCGTCGTGGTGGAGAGAGGAACACAACAGTTAGCTTCGTTTCCGTCACATCATCCCCATTAAAAAGCAGCAAGCGTTTCTTCGATTTAGTCCCTAGAAGTTTTATTTCCTGTTTTCCAGCGATCGCTGCCATTGTAGTCGACGAGACCAGCTCCGTTAGAATCGCGACGAAAAGGAGGTCATGAAGGTGTGCTCGATTGAGGTTGCGTTGGGTTAATTTTGTGGGAAAGCCGAGTGTCGGTATGGCTTGGTATGGGAACGGTACAGAGAAAGGTATTGAGGTTGCAATTTGGTTTGACTTTAACAAGGTGTGCTAATTACCAACTGGGGCTCTCTAATTTGGAGATTCATTCATGAAATTACCACATGGTGACCATGGACTATACATTACTTTCTGAACCTCATTCTTGTGTTGCTCGAGTAGTAAGTGCAATTCACAAAGGTATGACATGTACTTGGTACCCTATAGTATCAATTTGATTATTCTACGCTGTCAATTACTACTTTTCATGACTCCATTTGACTGTATCCCAATTACATTTACTGTTATTCATATACTAGCAAACAATGGCTGAAAACTTAAACAGAAAAGCTCAGCACTTTTCTTTTCCTATTCCTTTACTAAAGTCAGTAAAGTTCAGCACTTTTTACTTAACAACCTATAATATCACTAAAGGAATTAAGGATCAGAAGGCAGCTAAAAACTTATACAGAAAAGCAATTAGCAAGCAAGGACATCAGATTTAGTATGTAATTGAAATGTCATCATTTAACAGCTGCCTTCTTAAGATTTCACCAACTAGTCCTTGACTTCATTTTATTATCAATATGTACCAGACAGATGATGCCCTATCTTATCAAGAACTGGAATTAAACAGAAAGAACTAAGAAAGTACTATGTTTGACAATTCTTTACGAATTGGTCCTTATGCTACTTATTGTTTACAAGAGTTATAATGTGGATGTAATCACAGAAATTTTACACATTGTGCCAGTCTCGAAAGACAAAGCCATGGCTGATCATGGATCTTTAAAGAAGACTTCAGGAGATTTCAATTTAATAATGTAGTGAATTCCAGTAAAGTGACAAGTTTTCACTAAAGTCCATTCAGTTTCAGATTTTTCGTCTCGTCTCAATTATATACTGTACAAGGACTTAATTACACCATTTTATCACTACAAGAACTCAACTACACTGTTTATCGCTACAACTATGCAATTTGGTCTAGAATCAAATGTAATTTCGATCTAATAAGTTTTTGGCAGCATTTCGCTTCCTTTCTCATCAATTGAGGTTCTTCCTCCTTCCATGGCCAAGGCCAGGTGGAGGTAAGCTACCAGGGAATGGTGAGACCCTCACCCGAGGCACTGTGTAAACCAGGGATAGGAGATGCCTCTAGCCGAGGTGTGTGGTTGACAAATTTTAAGGGAAATTGATTACCGCCATCTGCAGTTTTACCATCCCTGCCATCGCTAAATATAAAGTGAACATATATAGAAAATAAAGTGAACATATCGACGATCTAAGTGAACACATACAAACAAATAAGTTCAATGAAAATAAGTTGAATATCCATGTAAACTTCTGAACAAGTGATGACAACACTTATTTATTTGAACTGAATACAAATAATAAATAAATTACACAGATATGGCAACTAATTGAACTGAAATAACAAATAAATTGAACAAATATATCAAATAAACAAAACAAATATAACAAACACGTTGACACATATAAAAAGGTAAAAAGTGAAAATAAATTGAACAGATATAACAAATAAATTGAACAGATGTATTAAATAAATAAAGCAAATGTAACAGACATATTGACACCTACAAAAAGATAAAAAAGTGTAAATAAATTGAATAAATATAACACATAAATTAAACAGATATGACAAATAAATTAAACATATGTAAAACAGATATAAAAAAATGAACATACATAATAAATAAACTGAATAGATATAACAATTAATTGAACATAAATAACAAATAAACTGAACATATGTAACAAACAATGTGGACTCCAAAAAGTAATCTGAGCAGATATAACAACTAATTGAACATATACAACAAACAAATTGAACATTTATAACAAACAATTTAGACTCATACAAAAGATAAAAATTGAACATAAATTGAACAAGAAAGAAGGAAGGAAGGGCCGGTGAAATCGAAAAAAAAAAAATAAATAGAGAGGGAATAGAAGAGAGCATGAAGGAAAAGAGAAGGGAGGAAGAAAAAGGGAGTGAGGGAAACTCACGGAGCAAAAGAGAAAGGAGAGGGAGCCACGCTTTGGAGTGGTGGAAAGGGAGGTAACGCTGGGTGAGGGAAGGTGCTGGCGTTGGATGAGAGATGCATTCGGATGAAAAGGTCGGATCATTAAGCTGGGTGCGATGAGATCTCTGCTCGATCTTAGCTCGAGCTGCTCAACTATTTTCAAGCCAAGCTTTCCAGTAATGTTTAGGATCGTCTCCAGTTCAAACAGCAAGGAGATGTCCGGGATTTATAGGATGCTGCCACGTTTGTTTTTTGTGTTAAAATTAACGATCAAGATTATGACACGTCAGGGATTGTTTTTTCCACAATCCGAGGTATCGGATATTTCTATTTTTATGGACCGGAGAAACTTAAACATCCAACAAAGAGGGGTGTCCCAATTAATAGTGAGCTCTTACAAGAGCCAAGTGATTTTTAAATTCTAATAGTGAGCCCTCAACTAAGTGTAGTGTTGGAACCTGAAGTACAACACATATGATCAGTGGTTCCGTCGTTATTCTAGAGGTAACGGGTTCAATCTCGTTGGACATGAAAGATGAATAAATTCTAATTTACAGAGTGGCCGCTAAACCCTCTATAAATAAGTAGCCTTTTACCTAAAAAATTAAGTGTAATGCTGCCTGAATTGTTCTGAAATTCACAGTAGAAAGAAAAAAAAAGTTATAATGGTTATGTAATAGCAAGCCATAAAAAATAATTACGAAAATATGTTTTTAAGAATTGTAATGTTCAACAAAATAGTATCATAGGATGAGAACTGCATCTGTCCTTCATGAAGTAAAAACATGATGATTCTTAAAGGGGAAAAAAATTATACTGGTTTTGTAATATCAAGCCACATAAAAGGGAAAAAAATATACAAATTGTTATAAAAATGTTTAGAAATATTTAATGTTCAAGAAGAGTATCATAAGATTGGAATTTGGAAATGCATCTCAGCGTCTCTCAATAAAAAAGGAACAACTATCATGATTCTTAAAGAAAATTGTTATAATGGTTATGTAATATCAATTGACAAAAAAAAAAAAACTACAAATTGTTAAAAAATGTTTAGAAATATTTAATGTTCAAGAAGAATGTCATAGGATTAGAAATGCACCTCTCCCAAAAAACAATAAAAATAAAAAAATCATGATTCTTTGTTTCACATGAACATATGCTCTAGTGGACAAATCAAAATATTAATTTGTGTAATGGACAGAGAGTACCTGGTGCACTGTTTTAACATATTGAACCTTATTTAAATTCTGGCCCCTACTCTGAGGACTCTGACCAACGGAGCCCACAAAATACTATTTTCTTTACAGACTGGATTCGGAGCATATTCCTTGCTAGTGGAATAGTGGGTCAATAGAATTCTGTTCTTGGATCAAGGATATTTTAGTGTGTATGAAGTGAGCTAATTTACGTTTGGTAATGAAACAGAGATGACGCCATCGGAAACATACGACAAAAAATGCACGAATTTAAATCATGAATAGTTTTTAATTTGAATTCCGAAGTTGGAATAGTGAGTACCATCTTAGGTGCTATGCTAAACAAATTTATATAAGAAGAGGCTACTACACGTCTACACTATGACATCTAAAAATTTAAATGAGTCGAGGTCGAGCGAGCAAACCAATTAAGTGCAAGCTTGACTTTAATCAAGGTCAATTTAATTGAACCAAGCCTAATTAATCGAGCACGAGCCGCTATCTAGGCATACATGAGCTCAATTATTACAATTTTTATACATAATTCAACATGTTTTTAAGTAAGATGCATATGAAGTAATAATTTTTATTTCCAAATTATATTTATTTATAAGCTAATTATTAATTTATTTTATAACATATCCTAAAGAACATTAGCATTTATACCTAGAAAATAAGTACATTTTTTATCAAATGAAGTACTAATAATCTATAGTATTAATTAAAACGTGTGGGTGTCGTAGACCGCTATAACATATCCGTGAATCAATTTTTAGCAATTTAATTTCTTTCGACAAAAGGTAAAAAAAAAATTCCATGTCGTAACTTTCTCTCACACACTGCCTCAGCACCAGCCCCAAACCCTCCTCCGCCAACTCCTCCTACCTCTCCTCCTCCTCCTCCTCCTCCTCCTCCTTGCAGCTTCTCTGATTTTTATTTCTTTAGATTGAGCGCATCTTTCTTCGAGAATGAAAAATTATTTTTGTTCAAGCAAGAAGCTTCCCTGAAAGTGAAAGTGAAGTTATTGCTCTCCAATTATTTCTTTCAAGGTATTAAATTTGTTTTATCACCCGATCTCTTTTTCTTAACATCCTAATTCACATTAATATACTCAGCAACTTGATGATAGCTAATTAGCTATAAATGGTACCACACCTCTTTACCAATTACAAAGGGAAAGAAAAAGAAAAGAAACTGTACTTTTTTTTTCTACTTGCTATGTTTGACTGTAATTCAATTTGGATTTGGTTCGTAACCTGATTTTATAAAACACCTTTATTGTGTTGGACAAAATTGCCTACGAGCATTAAAAGAAAAGAGCAATGATATACTGGTAATCTGGTATAGATGTATAGTTTTTTAAAAGAACAACTTGGAGATAGTTCTTTATCTGCTTTAATTGTTGTTGTTTGAAATGCTTGGTAGTTGGTAGCGATTTCATAATAAGCATACACATTTTGTCACTTCTGGCAATTTCATAATTCTTGATCCAGATTATGATTATGTCACAGCAACAATCTCTGTACAGAATACAATTTGTGGCTGAATTTATAATGTTAGCAAATAACTCTTCATACATTAGAATATGATTTTAGTGGGATGTATTTTAGAATATGTATTTATGATAAGCTCATTATCAAGTTATGAAAAATGTCATTGTCATGTAATAAAGAGACATTGTTACTGAGTTGTAGAAGACATAAGAGAGAGCAATTTGGTAAGGTTATACCACTAGAATCAGCAACTTAGCTACAGAAAACCACAGAGTTTTTTATACATAATATATATATATATATATATATATATATATATATATATATATATATATATATAGAGAGAGAGAGAGAGAGAGAGAGAGAGAATGGATATAGTGCATATGAGCCTTATGCACAGAATTTCTGCTTCCTTGGATCGCTTTAAAAATCGTGCACAAGTTTGGGATGAGCGGCTGAGATGACAACGCTGATTTCTTCGTTGGTTTTAATTTCTCCGTTATCTCTATGCAACGGAGCTGTCTCCTTCTAATATTCGTTCCCAACTTCTGCTTTCTCCAGTCGGAAAAAAGAAAAGGAAAGCTAATCGAACATATCTCTCTTCGCCTCCTGAAAGCGCTTTCTACTCTCCGATCGCCTGAATCAACACATCTCAAAGCACCCCGTTCAATCTCTTGAAGCATCTCCTCCTCTGTGATTGTCTCGTCTCGAAAGCACCTCCGCCTCCTCTCGAAACCCTAGACAATCTGCTTCCTCTTCTTACAGCGAAACAACCCAAGGTATATAAGCCGATCCCTCTCTTCCTTTCTGACATGTTATCAATTTCAGTTTTAATTTGTTTAGTTTTGTGCCTAATTCTGAATTTGACTGGTTTTGGAGCTGTTAAAAAAAAAACCCTAGATTTTGAAATTGATTTGGAAATGATTACATACAAATTGACTTTACAGTTAGCTTAATTTTTTCTTTTATCTCTTCTATTTCGCATTCTATTTTGACCCTATCTGATTCATGTGGTTTTTTGGATGTGACTATGTCCTGATAACAAGTTGGGTACTTCTATTTTTGTCTTTTCCGTTGTGTTTTATTGGGAAAGTGTCTAGAAAAGCAAGGTTCTTTTATATGCCAATCTAGTAACCAAGGTACTATTAATTCTTTTTAACAATTAAAGCAGAAAGGCACGAAAATAATTTTCACAAATTATTTTCAATTTGTGTAAGTTGTGCGTAAGCATGGTTCTTTTAACATCCGATTTTCACAAATTATTTTCAATTTGCCTTGAAAATAATTAGAAAATAATATAGTTTTTTCTTTCATATAGGCTCAAACTTTTGAGTAACTCATGCTTAACGAAGGAGCATCTTCATAAATTGCTGACGATAACAACGATGGACAACAAGAAAGAAAGCAAAGTATGATGATAAGGAGTTAAAAGACAACAAGGAGTTGATGATGTTGAATCGGATAGTGCATACGATTATGAAGACATGAAATCAGATATTGCGATCATTCTGTTATAGTTAAGAGTCTAGAACTAATTTAGAAAACATGTGGTGTACATTTTGTTTTAGCTTGATGATGGATATTGCAACATATGATTGTAACTTTTTGATATGACCAGTTTGTATAGAAAAATGATAGGATAAAAGATATGTCGACTCAATATTACTTAGTTCATTTTATTAAGATGCCTTCAATTTGATGTGATTTTATTATACATTCAAATTAACTGTTTGATTTTGTTAAGATGCGTTCAATTTGGTACATGCGTTTCTAATACATGGTAGATGCGTTTCGAATACATCATAGCCCCATTTTTCATGCCAATAAGTAAATTGGGTAGCCATATGAACAATTTGGTGAACAAGCTACTGTTCCATGGCAATGCATCTGGACGACTTGGACATCTGGTTCCATGGCTAGGCGATTTCAAGACATTTGCTTCTACTTCTGACCTTTGGTGAGTCTAGGCCTCTAGGGTTCGCATGAGCAGAAGGGGGCTGTTGTCGAGTTGTAGGATAGATGTGCTGTCGCCGTTGGTGTAGAGAGGAGAGGTGATAGCAGACGGGGGGTGCGAGAGAGAGAGGATGCGTTGTCGAGTTTGGAGCAGAGAGGAGAGGTGAGATAGCGAGAGAGAAGGGTTATCCGTGAGAGCGGAGTTGGTGCTGTCGACAGATACAGTTACGGAGGAGAGAACGGAAAAAATTAAAAACTAACGGAGATCTCCTGTCAACAGCGCCAAAATCTGGACCTCTCATCTAAATTCTCAACACGAATATTGAAGTGATCCAATGGAGCAGAAATCCTGTGCATAAGGCTCATATGCACATTAGTTATCTAGAAGTCCAGTTTAAAATAAGCACATTAGACAAACTTCAATATTATACAAAGAAACTAATTTTTGAGTTTTGAAGTTACACCTTGATTTTTAATGGGTGGTGCTGTAAAGAGTACTCAGAAATATTTTTATAACATATGTAAATCAATGGTGAGAGTGACCAACCATAGAAGATTTGACTTACGGTCAAAATCTGTGGTTTTAATTTGCTCTTCTACAATGTTCAGTTTTGAATCTGAATTCTCTTTTAATTAACTGATTTAGCTTTGGGAATTAAGTATGGGAAGTATTGTGGGGTCGGATGGTCAGGATGCCCCGGTGAGAAGCCGTGTGATGATCTCAATGCGTGTTGCCATATTCATGACGAATGTGTTGAGAAAAAAGGTACTTCTTTTCTGTTTCTTTCATTTTATTCTTAAAAACCAAGAATAAATAAAAAGGCTTTTCTGGGTCATTAATGAAATTTATCTATTGCAATTAAGAATTGTTGGGTACCAGTACAGTACCAATTATGTACTGTCAAAATCTTAACCATATTGTTATTATTCTGGCACGTTTGACAGGTAGAAATTAAAATCTGTATAGAACTTTTTGGTACCACAATATTACTTAAGTACTGGTACAGCCATATGGCATCAAAACCTGTCACTAACATTCTGTTGGTTGGCTCAATCAAACCTTTCATATTCAGTATGAGCCTTTGAGGTGTCCAACTCTAGCTTTTACTCAACTACTGATGATTTATAAGAGGACCTCTTCATAAAATAGGTAGTGTGGAAACTGTGATGACATGTTTTCAACTTGGTACAAACTAAAAAACTTTCTGGGTACGAAAATTCAGGTATGACGATTGTATGGTGTCACGAGAAGTTCAAGCGGTGCATTCAGAAAGTGGAAAAATCAGGAAAAATGGGGTTTTAAAAAATGTGCCCCTATGAAGTGGCAATGTCTACTATGATACAAGGAATGGATATGGCATTTTAATCCATGTGCGCCAGGCAAGTATCCATGTTGAAAATCATCATGCAATTTACTTTGGTAATTGTAGACCGATTTATGAGAGTAGTGATATTATGACAAAATAATGTGTTTTTTATTAAGATAATATCAAGTGAATTAAATTAAACAACATTTTTAGTGACCAGAAAAGTTGAATATTTAATAAAATAACTCTTCTTGCATCGTTTTTTATTTGATGTCATATGTTGCTTGACTATGGCTTTTGCGAGGTGTCACTGTCAGAAACCTCCTCTAGCAGGAGGAGGTTGTAACTGACAGTGTTTCATTTTTATTTTGTAGTCATATTTTAAGCAAGCTTAAATTTGTAATGTTTATTAGAGATGGTTAGTACCATCTTTCAGCTTAAACTTCAGCTTGCATTATGTTCATTGTGTGCTGAACTTGCATTCTGGCAAAAACAAAAAATATAATGGCTGCAGTAGCGTTAAGCAAGATTCTTGTTTTTTTTACTTATTGAAATATTTCTGATATTATTTTATGTTTAAAATATGCAGTTTGGGGACATTGTGCAAGCAGAAAAATTCTTGGATTTTTCTAGTGAACCAAAAAGAATATGTTTTGTTTCTAATGTAGCCTTTTTCTTTGAGTTTCCTTTTCTCTTGTTCCATGGAGATTTTTGTTGTTCAAGGCAAGCTCTCTCTGTTATGTAAGATATGAAAGAATGGAAAAGTTTTTGTATTATGAAATTAGTCATTTTTATCATTAATTTTTGTGTTATTTTAAGCATTTTTGCCTTGCTATGTTGTCAAGGTTCTTTCCATGTTATTTTAGTGTTTCTTAATTGTTATTGTTCATGTTAACCACTACAGGTCAGTTTGTGTTATTAGTCGTATATGAATAACATGGACCATTTGCATTTCTGCAATGATTTTAATATCATATTAATGGAAGGTATCTTTTGTTTAAGAAAAGCCTAAGTCAGAAGTACCATTTTGTTAAAAAAAATAATAAATCAAAGGTACATCGCTGTAGTTTGTTAAAAAACAAAACAAAAAAAAAACTTATTCTGGTGCATTTTTTTTCCCTATAAATAAAACTATTTAAAGTGCCATTTTGAAATTCTTTCGAGTTGATTACAATAATTAGCACGTCACGTTGCAAGAAACAATCTCACAGTCACAGGCCTTGGAGACATCCTTTAAAATAATAGGACTGCTCAAGTCAAATAGGGCTTTCATATATTGGTCTAGAACTTAGCCTCGAACGGGCTTCTTTAAAAAGTGTTAACCCAGGGGCCAGCTCGAGGGCTTTTTTTTTGGACAGGACCGAGAATTATAAAGAGGGTCGATTATTTAGTCATAAATGAGGGCCGGACTCAATTCGGACTTTAATCCCCCGAAAAATTTTAAAATAGTATTAAATTAATATAATATATTAAAAATAATATCAATATAATAATATTTTTTAAAATAGTATCACGAGATCGGAATCCAGGATTCCGATCTAACCTTTGATCGGATTCTAAGTTTCCGATCTAAGCTTAGATCGGAATCCGAGATTCCGATCTTAGCTTTTTTATTTTTTTTTTATATATTATTAATTAATTAATTTATTTATTTTATTAATTAGTTAAATAATTAGAAAAATAGATAATATATTGTAAAAATATTGAAAAAATATGGAAAAAATCAGGAATAATTAAATTAAATTTTATATGTAATTTAGTATTTTTTGGGGAAATTAAATTTATTTTCATTTTAATTAATTTATTTAATTAAAATATAAATTTTTATAACTTATTTAATTAAATGAATTGTACCATTTAAAAAGGATTATAAATTTTCAGAATTTGCAGGGATACAAAGGCATAATCCTTTCAGAATATTCAAAGTTTTATTAATTCTTTCTGCATTTGCAGGGATACAAAGGCATAATTTGAACATTAAAACTTTAAACAGGCTTAACTTTTGATAGGAAGGTCCGTTTGGGGCGATCGAGGACATTCCGGAAAGCTGGCGACGAGATCTACGCATTTTATCGGGGTGAAACCTCGTAACGACCATTTTCGAGGCCAAAAAACGCTCTCTGGATCTCCAAAATCCACTTTGAAAGTTTGCAAACCTAAAAACCACTCTAAACTACTAAAAATGTTTTTAAAATTATAAATTAATCATTAAAAAGAGAAATGCAGTAAATCAAGTGAATTTAGTCTCTCTTCTCCGTCTCAGTAAAACATCAATCTCGTGTGATTCCTTTCTAACGCAATCCAGAAAGTGTTTCCTTGATCATGAGACTCGCTATGATTGTTTAATATATAATATGAAAATAATATATACAGAGGACGATATTCGGGACGCATATCAAATGGTTGTTTAAATTAATTAAAAATTTATACTTAATTATTCATTTTTTAATTAAATAAATTAATTAAATTTATATTTAATTAAATAAATTAATTAAAAGGAAAATAAATTTAATTTTCCAAAAAAAATACTAAATTACGTATAAAATTTTTTTAATTATTCCTGATTTTTTTATATTTTTTCAATATTTTTAGAATATATTATCTATTTTTCTAATTAATTAACTAATTAATAAACTAATAAAAGGAAAAAAATTTTAATTTTCCCAAAAAATACTAAATTACATATAAAATTTAGTTTAATTATTCCTGATTTTTTCCATATTTTTTCAATATTTTTACAATATATTATCTATTTTTCTAATTATTTAACTAATTAATAAATTAAATAAATAAATAAATAATATATAAAAAATAAAAAGCTAAGATCGGAATCTCGGATTCCGATCTAAGCTTAGATCGGAAACTCAGAATCCGATCAAAGCTTAGATCGGAATCCTGGATTTCGATATAACGTTCGGAATCCAGGATTCCGATCTCGTAATGCTATTTATATTAAACTTATTATATTGATATTATTTTTAATATATTATATTAATTTAATACTATTTTTTAAAATTTCGGTTTAATCCCTTCATAAGAGGGCCGAGCTAGTTATCCAGCTCGAACTGGCCCATCCCAGCACTAAAAACAACTCAATTCTAAATATGCCATCACAAAACACTGATTTCATATATGCTGCCATTATAAGACCATACAAATTAATTTTATGTCATTATTTTCAATTAAAATATATTAAAAATATTTTTATATGTCAATTTTTTTTTACAATTCCTATATTGCCCTTATTAAACTCATCGTATCTGGATTGATTTATTTAAAAAAAAAAAACCTTGTGTTCTCTCCGTACCTCCCCATTACTTTGGCGGAGACAATTTATGCGCGGGCGGACTTCACCGCCAAGAGAGAAGAGATGCGAAGAGTCAAGAGACACTACCCAGCTCTGAGCCATCTCCAACTCCGACGAGCGGCCAACAGTGCTTAACCCAACCCTAATCTTTCCATGGATATATTCGCTGAGGTAAATTTTGTTCTATCGTTATCTTCCCCCGTTTCCTCCTTGTTGATTGTTCCTTTTTCTTTTGTTTCTATTCTGCCATTTTTTTTTAACCTGTTCCTTCAAGGCTTCAAGCTTAACCTTTTTTTTTTTTTTTGTTAATCCCAGATATTGTTTTTAGTTAAATTGAATATCTAAATATGCATAAAATTTAGGCATAATTTGAAGTGGTGTATACTTATCAAAGCTTGTTAGATCATTAGACTTCAATTCACGATATTTGCATTCGATTTCTGTCAAATGTTTGTAGAGATATGCTTACACCAGTTCATCCCAGTGTAAAGGTATGCTGATCTAATCTGTTCAAACTTTATTTTGCTTTTGTTTACGCTTATTTGTTGCCTACATGTACAATAAAAGTGTTTCACACTTCAATTTTCAGGTTCAAGAACTTGAGGCGTGAATATTTTGTGACAAAATTTATTAGAAAAATGTACAGCCATTTTGGTTGTAAAATTATAGAGGTTATTTCAATGCTGTTTAGCAGTAAAATATTTTTTTCCCCAATCGGCTGATGTATAAAATTAATTATGATTATTTTGAAAAAAAGAGCATAAAATTAATTAATTATTTTGTAATGGCATACATTGAATTTTGATGTTTTGAAGTGGAGTGGTATATATAAAAGAGCAACATGGTCATTTTAATTAACTGATGGCATAAAACTAATTATTTGTTTTGTGATGAATGTTTCATTTGCTTTTTTTTAAGGCTCCGTTTGGATAGTGTGGGAATAAGAGGAATAAGGGAAAAAGTATTGAGAAAAAAAAGAAGTATTGGGAAAAAGGAAAGAAGTATTGGGAAGTGTGTAAATTTGTGAAAAGTTTGAATTGTTTATAATAAATTTACTCTCTTATTTTCTTATTCCCTAATTCCTAAGACTCATCCAAACGAAACCTAAGGTTAAATAGTCAATTAGACAATTAGCTGCCTTGCATGGAATAACAAAAAAAAAAGATAATAATAATAAATAAATGAAGGAAAAGCCTATAAGACTATAACAAAGAAATAAGAATCAAACTAACATCTCTTGAGAACATTGTAGCTTCTGCAATTATCCAATTGTGGAAGACCCCACAACAACGTTCAAGCCATATCGACCAAATTGTAGTGGCTACGATTGTTGGCGCTTGGACTGATCAGCATATAAGCGCTGCCCACTTAAAAGTTCTCAAAATCAGATTTTTTTGGTTGTTGCTCAAATTAAGTCTGAAACAACGTCGATGACTTTTTCAAAGTTTAAGATCGTCAGCAAAAATAAAGTGGGCGGGTTTTCTGCTTCCGATGCTCTGTTGTCTTATGTATCACATTTTGGCTAAACCATCCATATCCTTTATCAGCAACCCACTACAGTTAGTTTTCACAAGAAATCACAATGAGGGAGAAGTGTCTATTTCATAGGATATCTTTTTTAAAACAAAAATG
Organism: Rhynchospora pubera; assembly: GCA_028095005.1. Classification (NCBI taxonomy): domain Eukaryota; kingdom Viridiplantae; phylum Streptophyta; class Magnoliopsida; order Poales; family Cyperaceae; genus Rhynchospora; species Rhynchospora pubera. Next base: position 76,354,312 of record CM051462.1, read on the forward strand.
GCGTAAAATTAGGGATGAAAACGGATCGGATACGGAGCGGATGTTGGTCTTTCTATATCCGCATCCGCATTTTTTTTCCGGATACGGATACGAATACGAATGCATTCGGATACGGATACGGTTCGGATATTAAACGGATACGAATACAGTTCGGATATTATCGGATACGGAGTCGAATACAAATATATTTTGTTGGATACGGATTGCATTTTAATCTTTATTATTTATTTATAATAGTAGTTTCTATAAATATAATGATATTCAATATACTCATGTCTATGTTAGTATTTTGTCAATATTAGAGAAAAAAATTAATTTCAGTATTGTTATCATTTATAATCGTCTCAATTAATAGAAAGTAAAAATAATTTTATGTTACTAGTCCAAATAAAAATATTTATTATAAGAAAATTTATTTAATAAAAATTAAGTATTATCTAATTAAAAGTATTCTCTAATATAGAGAAGTAATTATATTATATTAATCATCTTATGACGTTAAAGATACGGATAAACGGATTAATATTTATCGGATACGGATAATATCCATGTCGGATACGGATAAAGAGAGGATATTGATCTTCCCATATCCGCATCCATATTTTTTTGACGGATACAAATACGAATACGGATATGTTCGGATACGGATACGGTTCGGATATTACGCGTATTTTTCGGATTCGGATACGGATCGGAGCGGATTTTATCCGCTCCGTTTTCATCCCTACGTAAAATGGGGAGAGATTCTTCCTTTGAGTATTCTTTTAAAAAGTATAATCATTGCTTTCAAAAATAAGCACAATTTAAATAAGACTTAGCCCATAATAATAGAGAGTTTACTTTTGAAAAACGACAACAGAGAGGTCAGAAGCACTCTATACATTAGTGGTTATATAGACAACCCCAACTGCTAGTTAGTAGTTACGGATTCAAACATTAATCATACGGAAACAGAGAACGATCATTTGAGAGAGAATTGTAACGAAGAAAAAATGGAAGCGCAACCACTGCTCACTCCATACAAAATGGGAAACTTCCGGCTTTCCCACAGGTCTCGATCTTCAGTTTTATGCTCATATTATGCTCAAACAATTAAATGAGCCCTGATTAGTTTCTTCGTTTTCTTGTGTACTTGATCCCTCTGTAACTAATACTTTAATAACTGATCGAATTGCTTGGTTAGATATATCTAATTTTTTTTTTTGGCACAAAAGCCCATAGGCGATGTAAGGATTTTAATTGATTACTGAAGTTATTTTGTTGCTATATATAAATTAAGTGACATTATTTAGAGATATTGAAGCATCTTGCGCCACTATAGGAGACAAAGAATGAATGTTTTTTAGATAGTTGCTGGTACAATGTTCAACCCAAGGGGCCATGCACATGGTGTTTTAAAGCTTGCATCCTTCTGTACATTTGAACATATTTTTCGTTATAAGCCAACACCATTTAGTGTAACCAAATAGTTTTTTTTTTTTTATGAACTGTGACATGTGTTGTTTTGGATTCATATTAATAATTTCTTCAAACTTTGTTCACACAAGTATTCTGAAATTTTTAATGTTCAACAAAATCCAGGGTTGTAATGGCACCCATGACAAGGTTAAGATCTTATGAGAATGTGCCGCAAGCGAATGCAGCTCTCTATTATACTCAGAGAGCCACCCAAGGAGGCCTCCTTATCAGTGAGCCTGCTGGCGTCTCTGATGTTACCCAGGGGTATAACTGTAATCTCAATAATTACAATGAAACTGTAACTATGAATTGCTGGTCTTGTCAGTAATGTTTTAGTGAAGTGCCCATAACTTTTTTCGTTTTTGACAAAAAAAAAAAGGTACCCGGAGACACCAGGGATTTGGACTGAGGAGCATGTCGAGGCATGGAAGCCAATTGTCGATGCAGTTCATGCAAAGGGAAGCATCTTCTTCTGCCAGATGTGGCACTGTGGACGTGCCTCAGACTGGTTTTGGTTGGAAGGTAGATATATAAGCATTTGCCTATTCTACAATATATATATTTGGATGAACAAAAGTTAAAACTTTTAAATCACAAAAGAAGAAAAATAAAAAGAATATACAAGAAACAAGTACAATTAAAAACAAAACCGTAACAGATTAGTCAGCAGTGCAATCTATGATTTATATTTTAAAATTCTGAATTCCGCATATCGGCAATCTTCTCCAAGAAAACAATACATTTCTTGACTTCGAATTCTTCACCAAAGTAGATAATTACCAAATTGCATTCAAGTGATCATTATATATGATTTCTTTATATGTTGATTGAAGCAGCCAGAAGTTGAACTGTCGAAGATGTATTTGAGAAAAATACTTTGCTCTTCTTGTTTTGAGAAGAGAATGATCAATATTAATTTTAGCACATAGCGTTTACCAAAGTTGAGTAAATAAAAATTCTGATAATGTACAGGCTACAAACTAAATGTGAATTCGCCTCTGTCAAGTGGTGATAAGCTGAACTATATATCCGACTCCAAGGACTCTAACATTGGAGGACATATCTCAGATTGTGAATGATTTTAGACTGGCCGCAAGAAATGCCATTAATGCTGGTAATTTATTTTCGAATTACAATTAACATATTTATGCAATCACATTAGTTATTGTGATATTACTCCAAACATCTACTGCTAATAATTAACAACACACATCGAATTATTATTTTTTTTGAAGGAAAAATGGAGGTCATGCCTCCATCTTTTATATTAATATAAAAATTTTAGCAAGATTCTAAAAGTATATGTACAAGGGAGTAAAAGTTAAAAAAAATCAAAAGTATAGAGTTAAATGAGAAGTAAACAACGATAAACATCGAAAAGCCTGAACAGCACACATCGAATTATTATCTGAAATCATTTTTTTTAAATTGGAGACATTTATCTTTGAAATTTTGAAGTTTATAAACTAGACAGCAGTGATAATCCGCAATAGTTTTTCGTGCCCAAACTCAATTTTGGACTTCTATTTTTTTAATATAGGTTTTGATGGCATAGAGGTTCATGCGGCAAATGGCCACTTAATTGAGCAGTTTCTCAAAGATGATCTGAATGACCGCACTGACAAGTATGGAGGCAACCTTGAAAATCGGGCCCGATTTTGTCTTGAAATTGTCCAAGCCATCATAGATGAAATCGGTGCTGATCGAGTCGGCGTGCGACTTTCCCCCTATCTTGACATCCTTCAATCCTCCAAATCGAACACTGATGCACTCGCCGTGTACTTGGCTGAGGCTCTATCAAAACTAAACATTGCTTACCTTCATGCTGTCGAACCGAGATCGGTGTGCGTTGATGGCAAGTTCAAGATACCGCATGCACTTTTTCCAATGAGAAAAGCGTTCGATGGCACCTTTATTGTGGCAGGGGGTTACAACAGAGAGGAAGGCAATAAGGTGATAGAAGAAGGATACACTGATTTGGTTGCATTTGGGAGGCAGTTCTTAGCGAATCCGGATCTGCCGAAGCGGTTCGAACTGAACGCACCATTGACAAAGTACGATCGAAGTACTTTCTACACTCAAGATCCAGTTGTTGGCTATACTGATTATCCAATGCTTCATGCTTGAGATAAAATGGGATGTGCCCAAGTTTATCTTTCTTCCAAGCAGTTAAAATAAAGGCTTAATGTTCCCGCTCCGTATACTATCAGCCTATCTGCACGACTGCACCTGTTTGGTTCTGTTTTGCATTTTTTTTTCTCTAGCGAAGTCAAGCGCCTCAACGAGGCTAGTTGTATTTGGTTTCTATTTAATTTCGTTGGAAATGATTACCTATAAACAGTAATATTTAATGTGTGTCCTCAAATAAAGGTCTCTGTTTTTAAAATCTGTCCAGGGCATTTATTACTGTATACGTCTAATTAAAATATTGTACTATATTTTTATTTCTTTAAAACATGAACAAATTTAAGTAAGATGCGATCTTTCTATCAAAAGAAAATTTCCTCCAAGCTTAATTTTTATTGAACATTCGGGAAACAAATATTTCATTTGACCTCTTCGTTCCTGATTGTGAATCTATCGCAAATCTTGAGGACACCTCATGAACTAATTTAATATTTATTTTATATCCGGCTTACTATATTTGCGGATAAGTGACATAAGATATTCGGGTGTTCTGTTAAATTATATATACGACATATGTGAAGCACCTTTCAAAAAAAAAAACATATGTTAAGCGGGCAAGCTGTAGATGAACCATAATCTAGCTTGGGCAACGTGGTTCGATACAATGTATTGGAATCATTGAATTAAGATGCATAACGTCACAATTCCTATTAATTCATTGGAATCATTAAAACAATGTAATGATGTGATGTATGTTATATTCGAGTTTTGAAACTGAAAGGCGAGCTGAAGACAGCCTACTTGATCATTTCTACCAATTTCAAGTCCTTATTATGATTCGGTAGAGAATTCGCGTTCGTTTTAGTTAAGACTTGGGATTCTGTTTTTTTTTTTAAACAGTTGCGGAAATATAAGAAAAAGGATGACATTATGGTGTCTTTTTCAAACGGTTGCTAATACCCGTAGGCTGAGGAGCAAAAAGAGGAATCCGCCCGAGAGAAGATAGGCAATGTTGCCTATAAGCTCAAGCTGCCTTAAGAGGTCGTTTGGATCGTTTAGGAATTTAAGAAAGTAATTTTTAAGAATAAATTTATTGCAAAGTGTGTAAATTTATGAAGAGTTTGGATTGTTTATAATAAATTTATGGTAGGAAGATGAAATTCTTCAAATTTCTTGAAGAATCCAAACAGCCCGTAAGAGATTCCAGTTTCATTAGAACCGCCTGGGCACTCCACTGAAGGAATTCCCAAATTAGACAGGTAGGAAGATGGGCAGATCGGCAGATGATATGAAAGGTAATAAGCAAGGATGACAACATATACAATATAAAACTCATCTAATCTAAGATATCTAAGATATATATATATATATATATATATATAGAGAATAGCTATTGTCCTTTGGATAGGACCAAGGAGTTTTCCTATTCAATTTTTGATCATTGGATGTCGTCAAGATTGCTGTAAAGATCAAAATCTGAGGCTCAGATTTAGGCGCTACGGTGAGAAAATGAATTAATTTCCTCCGTTACCTTCCGATCTCCTCTGTTAGTTCCTCTCCGTGTACCAAAACTCTCCATCTCTCTTCCAGTCGAGGAGTGCGCTCTGTAGTCTCTTCCCCCCTCTCATTCTCCATCAAAACATTCGAAGGATCCGATTTCTTCGAAAACCTACGAAATCGCAGCTCTCCTCAAAACACCTCAGTGGTCCCTCTCTCTCCGCTTCCTCTCCTCGATTCGCGCTCTGTCCGCTTGGTTGCGACTCCTCCGCCTCCCTAAACCCTAAACTAGATCCAAGTAAGTGCAGACCTTTCTCCTGCGCAATCAATCTACGATTTTCTTTCTTTTTTTTATTTCTTTTGACAGTTATAATTGTTAGTTTCAATATGTGAGAAAATTAGTATTCGGACCATGGTTCCGAAACTCGGAATCGGACTCGACTCGGAATGTTGATCAAAGGAGTCGAATCGGATGACTCGGAAAAACTCGGGTGACTCGGATAGAAAACTCGGATTTTCATAAAAATCATTTTTAATGTCTTAAAAAACTCTGATGACTCGGAAAATTTGCATTTCAGCTCTTGTTCCTAATTGTGGCTGACTTATGTAAGTAGAGACCTATTACATTACTGGTCTGGCATGTGGCCTGAAGATCTCAGAAAGATGGTATTATGATGGTACCAGAGATGGAGACAGTACCGCCGCAACTAGCGTGGGAGCAGAGGAAGAGCATAGCTGAAGCATGAGCAGATTATAAGATGTGCCTCTTTGGACAAGATTGTTACTTTTACTGGTTGCCTTTGGAGTAATAAGTCAGTTGTTTTTGCCTCTTTGGACAAGATGTGCATCTTTAGATGAGTAGGGTAGCACCGGTACCAACCAGATTAGTGATACCAGTGCGTCACTAAATAGCAGTGATTATTTTTTAGTTCAATATTGATGTATCATATTTCATTCTTCTAGTTAACAAACAATTTGAATTGCTTTAAAAAAAAAGAAAAGAAAAAATGGCTTGGCAATTAAAATAGAACATTGGTAACTTAGTACCACACATGCACACATTCAAAACAACATGGTACAGCTCACTGTGCTTTTGATTAATTAAAAACAACAAATACATATAAAAAAAAACATTTACTCCATATTGCAATGAGTTATTCGGATTATGATTAAGAAAAATTACCATCGTTGTACAAATTTAGATGTCAACTAGGAATGATCTGTGGCAAATCCATAATAAACTTTGATCCACGAAATTTAGATATCTCAAGACAAAACTACTAAATTGAGGATTCAAATAACATAGAAACAAACCGATTACACACTTTTAAAGTTGAATTTACCGACGACGCCCGATCTGGCACTACCAAGTGTCATCGCGGCTGAGACTACATCTCTCTATCGCTCTCTCTTAACCAGTCGATGAAGTTAGCTGTCGCCTAGGGTAGACGGGGTGAGAGGTGCCGAGCAGAGAAGGAGAGAACCTCCACGGGAGGTGGAGAAAAGTGCGAGGAGCTGAGAGAGCAATGGTTTTTTCTTTTTACCTTTTTATTGGAGGGGGAAGAATTAGAAGGATTAGCCGATTAGAAGAGAGACCGGGAGAGAGAATAGAAGGAGAGGAAACGGAGAAGAGCTAACGGAACGATTTTTAGAGAGCTTCGTGTACAGTACAGAGCATCAGAGGAGACGGAGACGTCAGATAATAAAGGAGAGCGGTGACGGAAAATTTTAAAGCACGAACCCATTCAGCGCATCCATCTCAGCCGAATATCTATCTCAACGCACGAATCTTAACACTATCCAACAGTCAGAAACTAAATAGGAAAGTCCCTCAGTCCTATCCAAAGGACAATAGCCAATCTCTATATATATATATATATATATATATATATATATATATATATATATATATATATATATATAGAGTTTTGCTATGGTGAGTTGCAACTCACCAAAACGTCCGTGAGTCGCGCTCAAAATTTCGAAATTAAGTTCAAACGACCGATCCAAACCGTCTAATACGATCTCCCTATCGAATTCTCCATGCAAACCAAATTTTATATTTTTTCAAAATTTTTAAGTATTTATTTCATATTTTTAAAAACTGTTGTTTTTGAACGGTTCAGAACTAATTAGATTACTGATTTTCTAAAATCTAAAATAAATACTTAAAAATTTCGAAAAAATATAAAATTTGGTCTGCATAGAGAATTCAATAGGGAGATCGTATTAGACGATTTGGATCGGTCATTTTGAACTAAATTTCGGAATTTTGAGCGCGACTCACGGACGCTTTGGTAAGTTGCAACTCACCATAGCAAAACTCTATATATATATATACATATATATATATATATATATATATACATATATATATATATATATATATACATATATATATATATATATATACATATATATATATATATATATATATATATATATATTAATTTCCGTGGCCGATATTGTCTTCCGATATTGTGTTCAATATCTGGACCGTACATTTGATTTTCGTTCTCTGCCGTTCTCTTATTCCAGCTTCTCCCTTTGATCACCATGTCTTCATCTCTTCCGATGCCTCTCCATCGGCGCATCCTCACGGCTCTCATACTCTTCTCCTCCACTGAAAGTCCATCTCAACTCCTGCAACTCCTCTTTCTTCTCCATCCTCCGCCGAACCCGTCCCACCTCAAGTTCCGCCACCGCTCTCTCGCTCCATACCTTCGTTCAATGAATGGCTGCTCCTCCGCCTTCAGCTCCTTCCCTCTCCTACCGCGCAATCTCCTGTACCATGCGATTTATACAAGTGTTGCTTGACATTTTCTCCTTTGCTGCACAATTCCGCCACAATTTATAAATGAAGGTATATTGTGTTTAAGACTTTCACAAGCTTGACTTTATAAAAGAAGTACCAAATAATAAAATTTACGGCAACTAACATGTGCACATGAAAGTGAAGTACGATAAATACAATTCTATAATTCCAAACCGAACTGAATCAAACTTTTCTCTGGCACCGTTTGGATGCGTTGAGAAGAATGTAGAAAGAAGAAAGAAGGGGAAAAATAAATTATAAACAATCCAAACTCTTCACAAAGTTACACAGTTCTCAATACTTCTTCTCTTCTTCTCTTCTTCCCACACCTATCCAAACGGAGCCTCTGAATCACATCTATTGGGAATTAAGAATTATATGTAATAACCTAGTACCAATACCGATACTGGTATAGTCCAAAAATATTGTGTAAATAAAGGATATTGGGATAACTATTCAATGAATGTAAATCAAACGTTACCATTTCAGTTGACATTTAAAATTTTATATTCATCAATCAAATAAATACTTACATCTTGACTGCTTAATTATTTTTTGGTTGAAAATTTCTAAAAGAAGTAATTAATAAAAGAGTCTAATTATATTTATCTTTTGGTTAAAAACACATTTGGTACAAACAGGTGTACCAGATAGTACAAGTTTAATAAGCACATATGGGTAGTTGTTGCTTGGCTGAACTTATTAAAATGGTCTGATTGCATCCCTATTTTAAACCAAATTACACAATTTGTTTTCTAAAAAGTAATTAATTTAAGTTAAAACTTCACTAGAGACTAGATATAGATACAATTAGTATCTTTACATATAATTAAATGGTACCAAACTTCTCTCATGGCCCTAATTTTAATATTTGATTTTACTTTTTTACACGATTAATTTTTTTTAAAATAGACGTAGAGTGGAGATGAATAACTGAGCTACTTGAATCTATAAGAAAGATAATAAACTCAATAATTCAGATATAAGCTTTAAATAGACATATAGCATTTGGCTTTTACGGAAACGAGAGTGGCATTACCAGATGCTGCAAACTTTTTCGATAAAAAGACAGAAATTGATCGCAAAAGGAGGAAGCAAGAGAGAACTTTTAGATAATTCAAACAAAATATCACATTTGTTAATTATCAAAAATCCGCTATGACGCGGCGAAGCCGCGCTTTCCACCTAGTTAGCATTAACTTTATAACTAAGTAAAAGCAGTAATTAGAAGAAATATCACCAAACTTCCAAGTAATAAAATCTGTGGGAAAAATATCTAAACTTATGTATTAGAGGATAAATATTCGATCGAATTGAGAAAATTTGAATGGTACAAATCCGATTCTGTCACATTTAAATGCTTGGGTTCTAAACTTCTAATATATAAACAATTTGAATATAGCAAAATGGCACCTACAAAATTATAAAATTTAATGGGCAGTGAGTCGAAAAACATCCGAATTTTATAAGTAGTCACAGTATAATTTGAAATCACATGCGCATATAATTGCTTCTTTCACCGTCGAAACCATTTATATATATCAATGACAATGAGTTCCTCGAGACAAGTTCTGTACAGAGAAGAGTAACACAACAATTGTCAGTCTAAATCACATTCATATGAAATTGTTAAGAACCGGCGGTTAATGCACAGCTAATTGTAATCACCAACAATACGTGATATCATACCATTTCATTACTGATACATTACTTAAAATTAAAATAATGTTTCAGGCTTCATGAAGTATTCATGAACGTTCAATAAATAGAAGTTGTCCACAATATATACCCGCGCTGTGAAGAACGGAACTCCAATTTAAGAAGCCAAAATAACCATCGTACTATATATATATATATATATATATATATATATATATATATATATATATATATATATATATATATATATATATACATCTTGCAAAAAGTACTTTTAATTACCTTTTATATATAGTGGATGGAAAAATAATTTAAAACCACATTGCCTAAATATACATGTGCTTAAGATTGTACAAAAGAGTTTCCATGGACAGATTGCATGATAAGATATTGGATTGAACCAAAATTCATAAAAGTGCAATGTTTTCTTTATGTAGGAAAGAGATAAAATTTTCAATCTCAAATTTCAAAACGAATACTAAAATAACAAAAGAAAAGAGGGATAGCTACGAGCGAACGAATTGAGAAGAGTTAAATCACACGACTTATTCTGGAGGAAAACCATTGCACTCGTGCTGAGTTTATTTTATTTTGAAATAAATATCCTGTTTCGTGACATGTCCCACATGAGAAGCTACATATTTTTACTCTTACTTACTATTATTGTTTTCAAATTTAGAGATAGATGGTGAAAGAACATTTGGCCGAAATTATTTTATATAAAAATTTGGACAGAAAAAATTATAATATACAGAATTATTATTATTTTTTTTAATAAGAAGAAAGTTCCAACGCGTTTCAGAAGCGAGTATTTGAATTCCCCTCCGTACGCGTTTATAAAACGCGCTCAAACCCTCCGAACGCGTTTTATAAACGCGTACGAAGGGGAATAAATTCAGGCCCTCCGTTACGCCTTTTGAGACGAGTCAGGCCTTTCGTACGCGTTTATGAAACGCGTTGGGAGCCCTGGAGCGCGTTTCATAAACGCGTACGAAGGTCATCTCTTTCAAAATCGAGTTAGCCGTTTCATTTTTTCTGTTCGCCATCTTTCATTCGGCAGAGAAAGAGAGAAAGAGAGAAAGAGAGAAGGAGAGAAAGAGAGAAAGAGAGAAGGAGAGAAAGAGAGAAGGAGAAGAAGGAGAGAAGAGGAGAAGACAGCGGCAGCCGCGAGAGAAAGAGAAGAGGAGAAGGCAGCGGCCGCGAGAGAAAGAGAAGAGGAGAAGGCAGCGGAAGCGGCAGCGACAGCGGCAGCGGAAGCGGCAGCGACAGCGACAGCGACGAACTTGCGACAGCGAGGTATTGCATTTTGTATTTTGTATTTGAAATTGTGAATAATTAGGGGTTTAGGGGTTTAGGGTTTAGATGAAATTGTTGATAATTGTGAAATAGTGATAATTGTTGATAATTGTATTTTGGATGAAATTGTGGAATTGTTGATAATTGATGTTAATTGATGAAATTGTGATGGAATTGTTGATAATTGATTAAATTGTGGAATTGTTCATAATTAAATTAGTTAATTGGTCAATTATTTATTTATAATGGATGATAATTGATGAAATTGTGGAATTATTGAAAATTGATTAAATTGTTGATAATCGATGCATGACGATAATTGATGAAATTGTTGATAATTGTTATTAATTGATGCATGATGATAATTATGATAATTATGTATAAATGGAATTAGTTAGTAAATTGTTGAAATGGAATTAGTTAGTAAATTGTTGAAATAAAAAAAAATTTATATAGAAAAATTATGGTGCAAATTAACATAGTTTCAAATAACTGGAATTGTATATTGAAAATTATGTATATAATAACTGGCGTAAATTAACGTAGTTTCAAATAACTGACGTAAATTATGGTGAATGAAAAATTTTAACATATTATGATAAAATTATTTGATTATTGATCAGTAATTATTGTGAAAATGTCAATTACATAGGAAAATAATTTTTGTTTTGTTCGTTTTGATTATTGAAAAAATATTAAATTCATTGTTTTTTAAATTGTTGTCCTTATATTATTTGAATCAGATGAGTTCAGCAGAAGATGAGGCTGGTCCTTCTGGTGCTTCACCACCTCCCACCGAAGCACCCCCCACCGAAGCAGCCTCCACTCAGCGGCCAAAAAGACGTAGGCGTCGCGCAGCCCGTCCGAGCGCGCAAAATGTCATTCCACCTGTGCAACCGGCCAACGCAGAAAACCAACAGGTTTTGTTCGTTACGGATAACGACCATCTCGTTGGTTTGTCTTTTGAGGAGGTAATAGATTTTTTTATGTTAATTTATATTTTTTTGATTTAATAATTTAGATTTCTTAATAGACTTATAAATTGTATTAAATGTTTATTATAATTTGTAGTAAAAAATTAATCGAAAATGTTTATTATAAATTGTATTATAAATTGTATTTATTGTAAATGCTTGCTTATAATATTTTTATGTTCAATGTAATAAATTGTATTTTTTTTAAATGCTTGTAATAAATTGCAGCGTGAAAAACATTTGGAGTTGAGATCGCACAAGCGAACAATTCAGGTGGACGATCGGATTGAGGGAAGGCTGATCAAACTGGGGCTCAGTCACATTACGAAGGTGAAGCATGTCAACATCGACATGCCATTACTGAAGGCAATGGTCGAGTTTTGGCGTCCGGAGACGCATACTTTCCATTTTCCCGTTGGAGAGATGACCGTTACTCTACAGGTAATTTATTTAAACTTGATATTAATTTTTTTTTAATATAATTTTCGTATTAATTATCACAATTAATTCTAACATATAATTTTCGTATTAATTTTCACAATTAATTCTAACATTAATTTAAACTTTATATTTAAAATTCAAATTTGAATATTAATTTTCGTAATATTAAATGTTATATTTTCGTAATATTAACGTATTTTGTAATTGTTACCAGGATGTTGCCTTCTTATATGGTTTGCGCTCGACTGGCATTCCAGTTAGATCGAATACGAGAGGGCCCTGGGAGGAAAAGATTCGTGCAAATCTTTATCCTCATGAAGATTTGGGAGAGTGGCACCGAGAAAGGAGTAGCAGGGAGTAAGTGAAAAAAATACGAATGCAATATTGATTTTGCATATTCAATATATGCATTGCTTACTTGTATTGATTATTCTAAATTTGTACAATGCAGGGGCAATGTTGTTGTGGGCAACAACATCAAGTTGAAATGGTTGCGGCAAAATTGCGGGGTGGCGCCACAGGCAGATGCTCCTGGTGAGGAGTTAGACCGATACACGCGTGCAGTGGCTCTAGAGCTATTTGGGACGTTGATGTTTCCCGATATTTCTCAGAATTCCGTCCCAGCATACTTTTTAGAGCTCGTATCGGTATAATTTTCTTAACTTAAATAAATTTTTTTTTTCTTTACGAAAATAGTAGAATTCAATGTTACAAATTCAATATTTTTATTTGTTGACACATAATGAAGCTGACACATAATATTTTTTATTTTATATAATTTCGTTAACAGTCTAATTTTTAAGCAAAGATACTTTTGTTAAAACAATGTTGAAATAACAATGACAAAAAAGGAAAAAAATTACCAATGAAATGACACATAATACTTTTGTTAATCCATCAATTAGTATTTGTTAACCCATAATACTTTTGTTAATACACTGAAATGTTGAAATTATTTTCAATGTTGCAATTTAATTTTGTTATTTTCAATGTTGAAATTATTTTTTTTCAATGCGTTGTTTAATTTAAATGCAGGGCAATTTGAATGAAGTTCCGGACTTCAATTGGGGAGGTGCCACGCTTGCTTGTCTATATCGTGCTTTGGACCGTGCCTCCATGCGTTTCAAGGTTGTGACGGGACCTTGGATGCTACTATTGTTTTGGGCATGGTCATACCTCCCTGTTTGTCGCCCAGAGGTTGCTCCTATCGGTGGATTAGGACAACCTAACCTAGATTCATGTGTGTCGTATGGCAGGTAATAACTTATAATAATTTTTCAATAATATTATGCAAATTACAACACATCAATCCTAACCTTCAAAATTTTCAGGAAATGGGGCGAAACTCGGTCTTTCTCACGGAGCCAGCACCGCGGGGCAGTGGAGAACGCACGGGACTACCTAGCCGTGTTGAACGTTGAAGACGTCAACTGGTTTCCGTACGTACTCGACAGAGCTCTTATGCCACGGGTAGCACAGCAGGGTTCCATAGCGGAGCATGTTCGGTTGCCGCTCATTTTCTACCACATTGTTGCCTACTACTACCCCGACCGTTGTAGGCATCAGTTTGGGCTGTACCAGTTTACTCCTCCTCCACTACCTGTGGTACGTTTGCTATATTTTTCTGATTTATCATACGATCAACTTCAATTTAATTAGAGTAAAGAACTAACGTGTTTATTTTAACAGAGTTGGGACGTGACACACAACCTGCTGGGTTTCCAGCACGGTACCTATCGAGATCGTCCAGATTTTGCTACCATTTTTGCGAGTGCATATGCTGAGTGGACTGACGAGGCATTACAGACACGCCAGCTGGAGACTCGATCCTGGAGTGATACTGATACGCTGCGGTACTTCCGATGGTTTTGGCGATACGGTGCCTCCGAGAGACCCACGCCACGAGAGGATGCCGAGGCACGTCTCCAGCGCACTCAGCAGCTGCCTCTTGCTCAGAGGCAGTACACAAACATGGGGTCCAGACTTCGCAATACGGTACATCTTAATTTTTTAAATATGGAATGTATGATTGGTAAATGGAATTGTGCAATATGTCATTATTCTCGTAAATTGCAGGGCAACTCTGCGCTGAAGAATGCACTTCATGCATTGGGACTGGTTGTGAAGAAGGGGTGCAGAAGGGTGGGAAAGACAATTCTCGCCAACTGTCGTTCGCAGTTGCATGATGCTTCCATCCCTTTGAGGTAATTTTAAATAATTTAATTTTTGATTGCGTTTTTGCATTTTAAATTCAATAATTTATAAATTACAGGTTGGAGGATTTGTTGGAGCAGCGAGGACTTCCAACAAATATTGAGGACATACCAGATTCTGGGGACGAGTCTTCTTCTGCACGTCCGACTGTACCCACAGACCTTCAGGCGGAGGATCTGATGCATGCGGTTAGTATTCGTTCATATGCAAGTTTCAATTTTAGATACTAATTTATTTATATTGACATTGTTTTTTTTAATATTATAGGATGGTCGGCTGAATACCGGGCGATTAGATGATATTTTTGTTAGTAAGTGTGTAATTTTCGATTTTTATGCTAATTACAAGTTAATTAAGCCATCGAAACAACACACACAACGAATCGTGCACAAAAGCCAAGTTAACACAAAGAGATTAAGGTGGAAATTATACCTCCCGCGAAATCGTATTCGCGGGGCTCGATCCTACGGCATGGGAATCGATGGGGTGCCTTTCCTTCTTCTCCAAATCGCCTCGAGTCCACCTAGAGATTAACCAAGGTCTAAATCGATTCGTGCTAGCGATTCGATTAGAACAAAGCTAATCCAAGGTATTCTCTCTTCTTCTTTAATTAACAATTTAATTAGTGGAGAGAATATTGCTCAACTCATGAGCTAATGGAGAGAGAGAGGAGATGAGGCCGGCGGCCATGGAGGGAGAGGAATGGCGGCTAGGGTTAGGGAAGAGAGAAGCCTCAAATTTGCATCTACACATCTCTATATATAGTGCATGATCCCTACCTACCACCAACCATCTATTTACAAGATTGCCACTCCCACCTACCACTAGGGCCGGCCAGAAAAAGGGCTCTAATGGGCCTTTTAACTCACTCAAACAAGCCTCTAATTCATTTAATTAAAAGCTACTCCAAATGCTCTTTAATCGGGCTATATATTTAATGCATATATATTGGCCCAATAAATTAATATAACTATTTATATTAAATTGAGTTGAACTAAAATAATTATTAACCAATTAATAATTATTCTAGGATTAGCTAATACATTAATTTATTTCAATATGATCCATTTGACTTAATTAATTATAACGGTATATAATTAATTAATCAACTTATCATATTTCCGCAATACGAGCTATTGCGAATAAATAAATAATGCACTGTCTTGGTCAAAACTCTATTTTGTGTGACCCTTTGAGGATTTATGCTAAGTTGGACATGGAATTAAATCGCTATTTAATTCCAATAATCATAAGCGGTATCTAGCAACACGTTACGATTCCCAATTCGCATAAATAGTGTACTGCTACAGTATTTAAATCCTGCATAAGAGAATAAATATGTTTCTCTATTTTGATTCTTATGTCACACGATATCATCGTATAATCCAAGATAGGAATGTGTCATTCTTGCAGATTATACGTTTCTTGATCTAGAGATAATTGTATAAAGTTGCATGCAAACAATCTATCTCCATCAAGGGGCCCAAACAGATATCGTCACTCACTAAGTGAATTAATGAGGGACATACGGTTTTCTTGATGATTAGCTTTTCCCCGCACAATTCAAGAGAACATAAATAAAGTCCGTATAGCAGCCCTTATCGGGAATCAGCGGTAGACGATATTTATTGAACCTATCCTCATGTGGAAAAGATAAACATCTCAAACTTAGAACCAAAATCATAACGAAATAAACAATGACACATAACACAATCCATATGTTTATTTCGATGGGTCAAGTCCTGTACTATGTTCCATAACATACACATATGCAATTAAGTTGGTAACTCTTTACCTATGATTTGTAGAACTTAATCATCACTTAACTCGCATACTAATCTTATATGATAATTAATGTTCCTTGTTAATTATCAAGATTATGGACCGTTTAGATTTATTATTGTCATTCTAAAGAATGATTAACAGAGATCTACAATTCAGATCCTCAACCTGAATGATCTGTCAATAATAAACCTAGGAACAGATGATAAAATATCATCCCAAACATAAACTAATAATTAAGTCATTAAATTATTGACTTCTAGGACATAACTCTAACAATCTCCCACTTGGCCTAGAGTCAATCAATAGTGACTTCTAGCCAACGAAGAATTGAGAACAATGTCATATATCTACATATATACATGTCTCGGACCTCAAAATAAATAATACGCTTATAGCTAGTTACTCATACGTCCACCACGTATGGATGCATAACTGCATCTCGTATACTGCTCAAGGTAGAGGTCGTGCTAGAGTGTTCGCTGTGTTCGCGAACCTATCCAAAAAATGTTTGACCCTATATATATATACTACTATATATATGTTCTTGATCATCATCATTTGATATCAAGTGATATCGTTATAGATCATATTTGAATCTCCAATGTAACATTGGGTTCTTTAGGAGTAAGTTGTGGTTCGAGATGCAAAGAACCATAATAACTCGACTAAGAACTCGATCCAAAATAAACTTCTTTTATTGCTTCACAAGCTGCTATCTATTTCGTTTTGGTGACGGAAACGGTTGTAATATTCCATTTAGAACACTTTCTAAATCTACAACTCCACCTTAAAACAAAATATGTAGCTCAATCGTGATTATATCAATCTTTCGAAAAACTAGCATTAGTGTAATTAATTTACACGAGCTCTCTTTCATCTTAAGAGATGAAACATTATATCACTCTTTCTCATAAGGTACTCGAGGATATTCTTGACTATCGTCCAAATGTGTCTCTCTTGTATCCATTTGACAACTGTTTGTCATATCCTTTGGATACTACACATTGGGGCATATGCATAAATATGGCATACACAATGTAACTCATAATGAAAGAATGCTTGAACTATTTCATGCACTTTCTTGAATTGAGTTGCATTAGACCGAGTTAAACACTCAAGTCATGCCACGTGACGTACAGTTAGACATTCTTTCATGGAGTGTAACTTTCGTGTTTCCAGAACACTTCGTCAATATATGCATATTTGCTCAAACCTAACATCCATCATAATCTATCTTTATAGATTTTGTTTCCTAGGATTAGGTGATTTCGCCCAAGTTCTCATTTGAGAAAGTATTCTCCAAAGAGATCTTGACAATATTCATTTTCTTAATGTTATTCCCAATTAATGAATTGTTATCTTGAACAATACAAGTAATACAATTATGCTCCCACCGAATATCTTGTATATACAAGATACTTTTGACGAAGTTCAACTCCTTGACTTCATTGTCAAAACTTTTATTCCAATCTCCACAACACTTGCTTTAATCCATTAATGGATCCTTGAAGCATGCGTATGTTTTTAGCAATATAAAACCTCGATTTGTGTCAAATGCACAACATCATCCTTCATTCATACGAAGAAGGCGGTTTTATGTGTTTTTCCATATATCGACATATATGAAATACAACTATTGCTAGAATGATCTTTATTGACTTATACATAGCCACAAGCAAGAAGTTGTGCTTTGTACGTAGTCAACTAGCCATCGACTTAGACATAGCTACAAGCGAGAAGCCGCGCTTTGTACATAGTCGATTTGTTATCCATGTCGATCTTTCCTTTTGAAGATCTAAACGTTCTTGATGGATTGCTCCTTCATGAACATCAACCAAGGTCTATACCTTGTTGTTATATATGGATTTTATTTAAAGATCATATGAATTCGAACCATATATGTGGAATCGGATCGTTCCATCGTTTTCTTATTTATCAACGGATTCTCATATGCTAAGTTTGAGAATGTCGTGAAGCCCATGCACCAAACGGCTTAGGCAATCAACTCCCGTTGATCTTTTGTAGGTTTGGTACTTGAGGTTCATGAACTTCTTCCACAACGATTTGTTGAACGAGTTCTTGACTCCTTATATATATTTCATGAGTTTCTCGAATCATCATCAACTCGTGAGATGGTTGAGTCCTCATTGGAAGGAGCGTACTATTAAACTTCTTTCAAAACAACTTGTGAATGAAGTTTCGCTCAACTCCCACTAAGTACCATGTATGGAGTGACAAGTTTCCCATAAGAGTACTTCTTGTAGTGACGCATAAACTATTTTAATGCTCACTTTACTCCCACTACTTCTTCTTGAGAATTTCAATTCATCAAGACTACATTATGATTAGCAACAACTACTTTGTTCTTATCATATTCGTGGAAGTAGTGTTTTTTAATATAAAGCATCCTACAAATATATAGTGTCTTATTTGGTTTAAGCTTATAAGTCCACAATACTTGAAATAAGATTCTCAACACCAAATCTCGAGAAGTATTATACTTAGAGATCAAAATCTCCTAAAATATCTTCTTCAATAGACTTCGATGGAACATTATTCAGTGTAAACAATATTGTCCTCAAACATAATTCCCTAATATGAGTTGAATAAGTCAATTTGATTTATTATCGATCGAACTATACAAAATATTGTTCGATACCTCCACTCTTGGACACATTATTCCATAATGTTCCTCATGGAGTGAGTTATGAAACTATTTTCATACTCTTAAGATAATATTTCAAATCATGTGACTTAACTATTTACCATGATTAATTGTAAGACTCCCATTTTTCTTGAAAGGTCTTTTAAACTTTACTCTTGAACTCCTTTGAACTAGTCAAAAAGTTCATACTTATACCTTATCAAATGGATATGTTAATATCTACAATGATCGTTGGTTAAGTAGTAAAGTATCAATAACCTTTCATCGCACAAGTACTTATTGGTCTTTATACATCGATATGTAAAAAGTCCTAATAAAGTCACTTGTCCTTAAACCTTTGTAGGTTAAAGGCGCTTTTGTCATTTAACAAACATGATTCGCATATCAATCGATTTGAAATCGAATTGAATTACAAGCTCTACGTTACGGAGACTCTCGTAATGCGATTCTTGTTTATGTATGTGACTAAGCGGTTATATATAACATGAAAGTCAAATACTTTATGTCAAGTCTTATGCATCCTATTTGTCATTCAAAACTTGTTTATCTATTTCAAGCAAATTCAATCAAGATGCATGAAATCATATAAACAAATCCAGAATAAAAGAACTTGTCTTTTACTAAACATAATCATCCATTTCATCGAATATGAAGTGGAGATGTTTTGAGAAGTTAGGATTAAGGTATGCAACCTTCAATTCCTAAACAAACTCTTAATGAAGATAACTCTACGTATTCAATGGTAATGACTTAGACGAACAAGTCATTGCCTATACGGAGTTTACTTTACATCTCTCGAACATTCTCTTATTCTTCATTGCTAACACATTTCGTCAAATGCGAGCATGTGAACTAGTATCAAGTTACTAATGTAAATTAGAGATAGTGAGATAATTTGAACGACAAATACACTTTAGGATTAAAGCATTACAATCATGGTATTTCGGACAACCTTTCAAAATGCCTCCAATAAACGGCAAATGAAACATCTCATGTGATACATAATCACAATCAAGAGTCTCGAAATTTCAACTCATGCTTTGGCGAAGTATTTCTTGAATACTAAACCAATTACCTTTTTGCATCAACAAGGGTGCGAAGAAGGTAACATTATATCCTTTATAATTTTAAAGAGATCGTATGACAATATCAATAATCCTTGATATCGGAGATCAATATCTCTAGTTATCAATTAGCTACTTAAATCTTTCGATTTGTAAGCCAATGAAAAGAAGAATCTCTTTGTCAACTCATACTCTTTATACTCGATCATAAATGATGGAGTTAATATCTACTTTCTCCAAGAACGCTTTCTTGAGTAAGTGGATGAGAGCGTACGAGTTAAATCTAGTCCATATGAATTCTCTAATTCAAAGGTCTTAGAAATTTCAAATGAGGATATTAGCCACACGCTTTATTGAATAACTTTTCGCCAAAAGTCAATCAATCATTGCGTTGCTACGTTCGGATAGCTTGAGAAAAGTTTTGGGAATTGACATATTCAAGTTTCTCTTCGCTAAGATCGTGTCTTAGGAATCGGTATTACTTCTTTAAGTGAATACTTTTAGAAACGAGTTTGTTCATTTTCAAAGATTGATCGCAACAAAATTAACAATTTTAACATCTATAACAAAATCAATTTAAGGTCAATTAGTTTATGCAATTGTTTTATTTATAACAAATAAAACTCCCACTACATTCATTTAATGTCCCAAATGTAGTTGGTTTTTCCAAGATCCCGGTTTTCATCAAGTAGAGCCTGCTATGGCACGTCACCCTACTTAATTAGACAAGGTAGGTTCTCCAACCAATCATATCGTTCCATATGATTCTTGGTTTGTGAATATCTAAGTATATTTACAAACTTCGCCCCGATGTCCAAACTCTAGTTGGGTCCATCGAAAAGTAACCTCTCACTATTTGCTCCTTGCAAATCTTAGCTATTTGCACCCCGACTACCGAATTGGCAATCATGACGTCCGCTTGGGCGGACCGCGCCATGAGTGACAATCGGCGTGAAGGGGATAGAGAGTAGGAGGGCGATTTCACTTAATCGAGTTTTAGTTGGGACTATCAATCATATGACACTTGTTTGGTGGTCGTGTAAGCATACACCCATACCTAGCCTATGACAATTCATAGCAATCACAAGCAATCACATATAAGCATCTCATAGTTGTGGGTTTGTATGGCTCCCGCTTGCATTAGTTTCGCCACATCGTCCATGGAGCAAAAACTAATCTAATCCTTGTCCCTTCCCACTAAATTCTATAAGGATCTAAATCCTATATAAAATAAAGGTACAAAATACA
Source organism: Rhynchospora pubera (assembly GCA_028095005.1). Taxonomy (NCBI): domain Eukaryota; kingdom Viridiplantae; phylum Streptophyta; class Magnoliopsida; order Poales; family Cyperaceae; genus Rhynchospora; species Rhynchospora pubera. The sequence goes on from CM051462.1 coordinate 76,375,555, forward strand.
TGTGAAAACATCCTATTCCCATCCTAACCTTAGGGGCATGCAAGCCTCACAAGTTACATAAAAAATTAATCAACAAATTAATTAATTAATGGCACCAAAGGCCGCATTACAAACATTCACACAAGCATTCAAATACAACCACAAGGCATTGAGTCTTGAGCTATACTAAACCCACTATCCACCTACAAAACAAAGTTAGCACATACAAGCACTTTGTTTCCAATTAACGATTTTCAAGCATCTTTGCGATTTGTTTGCCATAAGTAAATTCCGTGTACAAATTCTCAATTTTAAACAACAAAACTTGTTTAAATTCATTTAGAAAGTTCTTTCAACATCCCATAACTGAAAGGAGATCAAACAAGGAGTTTTCTAATTGTTTTCAACTAATTTGAATACTTAGAAAAACAATAATTTATTAAAAAACGTAACTAATGGAATCCAATAAAAACAAAGGTTTTAGGTCTCCCAAAATTCTCAAATAAATTACTTAAGCTCCTTATCATAATTGTGATTACCAGTAAAAATTTCAAGAAGAGATCTTAAACCATCTGGGAGAATCAAAAATGACAAATCTCTTACAAGTGCACGAAACACCGTTATGAGATTTTCAGCTTATCCTCTCAACCATTTGGTCTGTAAGACCACCTTCTATCCAGTTTTTATATATACAATATACACAGAAAAACTAGTTTAGACTACAGGCTAGCTATCCATGAAAAGAAAACCACCAAGTTCAGTTCAGAAGGTTCGAGTTACATACTAAACAATCAACAAATTCTGTACTGGAACAGACTGTCGATCGAAAAGTTTTAACCTAGTTGAAGGTCCAAACTTCCACGAAAAATTATGAAATTAATTTTCTTGGAATCCTAACTCAAAATAGAACAACTCCATTTAAACAGAATTTTTAAAGAAGTTCTCAGTTGGTACAGTTTATTAGAACAATCGATTTGCTCAACAAACTGGATCTGACGAGATCTTCCTTTTCATACTTGAAAACCCACAAATTAATCCAAGTCATGCAACAATTTATACATACTCAGAAAGAGTTTCAAGTCCTCTTTAAATCTAGCCATAGAACACTGGTACTTATATTCAAAATATAAATCTTTCAAGCCATTCAAACAGGACAGTACGGGCAGAAACTGGTTCTGCGCACTGTCGCCATTTTATTCACAGTAAATCCATACTAATTCAGACAAATGTGAATCTAACGCCAAAAGAATCACAATCCACAGATCTACAACTTTCATGTAGATGGAAAAAACTTCCAGAGAACTTATCAAAGCGAAAAACGCGAAACAACACAGAAAATACCATTTCCAGACAGCAAACAAACGCATCATCTCTACTAATCCGTTAATTAGTCAATTTCTCTTAATTAAGTGTCAAAAATAGCTTAAGTACGACCATGTGCTCTGATACCACTGTTAGTAAGTGTGTAATTTTCGATTTTTATGCTAATTACAAGTTAATTAAGCCATCGAAACAACACACACAACGAATCGTGCACAAAAGCCAAGTTAACACAAAGAGATTAAGGTGGAAATTATACCTCCCGCGAAATCGTATTCGCGGGGCTCGATCCTACGGCATGGGAATCGATGGGGTGCCTTTCCTTCTTCTCCAAATCGCCTCGAGTCCACCTAGAGATTAACCAAGGTCTAAATCGATTCGTGCTAGCGATTCGATTAGAACAAAGCTAATCCAAAGTATTCTCTCTTCTTCTTTAATTAACAATTTAATTAGTGGAGAGAATATTGCTCAACTCATGAGCTAATGGAGAGAGAGAGGAGATGAGGCCGGCGGCCATGGAGGGAGAGGAATGGCGGCTAGGGTTAGGGAAGAGAGAAGCCTCAAATTTGCATCTACACATCTCTATATATAGTGCATGATCCCTACCTACCACCAACCATCTATTTACAAGATTGCCACTCCCACCTACCACTAGGGCCGGCCAGAAAAAGGGCTCTAATGGGCCTCTTAACTCACTCAAACAAGCCTCTAATTCATTTAATTAAAAGCTACTCCAAATGCTCTTTAATCGGGCTATATATTTAATGCATATATATTGGCCCAATAAATTAATATAACTATTTATATTAAATTGAGTTGAACTAAAATAATTATTAACCAATTAATAATTATTCTAGGATTAGCTAATACATTAATTTATTTCAATATGATCCATTTGACTTAATTAATTATAACGGTATATAATTAATTAATCAACTTATCATATTTCCGCAATACGAGCTATTGCGAATAAATAAATAATGCACTGTCTTGGTCAAAACTCTATTTTGTGTGACCCTTTGAGGATTTATGCTAAGTTGGACATGGAATTAAATCGCTATTTAATTCCAATAATCATAAGCGGTATCTAGCAACACGTTACGATTCCCAATTCGCATAAATAGTGTACTGCTACAGTATTTAAATCCTGCATAAGAGAATAAATATGTTTCTCTATTTTGATTCTTATGTCACACGATATCATCGTATAATCCAAGATAGGAATGTGTCATTCTTGCAGATTATACGTTTCTTGATCTAGAGATAATTGTATAAAGTTGCATGCAAACAATCTATCTCCATCAAGGGGCCCAAACAGATATCGTCACTCACTAAGTGAATTAATGAGGGACATACGGTTTTCTTGATGATTAGCTTTTCCCCGCACAATTCAAGAGAACATAAATAAAGTCCGTATAACAGCCCTTATCGGGAATCAGCGGTAGACGATATTTATTGAACCTATCCTCATGTGGAAAAGATAAACATCTCAAACTTAGAACCAAAATCATAACGAAATAAACAATGACACATAACACAATCCATATGTTTATTTCGATGGGTCAAGTCCTGTACTATGTTCCATAACATACACATATGCAATTAAGTTGGTAACTCTTTACCTATGATTTGTAGAACTTAATCATCACTTAACTCGCATACTAATCTTATATGATAATTAATGTTCCTTGTTAATTATCAAGATTATGGACCGTTTAGATTTATTATTGTCATTCTAAAGAATGATTAACAGAGATCTACAATTCAGATCCTCAACCTGAATGATCTGTCAATAATAAACCTAGGAACAGATGATAAAATATCATCCCAAACATAAACTAATAATTAAGTCATTAAATTATTGACTTCTAGGACATAACTCTAACAATTTTAGGACCACGCACGTTCTTTCCTACTCAGTTTCCAGCCTCAGGTCCTACTCCATCCATGCATAGTGCATCAGCATCGACCTCGCAGTTTGCTGGCATTTCTCAGGATCCCACTGGCATTTTCCAGCCTCAGGATCCTCCACCGTACTCCTTTGCACCATTTGGTATGCCTTCCTCTTTTCCTGCATTTACTGTTCCTCCATTTACTATTCCGTCAGTGCCTACGCCTTCTTCTATTCCATCATTTGGCACTCCGTTGGGTAGTATGGGAGGGACAGACTCGTTCAGCACATTACTGCGGACGGCCGGAGATGAGGAGGGTGATTATGTCCCTATAGCGACTCCTCAGGAGGCTGGGCAGCCTGTTGAGTTTGGGCCCATACAGCAGGAGGCTCAGCAGGACCAGCAGGAGGACCTCCAGGAGGAGGACGATGGGGATACAGAGTCCACTGACTCAGGAGACGTTACTGCCCCGGCTGGACGAGATAGGCTTGCGGTGAGGGTGATTGACAGATTTTCACCTTCGGGACCTAGGAGGAGGCGGCGGCGTTAGTTATGATGATGGACTGATTTTATTGCTGATGATGACAGTTCTTTTTTTTATGGACTTGTGTATTACTGATGATGGACGGATCGTTTATTTTTCGTTTATGGACTTGTGATTGACTTGTGTATTACTGATGTTGATTGACTATTTTTCGTTTATGACTTGTGATTGACTTGTGTATTTATTGGATTGCTTATTATGACTTGTGATGATTGACTTGTGTATTATTATGACTTGAAAATTCGGAGTGCAAAGCACTACTTGAAACATAAACGTTTATGTATTGAAACGCCAATAAATGAAATACTCCAAACAACAACTTTTATCCATTAAACGTCAACACATTAAAATCACAACTTTTAGTGCAAAGCACTACAAAAAATAGAGGAAATAAAAGACAACCATAAAAATAAAACATTGCATTAACAATTCCAACTAAATTACATTAACAACCATAATAATAAAACACATAAATATTACAATGATATAAATATTTAGAGATTTTGACTATCTACATGTTGTAGAATTTCATCCCACCATGGTTGCTCATCTTCATCATTCGGTTGTGGTTGATTACTCGCACCAGTGTTGTCAGCGAACTGAGCGACTTCGTTCCAAAAAGCAGCATCATCTTCTTGTTGATTACTCGGAACACTGTTGTCAACGAATTGAGCGGCTTCGTTCCAAAAAGCCGCTTCGGTTTCTTCTTTTTCTATCTCTGCCATTCGGCTTGCCGCAATTTGTCGAAGTTCATCCCTCTTATTCATTTCTCTCAATTTTTGCTCTGATTTTTTGAGCCTTTTTTTCCTTGCCTCTTCTTCCCTAATTTTTTGTTTACGATCCATTTCTTCATTTCTTTCTTTAATAATCCTCCGCGTCTCTATGTCCCGAGCTCTTTGTTCATTCTCGTCGTGACGTTTGTGCTCATGGTAGTGGTCACGCAATATGTTTTCTTTGTAATTGAAAACTTGAGCACTCCTTGTACAGGTCACTGTGTGGTCTCCATTAAAGTTGTATATTTTCTCGTAAACAGTCCAGTGAGTTGGTTCAGACGAGAGGTAGGGTTTCGGTTGTTGTTGGGGGATGGGTTGAGGTTCTGTGTAATATTTTTTGTACCAGTCATATCGCCTTTGTCGGTTCAGATTCTTTTCGTGTTCCCGCCATCGCCGCTCCTGGTACTCCTTCTGTTCTCTTTCCGGCCCACCATTAATGTGCCATTGGTAGTGTATTTTTAACTCGAGCACGTCTCCCTCTTCAGTCGTGTCTTCATGGATGTTGTATTTCAAAATGCGATAACAAGAGCGACAAATTGCCTCGTATTCTCCGTTTTCTGGTTGATTTCTATTGGCAGGGTAATGGTAGAAAGTTGGCCAATACTCAATGCGGGTTGCTCTTCGATAGTTTGGAACATCATTATTTGAGTTAGAGCTATTTCCTTTGTCCATTGTACTGAAGGTTTTAACAAGAAGGAGGTAGTGGGTGTTTGTGCATTCTAATTCAACAATGACTGCTTTTATAAATAATTTCAGCAGTTCAAAGATGACATTGTAAAATCAAATCTTGTCATGTCTTTTGCAGTCTTTATCAGAGCATGCTTGTACTTTTTTTCTAAAAATTAAATAATACACCTTCGAACGCGTTTATAAAGTGCGCTCTAGGGCTTCCAACGCGTTTTATAAACGCGTACGAAGCTCTGACAAACGAGAGGAAAGTGGACAGCATCTCTCCTTCGTACGCGTTTATAAAACGCGTTGGGAGGGTTGGAGCGCGTTTTATAAACGCGTACGGAGGGGAATTCAAATACTCGCTTCTGAAACGCGTTCGAACTTTCTTCTTATTAAAAAAAAAAATAAAATAATTCTGTATATTAAAATTTTTTGGGTCCAAATTTTTATATTAATTAATTTCGGAACATTTGGTATTGAATTGTTGATTGTGTAAAAGAGACGCTTCTTTTTTTTTTTAATCAATAACTGGTAGAGACTGTTTCGGATTGTGCTTTTTTTTTTTTTTTGGGGGGGGGGATGGTTTTGGAATGAGAATTTTTTATTTCTTTTTTAAATATTTGAGTAGAATTATAATTTCCACGTAAAAAATATTCAAATTTTTTACATGTTAAATATTATTAATTACTTTACTTTATGCTTACTAAAAAGTTTACCGTGAATTTTGATAATTAGGAAAATGCCATTCTTAAATTGCTAATTAGAGTTATGCCATTGTAGAAATTATAAAATTAGATATACCACTATTTTTCAAAAAACATACTAAATTCTAAAAATACCATTACCAAATTTATCATTAAGTTTTCTTAATGACCAAAGTATATCCATTAAAAACAAACCCTAAAAAACACAGACAGACGGCGTTCATGAAAAAAAAAATGTGCTAAGGAGCGAATTTTCATCCGTGAGCAAAAAGACAATTTTTATTTTTTCGGTGAGTTACTCGTTTACTTTTATAGATGAGAATGTTCATCTATGAGCAAAAGACAAAGTGTTCATCTATGAGCAAAAGAGCATTATAGTTTAATGACCCATGATTCCTTGCGTGAAAAAAATCGGCACAAAATTTTTTTTGCAAATAAATCTTAAAGACTTAAACATTTTTTTATTTGAAAATTAGAATTATGTCATTGTTAGATGACTAATTTGATCTATGCCACCAGTGGCGTAGAATAATTTTATTATTTTACAATGGCATAAAACTAATTGTTAATGATTTATAATGGCATAAAATTAATTATATCTTTTGTGATGGCATATGACTAATTTTTAAATTTTATAGTGGCATATTTAAAAGGACAAATTTGTCATATAATTGCTTGATGGCAAAAAATGAATTTTTATTATTTTATAGTGGCAAAATAATTATTTGTCGTTTAATGATGACATATTTCTAATTTCAAAAATTTATAATGGTATAAATCTAAATCACCCAAAAGTTTAATGTAATGATATGAAAATTTTTGAGTGGTTTCCTCTCGTATTTGATAAAATTGTCAACCATGGTACTTGCAAAACATAAACTTGTGGTGACATCACAACTCTCAATCGCAAATTTGGAGGATACTTTATGTATTTGTACCCATAAAAACAATATCAACCAAATCACCGAATTTTTTTATTCACATAACTAAATTACCAAAGGAGATCAAGTTTTTGCAAAAAAAACACCAAACTACCAACTGCATCAAAGGGACTGTCAAATCAGAATAATTACTTGGTCCTTACAGTTGTTTTTTAAAGGGTGCGTTTGGATCGTTGGAAGAAAGAAGAAGAAAAAAAATTATAAACAATCCAAACATTTCACAAAGTTACACACTTCTCAATACTTCTTCCCACTTCTTCCTTTCTTTCCTTCTTTCCACACCTATCCAAACGGAGCCAAAGAAAAGCTTGACAGTGGCTGTTAAGTAGAACTCGAACCTTATATTTGATTTTGAATGTCCGCGCAATTTGTTCCCTGACCTTAGTCTCGATAGACATCAAATAATCAATTTATTACCAAAGTTTTTTGAAAGCTGCTTGGCTTGGTGTAAATGTCGGAATAAACCAGACCAGTAAACAGCAAAAACTGCCAAACAAAAATCACCCGCTAGAAAAAAAAAAAATTAACCTTGTAATCTTAACACGTCTCACTAACACTATTCAACAGAGTAATGCACATTGAGTGAAAAGTCGCAGGTTCGAAATTCGACTGAGAGATTTTTCATAAACATTTAATTTAAAAATAAATTGAGTATCTTAGACCCCATTTATCTTAAAAAAAAAAAACACCGCGCAGCAGAGAATTAGGAAAAGGGTTTATAAATTTATAATGGCGGCTCACTAGAAATTATAATCTTACGCTGTTATGCACTGTAATGGGCTTGTAAAATGTAAATATATGATAAAGAAAGCAGGAATGATAACTGTCATCTGCAGTTTTATCATCCCTACCATCGTTAAATATAAAATGAACAAATACAGCAAATAAGGTGAACATATAGAGGATCTAATTGAATACTTACAAACAAATAAGTGTTGTCATCATTTGTTCAGAATTTTACATGCAACTTATTTTCATTGAACTTATTTATTTGTATGTGTTCACTTAGATCGTCTATATGTTCACTTTGTTTGTTGTATATGTTCAAATTATATTTAGTGATGTCAAAGATGACAAAACTGCAGATGCCAGTAATCAATTTCCAAGGAATTCAAAGTGTTATTGATCCAAGGAATTCAAAGTGTTATTGATGACGATATGTACATGGGCTTCAATTTATAGGAAAATTTACAATATGGGCTTTTCGTTTCGGCCACATATAAGCTCCTAACTTCTCCTGAATCAGACGAGGAAAATATAACAGAATCCAATGTTAAGAAATGACACCTAACTAATAAAATAAGACTAATTGAAAGATCTATATATGCTAGATTGGATTTTAATTAGGTTAGTAGGAAGATTTAAGGTGACACAACTAACAGGGGAAATGCTTCTAATATGAGGACTGAGCAGGCGTCCTGTGAACCTACTCGTTCATTTAAATGGATTATTTAATATATGGAATATGTTGGTTAACTTTTTTCAAATATTATTGATTTGATCATCTAAATTGATTAGCTCGTGTTTAGTTTAATAGCATGAAACCACTTTGATTTGTTTGATTAACTCTGCAGAACAATTAGTTCGATTGACATCAAAAGAGTAATTTTCTTTTCTTATGATACATAGAAAAATGACAACTGCTTCTGATAATAAGTATGTTATTTTATATTTCAAGCGAGAATAATCAGGAGTACAATTTGCAATTTTGTTAAACTTATTAATAATAAAACAAGTTGAAAACAGAAGGATAAGAAGCATGCAGCTAATTAAATTTTCTTTCTTATTCAAGTGGAAATCAATCTATCTGGTTACTGTATCTGATTTAGATTAAACGAGGACCAACAACATCAATGTTTCTTTAAGCCATCTGGTCAAATTAGTATAGACACCTCAAGTACCATCAGATTCAGATATGATTTGTGATATACTGACATGTGTGATTCATCTCTGTTTCCCGCAAGGAGTATCAGCATCCAACGTAGTAGAAGTTCCGGCCCATATGCTCTACCTTATGATTTATGAACAAAGAAAATGAATGAGGAACATTAATCTGCTAATAACTGGTATTCAGTTGCGTGCTAATCATACTAGTCTCCTTTTTATGTACCCAATTATACATAATGTGTCATATATATAAGGTACTTGTCAGTATGTTGCATGTTAATATATTCGATCATGTTGACAAAAGTTATGGGGAAAAAATTATTCTTCTAATTAATTTGTTTCTTTCCTTTCAAATTATTTTGATAATACAATATGCATGTGATTGAACAACTACACAACCAATTGAATACCAAAATTAATTCGTATATTAATAAATGCAATAAATATAATTTATCAAATATATATAACTGATCAATTTGATACTAGAGTAACTTTTAGTACGATCTACATATATGTCCTAAATTCATAGATAATTCCTAATACAAGCTATCAATATTCCGTCTGACATAAAATATTACAGAGAAGAACGTGAATTTCATTCTTGCTGGCGGTTTTTTAGTCATAAGAGAAAACTTTCAAATATTATATATAAGCCTGATCAGGCAAAAGAAATGAGATTTATGGACAACAATAATTGAAAGGGAAAATTTTTTCTATACCCCTCAGAACTGAGGAAATACCGGATTTACTCCCCGAAAATTCAAACTCCTCAATTTGCCCCCCCCCCCGAATTTGGGACGTCTCCTCTGTCTACCCCTCTGACCTATTTTGTAATATAAATAAGATTAAAATATTATAATTGAAAATTTATGACCGTTTTGTCCTTGTTCGAATCCAACCAGATTAAACACGACTCGATTGACTCGACTCAACCCAGTCCCATTCTTCCTTCTCTCTCGAACTTCTTTCTCCTGTCGCACTTGCCCCCTCTCGAACCCTAGGTGTATTCTTCCGCCACTGCTCCTCCGTCCCCTTTTTGAACCCTAAAACCTTCGTCCCGCTTCGTCCTGACACCACCTGCTCCTCCGTCTCCTCCGTCCCCTCTTTGAATCCTAGTCGATTCGACTCGATTCAACAAAAGAAAGTCGCTGCCATGGAAATTTCTGAAATTTCTCTCCCTCCGCATGGAAGTCGCTGCCATGGATTCGACTCGATTGCATGAGCTTGAGTAAAGTCTGGAAATTTCTCTCCCTCGCACTTTCCAGGTTGGAAATTTCTCTCCCTCCGCATTTGAGATTCTTTTGTTTTGTCAAGCCAGTGGATTGCATTTGTAGATTTTTGTCTTTGTCAATTATTGTCAATTGTACTAAATTTTGAAGTTCAAAGCCGCATTTGTTTTGGATAAGAACAATTTCTGTTAACTGATGGTAAGACATGTATATAATTTAGGGAAAATATCATTTTCGCAACTGATGCTATGAGTAAATTTGTCTATGGTTCAAGGCATATAGACTATCACATCTTAAAATTTTGACTATGGTTCTCTATATTACGTTTTGCAATACTCTATATTATGTAATTTTGACAACTGATGCTATGAGTACATTTGTCTATATATGGTTCAGGGCATATAGGCCGACACATCTTAAAATTTTGAACGTAATATAGAGAAAGAACTGTGCAGGTATCGCTAGAGGCATATAGAATAAAATAAATGAAATGAAAGCAAAAGTTACGGCATAATGAAAGAAGAACATATAGAATGAAAAGAACTGTGCAGGTATCCCTTTAAAACCAGTAACTGACAACAGAGAAGCATAATGTTACGGCACATTCCCTTTCCCTTATTAAAACCAGTAACTGATCTCAACGTCCATGCACAAGTAAAAGCAAAAGTGAATGAATGAAAATGAAAAAAATTAGAAAATTAAGTGAAAAGCATAAAGCATAATAGAGTGATTAAAACACAGGTCATTGCCAGTGATTAAAAGCATTACATAATAATCTTATCCAAAAACACTACAATTAAAAAGCAATCCTATCAATCTAATCCACAATTAAAATAACAATTAACACCATTAATAGAGTGACAATGACAATGACACTAATAGCATTATACAATTTCATCTTATCCAATGAGGCGACTAGTGCTCTAATTTGACCTTCGTCATATTGACATTTTTTCTTGAATTCATCAGTCAATTTATCCAACTGAGCTTCCATTGTAGCAAGTACATCAGAGTGGAAAGCTTCCACATTTCCATTTGGTCTTGCATATCTCTCATACTCGTTTTCCCACAACCAGAAGTCGCACCTAGTTCTCTTTTGGAAAAGAAGATGAAGAAAGAAAGAAAAATTGAGTTTATTGACATTAGTTGTTTAGCTAAAGCAAGCAAGTACACACTTAAAATCACATGAAAAAAATCAGTAGTTTACTGACATTACTTTTCTCTTACTGTTATCAATTGAAAAAGAAAAAAATCAAGAGTTTACTGACATTACTTTTCCCTTACTGTTACGGACTCAACATTCTCAATTAAAACTGAAAACTGAAATTACTGACATTACTTTTACCTTGTTTGAGCATTTGTAGAACCATCTATTTGGATTCAATTCGGTTCTGCTCAGAAGCCTCTTCACGGTAACACCACAATCCGGACATGGAATGAGAGGAAAGCCTTCACTTCGACTTGTCTGGGGAACGACGCTCGACGATACAGAATGCGAAACGGATTGTGCGTCTCTCAAACGACGATGCATGAAGATCGATAGAGGTGGTGTCACTGCGCCTAAGTTCTTCTGTTGAATCGAGTCGAATCGACTAGGATTCAAAGAGGGGACGAAGGAGACGGAGGAGCAGGTGGTGTCAGGACGAAGCGGGACGAAGGTTTTAGGGTTCAAAGAGGGGACGGAGGAGCAGTGGCGGAAGAATACACCTAGGGTTCGAGAGGGGGCAAGTGCGACAGGAGAAAGAAGTTCGAGAGAGAAGGAAGAATGGGACTGGGTTGAGTCGAGTCAATCGAGTCGTGTTTAATCTGGTTGGATTCGAACAAGGACAAAACGGTCATAAATTTTCAATTACAATATTTTAATCTTATTTATATTGCAAAATAGGTCAGAGGGGTAGACAGAGGAGGCGTCCCAAATTCGGGGGGGCAAATTGAGGAGTTTGAATTTTCGGAGGGTAAATCCAGTATTTCCTCAGTTCTGAGGGGTATAGAAAAAATTTTCCCTAATTGAAAATATGCTAATTGTTGAAATATAACGATTGCCAGTAGTTCAGCTGATGGATGACTTGTGCAAGTCTGTTGCTATATACGGGCCCATAATATAATACTGAGGTCCCCAAATAGGATTCAACCTAATTTGATTGTACAATCAACATCTGACTCGACCCATGAGCATAGGCGAATTTAAATGAAATGAATGGGGTGCAATGTCACCCATTCTTTTTTTCCAATCAAATATTATTTTATAAAATTTTATTGTTATATGGATCGTTTTCTTATAAAAATCGCTATTTGAACCCCATAAAATTGTAAATGTAACTTCATTGATGACCCCCATGATTAAAAATTCAATTTTTTTTACATGACAAATTCATCAAAATTGATAAATAATAATTACATAATCTATATTAATTTGAGTGAACCCCATTCAAATTTTTTCTGGCCTCGCCATTGCCCATGAGACAAATAAGACGCGAAATATAATAATAAAACGTCATTTTTCCAAATAATAATGAGAACGACGGGGTTAAAAACGAAAAATGTGAAAAATAATAATGAAAGGGACGGGCATAGAAATACCCACCAGAGGCTGCTGTAGCCTGTAATATGCCTACGGGTAGGGGTGTCTAACGTTTACAACGGCAACGGAATAAGCCATTACGTTTGCCGTTCCGTTTCAGTAAACGGTATGCTATTCCATTTCGTATTCCGTTCTGTTTCAGTAAACGGTATAAAATTTCATTCCGTTATTCGTTTCGGTTGGACGGAATGGGACGGAACAACCTATATTTACACTATAAACAGATATATTTGTCGAAACGGAAGCGAAATGATTCCTTCCGTTTCAACAACGGTATGCTCTATTATTCTGTTTACTGTTCCGCTTCTGAAAACGAAATGCAAATTCGTACCGTTATCCGTTCCGTTTCAACAAAACGGAACGGAAAACGACGAAATAGTATATCGTTGACAGCTCTACCTACGGGCCTTACTCTCAAAAAAAAAAAAAAACAGAGAGAGGCTGCTGTAATTTGCGCGTTGCTATTTCTTATTAATTAACAATTTATCCCTGTACAGTAGCGCGTTGTTATTTATTAAATAGTTGACACTTTGCTCCTGTACTGTTGCTTAGCCACGTGCCATAGCCCATAGCTCAAATAGATGACTGTTCAAATGCATCCATCATTTCTTTCATTATCTTCAAACTAGACACCACCCAAAACCTAAAAAACATAAGGATGCAAAACAGTGCATTCTTCTTTCTTCTCGTCTTCCTCACAAATATACAAATTTTACATGTAGCATCTGCACATGATTACCTCTACACATGCGGCTCCACTGGCAATGACACCGAGAATAACTCATATCAGGCCGACCTTGCCAAACTCTTCAACTCGCTGTCCACAGAAACTGTTGCATTGGAAGGTTTTGCGACATATTCAATTGTCGTACCGGACCAAATCTTTGGGCTTGTCCTTTGTCGTGGTGACGTCAACTCGTCTGTTTGTGGCAGCTGCCTCAACAAGTCGATGAGTGATATACAAACTCTATGCCCAAACTCCAAAGAAGCGACAATATGGTACGACTTCTGCCTCCTTCGATACTCGAACGATGACTTCCTCAGTTCGACCGACAACTCTCATCAGGTCATCATGTGGAATTCAGAAAATGTGACAAGTGAGAGGTTTAATGGATGGAGTCCCCTGAATGTTGTCATGAAGTCCTACTACAAGACGATGATGAATACCTTACTTCAAGATGTCGCACAGCGAGCAGCTTATGAATCGTCAAAGCGGTTTGGTGTTGGAGACATAAACATAACATCATCTGTCCCGATTATTTACAGCATGGCGCAGTGCACCCCCGACATGCCAAACCACGCATGCCATGCTTGTTTGCAAGATTTAATTAATGAGATACTCAATAACTTTGATGGGAGGCAAGGTGGGCGGATTTTAGGAGTTAGATGCAGCTTAAGGTATGAGATATACAATTTTATGTATAAATATGAAGCAGTATTACCACTCAGTTCAATCTCGGGACCACCAAAACCGATTAAACCTCATGCTGTGACTGCCAATCGGCCAGCTCCGGCACCCTTATCGACACAGCGGCCTCATAGTTTGTCGACTCACATGCCTTCTTTGACTCCTCGTGCTCCTATTGACAACCTGACAACTCCATCACCTTCATTAGCAACTGTTCCACTCACAACAAATAAAGGTAAATACAATTGTCTTTTGTGTTATTTGAGCAATCAGCAATGCTTGCAAGTGTTAGAAGCATATAATAATATAAACATCTTTGGCTCAGCTAAGGCAATGTTTTTGGTGGTATCAGCTATTAGATGGGTTTAAATGATGATTTATCGAGCCCGTCCTTAATTAACTCAAAACAGAAAAAAAAAATGTGTGTGTTTAGTTAATTATCTATCTCACATGTCATGAGCTTAGCAAATAGTTAATTTGTTAGTATTCCATTTAACTATATATAAACAAAGTAAATTAACAAGGGCTATCATCGGCCTTCAAAACTTTCATTTATATATATATATAAGTATATCTGTTTGATATATAAATTCTAAGGTTTAAATTTTTTATTATATGATTATGGATGCATTTAATTTTAATGAAGTTGATTTTGTATTTCCGTGTGGCTGATAATGTTTTATCATGATTGGTTGGTCAATCACCGTACATATTTTGAAAACAAAGCATGCTGAAAGGGACAACGTCTGAATTCTTTCTTTCAGGCTATTTAATGTTTAAAAGCAGGGGAAGCAAAGGTTTGTACTTCTCTACAAGTAAATATACATTTATTATATAGTCTATTCATCCAAATATTGTTTATAGAAAAAAATAAAAATGTATATGAATTGCCGAATTGGTTTATGCAATGGTTTCTGCATGGAAGATGCAGATTTCTCGCCGATAAGGAGTTCAAATAAAAATCTATATATAATATAATATTAGTTGGATTGTCAACTGAAAATTTCATAAAATAACAAATAAAGTAACAAAATAGACAGAGTTAGAATATTACAATCAATTAAATCTAATAAATTATTGTTCTCGACTTTGCTGATAAACTAAAAAACCGCGCACCACATTCCATCATTCCATCAGATTGTTGCTCATCTTATAATACTTTTTTTACTTGTTTGCCAATTGTAAAGATCCTCAAGTAAATATGATTCTCGATTAATCCTAACACTCTTGAGCATGCTTCTACAAGAAAATAAATAAATTCACAAAACAAAAAATAATAGTAATTTTAATATTAGTAATAATGATGATTAAAATAAAATAAATTGGTTCACACCCGAAGCAATTAATAAGACCGAAGAGTCTTTGGTCATAATATTTTGGGATAAAGACTTGTCATATAATAATTAATACGCATTAATTCGTTGACATTTATTACATATACAAGGACAGGGTTCGGTAACTGCTCCAATACCTGTAATAAAAAAAAAGAAAAAGAAAAAGGAATATACCAGAATCCGCTAGACCCTTAGATTAAAGTCGAGCTGTTCAAATCACATCCTTTTCATTTTCTTTAATATTTAAAAATTTTAAAACTCAAATGGAGAATTCAAACTATTGATCTTGTTAAATTTTACCGGCGAAGCATTTTCATATATGTTTTATAAAATTTGAAGTTGATTTGATACTAGATCAAAAGGTCAACAAATGAATGAATCTGATTAGATTAATTCTAATACGTTCATAATTTGGTCACTTAATCAAGTATCAAATCGACTTCAAATTTTATAAAACTTATATGTATACGCATCGCCAATAGACTAGTTTAGTTTGATTAAAAATAATTAATTAGTCCGTCTTCCCTGATCCCTGCACTTTTCCGTAATGTAATGTTGGGTCTAATTACAAGTTTACAACTTATTTGGGACTGAATAAGCCCACTAGTATATCCACCCAGGCATCCAGCCCAGAAGAGAGAAATTTTATAAAAAAAAAAAAGAAATAGAAATGGAGAAAAGATGAGAGGAGAGTCGGATGCATGCAATTCGTGCCACGTGGCATAGCACAATCGATTACGAGTGCTGTCCTTCGCTTGGTAATACATCTTCTATCATGAGGTGACTCGAGCAGTCGAGCGGAGAGTAGACAGAGTAGTAGGCTTCTACTGGTTTGGTTACTTTGAACCTTTGCCCCTGAGTTGTGCACATAATGTGTTCGATGAAATGACTGAATGTTTGCTTAATTTTTACGTTTTGTGCCGACACTGGCTGCATTCGTTTATACAGTTGTGACCACATGCTATTAGTGGTCAAAAGTTAAAACATAGTTCAGTGAACTTATAAATCGAGGTATTTGAACAATTTTTGAAAAGAATGTTATGCAAGTTAAACTTCTCGAGACAATTTAATCACAAATCATGTTCTACTCCAACAGGATAATGCATACAACTAAGCCACAAAAATACACCGAAACCTAGTTATACATTAATTGTCACATCCTTTCACTTTTTTTGTTCAATTTTTTTTTTTAAATAATCTATGCATGTAATGATGGCCTATTGAATGCCCTCAGAAAAAAAAAAAAATGATACCTATTGAAACCTTAACATATTTTTCTTTTTCCTTTATTTTTGTCTAAGTTGCATAGAACGTTGTAATACATATATCTATATTAACCGTTGAAACTTCAAATGGATTTTACAGGCCGAACAATGAAACTCCTCATTATTATAATCAATGTAATTGCGGCATTGCTTCTTTTTGGTTCCTTCATCGGCTTTTGTTGGTTGAAAAAGAAGAGATATTCAGGTTTGTTTAATTCTGAGCAAATTTAGGTTTCTACTTATAGGTTGTGTTTGGATGAGCCTAGGAATAAGGAAATAGCTTCTTCCTACTCCCAAATTTATTATAAACAATCCAAACTCTTTACAAAATTACACACTTTCCAATACTTCTTTCCTTATTCCTCTTATTCCCAATAGACCTGTCAAACGTATATGACGGAAGCGGAAATAGGGATTTCCATTTCCGTTCCGTTTCGGTAACGGAACGAAATGGTAGTTTCATTTCCGTTCCGTTTCATCAAACGTAACTGAAATCTGTTCCATTTAACGTTCCGCCTCACATTTCCTATTGATTTCAGCCCATTTCCGTGTTCCGTTCCATTTACGTTAACAAATTTCAGTTCCGTTTCCGTTCCGTTTCTGAAAACGGAACCCATTTCAACTTTCAATTAACGTTCCGTTTCGACGAAACAGAAACGGAAACGTTAAAACGTTTCGCTTTTGACAGGTCTAATTCCCAATACTTCTTTCCTTATTACTTTGTCTAAATGAAAAACTTTGCAGGGGTTAACCCATCTTCTCTAATGCTGTAGGGATTGTGATTTCTCGAAAAGAAAGAAGGCTTAGAGATGATGGGGATGAACCAAATATCTGGAGCGGAGAGAGAAGTTCAGATTTCACATTCTTTGATTTCAATCAAATAGTTAAAGCTACTGATAATTTTTCATTGGGCCAAAGGCTGGGCCAAGGTGGATTTGGAACAGTGTACAAGGTGCTCCCTCTGCATTCTTTTATTTTATATTGTAAATTTGTAATATCATTTTGATTTGCTTTGTTTTTCATTTCTCTGGAGAGGCAAGATGATGTGTTGAATATGGAAGCAAAAAGCAAACTAAATAAACCAAATATTGATAAAAAAAAAAGAATAGAATATGTTACCACAGTACCTATTTTGGAGTTCAATGTGAAGAAAAATAATGAACGGGATTTTATATATTCATCTTTTTTCATGTTTGTCTCTTTCAGGGTGTACTACAAGATGGACTTGAGGTAGCAGTGAAGAGGCTTTCAGCACAGTCCTGTCAAGGTATGGTTGAATTTAAAAATGAAATCCAACTTATTGCGAAGCTGCAGCACACAAATTTGGTAAGGCTGGTGGGATGGTGCATCGATGGCGAAGAGAAATTACTTGTCTACGAGTTTATGCCAAACAAAAGCTTGGACACCTTCATTTTTGGTAAGCCATATATCGATTCCAAAGGAATATATATATATTTTTTTTGAAGATAAATTGGAATATATTCCAAAGGAATATATTGTGTTGTACAAAGTTAAATCTGCGGGTCCCTTCTTGTAGTCCTCTTGTTTTTGGGATTTTTACGTTGTTTTTGTCTTATTTGTTCTTTTTGATACCACGTTCTGATATTTGTTTCACAGATAAAAAAAGAGGAGTACAGTTGAATTGGGAGAAGCGATTTGAGATAATTGAAGGCATTGCACAAGGACTTCTGTATCTGCACAAACACTCGAGGCTAAGAGTTATTCATAGAGATTTGAAAGCAAGCAATATTCTTCTGGACTCTGAAATGATTCCAAAAATATCAGATTTTGGGTTGGCCAGGATTTTTGGCCCGAAAGAGCTCCAAGCAAATACCAGTAGGGTAGTTGGAACATAGTAAGTATGATTTTATAACTTATTAAAGTTCTGTTGAAAGTTATTGTGTGATCAAAACGCACAGTTAATACTGTGCAACTTCACATTATTAAGGTTCATAACTTCATAACTTATTTTTTTTCTTTTTTGAAGTGGTTACATGGCGCCTGAATATGCATCCGAGGGCCTCTTCTCCATTAAATCAGATGTATATAGCTTTGGTGTGTTGGTTTTGGAGATCATAAGTGGTAAAAGGAACATGGGTTTCCACCAATATGGAGATTTCCTCAATCTCCTTGGATATGTAAGAAAATTGTTAAGATTTTAACCTCTCATACATAGTTATTGGATAGAATTCTGATTGAAACATAATTTTTATTTGGTATTATTCTTGTTGCTTAGGAGTTTTCTTCTGGTTTTGTCTCAATTAAGTTTACATTTTGTTGGCATAAAATTTTTGTTCAGGCATGGGATCGATGGAAAGAAGGACAAATTTCTGAGCTAATTTCTTCGACTCTTACTGAAGCACCCGAAAAACAAATAGAGAGATGCATCCAGGTGGCTTTACTGTGTGTACAGGAAAATCCAATCGACCGACCCATTATAGCAGATGCCATCAACTACCTCAGCTCAGAAAATGTTACTCTTCCGGAGCCTAAGCCACCTGCTTATTTCAATATAAGAGTTGCAGAGAATGAATTTGAATCATCTTATTTTTATGGCTCATCACGCTCTGTTAATTATATGACTATGACCTGTCCAGAGGGTAGATAATGTTATTATAGACAATACAGGTTATAGTCCCATTTTTTTTTTCTATGTGTGATTGGATTTGTAATACAGTACTTAATATTTTTGTTTTTGTAAGTGTGGACTTGTTTAGTAGATGAGATTTTGGTTTATACTGATACTGATTAAACCAAATTTTGTTAGGAATTATCAAGGACTAGATCACATTTAAGAAATGGAATTAAGTTTATTTTAGATAGAACCGATAAATATTGATAAATATTTTTTGGGATAGTTAAAATTTAGAGGTAGACAATAATCTAAATTTGTCTCTAATTGATTATTACCAATACAAAAAATTGCATATGTATATGCCATGTGCCAAAAAAAAAATATTGTTTGTACGAAGATATCACTGTTGTTTGTATTTGACAAAATTGCGTATTGTTACTATGAAGGTTACCAGTGTTGTTTGTATTTTCATGATGTTAAGGCGGAAATTACCAGTTTATGAGTGCTGGTCTATCTCCCCTAAAATTCTAATTAAAAAAAGGAGAGAACAAAAGAATCAGAGTACTACTCTTCAATTATAGGGAGATAGGTATATATATATATGTATGTATACTTTTATCTTAGATATACTGTATATCAATTGTTATTCTTCCAGAAGCATATATTAAATTGGAAATTAATTTGGATAGTTCAGTCTGTCCTTTCTTAAATTTGCTAAATTTTCAAGTAAATTCTCATTTTGATCCCAAATATTTCTCATTTACATTTACACTTTGTCCTATTAATTATACCCCCTAGTTCAATGTATTTTAGGGGTCTTATATCAATTGCTTTGGGAAATTATTGTGGTTGATCCAACACTTCTCAAATTAATACATAACGGCAATTTAATATGGTAACTACGAGTTTGTGAGACGAAGAGTATGTTGTGCAAGCTGTGGGAAAGTTTGGCACTTTTCTGGGCACAATAGTTTCTAGTTCTCCGGGGAACCTTGCGGATTGGGATGTGGCTGTAGCAGTTCATGACCTCAGAGCAATTCCTCACCGGATAGACATGACAGCTGGTGCTTTCGATCATAAAGTGCCAGTTTACATCATCCAATGGGTTCAGGGCCAGGTTTACTCCGTTCACGACTTCCCAGCTCCTCCACCGCCAATATTTCGCCCCTGCAACCGTCAGCAGTCGCCTGCTATCGAGTCTGGGAGCGGTGCTAGCTCTCCTGAGCAGGAGGTTTCCTATACCTTCAAGTTAGAGGAGTTGCGGCGGTTGTTTGATTTGGTGGATCCGGCAAAGTTGCCATCTGATTTGGCGGCGGCTCTGGCTCCGGCCAATAAAGTCAAGGACAAAGGGAAGCAGCCGGTTGACGGTCCCGTTATCCTCAAATGGAACTTTTCCGTCTGCACTGCTAGTGGGTCGAGGGTTCAACCTAGCGGATCTGCAGAGGATCCGATAGTTCCTCCTGGATTTACTTCACCGATTTTTGGCCCTGCTTCCGGGTCGGGTAGCGGATCGGGTAATCCGTTTGGATCCAATCAACAAAGTTGTCTCGAGCGTGTCGCCGTGTCTGGTAACTATGCTCGTGGGGCCGCTCCAATTGCACATAATTCTGTGGGAGGAGGTACTCGTGGGGCCACTTCCAGAAAACTGTCAAGGATTGATGAGTTGGAGCTGGCGGCTTCTGTTCAGCCACGTTGCCAGTCAAGGCCAGCTAAGAGACATCTGGCGGTAGAGGACACTGCTTCTCAGGTTCTTATCCCTTCCTCTTTTGTCTGTTCTCCTTCCCCTCCTCGCCAGCTGGCTGTGCACACCCTGTTTCCTGAGTCGGTACCAAGGCTGTCAGACCTTACCCCCTCAAGTTCTGCCCAACCTGTTATCGTTAGGGAAAAAAGACAGCTGTTGCCACGGGCTTGCAAAGTTAGTAAAGAAAATGCTTCCGTTATAACGGAATTGGATCCTAAAGGCCTTGTTAATGTTCCTATAACTTTTCGTGAAGCTGTGGACCTTGCCTCTTTAATGGGCCTTGATAGCACCTCCTTAGTGGTTTTCAACCCAGATTTAGCAAATAAGAACCAGGCCCTTAGTGCAACTAATCATAGTTCTGCTCCCAGTAGAGTAATTGTGAAAGCAGCTACTAATGCCCATATTCGTCAGGTTGTTACTCCCCTAAAAGCTGGTGCAAAAAAAGCTAAGCAGGCTCACAGCTCCAGGGTTGAACAAGTGGTTGCAAGTCTGAATAACTTCAACGAGGAGTATGCGCTTCAGTTAGGTGCCAGCTCCACTGATGAGCTCTCCTCAGAGTGATTTAAGTTCAAAGCTGTTGCTTTTTTGAGGCACTGTTTGTTTACATGAACCGTAAACCTTTAAATCTTCTTTCTTGGAATGTTAGAGGGTTAGGAGATGTCTCCAAGCGAAAAGTTGTCTCTGATTTGATTCGCACGTCCCATGCAGACGTAGTATGTTTACAAGAAACTAAGTTGGATTCTGTTGATCCTTTTTTGGCACGTTCCTTTTTTCCTTCTTTTTTTGACTCTAATGTTATTGCCTTACATGCTGTGCAAACCCGTGGGGGTTGTTTAATTGGCTGGAAGCGTTGCTTTCACTTACAAAATTCTTGGGCCACGAAACATTCTTGTTCTGCCTTACTGTTAGACTCGCGTTCTGGTAACTCTTTCCTTATCTCTTGCGTGTACGGCCCTACTGACAGTCACCTACGTCCCCGCTTCTTTCGTGAACTTCTTTACACCTCCTCTCTCTCCCCGGAGTCTTGGATCGTAGCAGGGGATTTTAATGTTGTGCGTTGGCCTCACGAACGTTCAACAATTTGCTTGGATTTTTCGGCAATGAATCAGCTCGATAGTTTTATTGATGGAGCACGTCTCTTGGATGTTCCTCTAGAAGAGAAACGCTTTACTTGGTCTAACAAGCAGCCGATACCGGTTATGTCGAGGCTCGATAGAGTTCTCCTGTCAGGGGTTTGGAACTCCCATTACCCTCTTATCAAGCTGTTACCCCTGGCTACAATTGTTTCTGATCACACCCCTTTGTTACTCAAGTGCCGGCAACTGACCACAATTCCAAAGCCTTTTAGGATGGAGCTCTTTTGGTTACACAACGAGCATGCACAGAGTATCATACACGAGGTTTGGCAAAAAAAAGCTTTTACGGGACAACCGTTAGATTCCTTCAATGCTAAAACGATTAACTTGCACAAAGCTTTAAGGGAGTGGCACGTAGCAAATTTTTCCATGTCCAATGTCTTTCATTATAATGCTCAGGAAATCGTCCATTGCTTGGACTCACTAGAAGAACTGAGGCAACTGACCCCTCTGGAAATACACTTACGAATTCTGGGCCGTCAACGGGCTTTTCAACTTGCTAGTATTAGTGAGTCGAGGTGGAGGCAAAGGTCTAGGGCCCGTTGGTTGAATAATGGAGATAGAAATACTAAATATTTTCATGCATTGGCTTCCTTCAGGAATAGAGCAAAGCACGTTTCTAAATTGTTGGTACAAGGAGCTCAGCTCACTGATTTTACTCGCATTTGTGATGCCTTTACCTCCTATTATATCCAGTTACTTGGAACAGAGGCGAATACCTCAAGCTTTGACCCTGCGGCCCTTTACACCACCCCTGATGTTGATCTTTCCAGCCTTGCAAGTCCTTTCACTCGGGCTGAAATTAAACGGGCCGTTTTTAGTTTATCCAATGATAAATGCTCTGGCCCTGATGGTGTACCCAATGAGTTTTACAAGTTGAATTGGGATTTGGTTAAGTAGAACCTTTTTGATATCTTCAGTTCATTGTTTAATGGAACTTTAGATTTGCAATCTAGCAACATTGCACACATTGTCCTATTACCGAAAGAGCAACATGCTTGCACACTTTCTATTTTTCGACCTATCAGTGTGATTGCGTATATTCCTAAATTAATCTCAAAGGTACTTGCCAATCGTTTGGCTGCCTTCATTCCGTTGCTAATCCCTGAATCGCAGACAGGTTTTGTTAGGGGTCGTTTTATTGCAGAGAACTTTATAGTTGCAAGGGAAATGGCATTCACAGTTCAAAAGCAATCGGAGCCAGCGTTTATCCTCAAGTTGGACTTCAACAAGGCCTTTGACTCAGTAGCATGGCCATTCTTGATGTCTGTTTTGCGCCGGCGTGCCTTTCCGGTTAAGTTCCTGCACTGGCTTCACCAAATGCTTTCTACCGCTTCTTCTTCCATCCTTCTAAATGGCCGTCTGGGTCCATCCTTTCAGCACAAGCGGGGGCTCCGTCAAGGAGACCCGATTTCCCCTTTCCTTTTTAATCTAGCGGTTGATGTTTTAAGCAGGATGCTGCAGGCTGCGTCTTTGACAGTGCCTCATTGCATTTCGGATAAACTGCAGCAGCCTTTCTTTTTGTTACAGTACGCTGATGACACGATGATTTTCTCAACGGCAAAGGGCACGGCAGTTCATGTTCTTAATAGTGTCATTCATGCCTTCTCCTTAGCTTCTGGGATTGAGTTGAATCTCAGTAAGTCAGCCCTCTTGACCTTCAATTTGCTCAATTATCAAGAGGAGGCAGTGCAGGCAACTTTACAGGTCCCAGCTTCTTCCTTGCCGCTGACTTATTTGGGACTTCCTCTCACTGTTCGAAGGCCCGATCGGCTGGCTTACCAAACTTTAATTGACAAAGTCCAAGGCAAGCTGGCGGGCTGGAAAAGTTCTCTACTTTCCAGGGCAGGAAGAGTTGTGCTAGCTGCCTCTGTCCTTTCTACCATTCCGGTGTATTTTATGACAGTTTTCAAGCTGCCGATTTGGGTTATCAAATCCCTGGATCGCATTCGGCGAAATTTTGTTTGGGGATCTTCTAACAACACTGGGGGCTCGGTGCATTTGCTTTCCTGGGATAGAGTTTGTTTACCTAAGACACTCGGCGGCTTTGGCTTAAGGGATTTGCGCCTACAGAACGTGTCTCTATTGCTGAGATGGTGGTGGCGACTTTACCATGACACAGACTCCTTGTGGAACAAGCTGGCTACCGTCCTCTACGGTAAAAGAAACTCCAACATACCTCCTTTGGCTTGGAATAAATGTGGCTCCTTCTTTTGGCACGACTTGTTCTCAATCAGAGCATTGTTTCAAGTCTCAACTTATTCTGTTATTGGGTCGGGTGTAAGCACTTTGTTTTGGTTCAATAACTGGGGAGGTGGTTTTCAGTACTTTTTCAACTCTCTTACTAAGCCACCGGTAAGAAGTGCTATTGTTTGACCCTAAAAAGTTGCCATACTGCTATATGGGATCAAATCCGTAATTCAAGACATAAGTGGATTGACATGAAGAAACGCAAGATACCCGTTCAAGGATACACGGAAAAAGACATGCGGAATTTAGGCAAGCTGATAAAAAAAAACGGTCCCATGATTAGAATACAAATGGATGCCTAATAGATTTCAGAGTTCTGTATTAACAAAATTTTACTTTTATTAATGAAATTTTATTTTCGTTAATAATATGAAATCTGTTAATACAAGGCCCATCAGAAATGTCGGCCCAATTGAAATCAATGTCCCATTCAAAATAAAAAATAAAGGAAGCCCACGACAGCCCATTTCAGTCTCGGCCCATTCTTCTTTTATTTTTCTAAGTGGGGCCCATTGTCAGAACCTTCTTCTCCTCCTCGCGAGCACAGAGTCGAACCACATTAAATCTTCGTCGCCTCCCCCTCTTTTCTGGGATTCAAAATTCGCGCAGATAACGCGCGATTGACCTGACACTATGGTCCCACCTGTCATTCTCCGTCTCTGACGCTCACTGGACAACTATGGATTCAACAGGAGACGCCGATTCATGTCCTCCGACTTGATTCACCTATTCTCCAAACTCAGAACCATATAATCGAGCGTCAGATCATATGACTGGGCCCACTCATCAGACCTTTGTCACAGCCCCATGTGTCAGAGAGACAATCAGAGCAACAACACCCTATTGATTCCGCTAACTCTCGAAGACTGACAACTGGGACCCACTCGGCAGGAAACAGATAGCAGTGGTTATACCTCAGTTTCTTTCTTTCCCTGACGATGGGACCCCACATGGTGAATAGCAATCAACAAGCATCAATGCAGTCAACAAACTTTCTTCCCACCTCTCTTTGATAATCAGGCCCCACTTGTCAGAACTTCCACCTGCCAAGCCAAATGACAGTTGCCAATTGAATATCCTCAACTCATCCTTTCCTGTGTTAGCTTTACCACACGCAAACAAAGCTGAATAAAAGCCTCTCTTCCTGACCAGTGAACCCCACACGCATTGTTATCTCAAGAAACCAATACTGAAGGGTGGACCCCACCCGTCACTCACTCTACTGCTGCCTATGTGGCATCCTTTGATTGGGTCCTGTCTTTTTTTTTGATGGAACACAAGCACTTATCTCCTTCCTCACTACATCATGAAACCCAACTGCTAATTACTAATGGCATCCCTTGACTAAATACCATTCATTATATCTCTCTTGGCAAGGAATGACAGAGATGAGAGGCCCACTTGTCATAGATACAACAATTGCACACATGACACCTCTTGATTGGATGATACAAGCCAACCAGGACTGTCCCAATGCCTCTTTAATTGACACCTGACAAAGCCTCATTTCCTTTGTGCTTTTGTGAGACAAACACATGATATAAACAAGGGGATTAAGGAGTATAACCACAGTTATGCTATATAAGGATGTGTCGTTTTTCAAATTGGAAATATTCCTCTTGGCATATGAACAAAATGCATCAAGAATGATTTCTCTAAGACTCAACCTAAATTCTTTTATGAGAACAGAATTGAAAACTCATGCAAGATTCTTGTAAAAGAAACAGCAACAAAGCATAATGTGCCTTATTTTACCTTGACAAATGACCTTAATGCAATGAAGCACAAGAATTAATGCCCTGGGCTTGAATAGAGTGGATTATTAACAGGCAATGGTTGTGCCAAATGCAATGGATGTTGTGGATTTCTTTCACTGGCGCCAGAAGCAAAATGAATGAGCAAAAAATGATAGTAATGACTATATGAGGTAGTTACATGTTGGTGGGGCAGTAAATGCCACAGTGGCATTCCTTTGTGAAAAGTCAAAAAACACCCTCAGGGGTATTTTGGTCCACTGGATTGCCACAGGAACACTCCCTCCATATTCCTATAAATAAGCCCCCAGACCCTCATACAAAGAAGGACACAGAGAGAGATACCCCCTCTTCACAACTTTCTTCAGTCCATATACCGTCTCCACCTCCCACAAGAGAGAAACACACACTACTTGTACACTGCTCATGTGTTGAGCAAACACTGTGAGTAAGAGAGGAATAGAGAAGAGTGTTGTTAGGCTAATAAAGAGAAACATTGTGTTGCTGCCAAAAGAAAGAAAAATGTAAGTTCTAGGGGCCTTGGCTCTTTGTACATAGAGCTCAAGGCCGTGTGAATGTATTTCTATACAAAGTATATATGTTATTGTTCTTCTCCTCTTCTTTTCTTTTTTTTCTTTCTTTACTTTCTTTGTTAATCTTGTTTGCCATTTCCCTTTTCCTTCTTCTCTTACACTGCAAACAAACAAAAACTTAATGAGATAAAGTAAAAAATATAAAAACAAGTAATATATCAAAAGAAATGGTCAAAGGACAGCAGGTACCTCATCCAGAGAGAGAATAAGCTCTCTGGATTGAAGCTCACATGAAGCCACCTCAGAGAGAGAATAAGCTCTCTGAGGCACACCATTTGAAGACATCTCAGAGAGAGAATAAGCTCTCTGAGACATGCCATGTGAAGACCTTCCAGGGAGAGAATAAACTCCCTGGAATGAAGGCCCTTTGAGTGAGAATAAGCACTCAAATGGTATTCCTTCATCAACCCTGTCAGCCTCATTGCCTCAACCTTTCCTTTGCCTTGCTAAAACCTGCCCATTTAGATGACATGCTGCCAGATTTGTGTCAATTTCCTAACCACCCAAAAACAAACCCCCACCATGCCTAAATGTTGCTTAAACCAAGCCCCCAATAACAGCCATCAAACCACATAAATTACCCTTCCTATCTCACATCTCTATAACAACCATTGAAGCCCCCTAAAACTCCTCTCTTGTCTTGTCAAAACCAAGCTGTACACGTTGTCATGATGCCCAATTTCTGTCAGCTCATAATGTCTATGTGCTGCCTGTTTCACAACTGCTACCAAACCTTAGCCATGACTCCACTAAAGTTTCTCTAGATATGAACAACTAGAAGTACCTCTCTCAATTCCTGTTAACCAACCCTTGGCCTACTAAAAAAAAAAAACTTTGTAACCCCCTCATCCATGTCAATCAAACCAAAAGCCTTCACCATGTCAAACCACTGTGCCTAGAGCAGCCATGTTCCTTTCAAACCCAGACTGATCGAAACACATGATGTTACCCTGTCAAATTACAACTATGCCTTCACTAAAACCTCCTCTATGTTGACCTATTAAAACCTTGCAAACACACAATAGAAAGGTTAACCTTACCTAATGCCATCGAGATCAAACCATGTCAAAATCATCAAATTGATACGGTATAACTTTCCCTTGAGTACCTTCTATCGCCAATAACCCATTGTGGTCAGAAAATCGCAAGCCAACAGGAGAAATATAGGAATGTGCTTACCTTCACAACCAAAAATCGTACCTCGATGAAATTCTTTGCTGAGACCCCCCAACTCCAAAATTGATGGTGCTGATAATCTCCTGCATATTTCAACATGCTCACAAACCGGTTTAATTGCTCCCAGAACCACCAGAAGGCTGTGTTGATTGACTCACCATGGTTGAATTCGTGCTGGGATGAAACATCATGCCAAAACCTCTATCACTCGAATCAATCCCGTGCCAAGCCTTTAGAAGGTGTCGTGATGCCACTTGATCAGGCAATTTGCTGTCGGTACAACCACAGAGACATAATTCCACCAACCCTCATCAAAACCCTAGTCTCGAGAAAGGAAACCAATTTCAACAAAGGGAAAGTCTCTACGCTCAACAATCGAGTCTCCTAGCACCAGGAAATCATCACGACGCTAGGCACTCCCTTCTTATCACTTGAGTGGCTCTCACTCAGCTTAACCTAGTAGCCATGGCGAAACAACTTCGGTCAGATCGAAAGAGGGAGAAAGGAGAAAAGAAGAAGGGAGTCGTTTATGTCCCAAATTTCGATGGACTTGGCACACTAAAGAATAACCATTGACGATGGGTCCCACGAACCGAAATAATCATCGGCTCACAACGAACCTAGTCCACAGAGCATGCAAACCACTTTCATAAACCCCGTCCCATTTCCTCTGATCTTCTGTGGCACTCATGTGCAACGAGTCGCTGACAGGCGACAAGAACCAACCATTCACCGACACCTGTCTCTTCTGTCAGGGGACACTAAAGAAGCGCTGACTCTCTCTCTATCGACTTGGTCCAATAAAATCCTGCCACGTGTCCGTATCTGATGAGCTGGACCAATCATATTGCTGGAAACCTTTGAAAATTCATAGAAAATCAACTGCAACTCGGAAAAATACAGATCCAATTTCTATGGAATCAGAAAATTATGAGGAATTTAACCATACCATGACCCTGATCTAAACCATGCCGAAACCAGTTCAGAACAATTAAAAAGGAGAATCCAGAACCTGACCAATCAAAGATTGCCACGTCATTCCCAGGATTATTCTAAAACCCAGAAAACTTCCAAAACTCACCAAAAATCCTAGGAAACCCAGAAAAATATGAGGAAAAATCCCAATAAATTCAGAAAATTACAAGGAATTTAATTCTGCTGAAATCATGACCAAAATCCAAACCCAAATCATCCTTTAACTACTCAACTGGTCAACCACTACTTGCCACCTCAGCAGAAACTTTGAAAATCCATCAAAAATCACAGGAAACTCAGAAAGCTACATGGAAAATTCCTGTGAACCCAGAAAAATATGAGGAACTCAACTGTATCAAGGATTTTGCCGAAACCCGACAGATGACATACTTGGTACCACAGCTACACCGAGACCACCGCCAAAACCTAAAACCCACATACCCTGAACCTTTCAGACCAAACCAATAAAGGGATGAACAATACTCTAATGCCAAACCAAAATTCAAAACCCAGTAAAGCCAATAAACCAATCCCTAAAGAGATCTAGCGGGGCGAAACCCGGAATTGTCTGAGCAGGACTAAATCGGGCAAAACTCTGAAACTCCATAACCAACTCTGATGACCACCAAAACCCAAAAGAATTAAGTTCAATGTTGAGAACCAGATTAGGGACTCAAAATCCCTTTTCAGAAGGTAGGAATAACCCAATTCCACCAGAAACAACCCTGTACCCCGGTAGATCCAGAGCCTGACGAGGACGAAACCTATCAGCCGAGGAACAGACCAACTTAACAAGGTGCACCAATCAACAAAAACTCCAACACTGGAATACCCAGAACAAAAAAAAACGAATAGTCTTGTGCCACGAGTAACCCAGATCCTGACAAGACTGGCACCCTATTACCCGAGGAACAGACCAACCAAGGCTCACCAAAACAAAAACCCAAAACCAAAACCAAAACAGCACTGAACCCCGGAGAAACCAAGTCCTGACAAGATTGGAATCAAACAACCGAGGAACAGCCCTATACAATCTAGCGGAAACCTAAATAAACAATCTTTGGTCGTAAACGAAATAGGTCGAATTGAGACTACACACATATACTGATCGTATTTCGCCAATGCGGTCAAGTGACCTCAATCTGAGAGCAAACAACAAGAAAGCTAAGGCCAACATTTCATTTGGGAAGATGAAATTAGCAACGATGCGAAGTTAAGTTCTGAGCATCTAAGCCAAAACCTTTCGACCCCGGTTACCCGAATTGTCAGTGGGTTTGATTTGGATAACCACCCGACTAAAAAGAGCATTAAACCGGCCGTCTGGGATGACTTGAGGAACCATTTCAGATACCATAAACCCTGGCTATTTAAGCAGCAAGACTCGGATAGTTTTGTGATAGGGATAAGATCCACCCAACAACCCCTGATATTCAAAAACTTTAATTGAATAGATCCGCAACAGGGATATCCCAAGGGAATAACTCAGGAGCTCTTCTTAAAAACTCCAACACACCAATTTTCGTCTTTCAGAACCATAACCTGACGGACCACATTTCAAGACTCTGGCGCCCAAACAAACATGTCAACCAATCTTGAGTAGCTACATGAGTCCCCTCTTCAGAGACAAGCCTCAAACTGACCTCATGAGATAATTCGGATATGTCATGACCCCTGAACCAATCTCAGGAGACAATTTGAACAAGTCACTGGCCCCTCCCGATTCTGGCGTCCGGCCAAACATCTAATCCAGTTCCGGATGACTACTTGAATCCCCCTTCTAAATATGAACTTCATATCGCCCTCATGAAAGCAGCTTGGGAAATCTGCGACCACCAAGTTGTCGGTAGGAGACGATTTGAACAGTCAACACCCAAATCATAATGCTCTTAAGGCTGGTCAGATCAACGAAGAATTTGATCTGGGGAGCCGCCCCTCGCGCTTAACCGGGACTCAGTATAGAACAACCCAAGGCACATGCTGAATCCTTAGAACATCAATACGCCAAGGCCTGATGTTTCCAACCAACTTGACATCCTAGTCAGAAACCAGGAACCAAGTTACCAACATCTGACTGGCAATCAGATGGACCTTTCCAATGATTCGATTGATCACCGAGTCATCCACCCTCTAACTAGACCCACTTGGCTGGCAACCAGGTGCATACTGCATTTCTCTCCACCTCAACTCCAAGCATCACGCTCGTATCTCTGACGGGCGGCTAACTTTGCATCATACTGGCATCCACCCCAAATTTTCGGTTGGCTCCCGAAGTGCTTACCGACGAGGTCGAGGCACATCAACTCTCAGTGGAAGTCAGACCATGATATCTTGATCAGGTGATTAAGATGTCTGCCACATACTCTATGCCAACGGATGAGTATAACCTCGATGTGCGAGACTGCCAGAGTGGTTCTGTCTCAAGCGTCACCCGCGCACCTCAATAACGCCCTTTACAGTCAGGCGTTAGACTGTTATCAGGAACAATAATCAGGGACATGATGATAACAGACAGAATGGCCGATATTACCGTCGCCGACTGGTATCGAGTCATTCACCCGTTCTCAGGAAAACGACCAATCCAAAAATTCCCAAAAAGGAGCCTTAAAATCAACCACATTGAACCCCCCCCCCCGAAGCTTAGACCTGAACAGGGTCTACGCGAATCCTCTCCAAGTCATCAGAATCCAAATAGGAGTCTAACTCAGATTCCTTATATCCTCAGATCCCAAATTCCTCATAGTTTCCTCATAATACCTATCAAGTGGCAAGAACTCAAATTCCTCACATCAGAACCCGAAAATCGAGATAACTTCCAGCAATCAAGGGTCCAAACCAACTGAAGAGCATCAAGCCGAAACCTCTACAAAGGCAACAACCCAACATCTACCAAGGCAACTCCAAAACCAAGAACACGGAACCAACTGTCCTGCGATCAAATCCATTGATATGTCAGAAAACAACAAAAAAAAGAAATAACCCCAAAACT
This sequence comes from Rhynchospora pubera, assembly GCA_028095005.1. Classification (NCBI taxonomy): domain Eukaryota; kingdom Viridiplantae; phylum Streptophyta; class Magnoliopsida; order Poales; family Cyperaceae; genus Rhynchospora; species Rhynchospora pubera. The sequence continues at coordinate 76,407,270 of CM051462.1, forward strand.
AAAAAGAAAAGAAGAATAACCCCAAAACAACAAAAAACTAAAAAACCTCAAAACACCAAAAATAGAACAAGTCTTTAGCCCCCCGTAAACGCTAATTGTGTTAGACAATTCCCTAGCTGTTTAAAGACATAGAATCCATCGATATCCCTTTGAGTTTCCAGATCTAGAGGTTCTCTCGACCATGTCAGAGGTAATTAACAGTAGGGGCTTGCGCCTACTGGAATAACTGACGAACCCCCCAAATAATAAACTCTCGTGGGAAGCATTAAGGCCGTACAGTTGTCTCACCCGTAAAGGAGACAGCCGTATCGTGACCTTAAGGCCCGCGAGAGGTATCTGATCCGTATGCTTTTTCCGCCCTCAGTCCGCCATAAACGGGCACCGTCACTCAACAACCGGGAGGGCGCCGAAAGGTGCGAGACAGGTCCTGGCACGCCCGGTGGGACTGTTTTCACCTCTCATCTGGGAAACTCAGTTTAAAGGAATATCAATGGATATAATGTATTAACACTAGGGAATAGCACTTTTCTTCCATGCACTGATGAATGAGTTGAGCACCTCTTACATTGTAGGGAAATGGCATATGACAACTTCAGCACGGGAAACATGAAGACTGGCCCTGGCATGACCGTGATTGGATCCATTCCGATTGCCGTGCCGCTGATTCGACTGGACAAGAACGGCCACCCGACGACCGCTCAGACAGAGAAGCAGTTCGGCCACCGCAAGGAGCAGTCAGACACTACAGCTGTCACGATTGCCCAGACACCCACATCTTCTAAACCAAGACTCACCAGAAGGGTCAAGGTTTCGGAGATGGAAGCACTACGAGCTTGCCAGAATGAGCTGGACGTGGAGACTGACTTACCAATTCAGAACTCCTTTTCCCCGCTCCGAGCTACAAAATGGAAGTCCCAGAAAACACGCCTTCTGGCCTGGAGGGACATCCCCACCCGCTTCAAGTCCACCACAATACCGACCGATAGATCAAATCGGAGGATCACCCTTCCGGAAAAGATCCAGAAGATCTATCATCACATCAGGAGCCACCAGGGCAAGAAGAAGGGTCACAACCTACCACCACCCCATGGCTCAAAACAGGAATACCGTGTTCCTGTGCACCGGAGGCTCACCTTTCCACGCAGGGGGCAAGCCTCAACCAGACCACCACAGAGCGGAGGTTCTCATCAGGATCGACGTGTCTCTGTCCATGAAAGGTTGACTTACCCAGACTGCCCAAGCCAACCGAAACCCCGTACAACCGAAACCGAGGACTTCTTCACTATTAATGCTATAGGCATTGATGGAGACCCCGATAACGATGAACCCCACTACTCCTACACAGCAGGGGATGAGGAAACCGAACCCCAAGATCCTGAGATCGAAGCAGTAATGACTCGCAGTCTGGTCGCCCACACTGGGGAACGACTAGAAACGGGTCAAACCATCAACAACGGTAGGAAAAGCCGCAGAATCAAGAGCAACCCTTCCACTAAGGGGGAGATTCCTGTTTCCGTGACAGACTCTCCCAAGAACGAAGAAGAACTTCAACAGGAACCCATTGCTCCAACTGACGGAAGTGCCAGTGACGAAGAACACGACACAAGCGCGCGACTGGAAGAAAAATTGGAACAAATGGCCCAGCAAATTGAGATCTTCCGGAAAGAGAATGCCAAATTGAAAGAACGGCTTAGGAAGGAACCATGTGATGATGGCACTCGTTTCAACTCAGGGAACGGGGGAAGAAATCAGAATGAGGGGTCAAAGAGAAGCCCAACTGTCAGAATGGGAAAGAAAGCCATATCCATCGAAGATGAAGGAGGAGAGGAAATGGATACTCCTCTATACCCTCCCAAAACCTCTACGACTATCAAGAGATCCGCCCAGTCACTAGCAACCTCACCCAGTGGGATAACCAGTGATGATGTGCAAGACCTGATTGTCAAGAAGATGAGAGAATTAGGAGTAGAAATTCCTGCCAGACCCAAAAAGAGGATAGGAAGACCCTACCCCAGACATTTCGATGATGAACCATTTCCCAAGAGATACACCTTGCCTAGGTTCAGAATGTTCGAAGGGACAGGAAACAAGGTTACCCCTGAACAGCACCTAGCCCATTTCGTCACTGCCTGTGGCGATACAGCCAGCAATCCTGCATGGCTACTCCGTCAATTCCCTCAGAGTCTCGCTGGAGTTGCATTCGAATGGTACGCATCATTGCCGGAAGATAGTATCAACTCATGGGAAGAAATGGAAGAAGCTTTTTGTTCCAAGTTCATGGTATTGGCCCAGGATGTGACATCCATAGACATGGCAAACCTGAAACCTGAAACCGATGAAACCATCATGGAATACATCACCAGATGGAGGAACATGAGCATCCGATGCCAACCCCCAATGACCGAGGCCGAACAAATCAAAACCGTCCTGAACAATCTGCCTGGATGGATCAGACCTTACCTAGTTTCAACCAAGATTATAGGCTTCAGAACTTTGGTCACCGTGGTATCCAAGTACGAAGCCCTGAGGCAAGAAGGACTGATTCCTGCAACTCCACCTTATCCCAAGAAAGAGAAAGGCAAAGACAAGGACAAGAAAGGTCGACCCAGGAAATCTGATAAATCGGTAGCCGCGACAAGTCACGATACCAGCCTGGAGGAAACCAAACCGAACTACCGCAGAGAGCCTGATCAACAGAGACCTAGGCGCCCTACCCTGAGTGAACGAAGGAAACAACCTTATTCCTTCAAGAAAGAATATGTGGGAGACCTCTTTAAGATCGCACTGGAAAAGGGAATTTCTTTACCTACCTGTAGACGTCCTGATGAGGAGAATAAGAAGGATGATCCGAATTACTGCCTGTATCACAGAGTTTTGGGTCACACTCTTGAGGAATGCTATGTCTTTAAAGATTGGATAGAAAGACAAGCACAGGAAGGTAAGATCATTATTCCGCGAGAAGCACGGCAAACCCCGAAGCCGCACTTCCAAGTCAACATGGTCTCTACTATGGAAGAAGGAGAAGGGAAATCCTCACAACCTTGGACCCTTTGCCTATCCCAAAAATCGAAGAAAATGCTCAGAAAGATGCATGATGAACTTCTGCATGGGAACCGGAGCTAGGCCCCCGTAAAAGACGCTCCACCACCAAGGACGATCATCAGTCGTCCGAAAGAAAACAAAAAGAAAAAGCCAGTAACCTTAGCCAGGGCTAAGAAAATGGCAGGGATCAAAGAGCCAGCCGAACGGACAGAAGAGGAACTTGTTCAAAGCAAACCTACGCCCGTCACCTTGGCAGACTTTTTCCCACAACAGTTCCTGACATCCTCTGCCAAAAGGAAGTCTGGAGAATCAAGCCGCCGTCCATCTCAGAATGAACCAGAACATTGCAATGGTATCACAATGGGAGACTCTAGAGACGAGCGGACGACAACACCCTCCATCAGAAAAATGACACGCACAGCTCGCATTTCCGTTGGCGCGCGAACCCTACGAGAAGAAGCAGAACTGATGCAATCCATCAATCCTGCAACCACGGAAAAATCCAAACCAACAGCTCAACAGTGTCCATTACCTGCAGCAGAACCTTCACAGATTTGCCATCAGGGCATAACACAAGGAATTGCCGGCCTACAGGAAAATTTTGAACACTGTTACTCGCTTAGTCTCACCGGTCATGACGAAGAAGAGCCTCTAGAAAATAATCTGGGAGAAATCCAATCAGACGGTGAAAATTTGTCGGATGAAGAGATCACTCTGGCAGACTATCTCGACTTCTACCCTGAAATGCGCGAAGTATTTCGTTTAGTCATGAACGAAATAAGGACCTCTCAGGGAATGGAACCCATTGAACCAGCCAACAGTGAAGAATCAGAAGACGAGATTGAGTTTTCCTTCCACCAATTAAACCTGGGAACAGAAGAGGGCACTGTCAATTTAGGCTGGGGAACCAGCGGAATTGTTGCCCAAGGATGGGGAGACTCAGAACATGAAACTGAACTGCACACAGAAACCCTTCAGAACGCTGCCGTCTCAGAACCAAGTCACATTGAAAACAGCCATAACCCTTCTGACCCTGGGGGCAAAAGCGGTAGTACCTCGCTTCCAGAAAGGCCGGATCAGGCAAGATCACCCATACAATTCCGGATTGAACCAGGCCCTCAGCTAGTCGCTCGCGGCGTCCATGCAATAGAAGGCACCTTTCCAGCCAGTCTTAGCGATTCGCGGTTAAGAATAACAATCTTTGCTGAACCACGTGAAGAGGAAGTGGAACTTAACTCAGAAGTGCTGAAAGAAGTGCTCCATTTGGTCCACGTACAAATGAGGGAAGAGATGCATGGAAGAGGGGAAATAGTCAATGGATATCCCTCTGCCGTGCGTGAAAACCCAGATAAGAGCGAGACCGATCCTCTGACCTTTCGGATCCGAAACGAAGGTTACCATGACCGTGAACTTGGAAAGAGACCATGTTACCCTGGCGAGGAAGAAGGTCCGAGCTTTTCCAGGGATTCTGATAACGAGGAAGTGAATTTCACTATCCCAGAGAAATTAGAACCAAACGAGAGACCGTCAATAATGGGCGAAAGACAAGACATGGAATATGAGATTGTTCCGGGACCTCTGTCAGCACCTCTGGGCATCCAGGACATTGAAATTGCATTGCCAACAGACCTGGGAGATTCACAGCTCACTGTGAATATCACCACGGATCAAGGCGAAAGATTATCTGAGATTGAGCCTCGTGTGCTTGATGAAATTCTTCAGATAGCCTACGAGAAAATGGTAGAAGTAGCCGTTAACCGAGGTGAACTGCAACCACCAGATAGCTCAGATAATGGAGAGGCTACAGCGAATGTCTTGGATCAAAACGGTCAATGCACGCATGGCCAAAGCGATTATCCCATTCAGGCAGAACAACATTCTGACGGAGAAACTTCATCACTGGAATCTTGCCACAACATAGGGATACACATACCCTCACCCTGCGAGTCAGGCGATGACGAAATTGACCCAAACCTCCTTGAGAATGAAGGATCTGAAGAGGATAGTGCAAGCAGCAGTTCCTCGTCACAAATAGAGAAGAGGTTAGTCAGAATCGAGATTGCACCGACCTCCGAAATGGAAGCTCAAGGCATATGGGGGATAGAGATCGTTCCAATCCAAAGAATCTACCCTAGATCTAGAGTAATTCTCCTTATCGAAGGGCGACCTTACCCAGAACCCCGTATAGTCCGAGAAGCACGCCAGCTTGCACAAGATAAACTGGATGAGATCAAACAGGCCATAGCTGAATCCCGTCCAATATCAGAGATTGAAGGTACTCATGTCGTGTTCAGATACGCCAACCCTGACGACGACAGTGAAGATGAATACCGTAACCTAACCCCAATTCCCCCAAACCCAGAAGAATCACATGAGTGTCGCTTCGTAGAAATGGAGGAAGAGGAAGGTGAATCTCTAAACCGACCAGAAGACCCATTAGAACAAACCGGATCAAGCCCTTCAACCCCAGGAGAAGGGTTGACACAGGTGGTACCTGATGAGTCAGAATATCAGGAGGCCCGAGTCATCCATGTCCCCTTGACTGAACACATCTCCCTCTGCACTTTCATTCCTTTTGAAAAGAGGAAACTCCCCATCAAGAAAAGGAAAAGACCTGATCCTACGACACCCTTTCCTTGGATGGATGGATGGAGAGATCCAGAGACGATTCACGAGGTGATTGCAAGACATGAAGCCCGGATGAGCGATGCTGAACTCCTTGAACACTTCCAATTGCCACTTGATACCAAGATCACGGTCGAAAAGAGAAAGAAACCCTCTAAAATTGGAATAACGCCATGCTTGTGCCATCGATGTCCAAAATGGGGAGTACTCTATGACTGTGAAATGAGGCTTGAGATGTCCTTCGAAACCCTCAGGGATCACATGGAGGCGGAGCCATCAAACACCAACCCTCCTACCGAAACTCTAACCACTCGGGAGCCATACATGACAGAACCTGACAGGGGAAAGGCACCTGAGGAACCCAATCCAGTAAACGAAGCGGAACCTATCCCAGACTCTGCGGATATCCCAATCGAACACTGGTATACCACCATATGGGAGCAAGGAGAATCGTCCCAGGCAGCTCAGGGAAACGAGGATCAAGAATATTTTCAGGAAATGCTCGCGATAATTCAGGAGGTATGTGATATGCCAACCCCAGAAGCTGAAGGCTCTCAGCCGAAGGAAAACACTACCACACTGGAGGCACCAAATCCCAGAGCAGAAGCAAGACTGACTCAGAATGCAGAGACGGACGAAGATTACGATTCGCCTCTCACTGCAAACCCAGAAACCTATCCTGATTGGCCTCGGCCTCATGGAGAAGAAACCTGTCATGCGATTGATTCCTTTGGTACTGATTCCGACTCAGAATCCGACGGCACAGCCCCAAGACTCTGTGTTGAACTCCTTGCTGAAACCTCGATAAGGAAGAAAGACAAGGGAATCATTATCAAAGAACAAAGCTCACGCTCGCCAGATCATAAAGGCAAGGGATTGGTTGAAGACCAAGGTGCCATGCTTCGCAGAATGGAAGAGAAAATGAGTATATACTGTGATCTGCTCGCAGTAGTACATCAACAGAACTTGACCATACTAGCTACCCTGGAATCACTATGCGACCTCGCGATTACAGATAAGCGATCCAGTGAAGAAGTAATCCAAGCAGTCATGGCAAACCTCCGTTCCGCCAACACGGAAGAACCAATTCAACCAGTAATCACAGAAAGGGCCAATGAATCGGGGAACGAGCATGTTCATCAGCCTGAGGGAAACCGTGAAATAGTGGGTTTACCAGATAAAGAAGCCCTACCTGCATCCCGAGAAACACCACTTGCTTCTCATGGTCCATCTGAAAACATGCCATCGCAAGAAGAGAACCAACCGATTGGAAGTTCACTTCAAGAAGAAGGTCAAACCAGCCAAGTTCCTGAAAATCGAGAATGGGGGCAAGATAGAGCTAATTCTGACGATGAAGCTCTGAAATTTCCCATTGAATCAAGCATCAAGAAAAGTTCTCCTGAGCGAATTACAGAGCAGACCAATCAGGAACCTGAGCAAACAAATAGACCAACATCCCAACTGAGACCGATCAGAACTCGCAGGACTACTGCACGAAGGAGAGATCGAGCACAAGAGGTCATTGATGCGCTAGCTGAGCGAGTTGAAGTGGTCCCTCACGCAAGATCACAAGCCAGGCATCAACCTATGACCGCCATTCGATCCAGCTCTTATAGGAGAAACCGCCAGAGAAATAGACTCCAGATAGACCGAGAGCATTCGACTGCCTCGGAAACTCATCTCAATCGGAGAGCATTTCTGGCCCAAATTAGAGCAAATCTCGCCCTAAGACCACCCACTACCCCAGTTGAGAGGTATGAGAGGCAACTGTATGTGCCACGCAGGCGGATAAGAGGGAGCAGCCCCTGCCTTCCTTCTATTCCATGCATAAGAAGCGCTCGAAGACAAAACAGAACTGGATTTTGCCTCTACCACCAGGAACAGGGGCACAGCACCAGTGAATGCCCAGCCTTTCATAGGTGGTTGACAAATGAACAAAGATTGAGGCGAGCCAGAACGCAGAGAGCATCCAGGACGAGGGATACTCGACCACATAATACCCCAATGAGACAAACAACATGGGAAGAACTCTTGGATTTATCAGATGACGAGTTCGTTAACATTGTCACCTGTGAATATGACCCAGATGAATCATGGTCGTCTACCAATGGATATGACAGTGCGAGCAGCGTCACGGATAATGAACATCACAACCGTCCTGATGAGGACCCCATTGTGATGTCCCCAAGAAGGCCAATTTTTGAAGGAGACTCCTGTTCCTTAGGAATCCTATTTGACGCGGAAAAGGAAGACAACGAGTGCAATGTTAATCTCCGCTCTGGTACCTATATTCCGGAACGACAACCCCCAAAGGAAAAAGGGAAAGTCTCCCAACCTGCCAAAGGGGCCCCAGAAAGGATTGAGTTGGCAAATGGTTACAATATCCTATCTCACTTACGGAAAATACCAGCGCCGCTCAGTGTCTTTGATGCTCTGATGATGTCGGAAGAGCTGAGAAGGACACTAATCCACGCTCTGCAAAATCCAGAAGGCTTTCAGTCTTGTCTAACCAACGAAGAACCTGATGAGGTCGCCTATACTGATCCAGCCGAACTTATCACTTTCACAGAAGAAGATTTGCTGATCGGAACTGCTGTACATAACCGACCACTCTACATCTCAGGGATAACACGAGGCAAGACCATAAAGAGGATATTGGTAGACCCAGGATCTTCAGTAAATATTCTCCCACTAAAAACCTTACAGTGCCTTAACCTGGATATTAGGCATCTATCCAAAGAGACCCCTTCGATTCGAGGATTCGACCAGCATCCGCAAAAATCACTGGGGGCAATCACTCTCCCTCTCCAGGTTGCCGATCTGAAGACCAACGTCAAGTTTTACATCATTGATGCAAACACATCATTCAGAGCCTTGCTAGGACGACCATGGTTGCACGAGAATCACCTAGTTCCATCAACCTTGCACCAATGTATGAAGTATGTCGAAAATGGTCAGCAGAAGACGATCAAAGGAGATAAATACCCTTTCTCAGTGTATGAAGTGCACTTGTCAGACGCCAAGTACTTCATACCTCAAACCTGCGAAGAAAACGCAACCTCGATCCCGCGGAGACAAAAGCCTGAACTGTCCGAGACATCAGGAGAAACTCAGCCCTTTCCCTCCAAAGACATGAAGACAATAAGGGTCAGATTCGTAGTTAAGGAGCCGACAGACAAGCCTCTGCAAGGCGAAGGCATGAGACGGGGACCTGTGAACGGCGCGTCTGGTGAAGACAGCAGGACAGACGAAAACCCCTCATCACGAAGCAAGAGCAGTCGTGACCCCACAGACGACAATTCTATTATCAAGGGATGTCACATGGATCTGACTCCCAGAGAGTTAAACCAGGTCAACCAATTGGAGATCTTCTTAGTACCAGCCAAGATTGAGTATGTAAAAGGGAGGAAAACCAAGCAAGAACCCATCCTTTTCTACACCAATGGCGGGACTCAGAAAGACTCAACTTCTGATGAAAGACCGAAGAAATGGTTAAAACAAGAGAACTCTCAACCCGTGCCGATACAAATCCCAGGGAATTACAACAGAGAACTCACTCCTCTCTTCCAGAAATTCCAACATTCAGACCAGACAAGATCAAACCTCTTTCAGAAATTATGGGATATAAGTTCCTCTCCGATTAAAAGATTCGATGGCACGGAAAGGCGTGTCAAAGGCGTCGGATATCATAGAAAAAGGAGAAGAATTCACATGAGAAAACCCTATGAACGTTTCTGGAAAGTTAACAATCCAACCTATCTTAGAGTCAAGGACAAGAAAACTGAGGAATTGTCTTTCACCTGCTACGCAACAGATGAAGCAGGGGACAAAATGGAAGATCAGTTCATATTGGCCGCCAAGTCAGCCCCAAAAGAACTCGAAGAAGGAGGACAAAACACAGTAGATGAGCTAGAGGAAATGAACCTTGGGACCTCAGAAGACCCTAGGCCCACCTTCGTAAACGCAACCCTATCTACTGAGAGAAAGGAAGAGCTCAGAGTACTTCTCACCAAATACATTGACTGTTTCGCCTGGACATACAGCGAAATGCCTGGTTTAGATCCTGCCGTGGCAGTTCACAAATTGAAAATAGACCCAAACTTCAAGCCTATCAAGCAAGCGCCTCGAAGGATGCGAATTGAATTGGAGGAAAAGGTCACAGCAGAAGTGAAAAGGCTGATTGAAGCAGGGTTCATTCGTGAGGAAGAAACCCCTGATTGGATAGCCAACATAGTCCCTGTCAAAAAGAAGAACGGTCAAATTCGGGTTTGCGTTGATTTCCGAGACCTCAACAAGGCATGCCCCAAAGATGACTTCCCATTACCCGTAACTGAGATCATCATTGACCATACATCTACCTATGAAGTTTTCTCTTTCATGGATGGGTATTCTGGATATAATCAGATAAGGATGGATGAGGAGGATCAGAAACACACCGCCTTCAGGACACCCATAGGCATCTACTGTTACAAGGTCATGCCCTTTGGACTCAAGAATGCTGGGGCAACCTATCAGAGAGCCATGACCAAGATCTTCGACGATCTCATACACAAGGTAGTGGAATGCTACGTAGATGACCTAGTTGTGAAAGCACGCTCCCTGGACGAGCATCTGCAGCATCTGAGATTAGTCTTTGACCGCCTGAGAGCTCAAGCCCTTAAGCTCAACCCACTGAAGTGTGCCTTTATGGTAAAGTCAGGCAAATTTCTGGGTTTTGTGGTCAGACACAGAGGAATCGAAATTGACCCAGCTAAAATCAAGGCGATCCAAGAACTACAACCTCCACGCAACCTGAAACAACTACGGTCCTTACAAGGGAAGTTGGCCTACATCCGCAGGTTTATCGCAAACCTCTCTGGGCGGATCAAGCCATTTACCAATCTCACAAAGAAGGATGTTCCTTTCAGATGGGATGATAAATGTCAGAAAACTTTCCAAGAAATCAAGGGATACCTGCTCAACCCGCCTGTTCTTTCAGCGCCCATTCCTGGAAAACCACTCATCCTGTACACCACAGCCTTGGAAGGTTCTCTGGGGGCACTTCTCGCGCAAGAAAATGAAGAGGGAAAGGAGAATTCACTCTATTACCTTAGCCGTATGCTAGTAGGAACAGAGCAATCCTATTCACCAATCGAAAAACACCGTCTAGCCTTAGTCTTTGCTGTTAAGAAACTGAGACACTACATGCTAGCCCACAAGGTCACCCTGATTTCAAGATTCGACCCCCTGAAATTCCTCATGACTCGACCCATGCTTACTGGTAGATTGGCAAGGTGGGCTGTCACCTTAATGGAATTTGACATCACTTATGCGCCTCAGAAAGCAATAAAAGGTCAAGCTCTCGCCGATTTTCTGGCACATCACCCGGTCCCGGATGACTCTCCTCTGGCATGCGAATTCCCAGATGAAGAGGCAAGTTTAGCCCAGGAAGAGGAAGAGCCTTATTGGGAGATGTATTTTGATGGTGCGTCATCCGTCCAGCCAGCCATCAGACCAAAGTTACCTAGAGTACGAGCCGGAATCGGACTAGTCTTTGTCACACCTGAAGGAGGCATTTTACGATACTCATTCTCGCTCACCGAACCCTGTACCAATAATGAGGCAGAATATGAGGCATTGATCGCCGGACTTGAAACTGCTCTGAGTATGAATATCAGACGACTGCGAGTATACGGAGACTCACAATTGGTCCTCAATCAAGTGACAGGCAAGTATCAGACTGTCAAACCTGAAATGGCTCGATACCACAGGAAAGTACTTGAATTGATCGTTCAGTTCTCGCAAGTGATACTGGAGAAGGTCTCAAGAGCTACAAATGGAAGAGCCGATGCGTTGGCAAGATTGGCCAAGGAAATGGGTAACCCTGATGAGGATGAATTACAGATTATCGTCCGCAACCGGAGATCGTTAGCACCCTATTTCGCAAGCCTGAATTCTGAGGAAGAAGAGGAAGAAAGTGTTTCTTTCATAGAAGCTATGAACCTCGAAAAAGAAAAGGGTGAAGATAATACAAAAGAGAGGGAAGATGAGGATTGGAGAAAACCCTTCTTGGAATATTTTCAACAGGGAATCCTACCAAAAGATAAGCCTCTCAGGGAACAAATCAGAAAGCGGGCCCTCCGTTTTGTCTATGTCAACAATACCCTCTACCGTCGATCCTATGATCAGTTATGGCTACGGTGCATCTCAGGAAAGGAAGCACAACAAGTCATGCAGGAAGTCCATGCAGGAGTATGCGGGGCCCACCAATCGGGTCCTAAAATGAGACTTCAAATCAAACATCTGGGATATTACTGGCCTTCTATGGTAGCCGATTGCGAAAAGCATGCTAGGAGGTGCCACGCGTGCCAGATCAACGGAGACTTCATACACCAGCATCCAAACCCCTTGCATCCAACAGTAGCATCTTGGCCATTTGATATGTGGGGGACCGATATTATTGGACCGATTGACCCTCCTTCTGCGAAAGGACACAGATACATTCTTGCCGCCACTGATTACTTCTCAAAGTGGGCCGAAGCCGAGGCATATAAAGAAATCAGAGCAGAAGATGTGGTCAGATTCTTCAAGAAGCACGTCCTATACTGATTCGGTACTCCGCGGAGGATCATTTCAGACAATGGAACGGCTTTCAAGAGTATAAAGGTCTATCACTTCGCTCGGCAACACAAGATAGACTGGAGATACTCCTCAATCTATAACCCCAGAGCCAACGGTTTAGCAGAAGCTTTCAACAAAACCCTAGTACGCCTCCTGAGGAAAATGACAGGGAAAACATATCGTGAATGGCACGAGAAGTTACCAGAGGCACTTTGGGCATATAGAACAACGGAACGAACTCCCACCCAGTCTACACCATACTCCCTGGTCTTTGGAGTAGAAGCAGTCCTTCCGTTGGAGGTTGAGTTGCCTTCATTAAGGATAGCCATGCATAATGAGATGCCATTCAGCAAACAAGCACAGCTGCGGCTCGAAGAACTTGAAGCCTTGGACGAAAAGCGCTTGATTGCTCAGCAAAATCTCGAACTATACAGAGCTCAAATGACAAGGGCCTATAACAAGCTTACCCGTCCTCGTACATTCCAAGAAGGCGAGTTGGTGCTGGTATTAAGGCGACCGATACTAGGAAGGCACCACGGCCCTAAATTCTCACCCAACTGGGAAGGTCCTTATATAATCGACAGAGTCTATGAAGGAGGAGCATACCTGCTGATCGACAAGGACGGAAATCATCTCATGACTCCAATCAGTGGGAGATACCTGAAGAAATACTACGCCTAGTGTTTCGCCTGTATGCAAAAAATAATAATGTAACAAAAATAAAAAAATAAAAAAAAATAAATAATAAACAAAAACACAAAAAATAATAAAGGAGGTGCCCCATGAAGTTTAAGCCTCTGTGGCGTCTGAGGGCACACCCCGGTGCTCGACTAGCCATGTCTTGTAGCACCAGAGACCATGTCCTATGAATCCCTCTAAGGACTAGAGTCTCAAACCACAGCTAGTATTGAGGAAGACTGTGTGGCTTCTGAATGTACAGGCAGTGGAAATTCACCCCAACCGCCCAATGAAAAGGCTTTAAGGTTCACCCAGCCTTAAGGATCATTGAGGGCACCCCCCCGGTGCTCGACAATCTTTGTCTAGTAGCACCAAACCAGTCTTGGAGGTCATTCGCTCGCAACCCACCGTGGTCAACCAGAAGAATCCTGGCTCTGCCCAGCAACCGATGGAGAAGAGACAACCGACATCCTCGACAAATCCAACCGCCCAATGAAAAGGCTCTAAGGTTCAACCAGCCTTAGGGATCATTGAGGGCACCACACACCACCCCCTGGTGCTCGACAATCTTGTCTAGTAGCACCAAACCAGTCTTGGAAGTCATTTACTCACAACCCACCATGGTCAACCAGAAGAACCCTGGCTCTGCCCAGCAACCGATGGAGAAGAGACAACCGACATCCTCGACAAATCCAACCGCCCAATGAAAAGGCTCTAAGGTTCAACCAGCCTTAGGGATCATTGAGGGCACCACACACCACATCCCCAAAAACCTTACAGGCCTCGATTGACAACATCGACTTCAACAATCAGGCCAAACCCCCCAGTCTTGTTAGTTCGCTCGATATGATGAGAATACTCTGATAGCCCTTGATGGAGGATTGACTATGTTTCGATCGCATAGAGCCCCACTGGAACGCTATCTCAGAGAATGTCTGACTCGAAGCTCTAACAAACACCAGAATCACACAGGGTCGCTACCAGAAGACAGACTCCTTCCGTTTCCCAAACCAGGACACTTCGGAGAAGGAAAGTCTCAACCGCCTCAACCTCCCCTCAAAGGAAACAAGATGATAGGGGGCAACCGAGAGCGATCCCTGAAGAAACCAAAAGGAACTCAACAAAGAAGGAATTCCCCCTTTTTTGAGATCCAATAGCCTGACATCTGCTTCAAGGATAACCAGCATAGAGTGGCTATGCTATAACTATTCTAGTTGCAAGAAGTCCCACCGGAACACTACCTCGGGAGACACCCAAAACCATGGAATCAGCAGAGTCGCCATCAGCACCCGGATTCCAATCAGTTCCCCAAACCAGGATGCCTTGGAAGAAGAAAGTCCCAATCACCTTAGCCTCCCTCCAAAGGAAGGAAGATGACAGGGAACGACCGAGAGCTATCCCGGAAGAAACAAAACGAACCCGACCAGGAGAAAACTCGTGAAACCCAATAACCTCAACGAGTTACTCCGAGAGCATCGACAAGAAGCAGTCACACCTTGGCTACCCTAATCCCGGAAAAGTCCCACCGGAGTGCCGCCTCAAGAGATGCCTGACTCGGAATTCTAATGCCGGACACTTCCTCCAACCTCCCTTCGAAAGAGGGAGACGACAGGGAACAACCGAGAGCTATCCCTGAAGAAACTAGAAGGGCCTCAACAAGGAAAGATTTTCTCTCCAATGACCCCGACGAGTTGCGTCAGGAACAACCAACATGAAGTGGTCGCACCGTGACTACTCCAACCACCAAAGTCTCGCCGGAGTGCCACCTCAGCAGATGCCTGATTCGGAACTCTAACGTCGGACGCTTCCTTCAACCTCCCTTCGAAAGAGGAAGACGACAGGAAACCACCTGAGAACTATCCCTGAAGAGACTAACAGGGGGTTCAACAAAGAAAGAATTTTCTCTCTTCAATAACCCCGACAATTTACCTCAGGGATAACCAACATGGAGTGCCCATGCCGCAATCGTCCTAATCACCAGAAGTCCCACCGGAGTGCCACCTCAGGAGACGCCTGACTTGGAACCCCCAACACTGGATAAAAGCTTTTGGGAACAAGGACCTCCGCCTCTTTTCCCAGACCTGGACTCCTCACCACTCCAACCTCCCCTTAAAGGAAGGCAGGGGGCAGGAGGAAATATCCTGAGAGCTATCCCTCAAGAAACCAAAAAGAGACCCAACAAGGAAAGGATTTCCTGGGATTTAAACCAGGAACCACTAATTTTGAGTCACATGAAAGGATGATGACCTTGGTCCTCTCTCCCCTTGAAACCTCAAACCTTGAGCCACAGACTTCCCCGGCTATCCTAATCCTTCCCTTTCAAACAAAACCAGGTCCAAAAAACTCCCTGTAACCCATTAAAATAGGACGATTTCAATTGACCCTGAATACTGGGCTGCACGAAACGCAAATGACCCTAATCTTCCGCTTCCCGGATGATTTGGATCAAGAGCTCCCCTAAACTGCAACCAAATACACCTTAATACCTGTCCAACTAGAATTCGGAATTGAGCAACCTCTGATCAAATAGTGTGAAGGCACTATTCTGAGGTCAACAGACCGAAACCTCCCCTGACTAAAGAGAATGAAGGAAATCCACGCATCACAAGTCAGAGCCAAGACCACGAGCATCTTCGCCCCATTTCGTCTGATTTGTAATCAGACAAGCCTAGGAAGATTATGCCCTCTCCAAAACCAATTCTTACCCACTCACATCAGCATCAACTTCAATTCAAAGGATCCATTACCTTTTCTGATCAATCCCACTGAAATCAACATCACCCATTCCTACTCGACTGCCGAATAATAAAAAAAAAACAAAAAAAACAAAACAAAAAAAACAAACCAGGATGATTCTGCTAGCAGCAGGGTTGTGCTACACCTACTATCCTATCGACCCCCTCACATGAAGTGGAAGCCAAAAAAAATCAACCTACCTATTAACCTATTTTCTACTGACATAGTTGGTATCACTGCGGAATGTGTTGGAATACCTATGGGCTCTGGTGCGAATTAACCGTTGGACTACCCAAGGGACCCGGCGGACCGGTTTGTATTAGCTTACCCATAGGACCCAGTGCGGACTAAACTGAGATCAACTCTACTAACCTATTTCCCTGCCGACGTGGTTGGTTTCAATGCGGAAAGTGTTGGAATACCTGAAGGACCCGGCAGATCGGATGTTGGATTACCCAAGGGACCCAGCAGATCGGTTTGTTCTGGCTTACCCAAGGGACCCAGTGCGGACTAAACTGAGATCAACTTCACCCGCCTATCTGACTTTATCAATGTTGTCGTAATTTGTGTTGGAATACCTGAAAGCCCGGAGCAAATCAACTGTCTGGATTACCCAAGGGACCCAGCTGACCAGTTTGTTCTGTCTACTTGCAGGACCCAATATGGATCCGACTCAAAAAAAAATATCATCAATCAAATGCTTTTCCACTTCACTACAGTCTACCCTGGCGCCCCCAGTGCAGACTAGCTTATTCTGGAAAATCCTGGCTCCAGAACAAGCCCAATCAAGGTCAACCCCATCCTTTTGCACACCTCACTTCAGAAATCAGCCCTTATCATACGCATCCGGCTAGCAGTTGGGTGTAACATTGCTTCACCTCGTCTGGTGTCCATTCAGATGAGTTAAGATAATTCTATCGGCAGCAACATCACCTTCCCCAGTCATCGTTGATTTCAACCATAACATGGATCAATTCTACGGATACCTGATCAGCAATCGAGAGTGTCTCCACCTCGCCTCGCCTGATCACCAATCACACAAAACCTTTGAATAGAATTTGTGACCATCCCTCACCTACTCTATCACCCTTCCTTACCTGGTCTTGATACGCCTTGCACTGACTCACTCAGAGGAGCAACGCCAGTTCGATTAAGACCGACTTCATCCCACACTCAACCGATGCCATGAACCCAAAAGACCCTTGGAGAGGTCAAGGACAGACCGACCATCAAATACGAGACGGCCTGTGAACTCCACCTAGAAAAATAAAACCTTATCCCACCACATCTTGATTACAGAAACTGAAAGAAAGGTCTATCAGATCACGAATCAAGACAATACCCCACTGAAGCATCTGCACTAATCTATTCTGCGAAGACTAGAAATTCATGCGAAAGGGATGAGGAAAGAAGATGCTAATGCGTTAGCTTGCCGGAGTGATAAAAGGAAGGGAGTCGTTTGAGGAGACTAACATGGATTGACAAACCATTGTTTTTAACTAAAAGACTCTCTGCATCAGTTCTGCAAGATAAAAAACCATACAACTTTGGTAACGAGGAAGAAGAGAACCCTGATAAATTCATTATATGGATTAGAATAGGAGTTATCTCCAGGATACCAGAGTAAAGGAGAAATAAAGCTCTTGACATGGATTACCCCATCAACAAATACAAAAAGAAAACACGTAAGGGGAATAAAAAATTACAAGAGGTACATCCCGGACACACATATAACCAGCGTTACATAAACCCACGACTTTTTTTGAACACCCTAGATACCTAAACAGACCTGAGAAACCAGTAAAAAGGGTATGAAAAGGAAAACTGGTTAAAAGGTAGAGATGCGCGCTATGGTTCCTGAACAGTGAGCGCAGCAGGGGTCTTCAATTCGTTAATGGAAGCAACGACGGTCGTGAGCACATTTTCTATGGACTCAAGACGAGTCTGAATGCCTCCGAACTTCTGGTCAAAGAAGGCAACGGAAAGTCTTGAATCCGTAATGGTTGCATCCTCATCTGAAGAAGGGGAACCTTCCCGCAATGGTTCATATTGGTTGGGAGCAGCCCCAGGTTGCATAATATAATCATTGGTCGCATCAAGTGGATCAGGGATTAAAGTATTATTTGGAGACTCAACCCAACCAATGGATGGCAATTCACCAAGCAAATTCTGGGGATATTCAACGTCTTTATCGGAGATTTTATTTCCCCACAAAGTTTCTGGGATACCAATGCCTGCCCTGTGCATTAGATCCTCCACCATGTGACCATAAGGTAAAGGAGCATTAGCAGTACTGACTGCACAATGCATGTGCCGGATGATCACATAGGCCACGTTAATCTTCTTGTCTTTCGCGATGAGATGACGCAAATAAAATAAGGTTTCAGAATCCACAACATCGGACGGCTCCTCTCGAGGAAGAAGAATCTGATCGATTACCATGCGCAGAAACCTGGCGTATAACGAGGAAGAAACCTTAATCAGAAAACAAGAGGGCAAAACCAAGAACAGAAAATCCAAACCACCAACCTGTGCATAGCCGGAAGAGAAGTTGTTGAAAGAGACCCTCTCATAGCAGTTAGGGGAAGCTTAAACCAGCGACGATATTCGCGACGACTTTCGAAAGCACGGGGCCAAGACATGAAAGTGTAGACAGGAGCTCCATCTAGCGTATCCATAGTCTGCAAGAACTCCGCCAATGCTCTTACGTTAAAAGAAAGATACTTGCCAAAGAGAAAAGAAGAAACTGAGGGGAGATTGTGATGATCATAGGAAACCCGGAGGTTGGCATAGAAAAGGCGAGTGATCTTTGGATGATAAGAGGATTTACGACCCGTCAGTTCACGCATACCCCAAAAGCCAAGCCAAGAACGGAGGAGGCGCATGTGTTCATTCTCCATTCTTCCAAAGGGGTGAAAGTAAAAACATTCAGCCACAGGACGCGCATCCGTACCCATAGACTTGTGATAACAATCGAAAGCCTCGTCATCACGAAAGAGAAAACGGTTATAAGGACCATAAGACCAGTCAGGACTGGGCAAGGGACTCTCTGCACCTCTGTAACGCTTACGGACGGGGGTGGAAGCCATTCTAGATGATGAAAGGGTAGTAGAAGAGATGGTAAGCAAGGAAACAGATAAGTTCTCTCTTATAGGCGCTTGGATTTCCAAGGCGTAGTTAAGAAGAATTTATGAAGCGTCATATGCAAGCTGAATGCAATGGCAGACAAGGGCACGTTACAGAACATGCCAAAAGCAGTCAAAAGGCTGAACCTGCGATGTCATAATGTTTGACCAAAGGATCCCCTGGCCTACAGATCAAGATCTCAGGAACTTTGATCGTCAAAATTAGGAAAGGAATAATATCTTGAAGAAGCCTGTGAAGTATCGACTGTAGCAGATTGTCAAGAACCCATTCAAGAAGTGACTCGCCGAATGGCAACATGAGACATTTCTTCCACAAAATATTTTTCCTAAACTCTACAAAGTTCCACAGCCAAATTTCCACAAAAATAAAAGGCCTATTGATAGTGCTGGCCTAAAACCTACTATCACCGGTATACGTTCATCCTACCGGTTTCTAAAAAGATGAACGAGGGTTTCTATATTTGTCCCTTAAACAAAATAAATAACAAATTCTTCTGTTCCTATTTTTGCAGGTATATGGAGCAGCTGAAGCCTTATGTCCCTGGAATAAAAAAAATAATAAGAAATATCTTGCTTTACAGCAACATAAGATATTTCTTCCACAAAATTTCCAAACTCCACAAAATTCCACAGGCCAAAATTCCACATACAAAATGGTCAATTGTTGGAGTGAACCATAACTCAACCAACAACGGTGAGTTCATTATACCGTTCCAAAATAATGAACAGGGTTTTAGGAGTTTTGTTCCTTAAACAAAACAAACTGGAAATCTACTGCATCAACTGAGAAAGCCGATGCTATGGATCATGACTTAATATCACGAGAATGCTGTGTTAGTTTATGATAAAGATCCAGCGAAACACAAAGTAACGAAGCATGGAATAATACTGCAAAGTCTGGAGGATATCATACATAGAATACTGTCGCGATACAGTCATATAATACAAACTAGCATAAGGGCTCATACACCCGTGGTATAATACAAAAGTGGAATAACTAAAGCAGAAGTCAGACATCCGAGCCTCCCTCAGGCCTCGGAAAAGGCTCAGCCACGTCCGGAGGAAGTGATCTCGCATCAGGAACTGGCTCCATAATGAATCCTGAGAGCAGAAAAGAGAATCAATAAGATATGCGGATCGTCCACCTGATAAAGAATAGACACAACAAAAGAGAAACGTACCAGTGCTATCAGGAGTCGGACACTCCTGTGTAAAGCTGGCATTAACCGGTCTCATCCCTGAATCAGCTGGACCTGCCTCCGACCTCCCACGATCAGTCATAAGGTCGGCATAAAGGAAATCCACAAAGGAATACCCAGCTACATGATCAGATCCAAGTCAGAATGGGACAGAATATACCGGGCCAAATTTGGAAAGGGGAGAATACTTACGAGGGAACTCAGGAGAAAGAATAGAGGCACCAAAGCTGTCAAATGGATCAGCCATAATAGGTGCAGTCGTCCCATAAACCCCCAAATCAGCTGCAGAAGAAACCACAGAAGGAGGAACAGCATCAGTAGTAGGGACCGCGACATCCCCCTCAGCAACAATCTCTGCCAGCAAACCCCAATCTAGTGCAATGTCCGGAAGAGGCTGATGTATCTCACCTGCTGAAAAAACATATGGTGTCAGAAATAACTAGGGGTACAGTATCAGAAATCTCAAGGAATGAAGAAAACAGTACCTGATGTGAATACCGATCCGACAGTATCAGCTCCAGGAAGATCTGCTGTAGTAGCATCTGCCGAAACCAGATCTACACCTGCTGCCATAAAACAATGTTAGCCACTAAAAGGGATCAAGATATTCAACTGAAAACCCTTAGGGAAACGAGAATAACACCTGCTGAAACCATAGCATCAGGAGGATCAGCAAAAGCAACAGAAGAAGGACCAGCGCCAGAATCTGCAAATCTCAGAGTATGTGAAGGAATGGGAATAGAAACGTCTACCTCATCCTCAGAATCTGAATAATAAAAGAGACACTCATGAGCGAACCTGCATACAATAAACTTAAAACATGAGATATACAGAAAGGGGAATTACCAGAAGACAAAGGATCAATCTGACTGCCCGTCTCGGTAGGCTCCCTGATAACCAAGGGGCTAGGTGCAGTAACAACCCGCTCAGCCCGTCTAACGACTCTCGCCAGAGCTGACCGATCGAATCCATAAGATGAACGAGGTAGAGGACGGACACGCCCTGCAGCACCCTGCCAATCCACTAGTCTCAAGAAACCTACAGGCCGCGATGGGACAGAAAAATGCGACGATCGAACACGCTTCTTCCCCCCAGATCTATCAGTCTGTACCACCGAACATGAGCTCTGAGGATACACCATCTCCCTAAGACACGACTCTGGAACAGCCTGATGAGCAGCTATCAGACTTCGGATCCATCGCCAATAAGAGGTAGTGAACTGACCTACTCGATCGGCATGCGGCTCAGCAAATGACACCCCAATCCCAAGACGGAGAATGAAATGACTATAGTCCGCAAAAGAGTGCAAGGAAACCCTAGGAGCATGATCTGGCACTGTCACAGAAGGAATGGTCTGATCGAAGCCGAACTGCCAGCCAACCCGCTGCGGATAATAAGGCTCAAGTGAAACACCATCCTCGCGCCTAACTGGCAGCGCACCCTCTCTCATACTGATCAATAACTCCTGCTGCTCGACAGATAACTCAGAGGACTCCCTGTCAGAAGAGTAACGAATACCATCCACAGAAGTCTGAAGGCCCTCTCTGAAAATACCTGACCTCAAATGTGACTGAGGCCTCCAAAAGAGAGAATGAATCCTGAACTGGTCACCAGAAGAAATCGGAGCCCCAGCAATATAACTCAGGAGAGGTAATTGCCTTCTCAACTCCAGAGACATCACAACTCCATAGAAATCTCTCCAATAGGCATATAACCAACCCAGAATGAAATGGAGGGGAACCACTACCTGACTATTTGAGGGATCCCTGGAAGATGTCACCTCTCTCAGAGAACGATAGATATTCCCTAGAGCAGGAACAGCCAGAGAAATCGGAATACCCCTCGCTAAAGCACTCGCTACCACGAAAATGCCAGGTCTAATCCGGTCTGCAGGATGGCACACAACCACAAAGTAACAGATCCACCAGGCTAGGAATGCTGTCAAGATAGTCTCATCATCTAGCCTCCTGGTACTCAACTCTGAAAACCTAGGACCCCTATGCCTAGCTCTGATACTACCAGTACCATACCCAGTGCCAAATGGGTCATTAGGATCTGCAAAAGAGGTTATTCCACCGCCCGAGCGTCTCTTGGAAACCCGATTCATGAAAAAATCAATCCACTCATAAAAGGGAACACCTGGACTCTGCCCATCACCCTCACGCCTGACCAAAATCTCCCTATAAATCTCGAGGACCTGACAAAGCGAGTCTGGATAGGAACGATTTCCGTTCCGTGATCTACTGAACAACTCAGCGTCCGAAGGCACACGCTCCTCATAGGGAAAACCAAGAATGGGTAAACCAGCTAAACGAGACAGTTCCCAAAGGGTAATGGTCATTTCTCGATCATGAAGGAACACTGTGTTGGTAGTATAACTCCAATTGGACACGAAGGCACGAAACAAAGCTGGATGGAACTGATACTCAAAAAGACATAAGAAAATGGCTCTATCAAGACGTACCCGTGCAAGTCGTGAATGCAAGCGAGATAACACGAACCGAGTCCACTCAATCTGGCCCACACTCCTCCTCAAGTGACCATAGACATGCAGATAATCTGGAGACCATGGAACAACCCTCCCAGCTGCCATCTCAGTACTCAACAAATGGATAGGTGTGGAAGCAGATTCGGTATGATCGACTGGGTTTAAGAAAACACAATCCTTCCTTTCTAGAATACTTCTTCTATGGATATCACCAGGTCGAGGCTGAGAATGAACAAGAGTATGTCTGGATGAAACCCAAGAAGAAGGCTCAGTTATCGGTCTGGGAAATGGTGGTCTAGTAGGAAAAGGAGTCCTCCTGTGGCGAGTAATCAGGCCCCCATAAATGTCACCACCTGATCGAATCCTATCTCTCCAAAGGCCATGCAAATCTGTATGACTACTGTCAGGATCCAAATAGCGAATATAAGCGTCAAGTTCTCGGTCAGAAAACTCAGGTAGCTGATCTTTTGAAGAATCCATGAAGAGTCAATCTGCAGATTATAATAGAAAAAAACCCATTAACATAAGCAGATAAAACTTTCTTTGGGAACACCAAAATTGGTTGCTCGAAACGACAGATTCTCTCAACCCATTTTGGTGGGGGGCATTTGTTTGACCCTAAAAAGTTGCCATACTGCTATATGGGATCAAATCCGTAATTCAAGACATAAGTGGATTGACATGAAGAAACGCAAGATACCCGTTCAAGGATACACGGAAAAAGACATGCGGAATTTAGGCAAGCTGATAAAAAAAAACGGTCCCATGATTAGAATACAAATGGATGCCTAATAGATTTCAGAGTTCTGTATTAACAAAATTTTACTTTTATTAATGAAATTTTATTTTCGTTAATAATATGAAATCTGTTAATACAAGGCCCATCAGAAATGTCGGCCCAATTGAAATCAATGTCCCATTCAAAATAAAAAATAAAGGAAGCCCACGACAGCCCATTTCAGTCTCGGCCCATTCTTCTTTTATTTTTCTAAGTGGGGCCCACTGTCAGAACCTTCTTCTCCTCCTCGCGAGCACAGAGTCGAACCACATTAAATCTTCGTCGCCTCCCCCTCTTTTCTGGGATTCAAAATTCGCGCAGATAACGCGCGATTGACCTGACACTATGGTCCCACCTGTCATTCTCCGTCTCTGACGCTCACTGGACAACTATGGATTCAACAGGAGACGCCGATTCATGTCCTCCGACTTGATTCACCTATTCTCCAAACTCAGAACCATATAATCAAGCGTCAGATCATATGACTGGGCCCACTCATCAGACCTTTGTCACAGCCCCATGTGTCAGAGAGACAATCAGAGCAACAACACCCTATTGATTCCGCTAACTCTCGAAGACTGACAACTGGGACCCACTCGGCAGGAAACAGATAGCAGTGGTTATACCTCAGTTTCTTTCTTTCCCTGACGATGGGACCCCACATGGTGAATAGCAATCAACAAGCATCAATGCAGTCAACAAACTTTCTTCCCACCTCTCTTTGATAATCAGGCCCCACTTGTCAGAACTTCCACCTGCCAAGCCAAATGACAGTTGCCAATTGAATATCCTCAACTCATCCTTTCCTGTGTTAGCTTTACCACACGCAAACAAAGCTGAATAAAAGCCTCTCTTCCTGACCAGTGAACCCCACACGCATTGTTATCTCAAGAAACCAATACTGAAGGGTGGACCCCACCCGTCACTCACTCTACTGCTGCCTATGTGGCATCCTTTGATTGGGTCCTGTCTTTTTTTTTGATGGAACACAAGCACTTATCTCCTTCCTCACTACATCATGAAACCCAACTGCTAATTACTAATGGCATCCCTTGACTAAATACCATTCATTATATCTCTCTTGGCAAGGAATGACAGAGATGAGAGGCCCACTTGTCATAGATACAACAATTGCACACATGACACCTCTTGATTGGATGATACAAGCCAACCAGGACTGTCCCAATGCCTCTTTAATTGACACCTGACAAAGCCTCATTTCCTTTGTGCTTTTGTGAGACAAACACATGATATAAACAAGGGGATTAAGGAGTATAACCACAGTTATGCTATATAAGGATGTGTCGTTTTTCAAATTGGAAATATTCCTCTTGGCATATGAACAAAATGCATCAAGAATGATTTCTCTAAGACTCAACCTAAATTCTTTTATGAGAACAGAATTGAAAACTCATGCAAGATTCTTGTAAAAGAAACAGCAACAAAGCATAATGTGCCTTATTTTACCTTGACAAATGACCTTAATGCAAGGAAGCACAAGAATTAATGCCCTGGGCTTGAATAGAGTGGATTATTAACAGGCAATGGCTGTGCCAAATGCAATGGATGTTGTGGATTTCTTTCACTGGCGCCAGAAGCAAAATGAATGAGCAAAAAATGATAGTAATGACTATATGAGGTAGTTACATGTTGGTGGGGCAGTAAATGCCACAGTGGCATTCCTTTGTGAAAAGTCAAAAAACACCCTCAGGGGTATTTTGGTCCACTGGATTGCCACATGAACACTCCCTCCATATTCCTATAAATAAGCCCCCAGACCCTCATACAAAGAAGGACACAGAGAGAGATACCCCCTCTTCACAACTTTCTTCAGTCCATATACCGTCTCCACCTCCCACAAGAGAGAAACACACACTACTTGTACACTGCTCATGTGTTGAGCAAACACTGTGAGTAAGAGAGGAATAGAGAAGAGTGTTGTTAGGCTAATAAAGAGAAACATTGTGTTGCTGCCAAAAGAAAGAAAAATGTAAGTTCTAGGGGCCTTGGCTCTTTGTACATAGAGCTCAAGGCCGTGTGAATGTATTTCTATACAAAGTATATATGTTATTGTTCTTCTCCTCTTCTTTTCTTTTTTTTCTTTCTTTACTTTCTTTGTTAATCTTGTTTGCCATTTCCCTTTTCCTTCTTCTCTTACACTGCAAACAAACAAAAACTTAATGAGATAAAGTAAAAAATATAAAAACAAGTAATATATCAAAAGAAATGGTCAAAGGACAGCAGGTACCTCATCCAGAGAGAGAATAAGCTCTCTGGATTGAAGCTCACATGAAGCCACCTCAGAGAGAGAATAAGCTCTCTGAGGCACACCATTTGAAGACATCTCAGAGAGAGAATAAGCTCTCTGAGACATGCCATGTGAAGACCTTCCAGGGAGAGAATAAACTCCCTGGAATGAAGGCCCTTTGAGTGAGAATAAGCACTCAAATGGTATTCCTTCATCAACCCTGTCAGCCTCATTGCCTCAACCTTTCCTTTGCCTTGCTAAAACCTGCCCATTTAGATGACATGCTGCCAGATTTGTGTCAATTTCCTAACCACCCAAAAACAAACCCCCACCATGCCTAAATGTTGCTTAAACCAAGCCCCCAATAACAGCCATCAAACCACATAAATTACCCTTCCTATCTCACATCTCTATAACAACCATTGAAGCCCCCTAAAACTCCTCTCTTGTCTTGTCAAAACCAAGCTGTACACGTTGTCATGATGCCCAATTTCTGTCAGCTCATAATGTCTATGTGCTGCCTGTTTCACAACTGCTACCAAACCTTAGCCATGACTCCACTAAAGTTTCTCTAGATATGAACAACTAGAAGTACCTCTCTCAATTCCTGTTAACCAACCCTTGGCCTACTAAAAAAAAAAACTTTGTAACCCCCTCATCCATGTCAATCAAACCAAAAGCCTTCACCATGTCAAACCACTGTGCCTAGAGCAGCCATGTTCCTTTCAAACCCAGACTGATCGAAACACATGATGTTACCCTGTCAAATTACAACTATGCCTTCACTAAAACCTCCTCTATGTTGACCTATTAAAACCTTGCAAACACACAATAGAAAGGTTAACCTTACCTAATGCCATCGAGATCAAACCATGTCAAAATCATCAAATTGATACGGTATAACTTTCCCTTGAGTACCTTCTATCGCCAATAACCCATTGTGGTCAGAAAATCGCAAGCCAACAGGAGAAATATAGGAATGTGCTTACCTTCACAACCAAAAATCGTACCTCGATGAAATTCTTTGCTGAGACCCCCCAACTCCAAAATTGATGGTGCTGATAATCTCCTGCATATTTCAACATGCTCACAAACCGGTTTAATTGCTCCCAGAACCACCAGAAGGCTGTGTTGATTGACTCACCATGGTTGAATTCGTGCTGGGATGAAACATCATGCCAAAACCTCTATCACTCGAATCAATCCCGTGCCAAGCCTTTAGAAGGTGTCGTGATGCCACTTGATCAGGCAATTTGCTGTCGGTACAACCACAGAGACATAATTCCACCAACCCTCATCAAAACCCTAGTCTCGAGAAAGGAAACCAATTTCAACAAAGGGAAAGTCTCTACGCTCAACAATCGAGTCTCCTAGCACCAGGAAATCATCACGACGCTAGGCACTCCCTTCTTATCACTTGAGTGGCTCTCACTCAGCTTAACCTAGTAGCCATGGCGAAACAACTTCGGTCAGATCGAAAGAGGGAGAAAGGAGAAAAGAAGAAGGGAGTCGTTTATGTCCCAAATTTCGATGGACTTGGCACACTAAAGAATAACCATTGACGATGGGTCCCACGAACCGAAATAATCATCGGCTCACAACGAACCTAGTCCACAGAGCATGCAAACCACTTTCATAAACCCCGTCCCATTTCCTCTGATCTTCTGTGGCACTCATGTGCAACGAGTCGCTGACAGGCGACAAGAACCAACCATTCACCGACACCTGTCTCTTCTGTCAGGGGACACCAAAGAAGCGCTGACTCTCTCTCTATCGACTTGGTCCAATAAAATCCTGCCACGTGTCCGTATCTGATGAGCTGGACCAATCATATTGCTGGAAACCTTTGAAAATTCATAGAAAATCAACTGCAACTCGGAAAAATACAGATCCAATTTCTATGGAATCAGAAAATTATGAGGAATTTAACCATACCATGACCCTGATCTAAACCATGCCGAAACCAGTTCAGAACAATTAAAAAGGAGAATCCAGAACCTGACCAATCAAAGATTGCCACGTCATTCCCAGGATTATTCTAAAACCCAGAAAACTTCCAAAACTCACCAAAAATCCTAGGAAACCCAGAAAAATATGAGGAAAAATCCCAATAAATTCAGAAAATTACAAGGAATTTAATTCTGCTGAAATCATGACCAAAATCCAAACCCAAATCATCCTTTAACTACTCAACTGGTCAACCACTACTTGCCACCTCAGCAGAAACTTTGAAAATCCATCAAAAATCACAGGAAACTCAGAAAGCTACATGGAAAATTCCTGTGAACCCAGAAAAATATGAGGAACTCAACTGTATCAAGGATTTTGCCGAAACCCGACAGATGACATACTTGGTACCACAGCTACACCGAGACCACCGCCAAAACCTAAAACCCACATACCCTGAACCTTTCAGACCAAACCAATAAAGGGATGAACAATACTCTAATGCCAAACCAAAATTCAAAACCCAGTAAAGCCAATAAACCAATCCCTAAAGAGATCTAGCGGGGCGAAACCCGGAATTGTCTGAGCAGGACTAAATCGGGCAAAACTCTGAAACTCCATAACCAACTCTGATGACCACCAAAACCCAAAAGAATTAAGTTCAATGTTGAGAACCAGATTAGGGACTCAAAATCCCTTTTCAGAAGGTAGGAATAACCCAATTCCACCAGAAACAACCCTGTACCCCGGTAGATCCAGAGCCTGACGAGGACGAAACCTATCAGCCGAGGAACAGACCAACTTAACAAGGTGCACCAATCAACAAAAACTCCAACACTGGAATACCCAGAACAAAAAAAAACGAATAGTCTTGTGCCACGAGTAACCCAGATCCTGACAAGACTGGCACCCTATTACCCGAGGAACAGACCAACCAAGGCTCACCAAAACAAAAACCCAAAACCAAAACCAAAACAGCACTGAACCCCGGAGAAACCAAGTCCTGACAAGATTGGAATCAAACAACCGAGGAACAGCCCTATACAATCTAGCGGAAACCTAAATAAACAATCTTTGGTCGTAAACGAAATAGGTCGAATTGAGACTACACACATATACTGATCGTATTTCGCCAATGCGGTCAAGTGACCTCAATCTGAGAGCAAACAACAAGAAAGCTAAGGCCAACATTTCATTTGGGAAGATGAAATTAGCAACGATGCGAAGTTAAGTTCTGAGCATCTAAGCCAAAACCTTTCGACCCCGGTTACCCGAATTGTCAGTGGGTTTGATTTGGATAACCACCCGACTAAAAAGAGCATTAAACCGGCCGTCTGGGATGACTTGAGGAACCATTTCAGATACCATAAACCCTGGCTATTTAAGCAGCAAGACTCGGATAGTTTTGTGATAGGGATAAGATCCACCCAACAACCCCTGATATTCAAAAACTTTAATTGAATAGATCCGCAACAGGGATATCCCAAGGGAATAACTCAGGAGCTCTTCTTAAAAACTCCAACACACCAATTTTCGTCTTTCAGAACCATAACCTGACGGACCACATTTCAAGACTCTGGCGCCCAAACAAACATGTCAACCAATCTTGAGTAGCTACATGAGTCCCCTCTTCAGAGACAAGCCTCAAACTGACCTCATGAGATAATTCGGATATGTCATGACCCCTGAACCAATCTCAGGAGACAATTTGAACAAGTCACTGGCCCCTCCCGATTCTGGCGTCCGGCCAAACATCTAATCCAGTTCCGGATGACTACTTGAATCCCCCTTCTAAATATGAACTTCATATCGCCCTCATGAAAGCAGCTTGGGAAATCTGCGACCACCAAGTTGTCGGTAGGAGACGATTTGAACAGTCAACACCCAAATCATAATGCTCTTAAGGCTGGTCAGATCAACGAAGAATTTGATCTGGGGAGCCGCCCCTCGCGCTTAACCGGGACTCAGTATAGAACAACCCAAGGCACATGCTGAATCCTTAGAACATCAATACGCCAAGGCCTGATGTTTCCAACCAACTTGACATCCTAGTCAGAAACCAGGAACCAAGTTACCAACATCTGACTGGCAATCAGATGGACCTTTCCAATGATTCGATTGATCACCGAGTCATCCACCCTCTAACTAGACCCACTTGGCTGGCAACCAGGTGCATACTGCATTTCTCTCCACCTCAACTCCAAGCATCACGCTCGTATCTCTGACGGGCGGCTAACTTTGCATCATACTGGCATCCACCCCAAATTTTCGGTTGGCTCCCGAAGTGCTTACCGACGAGGTCGAGGCACATCAACTCTCAGTGGAAGTCAGACCATGATATCTTGATCAGGTGATTAAGATGTCTGCCACATACTCTATGCCAACGGATGAGTATAACCTCGATGTGCGAGACTGCCAGAGTGGTTCTGTCTCAAGCGTCACCCGCGCACCTCAATAACGCCCTTTACAGTCAGGCGTTAGACTGTTATCAGGAACAATAATCAGGGACATGATGATAACAGACAGAATGGCCGATATTACCGTCGCCGACTGGTATCGAGTCATTCACCCGTTCTCAGGAAAACGACCAATCCAAAAATTCCCAAAAAGGAGCCTTAAAATCAACCACATTGAACCCCCCCCCCCCGAAGCTTAGACCTGAACAGGGTCTACGCGAATCCTCTCCAAGTCATCAGAATCCAAATAGGAGTCTAACTCAGATTCCTTATATCCTCAGATCCCAAATTCCTCATAGTTTCCTCATAATACCTATCAAGTGGCAAGAACTCAAATTCCTCACATCAGAACCCGAAAATCGAGATAACTTCCAGCAATCAAGGGTCCAAACCAACTGAAGAGCATCAAGCCGAAACCTCTACAAAGGCAACAACCCAACATCTACCAAGGCAACTCCAAAACCAAGAACACGGAACCAACTGTCCTGCGATCAAATCCATTGATATGTCAGAAAACAACAAAAAAAAGAAATAACCCCAAAACTAAAAAGAAAAGAAGAATAACCCCAAAACAACAAAAAACTAAAAAACCTCAAAACACCAAAAATAGAACAAGTCTTTAGCCCCCCGTAAACGCTAATTGTGTTAGACAATTCCCTAGCTGTTTAAAGACATAGAATCCATCGATATCCCTTTGAGTTTCCAGATCTAGAGGTTCTCTCGACCATGTCAGAGGTAATTAACAGTAGGGGCTTGCGCCTACTGGAATAACTGACGAACCCCCCAAATAATAAACTCTCGTGGGAAGCATTAAGGCCGTACAGTTGTCTCACCCGTAAAGGAGACAGCCGTATCGTGACCTTAAGGCCCGCGAGAGGTATCTGATCCGTATGCTTTTTCCGCCCTCAGTCCGCCATAAACGGGCACCGTCACTCAACAACCGGGAGGGCGCCGAAAGGTGCGAGACAGCTATATCTGTCAGATCAGCGCTACAAGATTTCTTTAAGCTCTTGCCGGCACCGCTGACTTTGCAGCAGAGTTGTCTTCTTCAACAAGTTCAGAGCATTTCCTTCAGTACCGCTCCTGATGATTTACTTTGGAGATGGAGTTCTCATGGGGAGTACACGGCTGCCTCTGCTTATAACAGTTTTATGTTTGCTGGCAAGCGAGAAAGCCCCCTCAAGTTTGTTTGGAAACTTAAGGTTCCCCCTTCTGTCAAACTGTTCTTAATCCTCTTAGCCCATGGTCGTCTCTTAACGCAGGACCAGTTAGTCAGAAGGAACATTAACTGTGTTCAAGGATGCGTTTTGTGTGGTCAGTCTGAGTGTGAGAATGGCATTCATCTGTTCTTCACTTGCACCTACTCCAGTTGCCTTTGGCAAGCTCTAGGAGTACAAATTTCCTCTGCGCAATTGGATACGGCTCTCAGTCTACAGGACATGGTGATGGCTCTCTTTACCCCTGCTTTTAATCAGAGGTCAAAAATGGTGCTTATAGCTACAACTTTTTGGGGGTTGTGGCTTGAAAGGAATAATAGAACCTTCCGCCAGCAGAGGAGAAGACTTGGAGCCATTCAGGACTGGATCATAAGCGAATCTACTTTGTTCATGAAGTTCTGTTAGGTTTTTCAGTTTTGACTTTCTCTGTTTTTTATTTTTCTTCTTTTCTTCCCTAGGTAGCCACTACCTAGCTTTTCAAAAAAAAAAAAACTACGAGTTTGTGATTCTGCACTGATCTGGAAAGATTATGGCTCTGACGCGACACTTATAATGATGTGACATTGATATAAAAAAAAATTAGAGGCTTATTTCTATATTGTTCAACAGTCCATTGCTTTGTCAAGTTTTTGACCCGCCTTTGGCTCCGTTTGGATGGCTTCTTCTCGGAATAAGAAATAAGGAATAACTAATTTTTACCAATAAATTTATTTCTAACCATCCAAAACTCTTCACAAAAGTTACACACTTTCCAATAAATTTCTTTCCTTCTTCCTTCTTCCTACCTTATTCTCAACGCATCCAAACGGAACCCTAGGTATTTAACTCCTCTTTTCCTCGTTTGTTGTGTATATATATATATATATAATTTGAAAAGAATTATATCTTAGACTCTAGACTAGGAAAATGATTCAAATCCAAAATACTCAAATTAAAAAAAAAAACATAATCTGAACTAAAATGATTTAAAATCTGATATCTCAAAACTTATTAAAAATCTGAAATTCAAATAAATCGGTCGAATCAGATCCCAGATGATCCTTCAGCTGAAAGTAATATAAATTAAAATCTCAAATTTGATCCAACCTATTTAGAAATATAACTCCTATTTGTAATGATTCGAGACCAACAGTCACTCAAAAGTCAAATTCATTCAAACTTAATACAATTCAAATCCGAGTCAGTTCGTCTGATTGGCACCTCTGAAAACTAACACCTAATCTGTACTAATGGAAAACACAATATCACGAAAAAAAAATAATAACAGATTCAATTTATTATTATTATTATTATTATTACTTTTAAAATTATTTAAAATTTAGAACAACAAGGACCTCTTTTAGTCTCTTGTCTTTTTGGAAATTAAGAAACAAAAGAAGCAAGAAAATAAATCAAATTGAACTTTTAATAAAGGGCCTAAAAACCGGTAGTTGGGAGTTCCAATTCGTTAGGAGATTATCGGATTAATATCTGACCGAGACCTGATCAAGACCTACTCTGTAGCATAAATTTCAACTATAAATGCCGATTATAAAAAAAAATAAATCATGAGATAAAAAAAAATAGAGGCAAGGCATGAAAATTTTCTGAAAAGTTGGGCTAACTTTTTAAATATTTTATTTCTTGAAATATATAAAAATATGGCATATACTTGGTACACAACTAATTTAAGCCGCATGATCAATAATACCTGCTAGGTGTAAGCGGATATGGCCAATTTCGTAATTTTTGTGACCTTTTGTTTTTGTCTTTCATTAATTCTAGAAGAAAATATTCATGTCCAACAGAACAATGGATGTATGTAATTTAGCTAGATTTTGTCTTTTTCATTCTATAGTCTTGTCTTTACCATCCTAAGCAAATTGTTGAACAATATGCTGCCAATGATATTTGATATTTTGATTACAAGACCACTAATCAATAGCCTGCTAATGATATATTAGTTGAATAGGTACGAGGTGAGAGTTTTAGTAGGTATATGTGAAATCTAGATTCAAGAATAAAAATTGTTCTGATTTTCGAATGTATGAATAAATAAAAAAAATATTAATATTAGTTACATTTTCAGGTACCAAGCTAGATGAATAAAATTGTTTTCGTTGTTTAATAAAAAAATTTATTTGATTCTTTAAAACCTTAAAAATTCATTTCTGTCATGCCAAGTCAATAAATAAACCCATTAAGAAAGACCACTTAAAGATACAGAACGCAAGGACAATTCTTACAAAAATAGAAATATTAGTATTAAAGATTCTGGAACGCAACTCCTTGCTGTGTCCTTGAGTGCGGAACTAATTTCTCAATAAATTCATTAGAGAAATATGACATTGCAACTACAAGTAGCACTGAATAACTTTAATTGCGTTTCAGAATTAACTTTAATTGCAACTACAAATAATTTCTCAATAAACTACCAAGCCTTTCTAAAAAGAAATAGCACTTTTTTTTCGATATCAAACCCGTAGGCAACAAAAAAAAAAAGTACTGGATAACTTTTCAGAGAGTTTAAACTTTACAGTCTCTGTCCAGTATATCTAAAAAAAACTTCTCAGAGCTTGCTTTTATGAATTTTTGTCTTTAATTTTGTTTTCTTTTCTTTTATTTTGGCAGCCGGTACCAAACAATATCTAAAAAAAATCTACATGTAGCACGTACGTGCGCCTATATTCTGTACCACTCCAAGAAAAATCCAATTATTGGTTTATCTGGACAAACTATTAATATATGTATACTATGTATACTGGTTAAGAAAATATCTAGCAACTGATTAAGAAAATATCTAATAACTGAATTTTTGGTGAAACAATTAGAGGTTAATTAGTCTATTTGTAATCCAAAAAATTATATCAACCAATAGTGTCATAAACGGATTGATACAATGATACAGCACTTCCCATTAGATATATTACATATTAATACAGTATATTCTATTCAATATCATTTCATAACACCGCTCACATGGTTATACACACCCAAAAAGTACCAAAGCGTACTGCGTACAAACGGAACGGACAAAAGGAAAGAGATAAAAAGAATTGGTAAGATGCAAATAAACAAATGGAAACGGACAAAACAAGGATTTGGACGGCGGGATTGTGTCCTTTTTGATAGGTTGTTCTCACAGATATTCTTCCCGCCGACGGATCTGATCATAAACTTTCGCAATCTTTCACATAAAACACCACTGCCGTAATAAATATATATAAACATATTTCATAAAATTAAAGAAGAATTCAAACTTTCTTAGTAATTTTCGCCTATAATACTATGTATGCGTATAGTATTAAAAAAAGTCTTTGAAACTGAAGTGAACAAGAACGATTATCTTCCTCTTGAATAAAAAATTATCAATAATACTGTTACAAAATAAATTAAAAATCATATTCGAAAAAATATCAATAATATATAATAACACAAAATGATAAAGGAGAAAGAACAGTTGGATAAAGGAGACAATGAGATTATAAAAAAAAAGATAATATTGTTGTCTTTATTCCTACTGGATCCTTTTCCCACAAAAAATAATAAATAAAATGCTTCCTTGCAGTTTAGCACATTTTTTTTTATGTTTTGAAGTTTAGATTCTTTGTTGTATATACACACAACAATCACCAACCATATCTCTCTGTAGAAACCAATTAATATAGCATTTTCAAGTCTGAAAATTTCCCAAAGTGACCCGTAAATTACGCGCCATTAAAAATCTGGGCAAATAGATTTTTTTATGTACTTTATGGGTAAGTTATTATTATGCCGCGTGCCCGCGTGGCATTGAAGTTTGAATGATTCAAAACATTAGTACTTTTTATATAGTTTGACTTAAAAAAAAATTTGTAAAAGGCATAATTTGAGGTTGCGTCGTCATCGCTGCCTCTAGTATTAAGGCCACAACATAGTTTTAGTAGATAAAATAAGTCTGCAATCATTTATGAAGAATGATTCAGTTTGAAAATAAAATGCATGATTGCGCACACATTATTCGCATATACCTTCTATAATTAAAATCTGAAACTCTGGCTCTGCTGGATTTTTAGTTCATAATCTCATTGGCTCCGTTTGGATTGCTCCGTTCATAATCTCATTGTCTAGAAATCAATTGCTAGACAAAGCAACAATATATATTGGTTTTCCTTCTAATAAAAAAACAAATTGAGTAATATATCTATTTGTATCACTAGTAGATTAAACAACATATTTTTATTACCTAACATTATTTTGTTTCTTTATTTGCCCACTATATTCTCTATTAGCGTGCATATTCACACATGGGTGGATTCAGAAAAATTTTAAGCCTAGACAAGATTATAATGTAATTAAATTTAAAATTTACAAAATTAAAACACATAATAATTTTAATAAAAAGTCATTTTAAAACTTATAGAATGTACTACTATAAAATACATCAGTTTTTCCATAAATTTATTCTTTTTTATTTTTACCTTTTTTTCTTAACCACCAAAAGTACAACATAATAAATATAATTCTAATATTTTTAATACAATCAACAATCATTTGTACGGTTTCATATTTTAAAATTGTTGCATAATTGCTTCATTGCAAATATTTTTAAATACATCATCATCATTTTTTATATAGGAAGTCAAATTATGATTAAAAAGTCATTTCTCATTCGATTTCTTAAACAAGTTTCAATAAGTTTCATGCCCTTTCAACACTCGTCGTTACAACCGATAAAATTAGACCAATTTATAACGAAGGAAACTCAATTTCAACAAGATAAAATTAACTTTGGCAAGATGTATAGAAACCAAATTCTAATTTGTAAATCATAAACTACAAATTAGAGAATGACTATCTGCGAGAACTTTTTAAAATGTTTTTGTCTATTGGGCAAAAATTATGAAAGAATTATTTTGTACGAATAAAAAGAAAATTTAGAAGAAAATTTACCTAGGCTTGTAGATATTGTCGGATTTAGAGAGGCGGTTAGGTGGAGACAAAAAAAGGGTAGGAAATTTATCTAAGGTTATGAATCTGCACCTCAGCAGAGAGAAAAAAATAAACTAATCGTTTTGCTCTATAGTCTTTTAAAGCATGGATCAGACGATAACAGATTCGTTTTTTTCCGAAAAATAAAGGGGCATGGTCGTATGGACAATGGAGCGAAGCAGAACAGAGCGATTACGGAAAAAAAAAAAAAAAAAATTCAAGCCCAGGCACCGTCTAATTTTATGCCTAGGCACAACTCTTAAGTCCACTAAAAAAGTTTCAAATTCTAGATATTATTTTCAGATGTCTTGGAAGAGACAATTGGACCGGAGTGCATATTATCTTGAGTTATTTTCAGCACTAGTAAATGCATGAGTCGCATGTAGAAATTTTTTTTGTTTTAATATTTAAGACAAGCGGGCATTATTAGTCTGGGAGCTCCTTGATTAGCCACATCATGCCAGCTCGTCTTCACATTTTGAAGAGAATTTTGTTTCCAAAGTTAAATTTGAGGAACAACAATATACTAATTATTGACAAAATTAGAGTTAACGCATGTGTATCCTAGAAGATCAAAATATCTTTAATAGTAACGTAATGCGTCTTTCTTATTTTTATTTTTGAAGCATATAGTCTTTTAGTCATGACCAAAAAAGAAGAAAAATGAGCATTAAATTTAATGACGACGTATTGAAGTTTTATAATTTGAGAACCATTCATTCACAAATCAAATTTTGATAAAATTAATGATATATTTTTTAGACATGAAAGTAGGTGACAAATTCACTTTCAAATACACATGATGTTTAATAAACTATTTGTCGAAAAATGTAATCTTAATTTTATATTTTATAGGAATAATATACATGTTGCTAATTTTCAACTAAGTTTACAATATTTAAAGTCAATTTCGTTTAATTATTCTACTTTATTAAAGTACTTAATTATTAGATTGTTAACCAAATCATGGATAATGTTTATAACTAATTATTCTTCATGACATGTTTCATTTTAGAGTAAATTTTTCCAGAGGTCACTAAAGTATATACATTGTCCAATTTCAGTCACTGAATTTTAATTTGTCCATTTTGAACCATTGAACTTCAATTTTGTCCGATTTTAGTCACTCTGTTAAAACTCCATCCAGTTCCGTCTAACTAATTAAATTAGGATGCAAATTGGAGACACCGATGACCGCTTCTTTCTTCCTTCTTGGAGAAGATGATGCAGTGCTTCGTCTCTTCTTCTCCCTTTGAATTCTGATCTCTTAATTCGTCCCCATCCAAAGCAACACCGCTTTTTTTTCTTCTCTACCCCACCATACCCAGCGCTTGATCTCTCTCATCCCAGCGCTTATGTCTTTTCTAATCTCTAGCTTTGTGTCTCTCTAAAGCAACAACTTGATAGGAAATTTCCAGATTTCTAATTCTCCTGTGCGAGTTTACACATACTATTGTCTCCATTCTCTATATGCTAAACAATAATATAAACTTTTTGATTAATTTATTAATAAAAATGATGAGGCCGAATATTATTATAAATTGGCCTATTTCTTTCATTCATCATATAATAATCCGTAACATTGAAAAATCTATTGTGGTTTCTATACAATAAAATTCGAGGCAAAAGATTTAGGAGAGTCTTGTTGTCTTCCAGTGTTTGCTTAAGTTTGCTTGCTTGAAAAACTTCATCTCCTATAATTATTAGAGCATCCAACTGATTTGTTAAACGAGACCTCAACTTTAATTAATGTGCGAACTATCAATGGTTTGGATTTAACCACCGGTGTACTTAACCGTAGGATCAGCCGGTATTCCACCTATCTGCTCCACTGTAGCCTCAATTGATGGGCACAACTGACTCCTAGCATCTTGAGGAAGATGTGTGAGAAATCAATTTGATTTTTATGGATCTAATTTGCATATTTTATATTTGTCTTTGTACTAGCTCAAGAGCTTCTCTTTCACATTAAGTGTAAATCAAGAGACAATAGTGGTCCACATTGATTTCATTATGTTCTCCTGGACTCCATCTTTCTAACAACATCAAGAATTGTCTGTCGCCATGGTGTGAATCGTCTGAACAAGTTTTGTCAGAGCCGAGCTCCTCAACCCTCACTCCTGGCAGCTTTCATTTTTGTTAATTCAATTAGTTCGGAGCCCTTTGGCAGAGTCAATGGATACTCGCCACATGTGCATAGGTCGAATCACTGATGGCGGGGTCCAAAGGTGAGAACCAATCAGAGAACGTGGTGAGAGTGAGTCGTTTCTTTTTTTCCTTCTCTTTTTTCATTTTGGATCCAATGCACATGATCGGAATTTTATCCTCTCTTTAACAACTAATATTTCAATCTAAAGAGAGAAACGGAGGAGAGATAAAAGAGATAGATGTGTTGTTTTGGATGGGGACGAATTAAGAGATCAGAATTCAAAGGGAGAAGAAGAGACGAAGCACCGCATCTTCTCCGAGAAGGAAGAAAGAAGAGGTCATTGGTGTCTCCAATTTGCACCCTAATTTAATTAGTTAGACGGAACTGGATGGAGGTTTAACAGAGTGACCAAAATCGGACAAAATTGAAGTTCAATAGTTCAAAATGGACAAATTAAAGTTCAGTGACTAAAATTGGACAATGTATATACTTTAGTGACCTATGAAAAAATTTACTCTTTCATTTTATATTAAGAACCTATATGTCATCCACATCACTTGAGGTCTTGCTACATTTCAACTACCACAACACAGTAAATGCAGCAATAAAGAATTTTGTTTCTTATTCTTTTTCCTTTTTCTTTTTCTGTTAATTAATGCCCGTAGGAAAATGATGGTTTCGTTTATTTGAAACCATAACTAGAATTTGAGAACAACTAAAAAAATGTTAAGCAAATAACCGTTTCCCTTACTGGCGAATTGTTGAGAACCATTCTGGTCAATTAAATTAAGTTTCATATATAATTAAATTTGTAAATTTTTTAAGGGGAAATTTGACAAATAGAAGCCACGTGGGCGATTAATATTTGACAAAGATCAGTTTATTGTTCCCTTTTTTTTTGAGGGAAAGTTTATTGTTCCCTTGAGCTGTTCAAATTTCGACAAATTTATAGCTTAAATTGTACACTAGTTCGGTAAAATTCCACAATAAGCAACACGATGGAACAGTCCAGTCTTATAAACTAAAAGATCACTGAAGTTCATACTAATTTAAAACAGAAAATTACCAAGTCCAAGTTTAATACAAATAAAATCTAAAGATAAATGCAAATAATTATGATCAATAGAAAAATGCTAATAATTTAAGTCACCACTTACAAGTACAATTGTGCCCAGAAATTTGTTAACGACACTTGCAATGTTACAGCCCTAAATGGGCCCATAAATTAAGATGTGGCCCACAAATCTGATTCAGTCGATCTCATCGTTACTATATTATATACATGAATTATAAGTCCCATCGGCAAATATACCATCCCAGCCATCGCTAAATACAAAGTGAACATATACAGCAAATAAAGTGAACATATAGACGATCTAAGTGAACACTTACAAACAAATAAGTATTGTCATCACTTGTTCAGAAGTTTACATACATATTCAACTTATTTTCATTGAACTTATTTGTTTGTATGTGTTCACTTAGATCGTCTGTATGTTCACTTTGTTTACTGTATATGTTCACTTTATATTTAGCGATGGTAGAAATAGCAAAAATACAGATGGCATTAATCAATTTCCTATTATATATCCACAATCCACTTCTGACTGTAAGAATCTGACAAGACCTTTTTCTTTTTTAATATTTCTGACAAGACCTTGTTACAAATTTAGATAATGGAAGTCAACATTGAAGCATCGTACTCGGAAATAATAATGAAAAGTCAAGAGGGCATGAAAGCGCAAAAAGCGAACACTAAATAGCAATCATGAAAAATACAGGCTTAACCCATAAACACCAAGCAGGTCGTTAACTATGTTATGTAATGTGCAGTATTGCTGCTGAGGTTATACATATCTATGATTAATACCTTGAACCAAGAATGATTCAAATGCACCTTGCTATTTTTGCATAATTCTTATTTCTACCATAACTCTGCCTCCGAAGGATGCAGAGCATTACTCTCTTTGTATTTTGTTTCATTCTCACAAGTTTTGTTTGTTTACATTCAACAAAAGCCTTTGATCCTCTCTATGTAACATGCGGCTCCACCGGCAACTACACAGTAAACAGCACCTATTGCACCAACCTTGAGCATCTCTTCTCTGCTCTATCCACAGAAGCTGTCACAATAGAAGGGTTTTCTAAGAATATAACAGGTACAGGATCCGATCAAATCTTTGGTCTCGTCCTTTGCCAAGGTGATGTCAGTTCTACGGTTTGTGCCCAATGCCTGAACCAATCCTTCAAAGATGTGGCTACTATGTGCCCGTATTCGAAAGAAGCTGTTATCTGGTACGACATGTGCCTTCTTAGGTACTCTAATAGATACTTCCTAGACTCAACTGATAACGCTCAACAGATCATCATTTACAACACACAAAGCACGGGTGGGGGAAGATTTAGTGGATGGGAGTCTTCAAACAGTGCTCATAAATCCTACGTAATCACAGTAGTGAATACTTTACTGAGCAACGTATCAGACCAGGCAGCATACAACTCGACAAAGCGGTTTGGCACTGGAGATATAACCATACCGCCCACTGTACCAGTGCTATATGGCCTGTCACAGTGTACACCAGACATGTCAAATGACACATGCCGTGAGTGCTTGCAAGATCTAATTGATCACATGCTCAATTACTTTGACGGAAGAACAGGGGGGCGCATACTAGGAGTTAGGTGCACCTTGAGGTATGACATGTATGCA
The DNA here is from genome assembly GCA_028095005.1 of Rhynchospora pubera. Lineage (NCBI taxonomy): Eukaryota > Viridiplantae > Streptophyta > Magnoliopsida > Poales > Cyperaceae > Rhynchospora > Rhynchospora pubera. The sequence continues at coordinate 76,448,239 of CM051462.1, forward strand.
TTCTTTTCTGGAGATCCAGATGTACTTCTCGGTTCGACCTCGGCACCAGGTACTCCAGCTCCTGCTATATCTGCCAACGTGCCAACTGCATCACCTAACTCAACAAGGACTCCATCTGGAACTAATAAAGGTAACCAGTAATTGAGGCAATCTCTAAAAGGGATCCTACCTCAAGTTATATATTGGTCGTAATAAAAAGAGTTAGGGGTAAAATGTACTCGAATTATGCCGACTAATAAGCTACTAATTGTTTTTACTCCTAAAACTAGAAATGAGGATTACAATTTAACTTTTTACCCTGGTAAGCACATATATGTAACCCCCGGTACATAGAGAAATATATCCAATCTAGATAGATTTATTTGTACACCTGGTCTGTTGGTACTCATAAGTCCTTGGAAAAAAGTTACATTAAGAAACTTGTATACATGGATACCGTCCTTCCAATAATGTGGTACCAGAAAACCAGCACAGACTAAGTGAAGGTTTAACTAGGTATAAATCTATATGTATATCTATCCTATAAGAATAACTTAGAGAATTAGATATACCGCAGCGGAAATGATCGAACGCCTAGACCCGCTTGTCGGAGTTCGGTTCTGCAGCCTTGTCTCTCTCCGTACGCAACCGGTACACCACAACCTCACGTTAGGGTTTGGCGTCACCTTCCACGCTTCCACTTGCCGGTCTCAACTCGTGTGTGTGATCCGATTGCTTCCAGCAATCGGATGGCTTCCTCCCTCTCAGAAACTCTCCTCTCTTTCTGTGTGGAATATGCAGAACAGCAGTTCCAAGAACCAGAAAGACGTTTCTGTTTAGAGGGGTATATATAGGAGTTGATCTGAACAGATCACGTCTGTTCAGATTCCAGTACCAGCGGCCCGCAGGCCTTGCCTGCGACCCACTGGATCGTCCAGTATCTGCGGCCCGCTGGCCCAGCCTGCGGCCCGCTGAGAACGACTCCACACACTTTTTCCAACATCTCCCTCTTGGAGACGTTTATACCAAACACTGAGCCAGACCTCATACGGCAAATGGAATGTGCGACCAGCGCATACACCTGTCATGCGGGAGCTCAAAAGCCTCACTTTGAATAGATTCAAAGCCAGCGAGAGAGCATCTACCCTTTTATAAAAAGAACAGTTCAATGTGTACACTAGTACCTTAGAATCACTCAAATCCGCACTAGATCAGACATTATCGACCATTCATTGATACATGTCTTTTCCTTCTCAATCTTAGTTTGTTGTATGTTCCTAACCTCAGTCCATATGACGAGTTTGGTGGATCCTGAACACCAACAAATCTATCGTTTGTGCATGATGAGTCGAATCTTCCTTTTAACTCATGAGATTCAAAACGAAATCAGTCGCTTACCCAGCAATGCGCCGACAGGCAGAATATACATCACCATAGGGTACACACCAAAGTAGCAGCCCTGACCCCATTTCTCATGACATAGTCAAAAGTCAAAGGGTACCTTTCTATGGAACTCACACATGGGGAGTCATACGGTCTTGGTCCTGGAACCACTCAACCCACTTCCAAAAGTCGCCTAGCACATGTGGTATGAGCACATGTTACAATGAAATATCCGCTAAGCAGACGTGTGTTCTCATTCATTGTACGAGTTTAGATCCAGTTTGCAAACCAAGTGTCTATGGTCTAGACCACTCCTTATTGCAACTGATCCTGAGATTCTTCACTTAGACACTCCTTGAGTTCTAGGGAGATTCTCACCTCGGCTTAATTGAACTACGTGATTGTTTGGGGTACAATCACATCGGATCGCCTAAAAGAAGACAAGCCTCATTTCAGTCCCAGACTGAAGCGACAATGAGCTTCGTCCATCCCAGATGGCTCCTTAGTCCCCGACTAAGCGCACATAGCTCAATCTAGTTTCATTTCTACATGCCCCAGGCATTAGAGGCGATTGCTCGTGTGAGCGAGACAATCTAAAGTTCAATGACACACTACCAACATGCTAACATTTAATTGAACAATAACAAGCAATTCATAAACAGTAATGAATAAACATGTCTCAACAATATTTTACAATAAAATATAATTATTCAAATACATACATACATAACAGATACATGTTACAGAATTCTCAGTGTCAGCGGCCCGCTGGCCCTGCCAGCGACCCACTCAATCGATTCTGAAACAATCTCAGAAAATCTGTCCATCTGTCTGCAATCCAATCTGCGACCCGCTGATCAAGTCAGCGACCCGCTGGCAGACTTCAGACCCATAACCCTAATTACTTTTAGGAACTGCATCCTTGCAATGGGTTTCGTAAATGGATCTGCCATCATCTCATCAGTGGAAATGTGCTTCAACACTATCTTTTGATGTGTTTGTCTGTCTCTAACAAAATGATATCTCGTGTCAATATGCTTTGCTTTTCCATGGTACTTGGGGTCTCGTGAGAATGCTATAGCAGCCGTGCTATCGCAATAAATTGTCACAGGTCCGTTGGGCACCTTGACAATCCCTAGTCCCTTTAGGAAACGCCTCAGCCATATTGCCTCTTGGGTCGCCGCAGAACATGCAATGTACTCGGCCTCCATGGTAGATAAAGCAACACACGTTTGCTTTTTACTAGCCCAAGAGATCACACTGTTACCAAGCATGAAGATGAAACCTAAGGTGGACTTGCTCTCATCCAAGTCACCAGCCCAATCGGCATCCGAATAGCCAACTAGGTCCGGGCTTCTGCCTTGATAACATAACACATAATCCGATGTGTTCTTGAGATATCTCAGAATCCTCTTGACTGCTTGCCAATGAGCAAATCCAGGATTCGACTGAAATTGGCTGACAACACTCATCGCATAGCAAATATCGGGTCTTGTACACAATATGGCGTACATCAAGCTTCCAACTGCGCTAGAGTACTGCACATTTTCCATTTCCTTTCTCTCTTCATCTGTCTTGGGACCCATGTCACTACTCAAACTTGTGTTCTTATCGATAGGAGTGTCAACCGATCGACATCCATCCATGTCATATCGTTTAAGAACCTTTTTCAGATAAGTTTCTTGAGATAAACTGAGAAACCTCCTGGTTCGATCTCGAGTTATCTTGACACCTAGCACATAGCTAGCTTCACCCATATCTTTCATGTCAAACATAGAGGACAACCAAGCCTGCGTTGAACTAATCAGCGACTTGTTGTTACCCGCAAGCAATATGTCATCAACATACAATGTCATGATCAAGAAACAATCATTGGACCCTTTCACATACACGCAATGATCCTCTTCCATCACCTTAAAGCCGTTTGACAAGACAGCTTGGTGGAATCGGAGGTTCCATTGCCGTGATGCTTGTTTGAGACCATATATGGAGCGACGAAGTCTGCACACCATGTGCTCCTTCCCTTCAACCACGAATGCATCGGGTTGGACCATATATATCTCCTCTTGCAATTCTCCATTAAGAAATGCAGTTTTCACGTCCATTTGATATAATTCTAGATCCATTGCAGCGACAATTGCTAGGATCAAGCGGATAGAGGCAAATCTAACCACAGGTGAGAAGGTTTCCTCATAGTCCACTCCCTCTACTTGGGTGAATTCTTTCGCAACCAAGCGAGCTTTGTAACGCTCAATTGACCCGTCACTTTTACGCTGAGCTTTGAGAACCCATTTGTTCCCAACAGCCTTGCGACTTCGTGGTAAGTCAACTAAGTCCCAAACATGATTCTTCTCCATTGAATCAATCTCCTCTTGCATGGCCAGCAACCATTCCTTAGACTTAGAACTAGAAAGTGCCTCACGCACATTCTTTGGTTCATCCGGATCGATAGCCTTAATCGCCTTCTTGCGTTTAGGCTTATCATCTTCATTCGGCATGACCAATCCATCAAGAGCAGTCATGAACACTTCCCCCCCTTCGATCTCAAATCGTCGGCGGGGAACTTTATCACGTTCAGACCTTCGAGGTTCAAATACTTCTTCAGTCTGCATATCAGCCACAGGTTCAGCGGCCCGCTGATCATCCCAGCGACCCGCTGTATCTGGATGCAGATTGACAGGACCTCTATCCTGGAAGTCTCACCAGTCTTGGCGACCCGCTGGCCCAGCCTGCGGCCCGCTGAAACTGGGCGTCAGAGAGGTTCTGACCTGCTGAGCTACCTCTTCCGCAATAGTTCTGACCTCAGGAGGTTGAGGAGGACTTTTATTCCCCCCTCTCGCCTCGACATCCTGATCAGTACCATCATTTTCGGAAGGAATTGACTCATATAGCCATTCCTCTTGAGAAACCTCGCTCCTCTTTGGAAATTCACTTTCAAGGAACGTCGCATCCCTCGATTCTATTTCCGTGACTGTCCCACTTAGATCCTCTCCAACAAACACGTGGCCCTTGGAAGTGTCAGAGTACCTAATAAAGATACACTTTCTCCCTCTCGAACCAAGCTTCCCATGTTTGTGAGACGGATCATGGACATAAACCAAACAACCCCATGGATGGAGATTACCCAAATTCGATTTTCGTCCAGTCCATAACTCGTAAGGGGTGGCTGCCACGGACTTCGAGGGAACACGGTTAGACATATGTGGCGGTTAACAACGCATCTCCCCAATACGAAATTGGTATACTTGCTTGTGCCATCATAGATCTAACCATCTCCAATAAGGTCCTATTACGCCTTTTAGCAACACCATTTTGTTGAGGCGTGTAGGGAGTTGTCAACTGATGAGCGATTCGCTTTTCATCACACAAGCTCTTGAATTGATCCGAGAGGTACTCTCGACCTCGATCTGTCCTAAGAGCTTTGATAAGTCCATTTCGTTGATTCTCAACCATCGCCAAGTATTTTTGGAAGCATCCCAGTGCATCCGACTTGTGGGAGATCAAATAGACATGACCAAAACGTGTATAGTAATCAATGAATGTGAGGAAATAATAGGCACCATGTCGAGCCCTAACACTCAAAGGACCACAAATGTCCGAGTGTATCAACTGCAAAGGAGTTGTGGCACGAATAGCCTTACCAAAAGGCTTTCGGGTAGCTTTATCTGCTAGACAACCCTCACAACGAGGTAAGGAGACCTTGGTTAAGGGACCCAAAAGTCCAACCTTAGCCAATCTAGTCATCCTATCTTGCCCCACATGGCAAAGTCTAGCATGCCAAATTAACATGTTATCATTCACATAAGAACTAACATTAGAAGAAGAAACATCATAAGAGAAAGAAGAACAGCCATCAAATGTGTCTAAAATCATGAAATTATTGTCAAGAAATCCATTACCAAGTAAAACAGAATTCTTATACAATTCAACACAATTATTAAGAAAAACAACACGCAATCCAGTTTTGACAAGAACTAAAACAGATACAAGACTTCGCCTCACATCAGGCGCATACAACACATCATGGAGAACTAATTTATGTCCATTGCGAAACATTAGCTCACAAGTTCCAATGCCATGCACGAGAACACTACTATTATTTCCCATGTAAATGCGTTTGCTTCCTGTCGGTATGCAACGATAGTCCACAAATGCTGCTCGATCCCTAGCTATGTGGTCAGTTGCTGCAGAATCAACAGTCCAAACAGGATTGTTATTAGTAAGCATAAAGCAACTGGACACATATAAAGCTGAATCACAAGCAGAGGGGAGCCAGCGGCCCGCTGATCATACCAGCGGCTCGCTGATACTGAGACAGAAACACTGCTCAGTCCAGAAAGTACCTTTTTCGGCTTCGTGCAATCACGAGCGAAATGTCCAATCTGATCACAGTTGAAGCAAGCCCCCTTGGGCTTCTCCTTCCCCTTTCCGCGCTTCTTGTCAATCTTTGCATTGGCCACGCCAGTGCCACCCGCACCTTTCTTGGAACCGGAATTTTTCTTCGGTTTCCTTTGCGAGTTCTTTGAGGCGGCAATCATTGCCTCTCCAGCAGCCTTTTCAGCCTTCTCGGCCGATAAGCGGTCCTCCTCCAACTCCACATGACGCGCCACTTGGTCAAAAGTGCGTATATTATCATTGTGAGTGAGGTTAACTCTCAAATGCTCCCATGAGCGAGGTAGAGAGCGGATCACAGCCTGAACTTGCTGCTCATCCGATAGGACATGGCCCGCTTGAGTCAACTCACTTATCATATTAGACATGGCTAAGATATGCTCCCGCATGGAATGCTCAGGACGCTTCTTATAGCCATCAAGTCTAAGAGTGAGTTGGCGCAGCCTAGTGGTTGAAGTACCACCATACTGGAGCTTCACCGCATCCCACAACGCTTTCGTGGTGCGATACCTCTCGAACCTTAAGAGTACATCATTGGACATGCTACTCAGCAACGTTATGCGAGCGGCACGATCCTTTTTCTTGAACTCTTCAATGGCTCGATTTCTATTTGGATTGGCCCTTTCGGCTTCCGTGAGTTCCCTTATCAATGGCTCCAACAAATCCTGCATCTCAAGCAGAAATTGAGCTTTACGATGCCACACATCGTAATTGTTGCTCGTCAATTTCTCTCAAGCATTGAGATCAGCGATTATGTTCTTACTTGCCGACATCTTTCTACAAAATAGAGACAAAGCACAAGTATGCATGTTAGCATCATCAATTATGATATAACTAGAGAGTTATAACATATGGTTACACTTCACCACACAATCCTTGAATCGATCCAAAAGATGACACATCTTAGCAATGATAACCGAAAGATGACAACCAGGGCCACCAATCCTGTCTCATATACTAAGAGTATCCCCTCCCAATCAACTCGATTGGCGCAAAGTTTAGACATTGGACAAGAAACCCAGTTCTTTTAGGTCCAAAGTCACCCTACTGTGTTGTCTAAGCATGCGAGTCAATGACCCCGGGTCATTACCCAAACACGCCCACAATTGTGAGAGGTATAAATACCTACCATCACTCTCTATGCAAGTATGCATCTAAAGAAAAGTATTTAAACCATATTACTATCTTCAGGATAGTTAATACACCATGTTGGACAAAGAGGGAGGTCTCAAGTTGGTCAAAACAGATTCTGGTTGCTATATTTTCAACTGTCAGTCTCAGGTCTGGCGGCCCGCTGAACTGAACAGCGGCCCGCTGAAACTACTTGCAGCCCGCTGAAAATACCAGCGGTCCACCAGAAAATGACAGATTTAACTGGTCATAATTTTCTGATCAGACGACCCGCAGACCCAGTAAGCGATCTTTCTGACAGTTATACAGAACAACCGTACGTTGTCTGTCTTCACTACAGAATCCTGCGACCCGCTGGCCCAGCCTGCGGCCTGCTGATTCTGACGAACTGAAACCCTAAATCTGGTATTCCTGCAACCAGGACTCATCAGATGGTTTCTGTGCACCAGCAATGTTACTCAATCCTGGTTAGACCATTTACAGTGTTTTGCTACGAACTACTACTGAGATCTAGCGTTAAAACACGTAAAATTTAGATGTAGGGTGTATTTTGAGTAAAACCGTCACAACCAAATCTAGTTCTACCAAAAACATGGTGTCCTAGGGCTTAAACAGATCCATAACTTCGACAAGAAGCCTTATGGCTCTGATACCAATGAAGGTTTAACTAGGTATAAACCTATATGTATATCTATCCTATAAGAATAACTTAGAGAATTAGATATACCGCAGCGGAAATGATCGAACGCCTAGACCCGCTTGTCAGAGTTCGGTTCTGCAGCCTTGTCTCTCTCCGTACGCAACCGGTACACCACAACCTCACGTTAGGGTTTGGCGTCACCTTCCACGCTTCCACTTGCCGGTCTCAACTCGTGTGTGTGATCTGATTGCTTCCAGCAATCAGATGGCTTCCTCCCTCTCAGAAACTCTCCTCTCTTTCTGTGTGGAATATGCAGAACAGCAGTTCCAAGAACCAGAGAGACGTTTCTGTTTAGAGGGGTATATATAGGAGTTGATCTGAACAGATCACGTCTGTTCAGATCCCAGTACCAGCGGCCCGCAGGCCTTGCCTGCGACTCACTGGATCGTCCAGTATCTGCGGCCCGCTGAGAACGGCTCCACACACTTTTTCCAACACTAAGCAATAACAACACGAAATTAAATATGTAATAACATTAGATACATCAAATTAAAGTGAAATTAAAATTGCTTAGAGGTTCATCCCTATGGCCTGCAATCTTTAGATTACTCAATACTCTGTATTTGCATCTGTACGTACCTACAGAAAGGCCTTCCCATCAGCAGGGGTACCTAAAAGAGTTTATATTTAACCTTCAGCATAATTAAGGGCAAATGCTAAAGTTATACCAGATATAGGAAGATTAATCAAAGCAGATAAATTTCAATAAAAACATGCTCGATATTCAACAAGAAGTCATATTTTGAGCCACTGACACAGCAAGCGACATTTTGGTTTAGCCCGCCAGTAAATTTCAATATTTAAAGGTTTGACTTGCAAAGAAAGGTCCAAGGAGGCAACTAAAGACAGTCCAGCAAATATGTAAATGTAATAATTGCATTGTAGCACTAATTTGTTTTAGGGACTTGTACCTTTGGAAAACTAAAGACAGCACATCTGGAAATTTAATTTTTGGTCGAAGGCTGGGTGGGTGGTCAGTACCACACCCACAACTTTATTAATATTTAACTGTATTACACAAAAAGATTTAAATAAGAGCTGTATAAGTTGCCCAAGCAAGAAAATGAAAAAAAAAAAACAGTACGAACAGTACAACCAATTTTCTTTCCAAAGGGGCGATCATACTTTTAATGGTCATATTTTTTTTAATTTAAAATGATTACTTTGACCTCACAACAGTAAAGCAGACTTACATTAATTAATTAATTTTTGGTACTTCAAATATTTATCCAGGAGCAAGAAATAGACACCTCACCATCATCGTCAGTGCAACTCTAGCATTCCTTCTTGCTGGCTGCTTCATTGGATTTTTGTGGATAGAGAAGCTGAGATACGCAGGTTTAGTTCCTTGCATATAATTATTGTTCAAATTTGCCATTATTTTCCAATATGTTGAAGTTGCAAAAAAAATTATTGTGAATATAAAATTATTTATTAAGGTTCTGTTTGAAGGCAGCGTGCAATTTGTAGCTCAACAGTACAAATATGCTGTTTAATTTTATTTTTAACTTATCAATACCCTGTTTGATGGAAACTTAGCTACAAATTTTTTTTTCCCAAAAGATTTAGATATGAAGATTTCTCAAGAAGAAAGAATGCTATCTAGCAATGAACCATCGAGTCTCATGAGCAGACAGAGCAGTTCAGAATTTCCATTCTTTGATTTCTATGAAATAGCTAAAGCCACAGATAACTTCTCATTAGACAATAAACTCGGGCAAGGTGGATTTGGACCTGTGTATAAGGTGCTTGTCCTTCTTTTCTTTATAATGAATGGAAAATTATTTTATTTTGAAGAAAACTTGGCACTGACTCTATTTGATGGCAAAGAGCATATGTTGATCACTGTGAATATGTCATCTGAAGTACCCGGTGAATTTTCTCAACAGATGCATAGAATTATTTAGAAAAAAACAAAATACATAATGATGTTACTTGTTTATGAAATGAAAAATAAAAATTGGATTATATTTACTGTGACCATTTAAAGCTGTTTCATTCAGGGTGTGTTTCCAGAAGGACTAGAAATAGCAGTGAAAAGGCTGTCAGCACAGTCATGTCAAGGCATAGTTGAATTTCAGAATGAAATTCAACTTATTGCCAAGCTGCAGCACAGAAATTTAGTTCGACTCCTTGGATGGTGCATCCAAGGCGAAGAGAATTTACTTGTTTATGAGTTCATGCCAAACAAGAGCTTGGACTTCTTCATTTTTGGTACTCGTCTAAAAAGCTAATTTGCAAAAAATCTGGCAACAAAGGACTTTCATTGTTCAAAATCGACAGTTCAACATTTTTTTTTTCTCCCAATTTATCCTATATCTGTATCATATCTTTCAGATATAGCAAGAGGAGCACTACTAAATTGGGGAAAGCGTTTTCATATAATTGAAGACATTGCACAAGGACTTCTGTATCTTCACAAACACTCGAGACTAAGAATCGTTCACAGAGACTTGAAAGCAAGCAATGTTCTTCTAGACTCTGAAATGAATCCAAAGATATCAGATTTTGGGTTAGCGAGGATTTTTGATCCAAAAGAGCTCCAAGCAATAACCAGCAGAGTGATTGGAACATAGTAAGCAATATGCATTTTGCCAAATCGAAGCTGTGTTACAATTTGGAGCTTACATAAAGATAGAATTCAATGTGAAACGTAATACAAACACAGAAAAAAGGTGTCCTTTAAAAGCTCATAAAATGAAACAAGAAACAATGTTGTGAAGGTTCTTAACAACATTTTTCCTTGACATATTTTTCAGTGGATACATGGCTCCAGAGTATGCATCTGAAGGTCTTTTCTCAATAAAATCTGATGTATTTAGCTATGGTGTGTTGCTTCTGGAGATTGTAAGCGGCAAAAGGAGTTTGGGTTTCCACCAACATGGAGTTGCTCACAACCTCCTAGGATATGTAAGAACCCTATTAGCATATAACTTTCACCCAATCTAATTTGAAACAATTATGTCACTCATTTTAATCTCTGAAACTAATGGTTGTGCTATTTTGGTTTAGGGGTAAAAAAAACAATGTAATTACATAATATCTCATTGCAGATCTTTTAAAGAATCAAGTGACAATTTAATAATTAAATTTCGGTATATTCGTAGAAGCATAGTCCGTAAACATTTTTTATTTGTAATGAAACAGGCATTTTTTGACTTATTCCAAGAATCAAAATATTCCTACTTTCCTAGCTAGAAGGATCAGCACTTCTACTTTCAATTTTACTGGCATGAAAAATGTATGTTTTCAGGCATATGATCGATGGAAAGAAGGAAAGGTCTGTGAACTGGTTTCTCCAGTATTAACTGATGCACAGCAAGAGCAGGTCAACAGATGCATCCATGTGGCATTACTGTGTGTACAGGAGAACCCTGTCGACCGGCCAATCATGTCAGATGTTATTGCCTATCTCAGCTCAACAAGTTTAGTGCTACCAGAGCCAAATCAGCCTGCTTATTTCAATGTAAGAGTAAATTCAAGGACGTCCTTTACCGACATATCAACAGATTTCGAAGCCTCGTCACGCTCTGTAAATTATGTGACTACAACAGATCCACAAGGGAGATAATGATGCTACTAATTATTGGTGGTTGTAAAAAAATCATGGTTTGTTTGTAATTAAGCTCATAATTAAGTAATTCCAGCATTACATTATTTGTTATAAAACTGATGATATCTGATCTTTTATTAACGGGAAGTTGTGAAGCTTTGGGTACACAGGGCTACCAATTTGGTCTGAATGATGTAGATTCATTTGTGTATTAATAGCATGGCATGTAACCGATCTTATATCAAATGGGTTACATACTGAAGATAGTGCGTACAAATGTTGTAAATTTTAGTTCTAAGAAATGCAAATTCTTGACAATGTCATAAATTTAGCACACGGCATTAGATGATTAAAATCTGCAATGAACCTTTTAGATTTCAATTTATCGTACTCCTGTGCTTTATCAATTTATCAAAATCCAATAATACGAGCGATCACGCTAGCCCATTTGAACTAAAATAGAGAAATTAAAAACGCTTGCCTTCAAAAGAAAAAACAAAAGGCAAAGAAATACCAAATATTCAATATACTAGCAAAAGATGCCCTCAATACGTAGGCAATAAAAAAATAAAATATTGATATTATTTTTTGTTATATATAAAATGTTACATGTTAGACAGTAAAGATATGGTAAAATCAATTTAGTCTTTTTTTTAAATAAATAGCTAATTTGATAACTTAATTTTTTTTTATGAAAAATCTAACATTGATCTAGACCACAGATCAAATCAAATTATACAAATCAATGGTCCATAATTGATATAAGAATTGTTTATACCCTTTTATCTGACAAGTTTACTCCTTTCATATAACAAATTTACCCCTTGCTTTATAATATTCAATATATCAATATATTATATATCTCACTTTATCTCTGCATCAAGATTCAAGCAACATTATTTCGGCCGTTGACTATAATATTTAAAAAGATGCACATCTCGGCCTCGACCTTTTAGCCTGGTTGTTGTCTTGTTGTAAACACATTAGATTTTTCGGCCCATGAAGATGGCCTCTTTTCTCAAGGCTTACAAGGACAATCGTAGTTTTGAGTCCAAAATTTTGTAAAATGCAGGAAATTACTTTCAACTTTCAAGTAAATTGTTGTAGCAACCTGCTGCTTGTCGTCTCACTCGGTAACCTCTAGTCTCTAGACAATGCAAATTCCTCAACAAACAACAACAATAAATCATCTTTTATCCCATTTTTTTAATATATACATGAATCTGTATTTTCGTACAAAATGATTGACTGATTGTATCTTTGCAAGTACCTGATTTGTAAGCACTTTGGGATTCAAATTTAGTGTCCCGCGACGCATAGTGTAGCGCACGAGAAGACAAAACTTTTATGGTATAGCACATAGTTTTTATGGCGCACAACAATCAGATAGCTTTTATTTTATCTAATTTTTATCTGAGGATCGTCTTATTTTGTTCTAATTGAATGCACAAAATGTGATTTGTTCGTACGATATCATTTGAAAATAGATTAATGTCGTATTATTACTGCCGTCATATAAAAATATTCTGTTGTAATAAACTATATTTCACTTTTGAATGAATATGCTATTATCGATAGCGTAATATTTATACGAACATAATTTTATCAAAATTCTAATTCAATGAAAAACTTTTAACGCATTAAGATGCGAAAATTAATTACCGTCATCTCTGGAATTGCCATCGTTGCCATCGAGTGTCAGCGCTCTCTCTGTCACGTCTCGCACCAACGGATCGCGGGAGCGAGGTTGAAACAGTATCTTCTACATTCATCCGACGGTCCGTCAACCTACGTCGCAACAGAAAAAACAAACAGAGTCGGGTACAAACCTCGGCAACCGGTTATTTAACGACGCAGTTTCTCTACATTTAATTAATATAACAAATACAATAAGACCATATTAATCCACATAAAAATAATATATTTTACGGAGATAATCGGGTCCAGTTAGTCAGTCAGTCAGTCATAATAGTCCCTCCCCGATCTCAGGAAGATCAGGACCGGCCCCTCCCCGAACTCAGGAGGATCAGGGCTCAAAATTCATATCCAAATTCACATCCAATTCCAAACCCGATATCCCATAAAATATACCAATCACAATTCAGTAAACATATTCAATCAAAACCAAACGATAAATCAATTCAACCAATCGATATGAAATTAAATACAGAGAAGTCCGATTACATAGATTCAATCAAAACCAAACGATAATCAGATCAATCAATCAATACGGAATTAAATATAGAGAAGTCCGATTACCTGATTAAGAGGTCCAGAAATTATAAACAGACAATTCATATCGACTATCCCGACTGTGACATAGACTCGAATTCCAAACAATCAAAATCAAATTTTTCATTCGTTTGTTTCGGTTGTTTCATCAAGAGAATTAAATTAGAAGATAATGGTGAACAAGAGGAAGATGATATGCTCGAAGGGATCAAACATACTAAGTTATATAAGGAAACTAATTAAATTTTGCCACATTAATGGACACAGGTGGCGAAATAAAGACACTTATAGATACAAACTATGATTTTATTTCCTGGCCAAGCGGTCATATGAAACACATAAAGCAAATAAGCATCACCGAGTTTAACATTCTTTTATTTAATATACAATTGATTAGTGGAAGTTCAACGGGTCAAATTTCGGTCAAACATTAGTCAAAGTTGGTCAACACATCAAATTTCGATTAATTTTGATCAAATCAGATCTAAGCAGGTGGGGTGTTACATTCTCCCCTCACCTATACTCATTCAGCGTGTATATTATTTTTTATTCAATTCGTTATAATAAATGTTCACTTTTTATTATAATTGTTCATTGCTTTATAAGTGTTTGCTATGTTCAGTATGTTAATCTTGTTTTTTTAATATCCAAATGATCAGTTTGGTCAATACAAATGTTATGTTAATTGAGTATAAATGTTCAATTAGTTACAATAAAAATATAAATATTATAAAAAAATTATTACTAAATCAAGCGAAGGGGCCACGAACCGGATACAAAACACATGAAAAAATTAGAAGAGTTTATGAACTGGTCCGGTTCAAATTAAATTTTTCCGACTCTTTTCCTAGCGTGCCTTTATTCAATAGCGCCTCAGCGATTCTATATAATAAAACAATTAGTCGATGCATTTAACTGAAATTTTTTTATTATTAAACTGAACATATTTAGTTATTAAACTGAACATATATAACACATACTTTCTTGGCACGTGAGACTCACGCACGCACGCCATCTATTCAGCGATGGCATGGAATGATAAATCTACCGATGGACAATTATCATTACGGATCCAATTTACAAATTCGGGAAAACTTTTTATTATTTTTTTTTACTTTGAAAACATTCGTCTAAATTTCATCTATTGTATAATACCCACTTCAAGATTGTGATTATCTATACTGCCCACGTTTGAAGTCCTAAATTCTATCCAACTCTAATTGCACGTGGAACCCACACCCCACTCGTCCAATTAAAAAATTATCATCACAACTGTAACAATCTTGTTTTTTTTTGCGCGCTACAGTGCGTCGCGCGACACTGGATTTGAATCCAGCGCTTTGTTGCGAGTTTTTTAAGGAAAAGACTTGTGGGCCGTTCTATTAAGAAAAGTTAAAGTACAATTAAAAATTAAAGAGATTCGGTCTGCTCCCAGTCCCAACACAAACTGTCCCTTCCCATGTGATTACAGCTCATTCCCAACCATCGATATTAAATTATTTTAATAATGCCATTGAAAGCATCGCTCCCCTCTCAGACGGAAATCAGAGAGAAAAGAAAAAAAAAAGGCGAAAAAGGAAAAAAAATGATAGCAGGAGGGAAACAGGGAAGAAAGTCCGGTGCGTTTGGATAGGTGTGGGAAGAAGAGAAGAAGTGGAAAAAAGTATTAGAAAGTGTGTAACTTTGTGAAGAGTTTGAATTGTTTATAATTTTTTTCTTCCTCTTCCTTCTTCTTCTTCTTTCTTCCAACGATCCAAACGCTCCCCTTATTACATACTCATCGGATGTTCGGATGGCTAAAAAATAAACGGGAATAGTAAATTTTGAGTCGAAATTTATTTCTAACTATTTAAATTTTTTATAAAATTAAACACTTTCTAATATTTTCCGTCTAAAAATAGACTATTATTCTTGGCTCTGTTTAGATGAGTGAGAGAATAAAAAAATAGCTTCTTCTTATTTCTAAATTTATTATAAACAATCCAAACTTTTCACAAAATTATACACTATCCAATACTTTTTTTTCTTATTCCTCTTATTTCCACAACATCCGAATAGTGCCCTTATTCCTAAGTGATTCAAACTACCCCATGAAATTAAAGATCTGATCTTGTTTTGACCGATCAATCAAGGGATAACTGTAGACAGTAGTCTTTTCTTTGGATTTTTTGTGGTCTAATTAAGGTGATAGTATGGTTGGTCGAGCAAGTTATAAACTTAATGGACTCGTGCATTACTAGAAACACCCGCTGCACGCAAACTAAAAATTAAAAGTACAAACGAAAGAAGTGATCTAAGGTTATTTATGCAGAAACACAATTTCTAAAAAAAATGAAAGAAGTGCCTGGCAGAGCGCATGAGCCGAAAAAACTAAAAATATTATTAAAATTCGATTTTATTACTAACAATAGATTCGCAATATCATTCTTAAAAAGAACGATAGTGACCATTTTCTTTTTTTTTAATGTACTTTGAATATTTTATTAATATATTTTTAATATTTAAAATGATTTTTTTACGTAATTTTAATGTTTGTATAGTTTGGTATTGTTGATATGTATTTTTTTAAATTAAAATTTTAGTATTTGTCTAATAATTAAATAATTAAGAAATAAATTTCATAATAATTAAAATATAAAAATATTTCAAATAAATATAAATAATATTTGAATGTATTAAACATATCAAAATTTATGCATGTTTGAAAATCTAATGTTTAAAAATATGTTTTGCGTGATTTTTCTATCATTTTCTCTTATTTTTTTTTCTGTGATATATATGTGATGTGTGATATCTATTTTAAAAATAATTATATATTTTATTTTATGAAAATAAATATATAAAAAAATAAAAATCTTATCGAATTGGACAAAATACAAAATGACTATCTTATTTTAAAAAATTATTTATATTAATAAATAAGTAATTTGAATGAGATAATTAAAATCAAATATATATAACTTTTTAATTAATAAAATACATAAAAATTTTGTTTAAAAATATTAAAAACAATCATTAAATACTGGTTTTTCAAAATACAATATTGGCGAATCTATTATTAAAATTCTAATTAAATTAGTAATAAAATCAAAATATAATAATATTTTAATATTATATTATATATATATATATATATTTTTTTTTTTTGGCACGACAGGAAGACATAGGCCTCATGCCCACATGTGAATTCATATCATGCAATGGGCAATCGTCTGATCCGAACTATTCGATTAATGATTGGTACCTCGTGATTGATATTAAATCCGTCAAAATTCATGCAACTTGTAAAAAATTGTTCTTCGAAATTTAATCGAATAGATCATATAAAAAAATGTGCCCTCCTGATGTTTGTAGAGGACGTTGGACCGCCGCATTATCATGGCTGGTGCTAGTGTTCTAAATACGTACCGTGTCGTGTCGTGTCAAACACGTCGTGTATAGATCATTTATTGTGTCGTATCATGTCGTGTCTAAATATTTCACGTGCCGTGTCTAAATTCTGAGAGATGGACACGACACGCCTAAGGACACACACGTCTCGCGTCCTCGTGCCGTATTGTGTTGTGTTTTCTTTAAACGTGTGTGGACCGTGTCATGTTTAAACACGTTTGAATTTTATAAAATATAGTTATATATACTTATGCTTTATGGATGAACTGAACATTTAAATTATGAAATTATCCTTAAAAAATAGACAATATAAGAATTTTTCTTATTATTTCGTAACATTTACTATCAGTAATTTTGATTATAAACTTGTTATATCTCTTGGGTTGTGTCGTGTCTTGTCCAGTGCCGTGTTTTGTACCGTCTCGTGATAATTCACGTGTCGTTTCGTGTCGTGTCCATGCCATCAAAGTTGGATACGACACGTCTAAAGACACGGCACACTTAAGTTCTTGTGCAGTGTCGTGTCCGTGTTTTACCGTGTGGTGCCATCTCCGTACCGTGTCATGTCGTGTTGTACGCCGTGTCTTTTTTAAACACTGGTTGGTGCTTTAATGCTTTTTCCATTTAGCCCCTCGAGTTTTGACGACTAAAATTTATTTTCAGTTACGCAGCTTACACCCTACGATTTAGAATATCATGTATGTATATCTGTACTACTAAAAAATGCGTCGAAAACAGAACAATGAGCCATGCACATTATAATCGCTCAGTACACTAAAAGTATGAAATCGCTCAGTACACTAATATAAGAAACATTCCAAGGAGACCCATATACCCCTAGTTACAGTACAAGACAAAAAAAAAATCTTCTTATATAAAGGTGCATATGTAAACTTTTTATAAAAGCGTAATAATTTTAAAATAAAAAAAAAGACGAAAACAAAAACTGAATTTCACCAATTCCCATTAGTTCATTATTTTAATTTTCACATTCTGATTTATTTATTATCAATTAAAACAGTGATGGCATGACATAATTATAAATATAAAAAAAATGATGTTGGTTCAACAAACTATGATGAATGAAAATTTTATCAGCAAATATATAAAATTTTTATGAAGAACAAATTCTCTTTTTATTTCCATTAGATTATGGACAGACAATTGAAATGCAAAAATGTAAATAGAGAAAGCAGCTAATAGTCTACTACGCTATCTATGGCCCAAGCTGCTGATTCAACTTCCCTCGGAGCACTTTTAGTCTATGAGTGATGAGTATCACTATGAAAAATTTTAATTCAACAAAATAAAAAGCATATTCACTTGAAAAAATTTACAAAATCAATTTTTTATTTAGTGGGTAATAAAAACAATTTTTCGGATGAAGAATACTGTTCAAAATCCAGTTAGCATATCTTGTGAATATTTAAATAAAATTGAAAGATTTTGACTCACCTTTATTATATTAAAAAGAAAATCTTAAAAAGACAAATAACCCAAACAGTTCCGTTTAGATCTCTTAGGCTCCGTTTGAATGATGTGGGAATAAGAGGAATATGGGAAGAAGTATTGGAAAATGTATAACTTTGTGAAGAGTTTGAATTGTTTATAATAAATTTGGGAGTAGAAAGAAGATATTCGCTTATTCTTTCACCCATCCAAACGGAGCCTTAGGAATAAGAAAAATAGTCTATTCTTAGACGGAAAACATTGGAAAATGTGTAACTTTGTGAAGAGTTTAGATAGTTAGGAATAAATTTTCGTTTAGAAAGAAACTATTTCTCTTATTCCTAAACGATCCATACGGCTATATATCCCGCTTGAAAAATGTAAAGTTAGATATCCGTCATTCCTCGTCCAGACAAATAATGCATTTTTAAAGTTCGCATGCTAACAATTACACAAATTCAAATCTTGTGGCGCGCGACACAGTGTGCAGTGCACCACAGGCCGTCCCATCAAATCTCAATAGATGAAGGAGCTCCGTGCATGTAACAGATTGTAAGGCCCGAAAAAATGTAACCCGTTCAGATTTGATCGGATGGTCCGTATGATACGCTGCACGCTGTGTCGCGCGCCACAGGATTCGGATTGCAATTACACCTATTCAAATCAACTACACAGTGCAAGATGGATAATAATATTTACATAGTAGCTGAACATATTTGGTGAGTAGCTACTAATTTATAATTAAATTTGGGCATTCAATGTACTGAATGTAGAGCAAATTAATGTTTTGTTTGTTAGCCTGCAACACCACTCAGTTCGCTAGTTACCAACACACGCATTCCCACCCCTGTCAATTTCACCAAACTGAACTGCCTGCTTGATATTGTACTGCTTGCTTGACTGAACTTCCTTATTAAAAGTCCGAGAGACAGTCTAAGTAAACAATTTTTTTTTCTGATAACCCATGAAACTTAAGCCCTCAATTTTGATGATTAGTAAATATAATAATACTGTTATCAATTATTATGAGAAAGTTTTGACTATGTCTTCTTAATAATCAATTTGAATTAGCAGTCCTTACATTTCTATGTGTACTATTAGGGGACGTTTGTTTGTGTAGTAGGGGTTGCATAAGTTAAGGATGTCTAAGTATTTATGTAGTGTTATGTAATAGATGTTTGGTTGTGTAATAAGGATGACTAACTTAATGCATGCATATATTCATATCAAAAGACTAAATTGCCCTTATATTCATGCCTTTAATTAATTATTATTGTTAAACATTATTATTAATAATTAATATTACTTGTTAATTATTATTAATTATAATAATTAATCTTTATTATTAATTATGATTTTTTAAATAATTATTGTTGCTTATTAAATATTATTATTTATTAATTAATATTATTTATTAATTATTATCATTATTATTAAATCATTATTATTAATAATTACTATTGCTTGTAAAAGTATTTATTAAATAATTAATAGTTATCTTACTTATTAAATATTATCTTACTTATTAAATATTTATTATTATAATAATTAATATTTATTATTATTTATGATTTTTTAATAGTTATCTTACTTATTAAATATTATTATTTATTAAATTATTTTTTAACTATTAAATATTATTATTAATTAAATCTAAGGGTATTGTTGGAAAAAAATTAAAGGAGACTATGTATAACTTATGCAACCTATTTAGGTTGCATAAGTTATGTATCCTTAAGGCATCTTATGTAAGAGGTGTTTGGTGACTAAAAGATGCATAATTTAAGTTATACATTCTTTAAGTCACAAACAAACGGAGCCTTAGTACTGTGCTCCATATACTGCCTAGCTAAGCGATTGGAAAAACAAAAATTGGATGACCAAGTCATTCCAGACTTGTTCTGCTAACTTCACTAGTAGAGGATGATGATGGGATAAGACAAGACGAGATTCAAAGGAATTTAAAGGACACTCCACTCCAGTCACCTCTCCTCTTCTCCGTTTTGACATTCTGAAACACAGCCATACTATACTAGCTTAAATTAACTTGTCACCCATGACATCATTCAATAATTAAAGGACATTCTTTTTTTTTTTAAAAAAAGGACAATTGTTACGCTATGCCATAATTATAAATTTTTAATATAAAATCTAAGACAGTAAGACGTGATGTTCCTTTTAGTAAAAATCTACAAGAAGCCTACTGAGGTTCTGATGGGTATGTAGAAAATTATGCTTGAATTAAACTATACGTGGCCATGTATAAAATTAATTAATATTTTTTAGAGAAACTAGACAGGACTATCTAGTGAGTCTAAAATTAACCTTGACCTTGAGCATTCAGTTTTTATTTTGAGCAACAAGTCTGGTCCCGTCCAAACATTATTTTGTTGTAGAGTAAATTACTAATACTAGCAAGAGATGTCTAATATGTGGGCAAATTAAAAACAATTTACTTGTTAATTAATAAATTATTGTAAAATCAATGATTTAGTTCTTCTATATTTTAAATAAAAAGTCAATTTAATAGGGCTGTGACTTTTTTCTATTAAAGAATGACCTTTATATCTGAAATTAAGATCTACACCACAAATTATATCAAATGACACAAATCAATGATCCATAATTGATATAAGAATTGTTTATATTCTCTTAGGGCAATTATTATGATATTTTTATGGATGGTTTTATAAATAGTAGTGATTATTATCGTTAATTAATTCTTGTGATTAAGTTATTACTTTTTATCCTTCTCACTTACTTCTCCAGAGATAAATTCAATTTTGATTTTTTTTATTAACAGTTTGGCAACTTTTATTTGTAAGATAAAATAGGTGCAATTATTATGATATTTTTATGGATGGTTTTATAAATAGTAGTATTATTATCGTTAATTAATCCTTGTGATTAAGTTATTACTTTTTATCCTTGTCACGTACTTCTCCAGAGATAAATTCAATTTTGATTTTTTTTTATTAAGGCCCTGATCAGAACCAAAATTCTCCATTGGAATTGGAATTCCGATTCTCGTATTCGTACAATTTTCTGATCGGAACGAAGGAGAAAGCGAAAAGGAATCGGAGTTGGTGGGAGTTTTTGGCGTTGAAATTCCGTCGCCAAATTCTGTCCAAAACAAAGAAATTTGATGGGATTTCGTCTCCGTGCTTGTGCGTCCCTTCGATCGGAACGACGGAGAGCCAAGATCAACTCCGCCCAAATTATTTTCGCCCCTTCTTCTCCTCTTTCCGATCAGTGAAGGGAATTCGCAAAACCCTTTCTTCTCCGCTGAACTCCTTTCGACTCATTTCTTTTCCGATTTGTTGAGCTTCCGATCAGGGCCTAATAGTTTGGTAACTTTTATTTGTAAGATAAAATAGGGTTTCTAACTTTTTTTCTGTTCATTCAAAGTGGTTCGCTTTTTTCACGCCAGCAGCTTGGGGCTAGAGTTAACCCCGATGGTAACCCTCTACCCCTGTTCATGGGTATTAAGGCTGCGCATATGTGTATATTTCCTGCCATATTAGTTGAGATGTAGTTTCTATATTTATATAGATTTAGATGTTGTATGCTGTACGTTGTAATTGGTATGTAATTTATGTTTAGGAAACTTTCTTTTCAGCAATTAGAATATATAGGGATGTTGTAAACAGATTTGTTCAGAATATACAGAAATCATTTTTCTTCAATTCACAAAATCTTGTTATGGTACCAGAGCCAGAGGCGGCTGAAAAACCCTAATTGTGGTGTCGTCTCGATCCATGGCGGGCAGTCAGGATACTATTGATTCCAATGACAGCACCAAGAAGGTGCAGTCAAAGGTGATTGATGCAACATCACCATTTTATTTACATCCTTCCGACAATCCAGGGACGGCGATCAGTTCCTGCATATTAAAGGGAGATAACTATGACTTATGGGAGAAAGCTATGAAAAATGCTCTCCGGGCTAAGAATAAGCTTGGGTTTGTTAATGGCACTCTACCAAAACCTGTGGCTACAACGCCTGAGGCTGTTTTTTGGGAACCTTGTAACTCGATGCTAGTTTCTTGGCTGTTCAACTCCATTGATTCATCTCTCCATCCAAGAGTTGTATGATGACCATCGCGAGCAATTTTCTGTTGGAAATGCGCCGCGTATTCACCAATTAAAGGCTGATATTGCGGTAGCAAAGCAAAATGGTCAAAGTGTTGTGGCGTATTACACACGTCTCAAGAGCATGTGGGATGAACTCTCTCAGTATTCCCGCGTGCCGGTGTGTACGTGCACAGGTTGTACTTGTAATGCTGCTGCTGAATTAGCAAAAGAGTGAGAGGAAGAAAGAACTCACCAATTTCTCATGGGACTAGATGATGCGGTGTTTGGAACAGTTCGCTCTAACATCTTGAGCATGGACCCCCTTCCGAGCCTCAATAAAGTGTACTCTATGGTGGTGCAAGAAGAGAGACACAAGACTGTTGTAAGAGGACGTGAGCAACGGGTTGATGCCATTGGCTTTGCTGTCCGTGCAAGCAAATTTGACCCCAGTCAGCCTAAATCTGAGTTGCTTGAAAAACCCATATGCTCTCATTGCAGCAAGGTGGGTCACGACGTGTCCCGATGCTTTGAGCTTATTGGGTATCCAGAAGGATGGAGTACTAGGGGTCATGGCAACCGTGGTGGTAGAGGTGGTCGCGGCAGAGGACGCAATCAAGCACAGGCAGCAGCGCATGCAGTGCAGGGAGGGGTGCAACCGAATACTGGGGTGCATCCGAGCGCTGGAGTGCAAGCAATGGCTGTACCTGGACTAACAGATGCTCACGTGCAGCAGATCATGGCAATTCTTTCTAACACCAACATTTCAAGTTCAGGTGCATCCAATGAGAGAGTTAATGGTAAGAATCTAAATTGGATACTTGATAGTGGTGCATCTCACCATATGACCGGAAACATTAACTACTTATTTAATGTTTGCAAAATTCTAAAATCATCGGTTGAGTTACCTAATGGAACCAACACGGTGACAGAGTATGAAGGTTCAGTGAGATTGAAAGAGGGATTTACACTGAAAAATGTTTTATATGTGCCATCTTTAAGCTGCAACTTGATTTCTATTGGAACATTGATTAAAGACAATGGATACCTCGTTACATTTATTGACCAGTTGTGTGTCATTCAGGATTGCAATTCGAGGAAAGTGATTGGTGTGGGTAAACTAAGAGATGGAGTCTACTACTATCATTTTATAATAACAGCTAAAACTTGTCATACCAACAAGAGTGAGGATTATGAACTGTGGCATCAAAGGATGGAACATCCTTCCTCAAAAATAACATGTTTGTTTCCTGGTGTACAGTTTGATAGTAGTAGCTCAAGAGATGTATGTGAAATTTGTTTGAGTGCTAAGCAAACAAGAGATATTTTTCCTGTCAGCTTGAATAAAATGGATGAACCATTTGATTTAATTCATTGTGATATTTGGGGACCTTACAAAGTCCCCTCTCATAGTGGTGCACGTTATTTCTTGACTATTGTTGATGATTTTAGTCGTGCGACTTGGGTATATTTGCTGCTTGATAAAGGAGAAACTGGAAGTATGCTTAGATCTTTTTGCCACGTGGTTCACACACAATTCTCAAAAGTGGTTAAGTGTATTAGAAGTGACAATGGACCAGAATTTAAGTCACAAGAAATGCAAACTTTTTATAGTGACAATGGTATTTTACATCAAACTTCCTGCGTGGGTACACCACAACAAAATGGACGGGTAGAGCGTAAACACCGTCATATCCTTAATGTGGCAAGAGCCTTGAGGTTTCAGTCGAAAATGCCCATTGAATTTTGGGGAGAATGTGCCTTAACTGCTGCTTATTTGATTAATAGAACTCCTACTCCACTTTTGAATAATAAGACACCTTATGAATTGTTGTTTGGAAAACCACCATCTTATGCAGCTGTGCGAAACTTTGGATGCCTGTGCTATGTCTCAAATAGATCACCATTTGTTGATAAGTTTGGGAGTAAAACTCGAAAGTGCATCTTTGTGGGGTATCCTTTTGGAAAGAAAGGATGGCGTGTTTATTGTTTGGATACAGGAGATTTTCTTGTTTCTCGTGATGTTGTGTTTTGTGAGACTGAGTTTCCATTTGGACAAGAAAATGTTATTTCAAACAATACTAATTTGGAGGAGTTGCGTGCAAGGGGGAGAACAGATGATCTGTTCGATTATTCTGCAAGTGACAGTGCACTTGAATCTCATGATGATGCGCCTGCATCAGCGCCTGCACCCAATGCAGGTGATGCACCCTCACCCGATATAGGTGATGCACCCCGCACCCGATACAAGTGATGCACCTACATCTGCACCTGAAAAAACACAAGATGCACCTGCATCGGAACATGTATCTGGTAATGATGCACCTGCACCCGACACTGTACCAGATGCACCTGCACCTACAGATGCACCTGCACTTGAAGCAACTAGTCCTGCAAGGCGAGCCAGAAAATGTCCAGCGAGGTTGCAAGATTATATATGCTACACTGCACGCTGTAGTTCATCTAAAGCCCATGTCACACATGTTCACACTTCAGGTAGTCCTTATCCCATATCTAATTACGTAATATGCAACACAGAAAAATTTTTGGCAGCAGTTACAAAGGAAAAGGAACCTGAATTTTATGGAGAAGCAATGAAAATGAAACAGTGGAGGGCAGCAATGCAAGCTGAAATTGAGGCACTGGAGAGAAACAATACTTGGACTTTAGAAGAACTACCAAAAGGAAAAACAACAATTGGATGCAAGTGGGTTTATCGAGTTAAATATAACTCGGATGGAGTAGTAGAGAGATACAAAGCTCGTTTGGTGGTACTTGGAAACCGTTAAAAGGAGGGTGTTGATTTTAATGAAACATTTGCCCCTGTGGCGAAAATGGTGAGTGTGCGTACTTTCCTTGCAGTTGCTATAGCCAAGGATTGGGAGCTACACCAAATGGACGTGCATAATGCCTTCTTGCACGGTGATTTAAATGAAGAAGTGTACATAAAATTACCTCCAGGTTTTGCTTCAACACATCTAGGGCAAGTTTGTCGTCTCCGAAAATCTCTCTATGGTTTGAGACAAGCCCCACGTATGTGGTTTTCAAAACTTGTTTCAGCTCTTGAAACTTATGGATTTATTCAATCTAAAACTGATTACTCACTGTTTGCTTATCGAAATAGGAACATTTTCATCACAGTTTTGGTGTATGTTGATGATCTGGTTATTGCAGGAAATAATGGTGAGGCAATACTCAATTTCAAAAGTTATTTGAGTAGGGCTTTTTCCATGAAAATTTAGGGGTGCTGAAGTATTTTCTTGGCATTGAGTTTGCTCGAAATGCAACTGGTTTGGTTTTATGCCAGCGCAAATACACACTTGATATATTGGCCGAGTATGGTTTACTTGGTTCTAAATCTGCAGCAACACCACTTGAACAAAATCACAATCTATCAACTCTAAATGGTGAGTCCATGGCCGAACCTGAGAAATACAGGCGATTGGTTGGAAAACTTATCTATCTCACCATCACTCATCCAGAATTGAGCTATTCAGTGCATATTCTAGCTCAGTTCATGCAAAACCCACTTAGTGCACACTATGATGCAGCCCTTCGGGTGTTGAGATATCTCAAAAACAGCCCAAGGCAAGGTCTTCTTCTTCGAGCTGACAACGATCTTAGGTTTTATGCTTACTGTGATTCTGATTGGACAGCTTGTCCCTTAACTTGACGGTCTTTGAGTGGTTATTTTATTTTGTTGGGTCGCTCTCCTATTTCTTGGAAGACAAAGAAACAGCACAATGTTGCCAGATCATCTGCTGAGGCAGAATATCGCTCAATGGCTGCAGCCGCTTGCGAGCTCACTTGGCTTCGCTCACTCCTACAATTCTTAGGTGTTTCTCATCAAGAACCAGTAAAACTTTTCTGTGATAGCCAAGCTGCTTTACATATAGCTGCAAATCCAGTGTTTCATGAAAGAACGAAACATATTGAAATTGATTGCCATTATGTTCGTGACCAAATTTGTGCAGGATTGATTGAAGCCTTCTATGTTCGTTCTTCAGATCAATTAGCAGATTTGTTTATCAAGTCACTTGGAAAACAATAGTTTACTTATTTGATTGGCAAGTTAGACATTTGTGACCTGCATGTTCCAACTTGAGGGGGAGTATTAAGGCTGCGCATATGTGTATATTTCCTGCCATATTAGTTGAGATGTAGTTTCTATATTTATATAGATTTAGATGTTGTATGCTGTACGTTGTAATTGGTATGTAATTTATGTTTAGGAAACTTTCTTTTCAGCAATTAGAATATATAGGGATGTTGTAAACAGATTTGTTCAGAATATACAGAAATTATTTTTCTTCAATTCACAAAATCTTGTTAGGTCTGTATTCTCTACCAACCAAAGATTAAATCTGAGCCGTTAGATCTAATTTTGACGGTTAAAATTTTTCGGACCTATCAATCTAGTTTCATGCACGGGGCTCCCTTAACCGTTGAAATTAGATCTAACGATTCAGATCATAAGTCGGCACTCTACCTGTTCATAAACTACATCTGTGAAATATGAGTAGGGCCTAGGGGGTAACCAATAAGAGCGTCATATATTGATAATTTTTTAATCAAATGTTTAAGAATAATTTCGTTACGGATGTAACTATGTAAGTTGCTTCCCTTCAAAAATATCTTCGTAGTACTGTCCTATTTCCTGTGAAAGTTTAGTCAACAAAAAACTCCATCTCTCTGTCTGTTATTTTCATTTCCAGTTTCTCTGGCTTGCCGCTTACCAGTTTATCCTCTTCAATTTGTTCCTTCTATTCCTCTTTTCAACAAAAAATAAAAAGGAAAAAGTCGTCCTCTTGTAATTCTCATATAGCAAAAAGGGCTTGCTTGCTTGTCATCGGAAAGAAAAGGAAGGACCCAGATTCCTGTTAAAAGGAGTGCGAAAAAAGATCTCTTTTTTTGTTCTTTTGTGTTTTTAAGGTTCCATCCATTGTGAACACTCCGTAATCTATGGCGGAGTTTTGGAACAAAGCAATTGAATTTTTGGCAACAACCATTGGCCAATCTGCTGTTGATGCATTATGGCAGAATTCAGCAGTTAGCGCAAACATCTCAAAGCTTCGAGCCACATTGCCCCGAGCAAGGCTTCTAATCGAGAGATCGGAGTGCTGGCGCTTCAGATATAAACCCATAGATGAGCTCCTTCCCCAGGTTAAAGAAGCTGTCTATGAAGCAGAAATCAGACTTGATGAATACGATTCTGAGAAGTGGAGAGTAGAAGGTGCTAATTGGAAGGTTCCAGGTGAGCTTATTAATAACTTTAAGAATTGGGTAGGCGGTTTTCCAGCGAAGGTATTAAGCGCTCAAGATGCAGTAGAGCATATGTCTGAGGAGCTGGAAAAAATATGCAACAACTTTAGTATACCAGAAAACCCGAATGAATTTAGTAGAACTGCTAGACCCATTACAAGTTCAGATCATCCAAAAATATATGGCCGTGAAAAAGAATTGGATCATGCAAAATCTTTACTGGGAGTTCCCAAATCTGATTTATTTATTGGTGAAAGTACCAGCATAATTGCGAAAAAACGAAAATTAGTTATCTTACCTATTGTTGGCATGGGAGGTGTGGGGAAAACTACCCTTGCTCAAATGGTTTATAAAGATAAGAATGTGCAATCCTACTTTAATTTAAAAGTCTGGGTTTGTGTATCTGACCAGTTCGATCTGGAAAGGTTGACGAAAGAAATAATTCAGTGTGCCACCGGAAATGAGTGCAATGTTACTAATTTAGACCTACTGCAAGAGACCCTAAAAAATTTGGTGAAATATGAGAGAATTTTGTTAGTCCTTGATGATATTTGGAGCAAAGACTGGCAACGTCTGCTGGGGCCCATGATTGAAGCCTCTGATGGAAGTGCGGTCATTCTGACCACTAGGGATCCTGAGCACATTGAATGCACTGGGGGTGACATGAATATTTTGGATTTTATTAGGTTGGAGGGTTTGGAAGAGAATATCTACTGGGATTTCTTTAAGGTCTGTTCTGGTTTGGAGGTTGATTCTGAGAATTATATTCAGTTGGAGAACATTGGTAGAGAAATTTGTAGTAGGCTAAAAGGATTTCCACTTGCTGCAATAACTCTAGGTGGTCTTTTGAGAAAAAGATTGGATGAGCAACATTGGATTAACATTAGAGATAGTAAAATGTGGGAACTGAAACATGGGGAACATGACATAATGCCAGTGCTTCAATTGAGCTATCAGTATTTACCATCTCATTTGAAGAAATGTTTCTCATTTTGCTCATTGTATCCTAAAGATCATGAATTTACTAGTATTGAGTTAGCAAAGTTGTGGATTATGTATCGATTTATTCCAGTACAAGAAAGCCTAAAACGTATGGAAGATATCGCATTGGGTTACTTTCATGAATTGAAAAACAGTTGCTTCTTCCACTACAAGGATAATTCTTATGGAATCGAAAAATTTGTGATCCATGATTTGATGCACGATGTTTGTCAGTCTATTACAAAAGACGAATGTTATTGCCTGGAAGATGAGAATATTGGAAAGATCTCCCTTAACATATATCATATATATGTATTTGATATGAATCCTGTAGCTGCACAGAATCTAAGAAAAATGTTTAAGCTAAAAAAACTTCAATCTTTGGTGGTCTCCCCTTACTGTTCGTTTGGAGCAATCAAAAGCTTGTGCCATGGACTCAAGAGTATTCGTCGCTTATCGCTTCCATGTAGCAAAATTAAAAAAATACCAGAGAATATTGGAAATCTGAAACATCTCCAATATTTGGACATTTCCGACACACAAATTCAAAATTTACCGGATTCATTTTGTACCCTTTATAATCTTCAGCATTTAGATATGCTGGGATGCGATCAAGTGTTGTGTTTTCCAAATGGTTCCAACAAGTTAACAGGGTTGCAAATTTTTAGACCACCACTTCATTTGTTGCCTCATTTATCTTGTATACCAAACCTTTCGAGGGCAATGCAACTGTACAATGTAACCTATCATGTAGGAAATGATGGAAGAAATACAATTGAGAATTTGAAGCACATGACAAGAGTTAATGGGTTCCTTATTATAAGGAATCTTGAAAATGTTTCTAGAAAGGAAGCCGCTGAAGAGGCTGAACTAAATAAAAAGGAACTTGATAAATTGTGTCTATATTGGGACGATACATGGACAAACCAAGAAAGCAATAAGATTCACATGGAGGTGCTTGAAGGTTTACGTCCCCATTCTAATCTCACAGTGTTGGAAATTCATGGATATAAAGGTCAGGAATTATCACCGAGTTGGATGGGATCTGGCTTACCTAATTTAAGAAGAATTTTGTTTAATGGTTGCTTCAATTGCACTCTCTCACAATTGCCTCGGTCCATTACGGAGCTAGAAATAAGGCAATGCGGTATGCTGACAAGTCTTCAGGATTGTTTACAGCCAAATCTTCTGCCAAAACTGAAGAGTATTTATATAGGGGGTAAAGAACTAGTGTCACTGCCAGTAGAATCCTTTGGTGAATTTGTGTTTCTTGAATATTGCAGTATCAAAAGTTGCTTGAATCTCAAGTGCCCTAGAATGATGGTTTTACCGCCCACCATCAAAAGACTTGAGCTGGACAAATGTGGCGAGCTTGATTACTCAATTCCCAGCTGTTTGCAGAATCTCACTTCTCTTAGGTCTTTGATCTTATCACATTGTCCACATATAGTATCTATTCCAGCTGAAGTGATGAAGAATCTCAAGTCACTCTGGAACTTGACGGTTTTATACTGTGAAAATTTAGAGTCATTAGGAGATGAACAGTTTCTTGAATCTCTAAAATCCTGCAATATAGTGCGTTGCCCTCACCTCACTAAGCTGCAATACCTTAATGGCGGGCGGCACCGTAAAGCATTGCTCTCAGGTATAATTCACCGATCAATATCATTTAATTTTTTTTTTTGGAAAATAATGGGGACTACTCGTAATTACATCACTACATGCTTCCTTTGATTAACCAACCACTTCGTAAAAAAAAAAAAATAAATAACAATGTGTCTTAATTTTTCCTACCTCTTGGTTTCACATGTTTTGCAAAAATTATAATTTGTGAAAGTCAATTTATATACTTTTGCATATGTTTAACTGCTTTTTTAATATGCATGAAAATAAACCTCCTAAATAAGTAGTTATCGTAAATTTTTTAAATTGTTAATTGAAAGTTCGTAAAGTATTTGCATTGACAGTATTGTTATATTCGCACTTTTCCACTCTAGGTGCAGCTGTACCAAATTCATCTCGCACTATCCCACCAAAACAACAGAGGCCATTGATTGCGACTCCAACAACTGGTGCATCGATCTCTACCACTTGTAACTGATTAGTGATTATGTCGTTATTATAGGATTTGTTGAATCATATTTTTTAGGATCATAATTTCGGCAAAGAAATAAAATAATTGAAGTGTATAATAAACATGTCCGACACACCTTCCACCAAAGATTGGTTCCAATACTAAGCAATTTAACTTGAAAAAAAAAAGTATTAGCCTTCTCAAAATTAAATAACAAAGAATTTCTACCAATAACAGTATTGCTCCAACTCCTATAAAAGTTGCCATTAATACCATACAACTGAAATTTTGTTTACTTTTATCATATCTAGGTACACCTGCTATTACACCAGGTCCTCCATCAAATCAACCGATGCCATCGACTGTGACAATGGGTAAATAATTAAAAAACTTATATGCATATCTAGCATAAAATTCATTCCTGTACTCCAACGGAAAAAAAAAGTGTTTTGAAGACCAATGATAGCTTACAATTTATCTTTTGCTAATTGTTATCTATCTTTGAATACGAAAAACAGAAAGCATTGGGCCTGAATTGTTGTACTTTTATTAGAACATTTAGTTTTGAAAATCAATGCCCTGCACTCCTTCAGGCCGGGCCGAAATTAAAATTGTGGCAATTAACACCTTGAGATTGTCCTTTTTCAGCTCTGGACGAACCTACTGCTGCTGCACAAAGTTCACCTTCCATTATTCCCTCAAATCCGTACATGCCATCAATTGTGGCTCCACCAACCGGTACTCTCCCTTTGCAATGTTAAGACCTATCTAGTTTATTTATTTTATTTTAAGAGTCGGCACATACCACACCAGCCATAGATGATGAAAAGGATTTCTTCTAGATAATAATGTCCATATGCAACTAGAAGAAATTTTTGGTACAAAATTATAATGTTGTTTACGTACTTCATTGACGTTTGGTATCCTTTTATTTTGTAGATACTCCTTCCTCTTCTAATGAAAGCAGGAAAAGGAAGCGTGTTCGCCAACGGAACTAGCTATTACAGAAGCTTAGTACGTATCTTGATTTCTATGGTCTACACGAGAGTAAACAGTAGTATATATATTAGATTGGATCATCACGATTGGTCATGTCCTCTTTTTACTTTGCCAGTGCTATTGGTGCTATATTTTCCTAGAATGCATGTGCCAAGTTGAAATTGCGAACTAATATAAGGACTTCTTTTAGAAACAATATAAGGACTGGAGAAACAATATAATAACAAATAAATACTAAATTTCCATACATCAACCACACCTCAAACATGTACTTTGAGGCAAATAATTTTTACCACTTCAGTATTTTTTTATTTTAGGGGATTTTCATCCCTCTTCTAGTCCCTGCTACTCGTTAAAATACCAATTTAAGTGTGTAACAATTTCAAACCAAAAATGTATTTAATTCTTTGTATAAATTATAGATTATTGATTTTTAAAATATGATTTTATCAGTGGTATATATAGATGTAATCTCAAATGATAAGGTAATTTAACTATTGATTTTCATTTTATTTAAAAAGAATGAAATGCTCTTTTAAGAATAATAATTATTTTTTTCTTTTGGAAAAAGATCATAATTTAAAATTTTTACTAATTCCAATTTTTAAAATAATTTTGTTTACTTAAAATATCTATTTTCGTTAAATTATTCTTTACAAATTCATATATTAACTTTAATTTTTTTCTGAAGTATAATTATATTATTGTAAATAATTATTTGTCCACCATAGGATGGATAGGTTTTCTAGTATACATTAGATGGTACGTGCATGAAATTTACAAGCTATTAGTGGTAGATTTGTACGCTATATTTACTTATGGTCCTCATGACAGTAGATGGTAGTACAGATGTAATTTTAACCAAATAGAAAGTTTAAAGAAGTTCCTGATCTCATTAATACACAGTGGTCTCGTTTCTTGACCAGATATTTAGTTGAACCAAATAGTTCTCTATATTCTCTGTCAGTCCAATTTTGATGAGATTAAATCCAAAAGTACATATACAAATTGACTCATCCACTGACGAGTACATTGTACAAATATGGATAGAAAAATTATGTACCCAGAGGATAATGCAAACCATGCGATAATTTGAAAAAAAAAAGTCATAATTAAAAGCCACTTCCTTGTATCGTAATTTGAAGTGTAGTTTTCAGAATAAAATTAAATAAAATATGTAAAGATTTTGTTAGATCTATGTGTTGATTATTACTGTGATAAATGAATATTACATAGATATTTCGATATGGAAAAGCTCTAAAATTGAACTATTCTAATCAATTTTTGGCTTCATTTTATTTGATTTTACTAGCTTTGTGTAAATAGAGTTTACAGGCTTCGATCCCTTTTAAATTGTGTATATTTGCAATATTTATAGAACCTTGGGAGCAGAGAGGCCACCCAGCCAAGAACAGTGGAAGAAAAGTAATGCTGATGGACATTTAGGTGTGCAGGCCGCATTGGCAGACTGTGGCTATAGCATGACTGGAAAAGAACCGTTGCGTTGGCAAGTGAGGATCGCTTTGGTGTGTGGATCGCAGGCAATGGTTATTCTCAAGATGACCCCACAGTTGCTTCTCAACAACTGTTCATTATTGAATTGTGAAATTCAATTCAAATTAAGCTCAGTGGTGTGTCTCCTGAGGTCTTTATATAGTCTTAGGCCCCTTGTTGACAGGGGGACATCCTACCTTTTAGTTATTTGACATGAATTTGGTTGTTTTGTATTTGATAGTTATGCAATTGATACAGTTTATGATTACTGGGCATCTCCTAAAGACCTAAGGTGGCAAGCATTATAAACAGAGTTCTCTTTCTCCATCTAGTTGCTTTTATCATGTGTTTGAGTATGTCTAGCGAGTAGGATCCTTTATTCTTAGAAAAAAAGATAAAAAACTTTTTATTTTATTTTTTCCGTACTTGATTTTTGTATGAATTTCTCTTTTTGTGGTTGATTTTTTACTTGCGTAATGTGCTTGACTATGGTTGCTTTTCATTTTAACCATGTGCCATAACTCTGTTCTCGGGGCATGAACATTTTAAGTTGGAATCATGGAGTAGTTTCAACTTCCATGGTATATATGTCAAGCGTTTTCTTTACTGAAAAAAAAAGAATATTGAGCTTTATATTTTTCTCGTGAATTTGTTTATATCTTTCTTATTTAAAAAAAAAAACATGATACTGAAATGTACAAATGTAGACCTTTAAGCTGTATATATCTGTTTGCATTACTGTGTTTAAGGATGATGATCGTGATCATGTCATGAACCATATGAATGAACCAGTGCGATTTTTCCTGACAGTGTCTAGTGCAAGATGAAACCTTTTTTTAATTTATTTTTAGTATATGCGCAGTTTATAAGTCCTCAACTAAGGCAATCTCGTAAAATGGTTACAATCTGATTGCTGATTTAGAATGACAGTGGATCAATATGTAGACCAAATCAATAGATACAGTGACGCTATTCAGTCAATTGACTCAATTCAATCCCATCGCATGCCAAATTTCCAAATCCAGTAAATTCAGTAATGCCTCATTTGGCTATTTGCGCTTCCTCTTCCCATCTCCAATAATATCTCACCGATCGAACATGAACAACCTCATTCAATCTCAGCCCCTTTTGTCCCTATTCTGACTTGTAAGACCACCAGCTCAAACTTTCCTTAATCACAGGTACATCACATTCGATCTAACAAAATCGGCTTGTGTTTGATATGCTAATTATGTGTGTTGATCAAGAGTGGTTCCAGACTTCCAGGTGTTTAATTATATATGCACCAGTAATAGAACCTGGTACAACCATCTAAACAGTGAGATTACTATACGCCCCCAACACGTGCAGCTGTGCCGATCGATGAGAAAATGGTGAAGGTGTAACTGAGCGCCTAGTGAACCTTATTACGAACTAAAAGAAAGTCGTTCTATTGGCACACGTGACGTTTGCGGAAATCTCTCAGAGACGGCGCTCTTTCCTTGTGCTACGACTTTTCCAAATTAACTTCACGCCATTGTTAATTCTACGTAATTTGCTGGTGTCAGAGCACAAATCGTAGGTTCTCATTACCATTTGTCAATATCGCCTTTCTTTTCCATAAACATTAGTTTTCTTTGTCAAAACATGAGAATTTCAAATTTTCTGTTCTACGGTATTTTGTTGAACATCCCAAATTTTCTGGAGAGGAGAGGGAGGGGAGCGAAGTAGAGAGGAGACAGAAGGAGAGGAGAGATGAGGAGGAGAGCGATCAGAGGGGAGGGGAGTGGAGTGGACCGCAAATTAGGAGATTGCACCTATAGTATCTGATTTTACATATAGTGTGCGTTTGGATAGGTGTGGGAAGAAAAAAAAGAAGGGAAGAAGTGAAAAAAAATATTGGAAAGTGTGTAAATTTATGAAGAGTTTGGATTATTTATAGTTTTTTTTCTTCTTCTTCGTTCTTCTTCTTCTTTCTTCCAACAATCCAAACGCAGACAGCCTGGCAGCCCTAACCACGAAGACTCCATTTGCGCTGCGAAAGCCAAGTTAGCTAAAATTCAAAGGCAAAACACTCCATCAAGTCTCAATCCAATTAAATCCTTCTCTGTTTCTTTCATTCCCAGTCTCTCCAAGATCGCAAATTCGCAATCAAATAAAAAGTTTATCCTCTTGCTTCCCTTTTAGTTCTCCAAACTCACATTCGCTCATAATTTGCGCTGAAAAAGTTGGATTCAGCTAAAAATATCTCAAAACATCTCTCAGTCCAATTAAATCTTTCTCTGTTCTTTTTCAACTTTTTTTTTTGTCATTCCCAGTTTATCCAAGATTGCGATATACCAGCTAATCAACCATTAATCCACTTGTATTCCTTCCTCTTGTAATCTTGTTTCCCCAAAATAATTGTGTTCTTATTAATCCACTTGCTTCTTTTTATTCCTCTTTCGATCAATAAGGAAGTAAAGAGTTTGTTTCTAACTACCAAAAGGAAAAATATAAATATATTAATAAGAGTTTTTCTATGGTAAGTTGCAACTCACCAAAGGGTCGGTGAGTTGCGATAAAAATTTCTAGATCTAGTTGAAAATGATCAATCCGAACCGTTCAATATGATCTCTCTATGGAAAAATCTCCAAATTTTACATTTTTTTCGAAATTTTGAAGTATTTTTTTGAAATTTTAAAAAATCATTAGTCTAATTAGTTCTGAACCGTTCAAAAATAGCAGTTTTGAAAAAATTTCAAAAAAATATAAAATTTTGTTTGTATATAGATTTCAATAAGGAGATCATATTGGACGGTTTAGATTGATTATTTTGAACTAAATCTATGAATCTTGATTGCAACTTACCGACCCTTTGATGAGTAGTAACTCACCATAGCAAAAGAAATGTAAAACTCTCTCTTACTTCTATATTATACCCTTCTTCTAATTTAGATTCCATTGTCTTTTGATGATTCATAACCTATGGAACCATTGAAGAAAATTTTTGAATATGGGACAGCAGTACCCTCTGTCTACAAGTTTCTTGTTGAGGCATTTGGGCCAAGTTCGGAATTGAGCAAAAGAATTGATGGTTGCATCGCAGCTAATTGAGAGGTCAGAGTGCTAGTGCCTCAAGTATGATTCCATCGGAAAGCTGCTTTCCTATCTGAAAAATGTTGTTTATGAAGCAGAACTAACAATTGAGGAATTCAAATCCCAGAGGAGGACAGCAGAAAACACTGATCCGAATATTGCAGGTGCCCTTGTTAACAATTTTAAGGATTGGGCCACAGGTTCCAAGGAAAAAGTGATAAGTGCTCAAGATAATCTGGACCCTTTTTGTGACCAATTGGAAAAGATTTGTAACAGCCATGAAATACCACAAAACCAGCAAAAATTCAGTAGACCTATCACAGTTTCACGCCCTCCTGATCATGTATTGTGTGGTCGTGACTCGTGAGAAAGAATTGGATGATGCAATCCGTAAGTTGGGAATTTTCAGATCTGGTTTATATGCTGGTAAGAGTAGCATGTCACGTCCCGCACCGACGGATGGCAGGACGCGAGCCGAAAATAGTATCTTCTGCACTCATCCGACGGCCCGTCAACCTACGTCGCAACAGAAAAACAAACAGAGTCAGGTACAAACCTCAGTAACCGGTTATTTAACGACGCAGCTTCTCTACATTTAATTAATATAACAAAATTTAATCAAATCGGATTAATCCACAACACAAATAATATATTTTATGGAGATAATCGGGTCCAGACAGTCAGTCAGTCATGGTGGTCCCTCCCCGATGCCAGGAGGATCAGGACAGGCCCCTCCCCGAACTCTGGAGGATCAGGGCTAAAAATTCAGATTCAATTCCAAACTTCGATATCCCATAAAATATACCAATCACAATTCAGATAAACATATTCAATCAAAACCAAACGATAAATCAAATCAATCAAACAATACGAAATTAAATATAGAGAAGTCCGGTTACCTGATATGATGGTCCAGAAATCAACAAACATATCAAATCGACTATCTCGACTGCGACGTAGACTCGAATCCAATCGGCCGAACTAATCAAATTATAATCAAATTCATTTGGTAAACTCAATTTCTCTTCAATCCTCTGAATTGATCAATAAATTTGGTTGAAAGAATTTTGGTTTCGGCAAAGAAAAGGAACCAGGACAACAAATGAATAAAATGGTTAATTAATAGAAAATATATCGGATCAGATGAAAAGATCAATATAAAGAAAGAGGCTTATACGTGGGTGAAAGAAGAGAGTTGCATGTGACACATGTCAACAAACTATTTAGCATAAATTTGCATTGCTTTACCAATCGGCATTGGACAATCGCCCAATAAGTAATCTCCTACTCTCAAGATCACTTATTGGGCGATTGTCCAATGCCAGCCACACAAACTTCAGATATAATGTTCAAAATGTGGCAGATCACCTAGCAAGCCAAGGAGTCCGGGCCATGTCAGGCTCGCAAAGGACAATTGTAGAACTCCAAGGAAGGTAGTGGCTTGTGAGACCAGCTGTTATCTCACAAATTCAGAATCTCCAGACAGCACGAATCTGAACAAGGACAGACGGCTTATTGTCTGTCAGATTTTCGGGGTATGCAGCAACAACCCCAGAGCAAGAATTCATTCGTGGAGAAAATGATGAGGACGAACTCGAACAAAAATTTATTAACATACTCACAATAGATGATGATTGGCCATTCGAGGATGACCCCGAATTTTCAGAAATCTATTCAGACCTTGAGGAATTCAGTGGAGATGATTGGGCGGAGCAAGATGATGACTTTTTATTGGAAAAATGGTTCTTGGCAATACTAAGAGCCGAACAAACTGAACCAACAGTTGAAATGATGGAACCAATCAATCCGTATCAATGGTTCACCATTGAGCAGATAGACAGTGAAGGCGAACTTGTACAAATGACATTTGCAGAGTTTTATTGGCTAGAAACCGTTGATGCAGAAAGGGAATGGTTTGAAGAACAAACCCTTATGATGACTTGTCAATGGGATGAGTCAGATGGCGAAAACGAAAATGACATACTCTCCACAGTACAATTCCTATCTGAATTAAATGCACCGACAAACCAAGATGAAGACTTGTTACAACTTCTAGCAAAAGGTGGTGGGAAAGAGGTCAGTTCCCCAAATTATTCCGAAACAAAGTGGGATGAAGACTCATTCGAAACGGTTTATATGATAGAAGAAATGGAGTACCCACAGTTCAAAAATCTAAAGAAGAAAGTAGAAACAATACTCTCAACAGCAGAATCTTCACTCACAAGAATACCACCTGAACCAATCATGGGTCCTGCTATGCACCCACCAGGATCAAGGTAGCCACAAAACCTACAAATTCCAAAAATCAAAGCACGGTTGGACAACATCTGCGGTGGCTATGCAAGACAAATGAACGAAAGGTTTAACCTGCCAACAGCCGAAGCCAGTTAAGGCGCAATTCTAGTTTTACCAAAAGATATTGGGCTATACTCAGAAGTTATCTTCCGATGGAAATCAATCACTCTCAACCTGATAAATGAGAAAAATTGGACATATAATAAATCAAAGGTCAACTATATCGAAAACCTCCTAGGCGAAACAGAGAAAAAGGCCTGGATTCAGTGGAGAATGGCATTCCCCACTGAATATGAAGAATTAGTTAACATTACCGATGATCCACAAAATGTAATATCACAGATCAGGCGAATATTCCTGTTGGAGGATCCGACAATCGGGTCCACTGAAGAGCAAGATCGAGCGTAAAACGACCTGGAGAGACTTTCATGCCACAATGTGAAAGATTTTTTCGATTATATAAATGATTATAAGGTCTTGGCGGAAAAATCAGGAAAAATATTCATATCTCCTGAACTCTCAACAAAATTTTTCAGAAAGATGCCTCCAATCATTGGTGGAGAAATTGAGAAGGCGTTTGCTGAAAAATACCCAGGCAATACTGTAGGTGTTATTCCAAGAATACATTTTACCTGCCAGTGTCTGGCAGAGAAGTGTAAGAGAGTTACACTCCAAAACAGCCTCAAAGATCTCTCATTCTATAGCCGCATACTAGTGCCAGGTTATTATCAAAAGTACAAGAAGTATGGTTTTCGGAAGGTGAAGACATACCGAGGCAAACCACATGATACGCACATCAGAGTATTCAAAAGGAAGCACGCAGATAAAGTAAGAAAATGCAAGTGCTTTATATGTGGTGAAGAAGGACATTTTGCCCGCAACTGCACAAGGCAAAAGGGCAACATTGCAAGAGCAGCTATAGTTGAAAATCTAGATCTATATGACGACTGGGATGTGCTCTCGGTAGATCAAAATGAACCATATAGCGATACAATATGTTCATTTTCTGAAGGGGAAAGAAGTACTAGTCATTCTTTGATGGCTGGTATAAATGACGTTTCATACGAAACCGCAATGATGATAACGAGTGAAGAAATTTCTGATGGCGGGTGGTGATCTCAGTGCCTCAAGAAATCCAAAACTGTGCGCATGAATGGGAGTACAACAGCCCAGTGGTCCAAGAATTCATGAGATGTCTGTTCTGCAAGGAGCAGACTAATCCAAGGATGAGAGCACATTGCAGTATATGTCATTTGACTGTCTGTCCGATGTGTTCAAGATTCAACTTGGGAAGAAAAATTGGCAATCCAAAGATCAAATCTCCAGTATGACAACAAGGATACTCTAATCAATGAGCTTATTGGATATACAAATTTTCTGTTAGCAGAAAACCAAAGGCTAAAGGAAAGAATTGAAGAATTGGAGATGAAAAAGGATCCGGGCGAAATGCAAGATCCAACAAAAGGAAAAGTCCCCATTCTTGAAGAAGTGGATTCGGATGATGAAGCAATTGAAAATCATATCCAGAAACAAAATGGAGTGGTAATTAAGATGCTGATAGATAGAAATGAATACATCAGTACCCAAGTTCCGGATCCAAAAAAAGGGAAAAGAGTCTTAAACAGACTCTACAATATTGAGCTGACAATGGAAATACCAGGGGTTGAGAAGTTCAAAATCCAAGCAATCCTGGATACAGACGCAACAGTTTGCTGCGTAGACCAGAATGCAGTTCAAAAAGAAGTTTTGGAACCAAGTGCGTACCCCATTCAAATCAACGGGGTTAATTCTTCTCAAATAGCCAATCAAAAACTCAAAGGCGGAATCATGGCTATCGAGAAAAACCGTTTTCGTATCTCTTTCACCTATGCATTCCCAATGGAACAGAGGGACAGAATCCAAATGTTGATTGGTTGTAATTTCATCTGAGCCATGCAAGGAGGGCTTAGGATTGAGGGCCAAATTGTGACATTTTACAAAAATGTCACAACAATTGCGACAAAAGTTGACGCTGAGATAATAATTTCAGCAGCAATCGAAGAATTAGAGCTGTCTGAGATAGAATATTTTGAGATCCAGAGAATCACTGCATACTCTTGTGGCGAAGAATCACAGAAATTCAAGGAAAGGTTCAGACCTCTTCTTGAAAGATTAAGAGAACAAGGGTATATAGGAGAAAATCCTCTCCAACACTGGAAAAAGATTCGAATTAAGTGCAAGTTAGACATCATCAACCCGGATATCACAATCCAAGACAAACCTCTGAAACATGTCACACCAGCAATGAAGGAGCAATTTGACAAGCATGTTCAGGCACTGCTCAAGATTGGAGTGACACGACCCAGTAAGAGCTGACATAGAACCATGACAATAATGGTAAATTCAGGTACATCAATAGACCCAAAGACTGGCGCTGAAATCAAAGGCAAGAAGCGTATGGTAATTAATTACCGTTCCCTCAATGACAATACCCACAAAGACCAATACAGCCTGCCAGGGATTAATACCATCCTTAAGAAAGTCGGCAATAGTCAGATTTACTCAAAATTCGACTTAAAAAGTGGGTTCCATCAGGTGGCGATGGATCCTGATTCAGAATTGATTTTTCCTTTTCCTCAATCTGAATATCAGGAGGGTGTCTTCTTCAAAGCGAAACACTATGCAGTCTTGAAGGGACGAATTTTGAACTTTTAAGACTTTATGTTACTTTAAACTTTGTGTCTTTAGGTCACTTTTAGACTTTGTGTCATTTTTGACTTTGTCTCACTTTTAGACTTTGTGTCACTTTTAGACATTGTGTCATTTTGACTTTGTGTCACTTTTGGACTTTGTGTCGTTTTGACTTTGTGTCATTTTTAGACTTTGTGTCGTTTTGACTTTGTGTCACTTTTAGACTTTGTTTCATTTTGACTTTGTGTCACTTTTAGACTTTGTGTCATTTTGACTTTGTGTCACTTTTAGACTTTGTGTCATTTTCAGGTTTGGACTTTTAATTTGCATTTTAGGATTTTGAACTTTTGAGTTCGACTTTTAAGTCTTGCACTTTTAAGCTAGCGTTTTTGGATTTTGACTTTTGAGTCTTGGTTTTTTGGAATTTGGTTTAAAGTTTGAATTTGGTTTGAACTTTTGAATTTTGGCATTCTGGACTTTGAGTTGGACTTTTGAGTTTCAGACTTTCAACCTTTGGTTGGACTTTTGAGTTTGGACTTTTAGATTTACACTTTTCTTACACTTTTAAACTTCTAATTGTGGCTTTCTTGGTGATGCTTTTTTGTTGTTTCAATTTTGTTTACAGACTGTGCTTGTTGTTCAGAACTTGAAATGTCAAATATACCTGTTGTCCAGAACATAAAATGTTCAGATATACTTGCTGTCCAGAACATAAAATGTTCAAATGTACCTGCTGTCCAGAACATAAAACATTCAAATGATTTTTGTTCAATTCCCTTGAGGAACTTAATTTTTAATTTATCCATGCAAATTTATTATTTTCCATTATGACCATCATTTTAGACTTTAATTTTAAAATATTTTATGCTCTAGTGTTTTGGCATGACATGATATACTAACCCGTTCCTCACATATTTCTTGACATTTTGACATTTTATGAAAATTTTTCTGATAATCCAGCTATTTTTCATGCATTGTCGAAGTTTTCTGCGTCGCAGAATTTTCTGACTGGTTGCGATTATGCTGTTTTGCTGTTCAGCTGTCAGTGACCCGTTACACCAAAGACGCCACAGGTGATTCGTTATGCATTGCTGGAATTCTGAACTAATCGAATCACTTGGTCTATGCTCGTGTCTGTGCACCGAGTGGATTTGGGCTCAAGTCAGGTTGGCACCATGGGTCCCGCCAGTCAGAAAGATCCGTCAATACTCCGGGTCTGGCCAGAGTTTCCTCCATTTTGACCCTCTTCCCTCCTCCGTTCCTGTTGACTCGACGGCTGTGAAAGTTGACCCGAGGACTCCGACCCCCTCTTAGGCTGTGGTTAGATCTGAAAGAATCGTCCTCCTTTCCTTTACGTAGTAGTCCTTTCAATTTTGGATTTACTTACTCAATTGACTGTGTCTCACTGTCATCCCAATTGGTTACCTGACGATGAATTGGTAAGACAATTCGGGACGCTTGACGGTAAATTCTGACTATAGATTGTTTATCAGGCATCACGAGTGTCTCATGAGGTTATTGACAACAACAATTTGGGTCGCAATCCAAGCTACGGGTCTGGTTTCGGTCCGACAAGACTTATAATTGGAATTTGGTTTTGGCTAACAGTATTCACTTCTAATTCAACAGGTGCCACGACACTACCCATGTTGGAGATGACTTAAGACATCACTGCTAGTATATGTTGATTTGATTTTGGGGCTTTACTGGGTACCACCATGATTTCCGGTCCTAACACTTACTGTTAATCACCTTATAACAATTAGCGAAGGATACCCTATCTCAATCTTGCATTCAGTCATATTTTATAAACAGTAAATCTGGGTCTTGAAGGCACCCTATCGAGTGACCTTTAAAATTTATTCTTGGTAACCACCTCTTCTTATGTGAGTCAGACCATAAAATGTTGATGGGTGCGTTTGGATAGGTGTGGGAAGAAGGGAAGAAGGAAAGAAGTGGGAAGAAGTATTGGAAAGTGTGTAACTTTGTGAAGAGTTTGGATTGTTTATAATTTTTTTTCTTTCCATCTTCCTTCTTCCTCTTCTTCTTCTCTCATCCAAACGCACCCGATATGCTAATGTCACTTTGTTGCTTATTCTTATTATCTGGACTGACTATCATATGGGATAATGCTTGTTGTTTTTTTTTTTTTTGTGATTATGCTTACTGGACCTCCTTCAATTATAACAACAACAACAAAAAAAAAAAAAAAGGGGAGCAACTCCGTTGTCCTTTAACGAACTACACACACTTTTTTTTGAATTTTGTCACGGACTGAGATCAAACTTATACGGAAAAGATGTACTTAATGAAGATGCAACCTATACACTTTTTATTGTCTATGTGTTTGAGTTTCTTTCCAAGCGAAGTACAGTGAAATCCCTTTTTTTTTTTGAAAAAAGTTTCTTACCCATAATCAAACATAAACTTGTCAATATCACAAGGATATATATATTTTCATTGAAACGTCAGGCTCGCTTTTGATATTTTCAGTTCAACCCTTACTATTTTGCATATAATTTTATTTAGGGAAAATTTTTTCTGTACCCCTCAGAACTGAGGAAATACTGAATTTGCCCTCCGAAAGTTGAAACTCCTGATTTTGCCCTCTGAATTTCAGACACCTTTTGTATTTGCCCCTCTGCTATATTTTTTAATATAAATAAAATTAAAATAATAAAATTAAAAATTTCTGACCATTTTACCCTGTTTGAATCCAACCAGAATTGATTAAACAAAGACTCGACTGAACCCAGTTACATTCCTCTCTCGAACCTTCTTTCTCCTCTCGCACGAGGAAACATAGGTGCAGATTCTTCCGCCACCTGCTCCTCCGTCCCCTCTTTGAACCCTAAAACCCTCAATAGCTTCGTCCCACACTTCTCTCTCGCGCACCATAGTCAACCCTAGCTCTCGCCTGTCACAGCAGCCTTTCTCCATCGCCTCCAACACCCCTCGCTACAAACCTTCTCCACTCTAACCTGGCCTTCTTCTGTTGTCGCCTTGCCTCTCTTTCTAAAGCCATCCTTCCTCCGTCGCCTTGGCACTCTCCTCCATGCATCCTCGTTGGAGCAGGTCAGAAACCCTCTCTCAGCCAGTTTCGTCGAGCATGGGGCCCCAGTGGAGGAAACCCTCTCCGCCATAATTGTTTCTCTGAACAAGAACAGATAAAGAGAAGATGTAAGAGAGAAAGTGTTTTATCAAATGATTGTATTGTACCGTACAAAGAAGGAGGTCCCTGCTTATATAGACACAGGCTTAACCTCAAGAATACCAGAATCAGTACAGAACCGTGTGTATACACTGAGCCTAATACAACAGCTACTATTTTGATATTTCTTAATTTTTATCTATGATACGATCCTTAATTGTCCTATATTCTCTGTTAGTTCTGGTCAAAACACAATATACCAGAAACAAGCGACCATTTATGCAATAGTTTGCGAAAACTTTACATTGAAAAATAAAGAGTTGATTATCTTACTTGATTATCACTAGGTTACTTGACTAGCTGGCATGATTTGTAGCACTTGATTGTCACTAAGTTAATCAATGATGATTTTTGTGTTCAGCATAAACTTAACAATATATAGTTGTTAAATAAAGATTGAGTTGTTTGAATTTCTTTTGACAAACAAA
The DNA here is from genome assembly GCA_028095005.1 of Rhynchospora pubera. Classification (NCBI taxonomy): domain Eukaryota; kingdom Viridiplantae; phylum Streptophyta; class Magnoliopsida; order Poales; family Cyperaceae; genus Rhynchospora; species Rhynchospora pubera. The sequence continues at coordinate 76,492,989 of CM051462.1, forward strand.
TTTTGGATTCTAATCTAAACTTAGGTATTTTACTGGCAAAAGCATTTCAAGATGTCTTTCTTATTTACAGGAGGCAATTGTACTAAGAAGGCCATCTAAAAGAACTACTAGATCCATTCTTGAAGATTGCTCAGAAATAGAGCTGTAGAAGTGCTAATGTAGATGAAAGTAGAACTTTTTTGTACTTATGCATCAGCAATGCTAGGAGCTGACATGTAGCAAGTGATTCAAATGCTTTCACAACCAGTTCGACTCAAAGAAGAGTAGCTTACAACCAGTTCAGCTTAGTGGAGATTGCTCGATATAGAAAGGGGACTGGTACAAGGGATAATTGGTACCAGTATCAATTTATGGTTTCATTATCTTTGTGAGTGAGCAATCTCAATATTTTGGATGATTGAAGAATTAAGATAAAGTACTGAATGTTTTATTTTAATTTAATTTAATTGCTGAATATTTTCTTAAATTAATAGTGTCCTTTAATAATTGTTCTTATATGTAGATATATTGTTAAGCTTCTATAGTTATGTAACGTGTGCTAAATGCTATTTTTTCATGTGTAATGTAGCTAGATAAATCATTCTGTTTTTTTAGTCCAAGATAGATTTGTCAATTTCTGGTTCATTAATAAAGCAAAAGTAAAGAAAAAATAATAATGCCAACAAATTCATTAGTATTCACTATCATCAACAAATTAAAAAGTACAATAATAAAGCCAATTACAATATCAACAATAATAAAATAAAGAAAGATGAATGAAGGCAAGATTCTCTTGGTCTGGTGGATACTTCAAACGTCTGATCAAGTGTGTAAACAATTTCTAAATCGTGGAGTGTTGTAATCAACTGCACTTTTTCACTTTTCGTCTCTCAGTTTGGTTTTGATCTGCATCGAAGATAATGTAGCAAAATTTTGATCAGAAAGTTACTTAAGCAGCTGAATCATTTGCCATTCAAGTAGTTCTATAGAGACAACAAAAGTACTGCACATGGAATATAGTTCAATGACCTTTGGTGAAAATCACCCAAATATGCTTCTTAAAATTTAAATAGAAATAATAATGCAGTGGATAATAGCAGTTAAGCTCTTTACTTTTTACTTCCATGTACCAGATATTAGAGCCATATGGTACCGTACCAATTAGAGAAAAACAGTAGTTTCAACTTTCGGGGAGCAAATTCAGTATTTCCTCAGTTCTGAGGGGTACAGAAAAAATTTTCCCTTTTATTTAACCTCAATGCATATTACCATTACTGCCACTAACTCAGAACGTCTTTACCAAATCATAGTAGGAGTTTAGGAAATGCGTGTGTCAAGGGTATGTTTCTGTTCCCAAGTATGCGCTCTCAGGAAAGCATCCCTTGGTTACAGTCATATACCTCGAACAAATTTAACTATTTTTCATCAAAATAAGTCTGACAATATATGTATTCCAGCAAAATAAACTTCATTTACTGTCTATTAAATTCTTTTTAACATTGAAGCATAGACTTCTTTTTGTTTTTGCATATAAACCCTTGGTTTCCTACTTTATTATGTTTTTCTAACCTAAGGTCCTTTTACCATTTTGCTTTATGCATAAATCATGAGACGGCTGTTGTTAGTGTTGAAGCACAACTAAATGCATGAGTGTGCGCTCTCAGGCAAGCACCCCTCACACATAGAGTCATATCTCCTCACAGGACTTTATTATTATTTTATTTTTAACATTTTTAAGACATTAAGAGACTCATTGACATAGGCAAGTGTGCGCTCTCAGGCAAGCACCCCTCGCCCAAGTCTTTGAGACTTGAGATAAAGCTGATGAGTGATCTACATGAGGACCCCTTTTTGTGATTAACACTTAACTTCAACAAAAACGAGTGAAACAAAAGAGAACACAAAAACTAAAGGTAGGAACTAAGAGAAAGCAGAGCTTTGAGAAATTGAACTTATATATGAAACTTGGTACAACAGGATCTCTACCTTTCTCTTGAAAATTGCTTCTACTTTGTTTTAGAATTGGTTTACAAAATGCAACTAAATAAACTAGCAGAGTTTCAGCTTGTAATTACTATGCGCTGGAACCCCCTTTCCTTTTGCTCTTGATCTTCTTTTATAGCTGAAATCCTTAGGGCTTGGCTTCATCTCCTTGACACATGGCAGCATCTCCTGTCTTGGATTTGTGATGGAGGGACTGGATATGAGATGGGGCTGCCGCCATACTTTTGTAATTCCAACTTCACTTCTTTCTCTTTTTACTCCCTTTTACTAACCAGTGGTAGCATGGCACCTGGCATTTGTAACTTTTACTCCTTTTCACAGGGTGCTTGGAGGAGAAGTTACATTCATTCTAGCGCCAATTGTTGTGTTGTCTCTCATTTATTGGCCTGCAGGTCATGGATGGTTGTGATTCACACAAATGAGGTATCCCTTTTGATGCATAGCTGTTGCTCCTAAGAGCATAGGCCTGGTACATCAGCAGTTTGCTTTTATCCATTTTCTCATATGCTTTGACTGGAGGCTCCTTTAGTGAAAGATGATTTCCCTTTAATACCCTTTTAATATGTGTATGTGCCTCCTTTGTACATGGGTAGAATTGGAATTATGGTTTCATTTGGCAGCACTTGACATTTGGCATGGCTCTATTGGTTATACATTATATTTGTTGTGTAGTTAATAACTTATTTCTTGGCCTTTGCTGACCTCCTTCTTTTTTGTATGATAGGTGGGCCCGATATGTGCTGTCACTCTCTCATTGGTTGTGGCTACAGAAAATGTGTGGTTACCCTATTCTTCATTACTGATCATCACTTTTGTGCCCTTTTAATTGTAATCAGGAGCCATGTTATCCTTGTAATACTTCTCTTCCTTTAATGTTTATCCGTATAATTAAACTTTTGTTATTTGCGGCTGTTCCGTGCATGTCAATTTCAGGGAGAATGTAGAGGGGTATAATTGGAATCTGGCACTCTCATGTATATGCTTTATATGCTTCATTCTTTTGTCTTTTCCTTTAATTCCCTGATTTGTCCCCATTACATCACACATGGGATACTTTTCAGGTGCCAATTGATGTTTGTCGGTCATATCCATACCCATGATGCACAATCTCACTTCAACTGGTCTCATCCAACCATCCATCACATTCTTTCCTTTTCATGTGTACAGATGAATAGCTAGTGATGCATTTACTAAAGGAAAGGGAACCTCTGGTGCTGTATCTCATTTTCTCCTCTCAGCATGTCGTTTAATGCATTGTACCATCTTCAGAAGGAGGAATGATCATCTAAACATCAACGGTTGGGAATTTGGATTGACTGGGGAAATTCTCCCTTCTTCAATTACTTTTCTGGGCTCATGGTACGCTGTGCTGACAAGCCTAGAACCTCCTTTTTCAGTGCATAGGCCAGAAAGAGAATTTCTCTTCTCCATTCAACTTCCTTTACACTATTTCGTTCTACTGGCCATTTCCAGTGCTTTTTCACTCGCTGTTATATGAACATGATGATTGCAAGACAGTGAAGAGTTATCCCGACCCAGTAATTAGTGCAACATCAATTTCTATTGCTTACTTCTCCTGCCTCTGAAGCTTTCCGCCATGGCCATGGATGTTGGTGTTTTCGTTAGTTCAAATTAACTCAAAATTGCTCATCATTCCTCCCTTGTAGACTCGACAGGAGATCCCTAGGTACATTTCCCTAGCAATTTCTCATTTGTTTGGCAAAATTTCGAGTGAATTCATCTTAACTACTACTCCCTTCCCTTTCAATCATTGCACGGTTTGGTCATCATTTGCTGTCGAGCCTGGCGTCATTGTGTTGGTGAGATCATCGTCTTTCCATTGGCGAGGTTCATTGGGGCTGAAGCAGCGCAAAACGACGACGAATCCTTCCCTTTCGCTGGTGTACGACGTCTGTGTCAGACGGTATCGTTTCATCCTCTTTTCTTTTCTCCTTTTTTTTTACGGGAATGAGTGGGACCCATGGCTGTGACCAATCAGAAAATCCAATTTGATATTATAAGCTTAGGCTAAAATCTATCCGTTGATTTCATATAATATCACAGGAATTTACTATGGCCGTTAGATTAACAGGATTTTTTTTTACAACAGTGGTCATTGAACTTGGGCCTTAACATAATCCGGACGGGCCTTCAATCCTGGCCCAAAACATATTGTATTATTAGCTTAAAAGCCTCATCCGAAATTGCCTCCATTTATGCTTGGTTTGGTGGGGTTTACCTCCATTTGTTTAAAAAATGGAGCTGCCTATTTGACTGAATTTTGAGGATAATTGATTATTAGAAAAATTGTTTGGTGCCCCTCCATAGGTCAATTTGACATGAAATTTTGCATGGCTCCCCATTAAAATATGAAGGATTTAACTGCTACAAATTTTCTATTTTTAGGACTCCGGTAATTAATTATAAGGATATCACAGGCGCATAATGGCATTCCCCATAATTAATTAGTTTATCATCCATTTTCAAGAATTTTTGTATTTTCTTTTCATCCATTGTGACTAGTTATTGAGGCTATTTTTTCGGGTCATTGGTTAGATGGATTGGATTTTGGTTATAGGGTTTTGGGTTTTGGTTATAGGATTTTGAGTTTTGACGATAGGATAGAAGATTATTCAGGGTTTTACACCGCAAAAAATTAGAGGCAAACAATCAGTTTCTATAACAAGTCAGCACAAAACAAACTTTCAAAAGTCCGATGGATTAATTTTGTTGACTTTGTTACAGGAACAGGAGAGCAAGTAAATTTCGAGCACATTGATGGGAAGCAGAACGTACTGGCTGACTCACTCTCAAGGCTTACAGCAAATATGGTGAAAACCGGAAATTGCTACTAGACCGACGAACAACTAGAAGATTTAGAGAAAGTGCTCGAGAAAATAAAAGATGCTCCAGAAAAAATCCTAAATCATCTAGCAACAAAGGTTGGTCAGATAGGCAACATGCTAGACGAGAACAGTGTTCTCAGATATCTCTAAGAAAAGGCGAAAGCGGGCATGGTGGACCGCTGGAAATACCTGCCATAACCATTGTATCTAAGGACCCGTCTGGCAGTAATCTACGGAAAACTGCTGACATTTTTAGAAAATTTATTTCTGTTTTATGTATGTAATTTTACAAATTTTATTTTCAGGAGATGGTGCTTGATCATTTGAGAAATTTGATGAGAATCCATGAAAGAAGCCCAAAACTGGATTTAGACCAGGAAGTAGGCAAGCTTTCCAGCAAGGCGAGAGATGGGTAACTTTAGGAGAAGAGACAAACTCTCTTCAGGATTATGAAATGATCACTGGTGATTTAATAACAGTTTATCCAAGGTTTTTTCATTGGGAATGAACCATGAAGCTTAGACTCAAGGAAATACACGACGAACAAATACAGAAAACCATGAAAGAGGTTGAAAGGCTCATAACATTAAGCTATCTTCAAAAGATTCGGCTTGAACAAAGTGCATCAAAAGACAACTGGGCTAGCAGTGCACAGGGACCAGTTAATCATAATATTGATGAGCTGTTAAGAATTCACCAAAAGATATAATTGATCCAGCTTACTATTAGTGAGTCCCACCATCATATGGGAATCACGTTATTGTATTAACTTTTGGTACCACTCAGGGTAGGTCGTGTCATTATTAGCCTACTTTATTGGTGCATGAATCTCTTTTTATTTTGTCGAGAAATTATTGTACTATTGATGCCCACTAATGTGTGTAAGGACAAATTTCACTTGTGAATGTCACTAATTGAGATGGACGATGGGGCCCAAACAGTGTACCCGCACTCAATTATTGAGCATCAAAGGAAGAATCCTTTAGGTTATATAAGCAGATGGTGTTTCACTTGGCAGGTTACACATCCCACACCAAGTAATCACCCTTTTCTTGTATCATTTGCCAGCAATCAATAAAATTTCCTCATTTTCCTCTCAAAACTTTGGAACCAGTGTTCATTAGTAATCAGAAGTTTCAAAGTCGATCCGATCGTACCATTCTATTTTGGTATTAGAGCGAGGTTTGTTTTCTTAATATTATGGTTTTCTAATAAAATTGTCTAAATTAATCAACTGGAGAACGCTAATTAAAAGTAAAATTTTAAGAAACCAAAAGAATCATCCTGCCATACAGTACCTAGAAAAAAAGAGAAGATCGCGGGTAAACACGATGATGTGAGGTTACATAAACCAACTTAAAATTGGCAAAATAAATGAAGATTAATTAATAATCTGGGTACATAATTTTGGGTACACATAGCAGAAAATTTTACTCAAAGTGGCAAAATCACAAGGGTGACCATATTTTTGGGTGGCAAAAACAGAAAGTTTAACTTTCGGGTGGTAATTGCTAGATTTCGCAAATTTTGGATGGCACAGAAAAAATTATCCCTTGAATTTTTAATATAGCCACTCCCTTTTTGTCATCTTTTAGCCGATATAAAAGATTACACAATTAACTACAATAAACAATTTTATGTGCAATAAACTAATAGCGTATGTGTTGGTCAAATGATCATGAACCTTTCAAAAAGTAAATTACTAGAAAGTTCCTACGAAATATTTTTTTTTATTTATCCCTACATGTCCAGAGTTATTAATGCTTGATCAGGAAATCTGTAAGAATTTATTATGACATAAACATATAACCAATTGGCTAATGAAATATAATTAGAAATGAATAAAGAATGATGATTAGATAAACTAAGAGAGTTTGGTTAATATTGTTAAGTTTATTAATTAACTCTATTATGAGACATTTAAAATCTCAAATAGCCATTTTGATCAGTTGAAGCGGTTTTGAGTGCTTCTTCGAGTTAAAGTACTTATTCTGTTTTATAAAATTCCCGACATTAACATTCAGCACTTGTGCATAGCTGTTTTATTCAAAAAAAGTACTTATTCTGACAGTTTGGCCTAATTAGACATTTTTTTATGTAGACATCTTAGGCTATAATTGGATTCAAAGCTGCTTGGGGATGGCTCACATAAGTTGCTTGTGGAAATTCATCAGTGGGGATTTTGTGGTTGATCCGTATTAATTTTATCTTACTTCTATCAGATAATAACTGGAAAGCAACAGAGACTCAATTCCATAACTTTGCATTTCATACTAATACAGTTTTAGCCTCCTATCAAAGGGAAAGGGAATTGGCAATTCAGTTACCTGTGAGTTTGTGACAGCCATCATTGCTTACTCGGACTGCAACTGTTTAAAGTCCACCGCAGAAGTATCTAAAGCGAAAAAGGTGAGTGGTTCGTCAATTGATTATTGTTATTAAAGAATAAAAAGAAGATAGCTAGGGTTGCAGACGGAGCAGCTTTAATACGTTTTCTGTGCACATTCCGTTGGAACGGAACGTACAACGGTACAAAAATTCATTTTGTTACAAAAAAAATGCACGATAAATGAAATGAGAGGACATACCGTTGCCGAAACGGAACGAGTCATTTCTCTTCTGTATCGACTTTCGATAAATAGTGCAGTTTTTAGTGTGAAAGAACATTGTTCCATTCTTTTCCGTCCAAACGAAACATCTAACAAAATGATAGGGCATTTCGTTTCTAAAACTAAACGGAAAATGGAATGGAACTGTCATACTGTTAATGGAACAGCACGGTAAACAGAATGGCCCATTCCGTTGTCGTTGGACACGTTAGACAGACCTAAAGATAGAACTAGAGATATCACACCTAGAGCTGACCGGCATGATTAAAACAGTACCATTACAGTCATCTCTAACAAAAATGAAAACAAAAGGAAATGCAGCTGACCCTCAATTATTGAACCCCCTGTTTTTCCTGAGTTGTAATTTATCGTGGTTCTGTTTTAATCATGCCGCTCAGCATAAGGTTCCAAAGTGATATTTTTAATTATATCTTTAGGCCTGTTTCACGTGTCCCTCAATTATTGAACTCCCAGTTTTTCCTGAGTTGTAATTTATCGTGGTTAACATTTATTGCGCTGTCAATAATTGAAATTAGATTCCTGTCCTGTAAATATTTTAGATCACCAACAAATTAATTCTCAAGGTACTAAAAATTTATGTTCCATCTAACGTGTGAATACTAGTCGAAGTAGTTTGCCCAGAGAGAACCTTTTGTTAATGCCCCTCTGTATGTGGTGCTAGCATTTCCTCAGGCTGCTAGTGCTCGGTCAAGTTTTTAAAGATGGTGAAGTTGTTAACAAATCACGTGGAGTATCTTGTCCTCTGATTTAAAGCTATTATTTTTTTTTTGAAGAAAAATAGAGGTCAAGCCTCTATCTTAATTTTATTAATAATAAAGAAGTACAGAATTAGCAAGGAGCTAATAATAAAGATAAAAGCTGCTAAAAAAACATAAAGATCCTAAAAAAAAAAGAGTAGTACAAGAAATAAGACTTAAAAGGGAGAGCTATTAGCTAAAAAATTTCCACTCAAGAAGCACTTCAAGGAATAAATCAGAAGGTTGCTTTACAACATCTCTGAAGGTTCTTGAACACCTTTCTCGCCAAGTAACAAAGAAAGTAATTGCAATGAGATCCCTGATAGTGTCCGGAACATCAAAACCAAGCAGAATGGCCAAGGGAGTATCAGGAAAACCAGGAGGAGTACCAGCAGAAATTGAGAGCACATCCGCTGAGGAGAGCAACAAGTCTTTAAGGAGCTTGTAAAAGCGACAAGAACTGAATAGATGAAGAACAGATTCGCTGCTTGTGCCACAGAGAATGCATCTATTTGGTAAATGCCAGCCCCTTCTTTGTAGATTATCCAAGGTGGCAATTTTATTTTGCAGCATCATCCATAGAAATACCTTGAACCTTGGCGGAATTCTCATTTTCCAAATTTTACGCAGAGGCGAGACATGGCAAGGATGAGAAGTAATAAGATTGTAAATTGAACTAGTGGAAAAAACTCCTGACTTATCTAGCTTCCAAAAAACCTCATCCAACCCAGCATGTGATAGATTGGAGATAGTAGGTGCCACTGTAAGCAGTAGTGAACTCAGTTGATGTACAGCAACCAAAGAAGTGGAGAGCAGAGGTGAGAAAAGAGAATAAACATCTTGGAGATTAGAGCAGAAGAAATGTAAGGAGATGAATTTGTCCAAAGCAAAGGAATACAAATCAGGAAAGGAGAATTGAAGAATCTGTGAAGCCCAATTGTGTTGCCAAAACAGAATATTCTTGCCATCAGAAGGAAGAAAAATTAATCCCACATTGAACAAGTGAGTGAGATTTTTGAGAATATTTGCTAGCTTACTATTTAGGGGATAAGAAGAAAGAGGAGCAGACTGCAAGGCAAGCGCCAACGGTTTCCAGAGAGAGTAAGAAGTAGAAGACCACTTCCATAACCATTTGACCAGCAAAGCTTCATTAAAAGCTGAAAGGTTTAAGATACCAAGGCCACCAACCTTTTTTGGTTTTATCACACAATTCCAGGAAATTAAAACCAATTTCCTCTTGTCAGTATAAACTCCATGCCAAAGAAAACTCCTCCTCACTGAATCTATTCTTTTAATTACCCAAGTAGGCAATTTGAAAACTGACATAAAATAAGTGGGCAAAGAAGAAAGGCATGAGTTGATGAGTACCACCCTACCAGTAATAGAAAGAAGAGAAGCAGACCATCCCCGAAGCTTAGTGCTGAATTTGTTTAGTAGAGAATGGTAATCAGCTCTAACTAAAGGTTTGTCAGATAAAGGCAATCCCAAATAAATCAGAGGAAAAGAAGAAGCTCTGCAACCCAATACATCAGCCAAAGAATGGGAAGCCAAGGATGAACAATTTAGGGTTAATAAATCTGATTTACCAGGATTAATAGTTAACCCTGAGAATGAACCAAAGACATTGAGCACAATTTTCAGAAAGGTTGCTTGTTGTAAGGTAGGTTTAAAGAAGAATAACGCATCATCAGCATAAAAAACCGAAGAGAAAATATTTTGCAGAGGCACAGGAATTGCTCCCAAGCGATTCAACTTTGTCACCCATCTAGAGAGAAAGTCAAAAGCAAGGATGAATAAGTATGGAGAGAGGGGATCTCCCTGACGCACACCTCTTCTCAGCAGGATTGGCTTACCAGCAACTCCATTCAATACCACTCTAGAAGCACCTTGGAGCACACATCCCAAAACAGTAGAGATGTAGCTTTGTGAAAAGCCCAGAGCAGCCAAAATTTTTGATAAAAAACTCCAACTGATGGTATCAAAAGCTTTGTTAATATCAGCTTTGAAAATGGCTAAAGGAGTTTTAGTCTTGCTGCAGTGATGAATAATCTCTTGAGCATAAGTGATGTTTTCAATGATAGCTCTACCTTTCATGAAGCCAGTCTGGTTGCTAGTTATCAGAGAAGAAAGTAAAGGAGTGAGTCTGTTGGTTAGAATCTTTGAGAAAATTCTTTGAATAGAATGAATGATACTAATTGGTCTGAAGTCTGCTGTTGTCAAGGGGCTCTGACTTTTTGGAATGAGTGCAATGATGGAAGAGTTTAAAGGATGCAAGGAGTTGGAATGTAGAGCAGTATTGAGTGTAGAAGTGATCTCTGGCCCTGGTGATTTATTGGAGGGCCAAGAAGAAATTACCTCACAGACCTCAAGCTGTGAGATTGGAGCATCTAGAGAAGAGAGGTCAGAAGATTGAAGTTGAGAATAAAGACAATCAACTTCAAAATCAGAGACAGCCGTAGAAGTGGATCCCATTAGAGTACAGAAGAAATTAAAGAATGCAAGACCCTTCGATTTTTTATCAGTAACAGTGATTCCATCCACATTAAGAGTTTGAATGAAGTTTCTTCTTTTATTGCTAGAGGCCTTAGCATGAAAGAAGGCAGTGTTTTGATCTCCTTCTAATCCCCACTTAAAAGAAGATCTTTGCTTCCAGATTTCTTCTTCAGCAATAGCTATCTCAGTGAATCTCCTCTTTAACATAGCTTTGAGAAGCTTCTCCAAAGAAGTTAGAGGTCTTGACTCCATCACTCTATCACACCTTGAGGGAAAAGTTCTAATAAACAAAGACTGTTCTCTGACTTTAGAAATTCTCCTTTTGGCCCAGAAATTAATGTCTTTGATGAGTTGTGAAAGTTTAGAATGAAGCTGCTGAGGGGTATCTGCTGGAGGAGAAGAGAACCAGTAATTCAATACCAAATCATGAAATTCTGGTAATTTAAGGAAGAAGTTCTCAAATCTAAATAAATTAGAGGGTCTAAATTTAGATTTAAAGCAACAAAGTAAGGGAGAATGATCTGAAGAGGTATTGGCAAGGGCTTCCAGGCTTGCATTTGGGAATTGCTGTGAGAGGGGCAAGTTTATAAAGAACCTATCCAACCTGGCCAGGGTAGGTAGTTCTCTATTATTTGTCCAAGTAAAACTTCTGTTAGAGAGATTTAAATCCAGCAGATTGAGAGAGGAGATAGTATCAGCAAAACTTTGCATAAGTCTCCAATTCCTGGTAGATCCAGTGGTTTCATTAGTATCTAAGATTAGATTAAAATCACCACAGAGAATCCAAGGAGATGCATCAAGAGGAGCAAAGAGACTGAGTGAAGAAAGAAACTGAGGTCTACCAATGTCACAAGAAGGACCATAAACTGTGGTAAGTTTAATGGCTGAGGCATCTTGGTTGAAATGAAAATCAGCAGAGAGAACATGTCTTGTAGCAAGAGAAGAAACAAGAGTTACAAAGTTAGAATCCCAGGCAAGTAGAATGCCTCCTCTGGTACCATCAGCGTCTACTGTAAGAAAAGAACTGAGTCTGCTCCCACAAGCTTCTCTCACAAAGGCTTCAACAACAGTGTCCCACTTTGTTTCTTGGAAGCAAACAAAATGGGGCTTCTCAATTAAAATTGTTTGCCTGATAGCTAATCTTTTATCCTTGTCATTCAGACCTCTTACATTCCAACATAAACACTTAATTTTTGAATCCATAAACAGACAAAGGACAAAAGACACAGAAGAGAGGAAGAAAGAAGAAAAGAAGATAATTCATTAATCCAAGACTGATACAGAACATCATAATCTAAAGAACTGAAATCAAAAGCTTGCTAGAAAAAAGAAACAGACAGAAATTAAACTATTCCTGCCTCAGCTAAGTTCTTCTTAATTTCTTCTGTCATGTCAAAACCAGAGGCATAGATAATGAGTTCAGCTTGAGACATAGTAGGAGGATCATCACTCTTCAAAAAAACAGCCAAAGTTTGTACTTGAAATGAAAGAAAGTTCACTCCGTCGGTCTGTCCTCATCTGTGTTTTAAATTCTTTTGTCTGACAGCTTCTTAATTTGCTACTATTGAAGGCTTATCAGCGAAATTCAATTGTAAATTTCTAATAGAAATTTTTTTTGAGTGTTTCCATAGCGGCTCCTCCTCTTCCAAGAAATTTTTTTGAGAAATTGGATCTCATGATCAAAGCAGGTACTAGTGTTGGACTGTTGGTTGATATTAATTTGCGACATTGTTTAGTTTCTTATTAATTATTTGTTCTTAATGATTTTTTTGTCTTATCTTTTCTAATTATTGGCAGCTGCTGCCATTATTTCTTTTTTTTTTTTAAAAAAAAAACTTATACTGTGCTCCTGTATATAATTCGTTTGATTTGACTTAATCAAATTAAGTAACCACCAATCTCTTCTGGATAAGAATATTATGTTTATATGCGATCACAATTTATTATTATTTGGGGAATGATATACTTGTGACGTCTTGGTCCAAATTCAATTTAAAATCACAAAAGATGGTGAAATTCATTTTATCCAGCTGAGAAAATTTTAAATTTAATATAAGCTATTGCTAAAACATAATAATTAATTGAACTCCTACAAAACAATACAACTTTATTTAATTAATACCATTAGCTGAGTAACCACATTAGTTATTGATTGATCATACCAAAAGATTAGAAATGACATGGCCATCCTTCTGTTCTTTCTGGCTTCATATTTGTCACACTCTCGCACCCTAATCCAAATTAAAGCACACGACGGCGCGGGAGCTTAAAAGACTAAACCCGTTTTTTTTTTATCCACAAGCAGAACATCACAGATCCAAGAATCTCTTGTATACAAGCAAACAAAAGAACCACATATTTTACATTATTCAACTTGCTGAGGTTACTAGATAACGCTAGTACATAGCTACATCACAAGTTTATATTATACATATTATATAATATTGTTTTCTCAAACACACCGAGCAGTACACAAAATAACCAACTACAACCCAACAAACAAGCAACCAACGTGGAGTTCTCTCGCTTATGCTTGCGAGGAAGGCTCCTGTTCCGGTACCATGCCGTCACTAGGACTGCTCAGACCAGGTATCTCAAAATATAAATAAACATAAGACTTCAGACAAGGCTTCCAAACTAACAAGGAGGGTAGCATCAGCATCTATGCTAGGGATATGAACCTTAAACTTGAGGTACGTGCACTCTATCGTAACAATAGCGGGCCTAGACAAACTTCGGATTTCCTGGAACCCCCAATTTAATGAGGCACAAGCAAACAAAGATTAGATGAGATAAAATTCTCAGTGTGGGTTTTAGTTCTAGTTACACGGTTCTTTCTACGAATCTGATACAAGAATATCACCCATTCAGAACAAGTTATTTTTCCTTTGAGTAAAGTGTAACATATTCAAGACAAATTCAAATTCATACCGAAGGCATCAGACGAAATGGGCCTATGATTGGCATGCTGCAACATAACATGCAACAAAACAGAATCAAGCATAACCAAGCATTTTGCTTGTAACAAAATCATAAATTTCATTTAATTATCACTCCAGTTCTCAAGGCCTACAGAACAGAGAGAACCGTTGCCAAATCATTGGTTACAAACCAAATAGTACAGAACAAGCAGAGGGAATTTTTTGGTAGCAATAGCGCTAGTACTTTGGCCGGATCGGGGGCCAAACCGATTATCACTGGATGAGTAAATCAATAAATATTCAAAATATTGTTATGCTTTCAAATTTATATGGTTTCATTTACAAATCAAGTCCGTCTATCATTTGATAGAATTTCATTTATAAATTCATTGAAACCATTTCAGTCCTTTATATAAGTCTGAATTAATACAAACAATAATGAAGCGGATGTTCAAGATCAGACTTAATCATTTCAAAGGAACAATCGGTATAGTATCAACATGAAAGTTTATTATTTTTGGGATTTCTATTTATCTATATGCACAATCAAATGCATTTCAATAAATTTTCCCAACATGCTATGCATGAATATAAAGTTACCGACTATCCAATTTCTAATAAAGATTCTGTGTAAATCCACACCTTTAAAGTCCGGCTGAGATGAGGCTCCGCTATTAGGTCCTGTTCAAATTATAGATCGAGATACGTTATGTATTTGTTTAACAGTTTCTATAATTCTAAGGGTGAACAGATGAGTGCTGGTTCAACTAATTAACCATTAAATTGGTTCCAAGTCCACAGTTCAGTACAACCTCATAATTCAAATTTATTTAGTTACTTGTCCAATCATCTTAATTAACAAAATTACTGTAATTGAGTTGCTTACAAAGATTCACAAAATTATAATTATTATTCATTAATAATTATATCCAAATCAGAATCAAAATCATATACAGAGTTTTATACAGATTAAGCAACATACACAGTATATCCAAAACACACAAATAAGTAACTAAACATAAATAAATAAAATAAGGTTTGTTATTTGTGGTATCAAAATATTCTTTATATTTTTATTTGCCACTGTATTTGTTCAATTAGCAGACTTAATCTCATCATTTCCCGAGAATCTGACTATTGGAATTAGACTAATATAGATGGGTCCAAGTCTTTTAGTCTAATGCAAATCAAACTCAACAAAATCACAGTTAATTAGATTATAACTTAATCTGAAAATCTAATTAAAGCCTAAATAAATTATATTTTCAATTCACAAAAGCCCAATAAAATCTCGACCTGCAACAAAAGATAGCCCAATAATAATAGTGGGCTCAAAGAAATAAATTTCGGCCCAACTATATTTTTCCTTTTTTTTCTTTTCCTTTCTCGGTCTAAATCAAGTCAGCCCAAAACAAACAACACGGCTGAACCCAGTCAGCCTGACCTAGCTGACCGAGTCAGTCCGTAACGGGTCCGACAAAATCTTATCGGATCCAGAAACGAATCCGACACGTTAAATTCATCCGTCAGCTCACAAAAATTGCACAGGGGTCTAAATAAATATACAGGCCCTTATTTCTCACATAAAGGCCCACAAATAATCATAAATCCATCACATGTCACAAATAAGTCCCTGAAATTTTGCACAAAAGTCTTCAGAACTTATTTTCTTCACAAAATCATCCTAAATTCACGATAGTGTACCAGAAAAGTACCAAACCACACAACTGATGTACCTGTAGCTGGTACTATAGCATAGTTAGACTATACACACAACAAAATGCATCCTATGCCCGAATAGTGATGGATACAAATCATTTTTCTTCTTGAAATGCAATTCCAACACTGTAAATGCATGTTAATGCATCCTACTCATCAATTATATACAAAAGTACCACAGAGCCAAAGTTCCACATACCTATAGTTAAAATGCATGCTACTATGCATTATATTGCCATCATACCCAAGGTACCCCACATATTCCTCACAGATACCGGTGTTCACTGCCAAATGCATCTAAAAATGCATACTTTCCAGTGTATGTGCATGTAAATGCAACAAAATCAAAGCTCAAATGTACACATGTAACTTTATAACCTCTGCTATTTCCAATTTCTTGAAACATGCATACCCAAAATGCATCTCATCACAAGTATATAACCTTGACCTGAGAATATGCATTATCATGAACATAAATGCATTGAAAAATGAAACTGAACTCGATTCAAATCATAACACACATAGCTATAACATATCTCAAGTCACACTAGCCCCTGTCATGCCTAATTTAACAACTCATACATTTTAAAAATGCATGACATGCATTAAATTCATTGTTTAAACTAGAGAAATGCAATTCAATGCTAAATAGACCTCAAATAACTTTTGCTAGGTGAAGTTCCTCAAGACTTGCATTTCAATATTACACTTGGGTTCCAATCCTCATTGCAACTAAACCAATGACACAATATACTCAAGGTATCACATTCCTATCCTTTGCATGCATGTTTAGAACCCCTACAGTAACTATCATGCATCCATGATTTTACATAGTCTTAGCCATGTATTAAATAGCTAACAATGAACTTATGCATTACTAGATGAGTGTAAGTTACTATCCATAACGCGTAAATAAAAATGTAACCATTGCATAGTCACAGAGCTGTCCTCAATAGACAACAACAAACACAAACAACACAATCACTTGAGCACCAGTGACTATCCATAGTCATTCACAGCATTACACAACAATCACAGAAATTAAGACCATAGATTAAGCTTACTCATAAATTAGAATTCAACTACATAGGTGAGATATACCATGCTCTCGAGAAGAGTTCAAATATCTCAAGCTTTTTCTAGCAAAATGAATGCTAGGATCAAAGCAATTCTAATCAGAAATAGGAACAAGTCCATACACCTAGCACTCAACGAAAATCACACAAGTTCAATGCAAATCCGACATACAACAAAAAAAAAAGGAATTGAGCAATTGACCAAAAATTGCATAAAGGTTACCTTCCTAGCGCCTCAATCCCCTCTCTCCACCTCCAATTTCAAACCCAAAAGAAAGCACAGAACAAAACCCTAACTTAATTTCTGTTTAACATAAATTACCTCAGAACCAAGCCAAAGGAAGGAAGGAGACAGAGAGAGAGAGCATGTGCCAAGGAAGGAATTGCCACGTCGTCTCTGCATTGATGGCCTTGACAGTCGCAACGAGCACAAGAAAGAGGAGAGGCCTCCTCGTGGCAGACAACAACTCGAAGGATGAGGTGCCATAGAGGCAGCCACGAGCTCACCCAACAACACAACACAGAGACAAGAGGAGCGCCACGCTCTCGTGGGCTCAGGGCACAGAGAAGGAACGGAGGAAAAGAGAGCAAGATCAGAGGGAGAAACGAGGTAGACGGAGAAGAAAACTCGTCTCCTCTCTTTCCCAATTTTTTTAAACTCATCGGATTTTCTATGGCTTAAATTATGCCACCTTTTATGTAACAAAAGTCTAACAACTAATTTTATAAATTAGCTATTTCACTAATTACTCAATTTCTTAACTTCCAAAGTCTTAAAAATGTGGCAAATTAGAAAATATTCTAAATTTTAGTAGAATATTCACATATTCTCAGATGACTGATCCCAACAAATTTTTATCGTTGCTAATTTTATTTATTTAATTTCTTGATCATATAATTCATGATTAATAATAATCATGATCATTCAGACAGAATTAGAACTTGGTTTACCAATTAACAACCAGTACTCTTACAATATTGCTGCTGAGCATAGTGGAGAGGGTATTGATGTGTCTAGCTAATAATACCCAAAAGTAATCTAAAAAAACCGCAAGCGTATAGTAATTTGTTGGTATAGTCGAGGACAAATCCACAGGGATGGATTATGAGTTCTAAACCTTACTTATTCACAAAATTTAGATAATAAAATGAAAGGTTGGTTTAAACTAACAAGTAACAAAAATAATCAAACTATAAGAGAAACAAAATAGTAGCAATTTTTGGTGTTTTCGGTTATAAAATATGATATAAAGATGTCTTAGGGTTTCAGTTTCACCTTGGCTAGGTCTCGGGCCATCAACAGTTGTTGCTCTCGTGCAGTAACATTGACTTGTGCATGTCAGAAAGCCCTGTGCGACCACACAGCCCTTGGTTAGTGTTGAATTGACACAATACATTGGTTCTTACTTTGTGTGGGACATGTCTATCCGTACCTAATTAAACTCCTGAATCACAACTCTCGCGTGTTGGTCACAGTAGAACGTAACCTAAAGTCCCTATTAGGTCAATTAACCCTCAACTCTCCTTTTGTTGGCTTAATTACCCTAATTTTTGTTGGCTTAATTACCCTAATTTAGTCCACTTGTTAATTCTCTAAGGCATCCACTAAACTCTCGTCTAAGTAGAAACTTGTCCTTCTCAGACTTAAGTTCATCATCTCTTGGCTCCTAAACTTCCTCGAGTTGCCTATTAAATTCAATTAACCAATCTACACCTTTATCCTAATTTAGATGTGGTCATTCACCTAATAGGAGGTTATATCAACTAATCAAATACAAACAAGCATCATCAATTAAAAACCAAGCAAGTAGTACAAAACAGAAACCAAGTATCAAGTCAAATCAATAAAGCCAACCTTAGTTTCAACTAGCCCTAAAACATAACTAAATCCAACCTAACATGATGCAAAAAAAAGACAAATTGATACAATCTCTATGGAAACCAAATGGGGGAAGAGGAAGGCCAAAGCCCCTATTCAAGCCTCTTCTACCTTCTGGATTCGTCGGGAGGTCACTTGGGTGGAAGGATGAGGCGAAGGATCGTCGGAATGGAGCTTTCCAAGGGGGTAGAGGGTGGTGTGGTCGCATGAGGGTCATTGGAGGTGAATCTGGGTTAGTTTTGGTTGCGACGCCGTCAAGGAATGAGGTGTAATGAATTGTTCTCTAATTTCGGCACTTTGGGCACCTTGTATAGGGGTCAGGTAGGATTTGGAGCTCTTTGCGGTCTCATAAAAAGCCTGTGCGGTCGCATCAAAGTCATTGGCCGATAATTGAGTCGCGTACGCACCATGTAATCCCAACATAGGTCTGTGCGGTCGCACAGGGCCTTCTGAGTCACGCATCATGTGCCGATTCATGCCGAATTACGCCATTTTCGCTGTGAATTGACTCCATGTTCCTACAAATCGAAATGAAACCCAAGCAGTATCAAATCCTCTACATGGCATTAGTCCAATGAAGATTTTTTTAGATATGATAAAGGAATTAAAACCTAGGTCAAATAAATTTATAACCTTCATTCTACCCTTACTAATCATTGGGGCAAAACTAAGGGTCGATCCACAAGGACAGTAAAAATGATTACCGGACTTAAATTTTCTCAAAAGCTGAACAACATAATTTTGGGAATGTTTTAATTTAAAAGACAATGTTAAATAAAGGTTGCAATAAAGAATATGAATAATTAAAATATTTTTGGGTTGATTTTTATACTTTTCTAGACTTAAACAGATGCAAGAATTAAAATGTCCTAAGGATTGAAGTTCATTTAATTTGGCTCTATGACACTGTTGTTTCCTACTTTCGCTCAAAATAGACAGAAATTTTGGACCGAAATTTATAGATTGTCGCACCGTAAATTGTTCTAGATTCTCTGTTTTGGTTTGAAAATTTTAGGTTAGACTATGTGAAAGCTACTTTTCAAAGGCCTATATTCTAGCCTCAGCTGTCTCAATTTCAGTTTAGATTTGGTATGGAACTTGACTTTTACTACGAAACCAACTGGTCCTAAACTTTTGTGTCGGAGATTAATTGATTAAGGATTATGTGTTGATGTTCCAGAGGCAACTAAGTCCTTCTAGATTGTAGAAACTGCACCTATCGGTCAATTGTTAACCCCTCTTTCGAGTGAATGGATTACCTCAATTACTTAGTTTATATTACAACTTATTCTAGTTTATTATCCTAAAAATGCTGCAGTTCATTCTTAAGTAAACAATTAAACAAGTCATAAACATAACCAAACATAATAATAATATCTCAACGCATAAACATCACATAGCATAATCGTATCTCATCAAACCATAACAAATATCAAATTAAACTACATTCTAACTTATGACACATAAAATTTAGCCTAAAATGTTTAAACTACAAATAACAATAAGTATCATGCAAAAAACAACAAACAACCCTCGTGCTTTTCTCCTTTTCCTATGGTCAGAGATTGATGCAAAGCTGAGCTGGATTGCTGCCGCCTTGTCCAAACTCGCTTCCTTCCTTCAATCGTCACGAAGAGAGCCGAAAACACACGTGCAAATTTTGGAAATTTTTGTGGAGAGAAAATCGGATGCCTTCTGGTCAAAAATCACGCATATATATCTAAGGAAAAATCCCAGAGGCGGCTAGGTCAAGAGAAGACCTTCCAATTTTTGCAGAACTACCAAAAAATAATTTCCATATATGAAATTTCGGACCAAAATTTCAGTCTAGTCAGAGGTGTGGCATGGAGTCTGGGCCTTCGTGTGAGATCCAATCCGCCTTATTGCTTTGTAGGCCTTCTCTGGTCTATGTCATGCGTGTGTGGGCCAAGAATGAGTCGTTTGGCTGTGATCTAGACTCCAATTCGTCTTGCTCGCGTGTTTTGTCTTCAATCTTCACGAGAATTCTACAAAATAACGGAGAAGCGGCAACAGTACCAATTACCTAAATCACAGTTAATTATGAGACAATTTATATTGGTTTCAATGCTATTTTAGTGCTAAGTATGGTCAAAATAAGCAAATAAATGCGAGATATCAAGATAAATCTGACGTATTTTTTATTTGTTGCTACATTCTAAGTTTTGTTCTAGAACACATGTTAAAATTTCCATAATAAATCAAGACCACGAAGAAGAACGCGCAAGTACTTACAATTAAGTAACTAATAATTTAGTCATGCAACACATTAGAAAAACAAATGAAACAAATAATGAAGCCAAATTTCTTCATACTATAATGACTTCAATGTCACGCTGTTGGCTATTAAACTAAATATTGTAAACGAAATAGTGAGGTCAGTATTTTGCTTACTATAATGGTTTCAATTGTGTGGTAACTTGATTACTTTTATATATTACAAGGGAAAAAGAATATACAAAAATAATGGAGACCCTGTACTATATTAATGGTGTATTGGTGTCAATTAATATGTAATTGGCTTACATATAATATATATAGAGATATCCTATGAATGGTGGATTCATAAAAGAATATACAAAAATAGAAAGAGATATACTATTACCTAACGGTAATATCGCTGGTATGAATCCACCATTGAATGCAGAATTAATAAGCCGTGCAGTAGATCACATATAATATATGATATAATGATACTATATATTATTTTATTTTTTTAGGGCCATGTGTGGCAATCACCACACTGACACCAACAGATTTTATTAATAATATGATAACTATATATTAATTTGCGATACTGCAATTATTGAGTACTTCGCAATATGATATTATAGATAGAGAGGATTAGGCAATTATTGAGTAGTTGGGCATAATGTTATTATACTGCAATATGTGGTGGTCTACCTCATTACCAAAAATATTTATTAGCACTACATCATGAAAGATTATTCGGCCAAAACTGGCACCGGAACGGCCTAGTCCAGATTAGGCGCCAGATTAAAAAATAATCTATTTTCACTTAGTTGATTCTGTTTAATTTTCAAGTTATTAAGATATGGTAATAAGCTAAACGTAACAGTTAAGAACAAGATTTTATACATGGGTGTGTTGTCTTTTATAGGTTGTTATGTTTAGAAACAAATCCTATTAATGATGGACTAATAAGGAATTGTTTGGAGGCCAAGAAACCATTGGTTCTCAGGGGTGTACAACGAGTGGATTGATGATATTTTAGTAAAATTTCAATCCAAACCGACAATACCGGATTAAAAAATATATTTAGTTAACCCACCTATAACCCAATCCAACCCATTAATTTTTTTATGTACGGGTTTTTACAGGTTAAGCGGGTTAAACGGATTTTATTGATTAAAATTGTGATCAAATAAAAATACATACAAAAATCATTTGTAGCTATTCCAATTTATTTCGAGACAAATTAGAGATGCATTCAAAGTATTTTTCAACTTTTAAGACCTTATGAGAGGCATAGAGGACTTGAATGCATATGGAGGAGATCAAAACTTCATAAAAGAAGAATCTCTGAGCAAGGACATGAGGAAATGCGAGGCGAAAATGAGTAAATAGTGACAAACGGGTGGGTTGAAGTATACACGGATTTACTAGTACAAAATCCGTAACCCAACCCAACGTAACGAGTTTGTCAAAATTAGAACTCGTACCCAACCCAACATTATGCTAATCCGGTAAAAAACGGTTCGGGTCGGGTGGGTTGAACGGATTGAATGGGTTCGCGATTTTTTTGTACACCCCTATATATAGGGGTTGGTCCCCGAGGGACAAGTCAATCACGGTTTTGACTTGTCTTGCTCTCTTGGTAGACCTCCATCCAACCTTCATGCATAAAACGAGGTGGCTAAAGCTTTTCAAATGTCTGGAGAATCAAGACTGTCAAGCTCATTGAGATCCAATAGATTTAGGTATGCTTCCGTTCTTTTCTATTTTTTCGAGTGTACTGGAACAGTCTTGTCAAAGTCTAGAACGGCCGATCCACTACTGGTTCTGCGAGTTATTTTCTTTTCTTATTTGCTTATTTGATTTGGTAGAACGGCCTGTCCATTACAGTCCTGTCCAAACCTAACAAGTGGTATCAGAGCCACTTGTCATGAGCAAGTATAATAACACATAAGTTTGGATCTAATTAAATTTCTTAAATTGATTTGGTGAATTATATATCTGATCTAAACTACTTTAGTTTTCTGGAACGTATGATCTGGAAGGTCCATTCCAAAGCTGGAACGGCCCGTTTCAATTTTTTTGGTATTATATGAACTGTTTATGAATTGTTTATTATGTTATATTTGATGTTTGTAATTGTTATTTGCAACCAAAAGGCTATAATTTGAACTGTTATTGTATTGTTCGCATTAATTAAGCCCTTTGTTACTTTTCAAATTGATTTTTAAATTGCAATTGCTAATTTGAAGGATTTTGAAAAGTAAATTAAATTTATGAAATTCAAAATTGTTAAAATTTGACCTAATTAAACTGGATAATTTAGATTTAGAGTAGATTGTGAAGTTAGGAATGAAATCTTTGAAATTTCTCGACCTAGATTAGGATGATATCTTTCTACTCTCTTTTGCGAGTTATCAGGCGGTCCATTCCACAACGGGAGGATACGTTCCACATCAGTTTTGGTTGCAAAATGTTAGGTATTGACCTGAATATTGGGACGTAGTTTTCATTAGTAAGAGCTGTAAGTGTTAGGTTACACCAGTTGTCATGAGGACAAGTTTTGTCGTAGAAAATAAGGTCGGTGCTTAAGTGTCCATATGACCTCGACTTTTTCGGGGAATCTTGCCTGGACATAGTGTAATTTTAATAGTTAATGGCTGAATGAGAAACTATCAGTTTCTTCTCTTACATTAACGTTATTCATACTGTCATGTATGGTTATCTCTCTATGGTTCTCTTCTGGTCTCTTTGGGAGGACTGTTCTTTCACCAATACGGTCTTTTCCAGTTTTGTTGGTTTGTATGAGTATCATATGATCCAATGTATGTTCACCTTCAAGATTTGGAACCGAGTCTTGAGTCCAAATCATCCTAGATCAGTATTTGGTTAGACTTTTCATATTATAATTGATGTGCAGAACGAAAGTCTAAGATTAGGTATACTTTAAGTCTAATATAAAGGTAACTTAAGTTGTATTTGAGAATTGGGCCAATTATAATGCCATCCCGCCAAAGTGGGATCTCACATTAATAGTTGTTTCAAAAGTTCAAATATAAGTGTATTATCGTGTATGTAACTTTTAGATCATGGATCGACCCAAATGAAGGACTTGATTTTAAGGGCTATATATATAATGTTTTAGTAGTATTAAAGAGGTAATGATTATGAGGTTTTACATGTAATCAATTGAACGACCTAAAGGAAGGCTATTTGGTTGACATGTTATGAATCATTATATTTGGAACACCTAGTCGATTGAAGTTTGCTCAAAGACTCCAAAAAACACTTGCAAATGAATGAAAATTAGTAGATGGATTTTTGGCCTTTATATTATGATTTATTGGTATAAAGATTCTCAGTTTGATTTTATCTTAACAAAGTGTTAAGGACTGATATTTCC
Source organism: Rhynchospora pubera (assembly GCA_028095005.1). Classification (NCBI taxonomy): domain Eukaryota; kingdom Viridiplantae; phylum Streptophyta; class Magnoliopsida; order Poales; family Cyperaceae; genus Rhynchospora; species Rhynchospora pubera. The sequence continues at coordinate 76,516,890 of CM051462.1, forward strand.
ATTAAGGTAATAAATCCTAGTTCACAACTCAGATTATAGCAGCAAGCATCAAGTAACATGTGTCTTTTTATGAAAACCATTCATGAGATATTAAGTAGCATAGTTTCTAATTTCATTTAGGCTAAAATATTCATATGATGAAAATATTATTTTGCATAAAAGAAAAGCTAATCAATTGAGATCTGTCAGGAGACTTCAAAGAGCACTCACAGATTGATCGTGGCTAAGAATTCTAAAAAAGAAATTTAGAAAATGTGTGTGCTAAGAATAAGTAGGTATTTGAAGTCTGTGAGTTGACTCCAAAGAGCACTTATAGATTGACAATAACAACATTGAATATTCATTGCAGGAATATTCATTTTATGCTTCAAAATTGTAAGCACTAAAATATATCGTAAAATATTAAGTGGTGGGTTGTGGTAAGAGAGGTCATCGGAGAAGATAGGGAGAGGGTGGGGCTCGAGTGAGGGAGGAGACAGGCGAGCGAGAGAGAGAGAGAGAGATAGATAGAGAGAGTGATGGATTGTGGTGAGAGAGGCCATCGAAGAAGTGAGGGAGAGGGTGGGGCTCGAGCGAGGAAGGAGGTAGGCGAGAGAGAGACGAGAGCGGCTTGGATTTGAACATGGCAGGCGGAGAAAGAGGAGATAGGCGGATAAAGCAAGAGAGGAGATGGGTTTTCTCCTTTGTCCCTGCCTTTCTCGAGAGAAAGGAAATGGGCTGCTGCAAGATGGACTTATGGGCTGACGGGCCACGAAATAACATTAAAGAACGGAACAGAAACAATATGTTTCGCTTATGTTCTGTTTGTCTAAACGAAACCCCATTCCATTCTGTCCTCTATTTCGCTCATTGAAAGGTAATGAAAATCTATTGTGCTTCTATTCCGTCAGGAAGGAACGGAACAAAAAATGTGCAAAATGGCACGGTATTGACAGCTCCATGTACAGTTACCTAGACTAGATAGCTTATTATTGAATTGTGCGTTGAAGATTGTAACCTAAACTAGATAGCTTGCGCTTGCTATAATGCTTATGGTCTACACGGCGAACAAATTTGGGTACCATATACTTAAAATTTGCTGCTAGTTAAAATTAAACAAGCACAATGACATGCAGCACTATTTAATTTTTAGTTTAGACATTTTATAGAGTGTTCATGATTGATTTATCAAGAGAGGATTTTCTAAAATGATACGTGAAAAGTTGGTTGAAGATAAAGAGTGTATAAATGTAATTATCATCTGTCTTCTTTCATACAATGTTGACTCCATCAATTATGTACTTTACATTAATTTACTCATATCATTGAAATCGATGTTTCATCTGAACTAAAGACTTCCTCCATTAAATTATTGTATTTCTCCTTTTGGCAGTACAAAGATGAAGTAATTATGCAATCAATACGTCTGACTCTGAAGGGCAATTTTGTAAATTCCTCTGCACGACTTCAGTGCTGCTGCTCTATAAAGCTCCCTTTGAGAACAGAGGAAGGGCAGGCGCAAAGCCAAACTCCAGTAATTCAATTCTATCCTACTATTCAAAACTATCTAGACATGAATATGTTTTCAATTAGAAACATTCTTCTCTTGATTGTTTTTGTGGCTTTTTTAGACCATGGCGCCTGTAGTGCCTTCAACAGAAGCAGCTTTCCTACTGGGTTTCTGTTCGGAGTTGGTAGTGCAGCCTACCAGGTTTACCATTTGATCTCAATATATATACACAACGCTATTGTCGTTATCCTTTTCTGTTTATTTCCTGATATGATATGCATGTTGTACTATTTTTGTATCGGTTTGTACCAGTATGAAGGTGCTCCGACAGAAGATGGCAAGGGACCTAGCATTTGGGACACATTCAGTCACACACCAGGTACACCTCCCACTTATCGAAGCTTGCACGGTGCTAGTGCGAACACATCAATATATACACCGGCGCCAATGTTTCTGTTTTTGTTATAACTTTGAACTTGGATTGTATGACCTGTTTTGTCAAACAAAGAAACATCAAGCACTTCTGCAGTTTAAATTGACATGCAATCGCATGAGAATACAAAGCTAAAAATAGTGCTGTCAAATGTGGGAAATGGGCACGGAACAGCCCTGTTCCGTTATCATTCCGTTTCGGCAACGAAACAAAAATTTGATTTTATTTTCATCCTGTTTTGTTTAACGAAACGATATTTCTATTATGTTTATGTTCCATCTTCAATTTTCTATTGTTATTTTTCATTTGCGCATACCGTTTTGGTTAAACAATATGATTATCTATTTCATTTCCGTTTCGTTTTTTAAAATAAAACCATTTTTCTTTCATTTTCGTTCTGTTTCGGACAAAATGAAACAGAAATGTGCGAATCGGTAGAGAATTGACAGCTCTAACTACAAATATACATATCTAGGGATATGATATAGTGTTGGGTAAAGTAAATTGGTCAACTTTATTTCTTATTTTGAAATTTCTATTTGAGGAAGATGTTAAATAATATTGTCCGTACAGGTAAAATATTAGACAACAGCAATGGGGATGTAACTGAGGACTTTTATCACCGTTATAAGGTAAGCAATTTCTTTTTTCAATTACTCGTTTCTTCAATTTTATATATATAGTGTTTTGAAAACGCATTAATATTTAGTGGTGGCCAAAACTTTGGAAAAAAAGTGTTTCTTTTCAAATGTGCTGACCTCAGAAATTATATTTTACGATTTGATCCCAAGGCTCTTGTAAAGTTAAAAAGTTTGATTGAACAGGAGGATATCGGAAACGTGAAGAAGATGGGAATGGATTCATTTCGGTTTTCCATCTCTTGGCCCAGAATTTTACCAAGTAATTATTTATCAGCATTTTTATACAAAGTTCTCTGTTTTTTATATGGTCAACATGTTAGCTGGAAACTTAAACGAAGTAATAATCAGAAGTAGTAACGCAAGAAAATATTTGCAGACGGAAGCCTAAGTGGCGGGATAAACAGAAAAGGCGTCGATCACTACAATAACGTCATCAATGAAGTTATAGCTAATGGTGATTACGTTACTTTGAACAATAAAATTATTAATTTTCTCTTTTATGCTAGCCAGTCTAATATTTTGGATAGTTATTTAACGGTTAAATTAATTTCAATAAATCATAAATCCTGAAAATACCCCCATTGCATTCCTAATTCAAGGTCAAATAAGGTTGAAGCCGCACGAATTACCTTGTTAAAATTATTAATTATTATTTTTTCCTTATATTATTATTCTTTGATTCAATATCTGGCAAATAATTGTAGGCTTGAAGCCATTTGTGACATTATTTCATTGGGACCTACCGCAAGCTCTTGAAGATAAATATCTGGGTTTCTTGAGCACTCTGTTCGTGTGAGTTAATTGAATATACGTACATTACATAGCATTTCCATATATCTTCATATATTATTTTTGTATGCACTTGCCTCGAACCAATCACATGCACATGTAAATATTTAAGATAATGTTTAAACGGGTTTGAATATTTCAATTTGATAATAATTTAGTTATTTATATTAGAATCTAGTCCAGATCAGTTGACTTAAAGTAAAGGTCGATGTGCATTTATGGAAATTCATGTTCAATATCAAATAAAAAACTTCGGTCCTATATTATAAAATTAATTGCTACTTAAGAAAAAATTGTTTTACCAAATATTTTAATGAAATATTTCCAACTCATTCATTTAACATTTTCGACGCACCAAAAAAAATTTGCACAATTCTTAATTATTTTTTTTATTTTGAAGATTGACAATTGTCATCCCAATGTTTAGTTTCAACCAATGACCTCCCTAGTCGCCCTATTCCTGAAGACGTAGCTTTATTTTGTATCATTTATTTATTTTGATGACATGGTTTTCTTTCAATTGAACAAGAAGTCAAAATCCTTAGAAATTCTCAAAATTTTCATCTTCAAAGTTTTCATATATATATGTTTAGTAAAAAAATATTGAAATGCTTGCAGAGAGGATTATGTCAACTACGTCGATGTTTGCTTCAAAGAGTTTGGTGACAGGGTGAAGCACTGGGTAACATTTAATGAGCCAATTGTATTTTGCTCGGGTGGTTATGCGAGTGGTACAACTGCACCAGGACGATGCTCTCCTTGGGAAGCCGGAAAATGCCGTGCTGGCGATTCAGCAACCGAGCCCTACATTTGCGCCCACAATCTGTTGTTGGCGCATGGTGCTGCAGTCAAACTATACAAAGAAAAATATCAGGTAAATCATCATTTAATTTTACTGGCATTTATAGTTACGTCTGTTTGAAGATTAAAGATAAAGTGAATTAATTAATATGGTGTTACCTTGTTCATTTTTCTTAAATATGAAGCAGTTTCACATATAATTAAAATTACCTTCGAAATTTTATTTGAATTTTACACAACCATATTTTAAAAACAAAGGCACCACTATAAATTTATAGCCTATAATAGTGAAGACTGAACTAAAATCTAATGCAATTAGGGAGTTCAAAATGGCATAATTGGAATAACACAAGCATCACATTGGTTTCTCCCACATTCCTCTTCTAAAGCTGATGTCGCTGCAGCCCAACGTAGCTTGGATTTCATGTATGGATGGTACGATATGTTTTGCTCTGATCTCTAAATTTGAATCTTTTTTAATTAGTTATGTCATAATTGAGTGTTTTTCAGCTATTTTTTTTAATTTTATATATATAAACATAGGTTTCAGAATCCTTTGACATATGGAGATTACCCAAGAACCATGAGAAATTGGTTGGGAAATCGCTTACCCAAATTTACAAAGGAACAGTCTGAGAAACTGATAGGATCTTACGATTTTATCGGAATTAACTACTATTCTACTTATTACGCCATAAACGCTCCGGCAAGCAATTCACTTATGCAGAGTTACAACACTGATTCGAGAGCTAATATTACAGGTATCAGGTTTATTTCTGAAATTAAGAATAATGAAACTCTAATTTTAATTTGCCCGGTTGCACTAAATTTAACACAAACAACATGATACTTTTTGTAAGGAAAAATGTAGGAATCTATATTGCAGAGACCTCCACTTAACTTGGTTTTATTTATTTATATATTTTTTGTACTTTAATAGGTGAGCGCAATGGAATTGCACTACCAAAGGTACATTTTTTGTTAATAATTTGGGGATATAATTTCGTCAAATTATATGCTCTATAATATATTATTTATTCAAACTAAGATATCATTGTATTTACTGCAGCCCTTCAATACATCTTTTATTAACATATACCCTCCTGGCATAAGAGATCTAACACTTTACACAAAGGCTACCTACAAAAATCCAATCATGTACATCACTGAAAATGGTATTTTGTCGTTTCTTGATTTCTCTCATATTATTATTTCTTTGTTGAATTGCCTCAGTAGTTGTAACTATATTGCATTGGTATACAGGCGTTCACCAGCTTACTAGTACCACAACACTGAGTGAGGCCTTGAATGATGAAATCAGAATATCGTACCACCGTAATCATCTCATACAATTGAGCAAAGCAATAAGGTTAACTTTTCTTTAGTCAACAATATAGTGAAAATATAAATAAAAATGATTAAACAATTGAGAAAAAAAAAGAGTAACTAAAGGAAACAAAGCACGTATCTATATCCTAGATGCGCTCAATTTGGGTTCAAACAATTAATAATATCATCTTTGATTTTTTTCCCCGATTATATATGTTCATTTTTATGGAGAAAATATCATTAGAATTGGTCTATTTTATTTGATTAATTTTACATTACTAATTCTAAATACCTCAAATAAAAGGAATGCATTTACTAAAAAAAAATTTGTTGAAGATCAGGATTTTGCAATTTGAGGTATAAACAGAATTCCTTGATTCGGGCTAAGAGTAGGGTTTCTAATATTAGAGTGCTTATAAAAGCTTTATTTTGTGAATCATATTAATTGTTTTTACTTTGATTGTCATATTTTTTGTGATAATTAGAGATGGAGCGGATGTAAGAGGCTATTATGTATGGAGTTTTTTGGATGACTTTGAATGGAATTTTGGATTCACGCGCCGTATGGGCCTTTATTATGTTGACTACAACAACAATCTGGCGAGGCGTCCAAAGAAATCTGCAATTTGGTTCAGCATGTTCATGAAAATCTAAAAATGTTTATTGCAAAAAGCGCAATTTACTATGTTGGTCTCGATCATGTCGGCAAAATAAGATTTTTCTAGAAAAAACTCTTGTCGTTTTAACAAAATGTTGAGTTTGTTTGAACTACGTGTTATGAAAAACTCTAGTTGTTTTAATAGAATATTGAGTTTGTTTGAATTGCATGTTATGAATGGTGAAGTTTGATGTTAAATATTCTTATAAAATCGTAAATATGAAATTCTATTCACATTATTTTGGTCTCTATAGACTATAGTCGTCTCCATTCAGGAAATTTAAGAAAATTTACTTGGGCCGCTTGAATTGTTGCAGGCCGGTAAATATGGTCCAATTTAGGCTCAGTATTGCTTTATATGAAAATCTAAGATAACTACGGACCGTTTGGATAGTTTAGGAATAATAAGAATAATCTATTCCTAGATGAAAAATATTGAAATGTGTAACAGTGTGGAGAGTTTTTGTAGCCTATTCCTCTGGAGCAGAGAGCCCACGTAGCCAAGAACAGTAGAAGAAAAGATAGAATGTTGGACACTTAGGTGTGCTAGCTACATTGACAGAATGTAGCTGGCATGACTGGAAAAGGACCATTGCATTGTTAAGTGAGGATTGGCTTTGGTGTGCAGAGTGTAGACTGCACAAAATGTTCGAGACCACAGACAATGGTTATTCTCAAAATGTTCGGGACCCAACAGTTTTTTTTCGAAAACTGTGCACAATTTGATTGTAAAATTCAATTCGAATTAAGCTCAGTGGCTTGTATCTCCTGAAGCCTTTATATAATCCTAGACCCCCTCTTGGCTGAGGGAATCCTACCTTTGAGTTGTTTCCACTTCAATTTGGTTGTTTAAATAATTAAACTAAGATATTAATTGATTCCGGTGGCCGCATTGGTCCTCTCTTACGAGCGCTGTCTGATTTTTTTGGACAGATCTGATGATATGTTTATTTTTCTCCTAACTTCTCTCTATTTCCATTCCTCTATCTCCCTCTCTCATTCGCTAGGGTTTCTCTCTCGCTCCATCCAGTTCTTCTTCTTCCCAGTGCCTTCTATGGAGAACATAGGTGATATCTCGATCGCCTCTCCACCTCCTCCTCCACCAAACCCGAAAACCCCTGTCTTGCTTCATCTCAGTCGCCTCCCATGTAAAATCAAAGCAATCGCCTGCTTCCGCCTCTCCACCTATTCCACCAATACCCCCCAAGGCCCCAACCTCCACCCCCCTCTTTTCTCCTTCCTCTGTTGACTCACAATGATTTGAAGCAACATCTCTTCTCTCCCAGGTTGATATTTTATTTGCTTTAATATTTTTCTTACTTTTGTTATGTTACTAATCTAAATGATTTTAACTAAATTATTTAATGCAACTGTTAAAAGAGCAACATTGGCCCAAAAGCCCATAGTGAAAAATCTGGAATTTTCTTGAGTCCATCACCGACATTGTTGGCTCAAGTATTTTCTAGAAATTGTTAGTATAATCTATATAGCATGTAGAGATGTAATGTATAATCTAGAAACATCATCAACCGACATTTGAGTCCTATAAATAGGATGCTATGCAATAAGTTTGTATCATCCAAGTTAATCCAAGAAAAGCAAAATACTAGTTCACTTGCTAAGAGTGCTAGTTTGAGTGTAGTAGTTAGGAGGTGTAGGAAAGTATTGAGTGATAGAGTTGTAATCTTGGAGGTATAATATTTGAGTAGTAGAGGTTGTAACGATAGTTTGAGTGATAATAAATAAGCAAGTTTCATCATAGCGCCTCGCCTCTACTCAACAATCTGGTATCAGAGCCGGTTCGAGCCAGTGGTGTCGGAGGATCGGTCGGGTTTCTCGTGAAGGTCACGCATAGAGTCGGGAGTTTGCGATTCCTAGAAGGGGCTTGCTAGAACGACGTGAAGCTAGTTGAAGCCATGGATTTCGCAGGTACGACTAGTGGTCTTAAAAAATTAAACAACACCAATTATACAAATTGGAGAACTTGCATAGAGTCCTACCTACAAGGTCAGAACCTATGGGAGGTAGTCGGCGGATGCGAGACAATTCCGCCGGAGGTTGTAGAGACCACGGTACCAGTAGATGACCCAAACCAGACCGGAAGAAGCACCCAATCCGTAGAGAAATCGAAAGAAACCGATGCTCTACGGAAATGGAAAATTAAGGCTGGAAAGGCCATGTATGTGCTCAAGACAACCATAGAAGAAGAGTTGCTTGTGTACATACGAGATGCGGTCACGCCTAAGGTCGCATGGGACACTCTGGCAACGCCATGGAGGCGGGCTCCAACTACTCGAAAGCGAGCTCATGACAATCTCACAAGGGAGCATGACGATCAACCAATACTTCACCAAAGTGAAGTCGTTATGCAACGAGATTGCACAACTCGACCCCGAAGAGAAGATTAGCGAGCAGCACATGCGAAGGATCATCATCCACGGCCTTAAACCCGAGTATAGCGGGTTCATAGCGGCGATCCGAGGATGGCCTACTCAACCAACCTTGTTGGAGCTCGAGAATCTGTTCGCGAATCAGGAGGCTCTAGCGAGGCAGAAAGCCGGAGTCTCGCCACAGCAAGAAGAAGAGGTGCTATTCAGCAGTCGAAGGAATGGTCGATCTGACAATGAGTCGAAAAGCAGACCCAGTCATAGGCCAAACCAACAAGGAAGGCCGAAAGGGAGGAGTAACTCTTCAGGGGGAGCTCGCAATCAGAAAAGCAATAACCGCCAGTCCGAAGATCAAGATGATAGATGCTACAATTGTGGCAAGAAAGGACACTATGCTCAAGAATGTCGGTCCAAGAAGAAAGTCCAGGGAAACGTGGCAACGTCAAGAGACGGACGACATGACAAAAGTCATGAAAGCAGCAGCGAAGACGACTGGGATGTCGAGGCTGCCTGTGCGGTTGCAACTATTGACTCAAAGGAGGAGCAAGAAGAGAAGCATGAGGTTGCTCTGACTGCGGTGTCCAAGTCAGGAGGAATCAACTATGAGAGTGACTGGATTGTCGACTCTGGTTGCTCAAACCACATGACGGGTGACATCAAGAAACTCGAGGACTTGGAGAAATATAATGGGAGGCAGGTGATCGTGACTGCCAACAACTCCAAGCTGCCGATCGCGTATGTCGGTAAGACAACGATTCCCTCTCGCTTCAACCCAGAGCAAATTGAGTTGCAACGAGTCTATCACGTTCCCGGTATGAAGAAGAACCTATTGTCGGTATCACAATTGACCGCACAAGGGAACTATGTGTTGTTCGGACCGCATGAGGTTAAGGTGTACCGTAATATAAAGGCATCAAGCACACCGATCATGGAAGGCCGAAGAATGGAGTCGATCTATGTGATGTCAGCAGAGTCGGCCTACATAGACAAGACTCGAAAGAATGAAACTTCTGATCTCTGGCACGCACGACTAGGGCACGTGAGCTATCACAAGCTGAAGCTCATGGTTGAGAAGTCGATGGTCAAGGGCTTATCAAACATGGAGGTACATACCGACTTAGTATGTGCGGGTTGTCAGTTTGGTAAGGCACATCAACTTCCTTACCAACAATCGAAGTTTAGAGCTAAGGAGCCCTTGGAATTGGTTCACTCGGATATCTTTGGGCCAATTAAGCAAACTTCCATAAGCGGCTCAAAGTACATGGTGACATTTATCGACGACTTCTCGAGGTACGTTTGGGTGTACTTTATGAAAGAAAAATCGGAGACACTTTCAAAATTCAAGGAGTTCAAAGAGAAGGTGGAAAGTGAGCTCAACAAAAAGGTACGGTGCCTTCGCACTGATAATGGAAGAGAATATGTATCACATGAGTTTGACACCTACCTAAAGAAACACAAGATCCGACGACAGTTAACATGTCCCAACACCCCACAACAAAATGGCGTAGCAGAAAGGAAGAATCGACATATTGCCGAAACATGTCGAAGCATGATACACGCCAAGAATGTGCCAGGGAGATTTTGGGCCGAGTGCATGAAGACGGCGGCACACATCATCAACCGTCTACCTCAAGAGAAGATGAGCTTTATCTCACCATTCCAGAAGCTTTGGAAGATCAAACCCACAGTAAGTCACTTCAAAGTTTTTGGTTGTGTGTGCTATGTATTCGTGCCTGATCATCTTCGAACCAAGTTCGACAAGAAGGCGGTACGGTGTATTTTCGTCGGCTACGACGATGAAAGAAAGGGCTGGAGGTGTTGTGATCCTACAAACGGGCGCATTTATACTTCAAGGAATGTAGTCTTCGACGAAGCCTCGTCATATTGGCCATCTAAAGATATATTCCAGTCTGCGGAGATCGTCTCGAGAAAGACGACCAAATCCGAAATATGCGAATGCCGCAGTCATTGAGGATTTTGAGCCAACGTCTTATGAAGAAGCGGCAAAAAGTGACAAGTGGAGAAAAGCGATGGAGGAGGAGATGGCGGCTTTGAGGCAGAACCAAACATGGGAGTTAGTGCCTAAGCCAGAAGGAGTAAAACCAATCTCGTGCAAGTGGGTATACAAGGTGAAGACCCGAGCAGACGGATCGATAGAGAGATATAAAGCTCGACTAGTCGCACGAGGATTCTCGCAGCAGTATGGACTAGACTATGATGAGACGTTTAGTCTAGTAGCGAAACTAACAACGGTACGTGTTCTACTAGCCTTAGCTGCAAGCAAAGGATGGAAACTTTGGCAGATGGACGTAAAGAATGCCTTCTTACACGGGGAGCTTGATCGAGCCATATACATGAACCAACCACAAGGTTTCGAGAGCAAGGCACATCCGGAGTATGTGTGCAAGCTAAAGAAGGCATTATACGGTCTCAAGCAGGCTCCAAGAGCATGGTACGGGAAGATAGCTGAGTTTCTCATACAAAATGGCTACACGGTGGCAACATCGGATTCGAGCTTATTCACCATGGAAGTCGGGGGCAAGATCGCTATAGTCTTGGTGTACGTAGACGATCTCATCTTGACCGGAAACCTTACAGAAGAAATTCGACGAACGAAGGAGAATTTGTCAGTCCGGTTTCAGATGAAGGAGCTTGGAGAACTCAAGCACTTTCTTGGGCTTGAAGTTGAGAAGACGAAAGAAGGTATGTTCCTTTGTCAACACAAATATGCAAAGGACCTTCTAGAGACATTTGGAATGTTAGAATGCAAGGCACTATCAACACCAATGGAGCCAAACCTCAAGCTTCGTGCTGGAGAAGGGAAGGATCTAGAAGACTCTCGAATGTATCGACAGTTGGTTGGTAGTCTCATCTATTTGACGCTTACTCGACCAGACATAGCCTATGCAGTCGGCGTTGCAAGTCGTCACATGCAAAATCCCAAGAAACCACATCTAGAAGCAGTCAAGAGGATACTACGATATGTGAAAGGTACTTTAGACTACGGCATCATATATCGTAGAGGTGAATGCCAAATGACGGGTTATTGCGATGCCGATTATGCTGGAGACTGCGATACGAGGCGATCAACAACTGGGTACGTTTTCAACTTAGGATCTGGAGCAGTGTCTTGGTGCAACAAAAGACAACCTACGGTATCCCTTTCCACCACGGAAGCAGAGTACAGGGCAGCAACTATGGCAGCACAAGAGAGCACATGGCTAGTGCGACTCCTGAATGATCTTCATCAACCAGTTGATCAAGTGACTCTTCGTTGTGATAATAGGTCAGCAATATGTTTAGCAGAAAATCCGGTGTTTCATGCAAGGACCAAGCATATTGAAGTTCACTACCACTTCATAAGAGAGAAGGTCCTACAAGGCGAAATTCACATGGAGTTAACATTGACAGAAAAGCAAGTCGCTGACATCTTCACAAAGGCTCTCAATGCAAAGAAGTTCGAAGAAATGCGTGAACAACTTGGAATCATCAGAAGACCGAAAGTCAAAGGGCTCAATGTTGAGGGGGAGTGTTAAAAGAGCAACATTGGCCCAAAAGCCCATAGTGAAAAATCTGGAATTTTCTTGAGTCCATCACCGACATTGTTGGCTCAAGTATTTTCTAGAAATTGTTAGTATAATCTATATAGCATGTAGAGATGTAATGTATAATCTAGAAACATCATCAACCGACATTTGAGTCCTATAAATAGGATGCTATGCAATAAGTTTGTATCATCCAAGTTAATCCAAGAAAAGCAAAATACTAATTCACTTGCTAAGAGTGCTAGTTTGAGTGTAGTAGTTAGAAGGTGTAGGAAAGTATTGAGTGATAGAGTTCTAATTTTGGAGGTATAATATTTGACTAGTAGAAGTTGTAACGATAGTTTGAGTGATAATAAATAAGCAAGTTTCATCATAGTTTCTTTGTAACAATATGCCGGTTATTCGCATATTTCGGGTTTAGTCGTCTTTCTCGAGACGATCTCCGAAGTGGTGTTGGAAATTCTTCAACTTCTTCTGGCAGTTGTGGAGTCACATCTTGAACTTCTTCATGCACTCCTGTCTGCCATGGACTCTTGGATTTTGAAGGAGTTGAGGTCTTACCTTCGTCATCTTGGACCTCGTGATCATCTCGTGCTACGTCTTTTGCCATCTCTTCTATCTCTGTCTCCACGTCTTTCGTTTCAGACTGGATTATATCTTTAGATGGCCAATATGACGAGGCTTCGTCGAAGACTACATTCCTTGAAGTATAAATGCGCCCGTTTGTAGGATCACAACACCTCCAGCCCTTTCTTTCATCGTCGTAGCCGACGAAGATACACCGTACCGCCTTCTTGTCGAACTTGGTTCAAAGATGATCAGGCACGAATACATAGCACACACAACCGAAAACTTTGAAGTGACTTACTGTGGGCTTGATCTTCCAAAGCTTCTGGAATGGTGAGATGAAGCCCATCTTCTCTTGAGGTAGACGGTTAATGATGTGTGCCGCCATCTTCATGCACTCGGCCCAAAATCTTCCTAACACGTTCTTGGCGTGTATCATGGTTCGACATGTTTCGGCAATATGTCGATTCTTCCTTTCTGCTACGCCATTTGTTGTGGGGTGTTGGGACAGGTTAACTGTCGTCGTATCTTGTGTTTCTTTAGGTAGGTGTCAAACTCATGTGATACATATTCTCTTCTATTATCAGTGCGAAGACACCGTACCTTTTTGTTGAGCTCACTTTCCACCTTCTCTTTGAACTCCTTGAATTTGGAAAGTGTCTCCGATTTTTTTTTCATAAAGTACACCCACACGTACCTCGAGAAATCGTCGATAAATGTCACCATGTACTTTGAGCCGCTTATGGAAGTTTGCTTAATTGGCCCAAAGACATCCGAGTGAACCAACTCCAAGGGCTCCTTAGCTCTAAACTTCGACTGTTGGTAAGGAAGTTGATGTGCCTTACCAAACTGACAACCCGCACATACTATGTCAGTGCGTACCTCCATGTCTGATAGGCCCTTGACCATAGACTTCTCGACCATGAGCTTCAGCTTGTGATAGCTCACGTGCCCTAGTCGAGCGTGCCAGAGATCAGAAGTTTCATTCTTCCGAGTCTTGTCTACATAGGCCGACTCTGCCGACATCACATAGATCGACTCCATTCTTCGGCCTTCCATGATCGGTGTGCCTGACGCCTTTATATTGCGGTACACCTTAACCTCATGCGGTCCGAACAACACATAGTTGCCTTGGGCAGTCAGTTGTGAGACTGACAACAGGTTCTTCTTCATACCGGGAACGTGATAGACTCGTTGCAACTCAATTTGCTCTGGGTTGAAGCGAGAGGGAATCATTGTCTTACCGATGTAAGCGATCGGCAGCTTGGAGTTGTTGGCAGTCACGATCACCTGCCTCCCATTATACTTCTCCAAGTCCTCGAGTTTCTTGATGTCACCCGTCATGTGGTTTGAGCAACCAGAGTCGACAATCCAGTCACTCTCATAGTTGATTCTCTCTGACTTGGACACCGCAGTCAGAGCAACCTCATGCTTCTCTTCTTGCTCCTCCTTTGAGTCAATAGTTGCAACCGCACAGGCAGCCTCGACATCCCAGTCGTCTTCGCTGCTGCTTTCATGACTTTTGTCATGTCGTCCGTCTCTTGACGTTGCCATGTTCCCCTGGACTTTCTTCTTGGACCGACATTCTCGAGCATAGTGTCCTTTCTTGCCACAATTGTAGCATCTATCATCTTGATCTTCGGGCTGGCGGTTATTGCTTCTCTGATTGCGAGCTCCCCCTGAAGAGTTACTTCTCCCCTTCGGCCTTCCTTGTTGGTTTGGCCTGTGACTGGGTCTGCTTTTCGACTCATTGTCAGATCGACCCTTCCTTCGGCTGCTGAATAGCGCCTCTTCTTCCTGCTGTGGCGAGACTCCGGCTATCTGCCTCGCTAGAGCCTCCTGATTCGCGAGCAGATTCTCGAGCTCCAACAAGGTTGGTTGAGTAGGCCATCCTCGGATCGCCGCTATGAACCCGCTATACTCGGGTTTAAGGCCATGGATGATGATCCTTCGCATGCGCTGCTCGCTAATCTTCTCTTCGGGGTCGAGTTGTGCAATCTCTTTGCATAACGACTTCACTTTGATGAAGTATTGGTTGATCGTCATGCTCCCTTGTGAGATTGTCATGAGCTCGCTTTCGAGTAGTTGGAGGCGGGCATCATTCTTCTTGGAGAATAGCGTTGCCAGAGTGTCCCATGCGACCTTAGGCGTGGCCGCATTTCGTATGTACACAAGCAACTCTTCTTCCATGGTTGTCTTGAGCACATACATGGCCTTTCCAGCTTTAATTTTCCATTTCCGTAGAGCCTCGGTTTCTTTCGATTTCTCTACGGATTGGGTGCTTCTTCCGGTCTGGTTTGGGTCATCTACTGGTACCGTGGTCTCTACAACCTCCGGCGGAGTTGTCTCGGATCCGCCGACTACCTCCCATAGGTCCTGACCTTGTAGGTAGGACTCTATGGAAGTTCTCCAATTTGTATAATTGGTGTTGTTTAATTTTTTAAGACCACTAGTCGTACCTGCGAAGTCCATGGCTTCAACTAGCTTCACGACGTCTAGCAAGCCTCCTCTAGAAATCGCAAACTCCCGACGCTGTGCGTGACCTTCACGAGAAACCCGACCGATCCTCCGACACCACTGGCTCGAACCGGCTCTGATACCAGATTGTTGAGTAGAGGCGAGGCGCTATGATAAAATTTGCTTCTTTATTATCACTCGAACTATTGTTACAACCTCTACTACTCAAATATTATACCTCCAAGATTACAACTCTATCACTCAATACTTTCCTACACCTCCTAACTACTACACTCAAACTAGCACTCTTAGCAAGTGAATTAATATTTTGCTTTTCTTAGCTTGCCCTTGCTTGCTTGCTTAACTTGGATGATACAAACTTATTGCATAGCATCCTATTTATAGGACTCAAATGTCGTTTGATGATGTTTCTAGATTATACATTACATCTCTACATGCTATATAGATTATACTAACAATTTCTAGAAAATACTTGAGCCAACAATGTCGGTGATGGACTCAAGAAAATTCCAGATTTTTCACTATGGGCTTTTGGGCCAATGTTGCTCTTTTAACATATAAAGTTGATTGATCGGTGATGTGGGATGACGAACGCCAAGAAACAGTGCACTTGCCCCTTGGAATTCCTTGGATCTCCATCGCAGGGATGAAAATCTGCCACAATTTGAAGTCAGTTTTCAGAGTGTCAATAAATGTAGCGGGTCGCTTTGCAGCTGGGGTGAAATCCGCTGGAAAAGTCGGCATGCATAGCTATTCGAATGTAGTTATAGGGTGTGGGAGTAAATTGTTGTGGTGGGCCCCGCAGTTTTTGTTTTCTCTTTGTGGGGCGGGTGTGCTGCTGTTACTTTCTTTTGTTATTCTCTTTCTTTTATGGGATATACAAGTACAACGAGAGAATTGATGTAGGTCCCACCACTGCTGCCATTTTTTTCTTTGTTTTATGAGCTTGGTGTATAACATTTAGTGTGGATTCTGGCTGTGAATAGCTTTAATTCTTTCGGATCACAGCTTTTAATTGCGAGCCAGGCATACAGTGCTGCTTTTTTTGACTTTTTAGTTTCTTTCTCCCACACGAAAGAACAATGGAAACAGGAGAAACTGATAGACATCTTATTTGGTTATATTTTGTTGATCGAGCTTTCAACATTCTCTCCTTCAAGGTTGGGGTTCTATCCTCAAGCTGGTAGACCCGCGTTCTCTCTCTCTCAGCGTTCAAGTATTCAATAGAGGTTGGAGAGCGAAAATTATCTTTAGGTTTGCTATATTTTTTCCTCTTTTTGTTTTTGTATTTCTGTTTGAATGTTCATATTGGCTCAGTAATACTTTACCTTTTTTTTAAAAAAAAAATTATCGAAATTAGTTTTACATTTAGTTTTCATTTTGTAGGCCAATTATTTCTCTTCTTTTTTTCGAAATTTGGCTCATACCGTCTTGGTGAGGAAGGAAAGGAGTTGTTGCAATAAAAGTGAGTTTTTATACATCTCTTTCATTAATTTGCTCCTTCCTTTTTTATCAATCGACAATTGTAGTGGAATTTCCTCAGGTTTTCCATAATTATATTTATGCTTGATTTTTACGGTTAGAAGTCTCTCCTTGCTATTTGCGGTGAAATTCGACATTTTTCCCGTCTATAAAAGATATAATAGCGACTCCATTATTACAATTTTTTTCTCAAGAGTACGGGTAAACATAATGGCTTTTATTTGGCAATTTTGCCACCGCACATTGCTGGACCATGTTTAGTCGAAATTCATTTTAGAAAGTCATTTTCAATATTGATTATAGTAACTTAGGTAAAGTATGATTAGAGTGAGTAAAAAAGAATACAGTTCAGGATATGATGAAAATTATATGTATTTGAGTTTCTTACTAGCTTATTCCTCTTAATCAAATCCTCTATGATTTCTTCTCATTTTAGATTTTATTACCAGCATCTATCTTTAAAAAACTTTGAGATAGGAACTTCTTTAGTAATGTGAAATAGGTTATCTATTTTAATCTTTCTTATAAGAACTAATTTGTGTGTTTCCTGTGGCACTTAGTGGTCAATTAGTTGCCTCTGTTGATCTCATTGCGACAATACCATTTAGTAACAACTGGATAGAACCAATAAGTGCAGTAAGCAACGGTGAGATGCATGATTGAAGTTAGATTTATAACCTTCTTTGGCATTGGTTCTGGCACTGATTACTTCTAGACCCTTGTCATCTACTGAGCCACAAAAGGTACAGCTTGGATATTTGAATATATTATCTGCGATTTTAGCCTGTTGAAGCTAAAAAAAATCACCTTTCGACCGTTACCATTCCTGTATTGACCGTTAGTTGTTCCATTCCTTCAGAGTTTATGGAAGTTGTTTTGTTACAAAGCTCACTAATGCTCTTCTTCTTTATTAAACTCTTTATTATAAAGCTTTTTTAGTATATGTTTTGACAAATTGTCAAATTGAACATTGTTTTTGGTTGGTGAAAGTTAAACATCAGTTTCAAAATAATATGATGTCAAGACTCAAGAATTGTACCAGGCTCAAGATCAACATTTTTAATTGTTTATTATAAGCATTGGCTAACTCCAATTAGGCCATTCATGGCATTTATTTTAAAAGATATTTTAAATGATCAATAGGTAAACTGCAAACTTGGGTAGTTTGGCATGAGAGTGGTTATTTTTTGTTCCAGTAGGTGCTTGATTTGGTATCAAATTGCAAAGGACGTCAACAAATTTATTTGTGTACTCCAGGTATTTAGCAAAAATCTAGGCTTCATTTATACATTGCCCTTATTTGGTCATTAATTGAATAGCAACCATAAGGCCAGACAAAAATATACATGCCTTTAATTAATGTACCAGTGTAGCAATTAAAGGTTTAACAAAGACCTGCAACCTGACAAACTGAACATGGACCAATTACTGAACATCATATTCTGATTTCCATTTTCATATTTTTCCTTAAATAAATAATACATCTATTATGGAGCATCACTTGCTGTATAGCTTGATTGAGCGGGCTTTAGTGCATTCCAATACCGATTTTATTTAGATGTTTTAGTTGGAAGTATAATGTGTCATAATAAAATTTATATATTAAACGGTTTGGGTTTTAAATATTAATAGATAGTGTTCTTAGCAAGATGGGATGGTTTGCTTTATTGGCTCAAAGAAACGGTAACAAAGATGGACCAAGCTTAACTGGTAAAGAATCATCATGTCAACATTGGATTTGGGTTAATTAATTAATTTATGTTTACTGGACTTTCTTTTCTTGTATATTGACTATTTCATTTTTTTCTTCCTATGTAATGTTTCAACTTAAAAACTGGTACAGATTGGTGCCGTAAATTGCAAACTTTTATTTTTATCATACTATACTAGAAGTTGATGCTTGGTGTTCTAGAAGGCTTTAAAGTTTACATAAGCTTTGTACTGAACATGCATGGATACTTTGTACTGAGGATGCATGGCTTTGTACTCATCTTTGTATATTAAATTCCAATTAAAGTGGTATGAGGAAAATATTTGTAGCAATCTTTTTGTTTTCATATATTTATTATTTATCTTCAATTCGATATTCCGATGTGCATTTGAGAACTTTTGATTTATAGAAAAGAAAATAATAATATAAGATTCCATGCAACCAATGACTGGGTTCATAACTTCGTATGATTTATTTGATAGCGCTAAGCGCCAAGCGCCATGGACTATTTCTTTGTTTGAAGTTCTTTGATAAAGAATACTAATAAAAAAATTATCGTGCAACGTGCGATATTCGCACTACTAGAGTAAAATGGGTTGAGGTCCGCATGTATATGGAAAAGTTTATAGGAAATTTTTATTGTCTTTTTACTCTAATAACGAGAAAAAAGAAATCATAATAAAAAGAGAAGAATTGTGCATTTGTACCTAATTTGATAATTTCAATTTTGTTAAATGATAAGTACAATTGCTTATCATCATCCTCATGATTCCCAGACCCTAGGTCCTCATTAATTATCTAACATCGTTATTAATAGAAAAGTCCAGAGGATAAGAAGATAAGCGCTAGGGGAGGGGGGAGAGAGCGAAACAGAGATAATTAGTGCCCGGATGATGGAAAATAATTAATGAGGACAGAACGCTATTTAAAAAAAACAATTAATATTTTTTTCACTAGCAGAACATTATTTCAACAAAAAAAAAGACAATTACTAAACAGAATTAGAACACTTCCGTTAAAAAACTAGGATAATTAGATTATGTTATGAAACTAGAACAATTATTATGCTCTAAAATCAGAAAAAAAAAATTCAGAATAATTATGTTATGAAACCATAATAATTAGGTTCTGAAACTAAAACAATTAAAATTACATAACAATTAATAAAATAGTTATTTATATTAATTAGCGTCGTTGGGATGAGAAATGAGAAACTTAATGCGGCGTTGTTGGGATGTTAATTAATGAGACGTTATTGGGATGAGTGATGACAATTAATGAAGCTTAATTAATCACATTTTAAAAATAAAAATGTGTTTTTCCATGAGATGATGGGATGAGATTTTTTTTTAAGATAAAAATTGAAAGTCAATCCTCCCAAGTTATTTTTAAATTAAATGTTTATAAAAGACCCCCCCTTCCCAGCCGAGTTTCGAACCTACGACCTCTCACTTGAAATGCATTCTTCTTTGTCACTAGATAAAAAACTGATTCTCATGAAATTAGAAATATGAGGAACTTTAAATTTATAACTCAATTTTACTTTATAATAGTACAATCATTTGTTCACTTCACCATGGCTCTGTTTGGATGGGTGCAAAAATAAGGGAATAACTTTTTTTACTTCCAAATTTATTATAAACAATCCAAACTATTCACAAAATTACACACTTCCTGTTGGAAAAAGTGTGTGGAGCCGTTCTCTGCGGGTAGCAGGCTGGGCCTGCGGGCCGCAGATACTGAACGACCCAGTGGGTCGCAGGCAAGGCCTGCGGGCCGCTGGTACTGGGATCTGAACAGACGTGATCTGTTCAGATCAACTCCTATATATACCCCTCTAAACAGAAACGTCTCTCTGGTTCTTGGAACTGCTGTTCTGCATATTCCACACAGAAAGAGAGGAGAGTTTCTGAGAGGGAGGAAGCCATCCAATTGCTTGGAGCAATTGGATCACACACACGAGTCGAGATCGGCAAGTGGAAGCGTGGAAGGTGACGCCAAACCCTAACGTGAGGTTGTGGTGTACCGGACGCATACGGAGAGAGACAAGGCTGCAGAACCAAACTCCGACAAGCGGGTCTAGGTGTTCGATCATTTCCGCTGCGGTATATCTAATTCTCTAAGTTATTCTTATAGGTTAGATATGCATATAGGTTTATACCGAATTAAACCTTCATTGGTATCAGAGCCATAGGGCTTCTTGTTGAAGTTATGGATCTGTTTAAGCCTTAACACACCATGGTTTTGGTAGAACGAGATTTGGTTGTGACGTTTTTACTCAAAACACACCCTAGATCCAAATTTTACGTGTTTTAACGCTAGATCTCAGTATGAGTTCGTAGCAAAACACTGTAAATGGTCTAACCAGGGTTGAGTAATAGTTCTGGTGCAAAGAAACCATCTGATGAATCCTGGTTGCAGGAATACCAGATTTAGGGTTTCAGTCCGTCAGAATCAGCGGGCCGCAGGCTGGGCCAGCGGGTCGCAGGATTCTGTTGTGTAGACAGACAACGTAAGGTTGTTCTGCATTACTGTCAGACAGATCGCTTACTGGGTCTGCGGGTCGTCTGATCAGAAAAATTGTGACCAGTTAAATCTGTCATTTTCAGGTGGGCCGCTGGTATGATCAGCGGGCCGCAGGTAGTTTCAGCGGGCCGCTGTTCAGTTCAGCGGGCCGCCAGACCTGAAAATGATAATTGATATATAGCAACCAGAATCTGTTTTGACCAACTTGAGACCTCCCTCTATGTCCAACATGGTGTTTAAACTATCCTGAAGATAGTAACATGGTTTAATACCTTTCATTAGATGCATACTTGCATAAAGAGTGATGGTAGGTATTTATACCTCTCACATTTATGGGCGTGTTTGAGTAATGACCCGGGGTCATTGACTCGCATGCTTAGACAACACAGTAGGGTGACTTTGGACCTAAAAGAACTGGGTTTCTTGTCCAATGTCTGAACTTTGCGCCAATCGAGTTGGTTGGGAGGGGATACGCTTAGTATATGAGACAGGATTGGTGGCCCTGGTTGTCATCTTTCGGTTATCATTGCTAGGATGTGTCATCTCTTGGATCGATTCAAGGATTGAGCGGTGAAGTGTAACCATATGTTATAACTCTTAAGTTATATCATAAATGATGATGCTAACATGCATACTTGTGCTTTGTCTTTATATTGTAGAAAGATGTCGGCAAGTAAGAATATAATCACTGATCTCAATGCTGGAGAGAAATTGACGAGTAACAATTACGATGTGTGGCATCGTAAAGCTCAATTTCTGCTTGAGATGCAGGATTTGTTGGAGCCATTGACAAGGGAACTCACGGAAGCCGAGAGGGCCAATCCAAATAGAAATCGAGCCATTGAGGAGTTCAAGAAAAAGGATCGTGCCGCTCGCATAACGTTGCTGAGTAGCATGTCCAATGATGTACTCTTAAGGTTCGAGAGGTATCGCACCACGAAAGAGTTATGGGATGCGGTAAAGCTCCAGTATGGTGGTACTTCAACCACTAGGCTGCGCCAACTCACTCTTAGACTTGATGGCTATAAGAAGCGTCCCGAGCATTCAATGCGGGAGCATATCTTAGCCATGTCTAATATGATAAGTGAGCTGACTCAAGCGGGCCATGTCCTATCGGATGAGCAGCAAGTTCAAGCTGTGATCCGCTCTCTACCTCGCTCATGGGAGCATTTGAGAGTTAACCTCACTCACAATGACAACATACGCACTTTTGACCAAGTGGCGCGTCATGTGGAGTTGGAGGAGGACCGCTTATCGGCCGAGAAGGCTGAAAAGGCTGCTGGAGAGGCAATGATTGCCGCCTCAAAGAACTCGCATAGGAAACCGAAGAAGAATTCCGGTTCCAAGAAAGGTGCGGGTGGCACTGGCGTGGCCAATGCAAAAATTGACAAGAAGCGCAACAAGAAGCGCGGAAAGGGGAAGGAGAAGCCCAAGGGGGCTTGCTTCAACTGTGATCAGATTGGACATTTCGCTCGTGATTGCACGAAGCCGAAAAAGGTACTTTCTGGACTGAGCAGTGTTTCTGTCTCAGTATCAGCGGGCCGCTGGTATGATCAGCGGGCCGCTGGTCTCCCCTCTGCTTGTGATTCAGCTTTATATGTGTCCAGTTGCTTTATGCTTACTAATAACAATCCTGTTTGGACTGTTGATTCTGCAGCAACTGACCACATAGCTAGGGATCGAGCAGCATTTGTGGACTATCGTCGCATACCGGCAGGAAGCAAACGCATTTACATGGGAAATAATAGTAGTGTTCTCGTGCATGGCATTGGCACTTGTGAGCTAATGTTTCGCAATGGACATAAATTAGTTCTCCATGATGTGTTGTATGCGCCTGATGTGAGGCGAAGTCTTATATCTGTCTTAGTTCTTGTCAAAACTGGATTGCGTGTTGTTTTTATTAATAATTGTGTTGAATTGTATAAGAATTCTGTTTTACTTGGTAATGGATTTCTTGAGAACAATTTCATGATTTTAGACACAATTGATGGCTGTTCTTCTTTCTCTTATGATGTTTCTTCTTCTAATGTTAGTTCTTATGTGAATGATAACATGTTAATTTGGCATGCTAGACTTTGCCATGTGGGGCAAGATAGGATGACTAGATTGGCTAAGGTTGGACTTTTGGGTCCCTTAACCAAGGTCACCTTGCCTCGTTGTGAGGATTGTCTAGCGGGTAAAGCTACCCGAAAGCCTTTTGGTAAGGCTGTTCGTGCCACAACTCCTTTGCAGTTGATGCACTCGGACATTTGTGGTCCTTTGAGTGTTAGGGCTCGACATGGTGCCTATTATTTCATCACATTCATTGATGACTATACACGTTTTGGTCATGTCTATTTGATCTCCCACAAGTCGGATGCACTGGGTTGCTTCCAAAAGTACTTGGCGTTGGTTGAGAATCAACAAAATGGACTTGTCAAAGCTCTTAGGACAGATCGAGGTCGAGAGTACCTCTCGGATCAATTCAAGAGCTTGTGTGATGAAAAGGGAATCGTTCATCAGTTGACAACTCCCTAAACGCCTCAACAAAATGGTGTTGCTGAAAGGCGTAATAGGACATTGTTGGAGATGGTTAGATCTATGATGGCACAAGCAAGTCTACCAATTTCGTATTGGGGAGATGCGCTGTTGACCGCCACATATGTTCTAAACCGAGTTCCCTCGAAGTCCGTGGCAGCCACCCCTTATGAGTTATGGACTGGACGAAAACCGAATTTGGGTAATCTCCATCCATGGGGTTGTTTGGCTTATGTTCATGATCCGTCTCACAAACATGGGAAGCTTGGTCCAAGAGGGAGAAAGTGTATCTTCATTAGGTACTCTGACACTTCCAAGGGCCACGTGTTTGTTGGAGAGGATCTAAGTGGGACAGTCACGGAAATTGAATCGAGGGATGCGACGTTCCTTGAAAGTGAATTTCCAAAGAGAAGCGAGGTTTCTCAAGAGGAATGGCTATATGAGTCAATTCCTTCCGAAAATGCTGGTACTGATCAGGATGTCGAGGCGAGAAGGGGGAATAAAAGCCCTCCTCAACCTCCTGAGGTCAGAACTATCGCGGAAGAGGTAGCTCAGCAGGTCAGAACCTCTCTGTCGCCCAGTTTCAGCGGGCCGCAGGCTGGGCCAGCGGGTCGCCAAGACTGGCGAGACTTCCAGGACAGAGGTCCTGTCAATCTGCATCCAGATACAGCGGGTCGCTGGGATGACCAGCGGGCCGCTGAAACTATGACTGATATGCAGACTGAAGAAGTATTTGAACCTCGAAGGTCTGAACGTGAGAAAGTACCCCGCCGACGATTTGAGATCGAAGGGGGGGAAGTGTTCATGACTGCTCTTGATGGATTGGTCATGCCGAATGAGGATGATAAGCTCAAACGCAAGAAGGCGAACAAAGCTATCGATCCGGATGAACCAAAGAATGTGCGTGAGGCACTTTCTAGTTCTAAGTCTAAGGAATGGTTGCTGGCCATGCAAGAGGAGATTGATTCAATGGAGAAGAATCAGGTTTGGGACTTAGTTGACTTACCACGAGGTCGCAAGGCTGTTGGGAGCAAATGGGTTCTCAAAGCCAAGCGTAAAAGTGACGGGTCAATTGAGCGTTACAAAGCTCGCTTGGTTGCGAAAGGATTCACCCAAGTAGAGGGAGTGGACTATGAGGAAACCTTCTCACCTGTGGTTAGGTTTGCCTCTATCCGCTTGATCCTAGCAATTGTCGCTGCAATGGATCTAGAATTATATCAAATGGACGTGAAAACTGCATTTCTCAATGGAGAATTGCAAGAGGAGATATATATGGTCCAACCCGATGCATTCGTGGTTGAAGAGAAGGAGCACATGGTGTGCAGACTTCGCCGTTCCATATATGGTCTCAAACAAGCATCACGGCAATGGAACCTCCGATTCCACCAAGCTGTCTTGTCAAACGGCTTTAGGGTGATGGAAGAGGATCATTGTGTGTATGTGAAAGGGTCCAATGATTGTTTCTTGATCATGACATTGTATGTTGATGACATATTGCTTGCGGGTAACAACAAGTCGCTGATCAGTTCAACGCAGGCTTGGTTGTCCTCTATGTTTGACATGAAAAATATGGGTGAAGCTAGCTATGTGCTAGGTGTCAAGATAACTCGAGATCGAACCAAGAGGTTTCTCAGTTTATCTCAAGAAACTTATGTGAAAAAGGTTCTTGAACGATATGACATGGATGAATGTCGATCGGTTGACACTCCTATCGATAAGAACACAAGTTTGAGTAGTGACATGGGTCCCAAAACAGATGCAGAGAGAAAGAAAATGGAAAATGTGCCGTACTCTAGCGCAGTTGGAAGCTTGATGTACGCCATGTTGTGTACAAGACCCGATATTTGCTATGCGGTGAGTCTTGTCAGCCGATTTCAGTCGAATCCTGGATTTGCTCATTGGCAAGCAGTCAAAAGGATTCTGAGATATCTCAAGAACACATCGGATTATGTGTTATGTTATCAAGGCAGAAGCCTGGACCTAGTTGGCTATTCGGATGCCGATTGGGCTGGTGACTTGGATGAGCACAAGTCCACCTCAGGTTTCATCTTTATGCTTGGTAACAGTGTGATCTCTTGGGCTAGTAAAAAGCAAACGTGTGTTGCTTTATCTACCATGGAGGCCGAGTACATTGCATGTTCTGCGGCGACCCAAGAGGCAATATGGTTGAGACGTTTCCTAAAGGGACTAGGGGTAGTCAAGGTGCCCAACGGACCTGTGACAATCTATTGCGATAGCACGGCTGCTATAGCATTTTCACGAGACCCCAAGTACCATGGAAAGGCAAAACATATTGACACGAGATATCATTTTGTTAGAGACAGACAAACACATCAAAAGATTGTGTTGAAGCACATTTCCACTGATGAGATGGTGGCAGATCCATTCACAAAACCCATCGCAAGGATACAGTTCCTAAAGCTGATTAGGGTTATGGGTCTGATGTCTGCCAGCGGGTCGCTGACTTGATCAGCGGGTCGCAGACTGAGTTGCAGACAAATGGACAGATTTTCTGAGATTGTTTCAGAATCGCTTGAGTGGATCGCTGGCAGGGCCAGCGGACCGCTGACATTGACAATTCTGTAACATGTATCTGTTATGTATGTATGTATTTGAACAATTATATTTTATTATAAAATATTGTTGAGACATGTTTATTCATTATTGTTTATGAATTGCTTGTTATTGTTCAATTAAATGTTAGCATGGTGGTAGTGTGTCATTGAACTTTAGACTGTCTCGCTCACACGAGCAATCGCCTCTAATGCCTAGGGCATGTAGAGATGAGACTAGATTGAGCTATGTGCGCTTAGTCAGGGACTAAGGAGCCATCTGGGATGGACGAAGCTCATTGTCGCTTCAGTCTGGGACTGAAATGAGGCTTGTCTTCTTTTAGGCGATCTGATGTGATTGTACCCCAAACAATCACGTAGTTCAATTAAGCCGAGGTGAGAATCTCCTTAGAACTCAGGGAGTGTCTAAGTGAAGAATCTCAGGATCAGTTGCAATAAGGAGTGGTCTAGACCATAGACACTTGGTTTGCAAACTGGATCTAAACTCGTACAATGAATAAGAACACACGTCTGCTTAGCAGATATTTCATTGTAACATGTGCTCATACCACATGTGCTAGGCGACTTTTGGAAGTGGGTTGAGTGGTTCCAGGACCAAGACCGTATGACTCCCCATGTGTGAGTTCCATAGAGAGGTACCCTTTGACTTTTGACTATGTCATGAGAAATGGGGTCAGGGCTGCTACTTTGGTGTGTACCCTATGGTGATGTATATTCCGCCTGTCGGGGCATTGCTGGGCAAGCGACTGATTTTCGTTTTGAGTCTCATGAGTTAAAAGGAAGATTCGACTCATCATGCACAAACGATAGATTTGTTGGTGTTCAGGATCCACCAAACTTGTCATATGGACTGAGGTTGGGAACATACAACAAACTAAGATTGAGAAGGAAAAGACATGTATCATTGAGTGGTCGATAATGTCTGATCTAGTGCGGATTAGAGTGCTTCTAAGGTACTAGTATACACATTAAACTGTATTTTATATAAAAGGGTAGATGCTCTCTGGTTGGCTTTGAATTTATTCAAGGTGAGACTTTTGAGCTCCCGCATGACAGGTGTATGCGCTGGTCGCACATTCCATTTGCCGTATGAGGTCTGGCTCAGTGTTTGGTATAAACGTCTCCAAGAGGGAGATGTTGGAAAAAGTGTGTGGAGCCGTTCTCTGCGGGTAGCAGGCTGGGCCTGCGGGCCGCAGATACTGAACGACCCAGTGGGTCGCAGGCAAGGCCTGCGGGCCGCTGGTACTGGGATCTGAACAGACGTGATCTGTTCAGATCAACTCCTATATATACCCCTCTAAACAGAAACATCTCTCTGGTTCTTGGAACTGCTGTTCTGCATATTCCACACAGAAAGAGAGGAGAGTTTCTGAGAGGGAGGAAGCCATCCAATTGCTTGGAGCAATTGGATCACACACACGAGTCGAGATCGGCAAGTGGAAGCGTGGAAGGTGACGCCAAACCCTAACGTGAGGTTGTGGTGTACCGGACGCATACGGAGAGAGACAAGGCTGCAGAACCAAACTCCGACAAGCGGGGCTAGGTGTTCGATCATTTCCGCTGCGGTATATCTAATTCTCTAAGTTATTCTTATAGGTTAGATATGCATATAGGTTTATACCGAATTAAACCTTCACTTCCCAATACTTCTTCTCTTATTCCTCTTATTCCCACACCATCCAAACGGAGCCCATAATACTCAACATGACATCAGAAACATATTTATTTCTCAAACATTCAATAAACAATTGTTGCGCCGGAGGCGCAACCAAGTAACTAGTGGTAGTTCAAGGCAAACTGTTCTACACGCAAACAAAAGCAAGAGCATATATTTCGAATACTGAACACCTGAGCTAAGAACACAATGAACGGGAACAAAGCTTAAGCAATACACTAGGTTGACATCTTGGTTACAAATTATGCTTTAATTAAACTGTTTCTTTTTCATTGTCGGAGCAAGTTCTTAAGGTGTTATTGTGTGATATTCAAAGGAGAACCATAGCAACAGGAAGGCATTAGGGGAAAAAATAGGAACATTAACAATAATAGTTGAGAGAATTAGAGAATATGAGGTTTGATATTTTGTGTTTGTCAATAACGTCGCAAAATCAGGCAATTGAGGTTGTATTTTGTTATCTAATAATGATATTGTAGAAGGCAACTGTAAATGGACATTTGCCATGAAATGTTTGGAATCTAGAAAATAATGAAACTTGCACATGTTGTATAATCGATTTGATTCTCAACCTAAAAGCATAATGAAAAGTTATATGCCTAGATCTTCTTAAAATATGAAATAATTATACCGCAGCGAATTAAGCTCATAGCAACATGAAAAAAAAAAAAAAATAGAAGCTCATAGCAGCATGGAACAAAAAAGTACCAGGTACAGGCGTACAGCCATTTAATAAAAATTGACTTTTGTATATAACACATTGACACTCAAATGGCGGAAAA
Organism: Rhynchospora pubera; assembly: GCA_028095005.1. Lineage (NCBI taxonomy): Eukaryota > Viridiplantae > Streptophyta > Magnoliopsida > Poales > Cyperaceae > Rhynchospora > Rhynchospora pubera. The sequence goes on from CM051462.1 coordinate 76,545,273, forward strand.
GCCGCCTCCCTCCACCTAGTACTTATGTATTTGATACGTATATTGGTACATTGTGTAGGACTACTAGGCATCTCCTCGGTGTAGCATTAGAAGGAGAGTACATTTTCTCTATCTAATTTCTTTTATCATGCATTTGAGTATGTCTAGTAAGGAGGATCGTTCATTCTTATAAAAATGGATATGGAACTCTTTAGTGTACGTAGTGGTACTTGCATTGTTGTCTGTTTGTTTGAATTATTTTTTCACGATTTTAAACTTTACTTGTGTAGTTGTGTTGATGTGCTTGAGTATATATGGTTGTCTGTTCTTCTATTTTTCCATTTTTCTATTAAATTATATTTTTGAATGACGATTGCCTTCTGTGGAGAAAAAATGGATGTTTGGCTCGGTCCGAGTTGGGCCAAACTCGGACCGAGTTGAAGCACACCTCTTTGGCTCGGTCCGAGTTGGCCTGAACTCGGTCCGAGTTGGACCTTCTGAATTTTCTTTTTATGATTTTTGCATATATGGAAATGTAATAAAAAGAAATATTAGCCTACCTATTATAAAGGAGGCGTCTTTCTCTTCCTTTCTGACCTATCTTCTTCCCTAATTCTCTCTTGTACTCCATTATTATTGAAAAGAAATAAAAAGTGTGGTGTGTGTGAGTCGTGGACGTAGGTACATATTGTACCGAACCACGTAAAATCTGCGTGTTCTTTTCTGTGATTGCTTTTGTTTACATGGTATCAGAGCGGTAGGTTCTGAGATCTGTGCATTATTATCGTTTTTGTATCCCTGTGCGAGTTACTGCACAGTCGATTCCTCGTTGTGCGAATTACTGCACAATCAGACCTGTTCTTCTCGACGAGAACTCACCGAGTTACTGTGTGAGTTTATTCCCTGCGTGAGTTACTGCGCAGTTGATCTTTCTTCCTTGAATTTTAACACCGAAACCGACCCCAAATCTCTAACAACCAAAATACCAGAAACCATGACTCATATCCAAAACCTAAACGATTGTTGGATTATAGATTCAGGGGCAACCGATCATATGACTTACAATAAGGATGACTTGATAAGCGAATCTCATCCAAGGAGGACTGAGATCGTCAATGCAAATGGGGAAGTTTATCCAGTCACAGGGGCTGGAAATGTTCAATTTTCCTCTTCTCTAACTCTTTCAAATACTTTATTGGTTCCTTCTCTTTCATCAAGACTATTGTCTGTAGGTCAATTGTGTGAAGAACTGAACTGTGTTGTACTCATGTATCCCAGATTTTGTCTCTTTCAGGACCTTATGACAAAGGAGATTATCGGTCGTGGTATTAAGAAGGGAGGACTGTATCATTTGGAAGACATAGCTACTGGAAGAGCTCACATATCTGCTGGCTCGAGTTCAAGTAGGAAGTCTTCAATTTGGATGTGGCACAGACGTTTGGGACATCCTTCATTCGGGTATCTCAAGAAACTTTATCCAAGTTTATTTTCTGGATTTGAGAACGAATCTTTTGAGTGTGAGGTATGTATTAAATCTAAGAGTCATCGAGCCCATTTTGCTAAGAACTTGGATAATGACAAAACCACTCCTTTTGACCTGGTTCACTCTGATGTATGGGGGCCTTCCCCAGTTGAATCCCTAGGTGGTAACAGATGGTTTGTGTTATTTGTTGACAATTGTACCAGAATGACATGGATTAATTTGGTAAAGCATAAAAGTGAGGTACCACTTGCCATCAAATCTTTCATTACCATGGTAAAGAACCAGTTTGATAGAAATGTTAAAATTTTCAGAAGTGATAATGGAAGTGAATTTGTCAACAAAACAGTAAGAGAATTTTTTAACACCAATGGGATTATACATGAAACAAGTTGTGTGGGTACTCCCCAACAAAATGTTATAGCAGAGCGAAAGAATAGGCAAATCCTAGAAATGACTAGGGCAATGATGCTAGAAAACAATGTACCCCATTCTTATTGGGATAATGCAGTTACATCAGCAGTTTACTTGATGAATAGGGTGCCTTCTGTGGTACTTGACTTCCAAACACCCTTGCAAGTACTTTCAAAATACTGCTTAATTCCCTCTGTCCTTACAATTCCACCAAAGGTATTTGGGTGTATTGCCTATGTTCATATACAGAAACATCAAAGGTCAAAGTTGGATCCTTGTGCTGAAAAATGTGTGTTCATAGGCTATGGTCAACATCAAAAGGGCTATAGGTGCATGAATCCATCCTCTAGAAAAGTCTATACCACCATGGATGTGACATTTATTGAAAATGAAGGGTATTTCTGTAAAAACCAGACTCATTCTCAGGGGGAGAGTGTGATAGACAATGAACTCTGGTTCGATGCAGTAAGAAATGATGTTTTTGGTTCGAAATCTGAGATTTGCCCAAATGAATCTGTTCAACTCGGTCCGAGTTGGACTCATCTCGGTCCGAGTTGGACCCATCTCGGTCCGAGTTTGACCCATCTCGGTCCGAGTTCGACCCATCTCGGTCCGAGTTCGACTGAATGTGAGCATTTGAATCTAGAAATGGACCCATTGGCTAACTCGGGTCCATCTGAAGAAGGTTTGGAAAGTGAAGATGAAGAAATGATACAGTCTCCTACTTCACCACATGATCAATTTCCTGAGTCAGAGGTAAGTAATTCTGAACATGTTACTTCTGAATCTGTTACTACTAATCATGGTTATCAGTTACCTTTCAGAATCAACAGAGGCAGACCTCCTAAGAGGTATAGACCAGATGAGGTTGGTGAGGGCAGGTATGCAATGGCAAACTTTATGACTATGTCTCACATGCCATCTTCTGTGAAAGAATTTGATAGAACCTTGTCGTCAGTTCACATTCCAAGAAATCTGAATGAAGCACTCAGTGATCCCAAATGGGTGGATGCAATAAAGACAGAAATGGATGCACTTGAAAAGAATGAGACATGGGAACTGGTGACAAGACCAAAAGACAGAAAGGCAGTAGGCTGCAAATGGGTATTTACAGTCAAATATGGGCCCACTGGAGAAATTGACAGGTACAAAGCAAGACTGGTAGCAAAGGGCTATTCTCAAACATATGGAGTAGACTACCAGGAGACTTTCTCTCCTGTAGCAAAACTGAACACTGTGAGGATCTTATTGTCCATTGCAGCAAATAGTGACTGGCCTCTACATCAATTTGATGTGAAGAATGCTTTTTTACATGGTGACATTGATGAAGAGATCTACATGGATATCCCACCAGGATACAGTCACTCAAGCAACCAACTTCTTGTGTGTAGATTGAAGAAAGCATTGTATAGTCTGAAACAATCCCCTAGAGCTTGGTTTGGAAGATTTTGCTGTGCTATGAGAGGATATGGATACACTCAGAGTGATACTGACCACACTTTATTTTTCCTCAAGAATAAAGGTAAAATTGTTATCTTGATAATCTATGTTGATGATATGATAATCACAGGTGATGACTCTGAAGGAATCCGGGATTTGGAAGAAAAATTATCTAAAGAGTTTGAAATGAAAAATCTAGGAGGGTTGAAATATTTTCTTGGAATCGAAGTTGCACGCAATAAGGAAGGTATTTCTTTGTCTCAAAGAAAGTATGTGCTTGACTTACTTGCTGAAACAGGTATGTTGGACTGCAAACCTGTTGACACACCAACCAAACAGAACACCAAGTTGGGTGTATTTTCTGATCAGGCACCTGCAAATAAGGATCAATACCAGAGATTGGTAGGGAGACTCATTTACTTGTCACATACTCGGCCTGATATCGCTTATGCTGTGTCTGTGGTGAGTCAATTTATGCATGCTCCCAGTGAACAACATATGGAAGCTGTCATGTGGATTTTAAGGTATCTCAAGGGATCCCCAGGACGAGGTATCTTTTTCAAAAGGAATGGTCATCTTCAGGTTGAGGGATATACAGATTCTGACTGGGCTGGAGATGTGACTGATAGAAAATCCACGTCTGGATACTTCACATTTGTTGGAGGTAACTTGGTTACTTGGAGGAGCAAAAAGCAAAATGTGGTAGCTTTGTCAAGTGCAGAGGCAGAGTTCAGAGGAATTGCTAAAGGTTTGCAAGAATTACTGTGGATAAAGAGAGTACTCAAGGATCTTGGTCTCTATGATAACAGGGAGATGAAGTTGTTCTGTGACAACAAGGCAGCTATCGCAATATCTCACAATCCGGTGCAACATGATAGGACCAAGCATATTGAAGTGGATAGGCACTTTATTCGACAGAATTTAGAAGATAAAGTCATTAGCATTCCTCACGTGAAAACTGATGAGCAATTGGCAGATATACTAACCAAAGGGGTATCATGTACCATTTTTCAGGGAGTGATTTGCAAGTTGGGCATGCAAGATATCTACCTGCCAACTTGAGGGGGAGTGTGGAGAAAAAATGGATGTTTGGCTCGGTCCGAGTTGGGCCAAACTCGGACCGAGTTGAAGCACACCTCTTTGGCTCGGTCCGAGTTGGCCTGAACTCGGTCCGAGTTGGACCTTCTGAATTTCCTTTTTATGATTTTTGCATATATGGAAATGTAATAAAAAGAAATATTAGCCTACCTATTATAAAGGAGGCGTCTTTCTCTTCCTTTCTGACCTATCTTCTTCCCTAATTCTCTCTTGTACTCCATTATTATTGAAAAGAAATAAAAAGTGTGGTGTGTGTGAGTCGTGGACGTAGGTACATATTGTACCGAACCACGTAAAATCTGCGTGTTCTTTTCTGTGATTGCTTTTGTTTACACCTTCCAACAAGATTTTATCAAGTACGAAAATTACAAAGGAGATTATGTTTGTTGTTTTAAACGCAGTGACACATCTGATTAAATTAATAGTAGACAGATATAGCACCGACACTCTCTGTTTTGGAGCATGGTTGCATGCTAGTGGCAGTAATGTCCAGCGGTTCCACCTCAAGTTAGAACCATGGAGTCGTTTATGCTTTACAGGGCGGGAAAGGAAAAACAATATTAAACAAAATATATTTTCTTATAAGAAACAGAAAGAACTATAATGTCTTTCTTTCTTTTCAAAAAATAAAGCCACGGACCACCATGAAAACATTCCAAAATTCTCCTACTGATTTACCAACACTCATTTCTATCCCATCACATACCAATTCGAGTTGTGCCGCATCAAGTTTACGTTTCCTGTTCCCAGCTTCCATCGCCAAATCCTTATCCACCCCTTTGTTTTTTTCCCCCAATCACTGGCCCAAAATTAACATCCACTATCACATCACCAATTCTGACTCATGCGACCGCCGCTTCATACTCCAGTGAATCATCGGCACAACGCATCCTAATTCTAGCCAACTCCTCTTGCAATTGATGCTATTGTGCTTCCAGCAAAGATTACTACGTGCAGCCCCACACGTGTGACCGATGAATAGATAGATTGTCAAGGAGGTTAGTAGAGCATGTAGAGAACCTTCTTGTGTATAATATACTACGAACAAAAAGGATTTGGTTTTTTTCGGCCAATTATTTTTGTAATAGGTTTGTTCAGATGTGGTGTTTGCGGAAATGCCTCAAAGTCAAAGAGATTGTCATGCTCAACCATGAGACCATACGCTTGTTCTGTTGCTTTACCAAACTTCACGCCGTTAGTACCAAACTTGACGTACTGTACATATTGTAGGCAGATTGCCTGATTCCCAATACGCAATAGGTTCGGATTGCCATTTGTCAATAGCACCTTTTCTTTTTTTTAAAAAAAAACAGGCCTTTCCTATATATTTATCTTTGTATAAAGTCAAAAACATGTGATTTCTAAGTTTCCTCGTTGCAGCGTATTTTGCTCAAATACACAAAACTCTGTTTCTATTGGAAAAAAAGATGCCTGACGTTGTTCATCTACACATCCGATCGGATGAAAAGGTCATAAACGTCGCACAGAATGTAGATTATTAACTATAAGTTCATTTGAATATCTTAATTTGGGGCTAAGTTTAGCCAGGTTAAAATTAAAAACTCATAAACGTCGTTTCATCATTTAGTATCTTTAAGGCGAATAATATTTAGGAAAATAAATAGTGAAAGATAAACGGCTACTCACCAAATATGTAGTTTAATTGACAATAATATGTACTCCAATTCTCTTGGGTTATATATTGATGTATTAGCAAGCATTTCTGATAGAGTTCTATGCGATATATATGTTCTTTTTATCAAAAAATTAATGTCACACCGCAAATCAAGCCGCAATCTGAGGAGGAAAATCCCGCCACATATGCACAATCTGCTGCACACACATTAGGCAATAAAACAGTGTTACAAATATCACAAATCGATAATCACATAATAATGACATTGTTTGTTCATACAACATAAGAGACTGGTAAAATAGACACATAGCAAAATCTGCAGTCATCATACAAACAAAACATAAGTAATAATGCACAGCAGATAACTACTATTCCATGGGCAAAAACATAAGTAATCTGGTAAAAACTTCTTTTCTAAGCCTACCAAACCTGAACTTGCTCCACAAGCAAATTATATGGGCTGAGTACGCGAATACTCAGTGATGGAAAAAGGATAAACCTAAGACTTTGGTTAATAACTAGTTAGGAACTAAACCATACTTAAGTTAGATCATTTTAATTCCTATATTGCAATTTCTAAGTGTAAGTACAATTTAATGATATCACTAATCCACACATAATAACATGCCATAATAAAATCTGAAAAATATCTGGAGAAGCGGATAATACTAGCATAATAATATACGGAGTTCATATAATAATACAAGAGTGAAGCACCCACACTCAATGGTCGAGTCATAAGTCACATAAAATTCAGAATACATCTCACAAATCCCAATTTATATATGAGATGAATCGTACCTATAGATCAACCTAACTCAGCCTTGCTCGATTACTCAACCTTGCCCTTATTCCCACATTCTCGCTAAAGAAGTGGATAGTAAAACACGGTACCGGTCAACTAACTCCTGGGGATTGAGAGGTAGTCCGATATAATGGCACACTCAGCTCTTAGTTCAATGTCAGGCCAAAGAAATCTAATGACACAAGACAAATGGAATATAATAGTACACAAACAACTATCAAGTGACCGCGGTACCGCCTGACGGTCGGTCTGCTGAGTGATTATCGAAAACGCATTGCTCGAGATCGCTATCATAAGGAGCCCATCAGCATTCAGCTGGGGTGCCAACTCCCGATAATGGAAATCGCATGCAAAACGCTCTTATCTCACTCGGTCTCACTATCCTGATCCGCATCAAATGCAAGTGTTGATTTAAGGCACTTTTAAGTTTATTAATCACTTTATTAATATGAATGCATATCCTATATATATACAAAACTAATCTTTATGTTAATGACATGTGCTTAATTGTTTACTTAATGTAATGACATGATTTGCACACATTTAGTTAATGATCTAATTATTAACTAAGGATTAAACAAAACCTAAGGCATCCATGTCAATCATAAAAAGACAATCCACACCTAGAAAGGTCTAAGAAGACGAGACAACTCCTCCTGATGGTCGGTGGTGTCCTGACCTGCGTCACCGACCTCGTACTCTGGGTAGTACTCGTCTGCTACTCCGGAGTAGTCCTCATGCTCACCTAACGAAAGATCGACTAATTAGAACGAAAACTAAGACTTAACACTCATTTTAACGATCACTGAATTAACCCTTTATTTGGATTGAGATTCTAACTTATAAGGATTAAGGATTCAAATTATCTAAAAGAGGATTCTGTTTTAAAATATAATATTAATTTGAAAGAAGTATTTTATAAAATTTTGATAGAATTCCATTTAGAAAATCGTGTGAAGAAGGTCGTTCAGACGTGTTCCTACAGTCCATTCTACGCGTTAGAGACGTAAATAGAAGCATGCGAAATCCTTAACAATTTAAATCATGGATTAGTACTTTTAGTTAATTATTAAATGAAACTAAAAAAATATACAAATAAAATATAAATAAATTAAACTCAAATGTCAATAGAAATAAATTAACTATAAATATACTAAGTATAGATAGAAAATGAATTAGTCTATAAGTTAATTATAATTAATTATTGTTTTTAATGTTTTAAACGTGTTGGTGCTTTAATGTGTTTGAAATCATACGAGTCTAGATTGTTGTTTCCATTGTATCTGTATTTTCAGAATTATGTCTGAACTACTTAAAATCCTCTTTCATCTTTAAATTTACGTATTAATCCGATTTATTTAGGCAACACTTCAGTTTCATACTATTTTCTCGGTTCACTTAGCTAGTCTCAAACTAATATACAATCCTCACTTTTTAAGTTAATCCCTTTTAATTAACTTAATTATTCTTTTAATTAATCTTGTACTTTTAATTCTGGACCTGACGCAGTCTAGCATAACAAATTCCAACAGAAGAGAAATGGGTCCATCCACAGAGCCCAATACAGAGGAGAGCAGCCCAGCTAACATGGCAGAGCCCAACAACACACCCGGCCTCAACAGGCCAGAAAAGAATCACGCAAGGCCCAAGACAGAGCCCAGGCGCAGCAGAAAAGTAGAAGCCGGGTCCAGGGATCAAATCCGAACCCGACAAGGAAAACCAAAACCAAACAGAAGCACAGACCTGACCGGGCAGGGAATTGCTTAGCACACGCCCTGTTTACTCATCCACTCCCCCAATTTTTTTAAAATGACCTAAATGCCCTCAATCTAAACAGACCTGTAATTTTTGAAAAGGACTCTAAATCAAAATTATTTACGGAACAATTACTAAACAGACCCTAATAACAGGATAAATTACCGTGAAGTCCATAGCTAATCGAAAAATATTTTCACTTTAGTCCCTGAGAGCAAAATAACCTCAGAAATAGGTCCCTGTACCTACTGAACTCGTACCAGAGAGCAACCAGAGGGCTACCAGGCCGGTACCAAGCCTGTACGAGCTTGATATCAGACCAGAGAACACACACAAAGCACAAGCTAGCCTAGACAACAAGCACATTTACTCTTAAATTAATTCTACGCGCTTTATCCTAAAAGTTGCACAGAGTCCACACAAAGCACAGAGTCCTAATACCAATTCATAAAAGCACAGAGTCCTAATACCAATTCATAAAAGTTGACAGATCAGACAGTTGCACATTCAAGCATTCACAAGCACTAACAGATCAAATTAAGCCACAAGCAAGCATAAGCATAAGCTCAACCACAGAGCAGATCAAACAATCACAAAGCACATGTCATTTATGTGCCTGCTTTAACATCACACATTTCATATGACATCCACCAATCAATCAAGACAAAGGCAAGCACATATATCAATAGAGGTCATGCACAACACGCAAGCATTCAACATATCAAGTCAATCAAGGTGCATGCCTCACAAATTTCCAACACAGAAACAAGGAGAAGGAGAAAGAGTTGACAAACCGAGATAGCTCAGCAAAGAAAAGAAGGAGGAAGAGCAAAGCTGCAGCTGCTGTCAGTTGCCACAAGTCAAGCTATTGCTGCTACCGCCATCAATAGAGGTCATGCACAACACACAAGCATTAGTCAATCAAGGTGCATGCCTCACAAATTTCCAACACAGAAACAAGGAGAAGGAAAAAGAGTTGACAAACCGAGATAGCTCAGCAAAGAAAAGAGGAGAAGAGGTAGAGGCAGTGAGTGAGAGAGGGGGATGAGTGTGTCGGCTATGGTTTTTGGGAGAGAGACGCAGGTTACTTAATAGGCGAGAGAGAGATATGGGGTGCGGTCCAAAGCCTGATGTCGTCTGATTCGTCGAAGCACGCTCTGTTTTGGGGATGGTTTCAAACATATGAATTTCAACCACTTTATCTTTGCTTTTAAAAAAAATTAAGATATTATCAATTTCTTGAAAAGTAGTTAGATCTATAACTTTCTAAAAAGAAAAAAAAGGGCAATGGTACTGAACTGTACAATACTCTGTATGCTATGTATATGTAGGGCTGTACAAACAACGTTAAGTCAAGAAGTACCACAGTATTAGACTACCAGTTAGGCAATAACCCATAAGCTTTTTCTATTTTCTTATTCTTTGGTATTTTGGAGCGGTAATATGGGAAGTTTATAGATTCTGAGTGACATATAAATTGGAATTAATATAGCTTTTAAAGGGTGTGTTTGGTATCATGTTAGAATAAGCATTATTCCGAATAAGGCTTATTCGGGATGAAACCAAACGCGTCCGGAATAAGCCTTATTCGGAATAAGCCTTAAGGCATATGATACATGCTCTACGTTTGCAAAATCTAATGAATTCATGTTAAATATCATTGTATCAAGAAGGATTCTGATATGACGATTAGTTAAAGTTATGTTTTTTTAAAAAAATTTTCTGAAAGTAGCTTATTCAATTTTGTTGGAATCAATAAATTACGACCCGACCGGTTAATCCGGTAACCCGTATAAACCCGTAGTTAAAAATTTGGATGGGTTGGGTTGGATTACGGGTGGGTCAACTTAATAAATTTTTTAATCCGTTATAATTGGGTTGGGTTGAAATTTTGATAAAAAATTGAAAACCCGTCCTACACATGCATATGGTCAATCAGGTAAACCAATCATGCAGAATACGATTCAATCTGATATATATGGTACTGTTGTGAGCTTCTGATTATCAATTTATACAGTTAACAGAACAACATCTTTATCCTTACAGACCAAATCTATAGAGTCGACAAAATGTAAAGACCAGTATATTGAGATAGAAAGCCAAATAGAATACATACCAGTACAGCCCATTAAATCAAGCCACTGACATTCCCATTAACAGTACTCAACTCGATTTCCTCACACTCAAATTTCAGATGCGCCTCATTAGGCTTGCTGTTGAAACTGGAAGCTAATTACGCTTGCTCTCCCCCATCTCCAAGTATCTCTCCTTCAATAAACTGATTACCACATCTCCAACCCCTTTATTTTCTCTCAAACCTCTACTGCCACATTACCAATAGCGACTAGGAGGACTAATGGCTCAGACTCCAGTTGGATCACCAGCACATCACATTCTAACTATCTGCGTTTGTGCTTGATGCTATTGTGTGTCAAGCGAATATGGATCCAGATGTCACTATACAAGAAGTAAGGTTGCGATGTGCAGCTCCACACGTTCTATCGATGAATACATGGTAAGGAGTTATTAATAGATAAAGCGTGTAGTGAATCTTCGTGTGTCTTGCTAACTAAAACTAGCATTTGGTATTTCAACCAATTAGTTTTGTTATAGGTTTGTGCAGACAAGTTGTTTGTGGATAAGCCTCCGAGAGAATGAGAGGTGTCATGCTGATGCACTCAAGCTCAGACTTTGGGACTGATTTGCTTGGGTCTGGGATGGCAGTATGACACAATATTATCTCTAAACCCCTTATTTTGTTTCGCTCTAACCACAGCGCCCAAATTACCGTTGAAAGCATAGTGGAGGTCGCGATTGTTGTACTGTCAGAGCAAATCATAGCCATGAGTGAGTGTACATCAGAAAGCTGGTTTGTAAGCAGACCCAGTCTTATCCAGAGTAGAGCAGAAAATTGACAGTGACAAAAGAGATGGTCTGCCGTCTCTAGCAACCCTTCTGGCAAAGATGACATTGTTGTTGAACTTGAATGTTTTTTCTGATCAACTGTTTGTGTGTCAGAAGACGACCATGTGCCAGTAGAATCAGAAAGAGCTTGATGGACTCCATATTCTGAAGTACTTAAACTTGACTTTCCCAGCAGAGATAAGGCTTTTGTAAATCGAGGGTGAGGAATATCGTCCATCTGATCTCCACTTCCATATTATGGAATCTCTTCCTCCATTAAGATTCAAGTTTTGCAGCTCCAAGTGCAGTGTGCTATGTGCCAATGACATAAGTGCAGGTACCAGCTCATACCAGCATTGGATTGATTGTCTAACAGTAGCATATCTTCTGGCAGGAGGAGCTTCTGTGTTGCCAAAATAATGCATGCATGTGCCTCCCCAATTATCAAACCAGCAAAGTGAATTTCTACCCCTTTGAAGAACCGTTTGAAAAGAAATTTGGAAATAGAACGCAATGCTAGAATTCGCCTTGAACAATGGAATTCCTTGCTTGTCTAACAATTATGAGTTGCACTTGCACAATGGGATTCCTTGCTTCAAGGTTCCGAAACTCGCAGCTCCTCGGAGTTTACAGGACTTCCAAAACTTTTAGCCTTTCCATAAAAAAAAAAAAAGAAAGCCTTTTAGCCTGAAATTAGGCCTTTCGGCCCATCCCTAATTCCCTACCCTATCAATGAATTTTAATTAAAAAAAGAGATGTATACTTTCTTTTTTCAATACATAATTCAGTTTGTGGTTTTGATATAGGATGTTGAATACTAAGCATTGTTATGGAATTCAGCAACATTCTGAAACTGAGACAAGTCAGAGTTACAAAAGTTGTAAATATAGATCACAAAATTGTGTACGAATTTGGATAAAATGTGAAATTCTAATTTGTTTACCAATTTCGATAAAATATTTATTATTATTTCAAGTAGTTATATAAATGATGATCATTTAATTTCTCAATAAAATAAATTTCATACGCAAGTCAAATGAATCTTACAAAATATAGTAAAATTTATTTAACCCTTTTAATTCTATATGCATTGAGTTGATGTTGTGATTGTCAAATAATTTGAATCTTTAATCTCTCTTTTTGTCATCTTTTTGCCGTATACAAGATTACACAGTTAACTACAATAAACAATTTTATATGCAATAAACTAATAGCATATGTCTTGGTCAAATGATCATGAACCTTTCAAAAAGTAAATTACTAGAAAATTCCAATGAATTTTTTTTTTTATTTATCCTTACATGTCCAGAGTTGTTATCGCTTGGTCAGGAAGTCTGTAAGAATTTATTATGACATAAACATATAACCAATTGTCTAATGAAATATAATTAGAAATGAATAAAGAATGATGATTAGATAAATTAAGAGAGTTTGGTTAATATTGTTAAGTTTATTAATTAACTCTATTATGAGACATTTAAAATCTCAAATAGCCATTTTGATCGGTTGAAGCGGTTTTGAGTGCTTCTTCGAGTTAAAGGGGGCGTTTGTTTGTGTAGTAAGGAGTTGCATAACTTAAGGATGCCTAAGTGTTTATGTAGTGTTATGTAATAGATGTTTGGTTGTGTAGTAAGGGTGACTAACTTAATGCATGCATATATTCATGTTAAAAGACTAAAATGCCCTTAAATTTGAATTAGTATTATATGTTGTGACCTAATTATTGTTAATTATTAATGATGATAATAAATCATTTTTACTATTATGAAATATTAATAATTTACTTTTAATTAAATATTATTATTTATTTTATAATAAAAATTATTATTAATTAATTATCTTCAATTAATTATTATTCTTAAATCATTATTATTAATAATTAATATTACTTGTTAAATATTATTAATTATAATAATTAATCTTTGTTATTCATTATGATTTTTTAATAATTATTGTTACTTATTAAGTATTATTATTTATTAATTAATATTAATTAATTTCTAATTATTATAAAAATTAATTATTAATGATAATAAGAAATCATTTTATTATTATGAAATATTATTAATTATTAATGATACATAACTTAAGTTATGCACCCTTTAAGTCACAAACAAACGCCTCCAAAGTACTTATTCTGTTTTATGAGACATTTAAAATCTCAAAAAACGCACGATAAATGAAATGGGAGGACATACCATTGCCGAAACGAAACGAGTCATTTCTCTTCTGTTTCGACTTTCGATAAATAGTGCAGTTTTTAGTGTGAAAGAATATTGTTCCATTCTGTTCTGTCCAAACGAAACGTCCAACAAAATGTAAGGCATTTCGTTTCTAAAACTAAACGGAAAACGGAATGGAACTGTCATACTGTTAATGGAACGGCACGGTGAACAGAATGGCCCATTCTGTTGTAGTTGGACACGTTAAACAGACCTAAAGATAGAACTAGAGATATCACACCTAATGTTGAGCGGCATGATTAAAACAGTACCATTACACTAATCTCTAACAAAAATGAAAACAAAAGGAAATGCAGCTGACCCTCAATTATTGAACCCCCTGTTTTTCCTGAGTTGTAATTTATCGTGGTACTGTTTTAATCATGCCGCTCAGCATAAGGTTCCAAAGTGATATTTCTAATTATATCTTTAGTCCTGTTTCACGTGTCCCTCAATTATTGAACTCCCAGTTTTTCCCGAGTTGTAATTTATCGTGGTTAACATTTTATTGCGCTGTCAATAATTGAAATTAGATTCCTGTCCTGTAAATATTTTAGATCACCAACAAATTAATTCTCAAGGTACTAAAAATTTATGTTCCATCTAACGTGTGAATACTAGTCGAAGTAGTTTGCCCAGAGAGAACCTTTTGTTAATGCCCCTCTGTATGTGGTGCTAGCATTTCCTCAGGCTGCTAGTGCTCGGTCAAGTTTTTAAAGATGGTGAAGTTGTTAACAAATCACGTGGAGTATCTTGTCCTCTGATTTAAAGCTATTATTTATGTTACTACTTTGTGCATATGATTTGTTTGTAGAAACGCCCCAGCGAGATTTTTCAGATTTATCTTTGGATATATTAGGCTGTTCTGCGACTTCTCTATATACAATTCATATCCATCAATATAACCGCAGGATGGAATGCACAAGAGATGCCAAACATGGTGTTTTAATTAATAGGTTTTAACTTGTACTAACGCTTTAGTACTTAAAATGAAAGAAAGTTCACTCCGTCGGTCTGTCCTCATCTGTGTTTTAACTTCTTTTGTCTGACAGCTTCTTAATTTGCTACTATTGAAGGCTTATCAGCGAAATTCAATTGTAAATTTCTAATAGAATTTTTTTTTAAGTGTTTCCATAGCGGCTCCTGCTCTTCCAAGAATTTTTTTTGAGAAATTGGATCTCATGATCAAGGCACGTACTAGTGTTGGTTGATATTAATTTGCGACATTGTTTAGTTTCTTATTAATTATTTGTTCTTAATGATTTTTGTCTTATCTTTTCTAATTATTGGCAGCTGCTGCCAGTATTTCTTTTTTTTTTTTTTAAAAAAACTTATACTGTGCTCCTGTATATAATTCATTTGATTTGACTTGATTAAATTAAGTAACCACCAATCTCTTCTGGATATATAAAATTATTTGCCATTACGAATGTCCATTCACCCTACCACCCATCTTATTCCTTCCCCGAATGAGTGGGGGGAGAACGAACATTTCCCATCGTGGATGCCACACCGAAATGGAAGTAAAATTACTGAAGGAAAGGTTCGTATTCAGTTAAATAGGATATGCGTGTTACCCACTAGGTCTCTAACCCACTACCCCTGTTGGTTCAGGTCAAACCCAATGCGAATTTTAATATGTGAAAATAAAAATATTATTTAATACCAATAGCAGTAGTGTCCATCCAATATGTAGACATATTTTAAAAATGTGAAAAATATAATTGCTCCTAAAATAGAATTCAACTTCATAGGTGAGATATACCTTGCTCTCGAAAAGAATTCAAATATCTCAAGCTTTCTAGCAAAATGAAAGCTAGGATCAAAGCAATTCTAATAAAAAATAGGAACAAGTCCATACACCTAGCACTCAAAAGCAAATCACACAAATTCAATGCAAATCTGACAGGCAACAAAAAAAAGAATTGAGCAATTGACCAAAGATTGCATAAAGATTACCTCAGAATCAAGCCTAGGAAGGAAGGAGAGAGAGAGAGAGCAGGTGCCAAGGAAGAAAATTGCCACGTCGTCTCTGCATTGATGGCCTTGACAGCCGCAACAAGCACAAGAAATAGGAGAGGCCTCCTAGTGACAGACAACAACTCACAGAGGCAGCCACGAGCTCACCCAACAACACAACACAGAGACAAGAGGAGCACCACGCTCTCGTGGGCTCAGGGCAAAGAGAAGGGACATAGGAAAAGAGAGCAAGATCAGAGGGAGAGACGAGACAAACGGAGAAGAGAACTCGCCTCCTCTCTTTCCCAATTTTTTTAATCCCATTGGATTTTCTATGGCTTAAATTATGCCACCTTTTATGTAACAAAAGTCTGAGAACTAATTTTGTAAATTAGCTATTTCACTAATTACTCAATTTCTAAACTTTCCAAAGACTGAAAAATGTGGCAAATATATAGA
The DNA here is from genome assembly GCA_028095005.1 of Rhynchospora pubera. Classification (NCBI taxonomy): domain Eukaryota; kingdom Viridiplantae; phylum Streptophyta; class Magnoliopsida; order Poales; family Cyperaceae; genus Rhynchospora; species Rhynchospora pubera. The sequence continues at coordinate 76,561,424 of CM051462.1, forward strand.
AAATATTCTAAATTTTAGTAGAATATCCACATATTCTCAGATGATTGATCCCAACAAATTTTTACTATTGCTAATTTTATTTATTTAATTTATTGATCATATAATTCATGATTAATAATAATCATGATCATTTAGACAGAATTAGAACTTGGTTTACCAATTAACGACATGTACTCTTACAATATTGCTGTTGAGCATGGTGGAGAGGGTATTGATGTGTCTAGCTAATAATACCCAAAAGTAATCTAAAAACAATCGTAAGCGTATAGTAATTTGTTGGTATAGTCAAGGTCGAATCCACAGGGATGGATTATGAGTTCTAAACCTTACTTATTCACAAAATTTAGATAATAAAATGAAGGGTTGGCTTAAACTAACAAGTAACAAAAATAATCAAACTATAAGAGGAACACAACAGTAGCAATTTTTGCTGTTTTCGGTTATAAAATATGGTATAAAGATGTCTTAGGGTTTCAGTTTCACCTTGGCTAGGTCTCGGGTCGTCAACACTTGTCGCTCTCGTGCAGTAACATTGACTTGTGCGTGTCAGAAAGCCCTGTGCGACCACATAACCTTTGGTTAGTGTTGAATTGACACAATACATTGGTTCCTACTTTGTGTGGGACATGTCTAGCCGTATCTAATTAAACTCCTGAATCACAACTCTCGCGTGTTGGTCACAGTTTAGCATAACCTAAAGTCCCTATTAGGTTAATTAACCCTCAAGTCTCATTTTGTTGGTTTAATTACCCTAAGTTCACTTGTTAATTCTCTAAGGCATCCACTAGACTCTCGTCTAAGTAGAAACTTGTCCCTCTCGGACTTAAGTTCGTCATCTCTTGGCTCCTAATCTTCCTCGAGTTCCCTATTAAATTCAATTAACCAGTCTACACCTTTAGCCTAAATTAGATGTGGTCATTTACCTAATAGGAGGTTATATCAACTAATCAAATACAAACAAGCATCATCAATTAAAAACCAAGCATCAAGTCAAATCAATAAACCCAACCTTAGTTTCAACTAGCCCTAAAACATAACTAAATCTAACCTAACATGATGCAAGAAAAAAAAAAGCAAATTGATACAATCTCTATGGAAACCAAATAGGGGAAGAGGAAGGCCAGAGCCCCTATTCAAGCATTTTCTACCTTCTGGATTCGTCGGGAGGTCACATAGGTGGAAGGATGAGGCGAAGGATCGTCGAAATGGTGCTTTCCAAGGGTGCGGTCGCAAGAGGGCCATTGGAGGTGAATCTGGGTTAGTTTTGGTTGTGGCGCCGTCAAGGAATGAGGTGTAATAAATTGTTCTCTAATTTCAGCACGTTGGGCACCTTGTATAGGGGTCGGGTAGGATTTGGAGCTCTGTGCGGTCTCATAAAAAGCCTGTGTGGTCACACCAAAGTCCTTGGCCGATAATTGAATTGCGTGCGCACCATGCAATCCCAACATAGGTCTGTGCGGTCGCACAGGGCCTTCTGAGCCACGCATCATGTGCCGAATTACGCATCGAAATGAAACCCAAGAAGTATCAAATTCTCTACATGGCATCAGCCCAATGAAGATTTGTTTTTCCGATATGATAAAGGAATTAAAACCTAGGTCAAATAAATTTATAACCTTCGTTCTACCCTTACTAATCGTTAGGGCAAAACTAAGGGTCGATCCACAAGGACAATAAAAATGATTACCGGATTTAAATTTTCTCGAAAGCTGAACAAAATAATTTTTGGAATGTTTTAATTTAAAAGACAATGTTAAATAAAGGTCGCAATAAAGAAAATGAATAATTAAAATATTTTTGGGTTGATTTTTATATTTTTGTGGACTTAAACAGATGGAAGAATTAAAATGTCCTAAGCATTGGAGCTCATTTAATTTGACTCTAGAACATTGTTGATTCTTACTTTCGCACGAAACAGACAGAAATTTCGGACCGAAATTTATAGATTTTCGCGCCGTAAATTGTTCTAGATTCTCTATTTTGGTTTGATAATTTTAGGTTAGACTATGTGAAAGCTACTTGTCAACCAAACCTAAATCTTAGCCTCAGCCGTCGCAATTTCAATTTAGATTTGGTATGGAACTTGACTTTTACTACGAAAGTAACTGGTCCTAAACTTTCATGTCAGAGATTAATTGATTAAGGATTATGTGTTGATGTTCCACAGGCATCTAAGTCCTTTCAGATCGTAGAAACTACACATATCGGTCGATTAGTTAACTCCTCTTTCGAGTGAATGGATTACTTCAAGTACTTATTTTATTTTACAACTTATTCTAGTTTATTATCCTAAAAATGCTGCAGTTCATTCTTAAGTAAACAATTAAACAAGTCATAAACATAACCAAGCATAATAATAATATCTCAACACATAAACATCACATAGCATAATCGTATCTCATCAAACCATAACAAATACCAAATTAAACTACATCATAACCTTAAGACACATAAAATTTAGCCTAAAATGTTTAAACTACAAATAACAATAAGTATCATGCATAAAACAACAAATAAATCCATAGAAAATTGAAATAAAGGCATGAAAAAGATAACCAAATAACCCTCGTGCTTTTCTCCTTTTCCTATGGTCAGAGATTGATGCAAAGCTGATCTGGATTGCTGCCGCCTTGTCCAAACTCGCTTCATTCCTTCAATCGTCACGAAGAGAGCCGAAAACACACGTGCAAATTATGGAAATTTTTGTGGAGAGAAAATCGGATGCCTTCTGGTCGAAAATCACGCATATATATCTAAGGAAAAATGCTAGAGGCGGCTAGGTCACTAGAAGACCCTCCAATTTTTGCAGAACAACCAAAAAATAATTTCCATATATGAAATTTCGGACCGAAATTTTCGGTCTGGTTTGAGGTGTGGGCTGGAGTCTGGGCCTTTGTGTGAGATCCAATCCGCCTTGGTGCTTTGTAGGCCTTCTCTGGTCTATGTCATGCATGTGTGGGCCAGGAATGTGTCGTCACTACAATAAAAAGGATTATTAGTATCGGCTCATTAGTACTGGTTTTTAAGAAAACCGGTACTAATAACAAATCATGGCAATATCAAAATTGTCAGATTTATTATTTAGTACCGGTTTTTTATAAAAAATCGGTACTAAAGGTTTGAAAGAATAAAAAAACCGTTATATATTTATTACTGGTTTTTTATAAAAAATCGGTACTAAAAATCAATATATTAGTACCGGTTTTTTTATAAAAAAACGGTACTAATTTAAAAACTATTTTTTTTTCAGGCGATTTTTAGTACCAGTTTTTTATAAAAAAACCGGTACTAATATATTGATTTTTAGTACCGGTTTTTTATAAAAAACTGGTACTAATTTAAAAACTATTTTTTTTATTTTTCAGGCGATTTTTAGTATCGATTTTTTATAAAAAAACCGGTACTAAAAATACACAGATATTTTTACCGAATTATATGTCTTCGCTTCACTATTCCTTTGCCTCTCAAGTTCTTATACCACTGTTCTATCTCTCAAGGTCTTCCCTTCACTAATCTTTAGTTTTAAACTGCTTCAAAACCCTCTATCTCTCCACTCGCCTCCTCCGCCGTCGCCTCTCTGCACCTCTCCGTCTTTGTCCGCTGTCACTGAAATCGCCTCTGTTCGTTGTCGCCTCCTCTGCTATCACTGCTGCCTCCACCTCAAGTAAGCTTCTCCTCCTCTCATCTCTTATACAATGAGTTTAGGGTTGATTTTCTCTATGCGAATCCCACAGTCCTTCTTTTGTATAGACCATGTGTTGTTATTTTTTTGTAATTAGAATTTTATTGCTAGTTACTAATGTAGATTAGCTCCATTGATCAAAATTAAGTACAATGTGTTATGAGATAAGGCCCAATACCATACAACATAATTAATAACTTGAAATTAGTTTTTTAGTTAGCACAAAGCAAACAAAGAAAAAGTCTCATTTTGTTTTACAACTTCCTGTGAAATAATTTTAATTAATTTAGTACTAAAAATGTTAATTTATCAGGCCTATACCATACGAAAAATGTTAATTAATTTAGTACTAAATTAAATTTTTTTTTTAAAAATCAACTTGGTACTAAAATTAATTAAATTTTCTATTTTTATTTAATTAATATTAGTACCGGTTTTTTATAAAAAACCGGTACTAAAATTATTATTTTTAGTACCAGTTTTTTTATAGAAAACCGGTACTAATAGCGTTTTACGCCAATTCCAATTCCTGCTACTACCGGCTTATTAGTACCGGTTTTTTATTAATTTTAGTACCCCTATTATTAGTATCGCTGCAAAACCGGTACTAATAATCATTAAAAAACCGGTACAAATAATAAAAAATGACTTAGTGCGTCTAGCTGTGATCTAGGTTCCAATTCGTCTTGCTCGCGTGTTTTGTCTTCAATCTTCACGAGAATTCTACAAAATAACTGAGAAGCAGCAGCAGTACCAATAGCCTAAAAATCACAGTTAATTATAAGACAAATTTATATTGGTTTGAATGCTCTTTTGGTGCTAAGTATGGTCAAAATAAGCATATTATTAAATGCGAGATATCAAGATAATCTGACGTATTTTTTATTTGTTGCAACATTCTAAGTTTTGTTCTAGAACACATTTTAAAATTTCCATAATAAATCAAGAGCACGAAGAAGAACGGGTAAGTACTTACAATTAAGTAACTAATTTAGTCATGCAACACAGTAGAAAAACAAATGAAACAAATAATGAAGCCAAATTTCTTCATACTATAATGATTTCAATGTCACGCAGTTGGCTATTAAACTAAGTATTGTAAACGAAATAGTGAGCTCAATATTTTGCTTACTATAATGGTTCCAATTGTGTGGTAACTTGATTACTTTTATATATTACAAGGGAAAAAGAATATAAAAAAATAATGAAGACCCTGTACTATATTAATGGTGTATTGGTGTCAATTAATTTGTAATTGGCTTACACATCATAATAGATAGAGATATATCCTATTACCTGACGGTAATATCGCTGGTATGAATCCACCATTGAATGCAGAATTAATAAGCCGTGGAGTAGATCACATATAATATATGATACTCTATATTATTTTATTTTAGGGCCATGTGTGGCAATCACCACTCTGACACCAACAGATTTTATTAATAATATGATAACTATATATTAATTTGCGATACTGCAATTATTGAGTACTTAGCAATATGATATTATATAATAGATAGAGAGGATTAGGCAATTATTGAGTAGTTGGGCATAATGTTATTATACTGCAATATGTGGTGGTCTACCTCATTACCAAAAATATTTATTAGCACTACATCATGAAAGATTATTCGGCCAAAACTGGCACCGGAACGGCTCAGTCCAGATTAGGCGTCAAATTAAAAAATAATCTATTTTCACTGAGTTGATTATGTTTAGTTTTCAAGTCATTATGATATGGTAATAAGCTAAACGTAGCAGTTAAGAACAAAATTTTGTACATAGGTGTGTTGCCTTTTAATATAGGAAACAAATGGTTCTCAATGATGGACTAATATTAATGATGGACTAATAAGGAATTGTTTGGAAATCAAGAAACTAATGGTTCTCAAATATAATATAGGGGTTGATCCCCGAGGGACAAGACAATTACGGTTTTGACTTGTCTTGCTCTCTTGGTAGACCTCCATCCAACCTTCATGCATAAAACGAGGTGGCTAAAGCTTTTCAAATGTCTAGAGGATCAAGACTGTCAAGATCATTGAGATCCAATAGTTTTAGGTATGCTTCCGTTCTTTTCTATTTTTTTGAGTGTACTGGAACAATCTTGTTCAAGTCTAGAACGGCCTATCCACTACTAGTTCTGTGAGTTATTTTCTTTTCTTGTTTGCTTATTTGATTTGGTAGAATGGCCTATCCACTACAGTCCTGACCAAACCTAACAAGTGGTATCAGAGCCACTTGACATGAGCAAGTATAATGACACATAAGTTTGGATCTAATTAAATTTCTTAAATTGATTTAGTGAATTATAGATTTCATCTAAACTACTTTAGTTTTCTGGAACATATGATCTGAAAGGTCCGTTCCAAAACTGGAATGGCCCGTTTCAATTTTTTGGTATTATATGAACTGTTTTTTGAACTAATGATGAATTGTTTATTATGTTATATTTGTTGTTTGTAATTGCTAATTGCAACCAAAAGGCTATAACTTGAACTGTTATTGTATTGTTATCATTAATTAAGCCTTTGTTACTTTTTAAATTGATTTTTAAATTGCAATTTCTAATTTGAAGGATTTTTAAAAGTAAATTAAGTTTATGAAATTCAAAATTGTTAAAATTTGACCTAATTAAACTGGATAATTTAGATTTAGAGTAGATTGTGAGGTTAGGAAAAAAATCTTTAAAATTTCTTGACCTAGATTAGGATGATATCTTTCTACTCTCTTTTACGAGTTATCAGGCGGTCTGTTCCACTACGGAGATACGTTCCACTTCAATTTTGGTTACAAAATGTTAGGTATTGACCTGAATATTGGGATGGTTCGATCCAAAGCCAAGGCAGTCCGTCCAATACCAGGATATACAGGTTTTGTATAAGTCAAATTTAGTTTATTTTATCCGTTATTTGTACTAGTTAGGTACAGATAACACTTTATGCATCCTTCAACTTCTTGTCCTTGCTGTAGTTTTCATTAGTAAGAGCTGTAAGTGTTGGGTTAGACCAGTTGTCATGAGGACAAGTTTTGTCGTAGAAAATAAGGTCGGCGCTTAAGTGTCCATATGACCTTGACCTTTTCTGGAAATCTTGCTTCGACATGGTGTAATTTTAATAGTTAATGGCTGAACGAGAAACTACCAATTTCTTCTCTTACATTAACGATATTCATACTGTCTCTTTGGAAGGACTGTTCTCTTACATTAACGATATTCATAATGTATGATTACATCTCTCTATGGTTCTCTTCTGGTCTCTTTGGAAGGACTGTTCTTTCATCAATATGGTCTATTCCAGTTTTGTTGGTTCGTATGAGTGTCATATGATCCAATGTATTTTTACCTTCAAGATTTGGAATCGAGTCTTGAGTCCAAATCATCCTAGATCAGTATTTGGTTAGACTTTTCATATTATAATTGATGTGCATAACGAAAGTATAAGATTAGGTATACTTTAAGTCTAATATAAAGGTAACTTAAGTTGTATTTGAGAATTGAGCCAATTATAATGCCATACCGCCAAAGTGGGATCTCACATTAATAGTTGTCTCAAAGTTCAAATATCAGTGTATTATGGTGTATGTAACTTTTAGATCAAGGATCGGCCTAAATGAAGGACTTGATTTTAAGGGCTATAAATATAATGTTTTAGTAGTATTAAAGAGGTAATGATTATGAGGTTTTACATGTAATCAATTGAATGGCTCAAAGAAAGGTTATTTGATTGACATGTTATGAATCATTATATTTGGAACACCTAGTCGATTGAAGTTTGTTCAAAAACTCCAAAAAGCACTTGCAAATGAATAAAAATTAGTAGATGGGTTTTTGGCCTTTATATTATGATTTATTGGTATAAAGGCTCTCAGTTTGATTTTATCTTGACAACGTGTTAAGGACTGATATTTCCATTAAGTTAATAAATTCGAATTCACAACTCAGATTATAGCAACAAGCATCAAGTAACATGTGTCTTTCTATGAAAACCATTCATGAGATATTAAGTAGCATAGTTTCTAATTTCATTTAGGCTAAAATATTCATATGATGAAAATATTATTTTGCATAAATGAAAAGGTAATCAATTGAGATCTGTCAGGAAACTTTAAAGAGCACTCACAGATTGGTCGGGGTTAAGATTTCTAAAAGAAAATTTAGAAAATGTGTTTGCTAAGAATAAGTAGGTATTTGAAGTTTGTGAGTTTACTCCAAAGAGCACTTGGGATTCATTGCAGAAATATTCATTTTATGCTTCAAAATTGTAAGCACTAAAATATATCGCAAAATAATAAGTGGTGGGTTGTGGTAAGAGAGGTCATCGGAGAAGATAGGGAGAGGGTGGGGCTCGAGTGAAGGAGGAGGCAGGAGAGAGAGAGAGAGAGAGAGAGAGAGAGAGATGGATTGTGGTGAGAGAGGCCTTCGGAGAAGAGAGGAAGAGGGTGGGGCTCGAGTGAGGGAGGAGGTAGGCGAGAAAGACGAGAGCGGCTTGGGTATGCACATGGTAGGCGGAGAAAGAGGAGATAGGCGGACAGAGCAAAAGAGGAGATGGGTTTTTTCCTTTGTCCCTGCCTTTCTCGAGAGTGAAAGGAAATGGGCTGCTACAAGATGGACTTATGGGCTGACGAGCCTCGGCATAACATTAAAGAAAGGAATAGAAACAATACGTTTTGTTAGGTTTTGAATCCCAAGGAACGACCCATGTGAAACTTTAACATAAACTAAGCAGAAGCGTTACCTGGATCTATCTGGTTATTCTATGATATTGAATATGTCTTCTATGCTCCAGCAATAACTCAACAACGTCTGTGCACGTACCAAGTTTGGGAAAATGATCTTCCAAGAGAGCAAGACAACCCTTGAGAGCAGTGTGCCTAAACTCGATTGTTCTCTCTCTCTAAAACTGATGGAGAGTATTAGAGAGGGGTATAGCGTGTATATTTGTGCTTGTCTTGTCTCTACCAACCCCTATTTATAGAGGAGACACCAAGAGCGTTCTCCAAGTATTACCATAATGGTCCATCAACATATGGCAATATTTAATTACAAATTCACCAATATTAGGCATCACAATCTTTTACACAAATCTCCAAGATATTACACTTGATAGCACTATTTATTCTTGGGATATTACCATATTAAATAATCATTATTCATTAAGTGTAGTAATCAAATGTGACAATTCATAACATGCCAATCAACTAACCTTCCTTTGGGCCGATTAATTGATTACATGTAAAACCTAATAATTATCACTGATTTACTACTACAAGAATGTACATGTAATATGAACAAACATTGGTCTTCCTTTGGGCCGATCCAATATCTATGCTTATTACATGCACGGAACCCTTTTATACTTTGGGTTTGAGATAACTATGATGTGAGAGTCCACTTTGGCAGGATGACAACAGAGCTGATCCAAAACTCAAATATATATAATTTAATATCTTTATTTTAGATTTAAAGTATACCCAAAAAATAAACTTTTCAATATTCAAATTTAACTTGTTTGAAAAGTTGTTAAATCTGACCTAAGATGATTTAACTTGAACTCGATTGCAAAACCTAAAGGTATTTATGTAACGAATTGTATGACATACATATAGATCGTCAAACGTTGAACATGAACAATCTGTTTGGTAACTAACAAAATATTAAAAAAAAAAGCCAGTATGCATTGCATTAAGATAAGATAAGAAAGCGATGGTTTTCTCTTCAGCCAGCAGCCATTAAAATTACAGCACTTCCAGGCAAGATTGCCAGAAAAGATCAGGGTCATGTGGACACTTAGGCGCCGATTTTATTTTCTGTGATAGAACTTGTCCTCATGACAATATGGTGTAATTCAACGCTTAAAACTCTTACTAATGAAAACCACAACATAGGAAAGAACATGTAGAAATATAGGTGCTATTTGTACCTAATTAGTGCAAAAACTTATAAATGGTAATTGGTAATCAATTGCTGCTTGTACAAAACATGTACAAACTCCATAATAATCAAGACGAAACGTTATGGCATCTAAAGAATCGTTCAAACTCAATTCGGTCAATACCTAATAGCTTGCAACAAAGACTTGAAGTAGAACAGATTATTTCAGAGTGAAATAAACCGTTTGATGGACCGTAGACATAGAAAAGTCGAAGTCGTCTCAAACTAATCGAGAAATTCTAAAAATTTCACCCTCACCAAGACAAGTAAACTGCTCTTAATTCATCCATTAATTAGGTCAGATAACAAATAAATTTAAATTTGATAACAAATTCTTTATATCACAATAAAATTTTCTAAAACTTTAGTTAAGCATGAATTTTGATATTCAAATATACCTTATATCAAAATTTTCTTAAAATAAATAATTAATTAATAATATTAAATTGTTATTATCAAATCATGTTTATTTTCAAAACTGAATGCTTAACGTAATCAAATTTTGATAATTTTTTTAATAAGCTTGCTTAATTTAAATTAAACCATGCTAAATTTATTTCATCTAGTTGCCATACTAGTTTAGTTACCAAAATAGAAGGTTTAATTACCAAAACATAAAACTTGAACAAAAGACGTACAAAATTTTGAAAGATTTAATTACCATATAATGCAAATTGTAATATCAATCCAAAATTTAACTTAAATAAATATTGATATTTTAACATGCCATATATTAAAAATTAAAGTTTAATTACCAAAATAAACGAATAAAATTAATCCTCACAAATTATTTACCATATGATATTTATTGTCTCTTTTTTTTAATTATATTATTTCCTTAAAAGAGTCAAATCCATAATATCTTCACAGATTAATACCATAAATATTTGATCACAAAATCATAATCAGAATTTATTTCCTTATTAATAATAACTGAATTTATGAAAATATCAATTTCATAATTTAACTACCGAATATCAATTTTTTTTAACGTAAACCGAATATCAATTTTTTTTAACGTAACCCTTTTTTCATATTCGGTAAAAAAAATATGGAACTAGCCATATTAAAATAAATAAATATAAGGAAGCTTTATGATTTTTATGAAAACCGTATACTATTGTCAAAATAATTTTCATATTATATATGCTGTATAACAAAACTTTTCAGCACTACATAAAAGTGAAACATTAATTATTTTGATGTATTTTTGTGCAAAAAAGAAGTCTTTAATCAAGAATTAAAGATCTTAACCAAATAAAAATGTAAATCATAATGATTCAACATGAGTTGTCTCTGATGCTATTTGTTAGGTTTTGAATCACAAGGAATGACTCATGTGAAACTTTAACATAAACTAAGCGGAAGTGTTACCTGAATTCATCTGGTTATTCTATGATCTTGAATATGTCTTCTATGCTCTAGCAGCACCTCAACAATGTTTGTGCACGTACCAAGGTTGGGAAAATGATCTTCCAAGAGAGCAAGACAACCCTTGAGAGCAGTGTGCCTAAACTCGACTGTTCTCTCTCTCTCACAAATTGATGGAGTGTATTTGGGAGGGGTATAACGTGTATATTTTTGCTTGTCTTGTCTCTTGGGGACAAACCCCTATTTATAGTGAAGACACCAAGAGTGCTCTCCAAGTATTACCATAATGGTGCATCAACATATGGCAATATTTAATTACAAATCCACCAATATTAGGCATCACAATCTTTTACACAAATCTCCAAGGGGTCGTTTGAATCGCTTAGGAATTTAGAGAATTTGGAAAATTTCATATTCGTAGGCATAAATTTATTGGGAAGTGTATAACTTTGTGAAAATTTTGGATTGTTTATAATAAATTTATGCCTAGGAATTGAAAATTTTTCAAATTTCCAACGCATCCAAACAGGCCCCAAGATATTACACTTGATAGCCATATTTATTCTTGGAATATTACCATATTCAACAATTCTTATTCATTAAGCAATATTTGTCCATAATGATGAAATATTTCTTGCAAAATTTCCTAAATATTCCAACATGTTTCGTTTTTGTTCCGTCTGTCTAAACAAAACCTCATTTCATTCCGTCCTCTGTTCTGCTCATTGAAAGGTATAATGAAAATCTATTGTGCTTCTATTCCGTCAGGACGGAATGGAATGAAAAATGTGCGAAACGGTACGGTATTAACAGCTCCCATGTATAGTTACCTAGACTAGATAGCTTATTATTGAATTGTGTATTGTTACCTAAACTAGATAGCTCGCGCTTGCTTTAATGCTTACGGTCTACGCGGCGAACAAATTTGGGTACCATATACTTAAAATTTTCTGCTAGTTAAAATTAAACAAGCACAATGACATGCGGCACTATTTAATTTTTTGTTTTGACATTTTATAGAGTGTTCATGATTGACTTATCAAGAGAGGATTTTCTAAAATGATAGGTGAAAAGTTGGTTGAAGGTAAAGAGTGTATAAATGTAATTATCATCTCCCATCTTTCATGCAATGTTGACTCCATCAATTATGCACGTTAGATTAATTTACTCCATCAATTATGTACTTTACATTAATTTACTCGTATCATTGAAATCGATGTTTCATCTGAACTAAAGACTTCCTCCATTAAATTATTGTATTTCTCCTTTTGGCAGTACAAATATGAAATAATTAAGCAATCAATACGTCTGACTCTGAAGGGCAATTTTGTAAATTCCTCTGCACGACTTCAGTGCTGCTGCTCTATATAGCTCCCTTTGAGAACAGAGGAAGGGCAGGCGCAAAGCCAAACTCAAATAATCCAATTCTATCCTACTATTCAAAACTATCTAGACATGAATATGTTTTCAATTAGAAACATTCTTCTCTTGATTGTTTTTGTGGCTTTTGTAGACCATGGCGCCTGTAGTGCCTTCAACAGAAGCAGCTTTCCAGCTGGGTTTCTGTTCGGAGTTGGTAGTGCAGCCTACCAGGTTTACCATTTGATCTCAATATATATACAAAACGCAATTGTCATTATCCTTTTCTGTTTATTTCCTGATATGATATGCATGTTGTACTATTTTTGTATCGGTTTGTACCAGTATGAAGGCGCTCCCACAGAAGGTGGCAAGGGACCTAGCATTTGGGACACATTCAGTCACACACCAGGTACACATCCCACTTATCGAAGCATGCACAGTGCAAGTGTGAACACAGCAATATATACACCGGCGCCAATGTTTCTGTTTTTGTTATCACTTTGAACTTGGATTGTATGACCTGTTTTGTCAAACAAAGAAACATCAAGCACTTCTGCAGTTTAAATTGAAATGCAATCGCATGAGAATACAAAGCCAAAAATAGTGCTGTCAAATGTGGGAAACGGGCACGGAACAGCCCTGTTCCGTTTTCATTCTGTTTCGGCAACGAAACAAAAATCTGATTTTATTTTCATTCTGTTTCGTTTAACGAAACAATATTTCCATTATGTTTATGTTCCATCTTCAGTTTTCTATTGTAATTTTTCATTTGTGCATACCGTTTCTGTTAAACAATATGATTATCTATCTCATTTCCATTTCGTTTTTGAAAATGAAACCATTTTTTCGTTCATTTTCGTTCCGTTTCGAACAAAATGAAACAAAAATGTGCGAATCAGTAGAGAATTGACAGCTCTAACTACAAATATACATATCTAGGGATACGATATAGTGTTGGGTAAAGTAAATTGGTCAACATTATTTCTTATTTTGAAATTTCTATTTGAGGAAGATGTTAAATATTATTGTCCATACAGGTAAAATATTAGATAATAGCAATGGCGATATAACCGAGGACTTTTATCACCGTTATAAGGTAAGCAATTTCTTTTCTCAATTACTCGTTTCTTCAATTTTATATATATGGTGTTTTGAAAACGCATTAATATTTAGTGGTGGCCAAAACTTTGGAAAAAAAGAGTTTCTTTTCAAATGTGCTGACCTCAGAAATTATATTTTATTATTTGATCCCGAGGCTCTTGTAAAGTTAAAAAGTTTGATTGAACAGGAGGATATCGGAAACGTGAAGAAGATGGGAATGGATTCATTTCGGTTTTCCATCTCTTGGCCCAGAATTTTACCAAGTAATTATTTCTCATAATTTTTATACAAAGTTCTCTGTTTTTGATATGATCAACATGTTAGCTGGAAACTTAAACGAAGTAATAATCAGAAGTAGTAACGCAAGAAAATATTTGCAGACGGAAGCCTAAGTGGCGGGATAAACAGAGAAGGCGTCGATCACTACAATAACGTCATCAATGAAGTTATAGCTAATGGTGATTACATTACTTTGAACAATAAAATTATTAATTTTCTCTTCTATGCTAGCCAGTCTAATATTTTGGATAGTTATTTAACGGTTAAATTAATTTCAATAAATCATAAATCCTGAAAATACCCCTATTGCATCCCTAATTCAAGGTCAAATAAGGTTGAAGCCTCACGAATACCTTGTTAAAATTATTAATTATTATTTTTTCCTTATATTATTATTCCTTGATTCAATATCTGGCAAATAATTGTAGGCTTGAAGCCATTTGTGACATTATTTCATTGGGACCTACCGCAAGCCCTTGAAGATAAATATCTGGGTTTCTTGAGCCCTCTGTTCGTGTGAGTTAATTGCATATACGTACATTACATAGCATTTCCATATATCTTCATGTATTATTTTTGTATGCACTTGCCAGGAACCAATCACATGCACATGTAAATATTTAAGATAATGCATAAACGGGTTTTAATATTTCAATTTGATAATAATTTAGTTATTTATATTAGAATCTAGTCCAGATCAGTTGACTTAAAGTAAAGGTCGATGTGCATATATGGAAATTCATGTTCAATACCAAATAACAAATTTCGGTCCTATATTATAAAATTAATTGCTACTTAAGAAAAAATTGTTTTACCAAATATTTTAATGAAATATTTCCAACTCATTCGTTTAACATTTTCGACGCACCAAAAAAAAATTACACAATTCTTAATTATTATTTTTTTTATTTTGAAGATTGACAATTGTCATCCCAATGTTTAGTTTCAACCAATGACCTCCCTAGTCGCCCTATTCCTGAAGACGTGGCTTTATTTTGTATCATTTATTTATTTTGATGACATGGTTTTCTTTCAATTGAACAAGAATTCAAAATCCTTAGAAATTCTAAAAAATTTCACATATATGTTTAGTAAAAAAACATTGAAATGCTTGCAGAGAGGATTATGTCAACTACGTCGATGTTTGCTTCAAGGAGTTTGGTGACAGGGTGAAACACTGGGTAACATTTAACGAGCCAATTGTATTTTGCTCGGGTGGTTATGCGAGTGGTACAACTGCACCAGGACGATGCTCTCCTTGGGAAGCCGGAAAATGCAGTGCTGGCGATTCAGCAACCGAGCCTTACATTTGCGCCCACAATCTGTTGTTGGCGCATGGTGCTGCAGTCAAGCTATACAAAGAAAAATATCAGGTAAATCATCATTTAATTTTACTGCCATTTATAGTTACGTCCGTTTGAAGATTAAAGATTAAGTGAATTAATTAATATTGTTGTTAACTTGTTCATTTTTCTTAAATATGAAGCAATTTTACATATAGTAAAAATTACCTTCGGAATTTTATTTGAATTTTTCACAACCATATTTTAAAAAAAAAAGGCAACACTATAAATTTATAGCCTAGGACTGAACTAAAATCTAATGCGATTAGGGAGTTCAAAATGGCATAATTGGAATAACACAAGCATCACATTGGTTTCTCCCACATTCCTCTTCCAAGGCTGATGTCGCTGCAGCCCAACGTAGCTTGGATTTCATGTATGGATGGTACGATATATTTTGCTCTGACCTCTAAATCTGAATCTTTTTTAATTAGTTATGTCATAATTGAGTGTTTTTCAACTAGTTTTTTTTTTATTTTATAAATATAAACACAGGTTTCAGAATCCTTTGACATATGGAGATTACCCAAGAACCATGAGAAATTGGTTGGGAAATCGCTTACCCAAATTTACAAAGGAACAGTCTGAGGTATTGATAGGATCTTACGATTTTATCGGAATTAACTACTATTCTACCTTTTACGCCATAAACACTCCAGCAAGCAATTCACTTATGCAGAGTTACAACACTGATTCGAGAGCTAATATTACAGGTATCAGATTTATTTTTGAAATTAAGAATGTAGAAAATCTAATTTTAATTTGCCAGGCTGCACTTAATTTAACACAAACAACATGAAACTTTTTGTAATATCAACATATATATTGTTTAATTTTACTTTGACATGAGTTTTTTTGTAAGGAAAAATATAGGAATCTATATTGCAGAGACCTCCACTTAACTTGGTTTTATTTATTTATCTTTTGTACTTTAATAGGTGAGCGGAATGGAGTTGCACTACCAAAGGTACATTTTTTGTTAATAATTTGGGGATATAATTTCGTCAAATTATATTCTCTATAATATATTATTTATTCGAACTAAGATATCATTGTATTTACTGCAGCCCTTCAATACATCTTTTATTAACATATACCCTCCTGGCATAAGAGATCTAACACTTTACACAAAGGCTACCTACAAAAATCCAGTCATGTACATTACTGAAAACGGTATATCATGTACTCCCAATTTCTTTTATTTTGCTGTTTCTTTATTTCTCTCGTATTATTATTTCTTCGTTGAATTTTCTTAGTAGTTGTAACTATTCTGCATTGGCTTACAGGAGTTCACCAGCTCACTAGTACCACAACACTGAGAGAGGCTTTGAATGACGTAATCAGAATATCATACCACCGTAATCATCTCATACAATTGAGCAAAGCAATAAGGTTAATTTTTCTTTAGTCAACAATATAGTGAAAATATAAATAAAAATGATTAAACAATTGAGAAAAAAAGAAAGAGTAACTATAGAAAACAAAGCATGTACCTATATCCTAGATGCGCTCAATTTGGTTCGACCAATTAATAATTTCATCTTTGTTTTTTTTTTCCCGATTATATATGATCATTTTTAAGGAGAAAATACCATTAGAATTGGTCTATTTTATTTGATTAATTTTACATTACTAATTCTAAATACCTCAAATAAAAGGAATGCATTAACTACAAATAAATTTGTTGAAGATCAGGATTTTGCAATTTGAGGTATAAACTGAATTCCTTGATTCGGGCTAAGAGTTGGGTTTCTAAGTGCTTATGAAAGCTTTATTTTATGAATCATATTAATTGTGTTTACTTTGATTGTCATATTTTTTGTGATAATTAGAGATGGAGCCGATGTAAGAGGCTATTATGTATGGAGTTTCTTGGATGACTTTGAATGGAATTTTGGATTCACGCGCCGTATGGGCCTTTATTACGTTGACTACAACAACAATCTGGCGAGGCGTCCAAAGAAATCTGCAATTTGGTTCAGCATGTTCATGAAAATCTAAAAATGTTTATTGCAAAAAGCGCAATGTTACTATGTTGGTCTCGATCATGTCGGCAAAATGTTGAGTTTTAATGAAATGTTGAGTTTGTTTGAACTGCATGTTACGAAAAACTCTAGTTTTTTTAAAAAGAATATTGAGTTTGTTTGAATTACATGTTATGAATGCTGAAGTTTGATGTTAAATATTCTTATAAAATCGTAAATATGAAATTCTATTCACATTATTTTGGTCTCTATAGACTATAGTCGTCTCCATTCTGGAAATTTAAGAAAATTTACTTGGGCCGCTTGAATTGTTTCAGGCCGGTAAATATGGTCCAATTTAGGCCCAGTATTGATTTTGGATCGTTTAGGAATAATAGGAATAACCTATTTCTAAGCGAAAAATATTGAAAAGTGTGTAACATTGTGAAGAATTTATGTAGCCTATTCCTCAAGAGCAGAGAGCCCACATAGCCAAGAACAGTAGAAGAAAAGTTAGAATGTTGGACACTTAGGTTCCGTTTGGATGGGTGCAAGAATAAGGATATAGTTTCTTTCTACTTCCAAATTTATTTTAAGCAATCAAAACTTTTCATAAAATTACACATTTCTCAATATTTCTTTCCTTATTCCTCTTATTTCCACACCGTCCAAACGGAGCCTTAAGTGTGCTAGCTACATTGACAGACTGTAGCTGGCATGACTGGAAGAGGACCATTGCATTGTTAAGTGAGGATTGGCTTTGGTGTGCAGAGTGTAGACTGCACAAAATGTTCGAGACCACAGACAATGGTTATTCTCAAAATGTTCGGGACCCAACAGTTTTTTTTTCGAAAACTGTGCACAATTTGATTGTAAAATTCAATTCGAATTAAGCTCAGTGGCTTGTATCTCCTGAAGCCTTTATATCATCCTAGACCCCCTCTTGGCTGAGGGAATCCTACCATTGAGTTGTTTCCACTTCAATTTGGTTGTTTAAATAATTAAACTAAGATATATATTAATTAATTCCGGTGGCCGCATTGATCCTCTTTTACGAGCGCTGTCTGATTTTTTTTAGACAGATCTGATGATATGTTTATTTTTCTCGTAACTTCTCTGTTGAAAATCAGCACCGAAATGCAAACGAAAGGAATGGCCCATTAAAGAGAAAGCCCAAGCCCAATATAATTTCTGGTTTCTTCATGAAGATCCTCACCGACGTGAAAAAGTAGAAATGTCTAGAATTAACTATAATAATACATATAATGTAGAATGGTAATGTGTAGTCTAGACTTTTTTTTGTAACCGACATTAGTGAGTATAAATAGGTGAAGACCACCTTAGATTTAGAATGAATCAATAAAATAGGAGAATGTATGAAATAAAGAGTGTACTCCTTCAAGTTAGTTAATAAAAGAGAGTTATAAGAAAACAATCCTCTCAGTCAATCCCATACCTCAAGATAGATCTAAGATAAATTACTCAACAATTGGTATCAGAGTCAGATCGATCAGACGCGGGCACAAAATGAGTAGCGACGTATTAGTGAAAATCGAAAGAGCATCTTAGTCAATGGCTTCAAGTGTCGGCGTAAGTATGACGCAGTCAATGGTTCCGATATTCATTGGAGAGAACTACGACATTTGGAGAATCAAGATGCAGACGTTGCTACGGTCTCAAGGATTATGGGACATCGTAGAGAACGCTACACCGAGCATGCTGAACCGACGGCGCAACAGAAGAAACAGTTGGCGGAAGACACAATAAAGGACGCCAAGGCATTGTTTCTAATTCAACAAGGTATTGCCGAGAATCTATTTTCGCGTATCATTGGCGCGAAGAAGGCGAAGGAAGCATGAGACATTTTGCGAGAGGAGTTTCAAGGATCTGCAAAGGTAATTGCAATGAAGTTGCAGACCTTGAGGAAACAATTTCAGAATCTGCAAATGAAGGAGTCAGAGAAGATAAAAGAGTACTTCACAAGAGTAATCGAGATCGTCAATCAGATGCGGGCATATGGCGAAGGTATATCAGATCAAAGAGTTGTCGAAAAGATCTTGATCAGTCTGCCAGAGAAATATGAGCATATCGTCGCAGCAATTGAGGAGTCGAAAGATTTATCAACTATTTCGATTCAACAACTGATGAGCTCGTTGGAGTCACATGAAGAAAGAAGGCTACAACGCGGGGCGAATTCGAACTTGGCTGAGCCGAACTCAGTTGAAACTGCGCTCCAGACAAGATTCAAACTCCACCAAGCTCATAGTAAAGAAGATTCAAGTACGCGCAATTCAAACTTATGGTGCGACGTATGCAAGATGTCAAATCATGATACGTCGAGATGCTGGCGGAATAAACGATGCAACAAATGCAAAAAGATCGGCCATATAGCTCGAAAGTGTAGAACAAAAAATATTGATCGAGCAAACTTCGTTGAAGAAGATGACTACGAAGAAAGTATCTTCTATGCGTGTCGTTCTGCAATTGAAGAGAGAGACAACATGTGTTTCCTCGATAGCGGTTGCACAAACCACATGACAGGAAATGGTGAAATCTTTAGCGATATCGACACGTCATATACACCAGAGGTACGCATGGGTAATGGTGCTTTAGTTAAAGCAAAATGAAAGGGAAGTATTGCCATCCAAACTAAGTTAGGCCCGAAATTTATTCGAGACGTACTATATGTACCGGACTTGAAGCAAAATTTATTAAGTGTGGGGCAGTTAGTTCAAAATGGATATGGAGTCCATTTTGAAAATGGAGGATGCAAAATATTAGATAGGAAAAATAAAAATTTGGTGATAGCAAGGATCTCTATGGAGAGAACTAGAAACTTCCAGTGAAAATTTAGTTATGCTCCACAACCACCGGTAGAGGAAGAAGCACAATTTGCGTTGAGGGCTCAAGTGATCAATGACCCTGACAAAATTGAAAAGATGGCAAGTGATCAAGAGAAGAGCACACATAAAGGGGGAGCTCGAAAAGAACCGGAACACCAACAAGGTACGTGCAAGACATCTCATCATAGAATCATAGTATGCTACAACTGTGGAAGACGAGGACACTATGCACGACAATGTTGGTACAAGAAATCAATTGAAGACAAAACTTCAAGGACGAGTAGCACGGTGAAACAACATGAAGTGCAAACGAAGTTCAGTCAAGAAGACATACAGTTCGCCGACAAGAAAGTGCTATTCAAGAAGAAATATGTAGCATTGGTAAATCAAGGGAAGATCAATTCGGTGCTGAGGGGGAGTGTTGAAAATCAGCACCGAAATGCAAACGAAAGGAATGGCCCATTAAAGAGAAAGCCCAAGCCCAATATAATTTCTGGTTTCTTCATAAAGATCCTCACCGACGTGAAAAAGTAGAAATGTCTAGAATTAACTATAATAATACATATAATATAGAATGGTAATGTGTAGTCTAGACTTTTCTTTGTAAGCGACATTAGTGAGTATAAATAGGTGAAGACCATCTTAGATTTAGAATGAACCAATGAAATAGGAGAGTGTATGAAATAAAGAGTGTACTCCTTCAAGTTAGTTAATAAAAGAGAGTTATAAAAAAACAATCCTCTCAGTCAATCCCATACCTCAAGATAGATTCGAAATAAATTACTCAACATTCTCTCTATTTCCATTCCTCTATCTCCCTCTCTCATTCGCTAGGGTTTCTCTCTCACTCCATCCAGTTCTTCTTCTTCCCATTGCCTCCTATGGAGAACATAAGTGATCTCTCGATTGCCTCTCCACCTCCTCCTCCACCAAACCCCAAAACCCCTGTCTTGCTTCATCTCCGTCGCCTCCCATGAAAAATCCAGGCAATCGCCTGCTTTCGCCTCTCCACCTCTTCCACCAATACCCCCAAGGCCCCAACCCCCACCCCCCTCTTTTCTCTTTCCTCTCTATTGACTCACAATGATTTGAAGCAACATCTCTTCTCTCCCAAGTTGATATTTTACTTGCTTTAATATTTTTCTTACTTTTGTTATGTTACTCATCTAAATGATTTTAACTAAATTACTTAACGCAACTATTTTAGTTCTAGAAAAAAAAAGAAAAAGAAAAACTAGCTATATCTAGGTGGTTTATGTTTTAAGCATAATCAAAGCTTCCTACGATTCATTTACTATGATATAAATTATTTTCTTACTTTAACAAAGTTCTGGTGAAATGATAAATATTTGTTAATATGAAAATGGTGTTATCAGATTTTGAATATGAAAGCTAGCCGAATCTTTAGAAATCCATATTTCCTGATTTTGACACAATTGAGAATAAGCATCTAACATTGGCTTAGAGAAGGTATTTCATCTTTCTATTTCCTGATTTGTAATTCTAATTTAGAAGTGGGCTTTAATTGTGCAAAATCTGACATAAAGGTATATATTTATATATCGGTTTTTGAATTTCTACTACCTTTGTTGCTCTTGCCTTTTTGCTGAAACCAATAATTACCTCTATCTCGGCCTATTAATTGTGATTGCTTAAGTAGAATAACTATTTAAATATTAGACAACAATCAGCTGAGAAGAAATATAAAATCCAAGTCGGGATCACATGTCGTGTAACTTATGGGGCCGTTTGGATTGAAGAGGGAATTTGGAAAATTTGAGAATTTTTTATTTCTAGATGTAAATTTATTATAAACAATCCAAAATTATTCACAAAGTTACACACTTCCCAATAAATTTATGTCTAGGATTAGAAAATTTTCTAAATTCCTAAGCGACCCAAACGGACCTATAGTAACTTGGTTAGGATTGATTTTGTAAGCACTTTAAGCCAAAAATTATATTAGTTGTAGACTCCTTTTGTGATGCAGTCATGCAGGTTTGACGATACTCAACCCCTCTGCTAATGATTTTATTGGTAATGACTGAGAACTTCAACCAACATTTTATTTTATCAAAACATAGTTGAATTGAAATATTTTTATGTACCACTTCATATATATTTCAAAATGAAAAATATAAGACTTGAGATATGTGATGTTGTTAAACATAAATAGCTAGGGAAGAATACTAGATAAGAGTATAATACCTTTGCCTATCTTACAGTTTTTTTTATAATGTGGATAACCGGTAATATTTGGTAATATATAAAATGGTCATAAAATAGCTAACAGCACAGATCATGTTATGAGGTCGGTATCTATATGTGTCTATTCTTGCAAAGAAAATGAAATCTATAGTATTAATTAAATCCCGTGAGTGTCGGATCCCGTTTTTTTTTTCGGTTTCGACACGGCACCGCATTAGTCGCGAGATTAATCTGAGTCGTCCAATTTCTTTTCGTAGATCGATTAATCTGAGCCGTCTAATTTTTTTCGAAGTTCGATCTGATGTCCCATCCCAACTACTCCTCCACGCGGCCCTCCTCTCCTCTTCACCGCCTCTTCTTCTACCAGGGCTCCCATCGTTGGATCCATCGCCTCTTCTTCTGCCAGGGCTCCTCCACCTTCACCTGCAGCCTCCTTCGCACCTCCACCTTCTCCCAAAGCCCCTTCTCTACCCCTCCTCATCTGCCATGGCTCTTCTTATGTTGCTTCCTATTAGTTGATTCGCCAACCTCATCACACCGCAAGCCCCTCCACCCGCCTGTCCTGTCGCTTCTCCTCCTCCTCTTCTAAGCCTAGCCCACCTTCTCTTGACGATGCACCTCCTCTTCTCCTGACACAATGAAAAGGGAGCTGTTCTACGTAGATTCATAGAAAGAGATGAAGAGCCTTCAGGGAGATGGAGAAGCTTTTGGGTATTATCTTTTTCTATTTTCTACCGATTCTGATTTGTTTTGTTCTTTTTTATCTTTTG
This sequence comes from Rhynchospora pubera, assembly GCA_028095005.1. Taxonomy (NCBI): domain Eukaryota; kingdom Viridiplantae; phylum Streptophyta; class Magnoliopsida; order Poales; family Cyperaceae; genus Rhynchospora; species Rhynchospora pubera. Next base: position 76,584,282 of record CM051462.1, read on the forward strand.
TACCAATTTTCAAGACAGACAAAATGGATTCATTGTTTTGTTTCAAATTAAATCTAGACCAACTCTAAGCTTGATTCGATTGAATACTGACTCTAAAATCGATTGATTTGTTTTCATCTTTTTTAATTATTCCCTTCTAATTTCCTCTACTCGCATGTCAGTGCTAAACCCAAGCAAATGGCATGTAGATCAACAGAAGGACTCGAGTCTCACATTGGCCTCTGAAAATGTGCTAAACCCTAGCCCTTCGTCTCTACTCCAGTAGTCCCTCACGCGAGGTACCTCCTTTTCTCCAATTGGAAGCCTTAAATTCAGTAATGGTGTTTTACTCTCCAGACATTACCATCACCATTATCACCATTATCAGTAGAACATTCAAATTTGAAAAACATAGTAATGGTGTTTTACTGTCCATCTTATGGGGACTAATTTTTTAATTTCTTTACTCGGTAGCACTTTTGAGCAATGTCTAGCTTCGAATCCCTCGCTCACATGTCATAATTGTAAACAAATTGCAATAACAATTATCATTTTGAAGCTCTTTTTTTAAACAAAATAAAATCTCATTTTATAAACTTAATTTCCAATTTCAGGATCAGTCTACCCTTGATCAGTCTACTTATTATGGTTTCTCACTTTCTCCTATAATTACAGTGTTGGTCTCATAGTAGACAGTCCAAAATTTATTAAAAGGCTAGCTGATCTTATTCGAAGAGTTAAGGTTAGATATGTAATTTTGCTTTGTGGTGACAAACTAAATGGAAGCGAAAGTGTTGCTATGACGAATATATCTTTTTACATGTACAATGAAATAATAGAACTTTTGTGAGAGAGAGGTTATTTTCTGGTAAAGTTTTTGGAAGAGGTACTATTTTTATCTTTTGCATTACTTGATTTCTTTCTTTTGTTTTTTAATGCTTTTAATAAATCCATATTACTATTCCAACCATTTTTTAAAATTAACAATAAGTTTTTTCTCTTAAATAGGCGAAAAGATAGAATTTGAGCCCATAAAACCTGATGTGTGGCAACTCTGATGTATACCAGTGGTACAAATGGAATGCCAAGAGGGGTTATGCTGACTCATCAAAACATCTTGCACCAGGTTCGGTCATTTTTTTTTATAATAATAATTTATGTTTCCATTTGTTGAAGCTTTCAATTTTACAGCATCACTCAGTGCAATTGGCCAATTGCACATAAACCAAACTCTTTAAGATCTGGTCAAACAAGATGGCTTATAAGCACTGACTATTTACTAATAATTAAAAAAATATGTGCAAAGGGAATTAAAGTTGGTTTAGTTGTTTTCATAATTAGGAGAATGTGTAAATTGGCAAATTATACAAATAATAGGGTACCAGCATGTGTTCAAAACAAGCTTTAACAAAAATATATTATAAAAAAAGATTAGAATTTAAAAAAGAGTGGTGCTGGTAAAATATCATGTGGAGCATGTGTCTGTTTTCAATGCAAATTGATAGTTGACAAAATAGTAAGAATATTTTGCAAATGAATGTTAGAAATTGTGGAAATGTTTACTAACCAATATTAGATAATGATATAGTAATGGCCTAAAATTGCATACTTAATTTACAACCAGGTGGCTCATCATAATGAAAATTCAGATGTTGGGTATGACTTTGATAAAGAAGAGATTAATTTACTACAATTTTGTGATTTTTCTTCCTTCTACTTTTGATTTACGAAGATCCTTAGGACCCGCTTAGGTTCTTGAACAGTTGGCCATCATCTCCATACTCTTCTCCAAGGTACAGAACTTGAGTTCCTAATTCCTATTGATATGATTTATGACCTAAATTATAATCCGAAATGTATTTGCAGTCAAAATATGTTTTCTCTCTTATAATTTATAATATATCAAAGTTCTCAATTATTTTTCTACCGAGTCTTATTAGTGAAATTTAAGCTAAAAATGGTTTACTTTATAGAATCACACACATGCTCATCAACAGCATAGAAATTAAATTGGTAGCAAGACAACTAGATGTCATTTGATTTCTTTTCAATGTTTATTTGAAAGAAAAATGGTTTTTCTTATATTTATCCTCAGATTATTGAGCTATAGTTGGATCTGACAACCTTTTTTCTTACCTTTTTCTATTGTCCAGGAAATAAAATTGAGACAACTTTGGAGGAAATATGAGAAATTATATTTAAAATTGAGTTGATCATTACTACGAGCTTAGTCATAGAAAAGGTTTCTATCTTGCTTATTACGTCAATCTTCAATGTGCTTACTCTCCCTGGGGTTATCTAACTGGTAATGTGGTGAAATACTGCTGTATGTTATTTTGTATGGTTAGGTGCATAAAGGTGACGGCAATTGCTGTTTATATCAAGGGCACTGAAACTGGTAAATGTTTATATGCACTCAAAGTTTACACCTATTTTTCTCTAATTCATTTGTCTCCAATTTCTAATCTTTTAAAAATTTTAGATCTTGACATTTAGGATTTGGATGTTTTGAACTATAACATAGTAAGAACAATAGGAAAAAAGAATGTAATATTTGATGTTCAATTCTCTTTGTTAAAAACAACTTAGTTAGAGATAATAAAAAAAAGTTCTATTATGTCCCCGATGTAGGACAAAATGTGGGTGTCTATTTAAGGGATATCAAGAAGTCTCTACGAAGTTAATTTAAAAATCATATCTGATTACACGAAATTGAGTAGACAGAGCATTAATTTAAAATTTCATCTTATTTCAGTTTCAATGGATATAGATAAGAAAGAGGCATTGGTTTATAAATAAAAATTGTTGAAGAATAATAAATGCTAACAAAGTAGACAATTTCAAATGAGAATTGGAAAATGAAAAGCCACGATCAGATATACTTATATAGCGTCTGCAAAAAAACAAGCAAGGTGCAATTTAATTGATCAATTTTATCTTTTTTATTTCTGGCTTGATAATAGATTTTTAGAAATTAAAAGGCGGCGAAGCCGCCTTCCCCCACCTAGTTATAATTAGAGCAATGCAATTAAGGATTATTTGTAGAAGTGTCGAGATTTTGGATAGTTAAAAATAATTGATGACAAAATACCCTCAACAGGTGAGAAATACCATCAGTATATTTGCACATAAGAGAAATTATATTTATTTATTTTTCATGACAAGTTTTAATTGAACACAGGTTGCCAATAAGTAAGAGCAACTTCTTATCATGTTCTAATCTGGGGCTTAAGATCAACGATGAATTTAATGGTTCGTGTATTAGATTCTATTTTCCTATTGTAATTTATTTTCTCTTTTATTTTCCTTGGATTCTTTAATTCTTCCTAATAAGAGAATTGAAGAGATGTTTCTACTTATCTATTTTTTTTTCTGGACAATTTGAGCAGTTGGTTGTACATGTAAGAAAAGTAAAAAAAAACAACACTTGAACACAGAGATTTTAACGAGGTTCAGCACCAACTTGGTGCCTACGTCATCACGCACACACGCCTTTCTCTTCTTTATTGATTTTCTGGTTAAATTGTTACAATGGAGGAGGATTATTAATAGAAACTTTTCTAGAGACCTTAGCTTCTTTCCTATTAATTACCCATTTAATTTCCTTCCTTTTCATGGAGTCGTTTATGCTTTACAGGGCAGGAAAGGAAAAACAATATTAAACAAAATATATTTTCTTATAAGAAACAAAAAGAACTATAATGTCTTTCTTTCTTTTCAAAAAATAAAGCCACGGACCACCATGAAAACATTTCAAAATTCTCCTACTAATTTACCAACACTCATTTCTATCCCATCACATACCAATTCGAGTTGTGCCGCATCAAGTTTACGTTTCCTGTTCCCAGCTTCCATCGCCAAATCCTTATCCACCCCTTTGTTTTTTTTCCCTCAATCTCTGACCCAAAACATCCACTATCACATCACCAATTCTGACTCATGCGACCGCCGCTTCATACTCCAGTGAATCATCGGCACAACGCATTCTAATTCTAACCAACTCCTCTTGCAATTGATGCTATTGTGCTTCCAGCAAAGGTTACTACGTGCAGCCCCACACGTGCGACCGATGAATAGATATATTGTCAAGGTGGTTAGTAGACCATGCAGAGAACCTTCGCGTGTATAATATACTACGAACTAAAAGTATTTGGTTTTTTCGGCCAATTATTTTTGTAATAGGTTTGTTCAGATGAGGTGTTTGCGGAAATGCCTTAAAGAGATTGTCATGCTCAATTCAACCATGAGACCATACGCTTGTTCTGTTGCTTCACCAAACTTCACGCCGTTAGTACCAAACTTGACGTACTGTACATATTGTAGGCTGATTGCCTGATTCCCAATACGCAATAGGTTCGGATTGCCATTTGTCAATAGCACCTTTTTTTAAAAAAAACAAGCCTTTCCTATATTATTTTCCTATATATTTATCTTTGTATAAAATGAAAAAACATGTGGTTTCTAAGTTTCCTTGTTGCAGCGTATTTTGCTCAAATACACAAAACTCTGTTTCTATTGGAAAAAAGATGCCTGACGTTGTTTATCTACACATCCGATCGGATGAAAAGGTCATAAACGTCGCACAGCATGTAGATTATTAACTGTAAGTTCATTTGAATATCTTAATTTGGGGCTAAGTTTAACCAGGTCAAAATTAAAAGGTCATAAACGTCGTTTCATTATTTAGTATCTTTAAGGACAACAAATTGATATTGTTCTCTTTTCTTTTCTTTTCTTTCCTTTGGAAATAAGTGGGTTGAAATCCCACCACATTCCATTATACAAAGTGAGAAAATTTAACAATTAATCTTGTTTCTGTTAGATTATTTGACCATTTGGCACTGGAACGCCCTGTTTCTGTGGTCTGGGACGGCCCGTCCTAATTCTGGGGCGGCCCGGTCCAGACACTGCGCAGAGAGAGACACGTTCTAAGTCTAGAACGGCCTAGTCCAATGCACTGGGACGGCCCGTCCTAATTCTGGGACGGCCCGGTCCAGACTCTGCGCCATATTAAGGAAATAATCTATTTTTGGTGGGTTGTTTTTGCTTGGTCTCCAAGTCATTCAGTTATATGGTAATAGGCTAAACGTGGCTGTAAAGAAAAGCCAGATTTGGTGCAGGGATGTGTTGCCTTTTATAGGTGGTAATATTTAGAAACATTGCCTAATTATGATGGTTAATTATAGCATTGTTTGGAGGCCAAGAAGCCTTTGGCTCTCTATATATAAAGGGGTTGGTCCCCAAGGGACAAGACATCCACGAAACATACTGCATACATGTGTTGAAAGCAGTATTTTCTGCCTCCCTCTCTATTCCTCCATCAAATAGCTTGAGAAGGTGCTCTAAGTTCAGGCAAAGAGTACCAAGGCGAGTCTTGATCCTTTGGAAGACCTTTTCTCCTGTCTTGGGTGTCAACAACAAGAGAAAATAAGAAGTATACACGTTAGGAGACATCAACAAGTGCTCAACATCAAGCTTCAGGCCATATCAATGGAATTAGGTAAGCTTCCGCTCATGATTTAGTTTTCTGGTGTATTGGAACGGTTCGGTCTATGACCAGGACGGTCCGTTCCAACTACTGATTCTGCGAGTTCATATTTTCTGGGTTGCTTATTTGTATTGCTAGAATTGTTTATTCCCTTTGGCTTTAAAGCAAACCCAACAAGTGGTATCAGAGCCACTCGTCGTGAGCCAGTAGCATGACACATAAGTTTGGATTTAATTGAAGTGTTTGAATTGATTTGGTGAGATTGAAGATCTGATCTGAACTGGAATTAGTTTTCTGGCGCTGCAGACTGGGGCTGTCCGGTCCAAGTTTGGGACGGCCCGTCCTAGTGGTCTGGGGCGGCCCGTTCCAGATTTTTTCTGCACTTTTCCTGAACTGTTTTCTGAACTGTTTCTGAAGTATCTGACATTTAGACGGTCCGTTTCATGGCTCAAACGGACCGTTCCATTAGTTTTTGGATTGTTTTATGATTTGTTGATTGAGATTTGTGCCAGAATTGTCATTTGAAATTGCAATTGCTTGAAAAGATTTTGAAAATTAAGTTAAAGTTTTGAAAATTCTAAATCGTTTAAAATCTGACCAAATTGGATGATTTAGATTTAGAATAGATTGTCAGGTTAGGAGAGAAATCATTAGGGTTTCTCGACCTAGATTAGGACGACATCTATCTACTTCTCTGCGGTTTTCAAACGGACCGTCCTAGAACTGGGGCGGACCGTTCCAGATTAAATTTTTGGTTGCAAACTGCTTAGGTATTGATCAGATCTTAAGGGGTCGGTCCGTTCCACTACCAGGACGGTCCGTTCCAGAACCAGAATTGTTAGGTTTTTAGCCAATATTCAGGTTGTTTGTACTGGTTAGGTACAAATAACGGTTTATGCATCCCTCCTCTTCTTTTCTCTGCAGTGGTTTTCATTAGTAAGAGCTGTAAGTGTTGGGTTACACCATGTTGTCATGAGGACAAGTTCTGCCGCAGAAAATAAGGTCGGCGCCTAAGTGTCCATATGACCCTGACCTTTTCTGGGAATCTTGCCTGGATGTGGTGTAATTTCAATGGCTGCTGGCTGAACGGGAGACCACCGCTTTCTTTTCTTACCTTAATATGACCATACTGGACTGTATGGTCATATCTCTCTTTGGTTCTCTTCTGATCTATTTAGGACGGACCGTTCTCTCACCAAAACAGTCCGTTCCAGGTTTGTTGGTTTGTATGTATTCCATACGATTCAATAAGTGTATACCTTAGGGTTTGCAACTAGGTCCTAAGTCTTTATCATCCTAGGTCAGTATTTAGTTAAGACTTTTGATATTAGGATTGATGTGCATAATGAAAAGTCTAGGTTTAGGTATACTTTAAGTCTAATATAAAGGTAACTTGAGTTGTATTTGAGAATTGAACCAATATTAATATCATCCCGCCAAAGTGGGCTCTCATATTAATGGTTGTTTCAAAGTCTCAAATACAAAGTGTATTAAGGTACATGTAACTTTTTAATTATGAATCGGCCCAAAGGAAGGACATAATTTAAAAGGCTATATGTGTAATGTTTTGGTAGAATCAAATGGGTAATGAATATAAGGTTTTACGTATAATTAATTAATCGGCCCAAAGGAAGGTTAATTAATTGATATGTTATGAATCATTACATTTGATACTACACCTAGTTGATTGAAGTTTGCTTGGAGACTCCAAAGAGCACTTGCAAATGAATAAAGACTAGTAGATGGGATTTGGACCTTTGTATTTTGTGATTTAACTTATACATTATGGTTATTAATATTAGTGTATTTTGTCTTTGGTTTATTTTAGCAAATATTCCAGCTAGCATTAACAGCATACCGTTGTTGACTGGTTCCAACTTTAAGGAATGGAAGGAGAACTTAATGATAGTTCTCGGTTGTCTAGATCTTGACCTTGCATTTAGGGAGAAGAAACCATCTGAGATTACTGCTAAGAGCAGGCAACAACACATTCAAAGTGCAGCTCAGTGGGGACGCTCCAATCGCATGGGCATTATGATCATCAAGAAGACAATCCCAGAAGCATTCAGGGGTACCGTTTCTGATTCCGATGAGGCTATGGCATGCTTGGAAGAAATTGAGAAGAGATTTGCCATGAATGAGAAATCGGAGATTTGTACATTCATGGCAAGACTCACCTCTATGAAGTATAATGGGAAAGGCAACATTCGTGAGTACGTTTTGGAAGTGTCTAATCTTGCTTCAAAGTTACAAGCCCTTAAGTTAGACATATCTGAAGAAATTCAGGTGTGTCTAGTGCTTAACTCTCTCCCTAGTCAGTATAACCATTTCAAGGTTACTTATAACTGCACTAAGGACAAGTGGACTCTAAACGAACTGATTTCGCATCTAGTTCAAGAAGAGGAAAGGTTGAAGCTTGATAAGACACATAGTGCTAACGTTGCCTCCACTTCCAAGAATAAAGGGAAGAAGAAACAAAACAATAATAAGGCTGCTAATTCAGAGTCAAAGAAGGAACCCACTAAGGGGAAGACTGGCAAGAAGCCAAAGAATCCAAATGGGTGTTTCTTCTGTGGCGAAGAGGGACACAAGAAGACTGACTGCACAGGCTATATAGCTTGGCGCAAGAAGAAAGGTATGTCTCTCTCTTTGGTTTGTTCAGAAGTTAATTTAACTTCAGTACAAAAGGATACTTGGTGGATTGATTCGGGTGCTACAACTCACATAAGTATCTCTATGCAGGGTTGCCTGAACTGCCGAAAGCCAAATGATGGTGAAAGATACATCTATGTGGGCGATGGCAAGAAGGCACAAGTTGAAGCTATTGGGCATTTTAGATTGTTACTTAAGACTGGATTGTATTTAGATTTATATGAGACTTTTGTTGTACCGTCTTTTAGACGAAATTTAGTTTCTATTTCTGTACTAGACAAGTTTGGTTACTCTTGTTCTTTTGGAAATGGAAAATTCAGTTTATCTCATAATTCTAAATGCGTTGGATCTGGTTTTCTTTCAGTTTATGACAATCTATATTCTTTGGAAACTATTGCTTCATATAATGAAAACTTGCATACAAGTACTAGAAGTGTTAAGCGTAAATTAACTCATGAGAATTCAGGTGCACTTTGGCATAAGCGTTTAGGTCACATTTCTTTAAAGAGAATTGAAAAGCTTGTGCAAAGTGACATACTCGATCCTTTAGACATGACAGATTTAGGCCCATGTGTAAGTTGTGTTAAAGGAAAACAAACCAAGAAAAGAAGATATGATGCCAATAGAACGAGTGATGTCTTAGAACTGATTCATACGGATATTTGTGGACCATTTCCTACACCTACAAGGAATGGTCAAACTTACTTTATCAGTTTCATAGACGATTGCTCAAGATTTGGTTATCTATATCTATTAAGTGAAAAAGCGCAAGCTTTGGACGTGTTCAAATCATTTAAGGTTGAAGTTGAGTTACAACTCAACAAAAGGATTAAGCAAGTCAAATCTGACCGTGGTGGTGAATACTATGGTAGATATGACGGTTCAGGTGAACAACGTCCAGGGCCTTTTGCTAAGTTTCTAGAGGAAAATGGCATTGTCCCTCAATATACCATGCCAGGATCGCCTAGCATGAATGGAGTAGCTGAAAGGCGAAACAAAACATTGAAGGATATGGTTAGGAGTATGCTTAGTCATACTAATTTGCCAAAATCTCTTTGGGACGAAGCGCTTAAAACAGCAACCTATTTGCTTAATCGTGTACCAACTAAGGCAAATAACAACAAAACTCCCTATGAGATGTGGACTGGTAGGAAACCAAGTCTACAACATTGTCGTATTTGGGGATGTCCAGCTGAAGCTCGGCCGTACAGGCCAAATGAGAAGAAATTGGACGAAAGGACAGTTAGTTGTTATTTTATTGGATATGCCGACGTTCTAGGGGTTACAAGTTTTACGATCCCACTAATAGGAACATATTTGAGACGATTATAGCTAAGTTCTTTGAGGATGTTTTGGTTGTGGGGGGAGATATGACACATCAGGATATTATCTTTGAGAAGGAAACAAGCACTGATCTTCAAACGGACCGTGACATGGCTGAAACGGACCGTTCCAGGATTGGAACGGACCGGTCTGAAGTTGAAACGGAACGGTTGATCATAGATACAGTGCCCAGCATTGAAACGGACCGTTCCAGGACTGGAACGGACCGTCCCAATACTGAAACGAACCGTTTCATTCAAGAAATGGATCCTGTTCCAGATGCTATGGACTTAGACTCTGGAAATAATCAAGTTGAAGATAATAGTGTCATTGAACAACTACAAACACCTCAAGAACTTGTGCCTAGGAGATCCACTAGAGAGAAAAGACCAGCAATACCTAATGATTATGTGGTCTATCTCCAAGAACATGAGTTTGACATTGGGATGATAGAAGATCCTCGTGATCTTCGTCAAGCTTTGGACAGACCAAACTCACAAAAGTGGATCGATGCCATGAATGAAGAAATGAAGTCCATGTATGACAATGATGTATGGGACTTAGTACCATTACCAGAGGGAAAGAAACCTATTGGTTGCAAATGGATATTTAAAACCAAAAAGGATTCTAAGGGTAATGTGGAAAGGTATAAGGCACGTCTTATTGCTAAGGGCTTTACTCAAAAAGAAGGTATTGATTACAAAGAGACTTTCTCTCCAGTTTCATCGAAAGACTCTTTTAGGGTGATCATGGCACTTGTGGCACATTTAGATCTTGAGCTTCATCAAATGGATGTTAAGACCGCGTTTCTCAATGGTGACATTGATGAAACCATCTATATGGTGCAACCACCCCACTTTGTATCGGATGATCCAAAGAAAATGGTTTGCAAACTTAAGAAATCCATTTATGGGCTCAAACAAGCGTCTCGACAATGGTATTACAAATTTCATCGAGTGATTCTCTCATTTGGTTTCGAGAGTAACCCGGCGGATGATTGTATATATCACAAGTTCAGTGGGAGTAAATATTCTTTCTTGGTTTTGTATGTAGATGATATACTGCTTGCCACAAATGATAAGGATATGTTGCATGAAACTAAGAAATTTCTATTTAGGCATTTTGAAATGAAAGATCTTGGTGAAGCATCATACGTGTTAGGCCTTAAGATACTTAGAGATCGTTCTCAAGGTATTTTGGGCTTATCACAAAAGGCCTATATCGATCAAGTACTCAAGCGGTATGATATGGAAAACTGCAAACCAACAGAGACCCCTGTTGCTAAAGGGGACAAGTTTAGTCTTGAACAACGTCCCAAAACACAGTTGGAAAAGAAGCAAGTAATGGACAATAAGTATGCCTCCATTGTTGGAAGTATAATGTATGCCCAAGTGTGTACACGTCCAGACATTGCTTTTATTACAGGAATGCTAGGCAGGTATTTGCACAATCCAGGTGTTCAGCACATTAAGGCAGCCAAACGAGTTTTGAGATATCTTCAAAGAACCAAAGACTTTGCACTAACGTATCGGAGATCAGATAGGCTGGAGGTCATAGGATATTCTGATTCTGATTTTGCGGGATGTCAAGATAGCTTGAAATCAACCACAGGGTTCATCTTCATGATGGCAGGTGGAGCTGTTTCATGGAAAAGTGCCAAACAATCCCTAGTGGCATCTTCTACCATGGCAGCAGAATGTGTGGCTTGCTATGAGGCATCATTGTTTGGAACATGGTTGCGAAATTTTGTCACTGGGCTGCGTGTAGTGGACTCCATCCAGACTCCACTAAGGATTTTCTGTGACAATAACTCGGCAGTCATGTATGCTAATAACAACAGAAGCTCAGCCAACTCGAAGCACATCGACATCAAGTTTCTGTCTGTTAAACAAAAGGTTGAGAATGACGAATTGTCAATCAAGCACATTGGAACAAACTCAATGATAGCGGATCCACTTACTAAAGCACTAATACCCAAGCAGTTTCTGAAACATGTAACTGATATGGGTGTAATTTCAGTTCATGATTCTAGGCTTTAGTGGGAGTTTTGTTCAGTGGGAGTGCTAGATTAGATGATGGTTTTAGTTTATTCAGTTTATTCAGTGTATTATGTAATGAATATTTCTGCAGAAATGAATAAAGTTTCAGCTTTCAGATTCAGTTTTAGTTTCGTTCTCAATTTATTTAAGTTGACCTCACTTCAGTTTTGGGTGACCAATAAAGTTGGAAATAGACACGTGACAGTCACACTTACGTGTATTTTCCACACCACTTATACACATTTTAATTCAATGTCATTCATTTATAATGATATTATGATCATTGTGAGTTTAGTTGCGACGGCTTTATAGGATTAGAGACTTGTAAATGCTATAATGTAACGAATGCTTCCTTGATCTTCTATTATTATGAATGATGGACGAAATTAAAGGCACCAAGTTTATTTACCATTAAATTATGAGCTCATTAAGTTAAGGACATTGGATAACACTAAGCATATAGCCCAAGTGGGAGATTGTTAGATTATTTGACCATTTGGCACTGGAACGACCTGTTCCAGTGGTCTGGGACGGCCCGTCCTAATTCTGGGGCGGCCTGGTCCAGACACTGCGCAGAGAGAGACACGTTCTAAGTCTAGAACGGCCTAGTCCAATGCACTGGGACGGCCCGGTCCAGACTCTGCGCCATATTAAGGAAATAATCTATTTTTGGTGGGCTGTTTCTGCTTGGTCTCCAAGTCATTCAGTTATATGGTAATAGGCTAAACGTGGCTGTAAAGAAAAGCCAGATTTGGTGCAGGGATGTGTTGCCTTTTATAGGTGGTAATATTTAGAAACATTGCCTAATTATGATGGTTAATTATAGCATTGTTTGGAGGCCAAGAAGCCTTTGGCTCTCTATATATAAAGGGGTTGGTCCCCAAGGGACAAGACATCCACGAAACATACTGCATACATGTGTTGAAAGCAGTATTTTCTGCCTCTCTCTCTATTCCTCCATCAAATAGCTTGAGAAGGTGCTCTAAGTTCAGGCAAAGAGTACCAAGGCGAGTCTTGATCCTTTGGAAGACCTTTTCTCCTGTCTTGGGTGTCAACAACAAGAGGAAATAAGAAGTATACACGTTAGGAGACATCAACAAGTGCTCAACATCAAGCTTCAGGCCATATCAATGGAATTAGGTAAGCTTCCGCTCATGATTTAGTTTTCTGGTGTATTGGAACGGTCCGGTCTATGACCAGGACGGTCCGTTCCAACTACTGGTTCTGCGAGTTCATGTTTTCTGGGTTGCTTATTTGTATTGCTAGAATTGTTTATTCCCTTTGGCTTTAAAGCAAACCCAACAGTTTCATCAACCTAATCTATAGTTTATAGATTAAAAAAATATTAAATGACTATATTCTTTCATTATGTAAAAAATATGGCATTATTTGGTTTTAGTAGTACTTTCTTAATATTTAATTTTTTTTTATAATACTTATTTTTCATCTTTCCGAAATAAATACAAAACAATCCTAATCCTAACTATATTAAATGGCTGTATGCCTTGCATTGTTACATATGGTTAAAATTAGAAATTATGACAGAAATTGAATAAGTGGGAGCATTGAAAGATAGTCGCCGTGTTCCGTAATGCGTTGATGGACAACAGGACAAGTCGAATATAATAATAAATTTTATAAAAAACTTTTACGAAAATATTCTTTTTTTATATTAAATAGAGAGAAATAATTTGAGAAAGTAAATTTTGAAATGAAGGATAACCAAGCATAAAATTTTATGTGTAGTACACTAGTATGGTACTTTTGTAGAAAGATCTAAGCTAATTTGTAGTATGAAATTTATTCTTTATTTAGTCCTTTAATCTTCAAAAAATTATTTAAAAAAAAAAAATACAAATCTCAAAACCCTCCGATAGATTTTTGGATAATCAAAGTAGTGTAGAAGAAAGGAGTTAGTGAACAAATTTAAAAATAAATTTCAGGTTTCATGTGATATTTTTGTTAATAAGATAAAATAGCTGGTAAAAATTGGAAAGCATCCACGACTAATCGACTGTTTGGCCCCAAGAATGGATAAGCTTGGCTAAACTCGGAAAGGCCAGTGGAGATTATGGAAGGAAATCACAAAACCACAATTCACTACGCGAAATTTCGGTTTCTGTAACGGTTAATAAAAGACATTTGTAACGGTACACGAAACGTTACTGTAACCCCGTTACAGAATGTCTAATAACCGTTACAGTAGCCCCCTCTTCTATAACAGTTATTATGTAATAACCGTTATGATATTGTGGACGGAACATGTACGATATTTGGAGAACATCTGTAACGGTTATTAGATAATAATTGTTACAGAAGCCAGTTTTCTGTAATGGTTATTATTTAATAACCGTTATGGTATTGTGGACGGAACAGGTACAGTATTTGGGGAACATCTGTAACGGTTATTAGATAATAACTGTTACAGAAACCAGTCTTCTGTAACGGTTATTAGGTAATAACCGTTACATATAATGTTTATAATAAAAAAAATGAAATTATAATATTATGTAACGGTGATTCCTTAATAACCGTTACAAATTTCCTTTTTATTTTTTGGGTTTCTCTTGTTTGATTGGCTAGCCCAATTTACTAGCCGAATTGGTACTAAATTGGTACCCAATTTACATTAGATAACACATGCAGCATATATATATATCACAAAGCACACATATCTAAAACATATATATATAATCATGAATATCACACAAACAATAAACAAAATATTTATATATATCACAAGTATCATATCAAACATGCAAGTCATCAAATAATACCCCTTGCAGGAAGTTCATAACTTCTGTCACGATACCATCAATCATTTTTTTGTTGTATGGTACTCCAACCGGCTCGATCGTCTGCATATTATGATAAACAAGTCAAAAATATTATTAGTTAGATAATGAAATTCTAAAATCTAATTGTTTGATCAAATGTTATTAGTTAAAAGAATAAGTTACTTACATGAGGTATTTCCTGAATTCCTATCCAACAAGATAATTTGTTTTTATGACGAGTATTGTGAAATATCCATATTCTGTGCTTCCCTTTTGTATAATTAATAATAGATAAGTTTAAAATTCAAATAATTAAAACATACATAAATTTAAAATTCAAATAATTAAAACACAATAATATTCAAACATGAATTCATACAAAATAACATAAACTTCAAATTACATAGATAAAGTTCACACAAAATAACATAAATATAACTTTATTAATTTCTAAGACAATTCAACCCTAATTTTTCTTCTCTTCTTTAACCTCCTTATTCTCCTCCTCCTCCTTATTCTCTCTAGATCCCTCATCTATTTTAACTCCTATACTAAAATTAGGACTTCTTTCACAGTCTGGAGGGAGACGACGTACAGCCGAGACAACCCTTCTTTTGGGAGGTTTGTAAAACGGGACCCTTTTTGACACCACCTTATTCACGTTTTGATCCTTCTCCATCTAATTTATATTTTAAATAAATTTCTTAACTCCTTATCCATAATCAATTTTAGTAATAATATTTACATATTAGCCCTAAAACAGCCCTAAATTAAACATATTAATCCCTAAGACATTACCAAATTAAGCATTTAAGCCCCTATTAAATCAATTATTTGCATTTCAGTTCCTATTAAATCCATCAAAAAATACTCCAAATCTGGGAGCCTTTACTACAGTATCTTTTGATGACGTCAGCAAATCAATATCGACGGTCTATTCCAACGATCAGATTCGTTGTTTTCTCCGCTATCGATACGCTCAAAGAACTCTCTTTCAATTATATTCTCCATGACCGCCGCGCTCTCTCTTGCCTCCTATCTCTGTCTCATCTCCTCTTTTCTTTCACCAAAACAAAAATAAAAGTGATTGGGGGAGAAAGAGAAAGCGCGGACAACGAAGATGGCGGATGAGGAGGAGGTTACTCAGATAGACGTCTTTATCCGTTGGATTCGACACTCTCGATTCTTCTATACACATGGTTGTGTATGGAGCGAGGAACCTCTCTCTCACCCCTTCTTTCTCATCGCCCTATCTGGCCAAAAAAAAAAAATAGGCAAGCTTAGCAAGGAGGAGATATTGCCACTATCCGTTGGGAAAAAAATTTGCAAGCTCAGCAACCTAAACCAATGAGTTGTGCTATCTCTTTTCAACCGTACTTGGTCTCATGACAAGCCTCCTTAGTTCCCAGATGGTAATTTCAGTTCCACTCTAACTTCTATTATTTTGATCTCGATTAATTTTGGTGAAATTTTGTGATTCTCTTCAAATTTTGATTTATCAATTTTGTGATTCTCTTTATTTGTTTCAGAGATCAGATTTATCAATTGTCTGTAATATTCAAAGTTAATGTAGCAATTTTTATCTCACAAATGCCAGATTAAATTAGATATCCCCAAATTCTAAAGAAATTATTCGTTCTCAGTTTAAACTTGGTTGATTTTTAGGATTTTCTATAAAAAACACAAATTTGAATCTGGTTAAACGAATTGGATTGGGCATGCATTAATTTGATGCTTGCATCAACTTCCCATGGTCATTAGATAGGTTTATTTTCATGTGTAGACTAAACAAAATTGCAATAACATGCATGTCGTTTTGTGATTTTTCTATTTTTAGGTGAATCAGATATAAATTGTTTTAATTTAGGATGATAGATGGGTCAGCTTAGTTGATTTGAATAAAAAAATTGTGACTGTAACCCTTTTAGCTACTGGCTAAACTCTGTACTTCTACTTTTAATAAAAAGATGGAGAATGGATCTCCATTTTTTCCTCAAAAAAAAAAAAAATTGTGACTGATGATTTTAATTTTGTGCAAACCTGAAATAAAAATGTCTGATAATATCCAGTCAGCAGTTAAATTATAGAATGCAATTTTTTTATCTATATATTTCCTATTACCATTTGTTTCTCTCACCTGAACTATAGTTGTTCAATTTGTGTCTAGCAGGTATTGCGCTGGACCATGGTGAGAGCACTTGGCTGAGGTGAAGTTAATCCTTGCTTAAAATGTTCGCTTCGGGTATAACTATACTGTAAAGTTATCAACAATATTAATTGTCTGCTTTTTCTCATTGTTTGGGCTCTTCTATTGTTATTTTCCTATTTGTAGGTTGAGTGATTCTCTTTTGTGTCATTCTAAATGATTTTTGCTCATTTTTTGGTTCATTGCCTAAAAAAATAGGTCATGCAGACTTGACATTGTATCTTACAAATTTAAAATATACAATGGTTTTTAATTGTGGGAGAAAAATGAAAGAAATAACCTGAAGAGCCCAATTCTTAATGGCACCAAGGTAATTACCGAGATGTACTGATCTAGTATGAACGCCAGAAACGACCCTTTTCCTATAATGGACAATCACATTCAAAAATTATAATGAAAAACGTAACTTATGTTCTTTCAGGCATTGTGTCGAGCACATCGTATGCAACCCGAAACAAAAAAAATTGCAGCAACATGTTACCTCCTTTGTTTTGGGTGTTGACGAAGCATCTGAGACCTCAGCCTGTGACACCAAAGAGAGGCATAAGAGCGAACTGCCAAGCTAAAACTTATGCGTGAAAGAAATACTTGTACTAATAGTAATGATCCTCAATGTGCATTTATCCTTAGTAATGATCCTCCTAGAAAGAAACACTTATGCGTGAAAGAAATACTTGTACTAATAGTAGTGGTAGGATTACAAAAATATCTTAAAACTTAAATTACAATACTTGTACTAATGAGTAAGAAGTGGTAAGAATCAGATATATATGTCCACCTTCTTTAGAAGTACTTAAGTTATGTGATTTTCATCTTTTTACAGATGCCAAAAGGACATTCAGGTCGATTCTTATCATCAACAGATAATTAATTTTAAACAAAGAAATATAAAGATTCATTGATGTTAAAATTCATGAAAATTCTAAAAATCAACGTTTGTCTATGCTGTCTATATTGCATGAGCAAGTTAGGTCAAAGGAAGAAGAAAAACAATATTGCATGTGCAATCTGTTTCATAAAAGATCATCTAAAATTGATATTAAGTAATCAATTATCAATTATACAATAAAAGAACATATTGTACCTGAAACAAAAGGCCTTGAAAATGTCAGAACTCAGAAGATTCCAAAGGAGATATTGTACCTATAAATTCCAGATTATAAAAAGACTATAGTCTTAGCAAATAGTTTTAAAAGGAGATATTTTTTTTTTACCTCATCTTGCCTGATGTATCCTGTTTGTCTCAAGTTGTACAATTTAAATGCAACTGCATGTAAAAAGTATAATTAGTATCTCAAAGTTACCAAGGCTTAACAAAAACTGGGAAAAAAGACAAAGTATGAGATGAACTGCTCAGAGTGATATTTTTTTATCTGAGAAAACAGAGCTGATACAGATTTAATTAATCGATTTTTACTTGCCTGCATGCTCAAATTCAGGAGACCAAATAGGGTTAAAAATAAAGGTGGCATTGAAAGTTTAAACATGGTTGAGCTCTTGAGGAGGAAAAAAAGGATAAATGAATTGTACATTGCCCAATAAAAATACTTTTTTTTTGTTTTTGTGTAGGAAAGAATACCAGTTGTACTAATATGATTTGGATAGTGAAATGGACATCCTAATGCAAGTTGGAACATGATCTATCTCAGGTCAGTGTACACCAAACAAAATTAGGTAAATGTGAAGGTTTGTACATGAAATTTTATCTTCTTCAGAAGCCTTAGGGTGAAAGACACTCAATAATCGCACAAATTCGCCAAACTCAATAACACCATGCCTTTTTACATCAAATAAATCAAACACCTACAGAAATAAATTAAGAGTACAAAAGTACTTTAACAGAAAGGTCAACAAATTCAAGAGGAGAAAATACAGAAAATTTCTTACTCCGCCAGCATAGACGTTTTGCTTATTGCGGTTCCCGAACAAAGCAAGCTGAAAATCTTCCTAAAATATCAAGTAGGAAACAAATAGAGAAAAATAAATAAAAAATATTAGAGTTCTTTCCCTTATCATTGTAAGTAGTTCTGGACAGATTTTGTTTGTAAGATCAACATTTGTCTGTCAAGTACTGAACTCAGGATTTTACCACTTTTTGGTTTAAGAAAATTTTATTAAGCACAGTAGCAGGAAGTAGAAGTAATACCTTGTGAATTTTCGCGTTGACTTACAACTTCCTGAACAGCTGATACAATATTTCCACTTCATTCACAAAAGCTGTCAATTACCCACAAAATTTCACATTAACTACGGATATGCTGTATGGAACTCGTGAGGAGAGAGAGAGAGAGACCTCAATCGAACTGAAAGTGAAGAGATTGTCGCCAATCTGTATGGAATTGGGTAGAGAAAGGAAGCAATTCTTGCTCCTGTACATGAAATCAAGGAGAAGAACAACAGTTGCAACAATAGAAGCAAAGACAGGAGCGGTAGCAGCAGTCGTAGACTCGTAGTAGAAGTAGCGGAATCTGGAATTAGGGTTTGCGCGAGAGAATAGAAGAGGGGGGAGGGAGCGTGAATGCTCTTTTTCCTTTTCTGCGATTTTCTATTTTTAGGGGAGCGAAAATTAAAGGGGCTAGGTTAAGCGCTGCACAAAACAAAAAAAAGGCCAAAATAATATATGGTGAAGCTGGGATTCGAACTCGAGATGCGAAGCTACGGAAATTTGTTAACTACCAATCCACCGCCCTGACTTATTTGTGTGAAAGGTCG
This sequence comes from Rhynchospora pubera, assembly GCA_028095005.1. Classification (NCBI taxonomy): domain Eukaryota; kingdom Viridiplantae; phylum Streptophyta; class Magnoliopsida; order Poales; family Cyperaceae; genus Rhynchospora; species Rhynchospora pubera. Next base: position 76,603,458 of record CM051462.1, read on the forward strand.
ACTCCTTTGTAGAAATAGCAATCGGAACCGTACATCATATTGATCAATGGTTTATAATGATGCTAACAAAATTGTTTTGACCCCTTTGTGTGAAAAACCCTGACCTTGCTAAGGGTGCTTTATAAGTAGTAGAGATAGTTTAATGATGCCTTTAGTTTTTTGTTGGCCTTTTTTGTTGAAGGTAAAAGTTGTGAGGCATATTTCTTCGATTATCTCCATTTATGCTGATAAGCTCTTGGGTTCTACCTTCAGCTATTTAGACAAAATGCGCCAAGCCTATGATGCTTCATCGAAAATTATTCTGGTAAACAATCTATTTAAATTTTTCTGTCATTTTTGCTTTTAATTTTCAGTATTTTTACCAGTTTCACTAAAAAAGGAGGCTTTTGTTGGTTAGATAATTTTATTTAATTAATATCAAGATTGGCTTTATTCATGACCAATTGAATACGAAGATAGTAATTTGAGCTACCTCCTAAGGTTTTCAAATTCATTTAAACCTGTTTGGAGGAAAATTATAAAGATATAATAAAGATATTTATTAGCCAGAAAGATTATTCTTGGCTGCATCGATACTAAAGAAACAATGTCTGAATAGGGAATCACACATTAGAAAGCTAATCTGATCCTAAATTGCCAATTTCTATCTCGATTGATCTTTATTTTGTGCTCTTGCTTTCTCATGAAGTGATCTCCATTTTATGACTGATATTTAGTTGCCCATTACGGGCCAAATAATTAATGCAGGACCAACGATCAGTTTTATCTTTGCATTTTTCTGACCAGTATATGTTACATAGAAAGTCCTTGAGAGGTAGGCTTCCCTCAACATTCAAGGGTATTTTAGGATATAAAATTGTGAAATTTCTTTAGCGTCTGAATTTTTCAAAAGTGTGTCGACAAATTGCCAATAGCCAATCTACGTCACCTGATTCAGTACACAATTCCTTAAAAAATTTTTAATACTAATTTGGAGGAATGTGTAAAAGAGACTATAAATGATAGCTCTTTCTTACATCAGTCATCCACCAGTGTAGCCCTTGGGGCCAATTGGTCTTATGGTGCTATTAGAGAATTCATTCACCTTAGTAATTAGAGCTATTCATAATTTCTTTTAAAACAAATATAGTTGAGATTACAATATATTCAAATCTAGGTAAATAAATTGCAGCATCACTTCTGATCTTACATTTTGTCTTTTGATCAATTATTTTTTTTTTCTCAGTATCATCTAATAGTGGAGAAGGACAACATGGTACTGGAGAAAGACAATTTCAGCACGATGTGAACAACAAGCAACCATGGATACTTTGTCACGTCCCGCACCGACGGGTCGCGGGGCGCGAGCTGAAACGGTATCTTCTGCATCCATCCGACGGCCCGTCAACCTACGTCGCAACAGAAAAACAAACAGAGTCAGGTACAAACCTCAGTAACCGGTTATTTAACGACGCAGCTTCTCTACATTTAATTATTATACAACAAAGTTCAATCAGATCGGATTAATCCACATAACAAATAATATATTTTACGGAGATAATCGGGTCCAGACAGTCAGTCAGTCAGAGTGGTCCCTCCCCGATGCCAGGAGGATCAGGACCGGCCCCTCCCCGAACTCAGGAGGATCAGGGCTCAAAATTCATATTCAATTCCACATCCAATTCCAAACTCCGATATCTCGTAAAATATACCAATCACAAAACAATAAACATATTCAATCAAAACCAAACGATAAATTATATCGATTCAATCAATACGAAATTAAATATAGAGAAGTCCGATTACCTGATAAAACAATCCAGAAATCAACAGATAGATCAAATTGACTATCCAATCAACTGCGACGTAGACTCGAATTTCGAACGGCCGACCGGATCAAACTTCAAATTGGATTTCAAAATCATTTATTTGGTCTCGGCATGATTTGGTTTCGGCCACAACTCAAGATAACTAAATGGTCTTGAATTATACGAGAATAATATAATTCATTTAGAGGGATTACAGGCTGCATGAAATCGGTAAGGGTAAAGTTCATTTGGAATTTGCATAACATAAAGAAGAGAGGCGGCATATGGGTTCAATAAAAGAACGAAAATGATAAACAAAACTGACACGTGTAAACTTAAGCATGAGGTGTCATCCTTTTTTTTTCCCTATTCGGTGCAAAAACACATCTATACAGTTTGAACTTTGGACCATTTATACGGTCAAAGGGTCAAAGCAAAATCTTGGTCAAAGAGTCAAAATTCATGTCAACTTAAGTCAAAGCTAGTCAAATCTCATGGGGTGTCACATACTTAGCATTTGAAATAGCATATGATTGCAATATATCTCTCGGATAATGGTTGTGATAACATTGTTTATGTTGAGGAACCTTAATCCAGTTTTGATACCTAATAAGCTGAATGGCAGCATTTTTGGAAGTTGAAGAGATGTGTTGATGTTCAGTTTATTGTTGATTAGGTAGCTAGCTTAGAAGAAGTAATTTCAGACTTAAGGTTTCATGATATTCATCCAATTGATTACCGAGAGGTTGCACTAGAACACAACGTTTTAATGTAGCCCAGTCTAATCACTTAACATTTCAAATAATCTCCATATTCATGATTGCACTATACCGAACAACATAATAACATTTATAAGTGCTAAAAAATAGTATGAAAATTACAAATTTAGCTGAAATAGTCCTTTATTGCGCGAAGCGCGATACCACTAGCAAGTTATTTGCATTTTAGCCCCTATTAAATCCATTATTTGCAATTCAGCCCCTATTAAATCCATTATTTGCAATTCAGCCCCAATTTAATTCATTATTTGCATTTCAGCTCCTATAAATCCATTATTTGCAATTTAGCCCCAATTAAATTCATTATTTACATTTCAGCCCCAAAACAGCCTCAACATTTGCATTTCAGTCCCAAAACAACACATATTTATGCAAAACAGTCCCTAAAACAGTTAAAATTATGCAAAACAGTCCCTAAATCAGATCAAATTAAGCATTTCAGTCCCTAAAACAGTTCAAATTAAGCAAAATAGTCCCTAATTTTTCATGTCAGCCTCTAAATTAGCCCCAAGCACAGTTCAATCAATACAGCCCCTAACATTTGCATTTCAATCAATTCCTACCATTTCAGTCCCTATTAAATTAAAATTTGAGAGAGGGGGGGTTTTACCTTCGAGAGAGTGTTGTCGGGAGTTTGTGGCTGTCGGAGTTGAGAGAGCGGCAGAGAGAGCTGCAATAGAGAGAGTGAGAGGGAGTCAGTGAGAGAGAGAAGAAGAGGAGACAAAGAGGGAAAGAAAGAGGAGACGAGGGAGGGAGAGGGGTTTACCTCTGAGAGAGAGAGGGGAGTTGCTGGCTGTCGGAGTTGAGAGAGCGACATAGAGAAAGGGGATCGAAGCTGTAACAAAGAGAGACAGAGAGTGAGAGGGGATCGAGCGAGGGGGTGAGAGGAGGAGGAAGAGGAGATAGAGAGGACACGAGATTTAACTTTTTCGAGAGAGAGAGGGGAACCGTTGAGAGCCGCCGAGAGCTTTTGTGTCGAGAGAGGTGCGGGAGCTTTTGTGTCGAGTGAGGCGCGAGAGGTAGGGTTTTAAGAAAGAGGAAAGTTCGAATTTGGAAAGAAGTGACGAACAGACCCCTGACAAACACGACAAGGACAATACATTTTATCATCTTCTTTCATTTTCAAATTCTCTTTAGCACAAACCATAAATTCTTCAAATCCTCTAAAAAATGTAGACGAGCATCAATTACTTGAGTACATCCACGTCGGATCCATCTGAACAATAAAATTTATGCAAATTATTACAGTTTCGGGCCAATTTGTCATATTAGGTTTTCGGTCCGGTCACCATCCTAGCTCACTCTTTGGATACTCTTTCTTATTAGCGAGCGTACGTTAGATGCAATTTGTTTTGTGAGAAAAATTCGGCAGCATTTCTCCTTATGTTCCCTGAACACGCCAACACACAATTGCTCGTGCGTACGTATCCGTGGGAACACAAGGGGAAATACCACCGAATTTTTCTCAGACAACATATTGCATCTAACGTATAACTCGCTGTCCTAAATGAGACAGATCGTATCCAAAAAGTATTACTCCCAACCGAGAGTACTATCCGAGATTAATCCCTAAAGGATTAAGCTCGGACGGACAATGATCTAAATTCAGTTGTGTTCCAGTATTTGGGTCCTATATGACAATACAAAATTCATGCCTATATATGCAAATCCTTAACAAAATGCAAATGATTCAAAAAAAGAGGAGTTTATGAAAACATACTTTCAATCGTGTGACTTCCGATCCGTTGAATCGTGTGACTTATCCGGCCGATATAAGATCTTCTCCTATTCAACGAGATCTTAAAATATATAAAAAAACATAAAATAACCATAAATTAATAAAAAAAACCGAATAAATAAGAAAAAATTGTAAAAATAAATACCTTAAATCTGCTCTCCTTCTTGTTCTCTTTCTAATAATTGTTTTTTCAGAATTTTTACAAATTTTTTGCTTTTCTTTAGAGTGAAAGTGGATACCACAAAATTCGCAATAAATGAAAAGAATAGAAAGAGGAAAGTACGGCTGGGAGTTAGATGAGACTTAATGAGTGAAGAAGATATATAAATACAAAATCTTTCTGTAACAGTTATTTCCTAATAACCGTTACATAATCATTAAAAAAAATTATTTGCCTTTCTGTAACGGTTATTAGGAAATAACCGTTACAGAATTACAGAGATATTGTAATGATTATTTATATATAACCGTTACAGAAGATTATTATTAATTCTTTCTTTTTATAGTTTCTTCTGTAACGGTTGTTCGATAATAACTGTTACAGATTTCTTAAAATCTGTAACGGTTACTATCCAACAACTGTTACAGAAGGTACATGCACTTTTTCCCTATTGCATGACGAAAATGTTATTACGGTTTTTTAATAATAACCGTTATAGATTTGTGGCGTCAATTTTCCCGCCTTATGCCTCACTAGTCTGTAACGGTTATTTTAAAAACCGTTACAGAAGGTCATTTTTCCCGTAGTGACTAATGACTAATGCTTTTATTGCTTTATCTTAACTGATGCAGGATTGTAGGTTAGTTATCAAAAGTTTAAAATAGACGATAGTGTCGTTCTCCACATAGTTAAGACTTGAGAATGATGCGAGGTAAACAAAGATTTTGTTTGCATATATAAAAAATAGTTGGTCTTATGCTTACGCATGCAGATTGAGATTAGTTGTGCCTCCAGCAATTCAGCAGAGTAATTTATTAAAAAGCTGTCAAATGCGTTTTATGAATTGAAAGTGTTTTAAGGGAAAATGATCTAACTTGTTCAGAAAATTTCGTCCAGATTCCAAATTGACACGTAATAAAAAGTTCCCATTTAATTTGTTTAGTGTTTTTATAATTTAATACACTTAAACGAATGATCAATTAAATTAGGGTTGGCGTTTATATATTAGAAGGCAGTATTTTATTTGTTTCAAAGACACCTTACAAATTAATATATCACTGCGTTAGAATGCTAAGATTTTTTTTTTTTGAAATATTATAAAATCATATAAAATGTGTTTCGTGACAAAAAACGCTAAGGGAGAGGATGCGCGAGCACGACGAAACACCATGCTAAATTTACTAAATATTTATGTTGCAAGAAATGTGATGTATTTCTTTTTCTATTCAATGAACCTTTAATTTCAAATGGCGAATTCTGGAGGAGTGTTCTCGGAGGGGGGGCAAACAAAAAAAAGGAACAGGATCAAATTGGCACCAAAGCATTGTTAGTAGAAATCAATTTCTCCTCCATTTACTTTACTGCTCTTAATTATAAGCACACGGATATTCTCCGGGCTTAACTTTTATAATAACGCATCTTATATCACATTGACATTCTGTAATTTTTAAATAAAATAAATATTTAAAATATGCACAATGAAAAGCAATATGAATAGTTATTCTGAATAATGTTTTAGAGAAATATAAAAAGTTGTATTATTATACAAATTCATTAGTCTTTATAAACTAATTAAATTAATATCTTGTTTTAATAAGAAGAAAAAAAAATAGAATATCATGAAGTCTTTCGATTACGATAAATAATAAGAAATAAGCAGAATTGAACAAATGAGAAAGTTGATATCGGGGGCATGCATGAACGAACAAGCCTTTAAAATTGTCCGTCCTAACTTCAAAATAAGTATAATAGTTAAAATCTTAGTCACAAAATTTAGATTTTTGCCACCCTAAAATAAAAAAAAATAGAAAATTGCCACCTTAAAACTCATTCTTAGAAAAATGTCACCATAAATCTATTTTATTTAGAAAAATGCCACAAATACAGTATAAAACATCTCCTTAATATCGTCTATGGAGAAAGGAGAGAGAACTGTATAAAACATTATTAAGATGAAGGGGTATTTTGGACAATATGAAAATGTAGTGTATGAGGGAAATGTTTTATGTTGTATAGGTGGCTTTTTTGTGAATTAAATAGATTTATGGTGGCATTTTTCTAAAAGTTAGTTTTAAGTTTGCAATTTTCTAATTATTTAATTTTAGGGTGCCAAAAATCTAAATTTCCCAATCAAAAAACGTTGGTATTGGCGCCACAAATCGGTAACGGTTATTATTAAAAAACCGTAATAATATTTCCGTCATGCAATAGGGAAAAAGTGCGTCCACCTTCTGTAACGGTTGTTGGATAATAACCGTTACAGATTTTAAGAAATCTATAACGGTTATTATCGAACAACCGTTACAGAAGATACGAGAAAAAGAAAGAATTAATAATAATCTTTTGTAACGGTTATATATAAATAACCGTTACAGTATCTCTGTAATTCTGTAACGGTTATTTCCTAATAACTGTTACATAAAGGCAAATAATTTTTTTTTTAATAATACTGTAACGGTTATTAGGAAATAACCGTTACAGAAAGGTTCTCATCTAACTCTCAGCCGCACTTCCCCCTTTCTCTTCTTTTCATTTATTGCGAATTTTGTGGTGTCCACTTCACTCCCAAAAAATAGCAAAAAAGTTCTAAAAATTCTGAAAAAATAATAATTAGAAAGAGAATAAGAAGGAGAGCAGATTTAAGGTAAAAAAAAATTAAATTTGAACCGTATTTTTTATTTTAACATTTTTTTCTTATTTATATCGATTTTTTCATCAATTTATGGTTATTTTTTTTTTTTATATATTTTAAGATCTCGTTGAATAGGAGAAGATCTTACATCGGCCGGATAAGTCGCACGATTCAACGGATCGGAAGTCACACGGTCCAAAGTATATTTTCATGAACTCCTTTTTTTTTAAATTATTGGCATTTCGTTAATAATTTGCATATATATATATAGGCATGAATTTCGTATTGTCATATAGGAACCAAATACCGGAACTCAACTGAATTTAGGACATTGCCCGTCCGAGATTAATCCATTAGGGATTAATCTCGGATAGTACTCCTGGTCGGGAGTACTGCTCTTTGGATACGATCAGTCTCATTTAGGACAGCAAGTTGTATGTTAGATGCAATGTGTTGTTTAAGAAAAATTCGGCGGCATTTCCCTTGTGTTCCCACGGATACGTACGCACGAGCAATCGTGTGTTGGCGTATTCAGGGAACATAAGGGGAAATACTGCCGAATTTTTCTCAGACAACACATTGCATCTAACGTACGCTCGCTAATGAGACAGAGTATCCAAAGTGCGGGATAGGATGGTGACCGGTCCGAAAACCTAATATGACAAATTGGTCCAAAACCCTAATAATTTGCATAAATTTTATTGTTCAGATGGATCGGACGTGGATGTACTCAAGTAATTGATGCTCGTCTACATTTTTGAGAGGACTTGAAGAATTTATGGTTTGTGCTAAAGAGAATTTGAAAATGAAAGAAGATGATAAAATGTATTGTCCTTGTCGTGTTTGTCAGAATTTGTTGAAGTGGTCTAATTTTGAAAAAGTGAAAGCTCATTTGATTATAAATGGATTTCAACCGGATTATAGTCGGTGGACACTCCATGGAGAGAATGGGGGGGATTGTTGTAATAGCGCAAATGTATTGGATTGTGTGTATTAGGAAGAAAATGTATCATGGGATGATGAAATTGATGATGTCAATGTATTTGATGATGAGAATGTAGATGATGATAGAAATGTAGATAACTCAGAATTTAATGCTGATTTAGATGAAATTGTGAACAATGTAGATGAAAATTTTGTTAATAATGTTGAAATTTTTTGTATGTTACGTGAAGAAAATAAAATAGCTTTGTATCCTGGTTGTGAATTGTCCAAAGTTAATGTTGTTTTCAAACTGTTCAATCTTAAAGCAAAAAATGGATGGAGTGATGCAAGTTTCACATCTTTGCTCAAACTATTACATAAAAAATATCTTCCAAAAGATAATTAGTTGCCATATTCAATTTATAAGGCTAAAAAGATGTTATGTCTTTTAAAAATTGGAGTTGAGAGAATTCATGCATGTCCAAATGACTGCATATTATTCCGGAATGAGTACGGAGACTTGCATAAATGTCCAAAGTGTAATGCGTCACGGTATAAATCGAGGGACGATCAGATTGAAGATGAAGGTAGTAAGGGACCAGCTGTGAAGGTGGTATTTTATCTCCCAATAATACTAAGATTCCAGCAGCTTTTCTCTAACGCGAAGGATGCCAAATTGTTAAGATGGAACGCAGACTGTGGGAAAAAAAGCGATGGCATGCTTAGACACCCAGCAGACTCTCTAGATTGGATAAATATTGATAGGGAATTTGAAGATTTCGGCAGTGAACCTAGAAATCTGAGATTGAGTTTATGTACAGACGAGATAAATCCTTACGGCAACATGAGTAGCCGGCAGACTACGTGGCCGGTCTTATTGTGTATTTACAATCTTCCTCCCTGGCTATGCATGAAAAGGAGATACATGATGATGCCCTTGTTCATTTCTGGTCCCAAACAACCAGGTAATGATATAGATGTGTACTATGCTCCATTAATAGATGACCTTGGTGAATTGTGGCAGAATGGAGTGAAAATATATGATGCACACTCTAGAAGTGAGTTTAACCTCTGTGCCATGATATTTTGCACAATCAATGATTTTCCTGCATACGGAAACCTGTCAGGGTATAGGAATAAAGGAGCGAAAGTGTGTCCTATTTGCATGGAAAACACCCATTCTGTGTACCTGAAAAACTCCAGAAAAAATGTTTACTTGGGACACCGGAGGTTTATTAAGAACCGCAATCACTCTTACCGTCGAGACAAGAAAATGTTTGACGGTACTGTGGAAAAAGACAAGGCCCCAATACCGTTATCCGGTTCAGGGATGTATCGACAGGTGAAGGACATTAATGTAAAATTTGGTAAGAAATTTGCAAATGAGATACCTAAGGGGATATGGAAGAAGAAGTGTATATTCTGGAATCTTGAATATGGGCAGAGTTTGGAGACTAGGCATTGCTTAGATGCGATGCACATAATAAAGAACATATGTGAAGGTTTGATTGGTTGCATGTTGGAAATTCAAGGGAAAACTAAAGATGGTGTAAATGCGAGAAAGGACATGGTTGAAATGGGGATCCGGCAAGAACTAGCGGCACAAGATAAGGGAAAATATCGAGCTGGAGATGTACTTTCCGCCATCGTTTTTTGACTCCATGGTGCATTTGACCATTAATTTAGTTAGAGAGATAAAAATGTGTGGTCCTGTATTTGTACGGTACATGTATTATTTTGAAAGAGTCATGGGTCAATTGAAGGAGCTTGTTCGTAGCCGATCTAAACCCGAAGGAAGCATAGTGGAAGGATATGTGACCGAGGAGATTATTGAGTACTACACCGATTATTTGCAGGATGTACAACCAATCGGTCTTCCAAAGTCTCGATATGAGGCTAGACTTGAAGGAAAATGTTATATATTAACTTCCAATGTTCACCTTATTTAGCACAAATGTTCACGTAGATCACAATATTTATTCACCTTATTTAGCACAAATGTTCACCTAATTTAGCACAATATTTGTTCATCTTATTTAGCACAAATGTTCACCTTATTTAGCACAAATATCCACTTAAAGCACAATATTTGTTCACCTTATTTAGCACAAATGTTCACTTAAAGCACAATATTTGTTCACCTTATTTAGCACAAATGTTCACTTAAGCAAAATATTTGTTCACCTTATTTCGCACAAATGTTCACTTAAAGCACAATATTTGTTCACCTTATTTAGCACAAAGGTTCACCTTTCAAGTACAATTGGAGCTAGTACTCATATACCGGATCTTGTAATGAGAACCTGATGAGATGATTTTATATACATATTTTGGTAGGGTTTTGACTCCAAACTAAACCATTTGACTTCAGTTAGATTAATTAGGGTCATTTTAATTAAGTTTTTGTGTCAAGAATGAGTTACTACCATAATTCCTACTTTAATGCAGATTTTGGATAATAACTTGACTTGGATGAATCAATGATGATGTAGAGCTCCTCGTAAGCTTTCCGTTTGTTTTTGAATCGCCTCAAACAGAGTCCGGATGAAGGAGATATGGGCAAAACAGTAACAGTGCGCAGTGCAGAAATTTCCAAACGGACCGTCTGAAAATTCAGACGGACCGTTTGACTTTCACAGGAAAAACTGCTATTTTCAGCCAGATTCAGTCGGTCCGTCTGGAGGCTCAAATGGTCCGTCTGGAACCTTCCAGAGATAGCAGAAAGTGCCCGATTTGGTGGTTATTCTTGGTGGGGTGGTTATTTTCGACTCCCAACACGTCCAGAACAAACCTCATGTGTCTCCAAACAATTTCAATGCCTATTTAAGTGGACTTTGAGGAGATTAAGGTCATACAAGGCTAGAGAAGCCCATACAAAGCCATACAAGTGCATACAAGGTGGTGTTTTAGATCCAAGGTCAAATTTTAGGGTTAGACATAGAAAAATCTGAGAGATTAGTCTCAAGTCCAGATCGTGGCAGCGTTAGACGGGTCGTTTGCGACAGCAACAAGTCGTTTTGAAGGAGATTTCGACAAGTTCAAGGGAAAGCAAGGACAATTAGTTGTAACTTCTCTTATTTCTCATTTTCTCTTCTTTGTTCGATGTCTTTGAGTTGTTGATTTGTTATTCTAGGGCTATGGTTGTAAACTTATTTGTTTAGTTGTTTATTTGCTTATTTATTTTTTTATGTGTTTCTCCCTTTCATGATTTAATTGATTATGTGATATCATTGATTGCTAGGGTAGAATTGATTATACCAAGTAGATTAAGGCCTTGTCTAGTATGGTAATAATAATCTATACTTTTGTATGAATTGATTGACCAACTTGAGGATGGTAGTAGCTGATGAGTGAAATCAGGATTTAGTAGCCGATAAGTGAACCTTTCTCGCAACGATGGTTGTGAGATATCCTTCGAATTGAAAGATAGACTTAGAAAACTTAAGCCAATGGTGATGACCAAATCTTAGGATTTCTAAGCAAAGTAGTAGATTAACCTACAAAATCAGAACTGTAACGATGGTTATTATCTGGTAACCTAGGATTAAAATACGATTCCACACACATATTAAGAATAGCTAAGCGGTAAATAGTTTCACGGCTCAAACGGACCGTTTGGGAATTGAACTGAACAGATTAAGTTGAAGCCAAAAACCCTAGAATTCAGATTTACTGATTATCTCCCGTTTAGTTCTAGTTTGACCTTGATTTTAGACTTAGGATTTGAAACCACCTTCGATTCTTTAAACACCCAAAATAGTTGAACTCATCTAGCTAATTAATTAAAGTAAAAGACCGATATTCCAACACCGTCTCTGTGGTCCGACCCTTAGCTTTACTATGATAGATTAAATCAGGTAAAACGAGGTTATTTTGACTAGGTTTGCACCCGATCAAAAATTGGCGCCGTTGCCGGGGACAGTTTGCTAGAATATTGGTATTTTCCATTAATAAATTAGTCTTGACACCCTTGTATCCTTCTATCTTACTTATTTTATCTTATCTTTAAAAATTCAAAAATATTCTCTATCACCATGTTTTGTTCTTTTCAGGAATTCGAACAAGGTGATGCAAAGAAGATCGTCGCATCCGACAAAACAAAAGAAGAGTTCAACCAAATTTAGAAGAGAATCTCTAAACGCGTCGATCGTCAAGTTGTACTCTTGGTATGAATTTTCAACCTTTAAAATATTTTTTTAAAGTACCATATTCAATTGGAGGTGAAAAATGTATGAATTAATATCCGTGAGTGTAGGTTTTGGATGAATGAACTTTCATAGGGAGAAAACAACATCACTGTAATAGATCCAGAGATGTTGGCTGCTCCTAAAATAAAACAAGAACAAAATGCTGCTGCGGACTACTTGATGAAGTCATTCGCGCAATATTCATCCAATTATATGGTTCTGCCTTATTTATAAGAGTAAGGACAATTATAACTAATAAAATATCAATTATCTCGTTTACATGTTTGGTTTAATTTCATGAAAACAATAATCTCTATTCCTGCAGCTTTCATTGGGTCCTTCTTGTTATTAATGTCGAGAAGCGCACCGTTCAAATAGTAGATTCTATCGAGCGCAAGAATCCAAAGATATTGATTAAGGGATTCATAACCCAGTAAGTTTTCGTTTCTAAATGAGATTCTGATATTGAGATAAGGACTACGTAAGGTTCTATCTAAGCTATTAATAATATTGTATGCAGGATATACAAGCGATACCTTATGGAAAATGGAAAATATAATGTAAGGACCCGAACAACAATTGATTGATACAAAATTCAGGTACGAGACTTATAAAATATTTTAGCTACCTAGGATTTCTGAAACTATGCAAAATCTTAACTATCTTTCTTGTTGGATCTTAATTAGTGTCTGATACAAAAGGGCAGCACAGAATGTGAATATTTCACAATGCTCACCATGAAAAACGTATTATATTATTGGATAGGAATTCAGGAAATACCTCATGTAAGTAACTTATTCTTTTAACTAATAACAATTGATCAAACAATTAGATTTTAGAATTTCATGATCTAACTAATAATATTTTTGACTTATTTATCATGATATGCAGACGATCGAGCCGGTTGGAGTACCGTACAACAAAGAAATGATTGATGGTATCGTGACAGAAGTTATGGACTTCATGCAAGGGATATTATTTGATTAAAATGTGTTATTTGATGACTTGCCATGTTTGATGATACTTGTGATATATATAAATACATTGTTTATTGTTTGTGTGATATGCATGATTATATATGTTTGATATGTGTGCTTTGTGATATATATATATATATATATATATATATATATATGCTGCATGTGTTAATGTAAATTGGGTACCAATTTGGTACCAATTCGGCTAGCAAATTGGGCTAGCCAATCAAACAGGCGAAACCAAAAAAAAAAAGAATTTTGTAACGGTTATTAAGGAATAACCGTTACAGAACATTATAATTTCATTTTTTTTATTATACACATTATCTGTAACGGTTAATACCTAATAACCGTTACAGATGTTCTCCAAAAAACTGTACCAGATTTCCCTTGCATAATACCATAACGGTTATTGGATAATAACCGTTACAGAAGAGGGGGCTACTGTAACGGTTATTGTCTAATAACCGTTATAGATCTGTAACAGTTATTAGACATTCTGTAACGGGGGCTACAGTAACGTTTCGTGTACCGTTACAAATGTCTTTTATTAACCGTTACAGAAGCCAAAATTTCGCGTAGTGTGTCTTCAAACATAACAAACCTAACGTCAAAATAAGTAAATAGTGATTAAAATCTTAGTCTCAAAAATAAATTGAATAATTAGAAATGAAAAAAAAATGCTAAAAAGATGATCTAGCTTAATTCACGTAGATACGATCTTCTCACACAAATCCCAGCTCATGTGCTTCCCCATACACGACAGCTGTGGCCAGTCGCCTAGAGGGGATAGAGGTTGCCGTGCAAGCTTCGATTTATATTGGTCGGTTTCTACTGCCAATACCAACCGCTATTATCCATTTGTTTAAAAGATATTGTGTTAGTATTGCTTCTGTAAGAGGATATGATATATCGATAACTAGCATATTGTCACGTTGCACGTTCAAAATCTCTCTGTGGCCGTGATTTTGGGTTCTTTCAACATGACATAATTGGTGGCTCTTGTATTTGTTTTGGTACTTAATTTAATCTAATTTTATTGTTTTGAAGATATCAATCTTCCTTCTTTTGCATGACTGACACAGAATCTTAAGAGGAATTAAAAATAGGATTTGCTGTGCTTTCGGTTTGTGCATCTGAAATTTATTGCTGTTTTCGTTCGTCTCGATTTGCAAAATCACCCTGCCTCGAAAAAAAAAAGAAATACTTGCTTGCGTAGGAGGCATGATTATTTAAAAGTTACGAATGATGTAATCCAGGTCCTTGTGTGTAATTTAATTTATGGAGTGTCTTCCAAGCCTCCAAGTAGAAATTAGTAAAAGATTTCATGGAATCATGCGGACATATATTGATTTTCAATGGCATTAAATAATTTAATTATCTCTAGCGGTCAATTCTGCGTGATGGACAAGAAAACCCAACATGGGAAGTACCCAAAACTAATAAAGTTTAACTAGTTGGATATTGGGAATCTTGTTTTTTCCTTACAACTAAGACTTTTCTGCTACGCGGAATTCAATCTTGTTTAGACTTTTCTGCTATTGTGCCCGTCTCACGTCTCTAGGTCCTCTTCAAAGGTAGACTGCGCTAATGTTTACTATTTGTACTTTTGTGTGATGTTGGGCTAGGTAGACTGCACTAAAGTTTACTATTTGTACTTTTGTGTGATGTAGGGTTGTCAATGAAATCCATTTATCCGTTTATCCTATCCGTACCATATTCAATAAGGCGGATACGGATAAGATTTTATTTTCGTTAGATTAACGGGTATGAATACGAGTAAAAAATTTGGTAAGATTTTATTTTCGTTATACTAACGGGTATGGATACGGGTAAAGAAAAATTTTCTTTAACTTATCGAGTACGGGTAAGATTTTATTTTCGTTAGACTAATGGGTATCGGTACGGATAAAGAAAAATTTTCGTTAACTTATCGGGTACGGATACGGGTAAGGGTTATTTCGTACCCATTATCTAACGGGTAATATTTTACAAATATATATGTATATATAATCATATTTGTAGCATATTTCGAAAGATATGTTATTAATTTCGATCTTTATTCAAACTTATTTATGATGATGATTTTTCATTCTATATTATATTATAATTTATAATTAGTTATATAGATTTCATAATTGATATGAGAATAAATTTCATAATTTTTGTTATGTCTAAACTATTATCTAACTATTTTACTTTATTTATATATTTATTTGATACTATTTATTTATCACATTATATATTTTTATTAAATTAATAATATTATTATTATCCATTATGTACCGTTAATTTCTAACGGGTACGGGTATGGTATGGGTAAAGTCTTTTTTAACGGGTACGGGTAAAGAAAATTTTAACGGGTACGGATATGAAAATACCTTCTACCGTACCGTACCGTACCCATTGACAGCCCTATTTAAGACGAATAATATTTAGGAAAATAAATAGTGAAAGATAAACGGCTACTCACCAAATATGTAGTTTCATTGACAATAATATGTACTCCAATTCTCTATGGTTATATATTGATGTATTAGAAAGCATTTCTGATAGAGTTCTATGCGATATATATGTTTTTTTTATCAAAAAATAACGTCACGCTACAAACCAAGCCATACTTTTGGAAGGACAACCCCGCCATAATCTTGGAAGGACAATCCCGCCACGTATGCACAATCTGTTGTACACACGTAAGGCTATAAAACTGTATCACAGATACAAATATCACAAATCGATAATCACATAATAATGACATTATTTGTTCATACAACACAAGAGACTGAAAAAATAGACACATAGCAAAATCTTCAATCATCATACAAACAAAAACATAAGTAATAATGCACAGCGGATAGCTACTATTCTAGCTCAGCTTGGTTTTCAGGCAAAAACTCCTCTGCTAAGCCTACCAAACCTGAACTTGCTCCATAAGCAAATTATGTGGGCTGAGTACGTGAATACTCAGTGGTGGAAAAAAAAATAAACCTAAGGTTCTGGTTAATAACTAGTTAGGAACTAAAACCATACTTAAGTTAGATCATTTTAATTCCTATATTGCAATTTCTAAGTGTAACTATAATTTAATGATATCACTAATCCAGCCTTCCTCGATTACTCAACCTTGCCCTTATTCCCACATTCCCGCTAAAGAAGTGGGCAGTAAAACACGATACCGGCCAACTGACTCCTGTGGATCGAGAAACAGTCTGATATAATGGCACACTTAGCTCTTAGTTCAATGTTAGGCCAAAGGAATATAATAACACAACACAAATGAAATATAATAGTAACACAAACAACTATCAAGAAACCGCAGTACCGCCTAACGATCGGTCTCCTTAGTGATTATCGGAAACGCATTGCTCGAGATCGCTATCATAAGGAGCCCATTGTCATTCAACTAGGGTGCCAACTCCCGATAATGGCAATTGCGTGCAAAACATTCTTATCTCACTATCCTGATCTGCACCAAATGCAAGTGTTGATAACGCACTTTTATGTTTATTAATCACTTTATTAATATGAACGCATATCCCATATATATATATGCAAAACTAATCTTTTAGTTAATGACATGTGCTTAACTGTTTACTTAAGGTAATGACATGATATGCACACATTTAGTTAATGATCTAATTACAAAGGATTAAACAAAACCTAAGGCATCCATATCAGTCATAAAAAGACAATCCACACCTGAAAAAGTCTAGGAAGACGCGAATACTCCTCTGGATAGTCGGTGGTGTCCTGACATGCGTCACCGGCCTCGTACTCTGGGTAGTACTCGTCTGCTACTCCGGAGTAGTCCTCGTGCTCACCTAACGAAAGATCGACTAACCAGAACAGAAACTAAGTCTTAACACTCATTCTAACGATCACTGAATTAACCCTTTATTTGGATTTAGATTCTAACTATAAGGATTAAGGATTCATATTATCTAAAAAAGAATTATGTTTTAAAATATATTATTAATTTGAAAGAAGTATTTTATAAAATTTTGACAGAGTTCAATTTAGAAAATCGTGTGAAGAAGGTCATTCTGACGTGTTCATACAGTCAATTCTACGCGTTAGAGACGTAAATAGAAGCTTGCGAAATCCTTAACAATTTAAATCATGGATTAATACTTTTAGTTAATTATTAAATGAAACTAAAAAATTATACAAATAAAATATAAATAAATTAAACTCAAATGTCATTAGAAATAAATTAACTATAAATATACTAAGTATAGACAGAAAATGAATTAGTCTATAAGTTATAATTATAATTAATTACGATTTTTAATGTTTTAAACGTGTTGGTGTTTTAATATGCTTGGAATCATACGAGTCCATATAGTTGTTTCCATTATATCTGTATTTTCAGAATTATGACTAGACTATTTAAAATCATCTCCCATCTTCAAGTTTACGTATTAATCCGATTTATTTAGGCAACACTTTAGTTTCATATCATTTTCTCGGTCCACTTAGCTAGTCTCAAACTAATATACAATCCTCACTTTTTAAGTTAATCCCTTTTTTAAACTCGAAAAAAAAGTTAATCCCTTTTAATTAACTTAATTATTCTTTTAATTAATCATGTGCTTTTAATTCTGGACCAGACCTAGTCCAGCATAACAAATTCCAACAGAAGAGAAATGGATCGATCCACAGAGCCCAACACAGAAGAGAGCAGCTGATGAAGGCATTTTAACCTAGGTATCAAATAAATTTATAACCTAGAGCTAACCTCACTAGTCATTTTAATTAAGCTTTAGGGTCGAACCCAAGGGACGGTACAACTGATTACTAGGCTTTACTTCCTCACGAAAGCTAGACAATTAATTTTTGGAGTTTTATGATTTTAAAAGATAATTATCTAAAGTGCAATTAAATAAATTATTTTTGGTATTTTCTGGACTAAAAATAAATGTAAAAATGTCCTAGAAATTTGTGTTCAATTAGTTTAGCTCCAAAGCACCTATGTCTACAATTTTCATCGAGACAAAGGCATATTTCAGACCGAAATATATGGATTTCGGACCGAAATCCATGTTGTTTCGTTCTTAAACTTGCTTTAGACCTTTTGTTTTGACTTGATATTTTTACACAATGTTATGTGAAGGCTACTAAACAACCAGACCTAAGTCCTAACCTCAGCTATCGCAATTTTAGTTCTTACTTGGTATGGAACTTGGTTTTTACCACGTAAACAACTAAACCTATACTTTCGTTCTGATTTAGCTATTTAAGTATATTTAGTTGGGTTTGTAGAGGTATTTAAAGTCCTGTCGGATCATTAAAAGTTACACCTTTCGGTCGTAAACTAACCTCCTCTTTCGAGCGATTGGCATACCTCATATACTTAACTAATCAATTATTTGTTCTAGTTTAATGCCCTAATGGTGCTGCAGTTCATCAATAGGTAAACAGTCAAACAAATAATTAAATTAACCAAGCAAGATATAATTCTCAACAAAACGTATCACATATCATAATATAAAGCAATCAAGTCATCACAAAAATACTAAACTAATCTACTAACTACTACTAAGACATCATTAATTATTCTAACATGCAAAAACAATAAGATACAAACTCCATCAAATGAAAATATCAAGAGAAAAGGAACGAATAAACCAAATATCGCTTCTAACTCAAGATATCGATCGTCCGAAGTCATGGTTGGATCAGTTCTACCGCTGTCGCGTCCAGAATCGCTCCAAAGTTGCTGCCATGGTCGTGCTCCGCTGCAAGAGGTGGAATCCCACGCCTTTCGGCGTGAGAACGGTGGTGGAAAAGGTGGAAATTATTGTATGGAAGGTGGGATGCTTTCCTCTCTGTATTTTCGTGCATATATGGCCAGGGAGGAGGCTTGGGAGGCAGGTTAGGGCAAGGGTTCACGAGATCATGCCATAAAATAAAGTTTGCATCTTCAAAACTTGCCAAAATTGACTTTTTCACGTAATTTCGGACCGAAATTATTTTCCAGCACTGCGCACCGATAGTATTTTGACCATAATTTCTTCATCCGGACTCCAATTGAGGTGATTCAAAGATCGTTGGAAAGCTTAGGATGAGCTCTACAGTGCTATGCATTCCATTTAGTCATTTGCTTCCCAAAAATTATCCCTTTTATGCAATTATTGTGTTCAATCCACCAAGTTCCTACAAAACAAGTCAAATTCCACGGTAGTGTCCAATCTTGCAAAATATATTGCAAAAGTGCAGTGAATATCATTGGTTTAGGTAGTATTTTGGTGCCAAGTATGGTTAAAATATATATATAAATAAGCGATATCAAATCCCCCTAAATTTAAACCTTTGTTTGTTCTCAAACAATATCCTAAGTTTAAAGGAATTGACCATACTTAGACTTACAATCAAATTATCTCAAACCAAACAATGCCATGAAAAATTGATCATTCAAGTTTACTCAAAAATTTCACACAATAAATGAAAGCAAGCTCAAAAATTTATTTCAAGGACATCGGTTTAGTTTTCTTTCAAATTAAATTTGTGCATTTATTAGCCCTAATGAATTTCATTTTTCAAGTCAAGAATCCTAGCTTCTCTTTGTCAAAATAATTGCAAACTCAATTTTATTTGCCCGTTCTTTTCCATGTCTCGCAAAAATTTGTAAAGAATTTTATCAAAGTCAAAAATTTCAGAATGAATTCTTCTCAAAGCAATTTTATTTTCACCAATTTAAATTGTGCAAATCGAGTCGTGGGGCTTTACACCCTAGAGGATATAATGCGGTGTCATTGGCATTAAGTTTGCTACTAGCACATGTCACGCTAGGGAGGTTGGACGGGTGTTGCTCGACTATGGCCACGGTACACTTGGGCCATAATACTCAACAACTCCTTTACCAATGCTTTCGCACCAGGTCCGATAGAAATTAATTATAAACTACCCAATCATACCTCGAGATCTTTGAGTTATAATTTCTGACAACTTATAATTAACCCCAATACCCTCTAATTTGTGGCTAAGTTGGTGGAAGAAGGCCTCGGTGCATCCTCGTTTTCACAACTATTTAAATTTTTGTCAGTTTAAGTTTTGCTTGTTGGTGATTCAAGCGTTCAATAACGTCCAGATTCATCTTATAATTTTCAAAGTTCATAAAATCTCTTTTTTAAACAAAAGTTTGTAAGATACGAAATCGTTCACTCGACAAAAACTTGTGAGATTTGACTTAGATCATTTTGACCATTTTCAAGCATCCAAATTCAGATTCTTAACTCTAAAACTAATTTCCAACTCGGTCTATTAGTGCACAAATCAATTTAAAACATCAAAAGTCCTTGAGAAAAATTTTCAAAATGCTTTTTAAAATTCAAACAGTGTGAAACAGTGAGTAATTTTTATCAATTGAAACAAAACAAAGATCAAGCATGCATCAAAAATTAATTTCTAAATTTTCAAACAAAGTTTTCTCAAAATTCAACATTCCAAAGACAAATTTCGGACCGAAAAAGGAGAAAATTGTTTAAAAATCTCATGTAACAGAGATGAATTATCACAAATTTTTTCCAATAAGTCCAAGTTTTCATCCTTCTATTTTCCCCCAAACTTAAATCAAGCATTGTCCTCAATGCAATCACAGAGATCAAAATTAAAAAGGAGGAAAAGAGAAACTAACCGAATCAAGGCATGAATTTCCATATGAATTCATCTCTATTTGGCGTGGGGCAGCAGCGCTTCAGCGTGAGTAAATCGTGGCAGCAATGTAGGAGTTCAGAGGTAGCAACGAGACAGGTTTTCTTGTGGCATGCAACTCACATGAGGTCGTGCGTGGGTCGTGTGGCTTTTTGTTGCTTGACCCGTGGTGCTCTAGCGCGAGTTGCAAGTAGGACATCCACAATCAATCAAAACCTTTACATCCAAAAATAAAATCCAAACCAACCATGAGTTTTTTTTATTTTTTGTTAAAAATAAATAAATAAATAAATAATAATAATAATAATAATAATAACAATAATAATAATAATAAGTAATAAATAAATGAAAGATACAATATCTAGTCTCTCGTTACTAAAGTAAATTCTAATATCAACACCGTCCACGGCAACGACGCCAATTTGATGAAGACATTTTAACCTAGGTATCAAATAAATTTATAACCTAGAGCTAACCTCACTAGTCGTTTTAGTTAAGCTTTAGAGTCGAACCCAAGGGACGGTACAACTGATTACTAGGCTTTACTTCCTCACGAAAGCTAGACAATTAATTTTTGGAGTTTTATGATTTTAAAAGATAATTATCTAAAGTGCAATTAAATAAATTATTTTTGGTATTTTTTGGACTAAAAATAAATGTAAAAATGTCCTAGAAATTTGTGTTCAATTAGTTTAGCTCCAAAGTACCTATGTCTACAATTTTCATCGAGACAAAGGCATATTTCGGACCGAAATATATGGATTTCGGACCGAAATCCATGTTGTTTCGTTCTTAAACTTGCTTTAGACCTCTTGTTTTGACTTGATATTTTTACACAATGTTATGTGAAGGCTACTATACAACCAGACCTAAGTCCTAACCTCAGCTATCGCAATTTCGGTTCTTACTTGGTATGGAACTTGATTTTTACCACGGAAACAACTAAACCAATACTTTCGTTCTGATTTAGCTATTTAAGTATATTTAGTTGGGTTTCTAGAGGTATTTAAAGTCCTGTCGGATCATTAAAAGTTACACCTTTCGGTCGTGAACTAACCTCCTCTTTCGAGCGATTGGCTTGCCTCATATACTTAACTAATCAATTATTTGTTCTAGTTTAATGCCCTAATGGTGCTGCAGTTCATCAATAGGTAAACAGTCAAACAAATAATTAAATTAACCAAGCAAGATATAATTCTCAACAAAACATATCACATATAATAATATAAAGCAATCAAGTCATCGCAAAATACTAAACTAATCTACTAACTACTACTAAGACAACAACAACAACAACAACAACAACAACAACAACTAAGCCTTTTGTCCCAAACAAGTTGGGGTAGGCTAGAAAGAAACCCAACAAGAGAACATATCCAAGAACAAAAAAAATACAAAACATAAAAATACTAATAGTAAGACTAGCCATACTAATAATAATATCTCTAATAATAATAGTAATAGTAGAAACCTAGACCTCGACCGTGACCTAATAGAGGGACCTACAAACCTATGGCATCGCTCCTACCCCTAAGTTCCTACGCCATGGCTCCGGTACATGAATTGCTAACTTCCAAGCGCTCCTATCGATCGCCAACTCCTTGGAGACGTTCCATTCTTTAAGGTCTCTTTTCACCGCTTCTTCCCATGTCAATCTTGGTCTCCCTCTCCCCCTCCGGGTGTTCTCGAAATGATTAAGAATTCCGATACGTACCGGTGCCTCTGGAGGTCTGCGTTGGATATGTCCAAACCATCTCAAACGATGTTGGATCAACTTCTACTCTATTGGTGCGACCCCAACCATATCTCGTATGTCATCATTTCTAATCCGATCTTTCCTCGTGTGACCGCAGATCCACCTCAACATACGCATCTCAGCTACACTCATCTTCTGGACATGTCGTCTTTTAGTAGCCCAACATTCTGCGCCATACAACATCGCAGGTCTAATCGCTGTCCTGTAGAACTTGCCTTTTAGCTTCTGCGGGACTTTCTTATCGCATAGGACGCCTGATGCTTGTCGCCATTTCACCCAACCCGCTCTTATCCTGTGACTAACATATTCATCTATCTCGCCACCGCTCTGCATCATCGACCCTAAATATCGAAAAGTATCTTTCGTAGGTACTACCTGTTCGTCTAGACGGACATCTCCGTCCACTGGTCGTATCCCACTAAACTCACACCCCATATACTCCGTCTTAGTTCTACTAAGCCTAAACCCTTTGGACTCTAGAGTTCGTCTCCACAATTCCAATTTCTTATCGACCTCCGTCCTACTCTCATCGACTAACACCACATCGTCCGCAAAGAGCATACACCAAGGAATCTCTCCCTGTATATCCTTCGTGATCTCATCCATCACTAAAGCTGATCCCTGATGTAGTCCTATTTTAATAGGAAAGTCACTAGTTACACTATCACATGTCCTGATGCAAGTAACGGCACCATCATACATGTCTTGGATGAGGGTAACATACTTTGTGGGGACTTTCTTCTTTTCTAGTGCCCACCACATAACTTTCCTTGGCACTTTGTCGTATGCTTTCTCCAAATCAATGAAAACCATATGTAGATCCTTCTTTCGCTCCCGATATCTCTCCATCAGTTGCCTTATTAGGAAGATGGCCTCCATGGTTGACCTCCCAGGCATAAAACCAAATTGGTTTTTCGAAACGTTTGTCATCCGTCTCAAGCGATGTTCTATCACTCTCTCCCAAAGCTTCATTGTATGACTCATAAGCTTAATCCCTCTATAGTTTGTACAGCTTTGAGCATTCCCTTTATTCTTGAAGATTGGTACTAGAGTGCTTCTCCTCCACGCATCTGGCATCCTATTTGATCGGAAAATTCTATTGAATAGTTTGGTTAACCAAACTACAGCCACATCTCCGAGGCACCTCCATACTTCGATTGGTACGTTATCAGGTCCTAGAGCCTTACCTACTTTCATTCGTTTTAAGGCTTCTTTCACCTCGGACTCTTGAATTCTCCTAACAAAACGTCTATTGGAGTCATCAAAGGAGTCGTTCAACACAATTCCTAAGTCGTCATCCTCTCCATTGAATAACTTGTTGAAGTAAACCCTCCACCTATTCTGGATCTCGTCGTCCCTCACTAAAAGCCTATCAGTCTCGTCCTTGATGCACTTCACTTGGTTTATGTCTCTCGTCTTCCTATCTCGAAGCTTGGCTATCTTATACACGTCCTTCTCACCCTCCTTCGTACTCAGCTTCTGGTATAGATCCTCATAAGTTCGACCTCTTGCTTCGCTCACAACTTTCTTTGCATTCTTCTTGGCCAATTTGTACTTCTGCGCATTGTCGTCGGTCTTGTCATGGTGCAAGCGTTTGTAGCATTCTTTCTTTTCTTTAATAGCTTTCTGCACTTCGTCGTTCCACCACCACGTATCTTTGGGTTCGCGGTTGCTTCCTCTAGTAACTCCAAGCACTTCCGTAGCTACCTTTTGAATGCTAGCTGACATATCTTCCCACATCTTGTTTGCTTCTTCACCTGCTTTCCACGGACCTTCTTCAATCATTCTGCCCCTAAGAGTATGAGACACGTCTCCTTTGAGCTTCCACCACTTCGTCTTCACAACTCGAGCGCCTCTACCTACTCTAGAACGCAGCGGAAAGCGAAAATCAGCCACCACAAGTTTGTGTTGTGAGACGACACATTCCCCAGGTATAACCTTGCAATCCATGCAGGCTCGTCTGTCCTCTCTCCTAGCAAGAACAAAATCAATCTGCGAAAAGTGTTGGGCACTACTAAAGGTAACTATGTGGGATTGTCTTTTTCTAAAGAAGGTGTTAGCTATCATGAGGTCGTAAGCTATGGCCAAGTTCAAGAAGTCCTTACCTTCTTGGTTCCTATCGCCATACCCAAAACCCCCATGCACCCTCTCAAACCCTCCACTAGTTTCACCTACATGTCCATTGAAGTCTCCTCCGATGAAGAGCTTTTCAGTGGTTGGCACACTTCTAATCATACCATCTAAATCTTCCCAGAATTGGATTTTGATGGATTCACCTAGTCCTACTTGTGGTGCATAAGCACTAATGACGTTCAAAACTAAGTCCCCCAAAACTAGCTTCACTTGAATGATCCTATCCCCTTGTCTCCGCACGTCGACAACTCCACTCTTAAGACTCTTGTCGATTAAGATACCTACTCCATTCCTGCCCCGTTCTTTTCCAGTGTACCACAGCTTGAAACCGGTGTTCTCCACTTCCTTTGCTTTTTGGCCCGTCCACTTTGTCTCTTGTACGCACAAGATGTTCACACGCCTCCTAATCGCCGTATCCACTAACTCTCTTAACTTTCCTGTTAGAGACCCTACATTCCAACTACCTAAACGAATCCTACTCTCATTGACTATCTTCCTTGCCCCCCACACCCATCGTGAAAAGTGCGAAGACCCTTGCTTACTTGCCACTACATCCGGGCGCTGATGTAGCGCGCCACTAAGGGAGTGACGATCCGGCCCTTGCTCACTTATCACCTTATCCGGGTTCCGATAAGGCGCGCCACTAAAGGTGTGGCGACCCGGCCCTTGCTCATTTATCATCTCATCCGGGTTCCGATAAGACGCGTCGCTAAGAGGGTTACGCCCCAACGAAAAGTAATTGGGTTTCATTTCCATAGAGGTGACTGGGATTTTTACGTTGGCTCGCCTAGCCTATCACAACCCTCCTCCTACTACTAAGACATCATTAATTATTCTAACATGCAAGAAAAATAAGATACAAACTCCATCAAATCAAAATATCAAGAGAAAAGGAACGAATAAACCAAATATCGCTTCTAACTCAAGATATCGATCGTCTGAAGTCGTGGTTGGATCGGTTCTACCGCTGTCGCGTCAGAATCGCTCCAAAGTTGCTGCCATGGTCGTGCTCCACTGCAAGAAGTGGAATCCCACGCCTTTCGGCGTGAGAACGGTGGTGGAAAAGGTGGAAATTATTGTATGGAAGGTGGGATGCTTTCCTCTCTGTATTTTCGTGCATATATGGCCAGGGAGGAGGCTTGGGAGGCAGGTTAGGGCAAGGGTTCACGAGATCATGCCATAAAATAAAATTTCCATCTTCAAAACTTGCCAAAACTGACTTTTTCACTTAATTTCGGACCGAAATTATTTTCCAGCACTGCGCACTGATAGTATTTTGACCATAATTTCTTCATCCGGACTCCGATTGAGGTGATTCAAATATCGTTGGACTCCATTTAGTCATTTGCTTCCCAAAAATTATCCCTTTTATGCAATTATTGTGTTCAATCCACCAAGTTCCTACAAAATAAGTCAAATTCCACGGTAGTGTCCAATCTTGCAAAATATAATGCAAAAGTGCAGTGAATATCATTGGTTTAGGTAGTATTTTGGTGCCAAGTATGATTAAAATATATATATAAATAAGAGATATCAGCATCCCAGCCAACAAGGCAGAGCCCAACAACACACACCAGGTCTCAACAGGCCAGAAAAGAATCACGCAAGGCCCAACACAAAGCCCAGGCGCAATAAGAAAGAAGAAGCCGGGTCCGGGGATCAAATCTGAACCCGACAAGGAAAACCAAAACCAAACAAAAGCACATATCCGACCCGACAGGCCTGTATTTTTTCACAAAGGACCCTAAATAAAAATTAGTTACTGAACAATTACTAAACAACCCCTAATAAGAGGATAAATTACCGATAAGTCCAAAGCTAGTTCAAAAATATTTTCACTTTAGTCCCTGAGAGAAAAATAACCTCCTGAACTCGTACTAGAGAGCAACCAGAGGAGTACCAGGCCAGTACCAAGCATGTACCAGCTTGATATCAGACCAGAGAACACACACAAAGGACAAGCTAGCCTAGACAACAAGCACATTTACTCTTAAATTGATTCTGCGGGCTTTATCCTAACTTTAGCAAGAACAGAGTACTAATACCAATCCATAAAAGTTGATAGACAGACAGTTGCACATTCAAGCATTCACAAGCACTAACAGATCAAATTAAGCCACAAGAAAGCATAAGCATAAGCTCAATCACAGAGCAGATCAAACAATCACAAAGCACAGTTCATTTATGTGCCTGCTTTAACATCACACATTTCATATGACATCCACCAATCAATCTAGACAAAGGCAAGCACATATTTCAATAGAGGACATGCACAACACGCAAGCATTCAACAAATCAAGTCAATCAAGGTGCATGCCTCACAAATTTCCAACACAGAAACAAGGAGAAGGAGAAAGAGTTGACGAATAGAGATAGCTCAGCAAAGAAAAGAGGAAAAGAGGTAGAGACAGTGAGTGAGAGAGACACAGGTTACATAATAGGCGAGAGAGAGATATGGAGTCCAAAGCCTGATGTCGTGTGATTCGTCGAAGCTAACGGTGGAGGGAGTGGTCCAGAGGGCTGCTAGTGGACGGATTCCAATCCACGTCCAATCCAGTCCAATAACAGAGGATTAATATCCACAACCAAACCACGTCCATAATAGATGCTAATGTTCAGTCCATGTCCAATTCATTCATAAACCAATTAACGTCCATATAGTGTCCACGAATTACCCATGTGGACGGAGTTTTGAACCAATTCAATTAGTTAACATAATATATGGGGCTATTTAAACCAATTCGCGTGCACATTTAGTCCATGGACCTCATCTCGTGACCATCTAGAAATCCGACGATTCAAACATATATAATGCTACAAGTAGTATAGAAATCCGACGATACCTATCTCTTTTATTTTGCATAGTTCTTGAATCATGACTAATCTAGAGCGTCTACCAAAAATCAAACATATTTAATTAGTAGGAACCTTCGCAATTATGATCGTCCAATCTTAAATTCACGGTCCGGATCAGATAGTATTATCTAATTATACCTACGAAAACAAAGACGATCCAAACCTAAATTATTTGATTCGGCATTTGACTGAAATAATTTTTTCCTTTTTCCAGAGAAACTTATATATATAGAGAGAAAGCTTTCAATCAAAGCGCTTTGACCGGAGTCTCAGTTAAACCCTGTCGGTTCTCAATTTTGAAAGTTCAAACGACCGATCCGAACCGTCAAATATGATCTCCATATTGAAATCTCCTTGCCGACCAAAATTTTCATTTTTTTGAATTTTTTAAGTATTTTTTTCGGATTTTCAAAAACAGCAATTTTTGTAGGGTTCAGAACAAATTAGATTAACGATTTTTGAAAATCCGAAAAAAATACTTAAAAAATTAAAAAAAATGAAAATTTTGGTCGGCAAGGAGATTTCAATATGGAGATCATATTTGACGGTTCGGATCGGTCATTTGAACTTTCAAAATTGAGAACCGACGGGGTTTAACTGAGACTCCGGTCAAAGCGCTTTGATTGAATCCATTCTCTATATATATATATATAATTTAAAAAAATAGTAATTAGTAACAATAAATAACAGAAAAAGGAAACAATTTTCTCAGTTCAAGCGTGGAAGTGAGGAAGAATTTCAAAATACAAAGCAAGTAAAGGATTTACAAGAAGCTTATCGGATCTGAATCGAAAAAGAAAGCTCCGAAACAGATTCTCCTTTTGTCAAGTCGAGAGATCTACCGATCTCAGATCCTCTCTGCGAAATTGAATCCTCGGATCAAAGGTTTTGTTTAAAGAAATATTATAATGTTCCGAGATTGTCTTAGCATTGTCGTCGTCGGATGAGACGGAGCGGAGGAGGAGGAGTATGGAAGAAGCGATGGAGGGAGGAGAAGGAGGAGGTAGATGCGTAGGAAGGATAGAAGGGATTCGAGGGGGAGAGAGAGGTGCAACAGTGGCGACTCGAGTCACTCGACAGAGCTTGAGGAGGCATGACAATGGCAGAATTCAATGGGAGAGGCGCAAGTGTTCTATTGGAGAAGAGAGAGACGTGCGACAGCGATCATAAATTGGTCCAGAATTTGTGCATAGTTTCTCACAGTTTGTCCACAATTTGTCCTGACTTGTCCATAAAAATTTTTCTAATTGGATTTGGAATGGACTGAAGTCCAGATCGAAAATAGTGCATCCATAAAATGTTCAATGTTGTCCAGCCCATATTATCCATGGACTGTCCAATCCACTAGAAGCACTAGGTCCAGTGGAGTTCACTTGGGTCTGCAATGGGTGGGACGTAGTGTTCTAAATACGTGTCGTGCCGTGTCGTGTCGTGTCAAACACATCGTGTTTAGATCATCTCTCGTGTCGTGCCGTGTCTAAATCCTAAGAGATAGACACGCCACGCCTCGTGTCCTCGTGTCGTGTCTTCTTTAGACGTGTCGTGTCGTGACGTGTTCAGACACGTTTAACTTTTTTGACATGAATGTAATTTGTTTATGAAATTTAAAAATTATGTTTGTTAAATACGTCAAAAATTAAGAAAATAGACGTATTGTACCATTGAATTAAAATATAGATTAATTTAACATCTTTATCCTAAATTTAACATATAGCAAAAAAGCTTTAAGGAAGTTTCAAACGATGATCAACAAAATGTAAAAACAATATATGAAGACAGAAAACCAAATAAAGACTATGTTTTAGTACCAAAATGGCTCTACAGGCGTTACACAACGCAATTTGGGCGTAACACAATGCTACAAGAACTGTTTTATTGTTGTACTGATCTTTTGAGCCTAATTTGACTGTCTTATGATCCGAATTTGAAGAAAAAACATGAAATTTGTAGATTTTTTGTTTTATTTCTAGAGGTTTTTGAATCACCTCAATCAGAATTTGGAGTAGAAACTTTGAGTTAAAATACTAATCATTGTCTGTTGAAACTGGCAGCAACGTTGTGTAACACCTTGGAGCGTCAAGTAACGCCCCAACAACTAGTTTTACAACAAGATAATTCCAGCGGTCATATTCCAACGTCGTGTGATGCCCTTTGGGGTCAGGTAACACTCGGACTGATTTTTGTTGGTAAAAGGACTGTTTCATGGCCTATTTAAACCACCCATTGTCTTATCAATTAAGAGAATTATGCTTACCCAAAACCAATCTAGATTTGAGCCTTTGCTTAGCCAAAACCACAATAACTTATGGAGACGTACGAGTAAGACTAGCATATTCATAGCTGGTCGGAACTCCGTAATCACATTGCGTGTTAATTTTTTTCTTTATTTTCTTGCTATACTTGAATTGCTTATGAGTGCATGTTAATTGTTGGATATCAATTGAATAGTATTAGGACAGCTTATACCGAACCGGTCTAAAATCTTGATTACTTCTGCTAAACCATGATTAAGTCGTAGGATAGTTTACGGACAACATATGCCATACTTTACCATACTTTATTTATTTGTACTAACCAATTGTACTAATTAACTAATTAAGCTACTCTCAACATAAAGTAACATGGTCTTGTAATTCACAAAATCATACAAACATTATTATTTGTACCTGATTGGAATTAAATTATTAAAGTTCATATTTTATACAAAATTTCCAATTAATCATTCTGGTCAACTAAAAACTAGTTTGACAACTAATTATTATAAACTCTGCAAGCTGTCCGGCCAATTAATCAAGATCGACTGTACAATTATTTTAGCACAACCCCAAATCTTGTTAACATACAATTATAGATAACATGACATCATAGACCAAATAATCACATAAAACCTCCAATAAAATTTTAGTCCGGCAAAGAGACCATCGGTTAATTAAAGAAAATGCAGGAAAGCCCAGCAAAAATAGAAAATGTCACAAGAGTTTGTATAGTTACCTTCCATGTCCAAAGAATTATGTGTGCACTTGACCTTGGTACCGGCCCTCTTACTTCCCCTTTCGATTTCTTCACTTGTTTTGGGATAGTTAACTACAATCTCAATTGGTTTTGCGTTTGGGCATTGAATTGTTGCATGAATTTACACAATTTCTCCACTTCTTTTTTCTTTGTCTTGAAACCGGTTATAAGGGACTTGGTAAGGAGAAGTGAAACTGGTATGGCGATATACCCAAAATAAACAGATTAAAGGAAATATAATAGGCGGTATCAACTAGGTCGGTAAGAAAGCCGATTGAGTTTTCTATTGAATATGGTGCACAAATAATTATTTAGAGATACATTATACATGATATGGTCCCATTTGTAATTTGCACAATGATTTATAGAACTGATGTGGACGTATGGCTGGCAAAATCTTCAATGTATATATGTCAAAGGTGTACCTGGCACAATTTGTCATGCAGTTATTTCATATTATACAAGATCCATGACATTTAACTAAAATAAAAATCCATTCTTTAAAAACCGTCCATGAATTTCTATTTTTTTTTTACCTTGCTTTCTGAAATGTAATAAATAAACTATTGGTTGTATGAAATACAATGACCAATAATATCGAACCACAAAATAATGCAATTGCAATTTCAAAAAATATTCTAAGACCTTATAATCAAAATGTTGAAATTTATATACCAAATAAAAACCAATTCTAACATCCTTTCCTCCTCAAAATTTAATTTCGTCCTCAAAATTCTTTAATACTAAGTTTCATACAACATTTAAAACATCAAACAAATATAAGTAACTAATAATTTTCAGATTAGAAATAAAAAATACTTCAATTTTAGGAGGCTTTTCTACAGTAAAACTACTGACGTGACGTCAGCGCTATGAATCAAGGCCGTTGGCTTTTTTGAGTTTTGCGGGGCCTGTTGATTGGGGTGCTTTTTCGTTGTTTCCTTTTTGCCTCTTAATAGTCACGTGAGTTATCAACTTAATTGCATATGTATATGTTGTGAAACATAGTACATGACATGATCCAATGAAATAAATATATAGATTATATTATGTGTCATTATTTATTTCATATGAGTTTGATTTTAAGTTTGAGATGGTTCAACATTTCCACATGAGGATATGTTCTATAAATATCGTCTACATTTGATTCTTGATAATGGTTACTATGCGGATTTTATATATGTTCTCTTCAATTGTGCGAGGAAAAGTTGTTCATCAAGAAAATTGTATGTCCCTCATTAATTTGCTTAGTGAGTGATGATATCTGTTTGGGGGAGTTGAGACACATGTATTACTGGATGTATAGAAGATCCCAAGGGCAAGTTCAATCTATATGCCACCTCCCCAATTCTTTCCAGAATCTCATATGGTCCATAATATTTTGGATTTAATTTGGACCCAGGTTGACCAGAAACTGTTACTTGCCTGTAGGGCTACAACTTCAAGTATACCCAATCACCCTCCTTAAAAGTCCTTTCACTTCTGTTTTTATCAGCATACTTCCTCATTCTCTCCTGAGCCTTCTCTAACTGTGTCCTCAACATCTGTAGAGTTTGCTCCCTTCTTTGCCCCTCCCAACCTAATAGAGAAATTGACTCAATGTCAGTATTGGTTATGGGTAACTCTCTGGGTTCATAGCCGTATAAAGCCTTGAAGGGGCTGCATTTCAGTGAGGTATGATAGCTAGTGTTATACCAGTGTTCAGCCAAATATAGCCATGTGCTCCATTTCTTCTGTTTATAAAAAACCATACATCTCAAGTAATTCTCCAAGTACTGGTTTACCCTCTCAGTCTATCCATCAGTCTGTGGATGGTATGAGGTGCTGTAATTTAGTTTGACACCTAATTGTTCCATTATAACCTTCCAAAACTTACTAGTGAACAGTGGGTCTCTATCAGTGATGATGCTGAGTAGTAGGCCATGGAGTTTATACACATGTTGTAGGAATAATTGAGCTACCTCCTTTGCAGTGTAGGGATTTGACATGGGTATGAAGTGAGCATATTTTGTGAACCTGTCAACCACCACCAATATTATTGTTTTACCCTCTGACTTAGGCAATCCTGTTATAAAATCCATGCTAATACCTTGCCAAGCTCCATCAGGTGGAGGAATTGGTTGTAACAACCCAGGGTTAGCTACATCTTCACTCTTGTTCAGTTGACACACTTCACAATGTTTTACCTCTTCTTTCACTGTTTCTTTCATCCCTGGCCAATAAAAAAGCTTCTTGAGTCTTTGGTAAGTGGGATATACTCCTGAGTGGCCTCCTATGCTTGATGCATGAATTTCTTTAACTAACTTCTGTCTCCATTCATCTTTTGCACCTACACAGATCATATTTTTGTATCTCACAATACCCTGGTGTACTGCATATTTATTCTCATCCAGCTCCTTCTTCTTTATCTTGTCCAATAATTCCTGCACCCAAGTATCTCCTGTATAACTGCCTTTAATTTCCTCCACCCATTGAGAAATAAGTTCACTGACAGCATTCAAATTTCCTGTCTCCCTCTCTTCATGGGAACTATCACCATCCCTTCTTGATAGTGCATCTGCTACCTTGTTCTCAACACCCTTTTTATACTCAATTCTGTAGTTTAATCCCATCAACTTATATAACCCATTATGCTTCATAGCATGATTAACCCTTTGCTCCAAAAGGTGTTTGAGAGCAATCTGATTAGTCCTTATGACAAATGATCCCCCCATCAGATAGTGTTTCCACTTCTGTACAGCAATCAATAGGGCCAAGAACTCCTTCTCATATACAGATAATCCCACATTTTTCGGTCCCAAACTCTTGCTCAAGAAGGCAATAGGTTGCCTCTTTTGCATCAGGACAGCTCCTATTCCCTTCTCACTGGCATCAGTCTCCAGAATGAATTCTTTGGAGAAGTCTGGCATGGCTAGTACTGGAGCTGTGTACATTGCCTCCTTCAACCGATTGAATGCTATGTCAGCTTCTGGACCCCACTTAAAAGCATTCTTTTTGAGCTGCTTAGTGAGGGGTCTGGCAATTGTTCCATAATGTTTAATGAACTTTCTGTAATACCCAGTTAAGCCAATAAACCCTCTCAACTCCTTCAGTGTTTGTGGTTTTAGCCAATTGCACATGGCTTGAATCTTCTTTGGGTCTGTGGCTACTCCTCCTTTAGATATAATATGCCCCAAGTATTCTATCTGGTCCATGCCAAACTCACATTTGCTTTTCTTTGCATATAGCTGATGTTGTGTTAGCAACTCCAAAACTAACCCCAAATGCTCCTTGTGTTCCTCCATACTTTGGCTATAGACTAGTATATCATCAAAGAATACTAGCACAAATCTTCTCAAGTAGGGTTTAAATAACGTATTCATTAAAGCTTGAAAAGTGACTGGGCATTAGTCAAGCCAAAGGGCATTACATTAAACTCATAGTGACCCTCATGGGTTCTAAATGTTGTTTTGCATTTGTCCTCCTCCTTCATTCTTATTTGGTGATATCCTGACCTTAAATCAATTTTGGAGAATACACTTGCACCATGTAATTCATCTAGAAGGTCATCTATGACAGGTATGGGATATTTATTTTTAATTGTGCTAGAATTGAGTTGTCTATAGTCCACACACATTCTCCAAGAACCATCCTTCTTTTTCACCAATTGTACAGGGGATGCATAAGGGCTTTGTGATGGTTGTATCAACTGATTGTTGAGTAACTCAGTGATTATTTTCTCTATTTCAAGCTTTTAAAAATAACTATACATGTAGGGCCTTTGATTGATGGCTTTACTGTCTGGGTTCAAAAAGATACCATGCTCAATATTTCTGCTGGGTGGTAGCCTTTTTGGTTCCCCCAAAAACTATTGAAAAAGAATTTAGTACCTCCTGCAACTCCTCAGGTATGGCTATTGGCAATGTGGCAGTTCCTGCTGCTGATTGGGTCATGGTTGTATCCTCTACACACATGATATGAGCCATTAACACTTCACTTCCCTTCTTTAATTCTTTTTCTGCATCTACTGTGCCTTGGTAGAGTTTGATTTTTGCCTTTTCTTCTCTCACCTGCAATAAAATAGTTTGATCTCCTTGCTTGAACTCTAGTTGGCATGCTCCCCAATCCACCTTCATAGGTCCCAAGCTTTTCAACCAATCAATCCCCAGAATCATATCATATCCTTGCACATCTAAAACTCTCATATCTAGATCTCTCTCAAATGTATGGCCTTGTAAGCTAAATTGAAGAGCTTCACATTGCAAGTCAGTGACCATTTTAGCTCCATTGGCTACAGTCATAACCATAGGTACAGTTTGTTTCAGTTTTGGTTGAGTTTCCTGTAAAACAGTTGGATGTACAAATGAGTGGGTACTTCCACTGTCCAATAAGGCACATATTGGGGTTTTGCCAATTTCTCCCTTGAATTTCATCATATGTACCTTCTGTTGCTCTTTGCTATTGAACATTGTAATAGTGGTTTGTTCAATTTCTTCATCACTTACTTCTTCTACCCTGTATTCCTCATTCATCTCTATTTCTGTCTCCCCTTGAATAGCATTCAGTAATCTCTTGGCACATTGGCGACCTGGATAGTACTTTTCATCACATTTATCACACAGACCCAGTGTCCTTCTTCTCTGAAACTCAGCACTTCTGAAGTTGGAGTTGGGTTGCCATGGCTTAGGGTTTTGATTGGATATCACAACCTCCTTTCCTTTGTTATGCACAAATTGAGTGGGTTTAGGTAGCATTCTAGTTTTCTTATTTTGCAATTCATAGTTTGCCTCCACTTTCAATGCTTGATTGAATGCAGTATTGAGCCTTTTGAGTTCAAACAACTCCATAGTTCCCCTTAGTTCCTCCTTAAGCCCACTCACAAAGCCAGCAACAAAAAATTCTTCATTCAATGCTGGATTGTACTTCAAGAGTTTGAGCCTGGCTTTGTCAAACTTCTTGATATACTTTTCCACCTTGCCCATCTGATGCACTCTTTTAAATTCATCCATTGGATGCTTGACTGCTGTGAGCTTAAATATGCTGAGTACTTCATTTACTAATATGGGCCAAGGCATAGGTTGTGGTCCTTGTGTCATACCCATATACCACTTATGCAGGTCATCATTGAAGTTCATTACTGCCATCTTGGTCTTATATTCTTCAGGAATTGCATACATATCAAAATAGAACTCATAGTTGTTTCTCCATATTATGGGGTCAGTTCCATCAAATTTAGGAAAATCTAATTTGGGTAAATTGATCTTCATACCACCTCTCTCATATTCCCTTCTATTATTTCTTCTTTCATACCTCCTCACAAACTCTTCACCCCTCCTCAAATCTTCACTGTCTACATCATACTCAGATTCATACCCAGAATTGATATTAGGACCACCTATATTTTCACTACTCTTTTGTTTTTCTCCTTCATTGGTTAAAGTAAGAATAGGGATAGTGCTAGCATGTACCTGTGTACTTGTACCGCTAGTTTCAGCTCCTTCCCCCACAACTCCCTTTCCTGATACCCACTTCATAGTTTGTTCCATCATCAGCTCTAGTTTAAGCATCCTTTCTTCAGCCGCCTTATTAAGGGACTTGCTTTGATTGGCTATTAATGCAGCTACCCTCTCTTCCATCCTTCTATTGTTATTCTCCTGCCTCTTTGTTGCCTCTCTCAATTCAACAGCCAACTTGCTCAGTTCAGCTTCCATCAGTGCATTCTTCTCTTTAAGCTCCTCCATATCCTTATTTCTGGTTGATTGAGAATTTTTGCCCATGCACCAACTAATTACTCTTCAGGCCCTTGTTAATCGGTGCTCTGATACCAAGTTGTCACAAACCGGAAATATAAAAGCTAGGTTTACGAAGAAAATCTCAGTAACTACTTGTCTTAGCACAGTTAATACTAGACCAATTGAACATAGGGTTTAGTAATTGGGATAAATTAATGGAATTGGAAAAGAGAATTCACTGGAACAAGAAATAGTAGTAAGAAAAGATTAAATTTGCATAATAGTCGGATATTAATCCTCTAACAAGAAAAGATACAATAGAGATAAAATAGATAGTAGAAAATAAGGAGAAATGAGTTTTGGTTGGTTAAGATCTAGAAATCGCATAAGAAAACCCTAACTGCTCTCCCCCAATTGCTTATATAGTCTCTTACAATTATCTGGAGATAAAAACAAGAAATTACAAACATATATTAACTAATTATCGCCGTAATTCCTGAATTGTCATTTAGTGAAGCTCCAGTGGTCCCGTCTCTCTCCTTAACTGCCAGCTCGTTAATTCTCCTTCTTAACTCCGTCAATCTCTTGCACTGGGTCCCCTTCTGCAGCTGTCAAAGGTTTAATGTCCTCTTTGTACATTCTGTCAATATTAACGGGTCCCATGCATCATGTTGACTGGTTTTGACTCTTTTTCCACTCCTAATTTCATTTCCTTTTTATCCTTTGTGATTGATGCTTGTAATTCCACTCCTGACAAGCTCATTGTGAGAGAGGGAAAAGAGACTTCTTGGACTGGTTGAGAGATGGCTCGTGTGAGGGAGGAGACAGGCGAGAGAGCGACGAGAGTAGCTAGGGTTTGCACATGGCAGGCGGAGAGAGCGAGAGAGGAGATGGGTTTTCTCCTTTGTCCCTTCCTCTCTTGAAAGAGAAATAAAATGGGCTGCTGCACGATGAACTTATGGGCTGATGGGCCACGGAATAACGTTAGAGAAAGGAACAAAAACAGTCGAAAAAATTAATAGTAACATTACTGTTCATCTAAATTTTAATAATAACAAAAAAAAATCGAAATTTTAATACTAACGTAGCTGGATCGTCGTTTGGAATGACGAATGGTCTAAACCCTTGGATCATCATTCCAAACAACGATCCAACATTGGATCGTAGTTTGGAACAACGATCCAAGGCAACTTTTTTTTAAAACGGCTATGCTCCAAGGGATACAGCTGTGTTGTCATGTTATATCAGTATAAAGAAAAAAAAAAAATAGGTGCAAGTGCATGATAAAAATTAACGCACCAAGTGTTACCTGCCAAGGGATACAGCTGTGTCTTGGCTAAGCTGTATATATATATTCGGAAATTTTTCCTTGATGAGTTATTTATACGTGCAGAAATATAGTCTTTATATTTATACTTCATAATAATGAACAATTATATATGATTGATAGGGCTCCGATAAGTCTTGAAAAGTCATCCATGATAAAAAAAATTTTCCTACATTTTTTTATTATAAAATTTACTTTTTTAAATGTAATAGTTTCAAAATTTAAAGATAAAAACGAGCTAAATATTTTAATTAAGCATAATAAAATAATTAATCAATTGTATATCCGTTTAAATGAATAATGAAGGTTGTAATGATTAACTAATTCCAGGTTATTTTAGCCCTTTATTTTTGCCCTTCTAATTGCATCCTTTGCTGAAAATTAAACAGTACATTATAGAAAATGTTAAATTGCTCAGACCAAAAGGAATTATGGTAATTTATCATATCTATATCTTTTAGCACATCTGATACAATAAATAAATATCTATATATAAATGGCCTATCAGTCTATCACTAACAAAATAGAGTAAAAAGTTAAATATTTAAATTAGATTCAGAAATAAATTTCTAAAATTTATAAAATTAATAAGTATCATGCATAAACGTCTCACAAAAATATTAGGTTTTGGGAACATATATAGCAATAAAATTACGTAAATATTAATCATTACTTGATGTGAAAAGTTCAGAAATAAACGATAACAAATACTGGAACAAAAAGTTAATACTTGTGGCAGACGAATATATATATGTTACTTAATGAAATTTTTTTCTAAACAGAAATAAATTGTCTTGATTAGATATGGGGTTCACTAGTGAAATATTTTAGAATATATATAGGGTTCAATTATTATATATCTATAAAAATCTTCATTCTACAAGTGTAAATATTAAACCATAGTGCTGTAATTCATAAATAAATGGGGTCAATTGACCCCATTTCTTGCACATAGGTAGTGAATTATAAATTGTGGCGTGTTAGGTGTGTTGACACGGTATATATCCGTGTTACCACGACATGACACGACTGTGTTTCTGTGTCGTGTTAAAATTGTGTTGTGTTAGCATTTTCAGAAAACTGACAAGGTTTAACACGACACGATTTGACACAACACGGTTACAATACGACACAACACGATTTTATTTTATTTTAAAATTTAAACTTAAAGCAATATTATAAAAATATTAATATATTATAAAAACTAATGATGATTTGAATTTTAAGGAAACACTATCATATATAAACTATAATTAATAATTTTCAAATAATTAATATTATGTAATTCGTATTTTATTATCTAGTTAATTAATTATCATATTACATCATCATCAATTATTATCATATTATTTTTTGTCAACTATATAACTGATTAATAAAATTTAATACAATTTTTTCTCATTTTTCTCTAATTTTAAAATATATTTAACTATTTTTAGAAAAAATAAAATATAATAAAATATTGAAACGGTTCGACACGATTGACACGGGTGTGTTATATCGTGTCAACACGGCGTGTCAACCGTGGCGTGTCAATTTTCGTGGCGTATCGACCTTTTTCTCTATTTAGCATGACACAACACGATACGGTTTCAAATCCGACCTGTGACAACACGATACGACACAATGCCAAACATGACTATGTTTGCCACGACACACCACGATACGGCAAGATTGCAATTCACTACACATAGGTCCGCCACAGCTATCAAGTATGAGGTAACTTTGGTAAATGTATCCCTCTTCAGCCCAGTTTACTTAATCCAATCTGTTACTAGCACCATGTAAGAGGTGCCTAAATGCAAGAGTCAAAAATAAGAGTTTACTTAATCCAATCTGCTACAAGCACCATGTAAGAGGTGCCTAAATGCATGAGTCAAAAATAAGATTTCACGTTTAAGAAAAAAGTTGCCTTGGATCGTTGTTTGGAATGACGATCTAAGGGTTCAGACCATTCGTCATTCCAAACGACGATCCAGCAACGTTAGTTTTAAAATTTCAAAATTTTTTTTTGTTATTATCAAAATTTAGATGAACAGTACCATTACTATTAATTTTTTCGGATAGAAACAGTCTATTTCGCTTAAGTTCCATCTGTTTGAACGAAACCCATTCAAACGTAATGAAAATCTGTTGCGCTTCTGTTCTTCCAGGACAGAATAGAACGAAAAATATGCGAAACGTTACGGTATTGATAGCTCTAGATATATATAGGCTCCGTTTTGATTGATTAGGAACAAGAGAAATAGTCTATTTCTAGGTGAAAAGTATTGGGAAGTGTGTAACTTTGTGAAGAGTTTAAATTGTTTATAATAAATTTACGTCTAGGAAAAAACTATTTTTCCTATTCTCATACGATCCAAATGGGCCATAGTTACCTAGAGTAGATAGCTTATTATTGAATTGTGCGTTGAAGATTGTAACCTAAACTAGATAGCTCGCGCTTGCTTTAATGCTTACGGTCTTCGCGGCGAACAAATTTGGGTACCATATACTTTAATTTTGCTGCTAGTTAAAATTAAACAAGCACAATGACATGCGGCACTATTTAATATTTTGTTTAGACATTTTATAGAGTGTTCATGATTGATTTATCAAGAGAGGATTTTCTAAAATGATACGTGAAAAGTTGGTTGAAGGTAAAGAGTGTATAAATGTAATTATCATCTCCCATCTTTCATGCAATGTTGAATCCATCAATTATGCACGTTAGATTAATTTACTCCATCAATTATGTACTTTACATTAATTTACTCGTATCATTGAAATCGATGTTTCATCTGAACTAAAGACTTCCTCCATTAAATTATTGTATTTCTCCTTTTGGCAGTACAAATATGAAATAATTAAGCAATCAATACGTCTGACTCTGAAGGGCAATTTTGTAAATTCCTCTGCACGACTTCAGTGCTGCTGCTCTATATAGCTCCCTTTGAGAACAGAGGAAGGGCAGGCGCAAAGCCAAACTCAAATAATCCAATTCTATCCTCCTATTCAAAACTATCTAGACAAGAATATGTTTTCAATTAGAAACATTCTTCTCTTGATTGTTTTTGTGGCTTTTGTAGACCATGGCGCCTGTAGTGCCTTCAACAGAAGCAGCTTTCCTGCTGGGTTTCTGTTCGGAGTTGGTAGTGCAGCCTACCAGGTTTACCATTTGATCTCAATATATATACACAACGCAATTGTCATTATCCTTTTCTGTTTATTTCCTGATATGATATGCATGTTGTACTATTTTTGTATCGGTTTGTACCAGTATGAAGGCGCTCCCACAGAAGGTGGCAAGGGACCTAGCATTTGGGACACATTCAGTCACACACCAGGTACACATCCCACTTATCGAAGCATGCACAGTGCAAGTGTGAACACAGCAATATATACACTGATAGGGCCGGCCTGATAAAGCTCGGCCCCAAATAGAAGGATATGGAACCCAACCCAAAAGAGGCCTGCAATGGGGGTAAAGAAGCGGGAAAAGTAGAATTAAACAGCGCACCCCAGATGAAGTCGGGAAGACAGGCCATAACAAACTCATACGGAGCATCTCACCGAACACAAGTCGGGAGAATCTAGAGCCGCCTAGTGGGCTAACGGCTGTCGGGTGACGTCAGCATTCTGTTATGAGAAATAGGCCTATAAATAGAGGGGGTAGATCATTGTAGAGAAAAGCGCCTGTATTAGACAGATTGTAAACAGATTGTAATCCCCAAAATAATCAATAAAGTTCATTTTCCACTCATTCTCATCTCTAAACTCTTTCACGTTGTTAATCTCTACCAAAACTGAGCTTATCAACTGGCGCCCACCTGAATTCGACCATTGGCAATTCAAAGTTGCATTTGGTAACCTGAGAAATGGATGAGAATAGGAGTGCGATTCAACCCAGGCGGTTGGATCTGGAGTTTGCTACCGATAAACTAAACAAGGAGAAACATCGCGTTCTTCACGAAGCTAGATCTGAATCTCAAACCCAGATCGAGCTCTCCACACCTCAGGCACCAGGCGGTGCAGTTCATCCACCACAACCAGATCTGACGAACGCTGAACTTCCAAACAAGCAAAACGCTGAAACTTCAAGAACACAAACAGTGGTCGGCGATTCAACTACGCGACCAGTCAACCTCGAACAGCCAGACAACGATACACCATTAGATCTGGGGTCGACAAGAGCAGTGCCAGTTGTGATACACCCGATCTTGCAAGCTGTACAATCTCGCGAAGAGTCAGAGAGAGCACCAGTTACAATGCACCCGATCTTGCAAGCTATTCAACAACCTCGCGAAGAACCAAGATTGGACAAACCCGAAACATCTACAGCAAAACAGAGAAGCACCACCAATTTAGAGAACCAACGCTCTCTCTCTCAAGCAGATCTCACAAACCTTGTAGAGCAGACACTGCAAGCAGCCTTCACATCAATTACTCCAACCCCAACAGTTCAGTTCAATCCACCAAGACCGGAGATCCAGGATCCGCGACAGATGCCAAACGTAACACAACCTCCTCAAGGTTACGGATATGTCGCTGATCCTCGCCAAAGCGCAGCATGGAGAGCAGGAACACCACAAGTGTACAATGTCGGACAACCTCCACATATGTTCCAATTGCATCCCGCGGGATATGTTCACCACACAATACCACAAGCCCACATGACAGACTGGTATCCTCCCCAACATAATACTTATGGTTTTCCTAGACCAGAGGCTCCATCCACCTATTTTCCATGGGGCCATCCAGCTCAATGGGGCGTACATAATTCGTGGAACACTCCTAATCCTTACTCATGGACACGACCACCTCAACAACCCGAACATCCTAGGCCACAAACTACTCCAAGGCCTCCCGAAAACATCATCCCAACAAACCCAAGTCTATCTCTTGCAGTTCCTGTACCGACATTACCTGCCCCACAAGTGAATCAAGAGCCCTTAGGATCTCGAGTGGAAAGAACAAGGGCACCACAAACGGGTGAAGACAGAGAGGTATTGTCGGGAAGAAACCTGAATAATGATAGAAGGGAACGCGAAGAGAAAAGATCTCCTAGGGGCCGTGCAAAAACAAGGCAGCGTCGCGAACATAGTTCAGATAGTGCGCGTGAATCAGAAGGATCAGGGTCACCACCTGTCGGTGCCCTAGCGAGAAGGTTATACCAAGGGGCGCGAATTGACATGAAAAATTACCCCCATCTTGATAGATATCCGGGAGGAGAAGCTAAAGATGCTCAAGCTTTTGTGAATAGCTTTCGAGCAATGATGGCCATCACACATGCATCCGACAGGGTGATGTGTTTAGTTTTTCCGACAAGGCTAACAGAGAGTGCATGGGAATGGTATTCGCGACTACCCCGAGGGTCAATCCATAGTTTTGATGACCTAACTGACAAGTTTTTGGGAAGATTCGGAGGATTAAGAGCACCAACCATCAAGTGCACAAGCCTCATGACCCTAAAGCAAGAACCATATGAATCATCACGAGCATATCTCGCGCGATTCTCGGAAGAGGCATACAAAGTTTCCGATTTTGATGAGAAGTTGGTGCTGGCGGCAGTATTACAAGGTATTCGGAGTAAAAATTTGAGATATGAGCTAATAAAAAAAGATTGTGGATCTTTTCGAGAATTCAGGGAGTATGCACAACAAGTGATACAGACAGAGGAAGATGCAGAACGAATGGGTTGGCAAGATGTCACGGAGCGACGCATTACAACGCCGACGAGAAGAAGTTGTTCCCCTCTGCCTCAACCTCGCAATGGATCTCCTTCTGGGCGAAGAAGGAATGCAAAGGTGATAAAAGGAGCGACATACAAACTCCACAATTACAGAAAGACGGGAGAGGCATATGCACCTCTATACTCCACCTACCACATATGTACAGAACCCAGGGAGCGATTGTTTAACGTCATCAAAGATAGCAAGGAGTTGCAACAACCTGAACCATTGGTAGAAGCAGAGAAGTTTGACAAGTCGGCTTACTGTGAGTACCATCGCAGTTCGGGACATCGCACCCGAGATTGTTTGAAGTTGAAGGACGAAATAGAAAGGTTAATCCGACATACGCACCTGTTGGAGAAATACATTGAGAAAGAAGGAGCCAAGGATAACCGAACTAGAGAATCTTTCAACAACCAATGGCAACGAAAACCATACAACAACCAATGGAAAAGAACCGACAACCGAAACAACCCGAACAATATTCCCATTCAGCGACAAAATGTTCCGAATAAACCTAGAGAAGAAAACAAAGGATCTCCGGTAGTGATGTTTATCGCAGGAGGGGACGCATCTGGCGGCGACAAACCTCATCAACGAGCTTCATACGCAGATCCGAGAAGATTATCTCAACCTTCGCGTTATGAGATATTTCACTTGCATGCAGAGGGGTCCCTAACTAACACCCGAATATCCTTCGGGCCTGAAGATTGCGTAGGCGTCCGTTACCCACATGATGATGCCATAGTGTTGATGCTGCGAATACATGGCAGACGTGTCAAAAGGATCTTAGTGGATACAGGAAGTTCAGCAGATGTGCTATATTTCGACG
This sequence comes from Rhynchospora pubera, assembly GCA_028095005.1. NCBI lineage: Eukaryota > Viridiplantae > Streptophyta > Magnoliopsida > Poales > Cyperaceae > Rhynchospora > Rhynchospora pubera. Next base: position 76,647,633 of record CM051462.1, read on the forward strand.
CGTTAAGGCAACTCAATTTGGCCTCATACCCCCTAACTCCGATGGACACACCATTAGTTGGCTTTGCGGGAGACACCGTGATACCACTTGGGACAATTGATCTGGAAGTTGAGTTCGGGGAACCACCCAACAGTGTAATATCAAGAGTAAAGTTCATAGTGGTTAATGCACCATCTGCATACAATGTGATATTAGGAAGGAAATCTCTGAATGATGTTGGGGCAATCGCTTCGACCAAACACCTCATGATCAAATTCCCCACTAGACTTGGAGTAGGTGTGGTAAAAGGTGACCAACAAAAAGCCAGAGAATGTTATCAGGCAGCAGTGATAGATCAAGTAACACAAATAGAGAAGGGAAATGTTGAGAAGAAAGTGCGCGTGCCCAGTTCGGGCGCTCCAGGGGAAGATGTGGAAGAAGTAGAGCTGAGCCAGGGAATAACTACTAAACTGGGGACGGCGCTTGGGGTCAAGGACAGAGAATTAGTGAAGGACTGTCTTAAGAGAAACCAAGAGATTTTTGTCGCTGAAGGAGGGCAGATGCCGGGTATTAAGAGGGAGATTGCGGAACACAAAATCAAGCTCTTCCCAAATGCCAGACCAGTGCATCAAAAGAAAAGGAAGTTCGGACCCGAACGTAGAACGATAATTGAGGAGGAGGTGCAAAGGTTACTCGCAGCTGGGTTTATTCGCGAGGTCAAATGCCCTGCTTGGTTAGCCAATCCAGTGGTGGTTCCGAAACCTAACAACAAGTGGAGAGTATGCATTGATTTCACTGACCTCAACAAAGCCTGTCCGAAAGATCCTTTCCCGTTGCCGAACATTGATGCACTAGTGGATTCGACGACGGGTTTTTCTCACTTGAGCATTGTTGATGCCAACGCGGGATATCATCAGATTAAAATGTGTACCGAAGATGAAGAAAAAACCAGTTTCCTTACAGAAAAAGGGATCTATTGTTACAAGGTCATGCCTTTTGGTCTGAAGAATGCAGGAGCAGAATATCAAAGGATGGTGAACAAGTTGTTTCAAGGAGAAATTGGGAAGATTATGGAAGCATATGTCGATGATATGGTGATCAAAAGCTGTTCGGGGGAAGAACATTTGCAACATTTGGAAAGAGTGTTCGCGAAAATGAAAGAAGTCAGAATGCGACTAAACCCAAAGAAGAGTTTTTTCTGTCTCGGAAGTGGAAAGTTTTTAGAGTTTATCGTGTCCGAAAGAGGCATAGAAGTCCATCAGAGCAAGTGTCAGGCGATCGCGAACATGGAACCACAAAAAACAGTCAAAGAGGTGCAAGAATTAACTGGGCGAATAGCTGCCCTAAACAGATTCATTTCAAAGTCAGCCGAAGTGTGTCAACCTTTTTTCCAAACAATCAGGAAAAACAAGAAGTTCCAATGGACAGTGGAATGTCAAGATGCCTTTGAAAGGATAAAAGAATATTTAGCCACACCACCGACAATCAGTAGACCTGTGAAAGGGGAAACTCTCTATCTTTATGTGGCAACTTCCGAAACGGCGGTGAGTGCAGCTCTCATCAGGATTGAAGAAAACCAATAAAAACCTGTCTATTTCGTGTCTCGCATTCTGCGAGATGCTGAGATAAGATACCCTCCTGTTGAAAAAGTGGCGTTCGCGGTCATGATAGCATCCAGGAAACTCAAACCGTATTTTCAGGCACACCACATCAAAGTGCTCACCGACATGCCTCTTCGAAAAGCTTTGGGACAGCTTGATGTAGCAGGGCGGATGTTAAAATGGGCAGTAGAGTTGTCCGAATATGATGTGAGTTTCGAACCAAGGACAGCATACAAAGAACAAATTCTTGCCGACTTCATAGTTGAGTGCACAGCTAGACAAACTGAAAATCCCAAGGAAGAAGTGTGGGAAGTATTCGTGGATGGGGCAGCTTCTGAGAAGGGTTCGGGTGTCGGCGTTGAAATAAAAGGACCGAAAGGCGAGAAATTTCATTATGCGATACATTTGACTTTCGAGGTATCCAACAATGTCGCAGAATATGAGGCGTTGCTGGCAGATATGCGACCTATGGAGGCAATCGGAGCAAGAAGTGTGCGTTTCTACATGGATTCACAGCTGGTCGTAAACCAAATCAAAGGAGAATATGCAGCAATAAATGAAAGGCTAGCCCTATACTTGGAGAAGGTGAAAACAGTGTTAGCTACCTTTGAAAGTGCTTCTGTAGAGTACGTGCCACGGGCTCAAAATGAAACAGCAGATGCTCTGTCTAAAATTGCTAAAGAAAGCGATCTAGATCGAGAAAAGCCCATTATTATGTTGGAAGTACCACATCCCAGCATTGATGTTCTCGCATTCGAAGTGTATATCGTGGAGGCAGGAAAGGAATGGTATGCTTTGTTATGGAATTTTCTCAAAGAAGGAAAACTCCCAGAAGATGACAAGGTTGCCCGAAAAGTCAAGCGGTGGGCTCTCGAATTCACTATCCGAGATGGTCTATTATTGAAAAAAGGATACGAAATACCCTGGCTCACATGTGTTGGGAGAGCAAAGGCGGACGAAATTATTGCCGAAGTGCACGAAGGGATATGCGGTAGCCATCAAGGAATAACTTCGCTAGGAAGGAGGATCGTTAGAGCAGGGTTTTACTGGCCTTCCTTGAAAAAACATGTAGAGACATATGTTCGCAGATGCGAAAAATGCCAATTCCACGCCCGCATACCGAGACAACCATCTCACCCGATACAATCCATCTCCAGTTCATGGCCGTTCGATGTGTGGGGGCTAGATTTGTTGAGGCCTTTCCCTCAAGGACAAGGAAATGTTAAATTCCTAGTGGTGGCCGTGGAATATTTCACCAAATGGATCGAAGCCAAACCCCTGGCAACCATCACATCACAAAAAATAGTGGACTTCGCGAGACACCAGATCGTGTATAGATATGGGATCCCACATACCTTCATCTCCGACAATGGTACACAGTTTACTGGCGCCCCATTCCAGGATTTTTGCAAAGGACTCGGCATCCGATCATGCACCTCCTCGGTCTGTCATCCCCAATCTAATGGTTTAGCTGAGGTTTCCAACCGAACTATATTGGAAGGACTGAAGAAGAAAATTGAAGGCAGCAAGAATACTTGGCCTGAGTATCTCGATGAAATCTTATAGGCCTACCGTACCACACCTCGCTCTTCCACAGGCCGTTCACCTTTTTCCATGATTTACGGAATGGAGGCTGTCACACCTATGGAAGCAGTACACCATACTTTGAGAACGAAGTCGTATACTTGGGAGAAGAATGGAACTCGAAGGGAAGAAGATTTGGAGACCATTTACGAGTTGAGGGAGGAAGCTCGAGTGAAGATGGAAGAGTATCAGAGAAGAATGCGAAGGGGTTTCGATAGGAAAGTCGCTCCCAAACATTTCCAACCAGGTGACTGGGTGCTCAGGAAGATCGAAGCCACAGGTAAACAAGTGGGGAAACTTGATCCCGTGTGGGAAGGCCCATTCGAGATCATCAAGTCTATTGAAGGCAGGGCTTATCATCTCAGGGACATGAGAGGCAAACGCATCCCAAATGCTTGGAACGCCGCCCATCTCAGAAAGTTTTACGTTTAGAGGGGATAGAAGTCAACCAATACCGTAGCCGGTCTCTTCGTGTCCGAGTTGTTTTATGTTTTTGTTTTTGTTGTTTTAGATAAGAACAAGAACCAGACCAATACCGTAGCCGGTCTCTTCGCGTCCGAGTTGTTTTTAGGTTTTCGTTTTTTGTGGTAATGAATAAAACAAGAACCAGACCAGTATCGTAGTTGGGTCTTCTTTGCTCTTAGTCGGGGTATTAAGGCCCTTGTATCTCAATATAATTTTCATTTATAAATGGAGAGTTTGCTTTTTTATCTGATCCTCGCATTCTCGTAAAAAAAAAATAAATAAATAAAAAAAAATAAAAAAAAAATAAAGTCGTGACCCTCCTCGAGAGAATTCTCGGAGTAAGCGCATGAAAAAATAAAGTCGTGACCCTCCTCGAGAGAATTCTCGGAGTAAGCGCATGAAAAAATAAAGTCGTGACCCTCCTCGAGAGAATTCTCGGAGTAAGCGCATGAAAAAATAAAGTCGTGACCCTCCTCGAGAGAATTCTCGGAGTAAGCGCATGAAAAAATAAAGTCGTGACCCTCCTCGAGAGAATTCTCGGAGTAAGCGCATGAAAAAATAAAGTCGTGACCCTCCTCGAGAGAATTCTCGGAGTAAGCGCATGAAAAAATAAGTCGGGAAAAGCTGACAAACAACTGTACTTTGTTTGTACTTGGAAATAAAGACAAAAACAGGGCAAATCTGACAATAAATGCTGACATTTAATACAGTTAGTTGGCAGTTAGCTGATAAAAAGCTATAAATAGAACCCATCGTCTTCCCCAAAGGAGGCACCAGAACACTTTCACTAAGCTTGAAGTTAACAATGGCGAAAAGAAAGAAAAAGAAAAATAAAGTATATTCCACTAAGATAAAAGGAAATTTAGGAGGATAGCTGAGAAGGAATCAGAGATTTAGGTGGATCGCATCAGATATTCACCGATCTTCGGTTCCGAACATCCCCGAAACACCTGAATCCAGTGAATTCAGGAGCGGCTTTGTTATCTCAGTCGTTCCGAATCCAATGGATCGAATTTGTTTCAGGTGATGGAGGTCTCCCCAGACTTAGGAGATTGTTTTCTAAGGCTGGGAAGATTTATTAACTAGCCCGGGGTTGTTAGTGTTAGATGACCCAAATCACTTCTTTCTGAGGATTGTCCACGAGTGTATACAGAAAGAAAGTCAAGAAGAATTATCCTCGGTGCAGTTAGCAGTAGTTAGAAAATATATTTCCTTGAGAATGTATCTCGGAATTAATGTATCTTTTATTTCCTTGAGAATGTATCTCGGAATTAATGTATCTTTTGTTTTCTTAAGAATGTATCTCGGAATTAGTGTGTTTATTTCCTTGAGAACGTATCTCGGAATTAATATATGTTTGTTTCCTTGAGAATGTATCTCGGAATTAATGTTATCTTTTGTTTCCTTAAGAATGTATTTCGGAATTAGTGCATGTTTATTTCCTTGAGAATGTATCTCGGAACTAATATATGTTCGTCTCCTTGAGAATGTATATCGAAGATAACGTATTTTTATTGTTATTTTTCCTTTAGAATGTATCTCGGAGTTAGTATACTTGTTAATTTTGAGAACAAATCTCGAAACTAAGCTGCAGAAGATATACCCAGATGATGTTCTTAACATCTCGTAAAAAAAAAAAAAAAAAAAAAAAAAAAAAAAACATAACAATTAGGAGAGTAGAGATAACTAAGGCAATAGAAGTCACGATTTTCATTTCAGACAAGTATCATATTACATCAAAAGATATCACCAAAACCTTAATTCGCTAGACTCCAGCTATACTTAAAAAACATTAAAAAATACTAGCCTATACAGGTCCCGAATTATCTTCGTCATCTATAGGCTTCGGAACATCTGCAGGCCAAGGCACTTGCTCTTCAGGGCATGGGTACCGAGGAGCAAACATCTCCCCCAAAACATCAATGGTGCCCGATAATACATTTCCATCTGGGCCTAAAAGTCGATCATCAGAACGACGCCAGCTGCACTCGGCAACGGGAGGAAGATGTGGAATTTCACTAGCTGCAAGAAGTCCGAACTCTTCATCTGTAATCGGGTAGGACCATTGGAGCCCGCGACATACTCGAAGTAAAACACTTCTGAGAACTGACGCCGACTGCATTCCAGCAGCCCTTTTGAAAGCACGAGAGCGAAGGAAAGAAGGAAGAAGTTCTTCAAAAATCTTGTACTTGTCATCTTGGGACAACTCGGCAGTCCCGGCAAGAAGGGAATTCTCCACTGATAACTTTGTCACTTCTTCTTTGAGTATTTCCGAGATGTTCTCGGACTTCTGCCTCCTACTAGTTTCCTCAGCCAAATCTTTTCGAGCAGAGGTCAGAAGACCCACAACTTGGTCTTTTTGTCTCAATGATGAATCCAATTTCAAAAGTAGTAAATGCCTCAGCCGCTCGAAATCCTCCAATTTCTGGGCCTGCTCGGTATTTTCCTTCAGAAGATTCTGAGCGAACAGCACAATGAATTTGTTAGAATCAACATAGTTGTGAGTCATAGAATGCCAGTCCTTATAATGCTGGTCGTGTGCAACATGTAAATTTTGTACCTTTGACTTCTCCTTCGCCAACTCTACTTCCAAAGAAGCAATGCGAGCTTCTTGAGCAGAAAAGATCGCTCGAAGCTCTGCCAAGCAATGAGTTAAATGAGAGGATGAAGGAGATACGGGGTTCAGAGTGACGACAGCTGCATCCAAGGGAGATCTCAAAGAACTCGCAGGCATTTGAAGAGGGGTAGAAGTAGAATGCATCAGGTCTTCGTCCTCCAAAGGAAGAGATCGGGCAGGAGTTGGAGGACAAGAACGAGCTGAATCCTCCGAAATCTGATGAACAGGTTCTGGGATGACTTCGGAAACAAATTCCAGAATAGACTCCGGAGCAAGCGGAATCGCAACTTTTGATGAACAAGGCTTTGGCAAACGAGGAGGGACCACGAACAACTCATCGTCGGACACATCAGCAGTGGCCCTTTCTAAAGGGTGAGAAGATGTCTCCTGGGAAGGTCGGGTGTGGGAAGGACCCTTTCCGCTAGTTGTACTTCCAACCCCTTTCAATGAGAGACCTTCTGACACTGCAGGATGTGACACCTTAGCTGGTCCAACGTCTCGTCGCGCTTTCTTCTGGCGATGCTCAGAAGCAGTGGTAGAACCAACCCCCCTTTTTAAGACCTTCGGGGGGGCCACTGGAGGAATAACAGTTTCGACCCCAAGATGGATCGGAGATTCTTCCTCTAAGGAAGTCCCATTGAACACCAAGCGAATTGGACCTTCGGTTTTGATGACTGAGTCCAATTTGAGAAGAAAAGCATATTCTTCTATAGTGGGAGGATCGATGGAGACACCATTGAAACTGTCAGTGTCCTTGTTTCACTTCTTAGTGATCCCGAACACATCCAGATAAGGCTGACGAAGATAACAAAAATGAGTTTCCCAGTTGTCGAGTTTCTTGACCTTCCCGAACAAAACCATATTCACCTTGTTCCGAACAGTACAAAGGTCCCCAGCTTTTGAAAATCCAAAGTAATGCCCGAACATCCGCAAGGAAGCTGTCATTCCTTCAAAGCCCATAGCCAAAGAAAATAAAGTCACCACGGTCTCGAAGGATCTAATGATGCACCAGGCGTTGGGATGAAGTTGTCCAGGAGCAATCTCGAGAAGTGAGAGAATGTCGATTACGAACTGTGTAAGAGGAACTTTGAAACCACACCTTGATAAAGGTTTGAAAAGAACTGCCCCCTTTTCTTCATCGTAAGGTCGATCATCTGGGGCTGCAGCTTCTAAAGCATCCTTCTCAGTGAGACCAATCTGGCAAGAAAAGGCATACAAAGACTTCTCACTCCAGGGTTGGGATTGAAAGGTAGGCGTCTTCTTGAATACTTCATCAAGAGGACGAGAAGTGCGACGAAAAACCTCCTTTCTGGGAGCCACTCGACCTTTCCCCTTTTCGGGATCCCGAACAGGTGAAGAAGTGTCGACATCCAGGTTTCCCTCAGTGGAGGGGTGAACAACCATCTGTCGTTCCGAATTGGTAGACTTTTCTGGGACATCCGAAGATGGAACTTGTGGCTTAGAACTACTTGAAGCCATAGAAACTGGGAAACAAAGCACATAAGTATAATACCTAAGGATAGATCGTGGCATTAACGAAAGGATTTCGGATGCAAGTAGAATAGGGACTGGTAATAAGGCACGGGATCACCACAGAACAGATACTAACAATATAGTGGGAATAACCAGTACCTCTTATACTTTTTGTACCTTTTATACCAATCACTACAAAGATAAGGTATATACCATACCTAAAAAGATGACACAAGAAACAACACAGAACTGTTTGCTAACTATAGGAAAGGTATAAGCAAGAACATGGAGAATAAATAATCTTTATACCAAGATCACAGTAGGTATCAACCATACCAGTTCTAAATGTACTCACATTCATACCAAACAGATAGACAGAGACAATCCCATGGTAAGAAAATAAAACTTAGAACAAAAAGAGGATAAAGGAGAGAAGATACCTGAAAAGAAAGGAGCTTGCCGGAGAAAACTTGCCGGAGAGGGGGAGGAAGACTCGTCGGAGGATGAGAAGAGGGACTCACCGGAGAGAAAAGGATGAACGATCGTTTGGGAGTAGCAAGGAGAGAGCTCGTCAGGGAAGAAAGAGGAGAAAGAGGAGGCTGAAGTGATAAATGACAGAAGAAGAGAGAGAAATGGGAGTATAAAAGGCAGGAAGTTGAAAAGACAACAGTGAAGGCGGTATTAACTTTCACAGATCACGAGGCGAAGATGGAAGGGTTGGCGTGGGGATCAAGGCGCATACCAAGCGACAGCTAACTTGACCGCCTGACCGTTTCATGTGTTCGGGACTCAAGGGCTCCACCATTTCGGGCTTCACCCAAGAGTCATGTGTTCGGGACTCAAGGGCTTCACCCCTTCGGGCTTCACCCAAGAGTCATGTGTTCGGGACTCAAGGGCTTCACCACTTCGGGCTTCACCCAAGAGTCATGTATTCGGGACTCAAGGGCTTCACCACTTCGGGCTTCACCCAAGAGTCATGTGTTCGGGACTCAAGGGCTTCACCCCTTCGGGCTTCACCCAAGAGTCATGTGTTCGGGACTCAAGGGCTTCACCACTTCGGGCTTCACCCAAGAGTCATGTGTTCGGGACTCAAGGGCTTCACCACTTCGGGCTTCACCCAAGAGTCATGTATTCGGAACTCAAGGGCTTCACCACTTCGTGCTTCACCCAAGAGTCATGTGTTCGGGACTCAAGGGCTTCACCCCTTCGGGCTTCACCCAAGAGTCATGTGTTCGGGACTCAAGGGCTTCACCACTTCGGGCTTCACCCAAGAGTCATGTGTTCGGGACTCAAGGGCTTCACCACTTCGGGCTTCACCCAAGAGTCATGTATTCGGGACTCAAGGGCTTCACCACTTCGTGCTTCACCCAAGAGTCATGTATTCGGGACTCAAGGGCTTCACCCCTTCGGGCTTCACCTAAGTCCTGAATTTTGCGACTTGATTTTCAACTTACGATGAATACTCATCCCAAGTTCAAGGGCTTATGATAGGGCCGGCCTGATAAAGCTCGGCCCCAAATAGAAGGATATGGAACCCAACCCAAAAGAGGCCTGCAATGGGGGTAAAGAAGCGGGAAAAGTAGAATTAAACAGCGCACCCCAGATGAAGTCGGGAAGACAGGCCATAACAAACTCATACGGAGCATCTCACCGAACACAAGTCGGGAGAATCTAGAGCCGCCTAGTGGGCTAACGGCTGTCGGGTGACGTCAGCATTCTGTTATGAGAAATAGGCCTATAAATAGAGGGGGTAGATCATTGTATAAGGGGTTGGCATTTTTGTAGAGAAAAGCGCCTGTATTAGACAGATTGTAAACAGATTGTAATCCCCAAAATAATCAATAAAGTTCATTTTCCACTCATTCTCATCTCTAAACTCTTTCACGTTGTTAATCTCTACCAAAACTGAGCTTATCATACACCGGCGCCAATGTTTCTGTTTTTGTTATAACTTTGAACTTGGATTGTATGACCTGTTTTGTCAAACAAAGAAACATCAAGCACTTCTGCAGTTTAAATTGAAATGCAATCGCATGAGAATACAAAGCCAAAAATAGTGCTGTCAAATGTGGGAAACGGGCATGGAACAGCCCTGTTCCGCTTTCATTCCGTTTCCGCAACGAAACAAAAATCTGATTTTATTTTCATTCTGTTTCGTTAAATGAAACGATATTTCCATTATGTTTATGTTCCTTCTTTAGTTTTCTATTGTTATTTTTCATTTGTGCATACCGTTTCGGTATTTGTACATTTCCATTTCTCATTTCCATTTCGTTTTTGAAAATGAAACCATTTTTTCTTTCATTTTCGTTCCGTTTCGAACAAAATGAAACAAAAATGTGCGAATCAGTAGAGAATTTACAGCTCTAACTACAAATATACATATCTAGGGATACGATATAATGTTGGGTAAAGTAAATTGGTCAACTTTATTTCTTATTTTGAAATTTCTATTTGAGGAAGATTTTAAATAATATTGTCCATACAGGTAAAATATTAGACAATAGCAATGGGGATGTAACCGAGGACTTTTATCACCGTTATAAGGTAAGCAATTTCTTTTCTCAATTACTCATTTCTTCAATTTTATATATATGGTGTTTTGAAAACGCATTAAAATTTAGTGGTGGCCAAAACTTTGGAAAAAAAGAGTTTCTTTTCAAATGTGCTGACCTCAGAAATTATATTTTATTATTTGATCCCGAGGCTCTTGTAAAGTTAAAAAGTTTGATTGAACAGGAGGATATCGGAAACGTGAAGAAGATGGGAATGGATTCATTTCGGTTTTCCATCTCTTGGCCCAGAATTTTACCAAGTAATTATTTATCATAATTTTTATACAAAGTTCTCTGTTTTTGATATGGTCAATATGTTAGCTGGAAACTTAAACGAAGTAATAATCAGAAGTAGTAACGCAAGAAAATATTTGCAGACGGAAGCCTAAGTGGCGGGATAAACAGAGAAGGCGTCGATCACTACAATAACGTCATCAATGAAGTTATAGCTAATGGTGATTACATTACTTTGAAAAATAAAATTATTAATTTTCTCTTCTATGCTAGCCAGTCTAATATTTTGGATAGTTATTTAACGGTTAAATTAATTTCAATAAATCATAAATCCTGAAAATAATTATTAATTAAGGTCAAATAAGGTTGAAACCTCACGAATACCTTGTTAAAATTATTAATTATTATTGTTTCCTTATATTATTATTCCTTGATTCAATATCTGGCAAATAATTGTAGGCTTGAAGCCATTTGTGACATTTTTTCATTGGGACCTACCGCAAGCCCTTGAAGATAAATATCTGGGTTTCTTGAGCACTCTGTTCGTGTGAGTTAATTGCATATACGTACATTACATAGCATTTCCATATATCTTCATGCATTATTTTTGTATGCACTTGCCAGGAACCAATCACATGCACATGTAAATATTTAAGATAATGCATAAACGGGTTTTAATATTTCAATTTGATAATAATTTAGTTATTTATATTAGAATCTAGTCCAGATCAGTTGACTTAAAGTAAAGGTCGATGTGCATATAAGGAAATTCATGTTCAATACCAAATAAAAAAATTTCGGTCCTATATTATAAAATTAATTGCTACTTAAGAAAAAATTGTTTTACCAAATATTTTAATGAAATATTTCCAACTCATTCGTTTAACATTTTCGACGCACCAAAAAAAATTTACACAATTCTTAATTATTATTTTTTTTATTTTGAAGATTGACAATTGTCAATGTTTAGTTTCAACCAATGACCTCCCTAGTCGCCCTATTCCTGAAGACGTGGCTTTATTTTGTATCATTTATTTATTTTGATGACATGGTTTTCTTTCAATTGAACAAGAATTCAAAATCCTTAGAAATTCTAAAAAATTTCATATATATGTTTAGTAAAAAAACATTGAAATGCTTGCAGAGAGGATTATGTCAACTACGTCGATGTTTGCTTCAAGGAGTTTGGTGACAGGGTGAAACACTGGGTAACATTTAACGAGCCAATTGTATTTTGCTCGGGTGGTTATGCGAGTGGTACAACTGCACCAGGACGATGCTCTCCTTGGGAAGCCGGAAAATGCAGTGCTGGCGATTCAGCAACCGAGCCTTACATTTGCGCCCACAATCTGTTGTTGGCGCATGGTGCTGCAGTCAAGCTATACAAAGAAAAATATCAGGTAAATCATCATTTAATTTTACTGCCATTTATAGTTACGTCCGTTTGAAGATTAAAGATTAAGTGAATTAATTAATATTGTTGTAAACTTGTTCATTTTTTCTTAAATATGAAGCAATTTTACATATAGTTAAAATTACCTTCGGAATTTTATTTGAATTTTACACAACCATATTTTAAAAACAAAGGCAACACTATAAATTTATAGCCTAGGACTGAACTAAAATCCAATGCGATTAGGGAGTTCAAAATGGCATAATTGGAATAACACAAGCATCACATTGGTTTCTCCCACATTCCTCTTCTAAAGCTGATGCCGCTGCTGCCCAACGTAGCTTGGATTTCATGTACGGATGGTACGATATATTTTGCTCTGACCTCTAAATCTGAATCTTTTTTAATTAGTTATGTCATAATTGAGTGTTTTTCAACTAGTTTTTTTTATTTTATATATATAAACACAGGTTTCAAAATCCTTTGACATATGGAGATTATCCAAGAACCATGAGAAATTGGTTGGGAAATCGATTACCCAAATTTACAAAGGAACAATCTGAGGTACTGATAGGATCTTACGATTTTATCGGAATTAACTACTATTCTACCTATTACGCCATAAACGCTCCAGCAAGCAATTCACTTATGCAGAGTTACAATACTGATTCGAGAGCTAATATTACAGGTATCGGATTTATTTCTGAAATTAAGAATGTAGAAACTCTAATTTTAATTTGCTAGGCTGCACTTAATTTAACACAAAAAACATGAAACTTTTTGTAATATCAACATATATATTGTTTAATTTTACTTTGACATGAGTTTTTTTGTAAGGAAAAATATAGGAATCTATATTGCAGAGACCTCCACTTAACTTGATTTTATTTATTTATCTTTTGTACTTTAATAGGTGAGCGGAATGGAATTGCACTACCAAAGGTACATTTTTTGTTAATAATTTGGGGATATAATTTCGTCAAATTATATTCTCTATAATATATTATTTATTCGAACTAAGATATCATTGTATTTACTGCAGCCCTTCAATACATCTTTTATTAACATATACCCTCCTGGCATAAGAGATCTAACACTTTACACAAAGGCTACCTACAAAAATCCAGTCATGTACATTACTGAAAACGGTATATCATGTACTCCCAATTTCTTTTATTTTGCTGTTTCTTTATTTCTCTCGTATTATTATTTCTTCATTGAATTTTCTTAGTAGTTGTAACTATTCTGCATTGGCTTACAGGAGTTCACCAGATCACTAGTACCACAACACTGAGAGAGGCTTTGAATGACGTAATCAGAATATCATACCACCGTAATCATCTCATACAATTGAGCAAAGCAATAAGGTTAACTTTTCTTTAGTCAACAATATAGTAAAAATATAAATAAAAATGATTAAACAATTGAGAAAAAAAGAAAGAGTAACTAAAGAAAACAAAGCATGTATCTATATATATATATATATCCTAGATGCGCTCAATTTGGTTCGACCAATTAATAATTTCATCTTTGTTTCTTTTTTCCCGATTATATATGATCATTTTTATGGAGAAAATATCATTAGAATTGGTCTATTTTATTTGATTAATTTTACATTACTAATTCTAAATACCTCAAATAAAAGGAATGCATTAACTACAAATAAATTTGTTGAAGATCAGGATTTTGCAATTTGAGGTATAAACTGAATTCCTTGATTCGGGCTAAGAGTTGGGTTTCTAAGTGCTTATGAAAGCTTTATTTTATGAATCATATTAATTGTGTTTACTTTGATTGTCATATTTTTTGTGATAATTAGAGATGGAGCCGATGTAAGAGGCTATTATGTATGGAGTTTCTTGGATGACTTTGAATGGAATTTTGGATTCACGCGCCGTATGGGCCTTTATTACGTTGACTACAACAACAATCTGGCGAGACGTCCAAAGAAATCTGCAATTTGGTTCAGCATGTTCATGAAAATCTGAAAATGTTTATTGCAAAAAGCGGAATGTTATTATGTTGGTCTCGATCATGTTGGCAAAATAAGATATTTCTAGAAAAAACTCTTGTCGTTGAAATAAAATGTTGAGTTTGTTTGAACTGAATGTTATGAAAAACTCTAATCGTTTTAATAGAATGTTGAGTTTGTTTAAATTGCATGTTATGAATGCTGAAGTTTGATGTTAAATATTTTTATAAGAGCGTAAATATGAAATTCTATTCACATTATTTTGAGCTCTATAGTCGTCTTCATTCAGGAATTTTAAGAAAATTTACTTGTGCTGCTTGAATTGTTGTAGGTCGGTAAATATGGTCCAATTTAGGCCCAGTATATTGCTTTATGCGAATGTAAATTAAGGTCATTATATTATATCGAAACTTTTGGGCAAATTGTTAAAAACAATTCTATAAGAATTTTATTGAATCTATATATTTGTTGATCACCATGATGGATGAATTTTATACAATTTCTGTAGGTTTTAGGCGGTCCTTGACCTATATGCACATCTATCCTATAACCATGCATAGAATTTAGATGTACCGCAGCGGAAGTTGATCGTTTGCCTAGATTCGTCTCACAGCTTTGCTGTAACCTCTTGCTTGCGCTTCACGTCTTTCTCTGTACACAACTGGTACACCACAACCTCAGACAAAGGCTTGGCGTCACCTTTCACGAATCCAGATGCCGGTCGACTCGTGTGTGTGTGCTTCCTATTGCTCTCCAAGTAATAGGATGGCTACTCCCTCTTTCTGATCTCTCTCTGGACTCTCTAGGATGGTGGTTAACTCAAAAGTCACGAGTTCCAACCTTAGAGTCGCTTCAGAAGATAGGGGTATAAATAGCTAGCCTGGAAACAGACCTTTCAGATTCATAACTGTTGTCTGGAACGGTTCGGTCCAGAGTTGGATCGGACCGTCCCAGCTGGTTGGACCGGGCCGTTCCAGAGTTGGACCGGGCCGTCCCAACCACAACAAGGCTATTCGTTTGCCCAGCAAACCAGTTCGTTCCAGAGTTGGACCGGGCCATCCCAGAGTTGGATCGGGCCGTCCCAGAGTTGGACCGGGCCGTTCCAACGATAACAATATGGCTCCACACACCTTTTCTAACATCTCCCTCTTGGAGACATTTTATGAAAACAGCGACCAGCGCATACACCTGTCAAGCGGGAGCTAAAACGCCTCACCATAACAAAGTTATGGCCAGCGAGAAAGCATCTACCCTTTTATGAAAACAGTTAGATAATTGTGTGTACTAGTACCTTAGATACATTCAAATTTGCACTAGATTGGACATTATCGACCGCTCAATGATACATGTCCTTTCCTTTTCAGTCTTAGTCCGCTGTATGTTCCCAACCTCAGTCCAAATGACGAGTTTGGTGGATCCTGAACACCAACAGATCTCTCATTTGTGCAAATCGAATTTGATCTTTCCTTTGTCTCATGAAAATTCGAACAAAATCAGTCGCTTTCCCAGCAATGTCCCGACAGGCGGAATATTCATCACCATAGGGTACACACCAAAGTAGCAAGCACTGATCATGCCCCTCATGACATAGTCAAAAGTCAAAGGGTACGTAATTGTGAAACTCACACAATGGGGAGTCATACGGTCTTGGTCCTGGAACCACACAACCTATCTTCCAAGAGTCGCCTAGCACATGTGGTACGAGCACATGCTACAACGAATTATCTGCACCAAAAGACGTGTGTTTTAATTCGTTATACGAGTCTAGATTCAGTTTACAAACCAAGTGTCTATGGTCTAGACCACTCGTTATTGTAATTAATCCTGAGATTCTCCACTTAAACACTCCCAAAGTTTTAAGGAGATTCTCACCTCGGCTTTAATTTGAACTATATGATTGTTGGGGATACAATCATATCGGATCGCCTAAAAAAAGACAATCCTCATTTCAGTCCCAGACTGAAGCGACATTGAGTTTCAACCACCCCAGGTGGCTCCTTAGTCCTTGACTAAGCGCACATAACTTAATCTAGTCTCATCTCTACATGCCCCTGGCATTAGAGGCGATTTCTCGTGTGAGCGAGACAATCTCAAGTTCAAATACACACTACCATCCATGCTAATATTTAATTGAACAATAATAGGCAATTCAATAACAAGAATGAATGCAAATGTCTTAATATATATCAATAAAACATAATTGTTCAAACACATACATACATACAAAAGTCTGAAAAATTGGACCGGACCGTCCCAGATTCCGGACGGGCCATCCCAGCCCAAACCAGGCCACGCCCCAGCTGTTTTTCAGTGTTCAGACGGTCCGGCTGAAATCCGGACGGGCCGCCCCAATCTGGGACGGGCCGTTCCAATTCTAGGATCCGCCTGTAGATCTCAAACCTATAATTCTAACAATCTTAAGGAACTGCATCCTAGCTATGGCTTTTGTAAATGGGTATGCCACCATCTTGTCGGTGGAGATGTGCTCTAACACAATCTTTTTGTGTTCTTGTCTGTCTCTAACAAAGTGATATCTCATGTCAATATGTTTGCTTTTCCCATGATACTTGGGGTCTTTAGAGAATGCTATAGCAGCAGTGCTATCACAATAAATAGTCACAGGTCCGATGGGCACCTTGACCACCCCCAGTTCCTTTAGGAAATGCCTCAACCATATTGTCTCTTGGGCAGCCGCAGAACATGCAATGTACTCGGCCTCCATGGTGGATAAAGCAACACACGTTTGCTTTTTACTAGCCCAAGAGATTACACTCTTACCAAGTATGAAAATGAAACCTGAAGTGGACATGCGCTCATCCAAGTCTCCACCCCAATCAGCATCCGAATAGCCGACTAAATTCAAGTCTCTGCCTTGGTAGCATAGCACATAATCAGATGTGCCCTTGAGATATCTCAAAATCCTCTTGACTGCTTGCCAATGAGCAAATCCAGGATTCGATTGAAATCGGCTGACAAGCTCATCGCATAACATATATCGGGTCTTGTACACATCATGGCATACATCAAGCTTCCAACTGCACTTGAGTACTACACTTTTTCCATCTTATCTTTTTCCTTCTTTATCTTGGGACATATGTCACTGCTCAAGCTTGTGTTCTTGTCAATAGAAGTGTCAACCGATCGACATTCAGCCATGTCAAATCGTTCAAGAATCTTTTTCACATAAGTTTCTTGAGATAAACTGAGAAACCTCTTGGTTCTATATCGAGATATCTTGACACCTAGCACAAAACTAGCTTCACCCATATCTTTCATGTCAAATGTAGAGGACAACCAAGTCTGCGTTGAACCAATCAGCGACTTGTTGTTACCTGCAAGCAATATGTCATCCACATACAATGTCATGAACAAGAACCAACCCATGGACCTCTTTACATACACACAATGATCCTCTTCCATCACCTGAAAGTCATTTGACAAGACAGCTTGGTGGAATCAGAGGTTCCATTGTCGTGATGCTTGCTTGAGACCATATATGGAAAGGCAAAGTTTGCACACCTTGTGCTCCTTCCCATTAATCACAAACCCTTCAGGCTGTACCATATATATCTTCTCTTGCAATTCTCCATTGAGAAATGCAGTTTTCACATCCATTTGGTACAGTTCTAGATCCATTGCAGCGACAATTGCTAGGATCAAGCGGATAGAGGCAAACCTAATCACAGGAGAGAAGGTTTCCTCATAATCCACTCCCTCTACTTGGGTGAATCCTTTTGCAACCAAGCGAGCTTTGTAACTCTCAATTGACCCGTCACTTTTACGTTTGACCTTGAGAATCCATTTGCTCCCAATAGCCTTACGCCCTTGTGGTAAGTCAACTAAGTCCCAGACTTGATTCTTCTTCATGGAATCAATCTCCTCTTGCATGGCCAGCAACCATTCCTTAGAGTTAGAGCCAGAAAGTGCTTCTCGCACATTCTTTGGTTCATCTAAATCGATAGTTAACAGCCCTATTGCGTTTAGGCTTATCATCCCTTGGGACGGTCCGTTCCAACTGTCGAGATTGACTCGTTGAGTTTCCTCTTCTGCAATTGACCTGGTCTCAGGTGGTTGAGCCTTCACCTCTTGACCAATGTCAATATTGACAGAATGAATGTCCTCATAGAGTCCTTGCATTCGTGAAACCTCATTTTTCTTTGGAAAGTCGCTCTCAAGGAATGTTGCATCCCTCGACTCTATTTCCGTGACAGTCCCGCTCAGATCCTCTCCAACAAAAACGTGGTCCTTGGAAGCTTCAGAGTACCTTATAAAGATACACTTCCTCCCTCTCGGACCAAGCTTCCCATGTTTGTGAGACGGATCATGGACATAAGCCAAACAACCCCATGGATGGAGATTACCCAAATCCGGTTTTCGTCCAGTCCATAACTCATGGGGGTGGCTGTCATGGACTTCGAAGGGACTCGGTTCAGAACATATGCGGTAGACTTGCTTGTGTCATCATAGATCTAACCATTTCCAACAAGGTCCTATTACACCTTTCAGCAACACCATTTTGTTGTGGCGTGTAGGAAGTTGTCAACTGATGAACGATTCCCTTTTCATCATATAAGCTCTTAAATTGATCTGAGAGGTACTCTCGACCTTGATCTGTCCTAAGAGCTTTCACATGTCCATTTTGTTGATTCTCAACCATCGCCAAGTACTTTGTGAAGCAACCCTGTTCCTCTGACTTGTGGGAGATCAAATAGACATGACCAAACCTTGTGTGGTCATCTATAAATGTGATGAAATAATAGGCACCATGTCTGGCCCTAACACTCAAAGGAACACAGATGTCCGAGTGTATCAATTGCAAAAGGAATTGTGGCACGAACAGTCTTACTAAAAGGCTTTCGGGTAGCCTTACCCGCTAGACAATTCTCACATGTAGGCAAGGAGACCTTGGTTAAGGGACCCAACAGTCCAACCTTAGCCAATCTAGTCATCCTTTCTTGCCCCACATGACATAATTTAGCATGCCATATCATCATGTTATCATTCACATTAGAAGAAGAAACATTATAAGATAGAGAAGAGTCATCAATTGTGTCTAAAACTATGAATTTATCATTAAGAAATCCATTGCCAATCAACATAGAATTCTGATACAATTCAACACAATTGTTAACAAAAACAACACTCAATCCAGTTTTGACAAAAACTAAAACAGATACAAGACTTCGCCTCACATCAGACGAATACAAAACATCATGGAGAATTAATCTATGTCCGTTGCGAAACATAAGCTCACATGTGCCTATGCCATGCACTTGGACACTACTATTATTTCCCTTGAAAATTTGTTTGCTTCCTGCCGGTATGCGACGATAGTCCAGAAATGCCGCTCGATCCCTACCTATGTGGTCAGTTGCTGCAGAATCAATAGTCCAAACAGGAGTGTTATCAGTAAGCATAAAGCAACTAGACACAAATAAAGCTGAATCACAAGCAGATGAGTTCTGGATGGTCCGTTCTGCATCAGAACTGTCTGTCCCAGACTCTAAGGGAATTGGGACGGTCCGCCCAACTTTGGAACGGTCCGCCCCACTTTGGAACGGTCCGCCCCACTTTGGAACGGTCCGCCCCAAAAGGTTCAGAGGGTACCTTTTTCGGCTTCGTGCAATCTCGAGCGAAATGTCCCACCTGATCACATTTGAAGCAAGCCCCCCTTGGACTTCTTCATCCCTTTACCGCGCTTCTTGTCAATCTTGACATTGGCCACGCCATTGCCACCCGCATTTTTCTTGGAACCGGAATTCTGCCTCGGTTTCCTTTGCGAGTTCTTAGAGGCGGCAATCATTGCCTCTCCAGTAGCCTTATCGGCTCTCTCAGCCAATAAGCGGTCCTCCTCCAACTCCACATGACGCGCCACCTCATCAAAGGTGCGTATGTTGTCATTGTGAGTCAAATTGACTCTCATGTGCTCCCATGAGCGAGGTAGAGAGTGAATGACAGCTTGCACTTGCTGCTCATTCGAGAGGACATGACCCGCTTGCTGCAACTCACTAATCATGTTAGACATGGCTAAGATATGCTCCCTCATAGAGTTCTCATGGCGCTTTTTATAGCCGTCAAACCATAGCGTAAGTTGCCGGATCCTGGTGGTTGAAGTACCACCATACTGGAGCTTGACCGCCTCCCACAAATCTTTTGTGGTGCGGTGCCTCTCAAACCTGAGGAGAAGATTATTGGACATGCTACTCAGCAACGTTATGCGAGCGGCACGGTCCTTCTTCCTGAAATCCTCATTGGCCTGAACTCGCCTTGGATTGGTCCTTTCGGCTTCAATGAGTTCCTTTGTGGGTGGCTTACGATGCCAAACATCGTAATTGTTGCTCTTCAGTTTCTCACCAGCATTGAGATCAGCGACTATGCTCTTATTTGCCGACATATTTCTACAAAATATAGACAAAGCACATGTATGCATGTTAGCATCAACACATATGATATAACTCCAAGTTATAACATCCAGTATGCCTCATTGCACAACCCTTGAATCGATCCAAAAGATGATGCAACCTAGCCACATTGATCAAGAGATAGCAACCAGGGCCATCAATCAAATAACATGAACTAAGTGCACCACCTCCCAACAAACTCGATTGGCGCGAGGTTCAGACATTGGTTAAGCTACCCAGATCTTAAAATCCAAAGTCACCCTTTGTGTGCTTTTGGTCTACATGCGAGTCAGAAACCATGAAGGCCTACTCAAGCATGTAACCATTCGTGAGAGGTCTATAGACCTACCATCACTCAACTATGCAAGAATGCATGTAATAACCACTGAGTTATCTAGAGGAGAAGTCAGAAACCATGTTGGACATACAGGTATGTTCATAATTGGTCAGGTCAAACCACATGTTTACACAATTTTGTTTTGTCAGACAATTGGAACGGTCCGTCCCAGATACAAACTACAGACTGGTTAATGATTTCAGCCTGGAACAGCCCGTCCCATTTCTAGAACGGCCCGTCCCACTGCTGGGTCGGACCAGCCTGCACGCCGTCCTGTCAGCAAGGTCTTGGGACGGTCCGTCCCAGAGTTGGAACGGTCCGGTCCAGACGTTGCTGAAATCCTGACTCTGGCATTTCCAGTGATGGAATTCCTCAGAAATCAGTTTTCTTTACCAGTATGGTTGTTATACCCTAAATCGACTTTTCTCCAGTATTTGCTATAAGATCTATCATCAATAATGAGATTTAAAGCCAAAAACTGATTATATATCAAAATTAGAGTCTCCATTAACAACCAAATATCAGGCCAGAACAAAACTACCAATATTCATGGTTTTTAGGGGTTAAACAGTACCAAAACTTCGAAAAGAACCTTATGGCTCTGATACCAATGTAGGTTTTAGGCGGTCCTTGACCTATATGCACATCTATCCTATAACCATGCATACAATTTAGATATTCCGCAGCGGAAGTTGATCGTTTGCCTAGATTCGTCTCAAAGCTTTGTTGTAACCTCTTGCTTGCGTTTCAAGTCTTTCTCCGCACACAACTGGTACACCACAACCTCAGACAAGGGCTTGGCGTCACCTTTCACGAATCCAGATGCCTGTCGACTTGTGCGTGTGCTTCCTATTGCTCTCCAAGCAATAGGATGACTCCTCCCTCTTTCTGATCTCTCTCTGGACTCTCTAGGATGGTGGTTAACTCAAAAGTCACGAGTTCCAACCTTAGAGTCACTTCAGAAGATAGGGGTATAAATAGTCAGCCTGGAACAGACCTTTCAGATTCATAACTGTTGTCTGGAACGGTCCGGTCCAGAGTTGGACCGGGCCGTCCCATCTGGTTGGATAGGGCCGTTCCAGAGTTGGACCGGACCGTCCCAACCACAACAAGGCTGTCCGTTTGCCCAGCCAACCAGTCTGTTCTAGAGTTGGTCTCTAACAATTCCCCCCCCCCCCCTGAATTAGTCTCTAAAACAGCACTATTCTAACCACTTTTTAATCTTCATTTGATTTGGTTTTACAGGGTTTTATTAAATAGAGTTTATAAGAGCCCTATAAATATGTTTGTAAAATTTACAGAACCTCAAGAGCAGAGAGCCCACGTAGCCAAGAACAGTAGAAGAAAAGTTAGAACGTTGGACACTTAGGTGAGCTAGGCTGCTAGCTGCATTGACAGACTGCAGCTGGCATGACTGGAAAAGGACCATTGCATTGTTAAGTGAGGATTGGCTTTGGTGTGCAGAGTGCAGACTGCACAACCGGGATGAAGACCACAGACAATGGTTATTCTAAAAATGTTCGAGACCCAACAGTTTCTTTTCGAAAACTGTGCACAATTTGATTGTGAAATTCAATTCCAATTAAGCTCAGTGGCTTGTATCTCCTGAGGCCTTAATTCATATAATCTTAGACCCCCTCTTGGCTGAGGGAATCCTACCTATGAGTTGTTTCCACTTCAATTTGGTTGTTTAAATAATTAATCTAAGATATATTAATTAATTTCTGTGGCCGCATTGGTCCTCTCTTACGAATGCTGTCTGATTTTTTTCGGGACAGATCTGATGATATGTTTATTTTCCGCGTAACTTCTCTCTATTTCCATCCCTCTATCTTCCTCTCTCATTCGCTAGGGTTTCTCTCTCGCTCCATCCAGTTCTTCTTCTTCCCAGCGCCTCCCATGGAGAACATAGGTGATCTCACCATCGCCTCCCTCGATCGCCTCCCCACCAAATCCCAAAACCCCTGTCTTGCTTCATGTTATGAATTATTTTCTTACTTTAACAAAGTTCTGGTGAAATGATAAATATTTGCAATTTGATATTTCTTTCAGCTACAATTTTTTTTTTGTTAATATGAAATTGGTGTTATCTGATTTTGTATATGAAAGCTAGACGAGTCTTTAGCAATCCATATGTGGTGTTTGACACAATGCCCAATATTGAGAATAAGCACCTACCATTGGCTTAGAGATGGTATTTTATCTTACTATTTTCTGATTTGTAATTCTAATTTTGAGGTCTTTGATTGTGCAAAATCTGACATAAAGGTATGAGAATATTTATATATTGGTTTTTGAATTTCTACTACCTGTGTTGCTCTTGCCTTTTTGCTGAAACCAATAATTACCTCTATTTCGGCCTATTAATTGTGATTGCTTAAGTGGAACAACTATTTAAATATTAGACAACAATCAGCTAATTATTTTTCATGACAAGTATTAATTGATCACATGTTGCCAATAAGTAAGAAAAATAACTAAATAAGAGCAACTTCTTATCATGTTCTAATCTAGCTAGGGCTTAAGATCAACGATGAATTAATGGTTCGAGTATTAGATTCTATTTTCCTATTGTAATTTGTTTTCTCTTTTTTTCCTTGGTTTCTTTAATTCTTCCTAATATGAGAATTGAAGAGATGTTTCTACTTATCTATTTTTCTCTGGACAACTTGAGCAGTTGGTTGTACAGAAGAGAGCCCGCTTTCTGACTATCTTCTATTTTCCTGTGTTTGATTTGAAGGGCTATCAGAGGGATCGGAATAATGCTTCAATTATGGAAAAGAAGACACTATGATAGATTTGTAACAACTGGAACAGCTACACGCTGCTGCTTGACACTAGGATAGATCAGTCAAAGTCAATGCACTAATAAAGCAACAATTATTTTGTAGTTTTAGCTACAAATATTTTATTGTTATGTCAAACCTGTGTCATGGTTTCTTCACTGAATGAATCCTCAATTGGGCGAATGCATAGTAGAACTAATGAGCCAGTGGATAGTCTTACTGATGTGGTCGCATTTGTGGTGTTTCTTAAGATGTTAAAAATTCATTGGCACCAGCACATGGTAGTTCAAGGCAAACTGTTGTACATGCAAACAAAAGCAAGAGCATATATTTCGAATACTGAACACCTGAGCTATGAACACAATGAACGGGAACAAAGCTGAAGCAACACACTAGGTTGACATCTTGGTTACAAATTATGCTTTAAACTGTTTCTTTTTCGTTGTCAGAGCAGGTTCTTAAGGTGTTATTGTGTGATATTCAAAGGAGAATCATAGCAACAGGAAGGCATTAGGGAAAAAATAGGAACACTAACAATATATAATAGTTATGAGAATTAGAGAATAAGAGGTTTGATATTTTATGTTTGTCAAAAACATCGCAAAATCAGGCAATTGAGGTTGTATTTTGTTATCTAATAATGATATTGTCGAAGGCAACTGTAAATGGACAATTGCCATGAAATGTTTGGAATCTAGAATAATGACAGCAACACGAAAAAAATAAATAAAATAGAAGCTCATAGCAGCATGGAACTAAAAAGTACCAGGTACAGCCATTTAAAAAAAATTAACTTCTGTATATAACACATTGATACTTAAATGGCGGCAAAGCCACCTCCCTCCACCTAGTACTTGTGTATTTGATACATTGGTACTTTGTGTATGACTACTAGGCATCTCCTCGATGTAGCATTAGAAGGAGAGTACATTTTCTCTATCTAATTGCTTTTATCATGCATTTGAGTATGTCTAGTAAGGAGGATCGTTCATTCTTATAAAAATGGATATGGAACTCTTTAGTGTACGTAGCGGTACTTGCATTGTTGTCTGTTTGTTTGAATTCTTTTTTCACGATTTTAAACTTTACTTGTGTTGATGTGCTTGAGTATATATGGTTGTCTGTTCTTCTATTTTTCCATTTTTCTATTGAATTATATTTTTGAATGACGATTGCCTTCCGACAAGATTTTATCAAGTACGAAAATTACAAAGGAGATTATGTTTTGTTGAGATGAGAGAGGAGAGAGAGTGGTACCGATCGGTACAGAGAGCAAAGAGAGAGAGTAGATGGTGGAATTTGTTTCGCACACAGAGGGGAAGGGCTCGGGAGCCAGAGAGAAAATAACAAAGAGACTATTTTGGTCGGGAATCCACATCCCAATTTTCATTTTCTCCAACTTATTAGTCTTTTACAAAGTTACAAATAAGACCCTACAAAAATTACATATTACAAATACTATAAGAAAATGAAAACTACAATACAAGAGAAATGAGTAAGGAACCCAACAAACTCCTCCTTCCGACTCATGGAGCGTGTCTACCCAATAAACCCGCCTTCTCACAACAAGCTTCAAGCTTCAATGGCGATATCGACTTGGTCAACATATCCGATCCATTATCACTCGTGTGGACTTTCTCCAACACCAATTCTTTTCTCTCAAGCACATCACGAATCCAATGATATCTCAAATCAATGTGCTTGGACCTAGAGTGAAACATCGGATTTTTACTCAAATGGATTGCACTTTGACTATCACATAACAAAGCATACCTCTTTTGCCGAATACCCAACTCATGCAAGAACTTCTTCATCCAAATTAGCTCCTTGCATGCCTCCGTAATGGCTATGTACTCGGCTTCGGTAGTTGAAAGTGCAACACATTTTTGTAGCTTGGATTGCCATGACACGGCCCCGTTTCCAAAACAAACCAAATAACCGGATGTAGACTTTCTAGAGTCTATGTCACCGGCCCAATCGGCATCCGTATATGCCTCCAACACCGGATTTCTTGTGCCACCAAAACAAATGCAATGAGTGGATGTACCTCTCAAATATCTAAGTATCCAGTTAACGGCATTCCAATGCACTTTACCCGGATTAGAAAGAAAACGACTCACTACACCAACGGCATGAGCAATGTCCGGTCTAGTGCATACCATTGCATACATCAAAGAGCCTACAACCGAGGCATATGGCACCTTTCTCATCTCATCCTTTTCTTTGTCATTCTTAGGACAACCATCCAAAGATAATTTAAAATGACTAGCAAGAGGAGATGTTACCGGTTTGCAATTTTTCATGTTGAACCTTTGAAGTACCTTCTCAATGTACTTCTCTTGTGACAACCAAAGTTTCCGATTCTTTCGGTCTCTAGTGATACTCATACCAAGAATTTGCTTGGCTGCCCCTAAATCTTTCATAGCAAATTCGCTTGCAAGTCTCTCCTTTAATGCTTTGATTTTTCTCAAATCACTTCCAATGACCAACATATCATCAACATAAAGCAAGAGAATGAGAAAATCACCACTAGAATATCTCTTAACAAAAACACAATTATCGGAAATGGTTTTAGTAAATTTATTGTCACACATGAAAGATTCAAACCTTTTGTACCAATTTCGTGGTGCTTGCTTCAAGCCATAGAGGCTCCTCCTCAACTTGCACACCATGTGCTCTTGTCCTTGCACCACAAAACCTTCGGGTTGCTCCATATAGAGCTCCTCCTCCAAATCACCATGGAGGAATGCGGTCTTGACATCTAGTTGCTCAATCTCCAAATCCAAACTAGCGGCCAAGCCAAGCACAACCCGAATTGATGACATCTTCACAACGGGTGAGAAAATTTCTTTAAAATCAACACCCTTCTTTTGACCAAATCCCTTCACTACCAACCGAGCTTTGTATCTCGGTTTTGCTTCTTGACCCTCCAATTTGACACGGTAAACCCACTTGTTCTTGAGCACATTTTTGCCTTTTGGCAAATTCACCAACTCAAAAGTGTTGTTCTCATACAAGGATTTAATCTCATCTTGCATGGCATCCAACCACTTATTCTTGTGCTCCGACTCAATAGCCTCCATAAAGCATTCGGGCTCACCACTATCACCAAGCAAAGCAAATTCATTTGTGGGATACCTTGTGCTAACTCGCCTTTCACGAGTCGACCTCCTCAATTCTTGCACTTGTGAGCTATCACTTGAAGAGGTTTCGGATTGAGGATCGCTCTCTTGAATTTGTGGGACACTAGTTTCGGTTGTATGGCTAGGGTTTTCATCATTTATTTCGGTTCTTGGGTTGTTGGAAGAAAGAGGGGTTAGGTCAACATAGCTACTTGTAGAGGTTTTCGCCTTGTCGAGGTTGCCAACATTTTCAATGGTTTCTTTCTCAAAGAACACCACATCTCGACTTCTCACCAACTTCTTCTCAATTGGATCCCACAACCTATAACCGAATTCACCATTTCCATACCCCAAGAAAACACACTCTTTAGTCTTGCTATCAAGCTTTGACCTTTCATCCTTGGGTATGTGCACAAAGGCCCTACAACCAAACACTCTTAGATGGTCATAAGAGACATCTTTTCCTTTCCAAATCCTTTCCGGTATATCACCATCCAACGCATGAGAAGGAGAACGATTGATCAAGTGAACCACCGTGTTCAATGCTTCTCCCCAAAATCCCTTTGAGAGCTTAGAATGAGAGAGCAAGCACCGAACTCTTTCACATATGGTGCGGTTCATGCGCTCGGCCACACCATTTTGTTGTGGAGTCTTGGGTACGGTCTTTTCTAATTTAATACCATTGGCCTTGCAATATTCCTCAAAAGGACCACGGTACTCACCACCATTATCGGACCAGACACACTTGAGTTTCTTGCCGGTCTCTCTTTCAACCTCCATAACCCAAGACTTAAACACATTCAACACTTGATCTTTTGTTTTCAAGGAGTATGCCCACAATTTCCTTGTATGGTCATCTACAAAGGTCACAAAATAAAGAGCACCACCAATACTCCTATCACCCATAGAACAAAGGTCGGTATGTACCAAATCCAAAGCACCCGATTTCTTGGTAGTGGGATTTCTTTTAAAGGCTACACGGTGTTGCTTTCCGGCCAAACAATGTGTACAAGAGGAGAGAGATGCACCTTCACAAGAGACATATTTCTTCTTGGAGAGAATTTCTATGCCCTTCTCACTCATATGACCCAACCGCAAATGCCACAAATCGGTTGAGTTGTCTTCCGATACATTCACCTCTCCGCACATCTTCACTTGAGTCACATAGAGTGACCCGGATTTATACCCACGAGCAACAACCAAATGCCCTTTCACTAACTTCCATCTACCACCAACAAAGTCACTATGGTACCCGTCATCATCAAGGGCACCAACCGAGATGAGATGATGTCTCATATCCGGCACATGCCGCACATTCTTGAGGATAAGCTTGCATCCTAAGCTTGTCACAACTTCTATGTCACCAATTCCAACAATTTTACATGCTCCATTATTGCCCATTCTCACAACACCACGATCACCCTCCTTGTAGGAAGTGAACAAGTCACGTCTAGGCGCGACATGGAATGAGGCCCCGGAGTCTACAACCCATGAGGAATCATGACAAGTAAGGTTTACAAAACCTTCATCACAAGCAATGAACACTTCGCCATCGGAAGCAATAGCGGCGGTACTTTCATTCCCACCATCATCATTCTTACCCTTAGACTTATCTCTCTTGAGCTCATCATTCTTTGCCTTCAACTTCCGGCACTCATTTTTCATATGACCGGGCTTCTTGCAATAATGACAAATGATTCCCTTTCTTGATTTAGACCTTTCCTTTGACTTGCCACGCTTGTCATCATTATGGGAGTTTCTTTGAGTGCTTCTACCATGATTTTCGGTGACAAGGGCCGAGGACTCATTAGTGATCCCCGACTCCTTACGCCTTAACTCTTCATTGAGCATACTATCCTTCACCATGGCTAAGGTCACAACACCGTTAGGTGCCGAGTTGCTTAAGGTCACCACCAAAGTTTCCCAACTATCGGGTAAAGAACTCAACAAAATTAGGGCTTGCAACTCCTCATCCAATACCATTTTCATAGTTGACAAGCGGTTTATGCAATCTTGGAATTGACTCAAATGATCCGAAACGGATGTTCCCTCTTGATATTTCATATTCACCAACTTTCTAATAAGGAATGCCTTGTTTTGAGCGGTCTTGCGCTCATACAAACTCTCAAGCTTTTCCCACAACACCTTGGCATCGGTTTCCGATGATATATGGTGATAGACGGAATCATCAACCCATTGTCTAATTAAGGCTATTGTCTTTCTATTAGACACTTTCCAAACATCATCGGTGGTGGTAGCGGGTTTGGTACCCGAGAGGGGTTCATATGCATCCTTACAATACAACAAATCTTCCATACGAGACTTCCAAATGGAGTAATTGGAAGATGTAAGCTTAACCATGGTACCACTATTTCCCTCTTCCATTTTTAGACACAAACCCTAGGTCCCAAATGTAATGCACCGGTCAAGAGAACCTCACCTCAATACGGCGGAGCAACGGCCACTCGCGACTCGACGGCAACAACCCGATCGAGGTCGGAAACGGAGGTGATCAACGGCTGCGGCTCGGCAGCGGTTAGGGTTTGACGGCGGTGACTCGACGGCTAGGGTTTCCGCAACAGCGACTTAGCGGCGACGAACCTTGCGCTCTGATACCAGTTGTTGAGATGAGAGAGGAGAGAGAGTGGTACCGATCGGTACAGAGAGCAAAGAGAGAGAGAGTAGATGGTGGAATTTGTTTCGCACACAGAGGGGAAGGGCTCGGGAGCCAGAGAGAAAATAACCAAGAGACTATTTTGGTCGGGAATCCACATCCCAATTTTCATTTTCTCCAACTTATTAGTCTTTTACAAAGTTACAAATAAGACCCTACAAAAATTACATATTACAAATACTATAAGAAAATGAAAACTACAATATGAATGAGTAAGGAACCCAACATGTTTGTTGTTTTAAACGCAGTGACACATCTGATTAAATTAATAGTAGACAGATATAGCACCGACAATCTCTGTTTTGGAGCATGATTGCATGGTAGTGGCAGTAATGTCCAGCGTTTCCACCTCAAGTTAGAACCATGGATTCGTTTATGCTTTAGTGGGGGCGGGGGGGGGGGGGGCGGGGTGGTGGGAGAGGAAAAACAATATTAAACATAATATATTTTCTTGTAAGAAACAAAAAGAACTATAATGTCTCAAAGGTTACTACGTGCAGCCCCATTCGTGCGACCGATGAATAGATAGATTGTCAAGGAGGTTAGTAGAGCATGCAGAGAACCTTCGTGTGTATAATATACTACGAACAAAAAGGATTTGGTTTTTTCGGCCAATTATTTTTGTAATAGGTTTGTTCAGATGTGGTGTTTGCGGAAATGCCTCAAAGAGATTGTCATGCTCAACCATGAGACCATACGCTTGTTCTGTTGCTTTACCAAACTTCACGCCGTTAGTACCAAACTTGACGTACTGTACATATTGTAGGCTGATTGCCTGATTCCCAATACGCAATAGGTTCGGATTGCCATTTGTCAATAGCACCTTTTCTTTTCTTTTTTAAAAAACAGGCCTTTCCTATATTCTTTTCCTATATATTTATCTTTGTATATAGTCAAAAACATGTGATTTCTAAGTTTCCTCGTTGCAGCGTATTTTGCTCAAATACACAAAACTCTGTTTCTATTGGAAAAAAGATGCCTGACGTTGTTCATCTACACATCCGATCGGATGAAAAGGTCATAAACGTCGCACAGCATGTAGATTATTAACTATAAGTTCATTTGAATATCTTAATTTGGGGCTAAGTTTAGCCAGGTTAAAACTAAAAGCTCATAAACGTCGTTTCATTATTTAGTATCTTTAAGGCGAATAATATTTAGGAAATAAACGGCTATTCACCAAATATGTAGTTTAATTGACAATAATATGTACTCCAATTCTCTTGGTTATATATTGATGTATTAGCAAGCATTTCTGATAGAGTTCTATGCGATATATATGTTCTTTTTATTAAAAAATTAATGTCACACCCCAAATCAAGTCGCAATATGGGGAGGAAAATCCCGCCACGTATGCACAATCTGCTGCACACACATTAGGCTATAAAACAGTGTTACAAATATCACAAATCGATAATCACATAATAATGGCATTGTTTGTTCATACAACATAAGAGACTGGTAAAATAGACACATAGCAAAATCTCCATTTATCATACAAACAAAACATAAGTAATAATGCACGGCGGATAACTACTATTCCATGGGCAAAAACATAAGTAATCTGGCAAAAACTTATCTGCTAAGCCTACCAAACCTGAACCTGCTCCACAAGCAAATTATATGGGCTGAGTACACGAATACTCAGTGGTGGAAAAAAGGATAAACCTAAGACTCTGGTTAATAACTAGTTCGGAACTAAACCATACTTAAGTTAGATCATTTTAATTCCTATATTGCAATTTCTAAGTGTAAGTACAATTTAATGATATCACTAATCCACACATATGACATGCCATAATAAAATCTGAAAAATATCTGGAGAAGCGGATAATACTAGCATATTAATATACGGAGTTCATATAATAATACAAGAGTGAAGCACCCGCACTCAATGGTCGAGTCATAAGACACATAAAATTCAGAATACATCTCACAAATCCCAATTTATATATGACATGAATCACACCTACAGATCAACCTAACTCAGCCTTGCTCGATTACTCAACCTTGTCCCTATTCCCACATTCCCGCTAAAGAAGTGGGTAGTAAAACACGGTACCGGTCGACTGACTCCTGGAGATTGAGAGGTAGTCTGATATAATGGCACACTCAGCTCTTAGTTCAATGTCAGGCCAAAGGAATAAAATGACACAAGACAAATGGAATATAATAGTACACAAACAACTATCAAGTGACCGCGGTATTGCCTGACGGTCGTTATGCTGAGTGATTATCGAAAACGCGTTGCTCGAGATCGCTATCATAAGGAGCCCATCAGCATTCAGCTGGGGTGCCAACTCCCGATAATGGAAATCGCGTGCAAAACGCTCTTATCTCACTCGGTCTCACTATCCTGATCCGCATCAAATGCAAGTGTTGATTTAAGGCACGTTTAAGTTTATTAATCACTTTATTAATATGAATGCATATCCTATATATATGCAAAACTAATCTTTAAGTTAATGACATGTGCTTAATTGTTTACTTAATGTAATGACATGATATGCACACATTTAGTTAATGATCTAATTACTAACTAAGGATTAAATAAAACCTAAGGCATCCATGTCAGTCATAAAAAGACAATCCATATCTAGAAAGGTCTAAGAAGACGAGACTACTCCTCCTGATGGTCAGTGGTGTCCTAATCGACGTCACCGGCCTCGTACTCTGCGTAGTACTCGTCTGCTACTCCGGAGTAGTCCTCGTGCTCACTTAACACTCATTTTAACGATCACTGAATTAACCCTTTATTTGGATTGAGATTCTAACTATAAGGATTAAGGATTCAAATTATCTAAAAGAGGATTCTGTTTTAAAATATAATATTAATTTGAAAGAAGTATTTTATAAAATTTTGATAGAATTCCATTTAGAAAATCGTGTGAAGAAGGTCGTTCAGACGTGTTCCTACAGTCCATTCTACGCGTTAGAGACATAAATAGAAGCATGCAAAATCCTTAACAATTTAAATCATGGATTAGTACTTTTAGTTAGTTATTAAATGAAGCTCAAAAAATATACAAATAAAATATAAATAAATTAAACTCAAATGTCAATAGAAATAAATTAAATATAAATATACTAAGTATAGATAGAAAATGAATTAGTCTATAAGTTAATTATAATTAATTATTGTTTTTAATGTTTTAAACGTGTTGGTGCTTTAATGTGTTTGAAATCATACGAGTCTAGATAGTTGTTTCCATTGTATCTGTATTTTCAGAATTATGTCTGAACTATTTAAAATCCTCTTTCATCTTTAAGTTTACGTATTAATCTAGCATAACAAATTCCAACAGAAGAGAAATGGGCCCATCCACAGAGCCCAATACAGAGGAGAGCAGCCCAACTAACAAGGCAGAGCCCAACAACACACCCGGCCTCAACAGGCCAGAAAAGAATCATGCAAGGCCCAAGACAGATCCCAGGCGCAACAAAAAAGTAGAAGCCGGGTCCAGGGATCAAATCCGAACCCGACAAGGAAAACCAAAACCAAACAGAAGCACAGACCCGACCGGGCAGGGAATTGCTCAGCACACGCCATGTTTACTCATCCACTTCCCCAATTTTTTTAAAATGACCTAAATGCCCTCAATCTAAACAGACTTGTAATTTTTCACAAAGGACCCTAAATCAAAATTATTTACTGAACAATTACTAAACAGACCCTAATAACAGGATAAATTACCGTGAAGTCCAAAGCTAATTGAAAAATATTTTCACTTTAGCCCCTGAGAGCAAAATAACCTCAAAAATAGGTCCCTTTACCTACTGAGAGCAACCAGACTGGTACCAGGCCGGTACCAAGCCTGTGCGAGCTTGATATCAGACCAGAGAACACACACAAAGCACAAGCTAGCCTAGACAACAAGCACATTTACTCTTAAATTGATTCTACGCGCTTTATCCTAACTTTATCAAGCACAGAGTCCTAATACCAATCCATAAAAGTTGACAGATCAGACAGTTGCACATTCAAGCATTCACAAGCACTAACAGATCAAATTTAGCCACAAGCAAGCATAAGCATAAGCTCAATCACAGAGCAGATCAAACAATCACAAAGCACAGGTCATTTATGTGCCTGCTTTAACATCACACATTTCATATGACATCCACCAATCAATCAAGACAAAGGCAAGCACATATATCAATAGAGGTCATGCATAACACGCAAGCATTCAACAGATCAAGTCAATCAAGGTGCATGCCTCACAAATTTCCAACACAGAAACAAGGAGAAGGAGAAAGAGTTGACAAACCGAGATAGCTCAGCAAAGAAAAGAAGGAGGAAGAGCAAAGCTGCAGCTGCTGTCAGTTGCCACAAGTCAAGCTATTGCTGCTACCGCCATCAAGCCAACACCAAGTGCCATTCATCAACCACCATTGTTGGTCAGTGCAGCAAGAGAGAAAGAGAGAGAGAGAGAGAGAGAGTGGATCTGAGTGATGTTGTGGGGGAGTCAGTGAGTGAGTGAGAGAAGTCAAGAGCAGTGTGAGGGAGAGAGAACAATCTCTAAGGTCTCGAGTGGAACAGAGAAGAGGAGAAGAGGTAGAGGCAATGAGTGAGAGAGGGGGATGAGTGTGTCGGCTAGGGTTTTTGGGAGAGAGACACAGGTTACTTAATAGGCGAGAGAGAGATATGGGGTCCAAAGTCTGATGTCATGTGATTCGTCGAAGCTAACGGTGGAGGGAGTGGTCCAGTGGAGTTCACATGGGTGTGGGGGCCTTCGCTGCTTTAGGCCAGAAGAGGGAAGAGAAGAGAGGTGGGGTTGGTGAGTTCCGCCATTGGCGACCGAGAGAGAGAGAGGACGAGCGGAGGGGTCGAGTGGGGACGACAACTCGTCTCAGCGGAAGAGAGGAGATGAGAAGGAGACGAGAGGAGATGATCCAACGGTTCATCAAAATTCAGAGAAAAACACTTAATCGAACGGTCCAAATCAAAGAAAATCAATTGAAATTTGTAATCTAATTTAGTTGATCAGTGAAACTCAGTTTTTCATCCAGTTTTGACCCAATAAAATTTCATGAATCTGATATTAGAATCTTTGCTAATTAGGTTTATTTGTTTGTTTGAAGTTTTACTAAATTTTACGATTTAATTAATGTTTTTAAACTACATTTTATTATGTTTTTTAATGATTTCTTTATTAATATCAGATCAGTCATTAGTTTTTATAATTTTAGCTATTTCAGAAATTAAATATCAAATTTAAAATTTAAATTCTGTTTCCTAATTTTACGGATTTTCACAATGAATTCTCTTCTCACTCTTGACAAATGCATTGTTACGCTCTGTTTTGGGGATGGTTTCAAACTACAAAGATTCAAGTCCAAAGTTTAAACATATGAATTTCAACAACTTTACCATTGCTTTTGAAAAAATTAAGATATTATCAATTTCTTGAAAAGAAGTTAGATCTATAACTTTCTAAAAAAAAAAAAGGGGCAATGGTACTGAACTGTACAATACTCTATATGCTATGTATCTGTTTGCACTTGTGTACTTTTCTATATGCTATGTATCTGTTTGCACTTGTGTACTTTTCTTATTTTTCCGTTTTGTTTTTGCTCGAAATGATGACCTTGTTTTGAACCATATGCAAAGATTATATTCTTGTTGTAGTTTATGCCCTCTTTTATTTTATTTTATTTATGAAAACAAAAAAAATCAAATAAAGACTCTGTGTTTAGCACCAAAATGGCTCTGGAGGCGCCGAGGCGTTACAGAAAGCAACTTGGGCATAACACAATGCTTCAAGAACTATTTTAATGTTGTACTGATTTTTTTAGCCTAATTTGACTGTCTTGTGATCCGAATTTGAAAAAACTCAAAACATGAAATTTGTAGATTTTTTTATTTTCTTTATAATAATTTTTGAATCACCTCAATCAAAGTTCGGAGGAGAAATTTTGAGTTAAAATACTAATTATTGTCTGTTGAAACTGACAGCAACATTGTGTAATGCCTTGGATCATCAGGTAACGTCCCAACGGCTAGTTTTACTACAAGATAATTCCAACTGTCATATTCCAACGTCGTGTGATGTCCTTTGGCATCAGGTAACACCCGAACTAATTTTTGTTGGTAAAAGGACTGTTTCATGGCCTATTTAAACCACCCATTGTCTAATCAATTAAGAGACTTTTGCTTAGTCAAAATCAGTCCAGATTTGAGCCTTTGCGCACTAGGATTACTCCTCAATTGAGCTTTTCATAGCTAGATCATTTTGAGAGATAAAAGTAGCCTCAAAAATCACCAACCCGACATTGTCGTTAGGCGTAGGTTAGAATTGGTTGAGAGCATTTCTCATTTGAGGCCGTGGTGCCATAGTTATTCGAGTTAGGCCAATCCACCTCGAGTGTCCTTGTGAAGAGACGATTCGGTTCAAAGTTGTAGTTCCGTTCTTCTTAGAATTGAACGGAGCGCGTCTTTTTCGTGGTAGCGAAACTTCTAGAGACGTACGAGTAAGGCTATCATATCCATAGCGGCTCGGAACTCTGTATTCATATCGCGTGTTAATTTTTCTCAATTTGTCTCTTTGTCTTTTTTTTTTTGCTATACTTGAATTTCTTATGCGTGCTTGTTAATTGTTGGATATCAATTGAAATGTGTTAGGACAGTTTATACCAAACCGGTCTAAAACCTTAATTACTTCTGCTAAACCATGATTAAATCGTAGGATAGTTTACAGACAACATATATCAAATTTGAGATCCGGTGCCGCGCGACACATGGTGTAGCGCGGCATGCTGGCCGTCTGATCAAGATCCAATGGACAAGGGAGCCCCGTGCATGTAACCTAGATTGATAGGTCCGTAAAAAGTGAACCGTCCGATCAAGATCAGATGGCTCGTAGTGCGCTACACCGTGTGTCGCGCAACAGCGAATCCGGATTGCATATACCATACTTTATTTATTTGTACTAATCAATTGTAGTAATTAACTAATTAAGCTACTCTCAACATAAAGTAACATGGTCTTGTAATTCACAAAATCATACAAACATTATTATTTGTACCAGATTGGAATTAAATTAATAGTTTCTATTTTATACAAAATTTCCAATTATCATTCTGGTCAACTAAAAGCTAGTCTGACTACTAATTATTATAATATCTGCAAGCTGTCTCAATTAATCAAGATCGACTGTACAATTATTTTTGCACAACTCCAAATCTTGGTAACTTACAAATAAAGATAGCATGACATCATAGACCAAATAATCACGTAAAACCTCCAATAAAATTTTATTCCCGCAAAGAGACGATCGGTTAATTAAAGAAAATGCAGGAAAGTTCAGCAAAAATAGGAAATGTCACAAGAGTTTGTATATTTATGTGTACACTTGACCTTGGTACCACCCCTCTTACTTCCCCTTTCGATTTCTTCACTTAATTAACTATATGTTTTGGGATGGTTAACTACAATCTCAATTGGTTTTGTGTTTGGGCATTGAATTGTTGCATGAATTTACACAATTTCTCCACTTGTTTTTTTTTTTTTCGAAGACTTGACTGAAACTGTCAAGGTGAATTTCTCCAGTACTTGTTTTTCTTTCTCTTGAAACCGGTTATAAGGGACTTGGTAAGGAGAAGTGAAACTGGTATGGCGATGTACCCAAAATAAACCGATTAAAGGAAATATAATGCGCTGTACCAACTAGGTCGGTAAGAGAGCCGATTGAGTTTTCTATTGAATATGGTGCACAAATAATTATTTAGAGATACATTATACATGATATGGTCCCATTTGTAATTTGTACAAAGATTTATAGACCAAGCTCTTAAACTTATGTAGACGTATGGCCGGCAAAATCTTCAATGTATGTCAAAGGTGTACATGACATGTGGACCCCATTTGTCATACAGTTATTTCATATTATACAAGCTCCATGACATTTAACTAAAATAAAAATCCATTCTTTAAAAACCGTCCATGAATTTCTATTTTTTTTTACCTTGCTTTCTGAAATGTATTAAACTATTGGTTGTATGAAATACAATGACCAATAATATCGAACCACAAAATAATGCAATTGCAATTTCCAAAAATATTCTAAGACCTTATAATCAAAATGTTGAAATTTATAAACCAAATAAAAACCAATTCTAACATCCTTTCCTCAAAAATTAATTTCGTCCTCAAAATTCTTTAATACTTAGTTTCATACAACATTTAAAACATCAAACAAACACAAGTAACTAATAATTTTCAATTTTAGGAGGCTTTTCTACAGTAACACTACTGACGTCAGCGCTATGAATCAAGGCCGTTGGATTTTTTTGAGTTTTGCGGGGCCTGTTGATTGGGGTGCTTTTTCGTTGTTTCTTAACAGTCACGTGAGTTAACAACTTAATTGCATATATATATGCTGTGAAACAAAGTACATGACATGACCAAATGAAATAAATATATAGATTATAATTTGTGTCATTATTTAATTCATATGAGTTTGATTTTAAGTTTGAGATGGTTCAACATTTCCATATGAGGATAGGTTGTATAAATATCGTCTACAGTTGATTCTTGATAAGGGCTGCTATACGGATTTTATTTATGTTCTCTTGAATTGTGCGGGGAAAAGATGTTCATCAAGAAAATTTTATGTCTCTCATTAATTTGCTTAGTGAGTGATGATATATGTTTAGGTCCCTTGATGGAGATAGATTGTTTGCTAGCAACTTGATACAAGTGCCTCTAGATCAAGAAATGTATAATCTATAAGAATAACACATTCCTATCTTGGATTATACAATGATATCATTTGACATAAGAATCAGAGAAGGAGATATTTTATTTCTTATGCAGGATTGAGATATTGTAGAAGTACTTTATTTACGCGAATTGGGAATCATAACGTGTTGCAAGATACCATTTATGATTATTGAAATTAAATAGCGATTTAATTCCATGGTCAACATAGCATAAATCCTCAAAAGTCACACAAATAGGACTTGACCATACAGTGCATTATTTATTTATTCGCTAAAGTGAGTATTGCGAAAATATGATAAGTTGATTAATTAATTATATATCATTGTGAACCGTTATAATTAACCATGTCAAAGAAATCATATAGAAATAAATTAATGCATTTTATAATCCCAAAATAATTATTATATAGTAGATAATTAATTTCGTTCAACATAATTTAATTAATGGAATTAAATTGAGCTAACAGGCCTTTATTTAATTGGTGAACTAAAGGTCTAACAAGAGAGCAATTATGTGGATCATTAATTAATGAATTAATGGACCATTTTGACACATGATAAATTGGGCTCTTGAGCCCATTAAAATTTCAGCTAGGGCAAGTGGTAAGATTGTAAATAGTTGCAACTTGTCATGAGGAGCCGTTGGCTATAAAAGGGGACCATTTGAAGAGAAAGAACCTAGCGACCTTAGCCTTAATCTTCCATCTTCCTTCTTGGTCAAAAATTAGAAAAGAAAATTCAAATGTTCTTCCTCTTCTCTTGATCTTGTTCCACCTCCTCTAGCTCATGTGTTGAGCAATTAAACCCTTCCATTAAATAGTAGATTAAATAGAAGGATTAAAAAGAGATTAGCTATTACATCTTGCTTACCAGCATAGGCCTTGAGGTTTAATTTGGTTAATTCCTTGGTGGAATTGAGGCCAGCAACTTGGTGGTGGTGGTGGAGACGAGCACGCCACCGATTCTTATTGATTCGGATCGAACCTTCTAGTTACTATACTAGAAGAGATAAAGAACCTCCTACCATTCTCCTTATGTAAATTAATTGATGTGTTGATGACTTTCAAGTAAGATTCTTGTGTTGCTTAATGTTAGTTAATAGTAATTAGGAAGAAATTTGAAAATTAAGCACTTCTTAATATGGTAAACTTTACTCCGATACTCCTGAGATATCCCGTCGCATCCCGTGATTGGACATAACAAACGAAATGCCCCCTGCGAATGCATATTGCATCCGTAAGGCTTAACTAGGTATAAATTATATATATTAAAGTTAATTATATAAATTATTATACATACCAAATCTAAATTTAAATATAAATATCAATTGTACGACGATCCGGTTAACAGTCTAGTTCATATAGGTTGCTAAGCACAGAATCTAATAGGTCGCTACTCGTCTTGCTATCCACCACTCAATCTAAAACCTAGACGCTGGCGGCATGCTTAACACATGCAAGTTGGACGGGAAGTGGTGTTTCCAATCGCGGAGTAGAGCAGTCTGGTAGCTCACAAGGCTCATAACCTTGGTGTCACGGGTTCAAATCCCGTCTCCGCACCAAAGTGTTTATGTTTAAACACATAAGGATATTGAATTACTAATTCAAATAATTCTCCCAAACTTTTTGGGGTTAGTTTGGGAGATAGGGTTTTTTTCTTCCAATTGGAGCTTTTCCTTCACCGCCCCCGTGGGGATGATCCACAGGGTTCATAGCTGCTCCTCTTACTACAGGACGCTTACCTAGCCAACACTTCGATCCAGCTCTACCCAAACTTTTTCGGGTCACCCCAACATTACCCACTTGTCCGACTGTTGCCAAGCAGTTTTGGGATATCAAACGAACCTCCCCAGATAGTAATCTTAATGTGGCCGATTTACCCTCTTTTGCAATCAGTTTCGCTCTAGCACCTGCTGCTCTAGCTAATTGTCTGCCCTTTCCATGTTTGAATTCTATGTTATGTATGGTCGTGCCTAAAGACATACCGGTTGAAGTAGATTCTTCTTTTTTATCAAAAAAAACCCCTTCCCAAACTGTACAAGCTTCTTCCAAAGAACCCACAACCAATTATGGAAACAATGCAAAAACAAAGAGTGAGATAAAAATAATTTATCTCAGTACAAATTTTAGTTCCAGTCACATAAATCTCAATGATACATGTTCAAGAACTAACTACCGTACAAAGTTAAACAAATAATAATAAAGAAATACCAACAATAAATAAATAAATCAATTAACAAATGCAATCGTTTATCAATAGATGCAATGCAATGCAATGAAGCTCAGCTACTTATTCAATTCGGATACAATTCAGATATAACTCAACATTTCAAAAGTTAGCTTAATTTGGACAGCTATCTAATGCAAGTCTGTTGACACAAATCAGT
Organism: Rhynchospora pubera; assembly: GCA_028095005.1. Lineage (NCBI taxonomy): Eukaryota > Viridiplantae > Streptophyta > Magnoliopsida > Poales > Cyperaceae > Rhynchospora > Rhynchospora pubera. Next base: position 76,687,933 of record CM051462.1, read on the forward strand.
CAGTTCAGAATCAAATATCACGACTCACTTTCTCATAGTGCTACCAGTGATTTACAGATACCACGAATCACCTTCCACGAGGTTTGCCAACTGTTACTCAATTCCATTTACAATCCAGACAACTAGATAATCGAAAGTACTACAAGACGAGAACACTACCAGATCCGAATATAATCGCTCAATTCGTGGTGCATAGCCAGGTCAGGGCGTGACCCAAAACCTTGTAAAAAAAAAGAGTGTCTATTCAATTGCACAAGCAGTACATATAATAATGTCAAATTAACAAATGGTAACCATTCAATATGCATATTACAATAATAATAATCAAATGATAAATATTCCAATGGAATATGACATATGACAATTTAACAATTTCAAATATGCACTTGCAAAGCAGTTCAATTCCTAACATGCAAATTAAAATTCGTGTGAAATTTGCATCTGAAAGCAAGAAGGCAAAATACACAATACACATGCAATCCAAGTGTTGCTCGATCGTATAGGTCGTCCTCGGCTCAGACTCAACCTTGAGACTCAACAATATGAAAGAATTTAACTAAGTTTTATACTTCTAAATAAAATCAGATTTTGATTTTTCCTTCAAACTATTTCTGAAAGTTCAAAGATAGACATGCGGTTGGTGTTGATATGGTATACCATACTTTATTTATTTGTAATAATCAATTGTACTAATCAATTGTGCTAATTAACTAACTAAGCTACTGTCAACGTAAAGTAACATGGTCTCGTAATTTACAAAATCATACAAACATTATTATTTGAACCAGATTGCAATTAAATTAATATAAAGTTCTATTTATACAAAATTTCCAGGAAATCATTCTGGTCAACTAAAAACTAGTCTGACTATTAATTATTATAACCTCTTTAAGCTGTCCAATTAATGAAAATCGATTTTACAATTATTTTGGCACAACTCCAAATCTTGTTAACTTACAAATACAAAAATAACATGACATCACAGACCAAATAATCACGTAAAAACTCCAGTCAAGTTTTATACCAGCAAAGAGACCTTCGGTTAATTAAAAAAATGCATGAAAGTCCAACAAAAATAAGAAATGTCTAAAGAGTTTGTATAGTTAGAGGTGTCAAACATGACAAACGTATATGGAAATAGCAAGTTGCATTTTTGTTCCGTAAAATATCACGTAACAAGATTAATTTACGTTGATGTTTACGTTACTACAACGTAATTAAAACTTGTATCATTTTCGTTCCGTCAGATTTAAACAGAACAAACGTTCAAAACATTAAATTTAATTTTGTAATCTTACGTTGCTTTATCATTCACCCAAACATTCTCCGGTACCACTGTACCAGTCCGTACCACAAAAAAAAAAAACATTCTCAGAACTCAACACTTTGTTTGCTCATACAACGGGACAAAAAAATGACATAACAATTTGTCCTTATCTTTTCATTGAAAATAAAGTATTACAAATACAAAACAATTTACATCTAAACATAGTTGAAAATTAAAATAACGCAACAATTTGAAAAGAGTAAATTGCAAAGTAGAAACAAGCCTGTTACAAACTGGTGATAGAGGAAATCTCGCTAACAGAAGAAAAATCCCAGCCTGGGAAGTGGGAATTTTTGGATCAAGAAAAGTCTCATAATCTCTGTTCCTCTCATTCAAACGTAATGAAAATATGTTGCGCTTCTGTTTTGCCAGGACAAAATAGAACGAAAAATATGTGAAACGTTACGGTATTAATAGCTCTAGGTATATATACATGGCTCCGATTGGATTGCTTAGGAATAAGAAGAATAATCTATTTTTAGGCGAAAAGTATTGGAAAGTGTGTAATTTTTTTGAAGAGTTTGAATTGTTTATAATAAATTTAAGTCTAGAAAAAAACTATTCCTCCTATTCTCATACGATCCAAATTAAACAATTTAGCAAGCATCTAAACGAAGTTGAAAATTAAAATAACGCAACAATTTGAAAAGAGTAAATTGCAAAGTAGAAACAAGCCTGTTACAAACTGGTGATAGAGGAAATCTCGCTAACAGAAGAAAAATCCCAGCCTGGGAAGTGGGAATTTTTGGATCAAGAAAAGTCTCATAATCTCTGTTCTGCTCATTCAAACGTAATGAAAATATGTTGCGCTTCTGTGCTGCCAGGACAGAATAGAACGAAAAATATGTGAAACGTTACGGTATTAATAGCTCTAGGTATATATACATGGCTCCGATTGGATTGCTTTGGAATAAGAAGAATAGTCTATTTTTAGGCGAAAAGTATTGGAAAGTGTGTAACTTTGTGAAGAGTTTGAATTGTTTATAATAAATTTACGTCTAGAAAAAAACTATTCCTCCTATTCTCATACGATCCAAATTAAACAATTTAGCAAGCATCTAAACAAAGTTGAAAATTAAAATAACGCAACAATTTGAAAAGAATAAATTGCAAAGTAGAAACAAGCCTGTTACAAACTGGTGATAGAGGAAATCTCGCTAACAGAAGAAAAAACCCAGCCTGGGAAGTGGGAATTTTTGGATCAAGAAAAGTCTCATAATCTCTGTTCCGCTCATTCAAACGTAATGAAAATATGTTGCGCTTCTGTTCTGCCAGGACAGAATAGAACGAAAAATATGTGAAACGTTACGGTATTAATAGCTCTAGGTATATATACATGGCTCCGATTGCACTATGCGAAATTTTGGTTTCTGTAACGGTTAATAAAAGACTTCTGTAACGGTACACGAAACGTTACTGTAGCCCCCGTTACAGAATGTCTAATAACCGTTACAGATCTATAACGGTTATTAGACAACAACCGTTACAGTAGCCCCCTCTTCTGTAACGGTTATTATCTAATAACCGTTATGGTATTATGCAAGAAAAATCTGGTACAGTTTTTTGTAGAACATGTGTAACGGTTATTAGATAATAACCGTTACAGAAGCCAGTCTTCTGTAACGGTTATTATCTAATAACCGTTATGGTATTGTGGACGGAACAGGTGTGGTGTTTGGAGAACTTCTGTAACGGTTATTAGGTAATAACCGTTACAGAAGACATGATTCTGTAACGGTTATTATCTAATAACCGTTACAGATAATATTTATAATTAAAAAAAAATGAAATTATAATATTCTGTAACGGTTATTATCTAATAACCGTTACAAAAGTCTTAATTTTTTTTTTGAGTTTTGCCTGTTTGATTGGCTAGCCCCAATTTGCTAGCCGAATTGGTACCAAATTGGTACCCAATTTACATTAACAAATGCAGCATATATATATATCACAAAGCACACATATATCAAACATATATAATCATGCATATCACACAAACAATAAACAAAGTATTTACATATATCACAAGTATAATCAAACATGGCAAGTCATCAAATAACACATTTTAATCAAAATAATACCCCTTGCATGAAGTCCATAACTTCTGTCACGACACCATCAATCATTTCTTTGTTGTATGGTACTCCAACCGGGTCGATCATCTGCATATTATGATAAACAAGTCAAAAATATTATTAGTTAGATCATGAAATTCTAAAATCTAATTGTTTGATCAAATGTTATTAGTTAAAAGAATAAGTTACTTACATGAGGTATTTCCTGAATTGCTATCCAATAAGATAATACGTTTTTCATGGCGAGCATTGTGAAATATCCACATTCTGTGCAACCCTTTTGTATCGGACACTAATTAAAGATCCAACAAGAAAGATAGTTAAGATTTTGCACAGTTTCAGAAACCCTAGGTAGCTAATATATTTTTTTAAGTCTCGTACCTGAATTTTGTACCAATCAAATGTTGTTCGGGTCCTTGCATTATATTTTCCATTTTCCATAAGGTATCGATTGTATATCCTGCATACAATATCATTAATAGCTTAAATAGAACCGTACTTAGTCCTTATCTCAATATCAAAATTTCATTTAGAAACGAAAACTTACTGGGTTATGAATCCCTTAATCAATATCTTTGGATTCTTGCGCTCGATAGAATCTGCTATTTGAACGGTGCGCTTCTCGACATTAATAACAAGAAGGACCCAATGAAAGCTGCAAGAATAGAGATTATTGTTTTCATGAAAATGAAACAAACATGTAAACGAGATAATTGATATTTTATTAGTTATAATTGTCCTTACTCTTGTAAATAAGGCAGAACCATATAATTGGATGAATATTGCGCGAATGACTTCATCAAGTAGTCCGCAGCTTGGTTTTGTTCTTGTTTGATTTTAGGAGCAGACAACATCTCTGGATCTAATACGGTGATGTTGTTTTCTCCCTCTGAAAGTTCATTCATCCAAAACCTACACTCACGGATATTAATTCATACATTTTTCACCTCCAATTGAATACGGTACTTTAAAAAAATATTTTAAAGGTTGAAAATTCATACCAAGAGTACAACTTGACGATCGACACGTTTAGAGATTCTCTTCTAAAGCATTGGAGGATGTCGCACAATTCAACGTTGAACTTAACCTCGCCGCTGTGTGTACCCCAAACATCACATTTATGCAACTCAAAATTTTTCTCAAGCTCTGGTTGGAGCATCAATAGTTCATACAATTCTCGTTCGGATGGGGTAAGCTTTTCAATTGCATCCTGCTCAAGTAGCGGATCGCGAGCAACAATCGACCCTGAAATAATCAGACACAAAAGAATAGATTATTCGACGTTGAGCAACAATCTACCCTGAAACAATCAATTGAACTAATTAGGTTTTGGATGAACCTGCACTTGGAACCTTTGGACTCTCGATCACCTTTTTCGCCACCGCCTTGCTCGCATCTGGCTTCTTTTTTATCAAACTCTGCATTCAATGTCATCACATAATTAATTAGTGAGTCCTAATAGAGATGGATGAAATAAATTATCATAATTAAATAAAACGATACCTTGTGGCCTATCTCCACCAAAAATGACGGCCATGGGAATCGCCCTCCTATATTATTTCCTAATAGCTCATCTGACCTACCTGGGACTTGCCACTGATGAAAATCATCGCCTACTCGGAGAAGATGGATATAGAGTTGTTGATCAGTTAGTGGCACGCCGTGTACGATCTGACCAACAACACTCGGAATAATATTTCCCTCGGCCACCTTAATCTTCTGGTTAAGATGATCAAGGGAAAAGAGATCGCACGGCGTTTCTTCCTGAAATTCAGTTCGATCAGAAACCCTAATACTAAGCCAAACATAAATCTAAATAGAAAAGAGAAAAGTGATCAATATGAACCTGAACAACGCTTCTCGGATCCGGAGGCATATAGCTTGAGGCAACCGTTCGGAATAACTGCTCGTTTGGCATTCCTGAGTCTACCTCAGCTTCAACGAATGGCTGGTACGGCGTCACAAATTGTTGCGGTGCTTGAAACTGCAATCCGCTACTGGCCAACCATTGTTTCACCTCCTGAAAATTATCAAGCAACCGGATGATGAATAATAGTTTTCATTCATTTTGATTACATTTTGACTGTCAAAAAGGATTACCTGAAAAGCTTCTTGTCTCGCCGCATTCATTATCTCCTCGGAGTGAATCAAGTCCCTTTTGGTTTTCTCAGCGGCTTCAGCTGCAACCCTGCTCATCAATTCTTCAATCTGGTCTGGTGCCATCCATCCTTCATGCGCATCCTTTCTAGGCTTTCTTTTATACACATCTTCCTTCTTGGTCCATAAAGGATATCCCCTGATTCTTCCTGGATGTTCTGGCCTGTCAACCGCCCGATTTAAGATTTCTTGTTCCGGTATTGACCCGGAATTGATTTCACCAGACATGGCACTCAACCGACTGAATGCCTCAATAGTCGACGAATCAGAGCTATGGAACGTGTAAGTATCTAACAAGCAACAAACAAATCTTATTAATAATCACAAAACAGAATTTGAAGTTAGCATATATAATAAGTATTTACATGTGTAAGTACCTTTATCCTTCGTAGCCACAGTCCTTCCCATGAAATACCTTTGACTCCTCGGTTCCAAATCGCCGATGGTAATGCTCGTGGAACCGGCCCCTTCAGAATCTCCGGGTATGACAATCTTGTCTGTAGGTTTCCATGAACCTTTTTTTCCTCTATAGCCAGTGGAACCCATCCTATGAGGCTCTTTCCATTTCTTTCTCAACTCCTTCGCTTTGTTGCTCTTTTGTACAAAATCTGCACCCGTCCTTTTCTGGAAAAATTCTTCTCATTCCTTTTGTGAGATTGGGTGTTTATCGCATGGATTTTTTGGATTGTTTGGATCGGCATTTGTGATGTACTCCTCAGCAATCCTACTTCTATAAGCCCTGTGACTTATGCCCATCGCTTTGAGAGTATTGTTCATGGCTTTATCATCTTCGATGTTGAACATTTTCTGAAACATAACGAAACGTTAGTTAATTGGTAGCATAGAAATTTAAATTAGATGATTTAAGTGAAAAATTATTCACCTTGATGTCCAACCACAACTCAAGTCTGGTTTCCTTTGAAACGTCCTTCCGCCAATCATTAATTGTGATTGGCACTCTTACTCTAGCCAGATACCCGCAATATGATGCAAATTTGTTCACCGCCTCTTCAGTACCAATTGGCACTCCTTTGTCAAATTTAATCTCATACTTTTCCCCAGCAGCTTTTTTTCTCCTAAACTCTTCCATTGTCGTTCTGCTCCTTTTCTTTATTTCGAACGTTGTGACCTCCTCATCGCCGGATTCTGTACCAGTCTGTTCACCCTGTAAATCTCTATCTTGATCTCCAGACATATCTATTAACAAATAATTAACAACAATGATAACAATCAATCAAGTTAACATAAACATAAACAAACATAAACATAAACATAAACAAACATAAACATAAACATTAACAACATAAACAAAATATATTAACATAAACATAAACATTAAAAGACAAGTTCAATCTCAAATAACAAAATACATTAACATAAACATAAACATTCAGTTGGATAAGAAACCCTAATACTAAACCAAACATAAATCTAAATTCTAAAACTAGTCTTCATCATCCGACAAAACAATGACTTCATCATCATCATCCGACAAAACAATGACTTCTTCTCTCCATTCTGTGTACGGTGCCACAAACTTGTCAATCAAAAGCTTGAAAAAAATTGCATGTTTTTCATATTTTGAGAGTCTCGGTTGCCCCTGGTTTTGAGAGGCTTGGTTTTGGTTTTGAGAGGCTTGGTTTTGGTTCGTCTGGTTTTGAGAGGATGGATTGGCACGAACATTGCGCCTAACATAGACTCGTTCGATCGGCTTTTTCCCCTTTGAATTGCTTCCTTCACCTTTCTCCGTTACTACCTAATTAAAACACCATATATAATATATATTAATGTTTGGCGCAATGTTCAATTTATTCAAACATGAACAAGTTTAAAATTCAAATAATTAAAAATACATAAATTTAAAATTCATTTAATTAAAACACACTAATATTCAAACATGAATTCATACACAAATAACATAAACTTCAAATTACATAAATAAAGTTCACACAAAATAACATAGATAATTTTATTAATTCCTAAGACAATTCAACCCTAAAAATTGACATGTGCATATTAGCCCCAAAACAGCCCCAAATTCCATTAATCAAAGCACAAACAGTTCAATTAATTCCTAACATTTAGTAAATCAAAGCACAAACAGTTTTAAAAATTGACATGTGCATATTAGCCCCAAAACAGCCCCAAATTCCATTAATCAAAGCACAAACAGTTCAATTAATTCCTAACATTTAGTAAATCAAAGCACAAACAGTTCTAAAAATTGACATGTGCATATTAGCCCCAAAACAGCCCCAAATTCCATTAATCAAAGCACAAACAGTTCAATTAATTCCTAACATTTAGTAAATCAAAGCACAAACAGTTCTAAAAATTGACATGTGCATATTAGCCCCAAAACAGCCCCAAATTCCATTAATCAAAGCACAAACAGTTCAATTAATTCCTAACATTTAGTAAATCAAAGCACAAACAGTTCAATCAATTCCTAGCATTTGCATTTCAGCCCCAAATACAGTTCAATCAATTCAGTCCCTGTTAGTAAATCAAAGCATTTGCATTTGCATTAGCCGCAAATTCAGTTCAATTGCTTCCTAGCATTTGCATTTCAGCCCCAAGCACAAAAAGCCACAATTCCTAGCATTTGCATTTCAGCCCCAAGCACAAAAAACCACGATTCCTAGCATTTGCATTTCTGTCCCTATTAAATTAAAATTTGAGAGAAATGAGGCTAACCAGATGAGAGAGAGAGAGGAGTTGCTGTCGGAGTTGAGAGAGAGAGATGGAGGTTGATCTGTAATCGAGAGAGACAAAGAGTGAGATGGAGTCAGTGGGAGAGAGAGAGGAAGAGGAGACAAAGAGAGAGAGAGGAAAATGAGACAGAGGGAGAGGAAGAGGAGACAGAGAGTTTACCTGAGAGAGAGAGGGGAGGTGTTGTTGGAGTTGAGAGAGCGGCAAAGAGAGTAGGTGCTGTCGGAGGTGCTGTCGGAGTTGAGAGAAAGACAAAGAGTGAGAGGGAGTCAGTGAGAGAGAGAGAGGAAGAGGAGACAGAGAAGGAGAGGAAGGAGGAAGGAGGCAGAGAGGGGTTTACCTTTGAGAGAGAGAGAGGGAAGCCGCCGAGTGTCACGAGAGAGAGTTAGGGTTTTGCTTCTGTCGTTCGAGAGAGGCTTAAGAAAGAGGTGCTCGATCGAGTTTAGAAAGCAGTGACGAAGAGACGCAAGCCAGGCTGGTTATTAATAAAGGGTTCAACCTTCTGTAACGGTTATTAGCTAATAACCGTTACAGAAGAGGCTAATCTGTAACGGTTATTAGCTAATAACCGTTATGGAAGGTCAAATGTTTTTTACATATAACCTTCTGTAACGGTTATTAGCTAATAACCGTTACAGATTAGACCTCTTCTGTAACGGTTATTAGCTAGTAACCGTTACAGAAGTCCAAACGTTTTTATATATATAACATTCTGTAACGGTTATTAGCTAATAACCGTTACAGAAGTCCAAACGTTTTTATATAAAATAAAATGTTAAAAATAATTTTGAAATGTTACATTTAATTAAGTGATTTTGAAAATTTAATTAAGTGATTTTGACTGACTGTTACATTTAAGTTCAACAAATAATAATTTTGAAATGTTAAATAATATTGTTCAACAAAATGTTAAATAATAAGTTCAACAATTTAGAATGTTAAACAAAAATTAAAAATAAATTAGCACATATATGTTAAATTTCACCAATTAATGACCTGCAAAAATAAAAATAAAAATATTAACATATATAACAATTTAGCACATATATGTTAAGAATAATTTATATTAGTTTTTTAACTCAAATGTGATTATGTAGCTACTTTCTTTTTTTTCCTCCGCGTATCGACCCACACGCCTTCGGTGTTATCTGTACGCCTATAACTGATCGATACTGGCTGTGATGTATCGTCGATACCGATAGAAAAAGGAGGTATTTCCTCGAAGTGGTCGTATGCTTCTTCATCTACGACATCACCAACACCGACAATACGTCTTTTTCCTGAAAGTGGCAAGTAATAAATAAGATGAACATTTGTACTCAATAAGGTGAACATTTGTACTTAAATAAGATGAACATTTACCTTGAAGCACAACATGTCTTTTCTTATCCGCCGGATCTTGAATGTAAAAAACTTGCATTGCTTGCTTATTTGCAAGTATAAACGGATCGTCTCGATAAGCCCTTTTATTGAAGTCAACAGTTATAAATCCCATCTTGTCTTTTTTAACTCCACCGTGACCGTTGTCGATCCATGCACACTTGAATAAGGGTATCTTAAATTTCAGGTAATCTAGTTCCCAAATTTCCTCGATCCACCCATAATAAGTAGCCGACCTAACATTATCACTAGATAAAGCTACAACAGTGACTCCACTATTTTGCACGGCACTTTTACCATCCTGTTTCCTTGTGTACCAGGTAAATCCATTCAAGTCATACCCTTGGTATGTCTCGACCACGGCATCAGGACGTCTGGATAACCATTTCACGGTTTCATCGACCTCTGTTCCTTCTTTCAACTGGGACTGGACTTTATCTTCTAGCCATTGGACAAATTTTATTTCATGCTCTATGGTAATCAAGTTTTCGGTGTAAGAAGGGTATTGTTCACGTAACTCGATTAGATGTTCATTGATGTAAGGCGCCACAATAGCAAGATGTTGGAGAACTTTCATATGTGCTTTGGTTCTCATTGCAAGATCCGGTATATGAGTACTAGCTCCAATTGTACCTGAAAGGTGAACATTTGTGCTAAATAAGGTGAACAAATATTGTGCTTTAAGTGAACATTTGTGCTAAATAAGGTGAACAAATATTGTGCTTTAAGTGAACATTTGTGCTAAATAAGGTGAACAAATATTGTGCTTTAAGTGAACATTTGTGCTAAATAAGGTGAACAAATATTGTGCTTTAAGTGAACATTTGTGCTAAATAAGGTGAACAAATATTGTGCTTTAAGTGAACATTTGTGCTAAATAAGGTGAACAAATATTGTGCTTTAAGTGAACATTTGTGCTAAATAAGGTGAACAAATATTGTGCTTTAAGTGAACATTTGTGCTAAATAAGGTGAACAAATATTGTGCTTTAAGTGAACATTTGTGCTAAATAAGGTGAACAAATATTGTGCTTTAAGTGAACATTTGTGCTAAATAAGGTGAACAAATATTGTGCTTTAAGTGAACATTTGTGCTAAATAAGGTGAACAAATATTGTGCTTTAAATGAACATTTGTGCTAAATAAGGTGAACATTGGAAGTTAATATATAACCTTTTCCTTCAAGTCTACCCTCATGTCGAGACTTTGGAAGACCGATTGGTTGTACATCCTGCAAATAATCGGTGTAGTACTCAATAACCTCCTCGGCCACATATCCTTCCACTATGCTTCCTTCTGGTTTAGATCGGCTACGAACAAGCCCCTTCAATTGACCCATGGCTCTTTCGAAAGGATACATGTATCGTAGAAATACAGGACCACACATTTTTATCTCTCTAACTAAATGAATGGTCAAATGCACCATGGAGTCAAACTATTCGGATCAATCACTTTAGAGCAAATGGAATTAAAGAAAAAACACAACTTAGTGATGGTTTTCCTCACTTCTTCCCTTAGAATTCCTCTAATTGCGACCGGAAGTAACTGGGTCAGTAGGACGTGATAATCATGTGACTTCATACCAAATAATTTGTTGTCCTTAATAGAAACCTTTCTTGATATATTCGAGGAATAACCAGTAGGAACCTTAATAGATTTCAGGGATTCTAATAAGCTTTTTTTCTCTTGCTTTGATAAATTAAATTGTGCTGCAGGTAGCCAAGTTCGACTTTTTCCCTTATCTTGTGCCGCTAGTTCTTGCCGGATCCCCATTTCAACCATGTCCTTCCTCGCATTTACGCCATCTTTAGTTTTCCCTTGAATTTCCAACATGCAACCAATCAAAGCTTCACATATGTTCTTTATTATGTGCATCGCATCTAAGCAATGCCTAATCTCCAAACTCTGCCAATATTCAAGATTCCAGAATATAGACTTCTTCTTCCATATCCCCTTGGGTATCTCATTTGCAAATTTCTTACCAAATTTTACATTAATGTCCTTCACCTGTCGATACACCCCTGAACCGGATAACGGTATTGGGGCCTTGTCTTTTTCTACAGTACCGTCAAACCTTTCCTTGTCTCGACGATAAGGGTGATTGCGGTTCTTAATAAACCTCCGGTGTCCCAAGTAAACATTTTTTCTGGAGTTTTTCAAGTACACAGAATGGGTGTTTTCCATGCAAATAGGACACGCTTTCGCTCCTTTATTCCTATACCCTGACAGGTTTCCGTATGCAGGAAAATCATTGATTGTGCAAAATATCATGGCACGGAGGTTAAACTCACTTCTAGAGTGTGCATCGTATATTTTCACTCCATTCTGCCACAATTCACCAAGGTCATCTATTAATGGAGCCAAGTACACATCTATATCATTACCTGGTTGCTTGGGACCAGAAATCAACAAGGGCATCATCATGTATCTCCTTTTCATGCATAGCCAGGGAGGAAGATTGTAAATACACAATAAAACCGGCCATGTAGTCTGCCGGCTACTCATTTTGCCGTAAGGATTCATCCCGTCTGTACATAAACCCAATCTCAAATTTCTAGGTTCACTGCCGAAATCTTCAAATTCCATATCTATATTTATCCAATCTGGAGAGTCTGCTGGGTGTCTGAGCATGCCATCGCCTTTTTTCCTGCAGTCTGCGTGTCATCTTAACAATTTGGCATCCTTCGCGTTAGAGAAAAGCCGCTGAAATCTTGGTATTATTGGTAGATAAAACACCACTTTTGCAGCTGGTCCCTTACTACCTTCATCTTCAATTTGATCGTCCCTCGGTTTATACCGTGACGCATTACACTTTGGACATTTATGCAAGTCTCCGTACTCATTCCGGAATAATATGCAGTCATTTGGACATGCATGAATTCTCTCAACTCCAATTTTTAAAGGACATAACATCTTTTTAGCCTTATAAATTGAATCTGGCAACTGGTTATCTTTTAGAAGAAATTCTTTATGTAATAGTTTGAGCAAAGATGTGAAACTCGCATCACTCCATCCATTTTTGGCTTTAAGATTGAACAGTTTGAAAACAGCATTAAGTTTTGACAATTCACAACCAGGATATAAAGCTATTTTATCTTCTTCACGTAACATACAAAAAATTTCAACATTATCAACAAAATTTTCATCCACATTTTTCACAATTTCATCTAAATCGGCATTAAATTCTGAGTTATCTACATTTCTATCATCATCTACATTCTCATCATCAAATACATTGACATCATCAATTTCATCATCCAATGATACATTTTCTTCCTCATACACAGAATCCAATACATTTGTGCTAGTACTATCCCCCCCCATTCTCTCCATGGAGTGTCCACCGACTATAATCCGGTTGAAATCCATTTATAATCAAATGAGCCTTCACTTCTTCAAAATTAGACCACTTCAACAAATTCTGACAAACACGACAAGGACAATATATTTTATCATCTTCTTTCATTTTCAAATTCTCTTTAGCACAAACCATAAATTCTTTAAGTCCTCTCAAAAATGTAGACGAGCATCGATTACTTGAGTACATCCACGTCCGATCCATCTGAACAATAAAATTTAGGCAAATTATTAGGGTTTCGGACCAATTTGTCATATTAGGTTTTCGGACCGGTCACCATCCTAGCCCGCTCTTTGGATACTCTGCCTCATTAGCGAGCGTACGTTAGATGCAATGTGCTATCTGAGAAAAATTTGGCAGCATTTCCCCTTATGTTCCCTGAATACGCCAACACACGATTGCTCGTGCGTACGTATCCGTGGGAACACAAGGGAAATGCCGCCGAATTTTTCTCAGACAACACATTGCATCTAACGTACAACTCGCTGTCCTAAATGAGACAGATCGTATCCAAAGAGCAGTACTCCCGACCGGGAGTACTATCCGAGATTAATCCCTAATGGATTAATCTCGGACGGGCAATGACCTAAATTCAGTTGAGTTCCGGTATTTGGTTCCTATATGACAATACGAAATTCATGCCTATATATATATATATGCAAATTATTAACGAAATGCAAATAATTTAAAAAAAGAGAAGTTCATGAAAATATACTTTCAATTGTGTGCCTTCCGATCCGTTGAATCGTGCGACTTATCCGGCCGATGTAAGATCTTCTCCTATTCAATGATATCTTGAAATATATAAAAAAACAAAAATAACCATTAAATTAATGAAAAAATCGAAATAAATAAGAAAAAAATGTAAAAAAAAATTACGGTTCAAATTTAATTTTTTTTTACCTTAAATCTGCTCTCCTTCTTATTCTCTTTCTAATTATTATTTTTTCAGAATTTTTAGAAATTTTTGGCTATTTTTTTGGAGTGAAACCACCACCACAAATTCGCAATAAATGAGAAGATCATAAAAGAGTTAAGTGATGCGGCGCTCTAGCTGTGAGTTTGTTGGGATGGGGAGAAGACCTAAATACAGAACAAACTATTCTGTAACGGTTATTAAAAAATAACCGTTACAGAATCATAAAAATATAAAAAAAAAGCCGTTACAGAATCATAAAAACATTAATAAAATTCGTGCTAAAATATGTAACGGTTATTAGAAAATAACCGTTACAGAATCATTAAAAAAAAAAAAAAAAGTTAACCTACTGTAACGGTTATTTGCTAATAACCGTTACAGAAGATGATTGATATTAATATATTTCTTTTTTCTTTTCTGTAACGGTTGATAGATAATAACCGTTACAGAATATAAGAAATCTGTAACGGTTCTAATCCAACAACCGTTACAGAAGGTTGATGCATTTTTTTCCCTGACCATGACGGAAATGTTATTACGGTTGTTTAATAATAACCGTTACAGATTTGTGGCGCCAATTTTCCCGCCTAATGCCTCACTATTCTGTAACGGTTATTTCAAAAACCGTTACAGAAGTGTCGTTACAGAAGGTCCTTTTTCCCGTAGTGTTGGATTGCTTAGTAATAAGAAGAATAGTCTAGTTTTAGGCGAAAAGTATTGGAAAGTGTTTAACTTTGTGAAGAGTTTGAATTGTTTATAATAAATTTACGTCTAGAAAAAAACTATTCCTCCTATTCTCATACGATCCAAACAGGGCCATAGTTACCTAGAGTAGATAGCTTATTATTGAATTGTGCGTTGAAGGTTGTAACCTAAACTAGATAGCTCGCGCTTGCTTTAATGCTTACGGTCTACGCGGCGAACGAATTTGGGTACCATATACTTAAAATTTGCTGCTAGTTAAAATTAAACTAGCACAATGACATGCGGCACTATTTAATTTTTTGTTTAGACATTTTATAGAGTGTTCATGATTGATTTATCAAGAGAGGATTTTCTAAAATGATACGCGAAAAGTTGGTTGAAGATAAAGAGTGTATAAATGTAATTATCATCTGTCTTCTTTCATACAATATATGTTGACTCCATCAATTATGTACATTACATTAATTTACTCATATCATTGAAATCGATGTTTCATCTGAACTAAAGACTTCCTCCATTAAATTATTGTATTTCTCCTTTTGGCAGTACAAAGATGAAATAATTAAGCAATCACTACGTCTGACTCTGAAGGGCAATTTTGTAAATTCCTCTGCACGACTTCTGTGCTGCTGCTCTATAAAGCTCCCTTTGAGAACAGTGGAAGGGCAGGCGCAAAGCCAAACTCCAATAATTCAATTCTGTCCTACTATTCAAAACTATCTAGACATGAATATGTTTTCAATTAGAAACATTTTTCTCTTGATTGTTTTTGTGGCTTTTTTAGACCATGGCGCCTGTAGTGCCTTCAACAGAAGCAGCTTTCCTGCTGGGTTTCTGTTCGGAGTTGGTAGTGCAGCCTACCAGGTTTACCATTTGATCTCAATATATATACACAACACTATTGTCGTTATCCTTTTCTGTTTATTTCCTGATATGATATGCATGTTGTAATATTTTTGTATCGGTTTGTACCAGTATGAAGGTGCTCCCACAGAAGATGGCAAGGGACCTAGCATTTGGGACACATTCAGTCACACACCAGGTACACATCCCACTTATCGAAGCTTGCATGGTGCTAGTGCGAACACATCAATATATACACCGGCGCCAATGTTTCTGTTTTTGTTATAACTTTGAACTTGGATTGTATGACCTGTTTTGTCAAACAAAGAAACATCAAGCACTTCTGCAGTTTAAATTGACATGCAATTGAATGAGAATACAAAGCTAAAAATAGTGCTGTCAAATGTGGGAAACGGGCACAGAACAGCCCTGTTCCGTTTTCATTCCGTTTCGGCAACGAAACAAAAATTTGATTTGATTTTCATTCTGTTTCGTTTAACAGAACGATATTTCTATTATGTTTATGTTCCATCTTCAATTTTCTATTGTTATTTTTCATTTGCGCATACCGTTTCGGTTAAACAATATGATTATCTATTTCATTTCCGTTTCGTTTTTTAAAATAAAACCATTTTTCTTTCATTTTCGTTCTGTTCCGGACAAAATGAAACAGAAATGTGCGAATCGGTAGAGAATTGACAGCTCTAACTACAAATATACATATCTTGGGATATGATATAATGTTGGGTAAAGTAAATTGGTCAACTTTATTTCTTATTTTGAAACTTCTCTTTGAGGAAGATGTTAAATAATATTGTCCATACAGGTAAAATATTAGATAACAGCAACGGGGATGTAACTGAGGACTTTTATCACCGTTATAAGGTAAGCAATTTCTTTTCTCAATTATTCGTTTCTTCAATTATATATATATAGTGTTTTGAAAACGCATTAATATTTAGTGGTGGCCAAAACTTTGGAAAAAAAGAGTTTCTTTTCAAATGTGCTGACCTCAGAAATTATATTTTACTATTTGATCCTGAGGTTCTTGTAGAGTTAAAAAGTTTGATTGAACAGGAGGATATCGGAAACGTGAAGAAGATGGGGATGGATTCATTTCGGTTTTCCATCAGTTGGCCCAGAATTTTACCAAGTAATTATTTATCAGCATTTTTATACAAAGTTCTCTGTTTTTTATATGGTCAACATGTTAGCTGGAAACTTAAACGAAGTAATAATCAGAAGTAGTAACGCAAGAAAATATTTGCAGACGGAAGCCTAAGTGGCGGGATAAACAGAAAAGGCATCGATCACTACAATAACGTCATCAATGAAGTTATAGCTAATGGTGATTACATTACTTTGAACAATAAAATTATTAATTTTCTCTTCTATGCTAGCCAGTGTAATATTTTGGATAGTTATTTAACGGTTAAATTAATTTCAATAAATCATAAATCCTGAAAATACCCCCATTACATTCCTAATTCAAGGTCAAATAAGATTGAAGCCGCACGAATACCTTGTTAAAATTATTAATTATTATTTTTTCGTTATATTATTGTTCCTTGATTCAATATCCGGCAAATAATTGTAGGCTTGAAGCCATTTGTGACATTATTTCATTGGGACCTACCGCAAGCTCTTGAAGATAAATATCTGGGTTTCTTGAGCACTCTGTTCGTGTGAGTTAAATTGAATATACGTACATTACATAGCATTTCCATATATCTTCATATATTATTTTTGTATGCACTTTCCAGGAACCAGTCACATGCACATGTAAATATTTAAGATAATGCATAAACGGGTTTGAATATTTCAAGTTGATAATAATTTAGTTATTTATATTAGAATCTAGTCCGGATCAGTTGACTTAAAGTAAAGGTCGATGTGCATATATGGAAATTCAAGTTCAATACCAAATAAAAAATTTCGGTCCTATATTATAAAATTAATTGCTACTTAAGAAAAAATTGTTTTACCAAATATTTTAATGAAATATTTCCAACTCATTCGTTTAACATTTTCGACGCACCAAAAAAAATTTACACAATTCTTAATGATTATTTTTTAGTTTGAAGATTGATAATTGTCATCCCAATGTTTAGTTTCAACCAATGACCTCCCTAGTCGCCCTATTCCTAAATACGTAGCTTTATTTTGTATCATTTATTTATTTTGATGAGATGGGTTTCTTTCAATTGAACAAGAATTCAAAATCCTTAGAAATTCTCAAAAATTTCATTCTTCAAAGTTTTCATATATATGTTTAGTAAAAAAACATTGAAATGCTTGCAGAGAGGATTATGTCAACTACGTCGATGTTTGCTTCAAGGAGTTTGGTGACAGGGTGAAGCACTGGGTAACATTTAACGAGCCAATTGTATTTTGCTCTGGTGGTTATGCGAGTGGTACAACTGCACCAGGACGATGCTCTCCTTGGGAAGCCGGAAAATGCAGTGCTGGCGATTCAGCAACCGAGCCCTACATTTGCGCCCACAATTTGTTGTTGGCGCATGGTGCTGCAGTTAAGCTATACAAAGAAAAATATCAGGTAAATCATCATTTAATTTTACTGGAATTTATAGTTACGTCTGTTTGAAGATTAAAGATAAAGTGAATTAATTAATATGGTGTTACCTTGTTCATCTTTCTTCAATATGAAGCAGTTTTACATATAATTAAAATTACCTTCGAAATTTTATTTGAATTTTACACAACCATATTTTAAAAACAAAGGCAGCACTATAAATTTATAGCCTATGATAGTGAAGACTGAACTAAAATCTAATGCGATTAGGGAGTTCAAAATGGCATAATTGGAATAACACAAGCATCACATTGGTTTCTCCCACATTCCTCTTCCAAGGCTGATGTCGCTGCAGCCCAACGTAGCTTGGATTTCATGTATGGATGGTACGATATATTTTGCTCTGACCTCTAAATCTGAATCTTTTTTAATTAGTTATGTCATAATTGAGTGTTTTTCAACTAGTTTTTTTAATTTTATATATATAAACACAGGTTTCAGAATCCTTTGACATATGGAGATTACCCAAGAACCATGAGAAATTGGTTGGGAAACCGCTTACCCAAATTTACAAAGGAACAGTCTGAGGTATTGATAGGATCTTACGATTTTATCGGAATTAACTACTATTCTACCTTTTACGCCATAAACGCTCCAGCAAGCAATTCACTTATGCAGAGTTACAACACTGATTCGAGAGCTAATATTACAGGTATCAGATTTATTTCTGAAATTAAGAATGTAGAAACTCAAATTTTAATTTGCCAGGTTGCACTAAATTTAACACAAACAACATAAAACTTTTTGTAATATCAACATATATATTGTTTAATTTTACTTTGACATGAGTTTTTTTGTAAGGAAAAATGTAGGAATCTATATTGCAGAGACCTCCACTTAACTTGGTTTTATTTATTTATTTTTTGTACTTTAATAGGTGAGCGCAATGGAATTGCACTACCAAAGGTACATTTTTAGTTAATAATTTTGGGATATAATTTCGTCAAATTATATTCTCTATAATATATTATTTATTCAAACTAAGATACCATTGTATTTACTGCAGCCCTTCAATACATCTTTTATTAACATATACCCTCCTGGCATAAGAGATCTAACACTTTACACAAAGGCTACCTACAAAAATCCAGTCATGTACATCACTGAAAATGGTATATCATGTACAACCAATTTCTTTTATTTTGTCCTTTCTTTATTTCTCTCATGTTATTATTTCTATGTTGAATTGCCTCAGTAGTTGTAATTATATTGCATTGCATACAGGCGTTCACCAGCTCACTAGTACCACAACACTGAGAGAGGCCTTGAATGATGAAATCAGAATATCGTACCACCGTAATCATCTCATACAATTGAGCAAAGCAATAAGGTTAACTTTTCTTTAGTCAACAATATAGTGAAAATATAAATAAAAATGATTAAACAATTGAGAAAAAAAAAGTAACTAAAGGAAACAAAGCACGTATCTATATCCTAGATGCGCTCAATTTGGGTTCGACCAATTTATAATATCATCTTTGATTTTTTTTTTCCCGATTATATATGTTCATTTTTATGGAGAAAATATCATTAGAATTGGTCTATTTTATTTGATTAATTTTACATTACTAATTCTAAATACCTCAAATAAATGGAATCCATTAACTACAAATAAATTTGTTGAAGATCAGGATTTTGCAATTTTAGGTATAAACTGAATTCCTTGATTCGGGTTAAGAGTTGGGTTTCTAATATTAGAGTGCTTATGAAAGCTTTATTTTGCGAATCATATTCATTGTGTTTACTTTGATTGTCATATTTTTTCTGATATTTAGAGATGGAGCCGATGTAAGAGGCTATTATGTATGGAGTTTCTTGGATGACTTTGAATGGAATTTTGGATTCACGCGCCGTATGGGCCTTTATTATGTTGAATACAACAACAATCTGGCGAGGCGTCCAAAGAAATCTGCAATTTGGTTCAGCATGTTCATGAAAATCTAAAAATGTTTATTGCAAAAAGCACATAGCATTATGTTGGTCTCGATCATGTTGGCAAAATAAGATATTTCTAGAAAAAAACTCTGGTCGTTGTAATAAAATGTTGAGTTTGTTTGAACTGCATGTTATGAAAAAACTCTAATCGTTTTAATAGAATGTTGAGTGTGTTTGAATTGCATGTTATGAATGCTGAAGTTTGATGTTAAATATTTTTATAAGAGCGTAAATATGAAATTCTATTCACATTATTTTGATCTCTATAGTCGTCTTCATTCAGGAATTTTAAGAAAATTTACTTGTGCTGCTTGAATTGTTGTAGGCCGGTAAATATGGTCCAATTTAGGCCCAGTATTGCTTTATATGCAAATGTAAATTAAGGTCATTATATTATATCGTAACTTTGGGCAAATTGTTAAAAACAATTCTATAAGAATTTTGTTGAATCTGAGAACCAGCTCTTGGTCTAGTAGCAAATTAAGAGCAATACATCTTGACTTATTAAGTGAAAGGTCGCAAGTTAGAAACCCGGATGTGGGTCTTGCATAGACATTTAATTTAAAAATAAGTTGGATGGCTTAGACCTCCAATTTATCTTAAAAAAAACAAAGAATTTTATTGAATCTATATATTTGTTGATCAGCATGATGAATGAATTTATTACAATCCCCCCCCCCCCGCCACCCTAAATTAGTCTCTAAAACGGCACTATTCTAATCATATTTTAATCTTCATTTGATTTGGTTTTACTGGGTTTTATTAATTAGAGTTTATAAGAGCCCTTCAAATATGTTTGTAAAATTTACAGAACCTCAGGAGCAGAGAGCCCACGTAGCCAAGAACAGTAGAAGAAAAGTTAGAATGTTGGACACTTAGGTGTGCTAGCTACATTGACAGACTGCAGCTGGCATGACTGGAAAAGGACCATTGCATTGTTAAGTGAGGATTGGCTTTGGTGTGCCGAGTGCAGACTGCACAACCGGGATGGAGACCACAGACAATGGTTATTCTGAAAATGTTCGAGACCCAGCAGTTTCATTTCGAAAACTGTGCACAATTTGATTGTGAAATTCAATTCGAATTAAGCTCAGTGGCTTGTATCTCCTCAGGCCTTCATATAATCTTAGACCTGTGACACTCCATGAGCTTTGACTAGCTTTGACTTAAGTTGACATGAATTTTGACTCTTTAACCAAGATTTTGATTTGAACCTTCGACCGTATAAATGGTCCAAAGTTCAAACTGTATAGATGTGTTTTTACCCCGAATAAGAAAAAAAAAAAAAAGAATAACACCTCATGCTTAAGTTTACACGTGTCATTTTTGTTTATCATGTCCGTTCTTTTATTGAACCCATATGCCGCCTCTCTTCTTATATGTTATGCAAATTCCAAATGAACTTTACCCATACCGATTTCATGAAGCCTGTAATCCCTCTAAATGAATTATATTATTCTCATATAATTGAAGACCATTTAGTTATCTTGAGTTGTGGCCGAAACCAAATCATGCCGAGATCAAATAAATGATTTTGAAATCCAATTTGAAGTTTGATCCGGTCGGCCGTTCGAAATTCGAGTCTGCGTCGTAGTTGATTGGATAGTCAATTTGATCTATCTGTTGATTTCTGGATTGTTTTATCAGGTAATCGGACTTCTCTATATTTAATTTCGTATTGATTGATTGATTTGATTTTTCGTTTGGTTTTGATTGAATATGTTTATTGAATTGTGATTGTTATATTTTACGGGATATCGGAGTTTAGAATTGGATATGGAATTGAATCTGAATTTTGAGCCCTGACCCTCCTGAGTTCGGGGAGGGGCCGGTCCTGATCCTACTAGCATCGGGGAGGGACCACTCTGACTGACTGACTGTCTGGACCCGATTATCTCCGTAAAATATATTATTTGTTATGTGGATTAATCCGATCTGGTTGAACTTTGTTGTATAATAATTAAATGTAGAGAAGCTGCGTCGTTAAATAACCGGTTACTGAGGTTTGTTCCTGACTCTGTTTGTTTTTCTGTTGCGACGTAGGTTGACGGGCCGTCGGATAGATGCAGAAGATACCGTTTTCAGCTCGCGCCCCGCGATCCGTCGGTGCGGGACGTGACAAGACCCCCTCTTGGCTGAGGGAATCCTACGTATGAGTTGTTTCCACTTCAATTTGGTTGTTTAAATAATTAATCTAAGATATTAATTAATTTCCGTGGCCGCATTGGTCCGAACGCTATCTGATTTTTTTCCGGACAGATCTGATGATAAGTTTATTTTTCGTGTAACTTCTCTCTATTTTCATCCCTCTATCTTCCTCTCTTATTCGCTAGGGTTTCTCTCTCGCTCCATCCAGTTCTTCTTCTTCCCAGCGCCTCCCATGGAGAACATAGGTGATCTCACCATCGCCTCCCTCGATCGCCTCCCCACCAAATCCCAAAACCCCTGTCTTGCTTCATGTTATGAATTATTTTCTTACTTTAACAAAGTTCTGGTGAAATGATAAATATTTGCAATTTGATATTTCTTTCAGTTACAATTTTTCTTTTGTTAATATGAAATTGGTGCTATCAGATTTTGAATATGAAAGCTAGACGAGTCTTTAGCAATCCATATGTGGTGTTTGACACAATGCCCAATATTGAGAATAAGCATCTAGGATTGGCTTAGAGAAGGTATTTTATCTTACTATTTTCTGATTTTTAATTCTAATTTAGAAGAGGGCTTTGATTGTGCAAAAACTGTTTCTTTTTCGTTGTCAGAGCAGATTCTTAAGGTGTTGTTGTGAGATATTCAAAGGAGAATCATAGCAACAGGAAGGCATTAGGGGAAAAAATAGGAACATTAACAATTATAGTTATGATAATTAGAGAATAAGAGGTTTGATATTTTATGTTTGTCAAAAACGTCGCAAAATCAGGCAAATGAGGTTGTATTTTGTTATCTAATATCATTATTATAGAAGGCAACTGTAAATGGACAATTTCCATGAAATGTTTGGAATCCAGAAAATAATGATAGTGGCACATGTTGTAGAATCTATTTGATTCTCAATCTAAAAGCATAATGAAAAGTTATATGCCTAGATCTTCTTAAAGATACACTACGCGAAATTTTGGCTTCGGTAACGGTTAATAAAAGACATTTGTAATGGTACACGAAACGTTACTGTAGCCCCGTTACAGAATGTCTAATAACCGTTACAGTAGCCCCCTCTTCTGTAACGGTTATTATCTAATAACTGTTATGGTATTATGCAAGGAAAATCAGGTACAGTTTTTTGGAGAACATGTGTAACGGTTATTACCTAACAACCGTTACAGAAGCCAGTCTTTTGTAACGATTATTATCTAATAACCATTATGGTATTGTGGACGGAACATGTACGGTATTAGGAGAACATCTGTAACGGTTATTACCTAATAACCGTTACAGAAGCCAGTCTTCTATAACGGTTATTAGGTAATAACCGTTACAGATAATGTTTATAATTAAAAAGTAATGAAATTATAATATTCTGTAACGGTTATTCCTTAATAACCGTTACAAAATTCTTTTTTTTTTTTTGGGTTTCGCCTGTTTGATTGGCTAGCCCAATTTGCTAGCCGAATTGGTACCAAATTGGTACCCAATTTACATTAACACATGCATATTGGTCCCGTGCCATCAAGTCATTTTTCGAGATCTAAAATTCAAACGGTCAATCCAAACCGTTCAAGTTGTTCTCCATATTGAAATATCTTTGGAGACCAAATTTTATATTTTTTCGAATTTTTTTGCTATTTATTATGATATTTTTAAAAATATTATGATTAGAGTATTTCAGGCCCTCCAATTTGAAAATATCATAATAAATAGCAAAAAAATTCGAAAAAATGTAAAATTTGGTCTCCAAAGGTATTTCAATATTTTGATCAACTTGAACGGTTTGGATTGACCGTTTGACTTTTGAATTTCGAAAAATGAGCCGATAAAAAATTGATGGCACGTGCCATCAATGGCGCGTTAGCCATTCTATATATATATATATATATATATATATATATATATATATATATATATATATATCACAAAGCACACATATATCAAACATATATAATCATGCATATCACACAAACAATAAACAATGTATTTATATATATAACAAGTATCATCAAACATGGCAAGTCATCAAATATCATATTTTAATTAAATAATACCCCTTGCATGAAGTCCATAACTTCTGTCACGATACCATCAATCATTTCTTTGTTGTATGGTACTCCAACAGGCTCGATCGTCTGCATATTGTGATAAACAAGTCAAAAATATTATTAGTTAGATCATGAAATTCTAAAATCTAATTGTTTGATCAAATGTTATTAGTTAAGGGTGTGTTTGGATGTTCATGGAATAAGGAATAAGAATAAGAAATTTCGGTATGTGTGCTTATCCAAATTCCTTATTCTTATACCATGGTTTTGTTAGTATAGGAATAAGGGCCCAAATTCCTTATTCTTGTGTTGTTTGGGTTGTACAAGAATAAGAATAAGCACGCATACCGAAATTTCTTATTCTTATTCTTTATTCCATGCTCATCCAAACACACCCTAAAAGAATAAGTTACTTACATGAGGTATTTCCTGAATTCCTATCCAATAAGATAATACGTTTTTCATGGGAGGTCCGTAAGATGGGACCCTTTTTGATGCCACCTTAGGTCTTTTCTCCCCCACCTTATTCACGTTTTGATCCTTCTCCATTTAATTTTCATTTTAAATAAATTTCTTAACTCCTTATCCATAATCAATTTTAGTAATAACATTTGCATATTAGCCCCAAAATAGCACCAAATTAAGCATATTAGTCCCTAAGACATTATCAAATTAAGCATGTCAGTCCCTGAAACATTACCAAATTAAGCATATTATTTGCAATTCAGCCCCAATTAAATCCATTATTTGCATTTCAGCCCCTATTAAATCTATTATTTGCAATTCAGCCCCAATTAAATCCATTTCACTCCCTAAAACAGTTCAAATTAAGCAAAACAGTTCCTAATTTTTCATGTCAGCCCCTAAATTAGCCACAAGCATAGTTCAATCAATTCATGTCAGCCCCTAAATTAGCTCCAAGCACAGTTCAATCAATTCAGTCCCTAGCATTTGCATTTCAATCAATTCCTAGCATTTCAGTCCATATTAAATTAAAATTTGAGAGAGGGAGGGTTTACCTTCGAGAGAATGCTGTCGGGGATTGGTGGCTGTCTGAGTTGAGAGAGCGGCAGAGAGAGCTGCAACAGAGAGACAGTGAGAGGGAGTCAGTGAGAGGGAGAGGAAGAGGAGACAGTAAGGGAAAGGAAAAGGAGACAAGGGAGGGAGAGGGGTTTACCTTCGAGAGAGAGAGGGGAATTGCTGGCTGTAGGAGTTGAGAGAGCGGCAGAGAGAGAGGGATCAAAGCTATTACAGATGCCTTTTTCGAGAGAGGGATCGAAGTTGAGAGAGACAGAGAGTGAGAGGGGATCGAGCGAGGGGGTGAGATGAGGAGATAGAGGGATTTACCTTTTTGGAGAGAGAGAGGGGAGACGTCGAGAGCCTCCGAGAGCTTCTGTGTCGAGAGAGGTAGGGTTTTAAGAAAGGGCAAGTTCGAGTTTGGAAAGAAGTGACGAACAGACGCCTGCAGGCTGGGATTATAAAAGGGGTTGAACCTTCTGTAACGGTTATTAGCTAATAACCGTTGCTCTAATAACCGTTGCAGAAGAGGTTAATATGTAACAGTTATTAGGTAATAACCGTTACAGAAGTTCCAACGTTTTTATATATATATAACATTCTGTAACGGTTATTAGCTAATAACCGTTACAGAAGGTTTTCCTGTGAATTTTATTTCGGTATTAAGTGATTTTGACTGATTTGTTGGTTAAGTGATTCTGACTGACCGTTACATTTAAGTTGAACAAATAATAATATTGAAATGTTAAATAATAAGTTCAACAAAATGTTAAATAATAAGTTCAACAATTTAGAATGTTAAACAAAAATTAAAAATAAATTAGCTCATAAATTAGCACATAAATTAGCACATATATGTTAAATTTCACCAATTAATGACCTGCAAAAATAAAACTATTAACATATATAACAATTTAGCACATATATGTTAAGAATAATTTATATTAGTTTTTTAACTCACATGTGATTATGTAGCTACTCTCTTTTTTTTTCCTCCGCGTATCGACCCACACGCCTTCGGTGTTATCTGTACGACTACAACTAATCGATACTGGCTGTGATGTATCGTCGATACCGATAGAAAAAGGAGTTATTTTCTCGAAGTGGTCGTATGCTTCTTCATCTACGACATTACCAACACCGACAATACGTTTTTTTCCTGAAAGTGGCAAGTAATAAATAAGATGAACATTTGTACTCAATAAGGTGAACATTTGTACTTAAATAAGATGAACATTTACCTTAAAGCACAACATGTCTTTTCTTATTCGCCGGATCTTGAATGTAAAAAACTTGCATTGCTTGCTTATTTGCAAGTATAAAGGGATCGTCTCGATAAGCCCTTTTATTGAAGTCAACAGTTATAAACCTCATCTTGTCTTTTTTAACTCCACCGTGACCGTTGTCGATCCATGCACACTTGAATAAGGGTATCTTAAATTTCAGGTAATCTAGTTCCCAAATCTCCTCGATCCACCCATAATAGGTAGCCGACCAAACATTATCACTAGATAAACCTACAACAGTGACTCCACTATTTTGCACGGCACTTTTACTATCATGTTTCCTTGTGTACCAGGTAAATCCATTCAAGTCATACCCTTGGTATGTCTCGACCACGGCATCAGGACGTCCTGATAACCATTTCACGGTTTCATCGACCTCTGTTCCTTCTTTCAACAGGGACTGTACTTTATCTTCAAGCCATTGGACAAATTTTATTTCATGCTCTATGGTAATCAAGTTTTCGGTGTAAGAAGGGTATTGTTCACGTAACTCGATTAGATATTCATTGATGTAAGGCGCCACAATAGCAAGATGTTGAAGAACTTTCATATGTGCTTTGGTTCCCATTGCAAGATCCGGTATATGAGTACTAGCTCCAATTGTACCTGAAAGGTGAACATTTGTGCTAAATAAGGTGAACAAATATTGTGCTTTAAGTGAACATTTGTGCTAAATAAGGTGAACATTTGTGCTAAATAAGATGAACAAATATTGTGCTAAATTAGGTGAACATTTGTGCTAAATAAGGCGAATAAATATTGTGATTTATGTGAACATTTGTGCTAAATAAGGTGAACATTGGAAGTTAATATATAACCTTTTCCTTCAACTCTACCCTCATGTCGAGACTTTGGAAGACCGATTGGTTTTACATCCTGCAAATAATCGGTGTAGTACTCAATAACCTCCTCGGCCACATATCCTTCCACTATGCTTCTTTCGAATTTAGATCGGCTACGAACAACCCCCTTTAATTGACCCATGGCTCTTTCAAAAGGATACATGTACCGTACAAATACAAGACCACACATTTTTATCTCTCTAACTAAATGAATGGTCAAATGCACCATGGAGTCAAAAAACGATGGCAGAAAGTACATCTCCAGCTCACATAGGGTTAGTGCAACACCTTCCTGTAACTTGTCCAAACTATTCGGATCAATCACTTTAGAGCAAATGGAATTAAAGAAAAAATACAACTTAGTGATGGTTTTCCTCACTTCTTCCCTTAGAATTCCTCGAATTGCGTCCGGAAGTAACTGGGTCAGTAGGACGTGATAATCATGTGACTTCATACCAAGTAATTTGTTGTCCATAATAGAAACCTTTCTTGATATATACGAGGAATAACCAGTAGGAACCTTAATAGATTTCAAGCATTCTAATAAGCTTTTTTTCTCTGGCTTTGATAAATTAAATTGTGCTGTAGGTAGCCAAGCTCGATTTTTACCCTTATTTTGTGCCACTAGTTCTTGCCGGATCTCCATTTCAACCACGTCCTTCCTCGTATTTACGCCATCTTTAGTTTTCCCTTGAATTTCCAACATGCAACCAATCAAAGCTTCACATATATTCTTTATTATGTGCATCGCATCTAAGCAATGCCTAATCTTCAAACTCTGTCAATATTCAAGATTCCAGAATATAGACTTCTTCTTCCATATCCCCTTGGGTATCTCATTTGCAAATTTCTTACCAAATTTTACATTAATGTCCTTCACATGTCGATACACCCCTGAACCGGATAACGGTATTGGGGCCTTGTCTTTTTCCACAGTACCGTCAAACCTTTCCTTGTCTCGACGGTAAGGGTGATTGCGGTTCTTAATAAACCTCTGGTGTCCCAAGTAAACATTTTTTCTGGAGTTTTTCAGGTACACAAAATGGGTGTTTTCCATGCAAATAGGACACGCTTTCGCTCCTTTATTCCTATACCCTGACAGGTTTCCGTATGCAGGAAAATCATTGATTGTGCAAAATATCATGGCACGGAGGTTAAACTCACTTCTAGAGTGTGCATCATATATTTTCACTCCATTCTGCCACAATTCACCAAGGTCATCTATTAATTGAGCCAAGTACACATCTATATCATTACCTGGTTGTTTGGGACCAGAAATCAACAAGGGCATCATCATGTATCTCCTTTTCATGCATAGCCAGGGAGGAAGATTGTAAATACACAATAAGAACGGCCACGTAGTCTGCCGACTACTCATGTTGCCGTAAGGATTCATCCCGTCTGTACATAAACCCAATCTCAGATTTCTAGGTCCACTGCCGAAATCTTCAAATTCCCTATCAATATTTATCCAATCTGGAGAGTCTGCTGGGTGTCTAAGTATGCCATCGCTTTTTTTCCTGCAGTCTGCGTGTCATCTTAACGATTTGGCATCATTCGCGTTAGAGAAAAGCCGCTGGAATCTTGGTATTATTGGGAGATAAAACACCACCTTCGCAGCTGGTCCCTTACTACCTTTATCTTCAATCTGATCGACCCTCGGTTTATACCGTGACGCATTACACTTTGGACATTTATGCAAGTCTCCGTACTCATTACAGAATAATATGCATTCATTTGGACATGCATGAATTCTCTCAACTCTAATTTTTAAAGGACATAACATCTTTTTAGCCTTATAAATTGAATCTGAAAAACTGGTTATCTTTTGGAAGAAATTCTTTATGTAATAGTTTGAGCAAAGATGTGAAACTTGCATCACTCCATCCATTTTTTGGCTTTAAGATTGAACAGTTTGAAAACAGCATTAAGTTTTGACAATTCACAACCAGGATATAAAGCTATTTTATCTTCTTCCCGTAACATACCAAAAATTTCAACTTTATCAACAAAATTTTCATCCACATTGTTCACAATTTCATCTAAATCAGCATTAAATTCTGAGTTATCAACATTTCTATCATCATCTACATTCTCATCATCAAATATATTGGCATCATTAATTTCATTATCCAATGATACATTTTCTTCCTCATACACACAATCCAATACATTTGTGCTATTACAACAATCCCCTCCATTCTCTCCATGGAGTGTCCACCGACTATAATCCGGTTGAAATCCATTTATAATCAAATGAGCTTTCACTTCTTCAAAATTAGACCACTTCAACAAATTCTGACAAACACGACAAGGACAATACATTTTATCATCTTCTTTCATTTTCAAATTCTCTTTAGCACAAACCATAAATTCTTCAAGTCCTCTCAAAAATGTAGACGAGCATCGATTACTTGAATACATCCACGTCCAATCCATCTCAACAATAAAATTTATGCAAATTATTAGGATTTCGGACCAATTTGTCATATTAGGTTTTCGGACCGGTCACCATCCTAGCCAGCTCTTTGGATACTCTGTCTCATTAGCGAGCGAACGTTAGATGCAATGTGATGTCTGAGAAAAATTCAGCAGCATTTTCCCTTATGTTCCCTGAAAATGCCAACACACGATTGCTCGTGCGTACGTATCCGTGGGAACACAAGGGAAATGCCGCCGAATTTTTCTCAAACAACACATTGCATCTAACGTACAACTCACTGTCCTAAATGAGACAGATCGTATCCGAAGAGCAGTACTCCCGACCGGGAGTACTATCCAAGATTAATCCCTAATGGATTAATCTCGGACGGACAATGACCTAAATTCAGTTGAGTTCCAGTATATGGTTCTTATATGAAAATACGAAATTCATGCCTATATATATATGCAAATTATTAACGAAATGTAAATAATTTAAAAAAGAGGAGTTCATGAAAATATACTTTGGATCGTGTGACTTCCGATCCGTTGAATCGTGCGACTTATCCGGCCGATGTAAGATCTTCTCTTATTCAATGAGATCTTAAAATATATAAAAAACATAAAATAACCATAAATTAATGAAAAAATCGAAATAAATAAGGAAAAAATGTAAAAATAAAAAATACGGTTCAAATTTAATTTTTTTACCTTAAATCTGCTCTCCTTCTTATTCTCTTTCTAATTATTATTTTTTCAGAATTTTTAGAAATTTTTTGCTATTTTTTTGGAGTGAAGTGGACACCACAAAATTAGCAATAAATGAAAAGAAGAGAAAGGGGGAAGTGCGGCTGAGAGTTAGATGAGACTTAACGAGGGAGGAAGATATATTTATACAGAACCTTTCTGTAACGGTTATTTCCTAATAACCGTTACAGAATCATTAAAAAAATAAAAAAAAAATTTGCCTTTATGTAACGGTTATTAGGAAATAACCGTTACAGAATTACAGAGATACTGTAACGGTTATTTATATATAACCGTTACAGAAGATTATTATTAATTCTTTTTTTTTCTCGTATCTTCTGTAACGGTTGTTGGATAATAACCGTTACAGATTTTAAGAAATCTGTAACGGTTATTATCCAACAACCGTTACAAAAGGTGGACGCACTTTTTTCCTATTGCATGACGGAAATATTATTACGGTTTTTTAATAATAATCGTTACAGATTTGTGGCGCCAATTTTCCCGCCTTATGCCTCACTAGTCTGTAACGGTTATTTCAAAAACCGTTACAGAAGTCCCGTTACAGAAGGTCCTTTTTCCCGTAGTGATATGAAATAATTATACCGCAGCGAAGCTCATAGCAACACGAAAAAAATAAATAAAATAGAAGCTCATAGCAGCATGGAACAAAACAGTACCATGTAGTCATGTACGTCCATTTAAAAAAAATTGACTTTTGTATATAACACATTGACACTCAAATGGCGGCAAAGTGGCCTCCTTCCACTTAGTAACATGAAATTTCAATACTAGAGTAGGCCGGATACATTAGATAACTGAATTACCACTGTATTTTTAATATATTAACACTAAAAAAAAAATTCGCAGCGTAGGCCAGGCCTATGCCTGCCCCTGCCTGTATCCGCCCCTGACTGTAAGTTCATTTGAATATCTTAATTTGGGGCTAAATTTAGCCAAGTTAAAATTAAAAGGTCATAAACGTCGTTTCGTTATTTAGTATCTTTAAGGCGAATAACATGTAAGGCTATAAAACAGTGTCACAGATACAAATGTCACAAATCGATAATCACATAATAATGACATTGTTTGTTCATACAACACAAGAGACTAATAAAATAGACACATAGAAAAATTCCCAATCATCATACAAACAAAACATAAGTAATAATGCACAACGGATAACTACTATTCCAGCTCGGCTTGGTCTTTAGGCAAAAACTCCTCTGCTAAGCCTACCAAACCTAAACCTGCTCCACATACAAATTATGTGGGCTGAGTACGTGAATTCTCAGTGGTGGAAAAAGGACAAACCTAAGGTTCTGGTTAATAACTAGTTAGAAATTAAACCATACTCAACCTTGCTCGATTACTCAACCTTGCCCCTATTCCCACATTCCCGCTAAAGAAGTGGGCAGTAAAATACGATACCGGACAACTAACACCTGGGGATCGAGAAATAGTCTGATATAATGGCACACTTCACTCTTAGTTCAATGTTAGGCCAAAGGAATATAATAACACAAGACAAATGGAATATAATAGTAACACAAACAACTATCAAGTGATCGCTGTACCGCCTGACGGTCGTTCTGTTGAGTGATTATCGGAAACGCGTTGCTCAAGATAGCTATCATAAGGAGCCCACCGACATTCAGCTGGGGTGCCAACTCCCGATAATCGTGCAAAACGTGTTGGAGTTATGCCCTAGAAGTCAATAATTTGATGACTTAAATATTAGTTTATGTTATGGATGATACTTTATCATCTGTTCCTAGGTTTATTATTGACAGATTATTCAAGTTGAGGATCTGAATTGTAGATCTATGTGGATCATTCTTTAGAATGAGAATAATAAATCTAAACTGTCCATAATCTTGATAATTAACAAAGGAACATTAATTATCGTAAAAGATTAGTATGCAAGTTAAGTGATGATTAAGTTCTACTAATTATCATATGTATATGTCATGGAACATAGTACAGGACTTGACCCAACCAAATAAGTATATGGATTGTGTTATATGTCATTATTTATGTCGTTATGATTTTGGTTCTAAGTTTGAGATGTTTATATTTTCCACATGAGGATAGGTTCAATAAATATTGTCTACCGCTGATTCCCAATAAGGGATGCTATACGGACCTTTTTTATGTTCTCTTTCAATTGTGCAGAGAAAAGCTAATCATCAAGAAAACCGTATGTCCCTCATTAATTCACTTAGTGAGTGACGATAACTATTTGGGCCCATTGATGGAGTTGGATCGTATGCGCGCAACTAAGCGATCAACTCTAGATCAAGAAACGTATAATCTGCAAAAATGACACATTCCTATCTTGGATTATACGATGATATCGTGTGACATAAGAATCAAAATAGAGAAATACTTTTATTCTCTTATGCAGGATTTAAATACTGTAGCAGTACATTATTTATGCGAATTGGGAATCATAACGTGTTGCTAGATACCATTTATGATTATTGGAATTAAATAATGATTTAATTCCATGACCAACTTAGCATAAATCCTCAAAGGGTCACACAAATAGGACTTTGACCATACGTGCATTATTTATTTTTTCGCAGCAGCGAGTACTGTAGAAATGTGATGAGTTGATTAATTAATTATATACTGTTGCGAACCATTATAATTAATTAAGTCAAATGGATCATATAGAAATAAATTAATGTACATGCTAATCCTAAAATGATCATCAATATATTGATAATTAATTTTATTCAACACACTTTAATTTAATAAAGTGAATTTAATTAAAGTATAGGCTTTTAATTTAATAGTCTATTTGAGCGTAAATTGAATGCAACTTGAAAGGCCTATTAAATAATTGATTTAATATGGACTAAGAGAGATTAAACAAACATAACACATGGCCCATAAGGCCCTTGTATATGGCCGCCCACATAGTGGTGTCGTGGCTTTTTCGTCATTATTCTCCTCGAAGGAATTTCTCGAAGAACAATGGGAACATAGCCTTAGATTCACCCCCCTTAAGGTTCGATCTCTATAGCGGGTATCTCTCGAAACAAAAGAATCCTAACAAGAGTCGCTTCTTCAAGATGTTTCTTGATTTAGCGGGTCCTTTCTTTCCAATAGGCGCAAGCCCCTATTGTTAATTACCCCGTAGTTGCCTACGGGAACATCTGATTCAGAGACGTAAAGTGTATTGACGTAATGGGCTAAGAAAAGAGACTTATGGAGTGCTATTATTTGTCTTAAAGAGGCCTTAATTGATGGTACCAAACCTGATTGACCGGACCCAATTAAGAATCGCTAAACTACTAAAAGACTTTGAACCTGGACTTATGCTAAGAAGAGGTTTAGAAGAGGTTTTCGCTGAAAAGAATGAACCTTCGCTTAGAGTCATTTTTTAAGAGTTTTACAACCTTCGGGGCATTTGGTGTCACTTGTGAAAGTTGGTTCTCTTACAACCCTCGGGACATTTGGTGTCACTTGTGAGAGTTGGTTCTTTTACAACCCTCGGTACATTTGGCGTCACTTGTGAGAGTTGGTTCTCGGGCCATTTGGCGGCTCTTGTGAGAATAAAGGGAGTTTACAACCTTCGGGGCCTTTGGCGCCACTTGTGAAAGTTGGTTCTTTTACAACCCTCGGGACATTTGGTGTCGCTTGTGAGAGTTGGTTCTTGGGCCATTCTGCGGCTCTTGTGAGAACAAAATGGAATTCTTTGGACGAATGGGCCCGTAAGAATTTAATTTCTAAGTCGTCTAGGGTAGATCTCAAACCTAGGGAGGGACTTTTTCTCAAACGTAGAGGTTTCGGTTTTGACTTTGGGTTTCGCGTTTGGACTTTTAATTTTGATGTTTCACTTGAGATATTTGGTGATTTTATTCACTTTGGCCTTTTACACTCTTGGCTTTTTTAGAAATTACCTTTTTGATTTGGAGATATTTATCTTTAAAGTATTTGATGTTTATATTTGGAAATACTAAATTTTGAAGATATTATATTTGGAATTTTTATTTCAAAAATACTTGGTTTCATATTTAGAAATTTTATAAATGAGTTTACTAATTTTCTAAAATTTTATGAAATTCATTTTTAAAGTGAAAATATTTCAAAAATACAAAAGACCACTACTTTGATATAATTTTATATCAAAGTATCAGTGAATTTGGTTTATTTTGATTTTTAAAATTTTATGGATATTTTATTTGTATTTTTCTGCGTTTCTTACTATTTTTAATTGATTTTTAAGGAAATTGATTAGTGCCATCGCACTTTGTGCCATCCGAACCATCGCGTTGCACAGCGCCTCAACTAGCGCTCTGACCCCTCTACTCATCCAACGCGTATTTTTTATTCAATTAGTTATTATAAGTGTTCACTTTAATATGTACAAATGTTCATTTTGTAGTAGAATTGTTCATTATTTTATAAGTGTTCTCTAGACCAAATATGTTCATTTTGATTTTTTTTTTTTTGTCAAAAGTTCAGTTTGGTCAATACAAATGTTCAGTTAATTGAGTAGAACTGTTCAGTTAGTTGCAACAGAAAGTATAAATGTTATGAGCAAACATGTTTATTTTATTAAGTATAAATTTTTAGTTTAGTAAGTACGAATGTTCAGTTTAATAAGTACGAATGTTCAGTTAGTTGCAACAGAAATACAACTGTTATACGAAAAAAAACCAAGCGAAGGGGTCACGAACCGGACAAAAAATACATGTAAAAATTA
The DNA here is from genome assembly GCA_028095005.1 of Rhynchospora pubera. NCBI lineage: Eukaryota > Viridiplantae > Streptophyta > Magnoliopsida > Poales > Cyperaceae > Rhynchospora > Rhynchospora pubera. The sequence goes on from CM051462.1 coordinate 76,723,159, forward strand.
GAATTGGAAATGAACCGATCCGGTGCAAATTAAATTTTTTTCGATTCTACCCCTACCTCCTAGCGCACCTCTTGACCACGCGCGATTCTGACGCGTTAAATTGAACACTTCTTATTATTAAATTGAACACTTCTTATTATTAAACTGAATATTTGTAACACATGGCAGCGATGGCTGGGATGGTATATTTGCCGATGACACTTATAATTCCTGGATTTTTAAAGCTTCTATTCACTGGACTATGACAAGTGGCAAATACTCCGAAAAATTAAAAAATAGTATTAAATTAATATTATATATTAAAAATAATATCAATATAATAAGATTTTATTAAATAGTATCACGAGATCGGAATCCTAGATTCCGAATGCAAGATCGGATTCCTGAATTCCGGTCTTAGCTTTTTAATTTTTTTATATATTATTTATTTATTTATTTAATTTATTAATTAGTTAAATAATTAGAAAAATAGATAATATATTGTAAAAATATTGAAAAAATATGGAAAAAATCAGGAATAATTAAATTAAATTTTATATGTAATTTGGTATTTTTTGGGAAAATTAAATTTATTTTCATTTTAATTAATTTATTTAATTAAAATATAAATTTTTATAACTTATTTAATTAAATGAATTGTACCATTTAGAAAGGATTATAAATTTTTATAATTTGAAAGGATACGAAGACATAATCCTTTCAGAATGTTCAAAGTTTTATTAATTCTTTCTGCATTCGCAGGGATACAAAGGCATAACTTGAACATTAAAACTTTAAATAGGCATAACTTTTGATAGGAATGTCCGTTTGGCGCAAACGAGGACATTCCGGAAATCTGGCAACGAGATCTACACATGTTACAGGGGTGAACTAATTAATAAATTACATATAAAATTTAGTTTAATTATTCCTGATTTTTTCCATATTTTTTCAATATTTTCACAATATATTATCTATTTTTCTAATTATTTAACTAATTAATAAATTAAATAAATAAATAATATATAAAAAAATTAAAAAGCTAAGATCGGAATCCAGGAATCCGATCTTGCGTTCGGAATCTAGGATTCCGATCTCGTGATACTATTTAAAAAATCTTATTATGTTGATATTATTTTTAATATATTATATTAATTTAATACTATTTTTAAATTTTTCGACAAATACTGGACTTAGTTAATTATTCATTTCTAGGGCCTTAACTCCCGTTGGGCCATGGCTTTTTTTTATTTTATTTTATTTTGTTTAATTGATTAAATTCCGATGGTTTACGTGCGGCGGGTGTCTGACAGGCCACATTGCTCGCTAGTCACAGAAGATCGAAGAGGTCGAATACGCGCTGAAATTTGAAGAAGACGGGTTCCATTTCCTTCGTTAACGGGCCTGACATAAAAAAACGGGTGTGGATCCGTTAGCTTCTCCGACCATCGCAACTTGTCGGCAGGGACTTCCCCGCATCGTGAGAGAGATAGGACTACAGTGGTAGCCTCCGTTTCCGCCGCGTCGCCTTGGTTTGGTGAGAAGACCAGACACTGACACGGTAACTAGGAAATTATTCAATTAGGTCCCTGTAAGCTTCATTTCGCATTTTCCGGTGATAACCGCCGTCATCGTTGAAGGGACCAATTTTAGTAGGATAAAGATACAAAGAGGAACACAAAGGTGCGCTCGATTGGGGTGCGTTGTTCTAATTTGATTTATGAGTCACAGAACTTAATACAGTGATACAACTTTAGTGCCGACAGAAGCACAGAAGAGTCCTGAACTTGATTTCGTTTGTGCTAAGGAGCTAGGTGTACTCTATTCTTATCCAATTTTGTATAGATGCAAACTGATAAATATTAATTTTGCTATTAACACTTCTTTTTGGTCAGACCAGGCTGGTTATGGTCTCGAAACAGTACCCCTTTTTATAACTATTTACATATAAGCGTGGCCATTCAATTTCACTTCTAGCCTTGACCCTTTTATCACATTAATACAGCATGTACTCGGTACATATTCTGGTAAATCATTCATGCTACTACTAGCACATACTCACCGCTTCTCGTACATGTTCTTGACACAAGTTAATTTATACATTTTAATATATACATTCACATGCTAACAATGGAACATCTTAATGCTGAAGCACTTTATACGTATGTATATATTTTATTACTAAGTTTTGCCAAAAATTATCAAAAAGGACCATCCTGTTACATTTGCATGTAAGACAAAAGAAAACTTTGGATATCAAAAATGAATGCAACATCTCACTTTATCATTTCAGAAGGGTATTAACTACAGTTCATCTAACAATGATTCATCGTGACTTTACCAGAAAACTACTTATGATACAAAGAACATTTTTACAAAGTCCAACAATACATCAATTATTACATTTAATTACTGTCAATTCACAGACATTTCCCTGGTTTATGCAATTCGATCCAGAGAGCTTAGGAAATCACATTTGTCATTATCAGGGTCCATATACCAAGTCCTATTTTGCATATTCTGGTCTGACAAGGCAAGAAATTTATACTAAAGTCCAAGAAACTTCAAGTATCACCTACTATCATTCTAGTTCATCTTGCAAGACATTGATTTAACTGTTTTACTAAATTAAGGTCCAGAAACAATTTTAATTGCAGGATTCATATTAACATACTGTCTTTAAACGTTTTGGTCCAGAATTATACACAATTTCAATTCTAATGGAATTTTGACAGCATTTCAGTTTACAATTGATTGACATGGTTTCTCTCTCCATGGCTCAATGCCATAGACAGAGAAAGCTACCTGGAACTGGAGAAACTCCAGTCGAGGTAAAGGAAGCCAGGGACTGAGGAAACCACAGCCGAGGCATTGTGCGAACCAGGGACAGGAGAGACTCCAGCCGAGGTGTGTGATTGTGTGCGTGTGAGAAGGAAAAGTAGAGAAGAAAGGCAGATATCACATCATATTACTCAATAAAGTTTCCATTTCAATCAGGAATCACCATGAAACCTAAAGTAAGAGACGCACATAACGAGTTGGATCCAAGATTTCAAAGATCACAAATTTCTTGATCAAGACCCGAATTCATGTTACAAACTTACTCTTTTTCTCTGCCTCTTACCTTTCTCTCAATTACAATCTGAGAAATCCTTTAGATGTCGCCTAATTTCTTTCTTCTAAGCTTGCTCTACAACTGTTTGTAGAAATGCCTATTACAATTTTCTACCTAACTTCTTGAAAGGAACTGTCTAGCCTACTGTGTGTGTGTATCTATGCGTACAGAGGGATTGGAGAAGAAGAAGTAGTGTGTAAAACTCGTGTAAAAAGGTCGAAGGTCTCGTCTTCCATCTTGGAACAGTGTATTTATAGGCATGGTTTATGGTCTAGAAACTTCAATTGGTGTAACCGTGGACTTGATCTCGTCCCTTCATTTCAGAGCACACGGATCGCCACCTCATCTGACGGCTCTGGTGATGCCAATTTGTGTTTCTTCTGGGGTGGTCAAACGAGGTTGGGAGGCAATTTGACCATGGTTGTTAGAAGGTTGTTACAGCGCCTTTAATCTCATCCTTTGGTTTTGAGTCCCACGGATCGCCATCTGATCCGACGGTCTCCTTCTTGTTACGCCTTTGAATGCTTCTAGAAGGTGCTTTGAGCAAACTTGGTTGGGGAGATGGAGGCCGTTACACTTGGCTGCAACGCCTCTTTCCCCTTTTCTATTTCGCAGCTTCTCTCCCATTCTCTTCTTCTATTTTTTTTTTAGAGAGATGAACGTTTCACCTCCGGGTCCCAGCGATCAGTGAAAGAAAATGATGGGGGCCGCCAGTCAGATTAAATAAGACACAAACCAACGCCTTTCTTCGCCTTGGCTTTGCATAGACTCGGATCACAGTAGACCACGGAAGTTTGATAAAAGCTCTATGCGTGGTGTACGAAGAAACGGGTGTGGCCAGGTTGCTCTACATAGGAGGGAAGTTTTGAATACTGAGCGCCTCTTTCTCCATTTCCTTCATTCCCTTGACACCTCCATTCCTTCTTCCAAACTAATTTTTATTTGTTGCTGAAACTGAACAAATTGTTTGGGGTCTTTTTCAATTGAGTTTTCGTACGAAATTTGGTGTGTAGATTCACAAAAATATGTAGAATCTAGTGGAATCAAGAAATTTCCAAGAATACCCCTCCTCATATTTTATTCAATTTCTCCAAAATCAAGGGCTTCTTTGCATAAAATGAAGGTTCTGTAGCTCCTTTGATCATTCTGAAAGCACCATAATTTCCTTCATCCTCTCCTGGATTTTGGATATTTTTTTTCATGATTTTTGGATCCATTTGATATTTTTCATGAATTTTTCAATCTCCTTGATAGCATTACCCACTTTAAATCATAAATTTGGCACCATATTTTAGGGTCAAACAAGTGGCATACATGTAATTTGTTATAAGTGCTAAGAAGGGATGAAGCTCTATATAAGGACCACTTGAAGAAGCAAAATCTAACCTTCTTTTCTTGCCTCTCTTCTTCCTCCCCTAGCCCCCACCACCTTTATGGGTAGAATTTTGATTCTCCAACGAATCTCTCTCTCTCTTCCATCTCTATAGGTCTCATGTGTTAAGAATAGCAATTCCAAAAGGTTAATTACTAAAATTACTAGAAGAATGACAAAAAGAATTAGCTATCTCCTTTCTCTTGCTAGCACATGAGTTGGGACATGGCCAAATTCCTTGGTGGACTCGAGGCCGACTAGGAGGAGACGCATGGAGGTACGCCACCAACTCCAATGCCATGGTCGAGCCCCGCGAATATGATTTTGCGGGAGGAACATTTTTCCGACACATTCTCTTGTGTCAATTGAGCTTTTGCACTAGATCCTTGCACTTGTTTGTTGTTAATTAAGTGTAATTAGCTTCAAAATATTAAATTTGTTCATTTCCTAACAGTGGTATCAGAGCACAAGGTTACGCTTAAGTTAATTTGACACTTAATTAAGAGAAATTATCTAATTAATGAATTTGTAGAGATGATGCGTTTGTTTGCTGTCTGGAAATGACATATTTTGTATTGTTTCGAATTGTTCGCTATGATATGTTCTCAGGAAGATTTTTCCATCTAGATGAAAGTTGTATATCTGTGAATTGTGATTCTTTTGATGTTAGATTCACATTTTTCTAAATTTGTATGGATTTATTGTGAATAAAACGGCAACGGTGCGCAGAACCAGTTTCTGCTCGCACCGTTCTATTTGAATGGCTCGAAAGATTTATATATTGAATATAAGTACCAGTGTTTTATGGCTAGAATTAAAGAGGACTTGAAACTCTTATGAGCATATGTAGATTGTTGCATGACTCGGATTAATTTGTGGGTTTTTAAGTATGAAAAGGAAGATCTTGTCAGATCCAGTTTATTGAGCAAATCGATTGTTCTAATAAACTGTACCAACTGAGGACTCCTTTAAAAATTATGTTTAAATGGAGTTGTTCAATTTTGAGTTAAGATTCCAGAAAAATTTATTTCATAATTTTTCATGGAATTATTAAAACATTTCGGTCGACAGTCTGTTCCAGTACAGGAGTTGTCGATTGTTTAGCATGTAACTTGAATTTATTTAACTGAACTTGGTTATTTTATTTTCTTGGATGGTTAGCCTATAGTCTAAACTAGTTTTTATATGTATATTGTATATATAAAAATAGGATAGAAGGTGATCTAACAGACCAAATGGTTGAGAGGATAAGCTGAAAATCTCATAACGGTGTTTCGTGCACTTATTAGAGATTTGTCTTTTTTTATTCTCCCAGATGGTTTAAGATCTCTTCTTGAAATTTTTACTGGTAATGAAAATTATGATAAGGAGCTTAAGTAATTTATTTGATAATTTTTAGAGACCAAAACTTATTGATTTTATTGGATTCCATTAGTTACGTTTTTTGTTAAATTACTACTTTCTAATTATTCAAACTAGTTGAAAAACAATTAGAATACTCCTTGTTTGATCTCCTTTCAGTTATGGGATGTTTGAAAGATTTTCTAAATGAATTTAAACAAGTTTGGTTGTTTAAAATTGAGAATTTATGCACGGAAATTGTTTATGGCAAACAATACGCAATGATGCTTGAAAATCGTTAATTGGAAACAAAGTGGACTTGTATGTGCTAACTTTATTTTGTAGGTGAAAAGTGGGTTTACTATGGCTCATTACTCAATGTTTTGTGGTTGTAAATTGAATTCATGTGTGAATGTTTGTAATGCGGCCTTTGGTGCCATTAATTAATTAATTTGTTGATTAATTTTGATGTAACTTGTGTGGCTTGCATGCCCCTAAGGTTAGGATGGGAATATGATATTTTTACATTTATTTTTGTTCCTTTATTTTATATACGATTTAGATCCTTATAGAATTTAGTGGAAGGGACAAGGATTAGATTAGTTTTGCTTCACGGACGATGTGGCGAAACTAATGCAAGCGGGAGCCATACAAACCCACAACTATGGATGAGATGCTTTTATGTGATTGGTTGTGTTAGGATAGGTATGGGTGTATGCTTACACGACCACCAAACAAGTGTCACTTAATTGATTGTCCCAAACAAAACTCGATTAAGTTAAATCACCCTCCTTCTCTCTATCCCCTTTTCGTCGATCGGTCGTCCATTGGTGCATTCTCGCCGACGCGGGACGTCATGGTCCACCCTCGAAGTTGGGGTGTAAATTGGATTTACTAGGAGCAAATATAGAGAGGTTACTTTTCGATAGACCCTAATCGGATTGGACATCGGGGCAAAAAGTTTGTGGATGTACATGAGATATTTCACAAACCAAGAATCATATTAAATGATATGATTGGTTGGAGAACCTACCTTGTTTTTGGTGTCACGCCGACTCTAGCACCATCTCAACGAAAATAAGGATCTTGGAAAACCTACTACATTAGGGACATATATTAAATAAATATAGTGAGAGTTTTATTTTTTATAAATAAAACAATTGCATAAACTAAATGATCGCAAATTGATTTTGTTATAGATGTTAAAATTGTTGCGATCAATCTTTGAAAATGAACAAACTCGTTTATAAAAGTAGTTACTTGAAAGAGTAATACCATTTCCTAAGACATGATCTTAGTGAAGAGAAACTTGAGTATGTCAATTTCCAAAACTTTCCTCAAACTACCCGAACGTAGCATCGCGATGATTGATTAATTTTTGGCGAAAAGTTATTCAATGAACTCGAGGACTGGATAAAAGAACTGAGGACCCGAATTAAGAAGGAGAAGGGCCCATAGGTTATAGGGACCTGTTCTTAATACCAGAAGCGTATTGCTAATATCCTTATTTAAAATTTCTAGACCTTTAAATTAGAGAATTCATATGGACTAAATTTAACTCCTAAAACTCTCATCCACTTACTCAAGATAGTGTTCTTGGAGAAAGTAGATGGGAGTAATCATTTGCTGACAACGCCAATGGGAGGAATCATCAACAACCGAATGACGAAGATGAGCAACCATGGTGGGATGAAATTCTACAACATGTAGATAGCCAAAATCTCTAAGTATTTATTTCATTGTAATATTTACGTGTTTTATTATTATGGTTGTTTATGTAGGTTAGTTGTAATGGTTAATGCAATATTTTATTTTTATGGTTGTTTTTTATTTTTTCTTATTTTTTTAGTGCTTTGCACTATAAGTTGTGGTTTTATTGTGTTGACGTTCAATGGAGTAATGTTGTTATTTGGAGTATTTCATTTATTGACGTTTCAATGCATAAACGTTTATGTTTCAAGTAGTGCTTTGCATTGTTTTTTTCATATTGATTTACACATAAAGAAAATCACAATAAATAATACACAAGTCCACCATAACTAGTACGAATCCAAAAAACATAGTCAATACGTAATAAGCATGATAAGTCCATCACAAATCATAAACCAACAAAAACAATCAGTCCATCAGAAGTCATAAACAAATCACAAGTCCACAAAAACCTACATATCCAAAACATGATACATACAAACCACTAACGCCGCCGCCTCCTCCTAGGTCCTGAAGGTGAAAATCTGTCAATCACCCTCACCGCACGCTTATCTGGTCTCCGCGGGGTAGTAAGCTCATCACCATCCTCACTCGAGTCTTTATCCCCATCGCCCTCCTCCCGGTGCTCCTCATGCTGGTCCTCCTGAGGCACATCCTGAGGCGTCTGTATGGGCCCAAACTCAACGGTCTGTCCAGCCTCCTGAGGAGTCGCTAAAGGGACATAGTATCCCTCCTCATTTGCGGCCGTCCGTAGCAATGTGTTGAATGAGTTTGTCCCTCCCATACTACCCAACGGAGTGCCAAATGATGGAATAGAAGAAGGCGTAGGCACTGACGGAACAGTAAATGGAGGAAAAAGGCATACTAAATGACGCAAATGTGTGAGGTGGAGGATACTTATATGCTGGCATGTGGGTGGTGAAAATGCCAGTGGGATCTTGAGAAATGCCAGCAAATTGCGAGGTCGATGTTGATGCACTATGCATGGTAGGAGTAGGACCTGAGCCTGTAAACTGAGTAGGAAAGAACGTGTGTGGTCCTAAAATATCATCTAATCGTCCGGTATTCAATCGACCATTCTATAATATAAAAAAAACAATGTCAATGTATAAATTAGTTTTTTAAATTGAAACTTGCATCTGAACAAATACTAACCGCATGCATCAGACCCTCCGCCTGAAGGTCTATGGGTATAGTCGGACGTGCAGAGGAAGATTCGTCCCCACAATCTTGTATGTCCGCAATATTTGTTGGAAGTCCTCGCTGCTCCAACAAATCCTCCAACCTGTAATTTATAAATTATTGAACAATGACATAATCATAAAGGTTGAATTTAATGTGCAAAAACGCATTTAGAAAATTAAATAATTTAAAATTACCTCAAAGGCATAGATGCATCATCCAGCTGTGAATGGCAGTTGGCGAGAATTGCCTTTCCCACCCTTCTGCATGCCTTCTTCACAACCAGTCCCAATGCATGAAGTGCATTCTTCAACGCAGAATTTCCCTACAATTTTCGACATTAATTACATATTGCAAATATTAACCAATCTAACATTCATATTTTAAAAAAAAAATAAAAAGACGTACTGTATTGTGAAGTCTGGATCCCATGTTTATGTACTGCCTCTGAGCGACAGGCAGCTGCTGAGTGCGCTGGAGACGTGCCTCGACATCCTCTCGTGGTGTGGGTCTCTCGGAGGCCCCATATCGCCAAAACCAGCGAAAATCCCGCAAGGTATCAGTAGCACCCCAGGGTCTAGTCTCCAGCTGGCGTGCGGTTAATGCCTCGTCAGCCCACTCTCCATATGCACCCGCAAAGATGGTAGCAAAATCTGGACGATCTTGATAGGTATCGTGCTGGAAACCCAACAGGTTCTGTGTCACGTCCCAACTCTGTTCAAATGAACTCATTACTTCAATTACCGGTTTTTAGTTTACTTGAATTGAAATTGAACATATTATAAATTGAAAAGATATAATAAACGTACCACAGGTAGCGGGGGAGAAGTAATATGGTACAGTCCAAACTGATGCCTACAACGGTCGGGATAGTAGTTGGCGACTATGTGGTAGAAAATAAGCGGCAATCGAACATGCTCCGCTATGGAACCCTGATGTGCTACCCGTGGCATCAAAGCCCTGTCCAGTACATACGGAAACCAGTTGACGTCTTCAACGTTCAACACGGCTATATAGTCCCGTGCGTTCTCCACTGCCCCACGGTGTTGGCTCCGTAAGAAAGACCGAGTTTCACCCCATTTCCTGAAAATTTTGAACTTTAGCATTTATGTGTTGTAATTTGCAGAAAATTATATATGAGTTGTTCGAGAAAATATTATAAGTTATTACCTCCCAAATGGCACACATGAATTTATGTTAGGTTGTCCTAATCCACCGATAAGAGTAACATCTGGACGACAAACAGGAAGGTATGACCATACCCATAACAACAGTAGCATCCAAGGTCCCGTCACAACCTTGAAACGCATGGAGGCACGGTCGAGAGCATGATATAGACTAGCAATCGTGGCAGCTCCCCAATTGAAGTTCGGAACATCATTCAAATTATCCTGCATTTAAATTAAACAACGAATTGTTATTTATTTTCGGTATGACAATGCAAATAGTGCAAAATTTAAATTTTAACAATGCAAAATTTAAAATTTAACAATGCAAAATTTAAATTTTAACAGTGCAAAATTATTTCTAATATTGAAATTTAATATTAACAATACTAATTTTATTTGTAACATTGAATTCTAATATCGTAGGAAACAAGAAAATATTATTTAAGTTAAAAAAATTATACCGATAAGAACTCTAAATAATATGTTGGGACGGAATTCTGAGAAATATCGGAAAACATCAACGTCCCAAATACCTCTAGAGCCACTGCACGCATATGTCGGTCTAACTCCTCTTCAGTAGTACCTGGCTGTGGCGAGCTTCCGCAATTTTGCCGCAACCATTTCAACTTGATGTTGTTGCCAACAACAATGTGACACCCCGTCAGATACCGTAACTGGACGGTGTACGACGGAGTGCCTGCCGCGGATGCCAGCTGCACCCGCAAGGCTTAACTAAGTCTGATTTATAAATTAAATCTAATTATATATAATTAATATACAAAAAAATATAAACTTATAAATATTTAGTTTAATATAAGATATTTATTTAAATGAAACATAAATTCTACAACAATTTGATTAACAGTCTGGTTCATACAGGTTCCTAACCATAGATCTACTGGGCCGCTACTCGTCTCGCTATCCAGCACTCGATCTGAAACCTGGAACCCACAACCAATTGTGGAAACAATGCAAAAGCAAAAAGTGAGATAAATATAATTTATCTCAGTGCGGTTTTTAGTTCCAGTCACATGAACTTCTACTGTACATGTTTAGGAACTAACTACCGTACCAAGTTAAAAACTAATAATAATAAAATACATAAACAAATCAATTATCAAATGCAATCATTTAAAAACAGATGCAATGCAGAGGAGCACGGCTACTTATCCTATTTTCAATTCAAATACAATTTGGCATTTCAAAAGCCGGCTCAGTTTGGACATCTATCTAATGCAGGTCTGGTATATCACAAGTCAATCATTTCAGTCATCGCATTCAGATACCGCGAACCACCTTTAAGATGGATGCCAACGGCCATAAAATTCCATATACATTTCAGAAAATTCCATATCATAACATCAGAATAATCCGAATAACAAAAATACCACAAGTCGGGAACACTCTCCTCCCTTGGACCATTCTAGACTGGTACCGTGTCGGGATCCGGATCATAAGCGCTTAAGTCACGGTGTTTGGCCAGACGGGTCATGACTCCGACTCCAAACGGATGGAGTGCTTTTTCTCAACCGAACAAGTGTATCAGAAATAAATACAAATTCTCAATTTAATCAACTTGGCAACCATTCAACATGCAATTCATTTAACAACTCATAATAATCCAATATGATAGTTCAAGCATATATATACGAAATGATAAATATGCACACAAATAATTTAGACATGAAATGCAAATAGTTATTTCCTAACATGAAAGTAAAGCTCATGTTAAATCCGCACCTGTTACGCAAGCAAGAACACAAGAAAAGCCAAACAATCGAAATCAATAAGCATACAAGCAGTTTCTTCGACTCTTACGATGCCTCACTCGAGCCGAACATTTTTCGACCTGGACACTTCATTTTCTGACTCTAAGACAAGTAGATTACAACCTTAAGTTCTTTCTTAATTACAAAATATAGAAATTATAATTATTCAAAACAATCCTCCAAAACCTAAATGATGTTGTGTGGTCGATTTTCAAGTTGTACCATACTTTATTTATTTATACTAATTAAGTTGTATAACAAATCTCATGATTTACAAAATTATTCAAGCATCACTATTTTGTACCAATCCGACTAGCTTAATTAAATTAATAAAAGATTCTATTGTATATAATATTTCCAAGCAGCCATTTTGATCAAGTAATAAAACTAGTACCACTATAAATTAGTATAATTTATAAGTTGTCAAAATAATCATGGCCAGTTGTACAACTATTTTAACAAATATCAACTTCAATAATCTTGCAAAACATAAGAGAACATGATACAATTTATCAAATAGCTCTTAAAACAAACTTCAAATAAAACCTGAAGGAGGCTCGGCCAATTAAAGAACCAAAGAAATTGCAACCCAAGAAAAATAAAAAAAAAGAAATATTCAAATAATTTAATATACCTTTATGTCCAATAGCTTTCAATTTCATTTGTGAACTCACTTTGGTACCGTCCCTTAACTTCAAATGATTCCACACTTTGATTTTGAGTTATGACTTAATAACTATAAATCCTATTGGTTTTGTATTTTTTCCAACAAGATTTTCGCTTTGATTTCCTGCAGTTTTCCTTTTTGATTTTGGAGCTTATTTCACAAAAGAAATTTGGAGTAAGAGGGGACTGGTGAAGCACTCGATAAAGGAACCGATCAAGGAAGATTTATGGGGCGGTACCAACTATGTAGAATTTGAGATTTTTAATAAACAGAGTGCACCAATAATTATTTAGATATAGGCACGGTATGACAAATAGGCCCTATTTGTCATTGACACATTTAATGATATGCCAAGCCTTAGCAATTTGTGTATGTTTAAACATGGCATATAAATAATGCAAAAATCTTGGACGGTACATGGCAAATAGGCCCCACTTGTCATTCCCATCTATTTAAGCTATACAAATTACATGATACTTAAACTTGTCACAAACAATAAAATATATTTATTCAAAACCGTTGACCAAAATTATTACTTAATCTCTTGCATTTTAAAATGCATTGAAATATTAATTGTACAAAATAAACTATGAGCAATATAATCCAACTAAAAATATTTCAGTTACAATTCTGAAAATATTTCCAAAACATAGTAATTAATTCCCAAAATTTTATATTATGAATTTATTCATAGCCAAAGATATGTAGTGTAACATCCTTCCCTCCTTAAAATGAATTTCGTCCTCGAAATTCTTTTGTACTTAATTTTTATATCAAATATAGATATTACTTTAATATTTTAAACAAATGCAAACAACCAATAGCTTTCTTTTTAGAAGTCAAATTTCAAATCAATATATCAACACAACATTACAAACAACGAAATTCACCTATTATTGCAATCAATCTCAATAAAAAAAAATTTCTATTAAAAATTATCAAGCTTTACTAGTACTATATATTCTAAAATAAAAGTAATAGATATTACTACAATAATCGTATTTATCAAATAACACTAATGTTATTCTCTTATACAAATTGTAGTGTAACAAACAATACAGTATATACTGAAGAGCAAAAATTTAAAATAATCAATACAAATTTAAAATAATACCCCTGCATTACACAAATTTAAAATAATCAATACAAGTAAGCAATGCAGTATATACTGAATAGCAAAAATCAATATTTAATTATTTTTTTTTACTTACTCCCTGCTCCTCTTTTCTCTGTGCCATTTTTCCAAATCTTCATGAGGATAAATATTTGCATGAATGTTTTCTTTCCAGGGCCCTCTCATATTGGATCTAACTGGGATGCCCGTCGAGTGCAAACCATATAAGAAGGCAACATCCTGAGGACAATTACAAAAATTAATATTCAAATTTCAATTTTAAATATAATTAAGTCAAAATTAATGTCACAATTAAATTCGAATATCTTTTTTAAATAAAGCAATTAATGCAAAAATTTGTATGAAACTTTATGTCAAAATTATTGTCTAAAAAAATATTTAATATCAAGTTTAAATAAATTACCTGTTAAGTAACAGTCATCTCAACGACAGGAAAATGAAAAGTATGGGTCTCCGGACGCCAAAACTCGACCATTGCCTTCAGTACTGGCATGTCCACGTTGACATGCTTCAACTTCGTAATGTGACTCAGGCCCAGTTTGATAAGTCTTCCCTCAATCCGATCGTCCACCTCAATCGTTCGCTTGTGCAACCTCATCTTCAAATTTGTTTCACGCTACATTAACACAAAACATAAAATGTTTTATTAAACTTTTCAATTAAATGAATTATTTTGAATTAATTTTTAAATAAATTTTATAAAAAGCATTAACACAAAAATAATATCAGTCTATGAAGAAATCTAAATTATTAAAATAAAAAATCTAAATTAACAATCAACAGTCTATTACCTCCTCAAAAGACAAACCAAACGATATGGTCGTTATCAGTAACAAACAAAATTTGCTGGTTTTCTGCATTGGCTGCTTGCACTGGTGGATTGACATTGAGCGCGTTCGGACGGACTGCGAGACGCCTACGTCTTTTTTGGCGAGGCTGGGTGGGGGGTACTTCGGTGGGAGGTGGTGAAGCACCAGAAGAACCAGCCTCATATTCTGCTGAACTCATCTGATTCAAATAATATAAGAACATTTTAAACAACAATAAATTGCATAATTTTTTTAACTAATTAAACAACATTGATTAATTTCAATCGTGCATATTTCAGTCCACTAATTGAACAATACTTTAAAACAATAATGAATTTCATATTTTTTCACTAATAAAAACGAACAAAACAAAAATTATTTTTCTATTTAATTGACATTTTTACAATAATTACTAATCAATAATCGTATAAACGGGTATGAAGGTCGTCTATAATTCATTGTTACAACTAGGTATTAAAATTCGTTGCTGATCAATAAAATTTCATTACTACAAATTCCACCAAATAAAATTTCAATAATTCCATTAATTTTCATACAAAATCCCTACACAATAAAAATTGAATATCAGTAATTCAATTAATTTACATACAAATTCCACTAATTTTTATAATAAATTCCTACACAATTTGCATACAAATTCCACTAATTTCAATAATTACCATACAAATTCCATACACAATTTACTAAAATTTCCACTAATTTCCATTCAATTTGCATACAGATTCCATACAAATTCCACTAATTTCAATAATTACCATACAATTTCCATACACAATTTTCTAAAATTTTCACTAATTTCCATTCAATTTGCATACAAATTCCATACAAATTCCACTAATTTCAATAATTACCATACAAATTCCATAGACAATTTATTAAAATTTCCACTAATTTTCATACAATTTCAATTTAATAATGCAAAAATTTCACACAATTTCAATTTTTTGCAGACAATATTTTTCATTAAATATAAATGAAATACCTCGGTAGCGAACTACGACCGCAACCTCTACTCCGGCGACAATCAGTGAAAAAATGGCAACCTCTTCTCCGGCCGCAAATTCCACTAATTTTTACAATAAATTCCTACACAATTTGCATATAAATTCCACTAATTTCAATAATTACCAGGCAAATTCCATACACAATTTACTAAAATTTTCACTAATTTCCATTCAATTTGCATACAAATTCCATACAAATTCCACCAATTTCAATAATTACCATACAAATTCCATACACAATTTACTAAAATTTCCACTAATTTCCATTCAATTTGTATACAAATTCCATAAAAATTCCACTAATTTCAATAATTACCATACAAATTCCATACACAATTTATTAAAATTTCCACTAATTTCCATACAATTTCAATTTAATAATGCACAAATTCCACACAATTTCAATTTTTTGCAGACAATATTTTTCATTAAATATAAAATGAAATACCTCGATAGAGAACTACGGCTGCAACCTCTTCTCCGACGACAATCAGTGAAAAAACGGCAACCTCTTCTCCGGCGACAATCTCTTCTCTCTTTTCTTCTCTTCTCTTCTCTCTTTCCTTCTCTCTTCTCTTCTCTTCTCTCTTCTCTGCGTTTGTCTCTGGTAGTTTCGAGCAGAAAGACGAAGAGACGAAAAAAACAGTAAAAACTCGATTTCAAAATATTTACGCCTTCGTACCTGTTTATAAAACGCGCTCGAAGACTTCAAACGAGTTTTATAAACGGGTACGAAGGTATGACAA
The DNA here is from genome assembly GCA_028095005.1 of Rhynchospora pubera. Lineage (NCBI taxonomy): Eukaryota > Viridiplantae > Streptophyta > Magnoliopsida > Poales > Cyperaceae > Rhynchospora > Rhynchospora pubera. The sequence continues at coordinate 76,739,178 of CM051462.1, forward strand.
GCCTCAAAAGGCAAAACTGAAGCGCAAATTTATTCGCCTTCGTACCCGTTTATAAAACGCGTTCGAAGCCTTCGTACGCGTTTTATAAACGGGTTCGAAGGAGAGATACTGTACCCTTTTATAAAACGCGTACGAACTTTCTTCTTATTAAAAAAAATAAATAATTATTTGTATTAAAATGTTTTGTGTAAAAGTTCGTAAATAAAATAATTTCGGCAGAAAATCAAATAAAGACTCTGTGTTTAGCACCAAAATGGCTCTGGAGGCGCCGAGGCGTTACAGAACGCAACTTGGGCATACACATTGCTGCAAGAACTGTTTCAATGTGGTACTGATTTTTAAGCCAAATTTGACTGTCTTGTGATCCGAATTTGAAAAAACTCAAAACATGAAATTTGTAATTTTTTTATTTTCTTTCCAATAATTTTTGAATCACCTCAATCGGAGTTCGGAGGAGAAATTTTGAGTTAAAATACTAATTATTGTCTGTTGAAACTGGCAGCAACGTTGTGTAACGTCTTGGAGCATCATGTAACGTCCCAACGGCTAGTTTTACTACAAGATAATTCCAACGGTCATATTCCAACGTCGTGTGATGTCCTTTGGTGTCAGGTAACACCCGGACTAATTTTTGTTGGTAAAAGGACTGTTTCATGGCCTATTTAAACCACCCATTGTCTAATCAATTAAGAGACTTTTGCTTAGTCAAAATCAAGCCAGATTTGAGCCTTTGCGCACTAGGATTACTCCTCAATTGAGCTTTTCATAGCTAGATCATTTTGAGAGATAAAAGTAGCCTCAAACACCACCAACCCGACATTGCCGTTAGGCGTAGGTTAGAATTGGTTGAGAGCATTTTCTCATTTGAGGCCGTGGTACCATAGTTATTCGAGTTAGGCCGATCCACCTCGAGTGTCCTTGTGAAGAGACGATTCGGTTCAAAGTTGTAGTTCCGTTCTTCTTGGAATTGAACGAAGCGTGTCTTTTTCGTGGTAGCGAAACTTCTGGAGACGTACGAGTAAGGCTATCATATCCATAGCGGGTCAGAACTCCGTATTCATATCGCGTGTTAATTTTTCTCTATTTGTCTCTTTATTACTATTTTTTTTTTTGCTATACTTGAATTGCTTATGCGTGCTTGTTAATTGTTGGATATCAATTGAAATGTGTTAGGACAGTTTATACCAAACCGGTCTAAAACCTTAATTACTTCCGCTAAACCATGATTAAATCGTAGGATAGTTTACGGACAACATATATCAAAATTGACATTTGTTGCTGCGTGACACATGGTGTAACGCGGCATACTGGCCGTCTGATCAAGATCCAACGGACAAGGGAGCCCCGTGCATGTAACCTAGATTGATAGGCCTGTAAAAAGTGATCCGTCCGATCAAGATCAGATAGCTCGTAGTGCGCTACACCGTGTGTCGCGCAACAGCGAATCCGGATTGCTTATATCATACTTTATTTATTTGTACTAATTAACTAATTAAGCTACTCTCAACATAAAGTAACATGGTCTTGTAATTCACAAAATCATACAAACATTATTATTTGTACCAGATTGGAATTAAATTAATAAAGTTTCTATTTTATACAAAATTTCCAATTAATCATTCTGGTCAACTAAAAGCTAGTCTGACTACTAATTATTATAATATTTGCAAGCTGTCTCAATTAATCAAGATCGACTGTACAATTATTTTAGCACAACTACAAATCTTGGTAACTTACAAATAAAGATAACATGACATCATAGACCAAATAATCACGTAAAACCTCCAATAAAATTTTATTCCCGCAAAGAGACGATCGGTGAATTAAAGAAAATGCAGGAAAGTTCAGCAAAAATAGGAAATGTCACAAGAGTTTGTATAGTTATGTGTACACTTGACCTTGGTACCAGCCCTCTTACTTCTCCTTTCGATTTCTTCACTTAATTAACTATATGTTTTGGGATGGTTAACTACAATCTCAATTGGTTTTGTGTTTGGGCATTGAATTGTTGCATGAATTTACACAATTTCTCCACTTGTTTTTTTTTTTTTTTCGAAGACTTGACTGAAGCTGTCAAGGTGAATTTCTCCACTTGTTTTTATTTCTCTTGAAACCGGTTATAAGGGACTTGGTAAGGAGAAGTGAAATATAATGCGCGGTACCAACTAGGTTGGTAAGAGAGCCGATTGAGTTTTCTATTGAATATGGTGCACAAATAATTATTTAGAGATACATTATACATGATATGGTCCCATTTGTAATTTGCACAATGATTTATAGACCAAGCTCTTAAACTGATGTGGACGTATGGCTGGCAAAATCTTCAATGTATGTCAAAGGTGTACATGACATGTGGACCCCATTTGTCATGCAGTTATTTCATATTATACAAGCTCCATGACATTTAACTAAAATAAAAATCCATTCTTTAAAAACCGTCCATGAATTTCTATTTGTTTTACCTTGCTTTCTGAAATGTATTAAACTATTAGTTGTATGAAATACAATGACCAATAATATCGAACCACAAAATAATGCAATTGCAATTTCCAAAAATATTCTAAGACCTTATAATCAAAATGTTGAAATTTATAAACCAAATAAAAACCAATTCTAACATCCTTTCCTCAAAAATTAATTTCGTCCTCAAAATTCTTTAATACTTAGTTTCATACAACATTTAAAACATCAAACAAATACAAGTAACTAATAAGTTTCAGATTAGAAATAAAAAAATACTTCAATTTAAGGAGGCTTTTCTACAGTAAAACTACTGACGTCAGCGCTATGAATCAAGGCCGTTGGATTTTTTTGAGTTTTGCAGGGCCTATTGATTGGGGTGCTTTTTCGTTGTTTCCTTTTTGCCTCTTAACAGTCACGTGAGTTACCAACTTATTTGCATATGTATATGTTGTGGAACATAGTACATGACATTACCCAATGAAATAAATATATAAATTATGTTATGTGTCATTATTTTTTCATATGAGTTTGATTTTAAGTTTGAGATGATTCAACATTTCCAGATGATGATAGATTCTATAAATATCGTCTACAGTTGATTCTTGATAAGGGCTGCTATACGGATTTTATTTATGTTCTCTTGAATTGTGCGGGAAAAAGTTGTTCATCAAGAAAATTGTATGCCCCTCATTAATTTGCTTAGTGAGTGATGATATCTGTTTGGGTCCCTTGATGGAGATAGATTGTTTGCTAGCAACTTGATACAAGTACCTCTAGATCAAGAAATGTATAATCTACAAAAATGACACATTCCTATCTTGGATTATACAATGATATAATTTGACATAAGAATCAGAGAAGGAGATACTTTATTTTTTATGTAGGATTGAGATATTGTAGAAGTACTTTATTTACGCGAATTGGGAATCATAACGTGTTGCGAGATACCGCTTATGATTATTGGAATGAAATAGCGATTTAATTCCATGGTCAACATAGCATAAATCCTCAAAAATCATACAAATAGGACTTGACCATACAGTGCATTATTTATTTATTCGCAGCAGTGAGTATTGCGAAAATATGATAAGTTGATTAATTAATTATATACCATTGTGAACCGTTATAATTAACTATGTCAAAGAAATCATATAGATATAAATTAATGCATTTTATAATCCCAAAATAATTATCAAATAGTTGATAATTAATTTCGTTCAACATAATTTAATTAATGGAATTAAATTGAGCTAACAGGCCTTTATTTAATTGGTGAACTAAAGGTCCAACAAGAGAGCAATTATGTGGATTATTAATTAATGAATTAATGGACCATTTTGACACGTGATAAAATGGGCTCTTGAGCCCATTAAAATTTCAGCTAGGGCAAGTGGCAAGATTGCAAATAGTTGAAACTTGTCATGGGGAGCCGTTGGCTATAAAAGGGGACCATTTGAAGAGAGAAACCCTAACCACCTTAGCCTTCATCTTCCATCTTCCTTCTTGGTCGAAAATTAGAAGAGAAAATTCATATTTTCTTTCTCTTCTCTTGATCTTGTTCCACCTCCTCTAGCTCATGTGTTGAGCAATCAAACCCTTCCATTAAATAGTAGATTAAATAGAAGGATTAAAAAGGGATTAGCTATTACCTCTAGCTTACCAGCATAGGCCTTGAGGTTTAATTTGGTTAATTCCTTGGTGGAATCGAGGCCAGCAACTTTGTGGTGGTGGTGGTAGAGACGAGCACGCCACCGATTCTTATTGATTCGGATCGAACCTTCTAGTTACTATACTAGAAGAGATAAAGAACCTCCTACCATTCTCCTTTGTGTAAATTAATTGATGTGTTGATGACTTTCAAGCAAGATTCTTGTGTTGCTTAATGTTAGTTAATAGTAATTAGGAAGAAATTTGAAAATCAAGCACTTCTTAACATGGTAAACCTTACTCCGATACTCCTGAGACATCTCGTCGCATCCCGTGATTGGACAGAACACACGAAATGCCCCCTGCGAATACGTGTTGCATCCGTAAGGCTTAACTAGGTCTAAATTATATATATGAAAGTTAATTATATAAATTATTATACATACCAAATCTAAATTTATATATAAATATCAATTCTACGACAATTCGGTTAACAATCTAGTTCATATAGGTTGCTAAGTACAGAATCTAATAGGTCGCTACTCGTCTTGCTATCCACCACTCAATCTAAAACCTAGAACCCACAACCAATTGTGGAAACAATGCAAAAATAAAGAGTGAGATAAATATAATTTATCTTAGTACAAATTTTAGTTCCAGTCACATGAATCTCAATGATACATGTTCAAGAACTAACTACCGTACAAAGTTAAACAAATAATAATAAAGAAATACCAACAATAAATAAATCAATAAATTAACAAATGCAATCGTCTATCAATAGATGCAATGCAATGGAGCTCAGCTACTTATTCAATTCAGATATAACTCAATATTTCAAAAGTTAGTATAATTTGGACAGCTATCTAATGCAAAGTCTGTTGACACAAATCAGTCAGTTCAGAATCAAATATCACGAGTCTCTTTTTCATAGTGCTACCAATGATTTACAGATACCGTGAATCACCTTCCACAAGGTTTGCCAACTGTTACTCAATTCCATTTACAATCCAGACGATTAGATAATCAAAAGTACTAGAAGATGAGAACACTACTAGATCCGAATATAAGCGCTCAATTCATGGTGCATAGCCAGGTCAGGGCGCGACCCAAAACCTTGTATAAAAAAAGAGTGTCTGTTCTATTGCACAAGCAGTACATATAATAATGTCAAATTAACAAATGGTAACCATTCAATATGCATATTACAATAATATAATATATGACAATTTAACACGTGCAAAGCAGTTCAATTCCTAGCATGCAAATTAAAATTCGTGTGAAATCTGCATCTGAAAATAAGAAGGCAAAACACACAATACACAGGCAATCCAAGTGTTACTCGATCGTACAGGTCGTCCTCGGCTCAGACTCAACCTTGAGACTCAACAATATGAAAGAATTTAACTAAGTTTTATACTTCTAAATAAAATCAGATTTTGATTTTTCCTTCAAACTATTTCTGAAAGTTCAAAGATAGACATGCGGTTGGTGTTGATATGGTATACCATACTTTATTTATTTGTAATAATCAATTGTACTAATCAATTGTGCTAATTAACTAACTAAGCTACTGTCAACGTAAAGTAACATGGTCTCGTAATTTACAAAATCATGCAAACATTATTATTTGAACCAGATTGCAATTAAATTAATATAAACTTCTATTTATACAAAATTTCCATGTAATCATTCTGGTCAACTAAAAACTAGTCTGACTATTAATTATTATAACCTCTTTAAGCTGTCCAATTAATGAAGATCGATTTTACAATTATTTTGGCACAACTCCAAATCTTGTTAACTTACAAATACAAAAATAACATGACATCACAGACCAAATAATCACGTAAAAACTCCAGTCAAGTTTTATACCAGCAAAGAGACCTTCGGTTAATTAAAAAAATGCATGAAAGTCCAACAAAAATAAGAAATGTCTAAAGAGTTTGTATAGTTAGAGGTGTTAAACGTGGCAAACGTATATGGAAATAGCAAGTTGCATTTTTGTTCCGTAAAATACCACATAACAAAAATAATTTACGTTGATGTTTACGTTACTACAACGTAATTAAAACTTGTATCATTTTCGTTCCGTCAGATTTAAACGGAACAGACGTTCAAAACATTAAAGTTAATTTTGTAATCTTACGTTGCTTTATCATTCACCCAGACATTCTCCGGTACCACTGTACCAGTCCGTACCACCAAAAAAAAACATTCTCAGAACTCAACACTTTGTTTGCTCATACAACGGGACAAAAAAATGACATAACAATTTGTCCTTATCTTTTCATTGAAAATAAAGTCTTACAAATACAAAACAATTTAGCAAGCATCTAAACAAAGTTAAAATTAAAATAACGCAACAATTTGAAAAGAGTAAATTGCAAAAAGTAAAAACAAGCCTGTTCCAAACTGGCGATAGAGGAAATCTCGCTAACAGAAGGAAAATCCCAGCCTGGCAAGTGGGAATTTTTGGATCAAGAAAAGTCTCATAATCTCTGTTCCGCTCATTCAAACGTAATTAAAATACGTTGTGCTTCTATTCTGCCAGGACAGAATAGAACAAAAAATATGCGAAACGTTACGGTATTGATAGCTCTAGATATATATAGGCTCCGTTAGGATTGCTTAGGAATAAGAGGAATAGTCTATTTCAAGGTGAAAAGTATTGGAAAGTGTGTAACTTTGTGAATAGCTTGAATTGTTTATAATAAATTTACGCTTAGAAAAAAGTTATTCCTCCTATTCTCATACGATTCAAACGGGACCATAGTTAACTAGAGTAGATAGCTTATTATTGAATTGTGCGTTGAAGATTGTAACTTAAACTAGATAGCTCGCGCTTGCTTTAATGCTTACGGTCTACGCGGCGAACAACTTTGGGTACCATATACTTAAAATTTGCTGCTAGTTAAAATTAAACAAGCACAATTAATGACATGCGGCACTATTTAATTTTTTTGTTTAGACATTTTATAGAGTGTTCATGATTGATTTATCAAGAGAGAATTTTAATTTCTAAAATGATACGTGAAAAGTTGGTTGAAGATAAAGAGTGTTAAATGTAATTATCATCTGTCTTCTTTCATACAATATATGTTGACTCCATCAATTATGTACTTTACATTAATTTACTCATATCATTGAAATCGATGTTTCATCTGAACTAAAGACTTCCTCCATTAAATTATTGTATTTCTCCTTTTGGCAGTACAAAGATGAAATAATTATTGTATTTCTCCTTTTGGCAGTAGAAAGATGAAATAATTAAGCAATCAATACGTCTGACTCTGAAGGGCAATTATGTAAATTCCTCTGCACGACTTCAGTGCTGCTGCTCTATAAAGCTCCCATTGAGAACAGAGGAAGGGCAGGCGCAAAGCCAAACTCCAATAATTCAATTCTATCCTACTATTCAAGACTATCTAGACATGAATATGTTTTCAATTAGAAACATTCTTCTCTTGATTGTTTTTGTGGCTTTTTTAGACCATGGCGCCTGTAGTGCCTTCAACAGAAGCAGCTTTCCTGCTGGGTTTCTGTTCGGAGTTGGTAGTGCAGCCTACCAGGTTTACCATTTGATCTCAATATATATACACAACGCTATTGTCGTTATCCTTTTCTGTTTATTTCCTGATATGATATGCATGTTGTACTATTTTTGTATCGGTTTGTACCAGTATGAAGGTGCTCCCACGGAAGATGGCAAGGGACCTAGCATTTGGGACACATTCAGTCACACACCAGGTACACATCCCACTTATCGAAGCTTGCACGGTGCTAGTGCGAACACATCAATATATACACCGGCGCTAATGTTTCTTTTTGTTATAACTTTGAACTTGGATTGTATGACCTGTTTTGTCAAACAAAGAAACATCAAGCACTTCTGCAGTTTAAATTGGCATGCAATCGCATGAGAATATATACAAAGCTAACAATAGTGCTGTCAAATGTGGGAAACGGGCACGGAACAGCCCTGTTCCGTTTCGGCAACGAAACAAAAATTTGATTTTATTTTCATTCTGTTTCGTTTAACGAAACGATATTTCTATTATGTTTATGTTCCATCTTCAATTTTCTATTGTTATTTTTCATTTGCGCATACCGTTTCGGTTAAACAATACGATTATCTATTTCATTTCCGTTTCGTTTTTTAAAATAAAACCATTTTTCTTTCATTTTTGTTCTGTTTCGGACAAAATGAAACAGAAATGTGCGAATTGGTAGAGAATTGACAGCTCTAACTACAAATATACATATCTAGTGATATGATATAATGTTGGGTAAAGTAAATTGGTCAACTTTATTTCTTATTTTGAAATTTCTCTTTGAGGAAGATGTTAAATAATATTGTCGATACAGGTAAAATATTAGACAACAGCAATGGGGATGTAACTGAAGACTTTTATCACCGTTATAAGGTAAGCAATTTCTTTTCTCAATTACTCGTTTCTTCAATTTTATATATATAGTGTTTTGAAAACGCATTAATATTTAGTGGTGGCCAAAACTTTGGAAAAAAAAGAGTTTCTTTTCAAATGTGCTGACCTCAGAAATTATATTTTACTATTTGATCCCGAGGCTCTTGTAAAGTTAAAAAGTTTGATTGAACAGGAGGATATCGGAAACGTGAAGAAGATGGGAATGGATTCATTTCGGTTTTCCATCTCTTGGCCCAGAATTTTACCAAGTAATTATTTATCAGCATTTTTATACAAAGTTCTCTGTTTTTTATATGGTCAACATGTTAGCTGGAAACTTAAACGAAGTAATAATCAGAAGTAGTAACGCAAGAATTTATTTGCAGACGGAAGCCTAAGTGGCGGGATAAACAGAAAAGGCATCGATCACTACAATAACGTCATCAATGAAGTTATAGCTAATGGTGATTACATTACTTTGAACAATAAAATTATTAATTTTCTCTTCTATGCTAGCCAGTGTAATATTTTGGATAGTTATTTAACGGTTAAATAAATTTCAATAAATCATAAATCCTGAAAATACCCGTATTGCATTCCTAATTCAAGGTCAAATAAGGTTGAAGCCGCACGAATACCCTGTTAAAATTATTAATTATTATTTTTTCCTTATATTATTATTCCTTGATTCAATATCTCGCAAATAATTGTAGGCTTGAAGCCATTTGTGACATTATTTCATTGGGACCTACCGCAAGCCCTTGAAGATAAATATCTGGGTTTCTTGAGCACTCTGTTCGTGTGAGTTAATTGAATATACGTACATTACATAGCATTTCCATATATCTTCATATATTATTTTTGTATGCACTTGCCAGGAACCAATCACATGCACATGTAAATATTTAAGATAATGCTTAAACGGGTTTGAATATTTCAATTTGATAATAATTTAGTTATTTATATTAGAATCTAGTCCAGATCAGTTGACTTAAAGTAAAGGTCGATGTGCATATATGGAAATTCATGTTCAATACCAAATAAAAAATTTTGGTCCTATATTATAAAATTAATTGCTACTTAAGAAAAAATTGTTTATCAAACATTTTCGACGCACCAAAAAAAATTTACACAATTCTTAATTATTTTGTTTATTTTGAAGATTGACAATAGTCGCCCTATTCCTCGAGACGTAGCTTTATTTTGTATCATTTATTTATTTTGATGACATGGTTTTCATTCAATTGAACAAGAAGTCAAAATCCTTAGAAATTCTCAAAGTTTTCATATGTTTAGTTTAGTAAAGAAACATTGAAATGCTTGCAGAGAGGATTATGTCAACTATGTCGATGTTTGCTTCAAGGAGTTTGGTGACAGGGTGAAGCACTGGGTAACATTTAACGAGCCAATTGTATTTTGCTCGGGTGGTTATGCAAGTGGTACAACTGCACCAGGACGATGCTCACCTTGGGAAGCCGGAAAATGCAGTGCTGGCGATTCAGCAACCGAGCCCTACATTTGCGCCCACAATCTGCTATTGGCGCATGGTGCTGCAGTCAAGCTATACAAAGAAAAATATCAGGTAAATCATCATTTAATTTTACTGGCATGAAGGTTTTAAAATGTGATTTGTGCAGTTTAACGGTTGTGTGATGATTTAGCGTTTATCGGTGATAAAACGGCGATAAAACGGAGAAAACGGTCATATAGCGGATAAAACGGTTGTGCGATGTGAACAAATATCAAGATAAAATGGCGATAAAATAGAAAAAAAAGAGTTTTTTTAAAACTTGACTGGCATTTATAGTTACGTCCGTTTGATGATTAAAGATAAAGTGAATTAATTAATATTGTGTTAGCTTGTTCATTTTTCTTAAATATGAAGCAGTTTTACATATAATTAAAATTACCTTCCAAATTTTATTTGAATTTTACACAACCATATTTTAAAAACAAAGGCACCACTATAAATTTATAGCCTATAATAGTGAAGACTGAACTAAAATCTAATGGGATTAGGGAGTTCAAAATGGCATAATTGGAATAACACAAGCATCACATTGGTTTCTCCCACATTCCTCTTCTAAAGCTGATGCCGCTGCTGCCCAACGTAGCTTGGATTTCATGTATGGATGGTACGATATATTTTGCTCTGACCTCTAAATCTGAATCTTTTTTAATTAGTTATGTCATAATGGAGTGTTTTTCAACTAGTTTTTTTAATTTTATATATATAAACACAGGTTTCAGAATCCTTTGACATATGGAGATTACCCAAGAACCATGAGAAATTGGTTGGGAAACCGCTTACCCAAATTTACAAAGGAACAGTCTGAGGTACTGATTGGATCTTACGACTTTATCGGACTTAACTACTATTCTACCTTTTACGCCATAAACGTTCCAGCAAGCAATTCACTTATGCAGAGTTACAACACTGATTCGAGAGCTAATATTACAGGTATCGGATTTATTTCTGAAATTAAGAATGTAGGAACTCTAATTTTAATTTGCCAGGCTGCACCATGAAATTTTTTGTAATATCAACATATTGTTTAATTTTACTTTCACATTAGTTTTTTTGTAAGGAAAAATATCGAAATTTATATTGCAGAGACTTCCACTCAACTTGGTTTTAATTTTTTTTTTTTTTACTTTAATAGGTGAGCGCAATGGAATTGCACTACCAAAGGTACATTACTTGTTAATAATTTGGGGATAAAATTTCGTCAAATTATATGCTCTATAATATAGTATTTATTAAAACTAAGATATCATTGTATTTACTGCAGCCCTTCAATACATCATTTATTAACATATACCCTCCTGGCATAAGAGATCTAACACTTTACACAAAGGCTACCTACAAAAATCCAGTCATGTACATCACTGAAAATGGTATATCATGTACAACCAATTTTTTTTATTTTGTCGTTTCTTTATTTCTATCTTGTTATTATTTCTTTGTTGAATTGCCTCAGTAGTTGTAACTATATTGCATTGGAATATAGGCGTTCACCAGCTCACTAGTACCACAACACTGAGAGAGGCCTTGAATGATGAAATCAGAATATCGTACCACCGTAATCATCTCATACAATTGAGCAAAGCAATAAGGTTAACTTTTCTTTAGTCAACAATATAGTGAAAATATAAATAAAAATGATTAAACAATTGAGAAAAAAAAAGTAACTAAAGGAAACAAAGCACGTATCTATATCCTAGATGCGCTCAATTTGGGTTCGACCAATTAATAATATCATCTTTGATTTTTTTTTTTCCCGATTATGTATGTTCATTTTTATGGAGAAAATATCATTAGAATTGGTTTATTTTTATTTGATTAATTTTACATTACGAATTCTAAATACCTGAAATAAAAGGAATCCATTAACTACAAATAAATTTGTTGAAGATCAGGATTTTGCAATTTGAGGTATAAACTGAATTCCTTGATTCGGGCTAAGAGTTGGGTTTCTAATATTAGAGTGCTTATGAAAGCTTTATTTTGTGAATCATATTCATTGTGTTTACTTTGATTGTCATATTTTTTGTGATAATTAGAGATGGAGCCGATGTAAGAGGTTATTATGTATGGAGTTTCTTGGATGACTTTGAATGGAATTTTGGATTCACTCGCCGTATGGGCCTTTATTATGTTGACTACAACAACAATCTGGCGAGGCGTCCAAAGAAATCTGCAATTTGGTTCAGCATGTTCATGAAAATCTAAGAATGTTTATTGCAAAAAAAAGCGCAATGTTATTATGTTGGTCTCGATCGACGATCATGTCGGCAAAATATGATTTTTCTAGAAAAAACTCATGTCGTTTAAATAAAATGTTGAGTTTGTTTGAATTCCATGTTATGAAAAACTAGTCGTGTTAATAAAATTTTGAATTTGTTTGAATTGCTTGTTATGATTGCTGAAGGTTTATGTTAAATATTCTTACAAGAGCCTAAATATGAAATTCTATTCACATTATTTTGGTCTCTATAGTCGTCTCCATTCTGAAAATTTAAGAAAATTTATTTGGGCTGCTTCAATTGTTGCAGGCCGGTAAATATGGTCTAATTTAGGCTCAGGGCTGATAGGTGTAATCAAGTGCTAAGACAATCAAGCAATCGAATGATTAAGATAAAAACCGTTCAGTTCTAAAGTAGAAAAACGAGTTAACCGAGTCCGTATCCTCTACCAACTTTTTAAGGTTGGTAGAGTGACAATATTAGATCCGAGCCGTTAGATCTAATCTCGACGGTTAAAAATTTTTCGGGCCTATCAATCTAGTTACATGCACGGGAGTCCCTCAACTATTGAGATTAGACCTAACGATTCAGATCATAAATCGGCACTCTACCAACCTTTTAAGGTTGGCAGAGGATGTGATTCCGAGTTAACCCTCTCCCCTCCCCTCCCCTCACCTCACCCACATCCTCTCTCACCTGTGCGCCCCTCACGCACATCACCCTTGCCACGCGTCTCTTTCCCCTACCCTCTTTGGAAGAAGGAAAGGTTATTTTTCATTTAAACCCCTGCGCTTTCGGTTTTTACATTCGGGCGACCTCCCGGCGAATTCGGCCACCGTAGTTCTTGAGACATGGGTTGCTAGCCTCAAGGAAGAAAGGATAATACGGTGGTGGGTCTGTCTAAGCTTGCGTTTTCTCGGTTTAATGGAGGAAGTAAGGGTTGGTACGGTGAGGTATATGCTTGGTACCGGGGAATGTTGGAAGTGTCGTGTGTTACCAGAAATCGGGTTTTTAGTGTTAAAGAAGAGAGGGAAGGGCGCTTTATAGGTTAATTTGTCGTGTGTTGATTCAATTTGTTGGGATTTGCAAGGATACAGATTTGGCTCTGACGTTGATTGATCACAGTGACTTACAAGAGATAGTTTGTCATCAATTGACATCATCTTTATTGTATATGTTCAGCTATTGTATCTCTCACTCCTAACTTCATTGCTACTTAGTGGGGATTGATTTGGGCACCACTCAAAAGTTATATTACACCACAAAATTTTTATGTTGACAAAAATACCCTTAATTTAATAGATAGCTCCCAAATATGTACCCATATAGCCTATGTTATTAGTTTATGGTTCCGTATTTTTAGTAAAACCTCACCTCATCGTGTTTTTCCGCGATCTTTCCCCTATTTAGGTACTGTACGGCAGGATGGTTCTTTTGGTTAAACAAAAAAAAATTCTAATACCATAAACTATTATCCTTAATTATTTTATTATTTATATTCTTAAATTTCAGCACTTCTAGTGATTGGTATAACTTCCCCTAATAGCCTTCCTAGAAAAATTGAATTTAGAAAGCCATAAAATTATTAAGAAACGAACCTTGCTCTGATACCAAAGTAAAGTGGAAGCTAACTGATCGACTTTGAAACTTCGGATTATAAATAATACTGGCTTCAAAGATTTAAAAAGAGTGGAGGATTTTATTGATAGAAGAATTACAAGAGAAGAAGTAAGACTTCAGAGTTTTTCTGTGTGTCTTGCAACTTCTGAATGACACTCTTTTATAGAGACTCGAGTCTGGTATCTCAATAATGCATCGGGTGCTCATTGGGCCCCATCGTCATGCAATTAATTGGATTACCACATACTTTTGTCTCCCATTCAAATAAAAAGATGCGCACTGACACACCTAGTGCGATCTGAAAATGGAATAAATGAAAGCACTACCTCAGTGCTGTCTAAAAGCAAAATAAAGAAAAGCGCACTACTTCAATAATGCGCCTAAAGATGCACCAAGTGGCGCACTAAAACACACCAGTACAATTATTACATACTGGCACCATTATAAAGATGTCTTTTTAGAAAAGAAAAGATGCCCACTAACAGACCAAACAGGTTGGCACCGAAAGTAAGCATATTATGCACACTACCTAATAATAGATGCTCTGCTGGATTATTCGAAACTTACTGTGAGCTTCAATCAACTTTTCGATATTATCGTTAACAGGTTCGAGGGCATCCCTTGCCCAATTATCCTTGCTAGCATGTTGTTCAAGTCTAACCTTTTGCAAATTGCTCATGACTAGCAATTTTTCAAGCTCCGTAAGGGACTTTTGAATTTGGGCTTGGTGTAATTCCATGAGCCTTATTCTCATTCCTCCCTCCATATTTAAAGTCGGCCTTGAAAACAATAAATCACAAGTGATTGTCTCATAGTTTTCTATTTCTTCTGTCTGGCCACAGGATGCTCCCCAGTGAACAGCGTTGTTAAGCGCTATCCTGGAATCTGGCCTGAGACTATAACGTGGAGATCCTTCATAGCTTCTAAAAATATGGGTTAAATATTCCAGCACCATTTCTGCAAAAATATAAACAAACTGAAACTATTAAACAAAAGACAGTTTTCCGTAGATTACTGCCAAAGATCAATGGTTTTCCGTGGATTACCATCAGACCTGAAAAAGAAAAACAAAATAATTAAATATTTATTTGGATTTTAAAAGGGGGAATCAGAGTAAGGAACTAATTTTTAAAATTAGCTCATTCATCTGCTTGTTTAGGCTGTCACTGAATCAGTCTGCCTCTTCGAATGCTCCTTCGAGATGTGCTAAGAATAGCTCTTGTTGTTCTTGAATTTCACTGGTAACAGCCAATTTTGTTGTTAATCGGGAGAGTGCATCAGCTAAGCTATTTAGCTTACCATCTATGTGCTCAAAATTAATTTGCACGCCTGTCCCTGTTACATAATCAACAAAATTTATCCATCTCACCCTTGATGGTTTGTTTTGGGCTGACTTATTGAAAAAGGATATTATTGCTTGACAATCAGTCCTCAGCGTTATCTCCTGTTGATCAAGATAGTGGATTTTTAGTGCCTTCAAGGTTTCCATGCAAGCGTGTATTTCTGCATCAATGGTTGACTTGATCACCGGAAATTTGCCGCTAGCATAGGCACAAATCTTTTCTATGGATCTGGGGTCATGCTTCTTTGGTTTCCATTTACATATGCCACCCCATCCTTCCATACATCCGTCTGTTTCAAGGATGATATAGCTCCCTGTTGGTGGAAGCTCCAAATCTGGCAGGTTTTGCACTTTTTCCTTGATTTTTCTGATTAGTTCATAATCAGACGGTTTAAGGCGCTTATCTCCATGAGGGCTGGTTTTTGTGTACAAGGGACCTAGAAGAGTCCCAAGTTTTGGAATGTAACTCCTGGCGTAATTGAGTATGCCTAACCATGCTCGGAGTCCGGCCTTTTCTTTCAGTTTCTCCTCATCAAAGGAGACGATCTTCTTTATGACATGGGGTTGGAGTTTCACCTTACTCCTTCCAATGATTGCTCCAAGGAATTCAATTTCTCTAACTGCTATCTTCATCTTTGTTGGAGAGAGTACGAGACCCCATTTTTCACAGATTTCTAGCATTTTTCTAAGATGCTCGGCATGTTGTTGTTCATTTTCAGAAAATACTAGAATATCATCAATATACACCGCTATAAAATCTTCGGTACCAGCAAAACACTGGTCCATCTTTCTTTGGAAGATTGCCGGTGCGTTCTTTAGTCCAAATGGCATAACGAGCCATTCATATAATCCACCAGACACCACAAAAGCAGTCCATTCAATTGACTCAGGTGCCATTGCCACCTGATGAAATCCACTCTTGAGGTCGAATTTCGAGTATATCTTGCTGTGACCGACCTTTTTAAGGATAGTATTGATGCCAGGGAGGCTATACTGGTCCTTATGGGTATTATCATTGAGGGACCTGTAGTTGAACACCATGCGCTCTTTGCCTTTAATTTCTTTGCCAGTGACTGGGTCAATGGTAGTTCCAGAATTGACCATTATAGCCATGGTTCTGTGCCTGCTCTTACTAGGCCTGATTACTCCCAGTTGTAATAACGCCTTTGTATGT
Organism: Rhynchospora pubera; assembly: GCA_028095005.1. Lineage (NCBI taxonomy): Eukaryota > Viridiplantae > Streptophyta > Magnoliopsida > Poales > Cyperaceae > Rhynchospora > Rhynchospora pubera. The sequence goes on from CM051462.1 coordinate 76,755,598, forward strand.
TTTTCAAATTGTTCCTTCATTTGAGGCGTCACATGCTTCAGAGGTTTATCCTGAATCTGGAGATCAGGATTTATGATGTCGAGAGAGCACGTCACCTGATTTTTCGACCAGTGTTTCAGAGGGTTTTCTCCAATGAACCCCTGCTCTTTTAGTCTGTTGAGTAGTGGTCTGAACTTCTCTTTAAACTGTTGTGACTCTTGCTCTTGGTGGTATGCTACGGCCTCTCTTACTTCAAAGTATTCCAAGCCCGTCAGGTCGAGCTCAGGAATTGCGGCTTGTACCACCTCAGCATCTGTTGTGGTTGCAATTGTCGTGATATTTTTGTAAAAAGTCACGTTCTGGCCTTCAATTCGTAATCCACCTTGCATTGATCGGATAAAATTGCACCCGATCAGCATCTGAACTCCCTCCTTCTTCCCCATCGAAAAAGAATAGGTGAAGGGAATTATGAACCTATTCGACTCAATCAGCATACTGCCATTTTTTAGTTTTAAACTGGCTATTTGGGTTGAGTTTACCCCATTTATTTGTATGGGATAGGCACTTGGTTCCAACGCCTCTTGTGGGACAATTTCTTGGTTGACACAACAGACAGTTGCTCCTGTGTCAAGGATTGCTTGAACCTTGAATGGGTTGACTCCTGAAATTTCAAAGGTTATCTCCATGTTGTAGAGTCTGTTTAGGACTCTTTTGCCCCTTACAGGGTCTTGGACCACTGTATTGAATTGCTCTATTTCCTCAGTAGAGATAGTATTGGCAGAAACTATTCGAAGAGCTCCTGTTGGATTTTTTGGTTCCATCTCTATTTCTTCATCTACCTCTTCGTCTTCGAACCGTAGTTTGGTTTTTCCTTTGTCCTTCTTCATTAATTCATCAAACTCGGCTTCGAGATCCTCTGTTCTGGCCTCAAACAGTTGTTGTTTGAGTTTTCCATTTTCCACCAAGAGGTATTGAACATAAGACATCAGCTCATTGATTAGCTGATCCTTACTATCATAAGGTGCTATTGGCTGCACCTTAGTTCGTATTCGTCTGCCCAGCCTGAATCTTGAACACATAGGACATACTGTTAGGCGGCAGTTTTTACAGTATGCCCTTGTTGATTCAGTTGTCATTTCCTTACACATGGAACATTTTTCATGTCCCGTTGGAACTGAATCATTGTCCTGCCAGTCATGGGGACAATCTCTTTGATCATCAGGCAGTTGTATATAACTCCGCCAGCTCAATTGCTCTGCCTGTATCATAAATGATTGCTCGACGAATGGTAAATCATTGATTACGGCTGAAGCAACATTTCCAACTTCTCCTTCAGATAATGAGCAAATTGCGTCACTATCAGGTTCATTGAGATCAACTGAGAGGACATCCCAGCTATCTGACAGTTCCATATTTTCAATAATGGCTGCCCTGGCAATGTTTCCTGTTTTGCGGTTACAATCTCGCGCGAAATGTCCTTCTTCTCCACAAACGAAACACTTGCATTTGCGGACCTTGTCAGCATGTTTTCTCTTGAACACACGCACATGAGATTCGTGGGGTTTGCCTTTGTAGGTTTTGGATTTACGAAGTCCATACTTCTTTCTTTCTCCATAGTAGCCTGGTAACGGGATTTTGCTGCAAAAGGAGAGATCTTTCAAACTTCTTTGGAGTGCAGCTTGTTTGCACCTTTCAGCCAGGTACTGGTATGAGAAGTTTATTCTTGGCATAACGCCTATCGCTGCTCCAGGGTATTTGTCCAAAAATGCCTTTTCTAGTTCTTGCCCAATCAGAGGTGGCATTTTTCTGAAGAATTTTTCCGAGAGTTCTGAGGAAATGTACATCCTCCCGGATTTTGCTGCAAGGATCTTGTAATCATTCATGTAATTGAACAGATCCTTAACATGGTTGCATGACAAGCGTTCAAGGTCTTGGTAAGCGCGTGTCTGCTCTTCATTGGACCCTTGGTATGGATCCTCTAGCAGTATCATCCTTCGAATGCATGAGATTACGTTTTGGGGGTCATCTGCAACTGCTATTAATTCTTCATATTCATGGGGATACGCCATTCTTCATTGGATGAACATCTTTTTCTCTACATCCCCTAGGAGATTTTCAATGAAAATCACCTTACTCTTGTTGTCTGTCCAGTTGCGGTCATTAACCACATTGAGAGTAATTGATTCCCATCGAGAAATTACATCACCGTATTGGCCGATATCTTCTGGTAATACCAGAATTGCACCTTTGTCACTTTGAGCATCTGGAAGGTTGAATCTCCCACTATGCTGTTGTGCATAACCTCCTTTGAGTCTGCCAACATGATCTCTGATTTCATGTATTGTTGGCATTGGTGTTTGCCTTGATGTGCTTGCTGGTGGATAGTTAACAGGACCCATTACTGTTTCTGTTGGCCTTCTCTGGGTGAGTGAACTCTCAGCTGTTGAAAAGGCTGATTCCATCATTTTTGTGAAAGCCTTCATCTTAGGATATTCTAGTTCTGTTTCTTCTGCCGCGTATGCAAAATGCGACAGTTTGTCTTTATCACCTTCGGAGGCAAATGGATTGAGCCATTCTTCCTCTGATTCTTCATCTTTATCCCAGATTGGACAATAATCTAGCATCGGCCCTTCTCTAGACAGAGATGCTAGTAGTTGGATTGATTCCAACTCTTCCAAGGTTTCTGGCTCTTCAATTGTCACCATCAGAGCCATTTCTCCATCTAGCTTTTCTTCATCATTAGCCCCGACAACTGCTGGTTTTGCTGGTGCGGTTGCTGTATATCCACCAAATCTAATGGCTAGTGAGCCATCAGTCCTTGATCTGACTCGAATTGTATGTGGGTGTTGTACCTCTGGAATTGCTGGTGGCCTGATTATCCATCGTTGGCCTCTCAATTCTTCGGTTGACCTCGGTTGTCCCGGTATAGCCCTTATGCCTCTGCTCGCTAGGTGCTCTGTTACACCTTGGACATTGTACCGAAAATTTGTGTGGCTGGTGTTCGATAACCTCCCTATTAAAGATCGAGAGATTAAGAGGTTGCTTTCTCCACCTCGCCATGATTCATACCCATGAGTTTGTACAACCAATTGGATATGATTGTAAAAATCATGAATACTAACTATCATGTCAGGAACTGCGTATGCCAGCTGTGTGTTGTCTGTTAAGTCCATTTCCATGGAACTTATCAGTGAGGTATCGTTCCCCCATCTTGTGTCTCTCAAAACAACTAGAGCATTTACCCCTGCACTTCTTCTGTGCAGAGCGTATAGCCTGACCATTACAACACCTATATGTAAGTGCTGTAATCCTTCTTCTACGAGCCTATTGTAGCTTTCTTGGGAGATAAAGGGGATTTCCCTTTGATTTCCAACCACCAAAATTCTTTCATCGGAATAATGTTGGTATACCCGATGATTTCTTTCGCTCCATCCGGCTTGGTATAGTGTTTCTGCCGGAACTTGTTGTGCTCTGCGAAACTGTGAGACGCTTAGTTCCGCATCAGGACTTAGTTGAGATTCTAGTGTCCTTTGATATTGCCTACGCCTTGGCAATCTTCTTTGTGCCTCATACCGTAACCGACTTCCGAGTCTGTAATCTCGAATTTGATCTTCAACAGTCGGTATTTGGTTTTCGTGGCCTGATACAGATGGTCTACCCACTGTTTCTGTTTGAGTTCGACTCATTGTATCTTTTTCTTTTCTTCTTCGTATATTTTCTTTGGGTCTCGATATACGAAAAATTTTCCTGTTATGGTTGGCCGTTTTGAGGTTGTTGGCGGTCCGAGACTCAAGTTCTTGAGTTGATTTTGGATTTGTTCTAGGACCTCGGATGTGTCAGACCCTTCAGGCGCTTTTGTCCTACTGAGGTCTCTTATTTGATCCTTGCAATCTTCGAGTTCTTCCTTGATTTTAACAAGTATTTGAATGATTGTGTTGTTCTGCTTGATAATTGTTGAGGTGCCCTTTTGTGTTGCTTCAGATGGTTTAACGAAACCAAGGGCTGGCTCTTCTAATGATTCTGTTGCTCGCAGGGCTTCTCTATATACTGAACTTTCAGCAGTGAGACGCCAGTCACTCATAAATAAAAATAATTTTATGAGTATTTAAATCAAGATTTATCCTTAATTTCTAAATGACTTTTTATCTCAAATATTCTAGGTCAGCCTTTTAGGTTTCATTATACCTTTTATTAATATTTTGTTCTGAAACTTAAGTATAAACTATAATTGTTCATCTTGGTCTTTCTGGGGACAATTCTTTGGAGGTTCCTAATTTATTTTCATATGATGGGTTGAGGGTATTTTAGTATTTGAACACACTTTGGTGGTGTGGTATCATTTTTCAGTGGTGTCCGAATCACTTCCCCTACTTAGTACCATTGAATGAAGTGAAAAGGTTCAATGTATTAAGCACCTCCACAAGTTTGTAAAGTCATATATACTGTTAAGTGTCAAGTCTATTATATTATTACTTATCAGTTTTTTAGAGCACAAACATCATAAATTGACAGACTTCTGTTATATGCATTTGATAATTGCATTTCTTACTACTAAGTTCTTTTCTATTTAATGTTATTGAATTTGGATAAAACAGAAAGAAGCTCCATACGTCAAACGTACTAAAAAAAAAAAGTACAGCACTACATCACTTCCAAGTCCAAATGGGCCTTTGTCACATATTATTGATTCTTATTTGCCTAAGGGATAATTTTGAACGTTCATCCAATGTAGTCACTATATGCACTTTTAATTAATTAAAGAAGGTAGGCATTAGTCATTTGGCATTTGGCTGTCTAGGCATTCTGTTATCAAGTTTCCAACTCTAGTCATGTTCATTGGACTTGAACCAGTATAAACATGATTACTGTGACGCTTTGAAATTTTTGCTATTTATGAATTTCTTGTAAAATTTGACAACTGAATTTCTGCTATTTTTTTTTGAACTTTTGTTATAGTGAAAGTTTGATAATTCATTACAGAATTATTAGTTTAGTGACTTTATTTTCTGAAATTGAAAGTTTTCTATATTGGTAATGCTAGATATTTTATTTATATTAACATTTCAAAAAAAAAATTATACACTTGCTTGATTTTATTTTGAGTAAATTCCATGCATGAAATTAAATTTTATACTCGCTCTTATTTTTGGAATAAGAACATAGAAATTTGTAACTTCTCTTTTGTATCATAAAGGTTGCTGCTATTCATCCTAAATTTCTACAAACTGAATCAGCTGGATGTTTATGGTGAAACAGTGATAATTGGAATAAAAGTATATTTACATACTTTCCTGCCTCTAAATCGTTGGATTAATTATGTCCTTAAATTGAGTATTCCTTACAATTTTGGCTTCCTTCCAAGTAGGACCCATAGTAGTATGTCTTAGGTTCATGGGATGAAGAATGCACCATGTGCAAATGAACAAAAGGAGTAGAGAAGCTTTATGGCTGGAATTTGGGATCTGGTCTCCCCAACCCACGTCTCCCTTTCCTTATTTTCTTTTGTTCCTCTCCTCAAACCAAGCTACTCTATGTGCCATAGAAACTTTTGAAAATTCAGCCATATTAATGGTGAAAAAGATAAGAGGAAAATTCAAAGAAAGATAGGAACTGTCCTAGGAAGCAGATTCTCGAGCCGTGGCAATCCCTGAGCCGAAGTGGATAGCTCTTTAAATTTGGTATTTTCTACTTTCTTTATGTTCTAACTAAATGATTTAGATGACAAGAGAAACACCTGTGGTTCCTGTTCAAGTGAAGTAAGTTAAAGGAAAAGATAATCGGTATTTTTGTTGAAGGGTCAAATTGAATAAGTACATTCCTGATTTTTTTCATACCCCTGTGACCTTGCTTCAGTTTTTAAGTAACTGTCGTTATTCTGTTTCGAATTTGGACATGAGAGTTGTTTTTCTTAAAACTAGACTTCTAGACAAAAATTTTGGTATCTAATATGAATTTTTCTGAGTTGATTTGTTATTTTTGCAAGATTTTTGAAACCAGGGCAATTTTTTTTTGGAAATCAGTTTCTGGAACAGACAGACCCCAGTGTGGTTTTTGATTTTTCATTTATTATCGGTTTGCAGTTAGGACTTGAAACTTTTAGGTCTGAAAGTAGACATCCAGAGTCAACTTCTGTAAATTTTACAAAATTTTTAGAGGTTTATTTGAAGGTTTTCAAGGCAGGAACTTTCAGACGTATTTACTGGCACGATTTGCTGGAACAGATTTTCTGAAACTTGATTCTGTCTGATTTCGAAAATTCACTATAATTAATCTGTATGTCCAAACATCATGAAATTTTTACAGCACATGAGTCCTATTATGTTTCATTCACAGTTAAATTTTCATTTGATTCCGTTCAGCCGTTCTTAAAATAAAAAGGATTTTGTAAACTGTCGAAAATACCCTTCACGGGTTGTGCCAGAAAATTGTCCAGCACTATTGTTTTACCGTTGTATATTGATTTCTAGAGTTGTTAACCACTGTTTAGTGTTTAAAATCATCTACTGGTACAACTAATAAGGTGTACTATAATTGTATGAGGTAATCAAAGGACTAATCAAACCCCTAACTTTACCAACGGAATTGTTGAATGTGAATTGTTAATGTTTGCTTGCTAAAGTAAGGACTTAGTCTAGTATTTGTCTATGTAGAGTCGGGGCAGGTTTTCAAGCCGGATAGGGCTGGTGCAACTGAGGGTCTGTATGATTATTTGTTTGCTTGCTGATGTTCATTTTGTTATCAGGTACGGATTTCACTTGAGTTTTAATTATATGTGATATATATTCAGATTGTTGTTGTTATTATTATTATTATTATCATTATGCATTCTGAATTCATAATTGGAATTTTGTTCATGAGATCATTTTGTGAAATTGTATATTGATGCATGATTGGAAAGTGACATATTGAATGTTATTCGATTGAAATGTTGGAAAGTGGCATATTGAATGGTATCCGATTGAAATGTGATTTGATTGAGGTAAGTACAGCTTGTGTGGTTGAGATAGACACTCGTAATGTTTGGAGGTGGAGTCATGACCCATCCTACCAAGCACCGTGTAATAAGCGCTTATGTACCGGGACCCAGTAGGTCTAATCTGGAATGGACCGGAGTGTGAGTGTTCCCAGCTTACTTGTACATTTGTTGATTTAATTGATTGAATGATATATGAATTGAATTGGCCGTTGGCATCCATCTATAAGGTGGTTCGCGGTATCTGAGGGAAATGACTGAAATGATTGACTTGTGATAAACCAGACTTGCATATTAGATAATTACCTAACCAAATGAGTCGGCTTTTGCTATACTTTTGAAATTTGAATTGTTATGGAATTGATGCCGAGCTCATATTCCATATTGCATTGATTGGATTGATTTGACCTTGCTATTTCTATTGGAAACAAGTTGTAAGGGTTGCTTTTAATTTGCACGTTAGTTATTACATGTTATTAATTATTTGTTCAGGTAATTGAAATGGTAATTGTCATATTTTGAATTCAAAGAAAAGAAAATTGATTTTTAAGAGTATTAAATTTATTTGTCTAATTGCATTGCTTGATCGAAAGTCTAGTTTTAATGTTATTTGAAATAAAAAGAAATGAAATTTGATTTGGAATTGATTTGACTCAGTCTTGTATTTAGTTCCAACACATGATAATCAAAACTCAAGTGGCTGGAACTGAATACCGTACTGAGATAAATTTTATTTATCTCATTCCGTGCTTTTGCATTGTTTTCCACGATTGGTTGTGGGTTCCAGGTTTCAGGTCAAATGCTGGACAGCAGGACGAGTAGCGAGCCATTGGATAGTGTGCTTAGCAACCTATATTTACCAGAGTTTGTAGGATTTAATTCATATTTAAGTAGTTAATTATAAATTTCTATTTGATCGGTATATTAATTGAGTAGAATCAATATTAATTGGTAAATTAAGTATTAGTAAGCCTTGCGGGTGCGGTAGGCATCCGAGGCGGACACTCTATTGTGTATTGTCCGGTTACAGTATTCGACGGGGTGTCCCAATTACTGGTCTCATTTTTTTACAGAAGTCATGTAGCCATTCGTATATCAATTTTGTTTCTAACCAGGGACTCTTATCAAAGCTCTATTACATTAATATGACCAATCTTTTATACATCTTCAATTAAATCACTAGTCACTACTAATTAGAGGAGTCAACTCATCCGCATCTTTTAGTATTATACAAGAACTATTATGAATCACTCATGAAGTTAAGCATAATTGCTATCTCGTACAGAAGGTTCTGATAGTTATGAAAATTTTTAAATGCAGCAACACTCTTGTATCTGACGAGTTCTGAAAAGCTTATTTGTAACTTTTACAAACAAGTCCTTCACTTTTTAGTTATTTTTATTGAACATCATTTGGCAATTTCACCTAGAGAGTTCTATTTTAAACTTAATTAGTGATTGGAAGCAAAGAAGATCACTATCAAACCTAAATGAAGCAATTACTCAATTAAGCATGCTCAAACCCGGTTCAACATGGAGGCAGAGCGTCCTAGCAAATCACAGATAGAGAGTCCAGCTTGTTGAAATGTCTTACTACTAGTTTCTATCCAATTTCTCTCTAACTCTCTCTTCTCTTACTGCCTATCAACTGCTTATTGAAATGCTCCCTCTCTTTGTCTCCCTTTCTAATCCATACCTCTACTAGAAAGGCTTTTTCTTTGGAAAATTATCAATAATGCGCTGCCAATCGGTGGGACTTTCGCTGCCAAGATGGGTTTTCTCTCCCCACTTTGCCCTGTCTGCAACAGTGGTTCGGAGATTGCTACACATGCTCTTTTCTTCTGCCAGTTTGCCAGATCCTTCTGGTTTGCTTCACCCTTCAGTGTGCGGTTTGAGTCCATGCCAGATGACCCCACTATGTTGCTGTTTCATGTTACCAGTATTCTACAAGGTTTTCTCTTTACTTCCTTCGCTAACCATCTATGGGCCTTGTGGAAATTTCGATGCAAGCACACCTGTGAGGGTGCACCCTTGATAGTGGATCCTATTCTGAAAATGGCTGAATATTATAACAGATTATCTAGGATCACTTCAAACTTGGCAATTCAGAAACCGCTCCGACACATTTGGACTGCACAAGCCCCCAACCTACATGAAGGTTTTAATTGTTTCGTTGATGGCTCCTTTATCTCCACTGGCTCTGCTGGCTGGGCCTACTTGCTGATGAATGGTAAAAATTTGATACAATATGAACTACAATCGGGTGAATCTCTTTCAGCTTTTGAGGCAGAGCTAAAAGCACTAAGCCTAGCGGTAAAGACAGCTATACTGCTTGAGCTTAATGCATGCTCCTTTTTTACAGATTGTTCTCAACTTCAGCAAATCATGGATGGAAGACTGGCTCCAGAAACATGTCAATGGCAGTGGCAGTGCTTTAATGAGGTTCTTGATTTATTGAATAACTTTAGATCTCATCCAGGTTTCGTGTGTAGCTACATTCCTAGGGAGAGCAACTTAGATTCTCATCTTTTGGCTAACTATGCTAGAATTCATGGAATTGTTTGTATCGATTTTTCTTATCCCCTTTTTTCTCTGGTTTCTGATATGGAGCAAGTGGTTATGTAACTGTACTTTGGATTTGTTAATAGAATTTACCTACGGGTTTCAATTGCAAAAAAAAATCCATATCTCTACAGTGTGTGTGGAATTCTTCATATGGAAGAAGTCCCCAATGCTCCTTCGACTCCTCTATTTATAAGCAGCCAAACTGGGGCCAAGAAGCTTCGGATCAGTGGAGCCCAGATAGTCCCCAACCTTTTCTCCTTGTTTCCCTTCTTTCTTTCCGTTCTCTCCTGTTTACAACTAAGGGCTTGCTCCAGAATGGAGTAATGAGGGCTAAGGAAAGGAAGTGTAACATTAGTTTTTTGCTCCAAGTTATTATTCAAGGTGAATCAAAGGGAATGGAAGAAAACTAACTTTACATAAGAGCTCATTTAAAGAGAATGCTAGTTACTCCCAAAATCGGGGTGTAACCAAGATAACCAACATCTAAATGTTTTCTACCAAGAATGACCTTGTCTTTTAATTCATAAAATTAAGTTTCAATTCAAATAAAAGGGCAATATTGTCCTTATGTGAATTAAACGTAAGATTACAATCATTAACCCTATAGATGCATTTTGAAATCTGGAGCAAGATAATAAGATTTCCTTAAACTTCTTTCATCTTCCTTTGCTTTCGCTTCCTTACCTTAGCTTTGATTTTGAGTTTGTGGAGCAGATCCTAAGAGTAAGAGCTATTTCTCGGAAAAAAAAATTAACCAAGAGCTCTCCCAGTGGGCCCCGTATTTAAGGTTTATTGAGACAAATAGGAGAGTGCCTCTTGTAGTCTTGTCTCCCTTTTCGGCGTACTTGGCATGCATAATATACACCTATAGCGATTGGATCCCTCTCTGTTCACGACTTCATAGAATTATGTAGTATCTGATGGTTCTCAGAATTTTTTGAAAGAGCATCCCAATTATTTTAATTATTTTCTCCAAAAGTAGGGGCCTGTTTGCATAGAATGGGAGCTTTGTAATTTCTTTGGTAATTATTAAGGTGTCATAATTTTCCTCATCCTTCATTAAATTTTTTAATATTTTTTCCTTAATTTTTCGGGTCCATTTGTTATTTTTTGTGAATTTTGAAGTTTCTTATAAATCGGTCTTCTTCTCTGATGTGTGCTTTTTACGGTACACAAGACTAAATAAAAATTCTAACCCTATTTGGTCGGAATGCAAGCACACTATCCTAGCACGTAGTACTTAGGGGTCGATCCCACAGGGAGGCGGTTTAGAATTGCCGGACTAACAACTTTGGGTAATCTAGACCTGGCAAATAGTGGGATTGGTGATTAAACTATAGGGTAAAACAGTAAAGTAAATAACTAAATTAAATGAAAGTGTTGGGAAATGATGCAGTCGCACTTGACTGAGTGCAACAAGAGATGCAGGTGAAGTATTGAAATAGGATGCAAGTTGAGATGCAACTAGTTAAGACTGGATGCAGGACTGACAGAAAAGATTCAAAATAAAGACTGAATGTATTTGTATGTTTTGGACTAGGGTTATGACTTCACAGCTTTGTAATACTTGGATTAATGAAGCTTGTTTATTGTATTCTCATGATTTAAAAGATAAGTGTTAATAAGTGGTTTATAAGTACTTTTGTGCATATCTACTTGTGTAAAATCTGAAATGCATTAATCCTGAGCGGACCTTTTGGTAATAATTTATTCCAACTTCCTCTTGAATCTGTCTACTCAAACTATAATCAAATAGTTTAAGCGGATTGCTAGAAAGTCAGAAAATCAACTATACCTTTGTGTCTAGCTACTCAATAATAAATCCAAATAGATATTAAAACAAGCGTACAAGTGATCAAATAAATCGCACCACACAATATAGCAAAAGATAGAAAGAATTAAGAACAAACCATGATATAAAATAAACTAAGCATTCAATAATCAAAGCATTTCAGTTGTTACATCATAACCCTAATTGAAGTTTAGCTACTCATAATAAAATAAAAACAAACAACAATAGTTTTGGAAACAAACATCGTGAAAGAAAGCAAAGATAAGGGTTCTACCAAACAGTGCTCCAGCGCCTTATGCCTCTTGCTGTCACCAAGAGAGGCAGCTTGAACTCCAATTTCGTGTAGAGAGAGAGAGTAGATTTGGGTCAGGAATTGAGAGGTGAAAAAATCGTCTAGAGATTGTAGAGCCCCCAGACAATAGCTCTTGGCTGCCTTTTATGTTGCCTTCATCAATATCCCTCCATGTCCTCCTTGATTTTCTCTTTTTCAGCCTGGAGGCCTTTAAACTCTTTCCATTTTAGCCCTTGCAATAAGGGAAATCAGATCTGAGAGGAACAGCTGGCTGTCGCTTGAGAAACAACGCAGTTTCTAAATCTGCGCGTAGGGTGCAGTGCACCCTGGAATGCAGGTGCATCGCCAAGTCTGTAGCACATCATTTCCTAGTCTGCGTCAGGATGCACCCTGAGATGCGGGTGCACCCTCAAACCTGAAATGCAACAAAAACAACAAAACGGCAATATCTCTTTCTTTCTTATAAAATGGACAAAATGATATAAAATGAACGTGAAAAGAACAAAATTTAGAAAGATAATTAGGCTTAACCGAACATAAATACCATGTCATTTTCATGTTCATCATTCTCTTGCCGCAAAACATTAGGGTCAAATAGTTAGATCTACCAAATAGCCCAAATTAATTTAGTAAACACATCTCTAGGCTGCATGCCATATTGCCAAGGGCAAGGCTGCTAGTTGAGAGATCAGAGTGTTGGCAACACTCTTCAGATTTGATGCCCTAAGCCATCTCCATGCCAATTGGACTACCGTCTTCGATGCACCAGTGAAGAATAATCACATATAGGATTATTCCTACACTATTCACAGTCTATATGCTTAGACTACTGTCACACCTCTCAATCGGTGTTTGTTATACTTGGAGAAATCCAAGCACCATGAAGTGGATCTCCCGCTATTCTCTTTCTCTTCTTGTTGAGAATGAAAGAGACACTGAAGAAACTCGAGAGATACTATCTCATCTGAAGATATGAGATATATAACATATATCTCTGTCCGTAGGTGAAACATCGCCTATTTGGACTTACGCAAACGGTCCATCTGGACTTCTGGACGGTCCGTTTGTTAATGTCTCCACTTCAATTTTCTAACATGTACAAAACTCTATAAGCTATCTTATTTTAGGGGCTGTTTGGATTTTCTAAGGAATTTGGCAAAATTTCATATTCCAACTATAAATTTATTATAAACAATTCAAACTCTTCACAAAATTATACACTTCCCAAAAAATTTATTCCTAAGAATTGCAATTTTTCCAAATTCTCCAAATTTTTAAGCGATTCAAACGGCCCCTAAGAAAGTTTCAAATGCTCATCAACAAAATGTAAAAACCAATATTTGAAGACCGAAAACCAAATAAAAAAAAAACATGCCAGTACAGCTCATTTAATATGAAGCCACTGACATTATCATTACTGCCCGTACAATTCGATTCCCTCACATTCAAATTTCAGATGTTGAAACTGGAAAGTACAGCTTCGTTTGACTTACTGTTGAAACTGGAAGCTAATTACGGTTCCTCTCCCCCATCTCCAGGGATCTCTCCTTCCATAAACTTACCACCACATTTCCAACCCCTTTTCTCTCAAACATCCACTGTGATATTACCAATCCTGACTAGTAGGACAACCGGCTCAGACTACAGTTGTATCACCAGCACATGAAATTCTAACCAACTGCGCTTTGTGTTTGATGTATTGCTTATCAAGCGAAGGTGGAACCAGATATCACTATGTAGTATATATGAAGTGTGGTTACAAACGTGCAGCTCCTCACGTGCCATCACCGATCGTTGAATAGATGATTAAGGTGTTAATGGATAAAGCGTGTAGTGAATTTTCGTGTGTCTTGTGAACTGAAAAAAAGATTTGGTACGTCAGCCAATTATTTTTGTAAAAGGAATGTGCATATGAGGTGTTTGTGGAAATGCCTCACAAGAATGAAAGATGTTATTCTGATGCACCCATGCTCGACCTTGGGACTGATTTGCTTGAGATCGCAGCATGACTTAACCAAACGCCACACTGTTATTTGTTATATATTGATGTCGCTCTTGTACTGTACAAGTTGTAGGCTGATTCCCAATGCTGTACACCATAGCCATAGCCCATAGGTTCGATTGCCATTTCCCAGTAGGCAATAGTTCCTTTTCTTTTGTTAAATGTTATTTTTTTTCAATAAAAAGTAAAAGTACGTGATTTCTAATTTTTCCTGTTGTACAGTATCTTGTTGAAAAACACAATATTCGTTTGAATTGGAAAATGCTCTCTGAAATTGTTACCCATATTTACTTACTGCGCACTAGTTAAGTAACAACAGCACATGAAAATTCCTCATCTAAAGACTAAAGGTATTCAATTTACTGGGGCACGTCTCATGAATCTAACCTTCTAAAAGGTTAGATTTTTTGTGTTTTCTTTTTCTTCATCCACACATAAAAAAAAGGTTTTCAATAATTGTGAACAATTTTGTTGTAGCCCAAGTATTATCAGAGAAAAAGCATACAAAAACTACAGCATCCTCGATTAATTCTCTTGATTTATTTGTGGCACAGCTGACTATAAAGCTGAAAAAAAATTTGATTACAGAATTAATTCGCTTGGGCTGACTTACTAAAAAATAGCATTTAGCGAGACGAGCCAACTTGTGCATACAGTAAGCTGGTTAATTAACTTCCAGAGCCTTTTGTTAACGCTGTTTAAGTAAAATAAAGAGGTGTGATTTGGGAATCCAAGCCCAATGTTAAGAGGTGTAGTTGATAAAAGCTTCACCTTTCGGCCCATCAAAGCTCTTGTTTCAGGTCTGAGTTGCACAATGGGATTTTTCATTCTTGCTTCAAGGTTGGCAGGTTGCCAAACTCGCCGAAAAATTTAAAAATAATATTAAATTAATATAATATATTAAAAATAATATCAATCTAATAATATTTTTTTAAATAGTATCACGAGATCGGAATCTCAAATTCCGAACGCAAGATCGGAATCCAGGATTGATGTGGTAGAAGAATTTATAATATTGGATTTGACAGTGGGACCCAGTTAAGGCTTTTTTTGTTTTGGATGAATTGAGGGTTAAAGAATAGAGATAGAGGGTGGTGCTTTGGACACGTAAATTACTCTGGGAGGGGCGCTGCTTCGGGCAGCATCCAATGCACTCCATACAACATTAATGGACAAGATTGCCCCTCTTACTAATAAAATGCACTTCAAAATCATATTTAAATCCACAATTAAAATATCGGCTTTATTAAATACATATTATTTATATTAAAATATCAGCCTTATATAAACATTAGACATGTTGCTAGAAAATATATTTGATAAATTTGATTGCACTGAAATAAAATATTTTTTCCATTAATTTCGCTAGTTATTTTAGATAAAATACTTTATTATATATTTTTATTAGACTAAACTTATTTTTCTCGAACTCTTAGTTTATATTATTTTAATTGATTTTATTTTAATTAAAGAATTAAAAAAATAGTATTGGAATGTATTTACTTAGTTAGAGGGACAATTTTGTCAACTAATGTTGTCCGAAGAAAATTTAGTGTTACCCGAAGCAACTGCCCTCTGGGAGCATTCAGTGCATTTTTCTGGACAAGTATGCCCCTGCAAAATAAAGAAAGATGCGCCGGTTATGTTATGCCATTTCACCCCTATAAATATATCACAAATTGTTTCCCTAATCAGTTGAATTATTTCTTAAACAACAATAATAGAAATAATTAGCTATTAGTGCATCAGCGAATCATTGATGGCCGAAAAAAAATTGGCTTTGACACACCTCCATTTCCGCATTTTTTTTTTCTTTTTTGTCATTTTAAATCAAATCAGACGGCCCAGGTTTATTCAAGAAGTAAAAAATAAATTAAAGGGAAACATATTGATTGTTCATCCAAAAATTTATCCAAGAACACCAAAAAATGGTAATTTCTTTATCTTCGATACTAACTGATGCATTAATGTGCTTTAACAAAAGTATCTTTGCTTAAAAATTATTTTCCTAAATTTTTCATATTTTCTGATTTTTAAGACATTAAAAATGAGGAGGTGCTTTGGGCAACCGTAAATTTTCTTGGAGCAACATATTTTTTTAAATGTCTAAATTGCCCTTGATTAGTATCAATTAAGATCAATTATCTAATTTTTCTTTCACAATACTTTTAATTTATTTCCTTAGCTGCATTTTTCTCCTTTAGGTCGCTATTTAAAAAAAAATTGCATTTGTAGATTATTTGTGCAAATAATCTGGTCATAAAGAATATCTTTTTGAAATGCACTTTTTTGAACCCTAAAACTGCAATGATAAGTATAAGCAAATTAAAAAAAAATGAATCATATTATTGTATTATTATAATTTTAATTTTTTTTCGTATACTCAAAATCATATCCAGTAAATGACAAATAATTTTTGCATACGCACATTCCCAAAACATTTTGTGACACCCCGTCGAATACTGTAACTTGACAACACGCGGCGGAGTGCCCGCAGCGGATGCCTGCTGCACCCGCAAGGCTTAGAACCACTCATTTTACAAATTACTGTGATTATACACAATTAATATACGTGTCAATTATAAATTTATAACTAATTACTTCCATATGAATTAAACCTACAAAGTCTGGTAAATATAGGTTGCTAACCACAGTATTCAATGGCTCGCTACTCGTCGTGCTGTCCAGCACTTGACCTGAAACCTGGAACCCACAACCAATCGTGGAAAACAATGCAAAAGCACGGAATGAGATAAATAAAATTTATCTCAGTACGGTATTCAGTTCCAGCCACTTGAGTTTTGATTATCATGTGTTGGAACTAAATACAAGACTGAGTCAAATCAATTCCAAATCAAATTTCATTTCTTTTTATTTCAAATAACATTAAAACTAGACTTTCGATCAAGCAATGCAATTAGACAAATAAATTTAATACTCTTAAAAATCAATTTTCTTTTCTTTGAATTCAAAATATGACAATTACCATTTCAATTACCTGAACAAATAATTAATAACATGTAATAACTAACGTGCAAATTAAAAGCAACCCTTACAACTTGTTTCCAATAGAAATAGCAAGGTCAAATCAATCCAATCAATGCAATATGAAATGTGAGCTCGACATCAATTCCATAACAATTCAAATTTCAAAGTATAGCAAAAGACGACTCATTTGGTTAGGCAATTATCTAATATGCAAGTCAGGTTTATCACAAGTCAATCATTTCAGTCATTTCCTTCAGATACCGCGAACCACCTTATAGATGGATGCCAACGGCCAATTCAATTCATATATCATTCAATCAATTAAATCAACAAATGTACAAGCAAGCTGGGAACACTCACACTCCGCTCCATTCCAAACTAGACCTACTGAGTCCCGGTACATAAGCGCTTATTACACGGTGCTTGGTAGGATGGGTCATGACTCCACCTCCAAACATTACGAGTGTCTATCTCAACCACACAAGTTGTACTTACCTCAATCAAATCACATTTCAATCGGATACCATTCAATATGCCACTTTCCAACATTTCAATCGAATAACATTCAACATGCCACTTTCCAATCATGCATCAATATACAATTTCACAAAATGATCTCATGAACAACATTCCAATTATGAATTCAGAATGCATAATGATAATAATAATAATAACAACAACAACAATCCGAATATATATCACATATAATTAAAACTCAAGTGAAATCCGTACCTTAATAGAAAGCAAATTCCAAAGCTAAAATGCAAGCAAGCAATCAAACCGATTCTATGTCATGCCAACTGCTCTTACATTTCCACTCATAACCTCCTGATATCTAAACAACATTAATTTTCTTTTAAGTTTCAAGACTCCAATAAATTCAGTTTTATTTTTAGAACAACCCTTAATTTACAAATTTTACTCCAAAAATGCCCCTTAAATATTTCAATATCCAACACGGTTCAAAAGAGATATAATCACAGTTCAAAAGAGATATCTAACTTCATCCTTTAGTATAGTCTTAGGAATATCTACTCATTCATTGTATAGCAATAAGACTGTGTGGTCTTCTAGATCAATTCACAACAAGCTTTCCTATGCTGACTATTAAATGCCTCAAAGGCCAAACAAGAACAGTTCACAAAATAATTAGATTGTATTGCTCACTGACATAGAGCATAACATGGAATACCTTTTCATTTCTTAAGATATATATTTGAGTATGCGGCATAAGTAAAGAATCAAGAATTGTAATGGAACACATCAGAACTATAGTGCTTTGTGCTTGACAGTGTGTACCGAACAATGCAAGAGTGGTACCAAATGGTGGTTAGAAGGCTGAAAATTTTCTGGTACAACCAGTGAAGGGTATTTCTAACAGTTTACAAAAATTATTTTTGTTTCATGAACGGCTGAACGGAATCCAATGAAAATTTAACTGTGAATGAAACATAATAGGACTCATCTACTGTAAAAGTTTCATGATGTTTGGACATACAGATTAATTATAGTGAATTTTCGAAATCAGACAGAATCAGGTTTCAGAAAATCTGTTCCAGCAAATCGTGCCAGTAAATACGTCTGAAAGTTCCTGCCTTGAAACCCTTCAAATAAACCTCTAAAAATTTTGTAAAATTTACAGAAGTTGCCTCTGGATTTCTACTTTCAGACCTAAAAGTTTCAAGTCTTAAATGCAAACAGAGGATAAATAAAAAAAATAAAAACCGCACTGGGTCTGTCTGTTCCAGAAAGCTGTTTTCCAAAACTTGCCCTGGTTTCAAAAATCTTGTAAAAATACCAAATCAACTCAGAAAAAATCATATTAGATACCAAAATTTTCGTCTGGAAGTCTAGTTTCATAGAAAATTTGTAAAAGCCTAAGAACTTTCAATAAACTGTAAAGATAATAATAGAATCCAAATATCCCCTGTTGGTTTTCAGAAAATTCTCAAATAACTTAGGGAAATAGTAAGAACTAGAATTACTTGTTCTAAATTAAAGATTTAGATTAGAAGTTAGTTGCTTACTTAGTAAATTTTCGTGGCCAATCGGAGGTACATAAAATCGAACAATCCCTTTTTCCCGATTCTGCCCTGGAAGCGCTAAAGGACTGCTGCTCGCTGGAAATTTCTCTCAACCTTCAGAAAATTTTTAGAGAAGATTTTATGCACCAGTTGAAAGAGATGAAGGAGTTTGGGAAGAGAAAGAAGATATGAAAATGATGGAGAGAAGGATTGTGCACAGGATATTAGGTGCGTACAGGAACCAGTCAAAAGATCAAAAGATATTTCTCTAAGTTCTAAGCTACTCTACTTGCACATGTTGCATGGTTAGTCAATTGAACCAAAGAGCATTACATGCAGGCTCCACATGACATAGATACACTATTAGCGCTGTCAATTTCGCTCCGTTTCGAACGTTTACGTTCCGTTCCGTCCGAAACGGAACAGAAACGGAGGGAAATCCTGTTACGTTTTACTCAGCGGAACAGAAACGGAACCGAAACGAGTTACGTTGGTATGAACGGAACAGAAACGAAATAGGTCACTTCCTTTCGTTTTTTAACGTAAATTCCGTCGGCCCTTTAAGAATGTTGCAGCCCAGCCCATATTGATGATTAAAGAGGCGTAAAATAAGAGCTGAGTCTCTCTCTCCAACCCAGCAACCCTAGCGCCGCTCTCATCTCTCTCTGACACCTCTTCGGAGTGCTGCTAAGGCGATCGTTCCCCTGCACCTCTTCGGAGTACCGCGACGTCTTACCTCTCGCCACACAGTACTGCCTCCGCTGTGTCATCGCTTCTAAGCACCGAAATCTGAGCCCCTTCTCTGAGCATCAGATCTGACCCACCTTGACAGGCTGTCGCCGCCACTGTCTCACCGCCGCCTCTGCCTCCTCCTAGTCGTCGCCAAGCACCTAAGGTCTGCCCCGCTCCGCTCCGCCTATTACCCACTCGATCCAGACTCACACATCAGCCACTTGCCGTCCAGACCGAATCAGTGCTTAGGTGTTGTTGTCGTTGCTGTCGATCTCATCTCACCACCATCGACGCCGTCTCCTGTCGCCTCCGATCAACAACAACCGAGCACATTTCCCTCTCTCACTGCACGACTCATTGAATTTCCACATGAAATTAAGTATGTTTGCCTTCTATTTTTTTTAATTTTACCTTTAATTTTTACCTTCTGAATTTTTGCATTCAATTTCTTTTAGTTTTGATTTTTTTACTTTCTTTTTTTCTGAAATTAAATTTTTTCTGTAATTTTTTGCGATTTTGATTTGTACCTGTGTTTCCTTAACTGGGCTTGAGTTCCTATAGAGGTTTGAAGAGGAATCTAATAGATTAGTGGAATAATGAAAAGGGATTGTTTTCTTGAGCTCAATAAAGGAGAAGGATGTTTTCAGCTGTTAAAAAAGAGAGTGCAAAAGAGTAATATATAGTTAACTTTGTCTGTAATAATTGATTGGGTTGTACAGCTATATGACCAGCAAAGAAAAATGTAGTTACCAATCTATTATGCTGGTATCGATTTTTCTCAGAGCAATCTTGCAGATCCAATCATTGTCTCTTCTGTTGTTATAGTTTTTTGCTATGTTCTTATGTTTTTTTTTTGTTCCAGCTTTTACTGGTATGTGCTTTTTTCTTTTGTTCCATACTTAACTTGTTTTTACATGTTTTTATCAGTTTTCTCTTTTGTTTCAGATTTAACATGTTTTTACATATTTTTACCAGATTTTTCTTTTGTTTCAGATTTAACGTGTTTTACTGGTACGTGTTTTTAAATGTTTTTCCTTTACTTCCAGATTTAACGTTTTTTACGTTTCTTCCGTTTAATTCTCACGGAACGAAAACGGAACAAATTTTTATTACGTTTCTAATAACGGAACATTAACGTAAATTAATCCTGTTACGTGTTAATGAACGGAACGAAAACGTAACATGTCATTTCCGTGTACGTTGTGCACGTTTGACAGCCCTATACACTATAAATGGGAACAAAATTACAAATCAAATAAATTGAAAAGGTGCTCTTCTTCTTTTTTTCACCAACGTGATTCAATAAATCAAAATCATTATTGTTTACAGACAAGTACTTATGAAAAAATAGTATAATATTTTTATACTGCAAAAATAAAAAATTTTAGAAGTTTTCACATGTCTATTCCAAGTAACAGTGATTATAAAATTTAAATTTCTGCACATAAATTATTCAAAATAAAACCACCAAGTGTACCCAATTTTATAATAAAAAAATAATTTCAGAAACAATAAAAATTTCGGGTGTCACACATTTATCTAAAAATAATGAGCAGCTTATTTTAAAAATGAAGAGTCAAATTTTGGCCTGTAAAAAATGATTGAAGTTATGATTTAGATACAAGCAGAAAGAATAAACAAAGCAAATCAAACTAAAATTGTCATGCACATTGCCATTAATACAATGTTTATATTTGACCAACAACTATTATGATATTTAAGGAAGAAAAATGGAAAAGGAACGTAATTAGGAAAAGATTTCAGAATTCAGAAGCAATAGATCTTGATTGATACCAAGGATAATTTAGACATTTAGAAAATTAATATGTTGCTCGAAGCAAAAATTCGGTTGTCCGAAGTACCTCCCTTAAAAATATATATTTTTTTAAATTCCTATCCAATTCATTTGATATTTTTTGATTCGTCCAATTCAACTCATTGATCCATCAGTCCGAGTTCAATTTCAATTTTCAGAACCATGATGATATGCTCATATTATGATGCACTACATATTTTTTTAGACCCTTCAAAAAGGTTTCCTTTAAATTTTAAATTAATGATATTTCAAAATTATTTATTAATACTAAAAAATGCCTGGTAATATAATATTTATTTATGAAATAAAGTATAATTCTTGTAGAAAGAACTAATTTAGACTGTTAACGAATATTTATCATTTTTTCATGAGACATGAAAGATAAGTCTCACGAGTTGGAAAGATATTTATCATGAGACATGAAAGATAAATGAAAGATATTTATCATTTTTTCATGGTCTTTCAAAGTAAACGGTTAAAACAATAACCTAAGAACTTTTGTTATTGTTTTAAGAGGTAATTCAAATAAAAAAATATTACATGATAATTGGAAACGGTAAAATCGTATTAATTCGTGTTCGTGTCGTGTTGACACGTCGTGTTAATCGTGTCATATTATTTTATTATTTTATTAAATTAAAAAATTAAAAGCAAGAGAAAAATTACTAAACATAATAATTTATTATTTGATTAAGTTTAATCTTTTTATTAATATTTTTATAAAAAATAATAATTAGATTAGATATTATTATAATTTAAACTATGGTAAATAATATGATATAGTATTATAAATTGAAATTAAATTATTAACTTTGCTTAAATAATCAACATTAATAATTAAATTTGTGTTGAGGTGTCGTGTTAATTCGTGTTCGTGTCGAATCGTGTCGTGTTGAATCGTGTTAAACTTTCTAATGTCCCAACACGACACGATGACACGATACGATCGTGTCAATTTTGTATTCGTGTCGTGTCAACACGCACATCGTGTCGTGCCAACACGATTGTGTCGTGTCATTTTGGAGAACACTTCCCTCAACTTAATTCGGCTGTCCTTTTGACAAACCCGTTAATTCCTTTAAAACCCGTTAATTAAGTCAAAACTTCAAAAATTGCAATTGTTAAAAAAAAAGGACAGCGGCTGGGGCAGAGAAATGTCCATCTCTATGAATCTCTAACCCCCAATTCATCCAAAACAAAACAAAGCGATAACTGGGTCCCATTGTCAAATCCAATATTATAAATTCTTCTACCACATCAATCCTGGATACCGATATAAGCTTAGATCGAAATCCTGGATTCCGATCTTAGCTTATATCGGAATCCTGGATTCCGATCTTGCGTTCGGTATTTGAGATTCCGATCTCGTGATACTATTTAAAAAATATTATTATATTGATATTATTTTTAATATATTATATTAATTTTAATATTATTTTTAAATTTTTCGGCCGAACTCGCAGCTGCTCAGAGTTTATACAGGACTTGCAATCTTTTAGCCTTTTCTCCTCAATGAGATTTAATTAAACAAACAGAGAACTATATTTTCTTTTTTCAATACATAATTCACAATGTGAATTTGATATAGCACTACACCAAAAAAAAATTATTAGTACCGGACCATAAGTATCTGTTTTAATAAAACCGGTATTAATAACAAATCATGACAATTTTGTAATTGTCAGACATATTATTTAGTACCGGTTTTTTTAAAAAACAGATACTAAAAATCACTGAAAAAATAAAAAAGCAGTTTTTCATTTAGTACCGGTTTTTTATAAAAAAAACCGGTACTAATAAATTGATTTTTAGTACCGGTTTTTTATAAAAAACCGGTACAAAACCGGTACTAAAGTGCCGACTAAAATAAAAAAACAGTTTTTTATTTAGTACCGATTTTTTATTAAAAATCGGTACTAAATTATTGAGATTTATAAAAAACTGGTACTAAGTGCCGACAAAAAAAAAAAAAAAATCGGTACTAAATTAAAAACTGTTTATTTTTTATTTTAGTCGGAACTTTAGTACCGTTTTTTTTTATAAAAAACCGATACTAAATTACAATCGATTTTTTTTATTTTTCAGTCGATTAAACCTTGTCTCATTCTCTCTTCAAAGTCACAAGTCACAACCGCCTTCTCTTCTCTCAATCTCTCCTCTCTCTTTAAACTCTAAAGTCATTTGTGACTCTTACAACACAAATTTCTTCCCATTAATTCCACAACACAAATACTTCTTTCAAATCGCATTGGTACGATTAGGTCGCGTGAGTGGGACGTGGTGGAGATGGCATGGATTATGCTCCGAATTGATTACTCAATTTATGGACGGGGTGTATGTATCTATTTCTTTTTTTCCACAATTTATTTTAAGTTAATTGGTTTTGTTCTTGTTTCTTTGTCAATTTATTCTCCCTTTTGTCTGTATAGAGCATTGAAATTTCCAACCGTGGCTATTTTTTCTGTTAGAAACCATGATCTCTTGTTATTGGATAGTTGAAATCATGTAAGTTTTATACAACAAAAGAAAATCCGATTTGTCTCAAAAACTGCAACCTAACTGATTTATAATTTTTGAGTAATATTCGGACATTGTTCTTGATTTTATTTTTTTCCTTATTCTCTTTTAGCGTGCATGTAGGATAAAAAAATTGTCAGAATTCATTTATTATGAGAGGGATATGTGGGTAATTAATAATTTGAACTACTGCAAAATTAGCATATTAAATGTGACAGATTTAGTACCGTATTAATTTTTTTAATTAATTTAGTACCGGTTTTTAACTAAAAACCGGTACTAAATTAATTAAAAAATTTTGGCTTTTTTTTAATCAATTTAGTACCTAAACCGGTACTAATTCATTTTAGCTAAAAACCGGTACTAAACTTTTAAAATTAAATCCAGGTTTTTAACTTAATTAGTATCGGTTTTTAGTAAAAAACCGGTACTAATCGTGTTTCCTGCCACTTTACAAAACCTCCTAGTACCGGCTTATTAGTACCGATTTTTTATTGTTTTTTGTACCCCTATTATTAGTACCGGTACAAAACCGGTACTAATAACATGTATAAAACCGGTGCTAAAAGATTTAAATTGCGTAGTGTAGGATGATGTAAACTTAGCATTGTTATGCAATTCAGAAACATTATGAAACTGACATAACGCACTAGGAAATACAAAAGTCGTAAATATAAATCACAAAATGTTGTACAAATTCGGTTAAAATGTGAAATTTTTGTTTACCAATTCCAATAAAATATTTATTATTATTTAAAGTAGTTACATAGATGATGATCATTTAGTTTCTAAATAGAAGAATTTCCATACGTACGAAAGTCATATATATCATATACAATTATTTAAAAAAAATTTAACTCTTATAATTCGATATTCACTGAGTTGATTGTTGTGGTTAGCAAAAAAATTGGATTTTTCATATAGCCGCTCACTTTCTGTCATCTTTTTTGCCGATATACAAGATTTCATAATTATTTATTTAAAATAAACAATATTGTGTGCAATGAACTAACAGCATGTCTTGGTCAAATGATCATGAACCTTTCAAAAATTAAATTACAACAAAATTCCTATAAATTTTTTTTTATTTGCCTAGCTTACAAGTACAAAGTTATTAATGATTGATTAGGAAATCTGTAAGAATTTATTATGACATAAACATATAACCGTTTGGCTAATGAAACATTAGAAATGAATAAAGATTGATTAGAAATGAAACATAAAGATTGAATAAAGATTGATTAATATGAAACTTCATTGCACTAGTGCGTTGATGTTTTGTTAAGAAAATAGTACTTATTTTGACTGTTTTGCTTGATCCGTATTAATTTTTATCTTCGTTTTATCAGATAATAGTAACTGGAAAGCAACAAAGACTCAAAGTCCCTAGTTAATTTATCAGGTACACTTTAACTGCAACTCCTCTTGCAGTTCATGCTGTTACAGTTTTAGACTTTTAGTATCCTCCTATCAAAAAGGGAATTCATTTACCTATAACGGCCATAATACAACTGTTTAAAGTCCACCCGAGAAAGTATCAAAAGCGAAAAAGATAAGTGATCCATCAATTGATTATTATAGAATCAGTATCAGTATTTATAAATAAAAAACCGTGGGAGTCCTCTTCTAAAAATTTTTAACATCTTCGACACGTCATATAACTAAATACGCTGCTAATCAATTTTGTAATTCTTGGTACATAAACTTTGTAACCAAATATGATGCTGGTGATTAAGTTGTTTAAAATTGACCCGTCTAAAAAAAGCATCGTCTTGAATCAGATACATAAAATCCTTTAGGCTGACAAAATAAGCATTTTTTTTTTACCAAAACCACTCCACGCGCCGCTCGCCCTCCTCTCTCTCTCTCTCTCTCTCTCTTAACCCTTTCTCCTTCTCCGATCGTATCTCTCAGACTCTCACCCAGTTCATCTCTCTCGCTCCACCGGCATTCCTCCTCCCTTCTCCACTGTCGCTTCACCCTCTCCGTTTCTCCGGCGGTTCCTCTTTTCCAGTCAGTCTAGGGTTTGGGGTAGACAGAGTAGGGAGAGTCAAGAGCACCATTAGATGGCTTGGAGGAAGAGAAACAAACGAGGCAGAGCACCAATAGAGATACAGACGACGGCCGCCGAGGGTCATGGTATGCGCTAGGTGAGTTTAAATCGATTTGATTTGATGTTTTCTTATTTTAGTTCAAATCTTTGATTCGATTTAATAATTTTTTTCCCATCGATCAATCTAAGTGGCTTCAGTTACATTTCAATGGAGTCAAAAGATTATGTATTGGTCCATTTTTGTCTTTTTTTTCCGATTTAAAAAAAAATGGGTTCAAAATTTCATACGAACTGCACTGGTTCCTGGGATACTGAACTACTGGTACAAGTACAAGAGTTGGTACATAAAAGGATGGATGTGCGAGCTTATGGACTATTTTGATGTCTAAAAATCTTTTAAAATTTCTTTACTCAAAGTTATGACTTCCAGCTTTTACCAGCAAATGATGTATCAAATAATTCGATTGAGTTTTCTTGCAGTTAATGCTTGGATTGTTATCTCTTTATTTCTCTTCACATATTTCTAATCTCAATTTAATTCACAAACACCAACTTCTGCTCAATTTTGCTTTGTTTCATGACTGGTCTGACAAGTTGGTTCTAAATTTTCAAATGAACAAAAACGCCCAAAGTCCTTTGTTTTCGTCTTTTTTTTTTAATCTGCTATATTCATATCCTTTATCTTTTGAGCTGAGCCGATATAGAATGTATTTTCAATAGTTATTTGATCCTTTTTAAAATTCCCAAATAAAATTGCATTTGGTATTTACAAATAATGTTTTTGGAAAGGTTGGCATATGAGGATGCTTCCAGCTCTTAAATTGGTAGCTATATGTGACGAGTAAATCAACTTTAAAGAAAATTAATTTCTGCTCAGGGTGACATTATTTCCTTATAAATAAATTCCATCAATGGTTGTGGGAATTTCCTAATAGCAGCGCAATTTTCTCATTTGATTTAATTGGATTTATTTAGAATTTTTAATTATATGTGATATAAATGGGAAGGAATATATAGTGTTAAAAAATTTATCATCCACCAATATATATTACAACCATTGTAAAACATATCATCATTGCATATTAAGAGTTTTTATTTTGTTTAGCCGATATTAATATATGCAAATACTTTACCTAACAAATTATGTGAGATAAAACAATAAACAACAAATTATACTTTATCTGTTGAATCAATTGTCTCTCCTAAATCTGATGATATATTAAAAACAAAACTGATAACCCCTAATCTAGCTCGTAGGTTTCAACAAAGAGTTTCAATCAAGAAGAGTAAGAATTTAGATTAATATAAGGATCTTTTTGTTTACAGAATGTCTAACCCCCCTTCCCTATGGAGAGGGGTTCCTATTTATAACTATTTGGTGGTCCCTCATCACACTGGATCTTCTGTGGCCTCATCGTGTTCTCATCCTCATTACTTGACTGCGGCATGAAGATCGTCATGGCCTCCCTCAATCTCGACACGTTCCTTTCTCGCCTGTGGCCAACGTTCATCCGGACGAGGTTAAGTGCGAGGTTGAGTCGAGGCGTCCCGAACGGTTATTGCCTAAAGGTCACAGAATATCCCGCGGCCGTTATGGAAAGGACATCCGTGGTCAGAAACCGTTTCCTCTAGGGGACCCACTGGTGAGAGCTCCCTCTAACGGTTTCTGACCCCCCTTCCAAGCGCAGCGATCTCGGGCCCGCCTTCATCATAACGACTCGTGGACTCCTTTCTCGGAAAAGGGGGCCTTACAAGGCTTTTCGTAACTATTAGGCCCATATTCTAATCTGACTATATCATTAGCCCTCGAGCTTCTGATAAATGCTTGTATTTTATCAGAAGCTCTTTATAGCAATTTCTAGGTGGTGTCATTGGGCTTCAGGCGATGTTTGAGCGATGTTTACTTACTAGCTAAATTCTTTGAAAGGAAGACGACGAAATCTGTGAGGCCCTCATTATCCGCAAGCCCTCAGAGGGTGTTTGCTGATATCCGAATTCACCCGACGCAGTCGCACAGTGATGGTGTCAATTAGTATCCGAGTCCGCCAGACACAGGTGTACAGTGAAGGTTGGTATGATCGAGCCCTCATACGAGGTTGAAAGAAATATTTGGTGAAATTAATAATATAAAGAAAGAAAGCGGGGGCCACAAGATCTTCTATAGGGATTCTACAAAATCTTCCCATCATTGCACCCTTTGGGGGGATCGAGTCGCACGATTTGTCTTCTCATTGGGATTTGGGAAAAGGATAAAGTTCCCTTCTAGGCGGGAGAACCGAAGAGACGTGTCTTTTATATAGATTCAAAACTTTCATTTGTCTCTCTCTCTGTTTTCAATACATTTACTGTGCCCCTGCAAGTGTCTTCTTCTTCTTCTTCCCTTTTCTGTCGACGTCTGCTGAATATTGGTACTAACCTTTTCTCGTTCTTGCTTTTCTTTCTATTACTTTACTTTTGTCATAGCCTATTCACCTTTTCCTTACTATCATTTTGTGTAAATCTGCTTTGTTGCTTAGTTCCACCATGCCTAAGAAGGTTTTCAGGAGTTCAGATTCTAAGAAAATTAGGAGTAAATTTCAAACATCCAGAGGTTTCGAATCACATCCTTGGATTGATTCGAAAACAACCAAGTTCAAAAGGAGTTTGATCTTTGACGATCCAGAGGAGAGTGAGTTGCATGTGGAGGGAGCGGACAAATTGGATCGTCCCTTTGAAACTTCGAAAGGAAGGGTGTTCTTTGCTAGGTCTGCGTGGTGGGGGATACGCCTACCCCTGTCACCCTTTCAATGTACACTTCTCAATATGGTACAGATTCCTCCAGGCCAACTTCTTCCTGTCGCCTGGTGCTGCATAGGTTTTAAGGCTAAGGTTACCCCTACAGTGGGGTTATTTGGATATTATTTCAAATTCTGCCGTCATAACGAATTCTGCACCATCAGAACTGTGCACCGTCTGTTTGCCAATAAGCCCAGGAAGATAGGCAACTGGGAGGAGAACTTCGCCTTCTGTCGAGGAACCCTAATGGATGGGATGGGCATCTGTTTGGATTGGAACATGACCTCCACTGGATTCACCAAGGTAGAATTCCCAGAACCTACCGAGGATGAGTATGCTATAATAACCCATTTGGGTAGAACTTCTCAGGCGGGCTACCAGTTGTGTTGGGACGGGGGTAGCCCTGTAGCAGATGATCGCACCTTCGCTGAATGCATCGAGCCTGATGCTGGCGCAGATGAGGACCTACCCCTACAGCAACTCAACTATTCTCCTCCTCCTGAAGAAGAAGGGGAAGGATCACCACCGCCGATTGAGTCTTCAACTACTAAAGCTCTTCCTGCCACGAAAGCGCCTCCTGTCAAAAAGGCGTCCATTTCCGTCCCCAAGGCTTCTGCGATGTTTAGAATTGCTAAGGGGGGCGGCTCTAAGGGTTCTAAGCCCGCTTCTTCTCGCACTTCGCAACACCCCAAAACCGCGCAGACATTTGAGAAAACCCCAGCGGAGAGGGCGTTGGCCGAGGAAGGGTCATCGGCAAGGGAGACTAAAAAGAGAAAACGTGTCGAAGGTTCCTCGAAACATTCATCGCCAACTCCCCTAGACTTGCCTGGATCGTCCGTTGGTGGTGAATTGGCGATGCCTGCTGCACCAAGGCAGACATTCGAAAAAACTTCTGGGAAGACACCTGTTGGTGAGCAAACTGCGCCGGCTCGCCCTTCCTCTTCTTCCCATCGTCGCCTATCTACTCCGGATGATTCTTGGCGCACAGCTCGCGTCAGGAAAATTCATGAAGATGAAAAAGTTTCTCTGCGCCTCCCTGGTATAAACGTGGATCCTTCCAAAATTCAGGTTTCACTCTTTGTGTGTTGTTTTTTTTTTTTTTTTTTTTTTTTTTTTTTTTTTTTTTTTTTAACGAAGTTGTTTAAATGCATAGGTGCCTCGTCTTGCTGCCTCCCTGCACCGCGTGTCTTTGGACCTATGTCCACAAATTAGTAATTCGCTTACTAGCTTGTCAATGGAGGAGAAGTTCATGCGGATGCACTCTTTACTGATGGAGTTAGGATGTCTCCAAGCGAGTGTCCATGGTCAATCCCGCAATTTTGGAAGTGCTTGGATGAAGTCGTTATCTTCTTTGGCGGAAAGAAATGCTCAAATCGACAAGGAGCTTCGCGTGCTTCGTGGAGAGCAAAAAACAGATTGGGGCTTCAAAGTGGATCTATCGCAATTCTCGTTTGCGAACCGCGCTTCTGACGAGGACAAAGCTGAGATGACTGCGTTGTTTGAAAAATTTGCCGCCGCTCAGGACACTTTGTTGGTTCGCGCACAGGCTGCTGAAGCGGACAAAGATCTGATGTCGGAGACGCTGGGCCGTGCCTCCCGCGTTAATGTTGACCTTCAGAATCAGCTATCTGCGGCGCAAATATCGCTGGACCAACGCGACAAACAATTGGAGAAGGCCACAGAACTTGTTCTCCAACGAGATGGGGCCATATCTGACTGGAAGAAAACATGTGAGAAGGTAGCGCGTCAGGAAAAAGAACGGATAACTGAGTTGGCGAAGTTGAAGTCAGCCAACGAGGCTTTGGGACGGAAAACTGAGGAGTTGCTAAGCGAGCTTCAGAAGAAGGACCAAGAATTGGCAGGTCTTGGTGAAGAGGTGTCTCGGGTGCAGGCCGAAAGGAACCAACTGGCATCTGAAAAGGATCAGCTAGCCTCAGAAAAGACCCAGCTACACTCTGAGGTTATTCAGACCTCCTCGCTGCTCCAGGAATCTTCTGTTCGCCTTGTTGAGCAGCAAGCCGAGGTAGAAAAGTTGAAGTCTCTTCCTGCCACTGCCACTTCCAAAGACAAAGAGATTTGTATTGACAAGGGAGAAGTCCGCTCTTCCCATGATTTTCTTCAGGCTTTCCTTCAATCAACAGGTGCCCAAGCTGCAGCTACCCTCCTTGTTTGCGGGGGTCTTCATTATATGTTGAAGTTGAAGTGTGATCAGTTGCGCCAGTACTATCCGTTCACCCGGGAGGAGTTTGGGATTATGGACCCTGCGCCAGAGCCGGACGTCATTCTATCGCAGTGTCGCTGGGATGAAGAAAGTGGCGACCTCATTTATCAAGACGAGGAAGGTGATCGAGTGGTCGAGCTAGGTATGGAAGTGACAAAACCTCTCTTGACTCCGCGCTACCCCTGGTCAAGCTCTGGCGCTGCTTGGCCCTCAGACATAACTCGTCCTTCAAGGGAGGAAATTGAAGTTGAAGACGACGACGAGGGAGGGTCTGACGAGGAGAAGTCTGCGGGGGTGGACACCTTTGGGGAGGCTGGGCCTGTTGCCGAATTAGCTGAAGATCTTGCTCGCCTTTCCCCACATCATGCCGAAGGGGCAGGGTCACTCAATATTTCCGAGCAATTTGACCAGATGTTGAACGAGCAAAGGGAATATAACTTGCTGCATCCAGATCTCCAGCTAAGTGACTTTAGTCTTCCTGGTGGCTCTTTAGGCGGTGATGTAGATGGAGAGCCATGAGTTATGGTTCCATATTTCATTACTTGTTGTATGTTATTATGTAAACGCGAACCTTTTGAATTATGGTATTCTCTTTAAAAGACTTATCTTGTGCGACTTGATTATGCAATTATTTTGTTGCTGTGTCTTGGATTGTGTGATTGTTTTGTTGTTGTTTGTTGTCGCTGCGAATTGTTGTTGCCTAAGTCTTTCGAGATTTGGACGGCAAATATCACATGGCAGAACGAGCGAAGCGACGAAGTTAATGCGCAGGATAATAGTAAAACAGGTTTAAACTCATTTAAAAGAAAGTAATGAAACACACGCAATTAGTAATTTGAGAGAAGAAAATGATGTATGAACAGGCTTGAACTCATTATATTCTCATTATATTCCATAAAAGTACATCATATCATATCTTAGGTGATACATGCCTAACGAGGCTAAGAGATGTTGACTTTCTTTCCTAGCTAAAGGGGGGGCGAGGAGTCGTTGCACATAAGGGATGTTGTCTTTCTTTTGTCCTTATGACTCCCCTTTTATCGTGATGGAGGTCGACTGGAGAGCTACTCTCTTTTACCATCACGCTTGAAGACGACGCTGGGTTGGACTGGGCTCCTTTGGTTATGTAGAAAGTGTGCATCGCCGCGCCCTTGTTTGGCGTCGAAGTTGATACCTCCTTTGACGAGGTGTCTGCGGCGATCTTGCTCCTTCCTCTCCAAAGGAATTGGCCCATGATATAGGCTTGCCCTCTCTCTCGCGCCGAGCATTCCCCATCTGTCGTTGATGGTTGGCGATCGGCTGTGCGAGGACGACCTCTAATTTAGATATGGTAAGGTCGCCTGCTTTAGAGGCCGGGCTTGCGACAAAGCTCTGTCACCGCCGTCGTCTTCGTTTATGTGGGCTTGAAACGGCTGAGTTTTGTTATTTTCATTTACTCTCGGTTCCGCCGCCCAAACCCACTCGACGGATGCCCTGCTTGCGCACACGGTTAAGCAAGGCTACCCGTCGATGGGGAAGGTTTAGTAAACAACTAGAGGGATTTTACCTCAGCTGTTCTACTATACCCTCCCGGACTTATCAGCTGCTTTACTATACCTCCTGTTCTTTTCTTTCTCTCTCCTTCTTTTTTTTTTTTTTTTTGTTTTTTGGCCATTTTTACTCAAGCTCTTGTTTGTGTCTTGTGTCTTAAGGAAGAAAGATGGCGTTTAAGATTTTGAGAAGAAGAATGGGGGCTCTTGGGACGAAAGTGTTTGTGGGGTAACCCGCCTATTTATAGGTGTCCCGGCACCGACAATGGTGGGCCCCCTCTTGTCGTGTTGAAATAAATATGAGACTTGGCGTATTAAATGCTGGATATGAATTGTGGCCCGAGGTAGTTGGGTTGTATCCTTAAATTTCGCCGTATATGCCAGGAAATAGATATCTGCTTCTTTGATGAAATGGCTTCACTAAATTTGGATAAACTTATACATATGATCGATTACTTAAATCGTAAGATTAATGTTTATTGTATGGCAGATGGGGAGTGACCGTGCGACTAGAGCCTGTCGTGATGGTAGACTACGCATGGTTATGCGACTAAGGTCTGTTCGGATGGAAGACTGCGCATGGTTATGCGGCTAAGGGCTGTTGTGATAGCAGACTGCGCATGGTTATGCGGCTAAGGTCTGTTGTGATGGCAGACTGCGCATGGTTATGCGGCTAGGGTCTGTTGTGATGGCAGACTGCGCATGGTTATGCGGCTAGGGTCTGTTGTGATGGCAGACTGCGCATGGTTATGCGGCTAGGGTCTGTTGTGATGGCAGACTGCGCATGGTTATGCGGCTAGGGTCTGTTGTGATGGCAGACTGCGCATGGTTATGCGGCTAGGGTCTGTTGTGATGGCAGACTGCGCATGGTTATGCGGCTAAGGTCTTGTCATAATGTAAGTGATTCATGAAAAATTTACAATGAATTCCAAAGTAGAGACAATTTAGCATTCTGGAAAGAAAACATTTTACTGAATTTGGCAAAGTACACTTTGATATGCAGATTAGGTACAAAGTTCCCTTCACTGTGTTACATTGCTTAAAAGAAATTAAACAGCATGCAAAAAGGTACAAGTTTTGGCTAATTTAATCCTAAGGTTGCTTCACTTCGTCTTTGGAGGCTTATGCTACGGTATTGCTCCATCGAAGTCGGTTGCTTAGGGGGGGAGGGGGTTGCCGATCACTTGTAAAATTTGCGCAGATGAACTGCGTTCCAGGCATTGGGAAGATCACGTCCTGATAGATCTTGCAGCCTGTACGCTCGTCCTTCTATGGATCGAGTCACAATGAAGGGGCCATCCCAAGCGGGATCGAGCTTTCCGATATGTTTCCCAGTTGCTTCCACACTCCTCAATACCCAATCACCAGGTTGGAAGTGTTTTGGGACGACCTTTTTGTTGAAGTTTTTGCGCATCTTTCGCTGATATTCGGCCATCCTTGCGCGCGCTTCCTCGCGCAGCTCATAAATCGCTTCCAGTTCTACCAACTTTTTCTCATTGTTTTTGGTCCATTCATAAGCGATGGTGCGCAGTGTGGGCTGCACGATTTCCATAGGGGTGACTGCCTCCATTCCATATACCATGGCGAAGGGGGATCGTCCAGTGGCAGTTCTTGGAGTGGTGTTGTAGGACCATAGGATCTCATCAAGGAAGTCGGGCCATGCTCCCTTGCTGCTCTCCACCTTTTTCTTAAGTCCTTCCAATATGGTTCGATTGGAAACTTCAGCTAATCCATTGGTCTGAGGGTGACTGACCGAAGAAAAGAGAGAGAGTATGCCGAACCCTTCGCACATATCTTGAAATGGCGCGCCTGTGAACTGACGACCATTGTCAGATATGATGGTATGAAGTATGCCATAACGGTAGACGATGTTGTGCTTGACAAAGTCGGCTATCCGTGGGGAGGTTATCAGTGCGAGTGGTTTTGCTTCTATCCACTTGGTGAAGTACTCGACCGCTACGACCAAGAAGCGCAGGTTTGCTCTTGCTGTCGGGAAGGGGCCTAGTATGTCTATTCCCCACACATCGAAAGGCCAGGAACTTGCAATGGTGTTCAGAGAGGCGGGAGGCCTTCTTGAGACACGAGAATGGTATTGGCATCGCTCACATCGTCGCACGACGTCGATCATATCTTTTCTCATGGTTGGCCAGAAATAGCCCTCCCTTTCGATGCGCTTGTCAATGGTGTAAGGGCCTTGATGGCTGCCACATATACCACCATGTACCTCATCAATCAGTTTTCTGCCTTGCGATTCGCTGATGCAAACGAGCCAGGGCTTACGATATCCCTTTTTCAATAATTCCCCCTCCAAGATGGTAAACTCGGGTGCCCATCTCTTAATTCTTCGCGCAGCAAGTTTGTCCGTTGGCAACTGTCCTGTGGTTAGATAGTCCCAGATGGGAGTGTACCATTCAAGCTGGGCGCTGATTGGCAAGACTTTGGGTTCCGTCGTTGCAATGCAAGCTTCGGGTATTTCCATGATGGTAATAGGTGTCTCGCTGCTCATGTCCGATCCCTTTGCTAGCTTGGACAATGCGTCTGCGGTTTCATTCATTCCCCGCGGGACATGCTCGATCATAGCTTCTTCAAAAGTTGCTAAGACCTCTTTGGCCTTCTCTAAGTACTTCGCCAAGGTCGGGTCGTGTACCTCATATTGCCCATTGATCTGGTGTACCACGAGCTGGGAGTCCATGTACACCCTGA
This sequence comes from Rhynchospora pubera, assembly GCA_028095005.1. Classification (NCBI taxonomy): domain Eukaryota; kingdom Viridiplantae; phylum Streptophyta; class Magnoliopsida; order Poales; family Cyperaceae; genus Rhynchospora; species Rhynchospora pubera. The sequence goes on from CM051462.1 coordinate 76,790,558, forward strand.
CTTTAGTCGCACCAACTGCCTCTACCAGCCGCAGACCCGCAATCAATGCTTCGTACTCGACCATATTGTTAGTGACAGGGAAGGTTATGTGAATGGCGTAATAAAAGATTTCTCCTTTGGGTCCTTTGATCTGTACTCCGAGGCCCGACCCCCGTTCAGAGGCGACGCCATCGACATGAACATGCCACAAAGCCTCCTGATCCCTTTTTTCTGTCCTTCCTGTACTTTCCACCACAAAGTCTGCCAGCACTTGTCCCTTGTATGCTGCTTTAGGCAAAAAGGAAATGTCGAATTCTGATAACTCCACTGCCCATTTTAAAAGTCGTCCCGATACATCAAGATTACCTAAAGCCTTTCTCAAGGGAAGATCGCTGATCACTTTAATCGGGTGCGCCTGGAAGTAGGGGCGCAGTTTCCTGGCTGCGACAAGTACGGCAAAAGCGCCCTTTTCGACTGTTGAGTATCTTTCTTCGGCATCGCGCAGTACCTTGGACACGAAGTATACAGGCTTTTGCACTCCGTCTTCCTCTCGAATCAAGGCCGCACTAACTGCGACCGCTGAAGCGCTGACATATAGATATAAAGTTTCTCCCTTGGTTGGCCTGCTGATTATTGGTGGACTGGATAGGTAAGTCTTGATCTGCTCGAATGCCTCCTGGCATTGCGGGGTCCATTCAAATTTTTTGGCCTTCTTGATAGTCTGAAAGAAAGGTTTGCAAACCTCTCCCGAACGTGCTATGAATCTATTCAACGCGGCTATCCGCCCTGTAAGTTCTTGCACTTCTTTCACAGTTCTGGGAGCTTCCATGTCGATGATAGCTCGGCACTTGCTGGGATGCACCTCAATGCCTCGTTCAGACACAATGTAACCTAAAAATTTTCCACTAGACAAGCAAAAGAAACTCTTCTTTGGATTGAGGCGCATGCCGACATCCCTCATTCTTTGAAATATCATGTTGAGATGCTGCACATGCTCTTCGCCAGTACAACTCTTAACGACCATGTCATCGATGTATGCCTCGATGATTCCTCCCAATTCGGTTTTAAAAACCTTGTTCACCATTTGCTGATACTCAGCTCCTGCATTCTTGAGACCGAATGGCATAACTTTATAGCAAAATAATCCTTGCTCAGTTATGAAACTTGTTTTCTCTTCATCATCGGGGTGCATATGTATCTGATTATACCCGGAATAAGCATCCATGAAGCTGAGGTATTTGAAGCCTGCGGTAGAATCGACCATGGCATCGATGCTTGGTAATGGGAAGGGCTTTTTGGGGCATGCCCTATTCAAATCAGTGTAATCGATACACATGCGCCATTTTCCATTGGATTTGCGCACCAAGACGGGATTTGCCAACCACCGGGGGTACTCCACTTCCCTTATGGCCCCTGCCTTAAGTAATCGATCCACCTCGTCTTGTACAGCCTTCCTCCTTTCCAGGCCTAACTTGCGCTTTCTTTGCTGAACTGGACGTGCTTCTTCATAAGTATCAATGCGATGCTCTGCGATGGCCCTGTTGATACCTGGCATCGTGTCGTCCTCGTTGGCAAAAATGTCTTTATTGGCAATCAAACACTCTCTTACCATGTTTCGGTCTGTTGCAGGTAAAAAGGTGCCAAGTTGAGTTACTTGTCCGTCTCGTAACACGACTGGTTCCGTATCTTCCATGGCTTCTGTTGACGGGGTCTTTGGCGGTTCTGTGCTGAGTGCGCCTAGGCTGGCCACGAATTGGCGGTGTTTTCTAGATCGCTCGATGTGAGCAATCTGGGGTGCCATTGTAATTCGGTAGCATTCCTTGGCCATTTGTTGTTCTCCTCTCACTACACCCACTCCTTGTGGGGTTGGGAATTTAATCATCAGGTGCGGGGTGGATACGACTGCTCCGATGCTGTTAAGGGAAGTGCGCCCCAAAATGACATTGTAGGCGGATGGGGCGTCCACCACGATGAAGCGGACGTTAGAGACCACCGTTCGGGGTGCGTCCCCGAACGAGACGTCCAAATCGATGGTCCCCAAAGGCTTCAACTTGTCACCCGTAAAACCGACAAGTGATGTCGTCATCGGCTGCAAGGGATACTTTCCAAGGCCCATTCTTTTGAGAGCATCAAAGTACATCACATCGGCGGAACTGCCTATATCAACGAGGATTCGCTTTACCCGAATACCGTTAATTCGGAGCATTAAAACGATGGCATCGTCGTGAGGCAGCTGAACACCATCATAATCATGCGGACCAAATGAGATGACCTGGGTAGATTCTGATCTATGCTCGATTTGGAAGACGTGAAAAGGTTGCTGCCTCCGGGGATTATCAGTTGCTTTACCCTCGATGAACATTACTGGTGGAGGGGACATGCGTTGCTGTCTGTCAGATGCGGTTGTTTGGGGCCGTGGGTTACTGGGATGCTCAGTGCGACGATCGTCTGCATTGGTCCCCGATTCATGAAAGTGTTGCATCTTCCTTTTGCCCTTGTCGTCCTTTGCCAAAAAATGTTCAAGGATGTTTGTCTGGCGCACTAACCTTTCAATTTCATCCTTGAGCTTAAGGCAGTCCTTGGTACGGTGTCCGCTACTGCCGTGATACTCACAATAGCTATTCCTGTCGAAAACTTCGGTTCTGGTAATGGGTGGTGCCCTTCTCATCTCCTTGTTATGCTTGATTTTATCATACATACGATCCTGAGGCTCTGTTGTGACATGGTACATTTTATAATATGGTGTATTGTCCTCCGCAGAGTTAGCGCGACGGCCACGGTTTCGTCTGGAAGGCTTAGCATCTCGTCGTCGAGGACGTGGGGAACGACTGCGCTGACGATCTCGAGGTGAACTTGGGCGCTGTGGCTTTCTTGGGGATATGCTTTGTCTGTTATTTGGTGCAGCAAATGTGTTGTGACGATAACCTTGGATGGCCGCGATGTGCTCTTCTGCGCGAATAAGGTGTTCAGCCCGTTCCCTAAATGCAGCGAAGTCAGAAAACTTTTCCGTCATTGCTGCCCACTGGACAGGTCCTTCCAGTAACCCGCGCTGCACAGCTAACAGCGCCATGTCTTCCCGATAATCTCCGCACTTATTGGCTTCGATGGAAAATCGATCGAGATAATCTCGGGTGTGCTCAGAGGGGTGTTGTCGAATACCCATGAGGTCCATGCATGTTTTGGGAGGTGCTCGAACACTAGCAAATCTTTTAAGGAACTTGGTGGTAAGGTCTCTGTAGCTGGACACCGAACCGGGAGGTAGTTGTGCATACCACTCCCATGCGATTCCCTCTAGTCTTGTAGGGAAAACAAGACACATGGTTCGTTCAGATGCCCCGGTGATGAGCATAGACTCCCGGAAGGTGTTAACAAAGGCTCGAGCATCGTGAGCTGGATAAGCGGGGTACTTGTCAAGGCTGGCAAAATCCTTAAGACGAAGGGCCTTTCCTTTGTATAAGTGTCTAGCCAAGGCTCCGCGAGGAGGTGAAAGACTGTCATGCCGCTTCAAGGGGATTTTACGCAAGCGTTGGGTACGCAGTCTGGACCGTCCGTCACTAGTGTCGCTTGTTTGAGAAAAACTTGAAGATGAGGATCTTGTTGAAGTGCTGTAGCGTCCGCGACGTTTCTTTAAAGGCGGCTGGCGGGAAGATAGCTCACTCGAACTATGAGTGTCGTACTCGGAGGATGGTGATCGCTTCCTGGACCGTCGAGAACGGGATTTGGAGCGACCTCTTGTATGAGAGCGGGAAAGATTAGGAACGTTAGTGTATTGGGAACGCCTGTGAGACGGCTGCGGTCTGTAGTCTTCGCTGTGTACAGCTAGTTCCTCTCTGTTTGACAGTCGGGTGTATGTTTGATTGGATGGTTGGGTTGGAACCCCTGACTGATTGGCTGGGAATATGGGGTGTTGATAGGGATATTGCTGAGGGGGAGGTGGGATGATAACTGGAGGTTGGTACGGTGGATCGCGGGGAGCCTGGAACTGCTGAGGAAGGGGCGGTTGCGGTTGATGGTTGTGGCTGCTGTGGACGGAGGAGGGTGTAAGGGAAGGCATTGTAGAAGGGAGGACATGTGGTGGTGGTTGATAATTGCGCATGTCGTGTAAAGCAGCATTGGTGATGGTAGGGGGGTTGTGTCTTGGGGCTAAGGAAATGCTAACAGATTGATCGGAAGTTTGCTCCGTTCCTGGAGTTGGGGGTTGTGGGGTCGTTGCTGGAGTGTTGAAGGTTGCAGTTCTAGTTGCCATGGTTTTTGTGGATGGTGTACTAAAGTCTAACTTTCTTGGACTAATATTCCTACTCCCTTTCATGCGAATTGGAGCTCAAACAATAAGAAAAAGGTCGTATTTCTCGATTGTTAGGATGAGCTCTTGTAATTTACGGTGGGCGCCAGTTGATAACCCCTAATCTAGCTCGTAGGTTTCAACAAAGAGTTTCAATCAAGAAGAGTAAGAATTTAGATTAATATATGGATCTTTTTGTTTACAGAATGTCTAACCCCCCTTCCCTATGGAGAGGGGTTCCTATTTATAACTATTTGGTGGTCCCTCATCACACTGGATCTTCTGTGGCCTCATCGTGTTCTCATCCTCATTACTTGACTGCGGCATGAAGATCGTCATGGCCTCCCTCAATCTCGACACGTTCCTTTCTCGCCTGTGGCCAACGTTCATCCGGACGAGGTTAAGTGCGAGGTTGAGTCGAGGCGTCCCGAACGGTTATTGCCTAAAGGTCACAGAATATCCCGCGGCCGTTATGGAAAGGACATCCGTGGTCAGAAACCGTTTCCTCTAGGGGACCCACTGGTGAGAGCTCCCTCTAACGGTTTCTGACCCCCCTTCCAAGCGCAGCGATCTCGGGCCCGCCTTCATCATAACGACTCGTGGACTCCTTTCTCGGAAAAGGGGGCCTTACAAGGCTTTTCGTAACTATTAGGCCCATATTCTAATCTGACTATATCAAAAACGAATTTAATGTATTTCAGCATTATATGTGTATAACCAGTGGGATATATTAGTGAAAATCATATTTATTTATGTTTATGTTTATATTAATGAATTGGTATACATTATTGACAAATATTTACCACTCATTAATGATAAAGATATTACTGTTGTCAAATTGGTGAGCTGTTGTTAATAGTTTGTGCAAGGCCTGAGGGCATTAAATAAAATAATTTACTGCATAATTAAAGCAATAGATTATTTTTGTATGTTACTGTTTGTTCTATATATATGGTATGTGGGAAAAGTTTTCTGTACCTTTCAAATTGAGCACTTGTTATCAATATTATCTATTATCAATTATCACAGGTATAGGCAGTGATGTTTCTATGATGCAAAAAATTCTATTCAAAATTATGATGGTTGTGCTAATTTACCTGTTTATTTTTTTTATGTATAGGTGACAACGTCTATCATGCCGTTGATACCAAAATAGGCAACATATGGGGGAAGAATTTTGTACTTGCCGACAGAGAGGTATATTCAATAGCTATATAGTTTGTTTGTCCACCTGTTTCTTTCAATGCAATGTGTTATTTAATTGTATTCTATCAAATTTAATTTTGTAATTTTTGAAATTAGGGAGGTGCAATTTAGGGGATCGTCCCTGTTAATATCTATCGGCGTATCAAAGGTGTTTTTAAGGAAGGATATGTCTGTGAGATCGGAAGGTTCACGGTCGAACACATAAGAGAGAATGATTTCTTGACAGCACCTCATGAATTTACACTAACATTGTCAAGGCAAACGCGCATAAAGCAGCTGTCCTCCAAATCGGCTGATATGCCTTTATATTTCTTTGGGTTAAAACCATTGGAAGACATTGGAACGAAAATAACTAATGACAAGGAACCAATAGGTATGAATATATAATGTCACACCCCAAACCAAGCCGCAATCTGGGGAGGACAGCCCCGCCACGTATGCACAATCTGCTGCGCACACGTAAGGCTATAAAACAGTGTCACAGATACAAATATCACAAGTAATATCACATAATAATGGCATTGTTTGTACATACAACAAAAGACTGGTAAAATATACATATATCAAAATCTCCAGTCATCATACAAACAAACACAAGTAATAATGCACAGCGGATAAATACTATTCCAGCTCGGCTTGGTCTTCTGGCAAGAACTCCTTTGCTAAGTCCGCCAAACCTGAACCTACACCACAAGCATGTGGGCTGAGTATACGAATACTCAGTGTGGTAAAAGAGTGGGCCTACAGTCTTGGTTATCTCTAGCTAGAACTTAAACCATACTTTTAAATCTGTCACTTTTAAGATCCTCAAATGCAATAGCTATGTGTGATTTTATGTGTTACTGCAATCAACTACATCTACATGGCAAAGAAGAATATCTGGAGATATATTAGTAATAATACAATATAATACGAGATGTATAGAAATCCCATCACTCAACAAAAGAATTATAGTTTCATAAATAATAGTCGTAAATTGGAACTTCCAGAGCGATTGCCGTATAAGCTGGAACATCCAGAGCCCATCGCCGAAAATAAGCTGGAAAATTCCTAAATTAAATTGTCCTTACAATTACCCAAATAATAATAATAACCGTGCCTAAGATAGATCAACCCTAAGAATAGCTCGACGAAAAACAGCTCCTGACCCCACATCCCGGCCAAAGGATGTGGAACAGAAAACACGGTACCGGTAACTGCAGAGAGGAGATCGAGAGGCAGTCTAGCAAAGGATGGCACATATCTAATATCTCAAGTCACACAATCGAAAATATAATAACAACTGAAAATAAAATAAAATAACCATGCGACCGCAAAGCCGCCTGAAGGTCGGCCTGCAGAGTGGTCATAAAATATGCCACTCGGTCTCGCTATCCTGAACCACACCATATGTTGATAAATGAGCACATTATATCTAGATGCAACCAAACATCTACATGTAGTAATAAAACTAATCTTCAATTAATGCCATGCATTTAAGAATTATTGCAACGTTTATGATATGCACACATTTAATTATTGATCTAATTCTAAACTAAAGAATAAACAAAACTTAAGGCATCCACAAGTCATAAAAAGACAGCCACACCTGGAAAAGTCTAAGACTGAGAGACTACTCCTCGGGATGGTCAACGAAGTCCTGGCTAGCTCCTGCAGTCTCGTGCTCAGGGTAGAAGTCGTCTACCGGTCCAGAGAAGTCTTGCGGTGCACCTGGCGAACGAAACTCACACGTTAAAATCTATCCTAACGATCTATCCCATTCTGGTTATCGGTGTACAAAACCATACTTAGAAACTAGACATTTACAAAGGGATTCAGATTAGGATTTAAGATAAGTTGGACTAAAGATTTCTGACAAGGAATTCTGTTTTAAAATATATTATTAATCAAGAAGAAGTATTTTATAAAATTTTGACGGAGTTCTATATAGAAAATAGTGCGAAGGAAGTCGTTCTGACGTGTTCCTACAGTCCATTCTACGCGTTACAGACGTAGATAGAAACTTACGAAATCCTTTAACAATTTAAATTGTGGATTAACACTTTTAATCAATTGATAAATGAAACTCAAGAAGTATACAAATAAAATGTAAATAAATGAAACTCAAATGTCATTAGAAATAAATTAGCTATAATTATATTAAGTAGAGAATAAATAAATCTACAAATGATAATTAATTACTGTGTTTAATGTTTTAACGTGTTGGTGTTTTAATGTGTTTGGGATCATACGAGTCCAGATAGTTGTTTCCATTGTATCTGTATTTTCAGAATTATTTCTGGACTATTTAAAATCCTATTCCATCTTCAAGTTTACGTAATAATCCGATTTTTAATTTAGGCAATTCTTTTTAATTCGGGCCTCAACCTTTCCTCGGTCCACTAAGCTAATATCGACTAGTATATCATTTTCTCACTTTTAAGCCAATCATTTTAGTTAACTTAATTACTTCTTTAATTAATCCTGCATTTTTAACTCTGGACCTGGCCCAGTCCAGAAATTTAAGTTCTAAAGTCCAACAGAGGAGAAATGGGCCCAACCATAGAGCCCACAAGGAACAGAGAAAGGCCCAGCCGTTAAGGCAGAGCCCAACACACAACACACCAGGCCTCAACAGGCCGAACGAATCGCGCAGGGCCCAAGAACAATGCCCAGGCGACAGGAGAAAGAGGATCCGGGTTCGGGGATCAAATCCGAACCCAAACAAAGAACAGACCCGACCCAACCACGAGTCAGATCCGACCCGACAGTTCAACCATTTTACAAACAAGTCCTCGGATCTAGTTTATTTACTTTAGAATTTCATTTAAGTCCTTAATAACAGTTTTATTTATAAACTAGTCCAAATCCAGTTCAAAGATTTTTATAGAATAGTCCCTGACACTAGAAACTAACACAAACGAGTCCCTGGACTCATACCAGAATGCAAAAGAGAGGCATATGGCTGGTACCAAGCCTGTACCAGCTTGATAACCAAGCCGAGAGCAACATTCAACACAAACCAACCATCACAGATTCAAATAGAGGCAAGTAACGCCCCAAAACTCAATGCATGGCCTCAGCCAGCACATAAACAGATCACAAGAGATTTAATCACAGTCCATCTAGTCCTAAACAGTTCAATCGAATTATACGACAAACACTAGCAAGAACAGACCCAACAGAGGCAATGCACACTCAATCCATACTCAACCGAGTTAACAAAGAAGCAAGCAGTTCAATAGGCAAGGCAACAATTCAAATTTTCGTGCATGCCTCACACAATCACATCATACAGTGAAAGAAAAGAGAGAGTAAAGAGGGGTTACAAACCGAGGTAGCTCAGCAAAGAGAGGAATGAGGAGGAAGGGATTGAGGCTCATCTACTGCCATCGAGCCACCCCCCAGCAATAGCCATCAATCGTCATCGTCATTGTTGGTCAGCACAGCCACGGGAGAGAGACAGAGAGAGAGACAAATTAAGTGACTGACTTGAGAGGGTTGGAGAGTGGGTGAGTGAGAGAAGTCAAGGACAGTGAGGTCGAGATGGATTTCAGTGGGTCTCGAGTGGAGGAGAGGAGATAGAGACAGTGAGGAGTGAGTGTCGGCTAGGGTTTGGGAGTGAGGGAAGGATTCAGCCCACTTAAAAGGCGAAAGAGAGAGAAGAGGGTGGGGTTTTCGGTTGGTGTCGTGTGATTCGTCGAACCCAGCGGCAGAGGAAGGGGGTCCAGTGGGGTTCGATCGGATTGGAGAAGAAGAGGAGGAGGGAGGGGCCCTGATGATTTATCGAGAGGTGAGAGGGGAGTGGGAAAGGGAAGAGAGGGGATGGGGTCGCGCCTTCATTGGCCAGGGGAGAGAGGGAGGAGGTAGGGTCTGTGGGTTCCACCCTTGGCGGCAGAGGAGGGGCGAGTGGGGGCGACAACTTCTGTCGGAGAAAAGAGAGAGGAGAAAGAGAAGAAGAGAAAAAGGAGAGAAGAGAGGAAAAGATCGGACGGCTCAGAAAATCCAGAGAAAAACCACCTGATCAAACGGTCCAGATTGTGGGAAAACAAATGGAAATTGATTTTCTGAATTAATTGATCAGTGAACTTAGCTTTTAATCTAATTTTAATCCACATAAATTCCATGAATCTGATATTTGAACCTTTGTTAATTAAATTTATTTGTTTGCTTGAAGTTTATTTTAATATTAACATTGAATTTTCATTTTCAAATTATTTTGTATTATAAATTCTGAAAATTCTTTTGAAATTTTAATTTGTTCGTCAATTTATACTATTTTTAATCTAATTATAAATTATCAGTCATTAACAGATATTTTTAAATTAAATTTTATTTTTAATTTTTGTGGGTTTTTACAGCCTACCCCCCTTAAAAGACGTTTCGTCCTCGAAACGAAAAACGAACCTGAAGAGTCGGGATGACACGTGCACTGGCAACAAGTCCTAGTTGCAGGGTGCTCCTGGCCAACTGTCGCATGCAAACGAGCGGTGTCCTGTCGTGCCTGACCGCCTGGTTGTTGACGTCCTTGATTGCTTCCTTGACCACGTCTTGGGTCCACTTGACCTTGACCAACTATTCCTCCGTCAACTGGCTGATTTGCTTGACCTGTCCTTCTGAAATCTGAATTACCAGAAGGTCGGGTTTGCATGAGAGGACAATCAGCCACCCGATGATCTGGTGAATCACACCAGTAACACCTGCCATAGTGACGAAAACATGGACCGGGGTAAGACCTCTGACAAGGCTTGCACTAGATACGTTTCTTTTGAGTACCATTAGTGCCCAGAGGATGCTGTGAAGTCACATTTCCTTGTTGCCTAACCACTTGGGGTGCAAACTTACGAGCACTGCCCCCATCTGAGATTTGTCTCGCTTCTCTTGCTTTTTCATGAGACATGAGCAAGCTTTCCTGAAAAATGGCCTTATCCATCAGATACTCGATAGACGTGCCATGATAGATATCCATCACACTAGCTAGCTTCGAGCTCAAGCCACGGATGAATCTACACCGTTTTCTATGGGGGTCAGCTACCAAGTCAGGGGCATAACGAGACAGGCGAATAAAGGTCTCACCATATTGTTGCACAGTCATGTTGCCCTGAACCAAGGTCTCAAACTGGCGTCTCAGTTCTTCCTGTTGAGTCTCGCCCAAGAAACGGGCACGGAACGCTTCTTCAAACCACTGCCATGGAATATTAGGCTCATCGCCATTGTACTGTGGCCTTTGAGAGGTCCACCAGTGTCTAGCATCAAGGTCAAAGAGTGTGGCAGCTATCTCCGTCCAATAATCGACTGGGGTGCGAGCAAGGCGGAAGTTATCCTGAACTGCCAAGAGCCATTCTTCAGCAGCGGCAAAGTCACATTTTCCATCAAATCGGGGAGTATTTTCTCTTTGGAACTCCCTACGGGCCACCACAAACGGGTCCACTTGAGGTCTTTCAGGCACTTGAGCAGCAATCTGAGCCAAGTTGGTCATGAGCTGCTGAGCATAAGCTGCCGGATCCATTGCTGGAACAGGATCCGCAGGAGGGACGGGTTGTTGCTGAGGTTGGGCACCATCCTGCCTACCAACAGGGGGCCTACCACGTCCGCGACCTTGCCTAGTGTTCATAGCCAACTTGAAAGCAGAAAAAAAAGACAGTAAGTTAGAAACAGTCTACACAGAACAACCTAGAAGGAAAGTTAAAGACTAAGGTTAGGTTAGCTAAGTCTGACAAGTTGGTTCTAAAGCCGGAATATTTGTGATTTTAACTCTTGCTCTGATACCACCGAAGGATGTCACACCCCAAACCAAGCCGCAATCTGGGGAGGACAGCCCGGCACGTATGCACAATCTGCTGCGCACACGTAAGGCTATAAAACAGTGTCACAGATACAAATATCACAAGTAATATCACATAATAATGGCATTGTTTGTACATACAACAAAAGACTGGTAAAATATACATATTTCAAAATCTCCAGTCATCATACAAACAAACACAAGTAATAATGCACAGCGGATAAATACTATTCCAGCTCGGCTTGGTCTTCTGGCAAGAACTCCTTTGCTAAGTCCGCCAAACCTGAACCTACACCACAAGCATGTGGGCTGAGTATACGAATACTCAGTGTGGTAAAAGAGTGGGCCTACAGTCTTGGTTATCTCTAGCTAGAACTTAAACCATACTTTTAAATCTGTCACTTTTAAGATCCTCAAATGCAATAGCTATGTGTGATTTTATGTGTTACTGCAATCAACTACATCTACATGGCAAAGAAGAATATCTGGAGATATATTAGTAATAATACAATATAATACGAGATGTATAGAAATCCCATCACTCAACAAAAGAATTATAGTTTCATAAATAATAGTCGTAAATTGGAACTTCCAGAGCGATTGCCGTATAAGCTGGAACATCCAGAGCCCATCGCCGAAAATAAGCTGGAAAATTCCTAAATTAAATTGTCCTTACAATTACCCAAATAATAATAATAACCGTGCCTAAGATAGATCAACCCTAAGAATAGCTCGACGAAAAACAGCTCCTGACCCCACATCCCGGCCAAAGGATGTGGAACAGAAAACACGGTACCGGTAACTGCAGAGAGGAGATCGAGAGGCAGTCTAGCAAAGGATGGCACATATCTAATATCTCAAGTCACACAATCGAAAATATAATAACAACTGAAAATAAAATAAAATAACCATGCGACCGCAAAGCCGCCTGAAGGTCGGCCTGCAGAGTGGTCATAAAATATGCCACTCGGTCTCGCTATCCTGAACCACACCATATGTTGATAAATGAGCACATTATATCTAGATGCAACCAAACATCTACATGTAGTAATAAAACTAATCTTCAATTAATGCCATGCATTTAAGAATTATTGCAACGTTTATGATATGCACACATTTAATTATTGATCTAATTCTAAACTAAAGAATAAACAAAACTTAAGGCATCCACAAGTCATAAAAAGACAGCCACACCTGGAAAAGTCTAAGACTGAGAGACTACTCCTCGGGATGGTCAACGAAGTCCTGGTTAGCTCCTGCAGTCTCGTGCTCAGGGTAGAAAGTCGTCTACCGGTCCAGAGAAGTCTTGCGGTGCACCTGGCGAACGAAACTCACACGTTAAAATCTATCCTAACGATCTATCCCATTCTGGTTATCGGTGTACAAAACCATACTTAGAAACTAGACATTTACAAAGGGATTCAGATTAGGATTTAATATAAGTTGGACTAAAGATTTCTGACAAGGAATTCTGTTTTAAAATATATTATTAATCAAGAAGAAGTATTTTATAAAATTTTGACGGAGTTCCATATAGAAAATAGTGCGAAGGAAGTCGTTCTGACGTGTTCCTACAGTCCATTCTACGCGTTACAGACGTAGATAGAAACTTACGAAATCCTTTAACAATTTAAATTGTGGATTAACACTTTTAATCAATTGATAAATGAAACTCAAGAAGTATACAAATAAAATGTAAATAAATGAAACTCAAATGTCATTAGAAATAAATTAGCTATAATTATATTAAGTAGAGAATAAATAAATCTACAAATGATAATTAATTACTGTGTTTAATGTTTTAACGTGTTGGTGTTTTAATGTGTTTGGGATCATACGAGTCCAGATAGTTGTTTCCATTGTATCTGTATTTTCAGAATTATTTCTGGACTATTTAAAATCCTATTCCATCTTCAAGTTTACGTAATAATCCGATTTTTAATTTAGGCAATTCTTTTTAATTCGGGCCTCAACCTTTCCTCGGTCCACTAAGCTAATATCGACTAGTATATCATTTTCTCACTTTTAAGCCAATCATTTTAGTTAACTTAATTACTTCTTTAATTAATCCTGCATTTTTAACTCTGGACCTGGCCCAGTCCAGAAATTTAAGTTCTAAAGTCCAACAGAGGAGAAATGGGCCCAACCATAGAGCCCACAAGGAACAGAGAAAGGCCCAGCCGTTAAGGCAGAGCCCAACACACAACACACCAGGCCTCAACAGGCCGAACGAATCGCGCAGGGCCCAAGAACAATGCCCAGGCGACAGGAGAAAGAGGATCCGGGTTCGGGGATCAAATCCGAACCCAAACAAAGAACAGACCCGACCCAACCACGAGTCAGATCCGACCCGACAGTTCAACCATTTTACAAACAAGTCCTCGGATCTAGTTTATTTACTTTAGAATTTCATTTAAGTCCTTAATAACAGTTTTATTTATAAACTAGTCCAAATCCAGTTCAAAGATTTTTATAGAATAGTCCCTGACACCAGAAACTAACACAAACGAGTCCCTGGACTCATACCAGAATGCAAAAGAGAGGCATATGGCTGGTACCAAGCCTGTACCAGCTTGATAACCAAGCCGAGAGCAACATTCAACACAAACCAACCATCACAGATTCAAATAGAGGCAAGTAACGCCCCAAAACTCAATGCATGGCCTCAGCCAGCACATAAACAGATCACAAGAGATTTAATCACAGTCCATCTAGTCCTAAACAGTTCAATCGAATTATACGACAAACACTAGCAAGAACAGACCCAACAGAGGCAATGCACACTCAATCCATACTCAACCGAGTTAACAAAGAAGCAAGCAGTTCAATAGGCAAGGCAACAATTCAAATTTTCGTGCATGCCTCACACAATCACATCATACAGTGAAAGAAAAGAGAGAGTAAAGAGGGGTTACAAACCGAGGTAGCTCAGCAAAGAGAGGAATGAGGAGGAAGGGATTGAGGCTCATCTACTGCCATCGAGCCACCCCCCCAGCAATAGCCATCAATCGTCATCGTCATTGTTGGTCAGCACAGCCACGGGAGAGAGACAGAGAGAGAGACAAATTAAGTGACTGACTTGAGAGGGTTGGAGAGTGGGTGAGTGAGAGAAGTCAAGGACAGTGAGGTCGAGATGGATTTCAGTGGGTCTCGAGTGGAGGAGAGGAGATAGAGACAGTGAGGAGTGAGTGTCGGCTAGGGTTTGGGAGTGAGGGAAGGATTCAGCCCACTTAAAAGGCGAAAGAGAGAGAAGAGGGTGGGGTTTTCGGTTGGTGTCGTGTGATTCGTCGAACCCAGCGGTAGAGGAAGGGGGTCCAGTGGGGTTCGATCGGATTGGAGAAGAAGAGGAGGAGGGAGGGGCCCTGATGATTTATCGAGAGGTGAGAGGGGAGTGGGAAAGGGAAGAGAGGGGATGGGGTCGCGCCTTCATTGGCCAGGGGAGAGAGGGAGGAGGTAGGGTCTGTGGGTTCCACCCTTGGCGGCAGAGGAGGGGCGAGTGGGGGCGACAACTTCTGTCGGAGAAAAGAGAGAGGAGAAAGAGAAGAAGAGAAAAAGGGGAGAAGAGAGGAAAAGATCGGACGGCTCAGAAAATCCAGAGAAAAACCACCTGATCAAACGGTCCAGATTGTGGGAAAACAAATGGAAATTGATTTTCTGAATTAATTGATCAGTGAACTTAGCTTTTAATCTAATTTTAATCCACATAAATTCCATGAATCTGATATTTGAACCTTTGTTAATTAAATTTATTTGTTTGCTTGAAGTTTATTTTAATATTAACATTGAATTTTCATTTTCAAATTATTTTGTATTATAAATTCTGAAAATTCTTTTGAAATTTTAATTTGTTCGTCAATTTATACTATTTTTAATCTAATTATAAATTATCAGTCATTAACAGATATTTTTAAATTAAATTTTATTTTTAATTTTTGTGGGTTTTTACATATAATATTGTGGTTTACCGTAAAATATGTAACTTTTGTAGCACAAACTATTATTATTAAAGCTAATTTTCTAGCATTGTTTCTCTCTAATAATTTTATATTGTTAAATCTGATGTGCAAATTTTTGTAGAAAATTAGTTACGAAAGTTACATTATATTAAAGGTGAGAAGAAACGTAGATGGAGGAGAGGCGATGAAGAAACCTAGAGCCGGCGGCTAGAGGCGTGGGATGAAAAGAAATAATAATATTGTTTGTATGGTTCATTAATATTGCTTTTCACTACTACGCACATTTTAATTATTAATTATAAATCCATATTTAATATTTATAAATCACTGCGATACTTTAGTATTACTTAATGACCACCAACTGTAGTTTCGGCAATTTTTTTTATATTACTTTTAAATTTCATGACACAATTTTTTTTACTCCATTCTTCATTGCGGCATTTTTAATTTTTAGTCTCCATTGTTATAATTATCAATCTTAATCGGTCCTCTACCGTTACACTGTCGTTATATATATATTATATATATATTTCCTATATATTTTTATTTATAAATATATTCATTTCTTTCTTTATCATGACATATCATGACATATCTTTATTTACTCCAAACGCATTTAGTTACATTTATGATTTTCTATCATGCTGATGATATTCATTGTAGTGAAATTGTACCGTTACATTACTCAATTATAATTAATTTATAATTAATAATTATAATTGCCTTTCATTTCTAAATCTTTCATGTTGCCTTTAGCTTCGCCATATCTGTCACCAATCTTCTATTGTCTAACTTATACATTTCCGTTTTAATATTAATACTTATAATAATAATTAGCAATTATAAGTATATAAATTGTTCCATTACATTACTCACTTTTAATTAATAATTATAATTGCCTTTAATTTCTAAATCTATCATGTTGGCTTTAACTTCGCCCCATCTATTGTCTAAGTTAATAACAATTCCGTTTTAAAAGAAAATTGTGTCATGAAATTTAAAAGTAATATTAATAACCTTTATGTAGGCCGGCTATTTCCATTCTGAAATATTTCAATTCTTATTTATATATAAACTATTTCATACATTTTTTTATTATTTTTTAATATAAACTATTTCATACATAATACTCATTTCGATAATGTGTTCTACATCCGCTATGTTTATTTGCATTTACATTGATCTTATCTTCTTTATTGATCTATTGCGTTTACAATACATTGATGCTCTCCTTCAAAGGTACTCACATTTCCTCCTTATTACCCATGTTACATTTTATTGCAATTCTCTTACTTTTTTTCTACACAACACGATTGCAGGCCTAATAATCTTTCACTTCTTCCTCCATACAATAAGATTTTAGTGATTACAACTAACATTGAAATCAAAGGCTGTGGCTATTTTAGAGACAACGAAGATAACTTGGAATAAATCTTTTTCCCTTTCGTTTTTTTTTCTTCATTTTAACCGTTTACATTTTATTTTCCATAATTTATTTATTTCCATAATATGGCTTCCTCCTAAATGATTATATTAACACGTATATTAACAACATAGCATATTTTTCGTTCAATTCATTTGTTATCTATACCGCTTATTTTTAAAATTATTCAATGTCCCTACTTTCACATCTTATAAGATATATCGTGGCCTATACAAAAAATATTATTTTCTTTACTACTATAATATATTTACACACACTAATATTTGAAAAATTATCATTTTTTACATAATTTTATTATATTTCATTTATTCATATATCGAGCGAAGCTCGATTTCCCCACCTAGTTAAAAATAAAGCACTTTGGAACCTAATGCTATGCTTCATGATTGAAACAGTTCCTTTACAGTTATTCTTTATCCATCAGTCTATATCGATCGCCAATAAAGAAGAAAACAAAATTTTATGCAGCTGATACTCAATTATTGAAGTTAATGCAAATTTATTGTGTTTAGCAATTATTGCCTTGGCATTAACTGAAATTAGAGTCCTGTACCTGTAAATCCTTGAGATTACCAACAAATTCTCAAGGTACTAAGAAATGCCCGCAGGAAATGTCAGCCTATGCCACACATCACTGGCTGCTAGTGCTTGTACCAGTTTTTAAAAGGGCTTTAAGAAATGAATGGTCAGTTGCTAATAGATCATCTGGAGAATATTATCTCTAATTTTTAAGCTACTATTTCTGTCACTACTCTGTGCATATGATTTATTTGTAGAAATGCCCCAGTAAGATTTTTCTGATTTACTATTTTCCTTTTGTTTCGTTAGCCACTTGCTAACATTTCCATAAGTACGTACTTATTTGAGTTATTTCATTTTAGTTATACAAAAGATAAAGGCATGACCCTAGTTTTTTTTTTTCAAAAAGAAAAGAAGAATTTTTTTTTTTTCAGATTTTATCTTTGTATCTATTTCGCTGTTTTGCGACTCCTCTATGTACAAATATAAATCCAACCATATAAGGGATTAAATGCACAGCACATGCCAAACGAGTCGTGCTATTCATTGGCTCGTTGCTGTTCTGTACTTCTGTACCGCACACGTTTCATGTCATGGTAGAGTGTTTCAGGCAATTCCGTATTTCTTTTACAACTGAAAGGGACAAAATTTAAAGTAACTGAGGGACGTGAGACAAAATTATTAAAACGTTGATTTAATTGACTTTACGAATTAGATAAGTAAAAATGTAAAATGACTCACAACATGTCAAATAGAAGTCTGTTGTATATATGACAGGCTCACGGCAGCATGTCGAATTAATCTGTTGGTAATTGGTGATAAGATTATAGTATAGGCGCAAACAACTTAAACACGTCAAACTATGTCTGTTATAAATTTATTATTGACTTTGTTATCACGATTCAAGATTCAACCTGATCCATTTTGTGTGCAAAACCATATAATGGCGAGCAATCGATCTGCAGGTCAGTATCATTTCGTCTAACATCAGACACCACAATAACTTGCACTGTTCCGCATCTCTGTTTTCTGGCGCAATAAAATTATATGAATTATTCTTGTAAGCTGATTGTCGATCAGTACCGGATCAATTAGCACTTTGAGTTGGCTGATTTGTAGCGCATAGTTGCGGTCAAAAAAAAAAATATATATATATATATATATATATATATATATATATATATATATATATATATATATATATTCAAATATGACGGTACAGAACAAATTTTAATTTAGTAACATGGAAATTAGAGGTGACATAAACAAAAATTATATATGCAAAATTTTCCAAATTATCTAAGTTCGAAGATATTGTCTACTAATTTTTCCGAGATTTTGAAACTTCTGTCTGTCTATGACTATGAGCTTATTTGATGATATTTAATTTTCCTTATTAAAATTAACGTACAATTTCTTCTCATTAGCTCCTTTTGGGTAACAACATTCGTCAATGAACCATTTTTCTCTTTTTACATTTATTGTGCAATTCGGTTTACGAGGATCACAGTAAAATCATTTATTTATTGACAAGAAATTTCGACGAAATTTCCATGGAGTTTTTTTTTTTTTTGAGACCTTGACAGCAGCTGTCAAGAAGGAAATTTCCATGGAGTTGCACTCTCACCGTTAGGAATTTCACTTTTTTAAATTGCATTACCAAGCAAAGGGAAGCTGCCGACTGCTTCCAACCCCTGTACCATAGGCATTTCAACTAAAATTCAAATTTTAGTTGGACAGGTGGCAAATAAATGTTTGCATGAAGAAAACACATGAATTTCCTTATTATAGATGTAAAATTCAGTCATGCACGATGATGTTCCTGAACTTAATTTTGTTAATTGATTTTTAATGTTCGAATTTATTAAAAGCAGAAAGGCAATAAATAAAAAATGTATTTCATTTATTGAACGCCGAGAAATAAAAAATTGGAGGAAATATAAATTTTGTTAAGTATCCATCATAGAAATTTAACTTTTCTTTTTCTGTTAACTTTTAATAGATTAAATAAAAAGTGTTAAATTCAAAAGACATTGAAAGTAAAATTCAAATATCCAGATGCCTGAATATAAACATGGAAATATCTAGCTGTTAACTAAGTATGTTTGGATAGAGTGAGAATAGGGAATATGAATAGAGAAAAGCTTATTCCTTATTCCTTATTCAAATTCCTTAGTTTTGTTAGAATATGAATAAAGACCGGAATAATCCCAAATTTCTTATTCCTTCGTTGTTTGATTTTCACCCGAATAAGGAATAAGGAGCTTATTCCTTATTCCTACACTTACCAAACACACTTATTATAACAGTTTCCTTGCTACTATTGGAGCCTTACCAAGGAAATTCAAGAACAAGCTAACCTTTTGCTTAGTAATAGAATTTTTTTAAGAATTTCCACAGCGGCTCCTGCTCTTGCTAGAAAAATCTTTGAGAAATTAAATCTCATGATCAGGACACGTACCGGCGTTGGTTGAATATTTGCCTCTTTTTTTTTGTAGCTCCGTTTAGATGGTGTGGGAATAAGAAGAATAAAGGAAGAAGTATTGGGAAATATGTAACTTTATGAAGAGTTTAGATTGTTTATAATAAATTTACGTCTAGGAAGAAACTATTTTCTTATTCCTAGGTTCATCCAAACACAGCCTTAGTTCCTTCATTATTAATTTTTCTCTAATTATTTGTTGTCTTACCATTTCGTTATGATTGGCAGCTGCTGCCATTTTTTTTTAAAAAAAGAAACATATACTATGCTCCTATATATAATTCGATTGATTTGATTTAATCGAAATAACCACCGATCTCTTCTTGATTTAATCGAAACATATACTATGCGGTCGTGGTTTAAATTTGAAATCAGAAAATGGCGAAATTCATTTTATGCTGCTGAAAAGAATAATTAAATTAATACTGAAAAAACAATAAAACATAATTTTGTACCAATAACTGAGTAGCGTTATTAGCTTATTGATTGACCATACTAAATGGTTAGTATTTTTATTTCGGCCAAACCGTCAGCCCAGGTCTGAACCTTCTTGACTGACTTTTGGACCATTCCTTTTAATTTTGGCAATTTTAAAATTGTTTTAGTAATTTTTATTTAATTTATTTTTTTAGGATTTTTGTGTTGTCTATTTAAGATAACCGTCGTGACTTATGATAATTTAGTTATGTTTTGAGAATTGAAACTTTATCAAATATATCTGAGAATCTATGTGGTTTCTCCACCAAAAATATCTTTTTTTTTTTTTTTTACTTTTCCATTATCTCTCTATAGTTCGTGCATTAGCACTGTTCTGGGGCAATAAATTATTTGGAATTATTCTTGCAAGCTGATTGTCGATCAGTACCGGATCAATTAGCACTTTGAGCTGGCTCATTTGTAGATCATAGTTGCGGTAAAAAAATAATAATAAATAAAATACTCAAATATGACGGTATAGAACAAATTTTAATTTAGTAAAATGGAAATTAGAGGTGACATAAACAAAAATTGTTATAGGGAAAATTTTCCAAATTATCTAAGTTCGAAGATATTGTCTACTAATTATTTCGTGATTTTAAAACTGCTGTCTGTCTATGAGCTTATTTGATGATATTTAATTTGACTAATTGAAACGTACAATTTCTTCTCATTAACTCCTTTTAGGGTATCACAGTAAAATAATTTATTTATTGACAAGAAATTTCAACGAAATTTCCATGGAGTTGCACACTCACCGTTAGGAATTTCACTTTTAAATTCCATTACCACACAAACATTGGAGCCGTTTGGATGGTATGAGAATAAGGAAGGAATAAGAATTTTAGGAAGAAAATATTGGGAAGTGTGTAACTTGGGAAGAGTGGGAATATGTTATTCCGGGAATAAGATATGTTATTTGAATGGCGAGTTAGGAATAAACATATTGATATTAATTTAAATAAATTATTATTTTAATATTAAATAAATTATTAATTAAAGAGCACATAAAATTTCATTTAGTTATTAGTATTTAGCTAATTTTGTTGAAATTATGTATATATAATTGTTGGAAGATGTTATTCTTATTCCTAGGAAAAAATTATTCTTCTTCTTATTCCTAACTTGTTTAGATGTCTAGAAAGAAGTTATTATTTCTATTCCTAAGCAATCCAAACGATCCAAAAGGGAAGCTGCCGACTGCTTCCATCCCCTGTACCATAGGCTTTTCAGCTCAAATTCAAATTTAAGTGGAACACGTGGCAAATAAATATTAAATGAGGGACTGTTTGGATGGTATGAGAATAAGGAAGGAATATGAATTTTAGAAAAAAAATATTAGAAAGTGTATAATTTTGGAAAATGTGGGAAGAATGTTATTTCAGAAATAAAAAATATTATTTAGATGGTGAGTTAGGAATAAAAAAATTAATATTAATTTAAATAAATTATTAAAAATTATTATTTTAATTTTAAATAAAATATTGTTTAGATGGTTTAAATTTGAAATCAGAAAATGGCGAAATTCATTTTAGGCTGCTGGAAAGAATAATTAATTTAATACTGAAAAAAAACAATAAAACATAATTTTGTACCAATAACTGAGTAACCTTATTAGCTTATTGATTGACCATACTAAATGGTTAGAATGACACACGGCCATCCATCTATTAATCTTCCCGGCATTATAAATGAGGTTTTGATCAGCGGAGACGGTCGGAGATGAGAAAACTGAGTGACATAAGGATAGTTTGACAAATTTTTCTTTTTTTAAAATGAACATGTAATTATTATTTTTTATTTTTGAAAAAGTATTTTCGACAGTTTTTATTAAAAATAATATCATATACCAAATTTGTATAGGTTTGTAGTGATATATAATTAGTTAATCATATTTTAGGTTGCTTTATTGAAATTCGAATATTTTAATTTGGTGGAATAAATTAAATTATCTTATAAAAACAAAAAGTACTTTGAAAAAAAAAATTATTTGTTTAAAGAGTGCCGTGTGATTTAAGTGATCTATTTTTTAAAAAGGTGATTTTTACTTTAACTAGGTTCAATGCACAATGGAAAGCCTTTTCCATGTTTATACTACCCTGGTCCCTGGCGAAGGAGCGGAATGCGGCGACCTACGTTTAGACCTCTTTAATGTTAGAAACGATCTCCAAATTAAACTATCTGTTTTAATTAATTAATCGTTAAGTTTGTGGCACCAAATAAGATTTATATTCGTTAACGGTTTCATCTTTTTAATTAATTAATTGTTTAGTAAAAATAACTTTCATTAATCCTTTCATTTCAAAAGTCAATCAACACGATCGGAAAAAATAAAATTTTCCACCGTTACATTGCTAGTAATATACAAATGAAATATCACGTTAAATATCATTAATAATTCACAAAACAACTCCTAAAAATACATCATTAATTTTAATAAATTCTCGGAAAAGTACATTTGAATACCACATTAAATATTTAATTAAAATTTGTTCATTAATACTTAAGAAAATATATAAAAAATAAATAAATAATGACAAAGATGGTTAAACGAAAATAAATTAAATGAAATAAGTCAGTTTCATTAATCATTTCATTTATCTTATGAAACTAAATCGATTTTCGTTTATCAAACAAAATAAAAATAGTTTTCTTAACTGTTGGGAACCAAAGCTTGGTCTAGCGGTATAGAGCAATGCATCTCAAATGAGAGGTCGCAGGTTCAAAATATGGTTGGAGGATCTTTATAGATATTTAATTAAATTTAAAAATTAAAAATAATTTGCAAACCTGCCTACGTTCACTAACTCCGCCCCAATGTCTTTCTCCTAGCAGCTCCCTGACTCTCTATTGTTATTAACTCCAATGCTCATGTATATTTTCTTCGTATTTCTCGTAAGAGCATTAGGCTGGTATCTAAGAGATCAAGGGTTCAAGTTCCGCATGCACCTTTAATTTCAAAAAAAAAAATTAGATGGCAAAGACTCTCTTTCTTCCAAAAAAACAGTTTGAATTTTTATCAGTACTTGATACTGGTTATGGTTATTGTGTGTAAAAGTTTTCTCAGAAGGCCGAAAACAAAATATTATTTTTGTAATATCGAACATTGTGTTGCTTTATTCCTGTCGGTAACCAATAATCATCTTCTGTGTAGACGTGTAGTACTCATGAGTGGAAGTAACTTTCCTTGGTCGCTACTCGGTAACCAATAATCAACATTGTGTTGCTTATAGTACTCCAAACTCACATTAGTTCGTAATTTGCGCTACAAAAACCAAAAGTTGGATTCAGCTAAAAATCTCAAAATACATCTCAGTCTGATTAAATCTTTCTCGGTTTTTTATTTTTTCCCCATTCGAAGTTCTCCAAGCTTGCGACATCCACTTGTTTTCATTCCCCTTGTTTCCTGAAGAGAACTGTGTTCTCATGTGATTCTTCTTACCAAAAAAAAAAAAAAAAACTTTTTTTGTTATTTCTTTCATTCCTCTTTCCATCAAGAAGAAAAAGTAAAGAACTTGTTTCTTACTACCAAAAGGGAAAATATAATTCTTTTCTCTGTTTCTTCTTCATCAATCCTACCAAGAGAAAATGTAAAACTCTCTCTTACTTCTATCATACCCTTCGTCTAATTTCAGATTCCATTTTATTTTGATGCTTCATAACCTATGGAACAAGTGAAGACATTTTTTGAATGGACGGCAGCAGTACCTTCAGTGTATCAATCTCTTGTTGAGGCATTTGGGTCAAATTCGGAATTGAGCAAAAGCATTTCAGGACTTGAGGCCACACTGATTGTCGCATCACAGCTAATTGAGAGATCAGAGTGCTGGTGCTTCAGATATGATTCCATCGGGAAGCTGCTTTCCTATCTTAAAAGTGCCATTTATGAAGCAGAACTAACAATTGATGAATTCAAATCCCAGAGGAGAGTAGAAAACATTCCAGGTGAGCTTATTAATAATTTTAAGAATTGGGCCACAGGTTTCCAGAAAAACGTGATCAGTGCTCAATGCAACCTTGATCGTTTTTGTGACCAATTGGAAAAGATTTGTAACTACCATGAAATACCACAAAACCCAAAAAAATTCAACAGACCCATAACGATTTCACGTCCTCCTGATGTATTATATGGTCGTGATAAAGAACTAGATGATGCAATCAGAATGCTGGGAATTCCCAGATCTGGTTTACATGCTGGCAACAGTATCATCTGTACGGATAACAAAAGAAAAATTCATGTTTTACCTATTGTTGGCATGGGGGCATTGGTAAAACAACCCTAAGTCAAATGGTATATAAAGATAAAGGTATGCAATCATACTATGATTTAAAAATATGGATTTGTGTAACTGAAAAGTTTGATTTGGAGAGGATGCTGAAAGAGATAATCCAGTGTGCCACACAAAAGGTCTGCGATTTTACAAATATAGACCTGCTACTAGATAAATTGATAGAAGCAGTAAAATCCAAGAGAGTTTTGTTAGTCCTTGATGATATTTGGAACACTGAGTGGCAACAATTGTTGGGGCCAATGAATGAAGCCTCTGAGGAAAGTGCGATCATATTAACCACTAGGTCTCGTGAGTACTTTATTAATTGTAAGAAGGATAACATCAATTTTTTGAAACCTATTTTGCTGGATGGCTTAGGAGAGGAAATGTACTGGGAGTTTTTCAAGAGGTGTGTAGGATTGAGTGTTGATTTGATGAATTATTCCGAGTTGGAGCATATTGCTAGAGAAATTTGTAGTAGGCTTAAAGGATCACCTCTTGCTGCAAAAACTCTAGGTGGTGTTTTGAGTCAAAGGATTGATAGAGAACACTGGATTACTATTAGAGATAGTAAATTGTGGAAAGTAAAACAGGGTGAAGATGGTATAATGCACGTACTTCTTTTGAGCTATATGCATTTACCATCTGTTGAACTGAAAAAATGTATCTCATATTGCTCGATGTTTCCCAAAAATAAACAATTTCAACCTTATAAGCTAGCAAGGTTTTGGATTATGAATCGTTTGATTCCCATACAAGAAAACCTGAAATCTATGGAAGATCTGGCTTTGGATCACTTTTATGAGTTGGAAAACAGGGGCTTCTTTCATCGTGCTGCAAATTTTGCCGAACAATATGTTATGCATGACTTGATGCACGATGTTTGTCAATCCCTTAAAGGAGATGAATGGTACTGCCTGGAAGATGTGGCTTTTGCAAATATCCCTCCTAATGTGCATCATATGTCTGTATGTTGCAGGCCGCTAAATGAAGAGAATCTAACAAAATTGCCTAAACTAGAAAAACTACACACTTTATTAGTGGAAGTCACTGCTGATTTTGGATATAGAAATAAATGGCGTTTCCCAATAGCATTCAAAAGTATGTGCGATGAACTGATGAGTATTCGTCGTTTATCACTTTCCCGTTGTAATATAAATGAAATACCAGAGAACATTGGAAATTTAAAATACCTTCAATATCTTGACATTTCGAATAATATAGAGTTAAAGAGATTACCCCAGTCCTTTTGCAACCTATATGATCTCGAGTTTTTAGATATGGATGGTTGCAATAAATTTTGTGCTGATGGTTTTCCAAGTGGTTGTGACAAATTGAGAGGCTTGAATTATTTTATACCGCCGAATCATTTAGTACCTTCTTTGGCTCGTATCCCAAACTTTCATGGAGCAATGCAACTTTCTAATCTCACTTATGAAGTGAAAAATGATGAGATAAGCGAAATTGAGAATTTAAAGCTCCTGACTGGAGTTCGTGGATATCTGGATATAAAAGGACTTGGGGATGTTGAATGCAACTCTGCTGTTGCGCTACAAATTTTGTAGCGCACTAAAGGACAAGGTAATTTAAACAATATTTAATAAGTAGCCCCCAATTGTGTATCCATATAGTCCATGTTTTTAGTTTATAGTTTGATGTTTTCTGTCTGGTTTTAGCAAAACCTCACCTCATCGTGTTTTTCCGCGATCTTCCCTCTCTTTAGGTACTGTACGGCAGGATGGTTCTTTTGGTTGAACTAAAATTTTTCAAGAAATTTTCATACCATAAACTATTATCCTTAGTTATTTCATTATTTATACTTTTTATTTTCAGGTTTTAAACAGTTTTAGTGCTTAGGTATAACCTCCCCTAATTGCCTTCCTAGAAAATTGAACTTAGAAAGCCATAAGATAATTAAGAAACAAACCTCGCTCTGATACCAAAGTGGAAGCGGAACAGATCAGATCGACTTTGAAACTTCGGATTATAATTAATGCTGGCTTCAAAGATTTTTATGAAATTGTGAAAGAGAGATTTTATTGATAGAGTAGGATTAGAAGAGAAGAAGTAAGACTTCAGAGTTTTTCTGTGTGTCTTGCAACTTCTGAATGACACTCTTTTATAGAGACTCGAGTCTGGTATCTCAATAATGCATCGGGTGCTCATTGGGCCCCATCGTCATGCAATTAATTGGATTACCACATACTTTTGTCTCCCATTCAAATAAAAAGATGCGCACTGACACACCTAGTGCGATCTGAAAATGGAATAAAGGAAAGCACTACCTCAGTGCTGTCTAAAAGCAAAATAAAGAAAAGCGCACTACTTCAATAATGCGCCTAAAGATGCACCAAGTGGCGCACTAAAACACACCAGTACAATTATTACATACTGGCACCATTATAAAGATGTCTTTTTAGAAAAGAAAAGATGCCCACTAACAGACCAAACAGGTTGGCACCGAAAGTAAGCATATTATGCACACTACCTAATAATAGATCCTCTGCTGGATTATTCGAAGCTTACTGTGAGCTTCAATCAACTTTTCGATATTATCGTTAACAGGTTCGAGGGCATCCCTTGCCCAATTATCCTTGCTAGCATGTTGTTCAAGTCTAACCTTTTGCAAATTGCTCATGACTAGCAATTTTTCAAGCTCCGTAAGGGACTTTTGAATTTGGACTTGGTGTAATTCCATGAGCCTTGTTCTCATTCCTCCCTCCATATTTAAAGTCGGCCTTGAAAACAATAAATCACAAGTGATTGTCTCATAGTCTTCTATTTCTTCTGTCTGGCCACATGATGCTCCCCAGCGAACAGCGTTGTTAAGCGCTATCCTGGAATCTGGCCTGAGACTATAACGTGGAGATCCTTCATAGCTTCTAAAAATATGGGTTAAATATTCCAGCACCATTTCTGCAAAAATATAAACAAACTGAAACTATTAAACAAAAGACAGTTTTCCGTAGATTACTGCCAAAGATCAATGGTTTTCCGTAGATTACCATCAGACCTGAAAAAGAAAAACAAAATAATTAAACATTTGTTTGGATTTTAAAAGGGGGAATCAGAGTAAGGAACTAATTTTTAAAATTAGCTCATTCATCTGCTTGTTTAGGCTATCACTAAATCGGTCTGCTTCTTCGAATGCTCCTTCAAGATGTGCTAAGAATAGCTCTTGTTGTTCTTGTATCTCGCTGGTGACAGTCAATTTTGTTGTTAATCGGGAGAGTGCATCTGCTAAGCTGTTTAGCTTACCATCTATATGCTCAAAGTTAATTTTCACTCCTGTCCCTGTTACATAATCAACAAAGTTTATCCACCTAACCCTTGATGGTTTATTTTGGGCTGACTTATTGAAAAAGGATATTATTGCTTGACAATCAGTCCTCAGCGTTATCTCCTGTTGATCAAGATAGTGGATTTTTAGTGCCTTCAAGGTTTCCATGCAAGCGTGTATTTCTGCATCAATGGTTGACTTAATCACCGGAAATTTGCCGCTAGCATAGGCACAAATCTTTTCTATGGATCTGGGGTCATGCTTCTTTGGTTTCCATTTACATATGCCACCCCATCCTTCCATACATCCGTCTGTTTCAAGGATGATATAGCTCCCTGTTGGTGGAAGCTCCAAATCTGGCAGGTTTTGCACTTTTTCCTTGATTTTTCTAATTAGTTCATAATCAGACGGTTTAAGGCGCTTATCTCCATGAGGGCTGGTTTTTGTGTACAAGGGACCTAGAAGAGTCCCAAGTTTTGGAATGTAACTCCTGGCGTAATTGAGTATACCTAACTGATATCGTCATTATTTGTAGGCTTTTGGACCGTACTTGGCACTCAAATAACACTCAAACCATTGAATTATTCAATAGATTGCTATGATTTCCATGGAATTGGCTCTACCGTCGTTTCTTCTCTCATTTTACAGGACTTTGATGATTTCTGATGATTTTGGAGCATATAGATGGATTCCCGACGTAGCACGCACGCTAGACGACTCATTCCTAGCATTGGAGGCTCTTTTCTCTCTCCTGGTCGACCCGAACAATCATCTGTTCGATCCGACCAGC
Organism: Rhynchospora pubera; assembly: GCA_028095005.1. NCBI lineage: Eukaryota > Viridiplantae > Streptophyta > Magnoliopsida > Poales > Cyperaceae > Rhynchospora > Rhynchospora pubera. Next base: position 76,819,008 of record CM051462.1, read on the forward strand.
ACCTATGGCAGCCAGGCGTCATTTTCTCTCTCCTGGTCGACCCGACCACAAGCCTGTTCGATCCGACCAGCACTTATGGCAGCCAAGCGTCATTTTCTCTCTCCTGTTCGGTTCGAACAAGGATCTGTTCGGTTTGACCAGGGTGCCGCCATATCACATAAGGCATTATTTTTTACATAGAAACTGATGGAAATGGCAATTTCTTGCGCCCTGGTGCCCTAGCCTTCCATCCTTGCGACCTGGGACATCCATATATACACCTCTAGACCTGAAGGAAAGGACACAACCTTCCATACCACAAATTCCACTTTCCATAGGCGTTTCTCTCTCTTCCACCATGGGAGATCATCAAAGCTTGGTTCTTTGAAGCGACGGCAGCAAGGAGACGAGTTTGATGACCATCTTGCAACATACCACTGCCTAGAGATCGTAGTTTGAAAGCATAAAGGAGTATTCGGTTTATTCTTCTATGTTTTCTTCTCTATTTTCAATGGGCTTGTATCTTGTTATTTCTATGTTATTTGTTGTGTGTTTTAGTACTATGTTAAGCTAAATTTATGTAGTCTTAGGGGTAAGGTAGTAACTTAGGTTTGGATGTTGTGATTTGACTCGTTATGTTATGATATGTTCTGTTGATTTGTTTCGTTGAGAATTATTATAATTTCTTGTTTAAATTGCTTGGTTAAGTCTAATTAACTTCTAGATGAATGGCCACATTTAGTTAAGTTCTAAAGTTAGGTTAATCAAGATAATTTAGATAAAGTATTTGGGATAAATCGTAGATCCGAAAGGGGAGATTAGTTGACACCAAAAGTGTAACTTTTAGACAGGTCCAAAAGACCTCTAGATATCCTTTATGAACTCCAACAAACAAGTTTAAGTTGATTGAATTCTATACCAAAAGTTGTGAACCAATCGAGTTAATTAGGTTAGGTTGTGATTAAACCAGTTTCTAGTCCAACAAGCGACAGCTGAGGTTTAGAATATCTAGGTTTGACCAACAAACCCTAGCACAAAGCATAAAATATCATAAAAGTTCAAAATCACACACTTATACCATCTGTTCGGATCGAACAGACTCCTGTTCGGATTGAACAGGGTCCTGTTCGGATTGAACAGACTCCTGTTCGGATTGAACAGATTCTTGTTCGGACCGAACAGAGCGGTATATGCTTGAAAAACACCGTTTGATGCACGAAAGTGATAAGTTCTGTGTTCTAGAGTCCAAACCGATGTGAAACCTGAACCTAAGATGACTTTTATATTGTTAAAACACCCAAAAATATTTATTTACTTGCACCTTTAGATTTAATCAACCAAAAACTCCATAAAAATATAATTGTCTAGCTTTCGTGAGGAAGTAAAGTCCGGTACTCATTAATCCGTCCCTTGGGTTCGACCCTAAAGTTGTACTCCAAAAGACTAGTGAGGTTAGCTCTAGGTCTATAAATTTATTTGATTCCTAGGTTTTAAGTCCTTCATCAAATTGGCGCCGTTGCCGGGGACGGTGTTGATATTAGAATTTATTTTAGTAGCGAGAGACTAGATATTGTATCTTTTATTTATTTATTATTATTATTATTTTTTAAAAAAAAGAACAAAAAGTTTCACTTGTATCACCATGTTTTATTCTTTTCAGGACCGTGAAAAAGAGGACAATTGGAGGCGTCGCTTGTATTACCAACTCGATGTTGTGAACAACCACATAAGGAAAGCATGCGATGGAGGATGGAGTGAAAATCGAAAGGATGCATGCGTGCAACAAATGTACCACCAACTTGATGTTGTCAACAACACCATAAGAAAAGCAAGCGGAGGAGCATGGAGCAAGCACCAAGACCCATATGCCCACTACATGGACCATACACCACGCAACATGGAGAAGTCTATCTCTTCTATGGATCGAATCAAGTATCAACTCAATGTGGTGAACAACACTATAAGGAAAGCATGTGGGGAAGGACATCATGATGCAAAACCCGTACATAATGCATACAATTCTGGTTTGACAAATAACTCTTGTTTTTCTTGTTATAATTCATGTTCAATGTCTCAAGATGAATCTAGATCGAATTTCATGGCCAAAACTTCTAATCCTCAATTACTTTCACAAATGTCGAATGATAAACTAATGTATAAAGATTTCATTGATAACCAAAGGAAACAAAATGAGGAACTTCTTGAAAAATTGAATTCTCTGTCATCTAAGTTCAAAGTTATTGCCACACAACAAGAAAAGATATTTGAGACTACAATTTTTCAAGAAACTTGTTCCTCATATAGATCACAAGTTGAACAAAATGATACAAAGACGTTGCAAAGTAATGAGAAATTAGAAAGTTTTAGTTCTTTGAAAGAAATTACGATTTGTTTTGAGACCGACCGTGATGATGACACACAATTTGAAATAAATGAACAACAAGAGAAAATTGAAGAACCAAAGATTGTAGCACCTCCACCCAATATCTTTCCAATTTTCATTCCACTTAGATTAACATATATTGACAAATCTAATGAGTTGGAATTGAAGGATCCTCCAATAGCTTCTATTATCGATGAAACTGAGAAGAAAGAAGATGGTAGTATACCTCTCCAAGTCGAGGCATCCGACATGACAAATGAAAAGATCACCAAAATCGACTTGAGCTCTCAACTTGAAAAATGCTTGAATAATCATGATGTGATGAAAGACGACAAACCACAAATCAAGTATCACATCAAAATCGAGCGAAGGAAGATGACATCAAAACTAGAAAATTTCAAGCATATTTCAAGAGTCTTTCTCAAGTACTTTTGGGTGAATTATGATGCGTTAAATGGGCGTAAAGCGAAGATAAGATGAACATGAGAGGTGGTCAAGCTCGTGACCTAAAACTAGCGCTTCTTGGGAGGCAACCCAAGGATTTCTCAACTCTTCTCTCTTTTATTTTAATTAAAAAGAATAGAAAATCACAAAAAATATAAAAACAGAAAATAACAAAAATAGAATTTGATATTTGTGTTTGTTTGTTTGTAGGGAAATTTTGAGGAACAAACGAAAGAAGATGCGATTCGTGCTAGAGCACCATGGGTTACGTGAACCAACTAACCCCGATCGACCTCATACGGATTGCATCAAAAGATCTAGAAAAAATGATAGAGCCGTCTTGGACAACGAGAGAACAAACTAGAAGCAAATCAACATATGGAAAGCAAAAATTGTCTAAGTTCTCTTTTCCCTCCTATTTACTTTTTTTATTCGATTGCATGCATTGAGGACAATGCTTGATCTAAGTTTGGGGGGAGGGAATAGGAGAAAAATCGAACTTTTGGTGAATTTTGTTAAATTTTTGCATTTTTTCGAACTTTTTGCTTCTCTGGTCAGCTCGAACGGACTTCTGGTCAATCCGACCAAAGCCTTGGAAACTTCTGTTTTTAACTTTCTCCTTGGTCGGTTCGAACAGACTTCTGGTCAATCCGACCAGAACATAGAAATTGCACGATTTGGTTTGATTTTGGCTTGGAAATTAGTTGGTTTTGCCTATTCTCTCTCGATTTGAATTTTAAACGTTAAATCTCACACTGCTTAAACTTGTTTTTGAGTCAAACAAAAATTTTCTCAAAGAACCCTAGAATGTTTTGATATCACACTTGATCTTGCACTAATGGACTGAATTGGAGTATTTTCTTTAAAATTTGAACTTGATCTTGGATGCTTAGAATTGTTATGACAATCTTAGTCGATTCTCACAAGTTTTTGCCGAGTGAACTGATTCATATTTTACAAACTTTTGAAAAGAAATTTATCGACTTTGGAAATTGAAAAATGAATTTTGTCTTGTTGAAATTACTTTTTAATCGCTCGAATCACCAACGAGCAAAATTAATGGGACAATAAATCAAAATAGCTGTGAAAACGAGGACGCACTGAGGCCTTTTTCCACCAACTTAGCCACAAATTGGAGGGTATTGGGTTAAGCATGAATTGTTAGGAATTACAACTCAAAGAAACCGAGAAATAATTGGACAACTCATGCTTAATTCTACCGGACCCGGTGCGAAAGCATTGGTAAAGGAGTTGTTGAGTACTATGGCCCAAGTGTACCGTGGCCATAGTCGAGCAACACCCGTCTAACCTCCCTAGCGCGACATGTGCTAGTAGCAAACTCAAGGCCAATGATACCGCATTATCCTCTAGGGTGTAAAGCCCCACGGCTCGACTTGCACGAAAAAAAAAGAAAAAAAAAACATTGGTGAAAAATTGAAATTGTTTTTGAGAAAAGTTCATTATAAAATTTCTGAAGTTGATAAAGGCCTTTACAAATTTTTGTGGAATGTGAAAAGGAACGGGTAATTGAAATTGAGATCGCTTTTGAAATATCAAAGGGAAGTTAGAGTTCTAATTTTTGGGAAAAGACTTTACTTAGGGCCAAGAGTTGCATTAATTAAGTTGTGAACACTTAACTTGGTTTTTGATTTTGATTCTTGTTTGACTCATTTGATGAAATTGTGAGAAATTTTAGGCATAGCAATTGATTTCACGACATTTCTTGGTTTGAGATACAACTTGATGTTTAAGGTTTAAGTACAGTCCAAAACTCTAAGCTTAGGGTGTTGCTTGAGGACAAGCAAAGTTTAAGTTTGGGGGGATTTGATATCGTCATTATTTGTAGGCTTTTGGACCGTACTTGGCACTCAAATAACACACAAACCATTGAATTATTCAATAGATTGCTATGATTTCCATGGAATTGGCTCTACCGTCGTTTCTTCTCTCATTTTACAGGACTTTGATGATTTCTGATGATTTTGGAGCATATAGATGGATTTCCGACGTAGCACGCACGCTAGACGACTCATTCCTAGCATTGGAGGCTCTTTTCTCTCTCCTGGTCGACCCGAACAATCATCTGTTCGATCCGACCAGCACCTATGGCAGCCAGGCGTCATTTTCTCTCTCCTGGTCGACTCGACCACAAGCCTGTTCGATCCGACCAGCACTTATGGCAGCCAAGCGTCATTTTCTCTCTCCTGTTCGGTTCGAACAAGGATCTGTTCGGTTTGACCAGGGTGCCGCCATAACACATAAGGCATTATTTTTTACATAGAAACTGATGGAAATGGCAATTTCTTGCGCCCTGGTGCCCTAGCCTTCCATCCTTGCGACCTGGGACATCCATATATACACCTCTAGACCTGAAGGAAAGGACACAACCTTCCATACCACAAATTCCACTTTCCATAGGCGTTTCTCTCTCTTCCACCATGGGAGATCATCAAAGCTTGGTTCTTTGAAGCGACGGCAGCAAGGAGACGAGTTTGATGACCATCTTGCAACACACCACTGCCTAGAGATCGTAGTTTGAAAGCATAAAGGAGTATTCGGTTTATTCTTCTATGTTTTCTTCTCTATTTTCAATGGGCTTGTATCTTGTTATTTCTATGTTATTTGTTGTGTGTTTTAGTACTATGTTAAGCTAAATTTATGTAGTCTTAGGGGTAAGGTAGTAACTTAGGTTTGGATGTTGTGATTTGACTCGTTATGTTATGATATGTTCTGTTGATTTATTTCGTTGAGAATTATTATAATTGCTTGTTTAAATTGCTTGGTTAAGTCTAATTAACTTCTAGATGAATGGCCACATTTAGTTAAGTTCTAAAGTTAGGTTAATCAAGATAATTTAGATAAAGTATTTGGGATAAATAGTAGATCCGAAAGGGGAGATTAGTTGACACCAAAAGTGTAACTTTTAGACAGGTCCAAAAGACCTCTAGATATCCTTTATGAACTCCAACAAACAAGTTTAAGTTGATTGAATTCTATACCAAAAGTTGTGAACTAATCGAGTTAATTAGGTTAGGTTGTGATTAAACCAGTTTCTAGTCCAACAAGCGACAGCTGAGGTTTAGAATATCTAGGTTTGACCAACAAATCCTAGCACAAAGCATAAAATATCATAAAAGTTCAAAATCACACACTTATACCATCTGTTCGGATTGAACAGACTCCTGTTCGGATTGAACAGAATCCTGTTCGGATTGAACAGATTCTTGTTCAGACCGAACAGAGCGGTATATGCTTGAAAAACACCGTTTGATGCACGAAAGTGATAAGTTCTGTGTTCTAGAGTCCAAACCGATGTGAAACCTGAACCTAAGATGACTTTTATATTGTTAAAACACCCAAAAATATTTATTTACTTGCACCTTTAGATTTAATCAACCAAAAACTCCATAAAAATATAATTGTCTAGCTTTCGTGAGGAAGTAAAGTCCGGTACTCATTAATCCGTCCCTTGGGTTCGACCCTAAAGCTGTACTCCAAAAGACTAGTGAGGTTAGCTCTAGGTCTATAAATTTATTTGATTCCTAGGTTTTAAGTCCTTCATCACTAACCATGCTCGGAGTCGAGCCTTTTCTTTCAGTTTCTCCTCATCAAAGGAGACAATCTTCTTTATGACATGGGGTTGGAGTTTTACCCTACTCTTTCCAATGATTGCTCCAAGGAATTCAATTTCTCTGACTGCTATCTTCATCTTTGTTGGAGAGAGTACGAGGCCCCATTTTTCACAAATTTCTAGCATTTTTCTGAGGTGCTCGGCATGCTGTTGTTCATTCTCAGAAAATACTAGAATATCATCAATACACACCGCTATAAAATCTTCGGTACCAGCAAAACACTGATCCATCTTTCTTTGAAAAATAGCCGGTGCATTCTTCAATCCAAATGGCATAACGAGCCATTCATATAGTCCACCAGGCACCACAAAAGCAGTCCATTCAATTGACTCAGGTGCCATTGCCACCTGATGAAATTCACTCTTGAGGTCGAATTTCGAGTAGATCTTACTGTGACCGACCTTTTTAAGGATAGTATTGATGCCAGGGAGGCTATACTGATCCTTGTGGGTATTATCGTTGAGGGACCTGTAGTTGAATACCATGCGCTCTTTGCCTTTAATTTCTTTGCCAGTGACTGGGTCAATGGTGGTTCCAGAATTGACCATTATAGCCATGGTTCTGTGCCTGCTTTTACTAGGCCTAATTACTCCCAATTGTAATAACGCCTTTGTATGTTTTTCAAATTGTTCCTTCATTTGAGGCGTCACATGCTTCAGAGGTTTATCTTGAATCTGGAGATCAGGATTTATGATGTCAAGAGAGCACGTCACCTGATTTTTCGACCAATGTTTCAGGGGATTTTCTCCAATGAATCCCTGTTCTTTTAGTCTGTTGAGTAGTGGTCTGAACTTCTCTTTAAACTGTTGTGACTCTTGCTCTTGGTGGTATGCTACGGCCTCTCTTACTTCAATGTATTCCAAGCCCGTCAGGTCGAGCTCAGGAATTGCGGCTTGTACCACCTCAGCATCTGTTGTGGTTGCAATTGTCGTGATATTTTTGTAAAAAGTCACGTTCTGGCCTTCGATTCGTAATCCACCTTGCATGGATCGGATAAAATTGCACCCGATCAGCATCTGAACTCCCTCCTTCTTCCCCATCGAAAAAGAATAGGTGAAGGGAATTCTGAACCTATTCGACTCAATCAGCATACTGCCATTTTTGAGTTTTAGACTGGCTATCTGAGTCGAGTTTACCCCATTTATTTGTATGGGATAGGCACGTGGCTCCAATGCCTCTTGTGGGACAATTTCTTGGTTGACACAGCAGGCAGTTGCTCCTGTGTCAAGAATTGCTTGAACCTTGAATGGGTTGACTCCTGAAATTTCAAAGGTTATTTCCATGTTGTAGAGTCTGTTTAGGACTCTTTTGCCCCTTACAGGGTCTTGGACCACTGTATTAAATCGCTCAATTTCCTCAGTAGAGATAGTATTGGCAGAAGCTATTCGAAGAGCTCCTGTTGGATTTTTGGGTTCCATCTCTATTTCTTCATCTACCTCTTCGTCTTCGAACCGTAGTTTGGTTTTTTCCTTGTCTTTCTTCATTAATTCATCAAACTCGGCTTCGAGATCCTCTGTTCTGGCCTCAAACAGTTGTTGTTTGAGTTTTCCATTTTCCGCCAAGAGGTATTGAACATAAGACATCAGCTCATTGATTAGCTTATCCTTACTATCATAAGGTGCTATTGGCTGCACCTTAGGTCGTATTCGTCTGCCCAGCCTGAATCTTGAACACATAGGACATACTGTTAGGCGACAGTTTTTACAGTATGCCCTTGTTGATTCAGTTGTCATTTCCTTACACATGGAACATTTTTCATGTCCCGTTGGAACTGAATCATTATCCTGCCAGTCATGGGGACAATCTCTTTGATCATCAGGCAGTTGTATATAACTCCGCCAGCTCAATTGCTCTGCCTGCATCATAAATGATTGCTCGCCGAATGGTAAATCATTGATTACGGCTGAAGCAACATTTCCAACTTCTCCTTCAGATAATGAGCAAATTGCGTCACTATCAGGTTCATTGAGATCAACTGAGAGGACATCCCAGCTATCTGACAGTTCCATATTTTCAATAATGGCTGCCCTGGCAATGTTTCCTGTTTTGCGGTTACAATCTCGCGCGAAATGTCCTTCTTCTCCACAAACGAAACACTTGCATTTGCGGACCTTGTCAGCATGTTTTCTCTTGAACACACGCACATGAGATTCGTGGGGTTTGCCTTTGTAGGTTTTGGACTTACGAAATCCATACTCCTTTCTTTCTCCATAGTAGCCTGGTAACGGGATTTTGCTGCAAAAGGAGAGATCTTTCAAACTTCTTTGGAGTGCAGCTTGTTTGCACCTTTCAGCCAGGTACTGGTATGAGAAGTTTATCCTTGGCATAACGCCTATCGCTGCTCCAGGGTATTTGTCCAAAAATGCCTTTTGTAGTTCTTGCCCAATCAAAGGTGGCATTTTTCTGAAGAATTTTTCCGAGAGTTCTGAGGAAATGTACATCCTTCCGGATTTTGCTGCAAGGATCTTGTAATCATTCATGTAATTGAACAGATCCTTAACCTGGTTGCATGACAAGCGCTCAAGGTCTTGGTAAGCGCGTGTCTGTTCTTCAGTGGACCCTTGGTATGGGTCCTCTAGCAGTATCATTCTTCGAATGCAGGAGATTACGTTTTGGGGATCATATGCAACCGCTATCAATTCTTCATATTCATGGGGATACGCCATTCTCCATTGGATGAACATCTTTTTCTCTACATCCCCTAGGAGATTTTCAATGAAAATCACCTTACTCTTGTTGTCCGTCCAGTTGCGGTCATTAACCACATTGAGAGTAATTGATTCCCATCGAGAAATTACATCACCGTATTGCCCAATATCTTCTGGTAATACCAGAATTGCACCTTTGTCACTTTGAGCGTCTGGAAGATTGAATCTCCCACTATGCTGTTGTGCATAACCTCCTTTGAGTCTGCCAACATGATCTCTGATTTCATGTATTGTTGGCATCGGTGTTTGCCTTGATGTGCTTGCTGGTGGATAGTTAACAGGACCCATTACTGGTTCTGTTGGCCTTCTTTGGGTAAGTGAACTCTCAGCTGTTGAAAAAGCTGATTCCATCATTTTTGTGAAAGCCTTCATCTTAGGATATTCTAGTTCTGTTTCTTCTGCCGCGTATGCAAAGTGCGACAATTTGTCTTTATCACCTTCGGAGGCGAAAGGATTGAGCCATTCTTCCTCTGATTCTTCATCTTTATCCCAGATTGGACAATAATCTAGCATCGGTCCTTCTCTAGACAGGGATGCCAATAGTTGGATTGCTTTCAATTATTCTTCAATTGAGGTTTCTACTTCCTCAATTGTAACCATCAAGGCCAATTCTCCATCTAGTTCTTCTTCATCATTAGGCCCGACAACTGCTGGTTCTGCTGGTGCAGTTGCTGTATATCCACCAAATCTAATGGCTAGGGAGCCATCAGTTCTTGATCTGACTCGAATTGTTTGTGGGTGTTGTACTTCTGGAAATGCTGGTGGCCTGATTATCCATCGTTGGCCTCTCAATTCTTCGGTTGATCTCGGTTGTCCCGGTATAGCCCTTATGCCTCTGCTCGCTAGGTGCTCTGTTACACCTTGGACATTGTACCGAAAATTTGTGTGGCTGGTGTTCGATAACCTCCCTATTAAAGATCGAGAGATTAAGTGGTTGCTTTCTCCACCTCGCCATGATTCATACCCATGAGTTTGTACAACCAATTGGATGTGATTGTAAAAATCATGAATACTAACCATCATGTCAGGAACTGCGTATGCCAGCTGTGTGTTGTCTGTTAAGTCCATTTCCATGGAACTTATCAGTGAGGTATCTTTACCCCATCTTGTGTCTCTTAAAACAACTAAAGCATTTACCCCTGCATTTCTTCTGTGCAGAGCGTATAACCTGACCATTACAACACCTATGTGTAAGTGCTGTAATCCTTCTTCAACGAGCCTGTTGTAGCTTTCCTGAGAGATAAAAGGAATTTCCCTTTGATCTCCAACCACCAAAATTCTTTCATCGGAATAATGTTGGTATACCCGATGATTTCTTTCGCTCCATCCGGCTTGGTATAGTGTTTCTGCCGGGACTTGCTGTGCTCTGCGAAACTGTGAGATGCTTAGTTCCGCATCAGGACTTAGTTGAGATTCTAATGTCCTTCGATATTGCCTACGCCTCGGCAATCTTCTTTGTGCTTCATACCGTAACCGACTTCCGAGTCTGTAATCTCGAATTTGATCTTCAACAGTCGGTATTTGGTTTTCGTGGCCTGATACAGATGGTCTACCCACTGTTTCTGTTTGAGTGCGACTCATTGTATCTTTTTCTTTTCTTCTTCGTATATTTTCTTTGGGTCACGATATACGAAAAACTTGCCCGTTATGGTTGGCCGTTTTGAGGTTGTTGGCGGTCCGAGACTCAAGTTTTTGAGTTGATTTTGGATTTGTTCAAGGGCCTCAGATGTGTCAGACCCTTCAGGTGCTTTTGTCCTTCTAAGGTCTCTTATTTGATCCTTGCAATCTTCAAGTTCTTCCTTGATCTTAACAAGCATTTGAATGATTGTGTTGTTCTGCTTGATAATTGTTGAGGTGCCCTTTTGTGTTGCTTCAGATGGTTTAACGAAACCAAGGGCTGGCTCTTCTAATGATGTTGTTGCTCGCAGGGCTTCTCTGTATACTGAACTTTCAGCAGTGAGACGCCAGTCGCTCATAAATAAAAATAATTTTATGAGTATTTAAATCAAGATTTATCCTTAATTTCTAAATGACTTTTTATCTCAAATATTTCTAGGTCGACTTTTAGGTTTGATTATACCTCTTATGAATATGTTATCCTGAAATTTAAGTGTAAACCAAGATTATTCATCTAAACTTTTCTGGGTGCAATATGGATTTCCTTTGTACTATATCATTCCCAAAACTTTTGTTTTATATGCGCGACACAGTGTGTCGCGCGACACACGATTTGAGTTTGGGGATGTTTCTAGTAAAAAAGCAGCTGAAGAGGCAGGACTAAACAAACAGGAACATCTTTACAAATTGGGTCTATATTGGGACCCTTGGTGGCGTAAATCCTCTCCGGCAAACAATGAGACTCACAAGGAAGTGCTTGAAGGTTTATGTTCCCATTTTAATTTAGAAGTGTTGGAAATTTATCATTATAGGGGTTTGGATTTACCACCGAGCTGGATGGGGAAAGACGACTTACCAAAGTTAAGAAGTGTCGAGTTTTATTCATGTTGGAACAAAACTGTCTCAAAATTACCCTGCTCTATTATTGAGCTTGCAATTGTTGGATTATATTGAGGAAATTCGTGCTGGTACAAACAACACAAAAACTGGACTACTACAGGTTAGAGAAACAAAGAAAAAACTAGAGAAAAACAGACTAATTTCTGCTGAAAACTTGCTGATTTTATTACCTTACAAAGCTGAATGTCATACATGCTTTTATAGCCTATTACAAGTCTAAAACAACTACTACTAAATGTAACTAATCCCTCAATAATCATGCCTAAATATGGTCAGCTGCTTTTGCTGAAACCAAAATAACTAATGCTGGAAATACCCTACAAGTTTCCTAAAATACCCCTGTGCATATTTAAAAAGAAAGCTTATTAATAGCTTCTCCAAATTTAGCTTCTTCATATGCATTTTCTTCTGACTTTGAATTACTTTCAACACTCCCCCTTAATTCAAAGTCCAGAACATTCATCATGTTACGACACCAAGTGAACTTCTCCCGAGTCAGAGACTTTGTCAATACATCTGCAATTTGCTGATTTGTGTTGACATATTGCAGTTCAATCACTTTTTTCTCAACCAAATCTCTTATGAAATGTAGTCGGGTGTCTATGTGCTTTGTTCTGTTGTGATGCACCGGATTGTTCGCAATTGCAATTGCGGATTGATTGTCACAGTAGAGAGTTGTTGCTCCAATCTGCTCACAATTTAACTCCTCCAACAAGCTTCTTATCCATACAGCTTGGCATGCTGCTGAAGTTACTGCACTATATTCAGCTTCTGCAGTTGATAGTGCCACCGTTGCTTGCTTCTTTGAACTCCAACTGATTGCGTTGTTTCCGTAGAAGAAAACCTGACCTGATGTGCTTTTCCTATCATCTAAATTTCTAGTCCAATCACTATCACTGTAGCCTATCAGCATTGGTGAATCCATTGCTTCATACCACAGACCATAAGCCATGGTACCAGAAACGTACCTTAGTATCCTTTTTGCAGCTCCCATGTGTTGTTTCGTCGGATTTTGCATGAATCTTGAAACAACTCCAACTGAGTGTGCAATATCAGATCTTGTGTGAATAAGATACATCAATCCTCCAATTAAGCTTCTGAATCGTGTTGCATCTGTTGGTCCTGTTCCATCAACAAGTGTTAACTTCTCATTTGTGTTCATCGGTGTCTGCACAGGATTGCATCCCTTCAGTCCGAACTTTGCCACCAAATCAGTTGCATACTTGCGCTGAGAAATGAAGATTCTCCCTTCTTCTTGTTCCACCTCAAGACCTAAAAAGTAATGCATCTTTCCTAGATCCGTCATTTCAAAAACAGCCATCATTTGCTCCTTGAATTCCCTCAACATTGCATCATTTGTACCAAAATAAATCATGTCATCGACATACAAACAAACACCCATCAATCCTTCTTTTCCTTTGTGTTTGACATACAAATTGGGCTCATTTTTGCTTCGTTTAAAACCCAATTTCTGAAAATCTGCATCAATTTTACTGTACCATGCACGAGGGGCTTGTTTCAGTCCATATAGCGCTTTGGACAGCCGATACACCCAATTCTCTTTTCCCTTCACCTCAAATCCCTCTGGCTGATCAACATAAACCTCTTCCATCAGTTCACCATTAAGAAAAGCTGACTTTACATCAAATTGATAAACGGGTTGTTTCAATTGAGCTGCCACTGCCATCAACAACCGTATGGTCTCGAATCTGGCCACTGGAGAGAATGTCTCTTCGTAGTCAATTCCTTGCTTCTGTGCATAGTCCTTTGCTACTAATCTAGCTTTGTGTTTCAATATGCTGCCATCTGGACCAAATTTAGTCTTATAAACCCACTTAACTCCAATGGCAACACGGTCTTTCGGTAATTCGACTAGCTGCCAGGTCTGATTCTGCTCAATTGCGCTCATCTCTTCATCCATTGCTTGACGCCACTCCTCCTTTTCAGCTGCCTCCTCAAAGCAATCCGGATCAGCCACCATAAGCACCTGTGTTGTTGCATATAGTTCTTGCAAGGTTTTGGTCTTTTCTTGTGATGGTTGATTGCCTCTTCTTCTATAGACTTGTATTGGTTTTGGCAAAGTGTTTGTTTCTGGTTGAGGCTCCTTGCTGCCCTCATCTTCATCATCTGGTATGGAAATTGATGCTTCAACACCTTTTGAATTCCATCTCCAACTCGTGTTCTCGTCAAACATCACATTGCGGCTGATGATTATCTTCTGTGTTTCAGGATTGTAGAGTCGATATCCCTTCGATTGAATGCAATAGCCAATGAAAATGTATTTTTCAGATTTGGCATCTAACTTCTTTCGGCTGTGAGAGTTGATAAGCGTGTAAGCAACGCATCCAAAGATTCTTAAATGACTCACTATTGGTTTCCTTTCGAACCATGCCTCATACGGCGTTCTGTTCATGACTGCCTTTGTAGGTGATAAGTTCAGCAAATACACCGCAGTTGCTACGGCTTCAGCCCAAAACAGATTTGGTAGATTCTTTGATTTCAGCATGCTTCTTGCTAATTCCACCACAGTGCGGTTCTTGCATTCAGCCACGCCATTTTGCTCGGGTGTATACGGTGTGGTTAGTTGCTGTAGCACCCCTTCTTTCTCACAAAACTGTTTGAATTCATTTGACTGGAACTCACCTCCGCGATCTGATCTGAGAGCTTTCAGCCGAACGCTAGTTTGAGTTTCTGCCATAGACTTAAACCTTTTGAATAGCCCAAATGCTTCACTTTTGTAACTTAGGAAATACACCCAAGTCATCCTGCTGTAATCATCGATAAGCAGCATAAAATACTTGCTTCCTCCTATCGATTCAACCTCCATAGGCCCGCACAAATCAGTATGCACCAGCTCAAGTATCTTCTTTGCACGCATTGATCGATCCTTTGGAAATGGCAGCTTTGACTGCTTGCCAAGGATACATCCTTCACATAACCCGACTTCATCTATCTCTGGCAGCCCTATCCCCATATGTTTCTGGTTTAACAATTTCAAACCATTGATGTTTAAATGCCCATACCTGTGATGCCACAACCAGCTTTGACTTAAATCTGTGACTGCAAGTGCACTTTCATCGACTTCTAACATTTTCAGAGGAAACAAGTTGTTGTGTGTCTTCTGTATGATTGCCACCACATTCTTTGTTCCTGATTCCTCAATCTTACATGTATTGCCCTCAAATTTGATCGCATACCCGCTGTTCATCATTTGCCCAATGCTTAGGAGGTTTTGTGACAGTTGGGGGATGAAATATACGTTGTGTAAAACCCTTGTACCGCTTGCAGTTTGGACAGCCACCTTGCCTATGCCTTCAACTTTGTATTTCTTTGTTATTACCAAGCCTCACAGACTTCTTATATGACTCGTCCAGTTCTTCAAAGAGATGTTTGAGACCGGACATGTGATTAGAGCACCCGCTGTCCAAAAACCAGACTTGACTTACATCTGATTCCTCATTTGTTTTTGTCATGAAAAGCATGGCTGTCGTGCCTTCCTCGCTGCCTTTCTCCTCAACAACATTGGCTTGCTCTTCTTCACGCTTCTTTTTGTAGCAATCAGCCTGCACATGGCCAAATTTGTGACAATAATGGCATTCAACACCTTGCATACCTTGCTGATCTTCTCTTTTCTTCTTATAGCAATCTGCTTTGACATGACCCATCTTATGACAATAATAGCACTCGATATCTTTCTTTGTTATTTGTTGTTCTGCTTGGTGATTGCCTCTGCTGCCTGTTCCTCTTCCACGGCCTCTACCGCTGCGACCTCCCCCTCTACCAGAATTGCTTTTGGTGAGAAAGGCCTTAGAATCATCCTTCTCTTCAGATCTGAGAAGTCGAACTTCATGGGCCTGCAGTGAACCCATCAACTCATCGAAGGAATATGTGGACAGATCTTTAGACTCTTCGATTGCGGCTACAACATGGTCGAATTTGGTTGTAAGGCTGCGCAACACCTTCATCACTACTGTTGCTTCGGAAAGATCTTCACCACAGCCACGGATTAGATTGACAATTGATGAGACTCGTGTAAGAAACTGCTGGACAGATTCGCCTTGTGTTCATGCTCAATGTTTCAAAGTCACGTCTTAACCCTTGCAATTTGATAGCAATAACCTTTGAACTACCTTGAAAAGCTGTTTTCAGGATTGTCCAAGCACCCTTCGCTGTTGTTGCTGCTGAAATCTTCGTGAATATTGACTCGTGTACTGCTGATTGTATGAAAAACAGTGCCCTTGCATCCTTCTTTAGTTCATCTGCCATAGTCCCGGCACCTTTCTCAACTATATCCCATAGACCATAAGATTTGAACAAGGTTGACATCTTGATACTCCAGAAATTATAGTTCTCTCCTTTAAAAACTGGAACCGATGGACTCGACATGTTGGCGCCTGCTTCTGCCATGAAAGCAGCCCAAGTTTCGACCTTCTCTGATACCAAATTTGTTGGATTATATTGAGGAAATTCGTGCTGGTACAAACAACACAAAAACTGGACTACTACAGGTTAGAGAAACAAAGAAAAAACTAGAGAAAAACAGGCTAATTTCTGCTGAAAACTTGCTGATTTTATTACCTTACAAAGCTGAATGTCATACATGCTTTTATAGCCTATTACAAGTCTAAAATAACTACTACTAAATGTAACTAATCCCTCAATAATCATGCCTAAATATGGTCAGCTGCTTTTGCTGAAACCAAAATAACTAATGCTGGAAATACCCTACAAGTTTCCTAAAATACCCCTGTGCATATTTAAAAAGAAAGCTTATTAATAGCTTCTCCAAATTTAGCTTCTTCATATGCATTTTCTTCTGACTTTGAATTACTTTCAACAGCAATATGCAAATGCGACGGGCTGGAAAGTCTTGTGGATTGCTTGCGGCCAAACCTTCTGCCAAAGCTGAAGTCTATTATGATACGTTGGTGTGATAAACTAAAGTCCCTGCCAGTAGAATCCTTTTCGTGAATTTATGTCCCTTGAGATGTTGCACATCAATGGTTGTGAGAGGCTTACCTGCTCAACAAAGATAAGTTTACCGCCTTCCCTCAAAAAGCTTGTGCTGGGTGAGTGCGGTGAGCTGGAGAACTCAATCCCCAGCTGTTTGCAGAACCTCACTTCTCTTGAGTTTCTGAAGATAGAAAATTGTCCAAATATAGTATCTATTCCAAATGAAGTAATGAGGAATCTCCTATCACTCAGATTCTTAAAAGTCTGGTATTGCCAAAATTTAGAGTCATTAGGAGACGAAGAGTTTCTTCAATCTATAGAGCTCTGCCACTTAGCACAGTGTCCTAAGCGTCAGATAACTTGGGGGCAAAATCCAAATAGCAGGCAGTTATCAGCAGGTAAAATTTGCCATCATTTCAAATATTTAATATTTTATCCTTAAAAACATATTTTGTTCTCCTGATTCAATATGAAAGACCTCCTAAAATAATTAGTAATGACAATTCACTTAAAACTGTGGCAATCAACCCTTTCGAGGTTACATTTCATATCAAGTATTAGTTTATTACCATTAGATTGTAATCTGCTCTATGATCAAATTTAGGTGCACTGGCAGCTACTGCAGCAGGTTCATCTGACAATATACCACCACAGATCGCATTAATTGATCAGACACCAACAACTGGTAAAACAATCTGTCAATCTCTATCACAACTTACAAATTTATGTGGATACCTTCTCTATTAATTTAATATATCTTAAACAGATATTTTTAAGATAATAATTTGTAGAGAAACAAGCGGTCCTCTCCATTTCCAAAAGACTAATCCTAATTAATTTAGTTCAGCTGGTTTTCTTTACTAATTAAAAAAAAGGAAAAACATAAATATATACTTCTGATTTGCTACCTAATTGAAGAGACTCAAATTTTTTTTGCACCGATAATGTGATCCTCCATCTGTTATAGAAGTTCCAATAATCTAATTAGCACAATCTGCACAACACGAATACACGATTGATATATATATATGTGACAAACTTTAAACTACTTTGAGAAACTTTGAATTATAGAACACAAATTGGCTTTGAATAAATTTTTGTATATCAATTGAATTTCTTACACCTGCGCCTACATCCTCTTATACTTCTCTTTACAGACAAACATGGAAACTAAACAATACCAAAATCAATTATTTCCTATACAATATCAATTGTTTCTAAGTATAATTCCGATTGCTATAAAACACAAAGTTTTCAAATATCGCCAATACTCTCGCCTAATCAGGCACTGGTGTTGACTGCCGATTATTTCCAGCATTATTCACTTGAATAATATCCTGACATCCCCCGTCAAATTGATGATGGTAATTAACCAGCATTAATTTGCTCATTAAAAAATTATGTCGTGCAACTGTAAGCGCCTTTGTAAAAATGTCAGTAGTTTGTAGGTTAGAAGAGACATGAGGAAGTGTGATAAGATTCTCCTCAACAGCATCACGAATGTAATGACAATCAACCTCAATATGTTTTGTTCTCTCATGAAAAACAGGATCATTAGAAATGTGAATGGCACTAATATTGTCAGCATGAAGCGGTGCAGGACCAATTTGAGGAAAAGTAAGATCATGAAGTAACCTTCGAAGCCAAACAATTTCAGAACACGCAGCAGACATAGCACGATATTTAGCTTCTGTAGACAACTTAGAGACACGATCTTGCTTTTTACATTTCCAAAAAATGAGAGCATCACCAAGAAAAACACACCAACCAGTAGTTGACTTTCGTGTATTCGGACAACCAGCCCAATCAGCATCAGCATAAGCAGCTAGTTTGAGATTATTAACGGCCAAAAAAAAACAGACCAAGATCAGGTGTTCCTTTTAGATATCGTATAATACGATGAACAGCTGCCAAATGTAAGTGACGTGGAGCTTGCATGAACTGACTAACAACATTAACTGCAAATGAAATATCCGGCCTTGAAATAGTTAAATAGATCAAATTACCCACCAAACTCCTATATAAAGTAGGATTGTCCAATAAGTTACCATCTTCTTTGCGAAGTTTCAGATTAACTTCCATAGGAGTATTAGCAGGATGTGAAAATTGAAGATTTGCTCTAGTGATAATTTCGGCCAAGTACCTCTGCTGGTTAACAAACATGCCACGAGATGTATGATGAATCTCAAGACCCAAGAAATAGTGTGCTGCTCCAAGATCTTTCATGTGAAAAGAAGAGTTTAATGCACATTTAAGTCGATCAACTCCTAGCAAGTCACCGCCAGTAATCAGTATATCATCAACATACACAAGTGCTAAAGTCATTCCATGCGAGGATGTAGAAATAAATAAAGAAGGATATTCGCAACTCTGTTTGAAACCGGCAGATAGAACTGTACTTTAGAAAGTACGAAACCATTTACGTGGTGCTTGTTTCAGACCATACAAAGAACGCTTCAGTCTACAAACCTCATTTGGATTACTAGTAGGAAGGCCAGGAGGAGGTTTCATGTAGATTACTTCATTCAACTGACCATGCAAAAAAGCATTTTTTCACATCCATTTGTGTAATAGACCATCGGTGTGCAGCAGCTAGAGCAAGAACAACACGTACTGTAGTCATCTTAGCAACAGAGGCAAAGGTTTGGAGATAATCAATGCCATACTCTTGACGACAACCAAGCGCAACAAGTCTGGCCTTATACCGATCCAAAGTGCCATCAGATTTCAATTTAACTATGTAGACCCATTTACACCCCAATGGTTTGACATCAGGAGGGCACAAAACTAAATCCCAGGTGTCATTTTTCAGTAAGGCATCCAACTCAACTTGCATTGCAGAATTCCAGCAGTCATGTTTGACAGCTTCTTTAAAAGAGGTGGGAACTGAAATTGAGGATAGAGTTGTCATGAAACCAAACCGATCAGGAGGCCGATGTGGACGCGTAGACCGTCGAATAGGTGAAGTGCTCTCAGGAATATCATGAGCAATCACCTCACGATCAGGTGCTGAACGGAGATCTTGAGCAAAATCGCTGGCAGGTTGAGGCTGAGGATCGGCTACCAAAAAATCCTGAGACGAAGTAGAACCAGGAGGAGCTGTGTACACAAGAGATGAAGTGGGCCCTTGCGCAAGAATAGAAGCCTCAACAATATCCATATTAGGTGCAGGACCCGAAGTAGTCTCAAGAGGAGCAGACCCATGTGGTGGAAGCGAAGACAGGACCTGATGCGGAGAAGATCGATCTGGAGGAGGCATAAGAACAACACCCTTTTTCCATTGTCTGGCATAAACTAATCCTGGTTTAAACCGACCTGAAGAAGAGGGAGGAGAAGGATCTGGAACTGTCTGAAAGAGAGGGAGGAGAGAACATGAAACAGTGGGTTCCTTGCAATGATGATAATAAAAAACAGATTCCCAGAACAAGACATTTCTAGAAATGCGAATTTTTCTAGACTTAGGATCATAACACCGAAAACCTTTTTGACCAATAGCATAACCTAAAAAAACACACTTAACAGATTGAGAAGTCAATTTGGTTCGTTCAAAAGGAAGAAGATGAACATAACAGACACAACCAAAGGTATGTAACATGTCATAATTAGGTTGTTTGTTGTGCAGAAGAAATATGGAGAATGATGACCCAAACCCTTAGAAATTTGACGATTTATTAAATACACAGAAGTACGAATTGCTTCATCCCAAAAAGTAGTAGGAACACCACCATCTAAAAGAAGTGATCTGCAAGTGTCAAGAATATGCCTATTTTTTCGTTCAGCCACCCCGTTCTGTTAGGGCATGCCAGGACAAGATTTTTCATGAAATATACCTTTTTCTAATAAAAATTGTTGAAAATCATGAAAAATGTTTTCACCACCAAAGTCAGATCGAAGAGTTTTGATACTTGCAGTAAATTGATTTTCAACCATGGCAACGAAATATTTAAAAAATTGAAAAACCTCTGATTTTCTTTTTAATAGATAAATCCATGTGAACTTGGAATAATCATCAATAAAAAGAACAAAATATTTATAACCAGAAGAAGATAGAATCGGCGAAGGTCCCCAGACATTCGAATGAATAAGTTGAAAAGAATGAGAAGTCTTTGTAGTGCTAATAGAAAAAGGAAGAGTTTTACTTTTACTTAAAGAGCAAGTTGAACAATGACTAGGAGAAACATTTATAATTGGAACTAAGTCTTTTTCAAACAAAACAGACAAACAACCATAATTTAAATGACCTAATCTACGATGCCACAACATCCAAGAATCTGCACTACAAGGAGTAACGACTGCAGAACCAACTAAGCCAGGATTGCTTTGTGCAGTCTCAACGGCAAAAAGTCGGCCGTCTTTATGCACCATCTTGATGATCTTCCTAGTGACCTGATCCTGTATTACACAACCAAAAGATGTAAAAAGCACTTGATAATTATTATCCACAAGCTGCTCAACAGAAATTAAATTTGTTGACAAACTAGGAACCAACAAAACATCCTTTAAAATTATATTATGCACAGGGACCTCTCCAACACCAGTAATATGCAAAGTAGTTCCATCAGCAGTAGAAATTGTGTCATGACCAGTATATGGAGCAAGAGTTAAAAAATCTATTGGTGTCGCAGTCATATGGTTAGATGCTCCAGAGTCTATGAACCATTTAGAAAAACGGTTACCTGAGATGCCCATCGCTGACAAGGCAGCCTGAATCATTTGTTGAATAGACTCAGCCGTAATTGCTATAGTGGAATTTGAACTTGAAGGTGTAGCGCAAGAAGCAGGAGGTGGAACGGAAGTAGTATTGAATACTCCAGTGGGTTGCGTCAGAGACCCAGGGCGAGTAGTCACCAAAGAATCGCCAGGGGAAGTGCGATCCTGCACAGAAGCACCGAACACAGCAGCAGGGGCAGTAGCAGAGGATTCTGTGGGCGGCGACGACATTCAGTGATGATGTGACCATCTTTCTTGAAATACTTACAAAACTTTCTCTTACAATTTTTAGCAATATGGCCCATTTCATTGCATGAATAACATTTGACTTCTGAGGGGTCTTAGAGTTCGCACCATGTGCCACAAAGGTGACAGAATCAGAAGCAACAGTAGTTTCAAAAGAGGACCTGGTAGACATAGTTTGTTCTTCGCACACAAGATCTCTATAGCATTCGGTCAAGGATGGTACAGGAGAACGGGCCATAAGCTGTCATCTCAAAGGTTCAAACTCTGGTCGAAGCTTCATGAGAAATTGATCTCTCATATTCTTTTCTTGCAACTCCTGAACTATAATCAAGGCTGAAATTGGAACTTTAGAATAAACAATAAAATTATACTCAATCCACATAGTCACAAAACTAGAATAATAATCTTGAATACTCTTTTGACTCCGGGAGTAGTCATGAAATTCCATATCAAGTTGAAATTTCCGGGCATCATTTTCATGAAGGTATAAAGTCTGTAGATTATTTCACATGGCGACAGCAGTAAAGTAAGGTCGCAAGTTAATGTCAATCTGCGGTTCAACAGAGCCAACGATCCAACTCATGACACATGAATTCTCCTTGATCCACTTCTTCAAGGCTGTCTTGTCTTCTTTACCATCAGCACCTTTAACAACATCAGGCTTCTCTTCACTGCCATTAACATAACCCCACAATTCTTGATCTTGAATAAAACATCTAAGATTGAACTCCCATAAAACATAATTCTGTCCGTTCAAACAAACAGAAATAACAGCACTTTTCAAACCAGACTTCATGATAAAGTACAATAAGAACTTTCGAAAAGAGAGGAAAAACAGAAGAATAAGCTCTGATACCTTGACAAACTTTAAACTACTTTGAGAAACTTTGAATTATAGAACACAAATTGGCTTTGAATAAATTTCTGTATATCAATTGAATTTCTTACACCTGCGCCTACATCCTCTTATACTTCTCTTTACAGACAAACATGGAAACTAAACAATACCAAAATCAATTATTTCCTATACAATATCAATTGTTTCTAAGTATAATCCCGATTGCTATAAAACACAAATTTCCAAATATCGCCAATACTCTTGCCTAATCAGGCGCTGGTGTTGACTGTCGATTATGCCCAACATTATTCACTTGAATAATATCCTGACAATATGCTCTGATTTTCATTTCTAGGTTTGCCTCTTACAGCAGGTTCTTACACTATTCCTTCAAATCTACAGATGTCATCCACTGCGACAACGGGTAAGTATCACTCTTTGTACGTCTAAATTATTCTTTTGCGTAAGACTTAATTATTATAATAGGATAATAAAATAGTATTTATAATATAAATTGAGTGAGTATAAAAACTTTTTTATTAGACGGAGGGTTCCATATGATGCGCTCATTTTCAGATTTTGAACTTCAAACAACTGATTCAATTTGTTCAACAACGTTATCTTCAAACTGAAATCTAGTGCATATATAACTAAATTCTATTTTTTTATTTTTAATTATTTTCTTCTAATTTTAAAATATCATCAATCTAAAAAATTATAAAACTGTTTATTAACGGCTTTCAAAAAATCTGAAAAACTTGTAAAAAGTTTACAAAAATGTAAAATCCGATTATGTTATTTTAATATAAATATCACATTGTACAGTTTGGATCAGTCGCTTGAAAATACGAAATTCGAGAACAAGAGGATTAGATGGAACCCTCCGTGCAATGTATTGGATTTAACCTTACATAAATTTTAATATTGTACATAAAATATAAAATGAATAGATTGGATGGTTAGCCGCGGATTTTTGTTTGGAATGGAGAAATTAAATATTGCATGTTACATGCATAGAATTTCCTATTTGAGCCCATTCAACACAAATTTAATGAGAATTTTTTCAATTCAAGAAATTCTTCTTTTGCTTATAAATTTATAAATTTCTAACTCTGCTCATGTCCTAGGAATCTTTATCCAAAGATTTTTTTTTTCATGTAGAGTATAGACAATTGAGCTAATAATTAGTGTTCTCTTTTTCACACAAAATTTATGAATGAAAAAAAATTACTTCTGGTACTTTATTTCCAATTTAACGAACCAAAATACTTACTAATGCTGTTGTACTTTTACAACATTTAATTTTTAAAAATCAACTCACCCAATATTGATATCTGAAGGTCTAAAATTAGAAATTCTACCACCTAACACCATGAGTTAATCTGTTTTTCAGCTCAAGACGCATCTGATTCTGCTGCACCCAGTGCACCTCGTACTATTCCCTCATCTCCGCAAATGCCATCAATTGAGACTCTAATGATCGGTATCATTCTCTGAATGTCAACTTCATTAAGCTTTGACTTTTATTTTAGAGCTAAAACGTATCACGTCAACGGCAGATCTTGAAAAAGGATTTCTTTTAAAATAATAGTTTCAATATACAATTAAGAAGAATTTCACTATTCAAACTAGTATTTAAACTTGCAAAATAATTATAAATTATTACCAGATAGCATAAAGCAGTTTTTCTTCTGATACATATTAATAATTAACAGTTTCCATCAAATTTGCACAACTAGCTATCAACTTAATTAAATTATAAAAGTAATTGACGATCCGTCAATTTGGGCATCATTTGATGAAACATCATGGAAATTAAATTTTTTATTGTTTGTGACACCCCGCCGCATCCCGTGACTGGACGGTACACGACGGCGTGCCCGCCGCGGATGCCTCTGCACCCGCAAGGCTTACCAAGACTTAATTAATTCTAATTGTCAAATTAAATATAGCTAGCTAATCAAAATTTCATTATAACAATTAAGTTACAAGTCAAATATAAACTTTTAAATATTAACTTAAAAATAATATGTGTTACAATAGGCTGGTTCACATGTTTTTGGTTGCTAACCATACAGTCCAACGGCTTATCTGTCGTTTTGCTGTCCAGAGCTCTAACTGCAACCTGGAACCCACAACCACAGTGGAAACAATGCAAAAAGCAAAGAATGAGATAAATATAATTTATCTCAGTGCGGTATTCAGTTCCAGCCACACGAACAATCTTACATGCTTCGGAACTATTTACCGACTGAGGAAGAAAAACACATAATTTGTATAAGTCAAATATTAATACATTTTGTGATACGTTATGAGATGTCAATATAAAGATGCAATGCAAATAATCCGACACATTAATCAATTTGAACTGTCATATTCAAATGGTAGCACAAAAGTGTCGGTTCAGTTTGGTCAACTACCTCCTACTCAGGCTGGTTCAATATCGATCATTCAAATCAAAACTAAATTATTCCGAAGGATCCATCTCTCCTTGATCAGAGGAGACCGAGTATACAATAGAACATATATTGTATACGATACCATACAATTATCATTAATTCAGACAAACAGAAAAGCAAACGGTACTAATTACGTGAACACTGTCAAACCACGGATATAAGCGCTTATTCACGGAGACTGGCACGTCAGGGAGCAACCCCAACGCCCAACCCAACCAGTGTCATTTCACCGTACAAGAGTACCAACAATTATCACAATCCATTCAATTCGGAACCATTTCAACATGCAATAATAATATTAAATAATATAAGTCACATGATACAATCCAAATATGCGTGCAATTATCAGTTCAAATTATGCAATGCAGTTATGCGTAAATAATTTCTAGCATGTAATCAAGTTGTGTTGGATCCGCACCTGAAAATCAAGCGAGCAAACGATCTACATATCTTCACTCATATCGACCACGCGACCCCGATAATCGACTTCTTGATTAACTTAATCTTTTCAAATTGTCACACCTCGCGCCGACGCACCGACACACGGGGCGGGATGGTAGGACGATATCTTCTACATCCATCCGACGGCCCGTCAACCTGACTGAGCGATCAATAGCACAAGCAAATCAGGATGACTATAACTGCGACACAGAACTCGAATTCCAAATGGCCGACTATTCAAAGCCAAGGCGGTATTCAAAACTTGATAGGGAGAGAGAGAAACAGAAATGATATACGGAATGAAATGAAATGAGGCTGGGGTCTATTTACAATGGAGGACTGGCTAAAATGGTAAATATTCTATATTACTTAATAGCTAAGTAAGTAAAAAGGAATTACTTAGCTACTGTTTCTGAAAATATTAATACTATTTATAAAGATAACTGAGCCTATTTATAAAAATATTAATTATTAGAAATTATTTATATAAATACTGATTACTTAGCTACTAAAAATGTGGATAAGATCAAAGAGATATTTTCAGTGTGGATAAACATGGACATTTTTCAAATAGGACCTTAGAATTTGAAGTATTGCAAACAGGTCCTAAAATTCAGGGATGTCACATTGTTACATTCAGTTTTTATGATCAATGCATGGTAAAATATGCTACGGTAAATCAAAATGTTTTTTTTAAATGATGTTGGATTTCAAATTTAAATATTGCTAAGATAGTCAAGGTAACAGTTTGTCAGGTGAGTCTCTCAGACAACTAAAAATACAGTGGTTCTCTTTATTTATTTATTTTAAGGCAGGGTGACAAACAAAAATAAAAATTTACTCTATCTTTTTTTTTAAATATAAAAGCCTCTTTTCGAAGAACATTTTTGTCACTATCTTAAGATATCATACTTTTACTACGGGACGGTACTATAAATTTAAAAGAAAAGCACATGCTAATTATTTTGTATGCTGTGCCATTTTAATCAGTAATCCTTGTGTTTTGTGTATGTTTTTGTGTGCTGAGGGATGGGGAAGGGATTCTTTTTTCTAGGATCTTCTGTGGACGTCAATAGACATCAAAGCAGGTCAATTGTCATATGTAACAATCTGAAATTTTTTGTAGTCTTTGGTGACATTTCTTCTTGTTGTTGTACTTATAATTAGTTTTCTCAAAAGCAAAGAGAATTTAAAATAATTTTTTTCCCTACAGATTTTATTATTTTGAATTGATGGGTTCATGCTCTTGCTTTGCCGGTGGAATTGGTATTAATTTTACTAGAATGTGTCAGGTTGAATAGTGAGCAAAGCCCGGAAAGAAGAGTATCTCAAGTTCGTTATATCGTCAAACATTTTTGAGAAATCATATAAACATTCTTTATTTTTTTTTCTGGAAACCTTGATAGCACCTATCAAGTGACATAATACATTCTTTATATTTGTTAACCTTTTATTTCGCAGATGTCCCTTCCTCTTCTAATCCCAGGAAAAGGAAGGCGGATGTCATACACTGACTTCCTATATTAGTTTATTAAAGGTAGCAGCATTATTTGTACACCATATTTTCCTCATGACAATAGACAATAATAGTATATAATTATATATAATCTGAACTAAGTTAAAAAAAATTAAAAAATTTCGTAGGTCTCAAGTCTTGTTTCTGTACAAGAAATTTAGAACACATTTACTAGATAGTTGAACCTGATGTGTCCAATTTTCATGTGACAAAGTACGTGCTATGTTACTAGGTTTCAATGAGTTCATTAACTTCCCTTTGTGTATATTTGTAAAATTTACAGAACCGGGGAGCAGAGAGCCTACTCAGCGAAGAATAGTAGAAGAAAAGTTACAATGTTGGACATTTAGGTGTGCTGACCACATTGACAGAATGTGGTTTGCACGACTGGAAAAGGACCGTTGTTTTGGCACGTGAGGATCAGCTTTGGTGTGCAGACTGCACAACCGGGGTGGGGACTCAAAATAATGGTTATTCTCGAAATGTTCTAGGCCCACCAGATTCTTTTCAACAACTGTTCAACACTGGATTGTGAAATTCAATTCAAATTAAGCTCAGTGGCTTGTGTGTCCTGAGGCCATTAAAGAGTCTTAGGTCCCCTGTCGTCTTGGTGGCATCCTACCTTTGAGTTGTTTCACACTTTCACTTCAATTTGTTTGTTTTAATTATTAATACATATGTATTTGATACAATTAATTCTACTTTGTATTTGACTACTATGCTTCTCCTCGGGCAGCAAGCATTAGAAGGAGAGTACATTTTTCTCAGTCTAATTGCTTTTATCATGCATTTGAGTATGCCTAGTAAGTAGAATCCTTTATTCTTAGGAAATTAATGGATACAGAACCCTTTAATTTAATCAGTGGTACTTGCATTGTTACTTGTTTGTTTGAATTATTTTTTCATGATTTTAATTTTTGCATTGTTACTTGTTTGTTACTTGTCATTTTACTTGCATTGTGCATTATGTTTCTTTAAATGCAGTGACGCATCTAATTAATTTGCCAGACAGATATTGTACTGTTGCTCTCTGTTTTGCGGGCATGATTGCATCCTAGTGACAGTCGAGTCCAGCGTTTCCACCTGGAGTCGTTTAATATATTTCCATCTAAGAAAACAAAAGAACCTTATTTGAGGGCCTTCATTATCTTTTTTTTTTCTGAGGGCCGAAAACAAAAGAACTTTAAATAACTATCTTTCTTTTTAAAAAAAATGAAGCCACTTACCAACATCAAAGCATTCCAAAGTTTTAATATTGTGTTGATGTGCTTGAGTATATATGGTTTGCTGTTTTTCTATTATTATTATTTTTTTTATGAATGGCAATTGCCTTCCGGAATGATTTTATCAAGTTAGAAAATTATAAAGGAGATTACGTTTGTTATTTTAAACGCAGCGACACATCTGATTAAATTATTATTAATAGACAGATATAATGAACCGTTGCTCTCTGTTTTGGAGTTGGACCATAGTTGGAGTCGTTTAAGCTTTAGGGGGGGAGGGGCAATATGAAACATAATATACATTCTTATAAGAAAACAATATTAAAAAACATAAATATCCTTTATTCTTATGAAAAAAGATAAAAAGAAACTTATTTTATTTTTTCTATCGGTACTTGATTTTTAACTTATGTAATGTGCTTGAGTATGGCTGCTTTTCATTTTGACCATTTGACATGACTCTGTTTATATCATTTTTTTTTTCAAAAAGAAAAAAACATGATGCTGCGTTTATGGATGATGATGATCGTGATAATTTAGGGATGATGATACTACGTAGTGGCATTTTAACTATATCTTTAAGCTGTATATATAAGTATCTTTTTTGCATTACTGTGTTTATGGATGATGATCGTGATATTGTCATCAACCAGTGCGATTTTTCCTGGCAGTGTTTAGTGCACGATGATACCTTTCTTTAGTTTATTTTTAGTATGTGCTCAGCTTAATTATAAGTCCTAAACTAAGGCAATCACGTAAAATAATTACAATCTGATTGCTGATTTAGAGTGACCGCTATTCAGTCAATTTGACTAAATTCAATCGTCCCATCGCATACCAAATTACCAATTCCAGTAAATTCAGTAATGCGTCGTTTGGCTATTTGCGCTTCCTCTTCCAATCTCCAATAATATCTCTCTGAACAAACTCATTCAATTTCAGCCCCCTTTTGTGATTTTGTCCCTATTCTGACTCGTGGGACCACCATCTCAAACTCTCCTTAATCACAGGTACATCACATTCTAACAAAATCGGCTTCTGTTTGATATGCTAATATGTGTTGAATGTTGATCAAGAATGGTTCCAGACTTCCCCAGGTGTTTACTTATGTACCAGAAATAGAACCTGGTACAAGCATCTAAACAGTGAGATTACTATACGCCCCCCAACACCTCAAGCTGTACCGGTCGATGAGAAAAGGTGAAAGTGTAACAGAGAGTTAGGTACGCTAATATCATCAGTAACATTGCATTACTCTATTATTTTTAATCGATACATCTCGCTGCACAACAGCACAAGTGTTAGGTTCATTACCACTACCGCAGGTCGCAATTGTCTACATCCCCAACTTCTTTTCTTTTTTACGTACCAAAGACAAATATCTTGTAAACTTTTCTGTTGTACAATGTTCTACTTTTGTATGAAGGATATTATGTTCGTATATATGAAGGGTGAAGAGGATTGCCTATATAGCTAATTTTAAACATATTACGAGCATGATCAATAGATGAAATAAATAAGAATTCCAAATCTTTGCATATGAGATGTTGAAGTTGTTAACAGAGCATAAAGAGGCCTTCGGCCACTATCACAGATGAAAAAGTAAAGTTGTTTATGGATTCAATTTCATAACACCTCTCGAGCTCACACCATTACCTATTTAGCGTCAATTTAGTGGTGATGCAGAAGAACATACTGAACACATCAAGCAAGTGCACTCACAGATTCGTGATCAGATTGAGAAATCCAACAAGAAGTACAAGGAGCAAGCAGATAAACATCGCAAGAAGGTGGTGTTTAAAGAAGGAGATCTAGTATGGATTCATTTGAGAAAGGCACGCTTTCCAACTGGCATGTATGGCAAGCTACAACCTCGAGCCAATGGACCATTTCGAGTGTTGGAAAGGATCAATGACAATGCATACAAGGTGGACTTGCCAGGTGAATATAATGCCTAAGGGACCTTTAATGTAGCAGACCTATCTTCATACATTACTGATAACGAGGAAGAGACATATGAAATAGAAGATGAAGTGGCAGATTTAGGGGGGAGAATGACGAAGATTGACGAAGAAATGCAATATGGGCTAGCTTAATTGTGGGCCTTGTATCTTTAATATTTTTGCACGGTAGTTAGGTTTTCTTTTATTTTCATAAAATTAATTTCCTAATTTGGTTTATGTACTAAATATAAAAGAACGGAGGCGGCGAAGACAGGGGATTGATTTTTGGTGATTTTTCGACGGTAGTCATTTTTTCTAAATAAAATTGAGAATCTGTGTGATCTCAATCAAAATCTCTCTTGTTTGTTATTTTTCATTATCTTTCTCTATCGTTTGTGCATCACATTCCATATTTTAGCGTTCCTCAAATACAAAAAAAAAAAATTATATTGTATTTGAAGAGAAAAACCTTGAGAAGAAACTTTACAATTTCAAAATTCAAAATTTTAAATTTTAAAAATTTCAAATTTCAAATTTCATCAATCTATCAAATTTCAAAATTTCAAATTTTAAATTTTAAATTTCAAATATTTAACTTTAAAATTTAAAATTTTCAAAATTTCAAAATTTCAAGATTCGAATTCTAGAATTCTTAATTAAAATGGATATTATAAGTAAATGCATTCACTTTGATCACTAACTTTAACCTATCATGCCAAACAACAATTACTAAGTTTAAGTTAGTATTAATTTTTATTAACTCTAACCTCAAACACTAACCCTTTGACTCCTTGAGTGAAAGGTCACAGGTTCGAAACCTGGCTGTGGGGTCTTTTATAGACATTTAATTTAAAAATAAGTTAGATGGCTTAGACCTCAAATTTATCTTAAAAAAAACCCTCAAACACTAACCAAAAAATGCAAATTATTAACCAATGATCCTACTAAACTTTGGTGTTACCAAACGAGCCGTGTTTAAACTCTAATCGATGGATCATCATTTCAACATTAGTGCAAATAGTTAAAAGGAATAATTGAGACAAAAAGTAATATAGGTGCAAAAAGAGATTGTTCGACTACTGTTACAAATATTACTGGGGTATCTCCTAACACTACGCGAAATTTTGGCTTATGTAACGGTTAATAAAAGACTTCTGTAACGGTACACGAAACGTTACTGTAGCTCCCGTTACAGAATGTCTAATAACCGTTACAGATCTATAACGGTTATTAGAACATAACCGTTATAGTAGCCCCTCTTCTGTAACGGTTATTAGATAATAACCGTTATGGTATTATGCAAGGGAAAATCTGGTACAGTTTTTTTAGAACATGTGTAACGGTTATTATCTAATAACCGTTATGGTATTGTTGACGGAACATGGTATTTGCAGAATATCTGTAACGGTTAATACCTAATAACCGTTACAGTTAATATTTATATTTAAAAAAATAATGAAATTATAATATTCTGTAACAGTTATTCCTTAAAAACCGTTACAAAATTCTTAATTTTTTTTTATGTTTCGGCTGTTTGTTTGGCTAGCCCCAATTTGCTAGCCGAATTGGTACCAAATTGGTACCCAATTTACATTAACACATGCAGCATATATATATATATCACAAAGAACACATATATCAAACATATATAATCATGCATATCACACAAACAATAAACAAAGTATTTACATATATCACAAGTATCATCAAACATGGCAAGTCATCAAATAACACATTTAATCAAAATAATACCCCTTGCATGAAGTCCATAACTTCTGTCACGATACCATCAATCATTTCTTTGTTGTATGGTACTCCAACCGGCTCGATCATCTGCATATTATGATAAACAAGTCAAAAATATTATTAGTTAGATCATGAAATTCTAAAATCTAATTGTTTCAGTTATTAGTTAAAAGAATAATTAAGTTACTTACATGAGGTATTTCCTAAATTCCTATCCAATAAGATAAAACGTTTTTCATGGCGAGCATTGTGAAATATCCACATTCTGTGCTGCCCTTTTGTATCGGACACTAATTAAGATCCAACAAGAAAGATAGTGTTAAGATTTTGCACAGTTTCAGAAACCCTAGGTAGCTAATATATTTTTTAAGTCTCGTACCTGAATTTTGTACCAATCAAATGTTGTTCGGGTCCTTGCGTTATATTTTCCATTTTCCATAAGGTATCGCTTCTATATCCTGCATATAATATCATTAATAGCTTAAATAGAACCTTACGTAGTCCTTATCTCAATATCAGAATCTCATTTAGAAACGAAAACTTACTGGGTTATGAATCCCTTAATCAATATCTTTGGGTCAAAACTTACGGTATTGACCCGGAATTGATTTCACCAGACATGGCACTCAACCGACTGAATGCCTCAATAGTCGACGAATCAGAGCTATGGAACGTATAAGTATCTAACAAGCAACAAACAAATCTTATTAATAATCACAAAACAGAATTTGTAGTTAGCATATATAATAAGTCTTTACATGTGTAAGTACCTTTATCCTTCGTATCCACAGTCCTTCCCATGAAATACTTTTGACTTCTCGATTCCAAATCGCCGATTGTAATCCTCGTGGAACCGGCCCCTTCAGAATTCCCGGGTATGACAATCTTGTCTGTAGGTTTCCATGAACATTTTTTTCCTCTATAGCCAGTGGAATCCATCCTATGAGACTCTTTCCATTTCTTTCTCAACTCCTTCGCTTTGTTGCTCTTTTGTACAAAATCTGCACCCGTCCTTTTCATGAAAAATTCTTCCCATTCTTTTTGTGAGATTGGGTGTTTATCGCATGGATTTTGGGGATTGTTTGGATCGGCATTTGTGATGTACTCGTCAGCAATCCTACTTCTATAAGCCCTGTGACTTATTCCCATCGCTTTGAGAGTATTGTTCATGGCTTTATCATCTTCGATGTTGAACATTTTCTGAAACATAACGAAACGTTAGTTAATTGGTAGCATAGAAATTTAAATTAGATGATTTAAGTGAAAATTTATTCACCTTGATGTCCAACCACAACTCAAGTTTGGTTTCCTTTGAAACGTCCTTCCGCCAATCATTAATTGTGATTGGCACTCTTGCTCTAGCCAGATACCCGCAATATGATGCAAATTTGTTCATCGCCTTTTCAGTACCAATTGGCACTCCTTCTTTGTCAAATTTAATCTCATACTTTTCCCCAGCAGCTTTTTTCCTCCTAAACTCTTCCATTGTCGTTCTGCTCCTTTTCTTTATTTCGAACGTTGTGACCTCCTCATCGCTGGATTCTGTACCAGCCTGTTCACCCTGTAAATCTCTATCTTGATCTCCAGACATATCTATTAACAAATAATTAACAACAATGAAAGCAATCAAATCAAGTTAACATAAACATAAACAAACCTAAATATAAACATAAACATAAACATAAACAAACATAAACATAAACATTAACAAAATATATTAACATAAACATAAACATTAAACGACAAGTTCAATCTCAAATAACAAAATACATTAACATAAATCTAAACATTCAGTTGGATAAGAAACCCTAATACTAAGCCAAACATAAATCTAAATCCTAAAACTAGTCTTCATCATCCGACAAAACAATGACTTCATCATCATCATCCGACAAAACAATGACTTTTTCTCTCCATTCTGTGTACGGTGCCACAAGCTTGTCAATCAAAAGCTTGAAAAAAATTGCATGTTGTTCATATTTTGAGAGGCTTGGTAGCCCCTGGTTTTGAGAGGCTTGGTTTTGGTTCGTCTGGTTTTGAGAGGATGGATTGGCACGAACATTGCTCCTAACATAGACTCGTTCGATCGGCTTTTTCCCCTTTGAATTGCTTCCTTCACCTTTCTCCATTACTACCTAATTAAAACACCATATATAATATATATTAATGTTTGGCGCAATGTTCAATTTATTCAAACATTAACAAGTTTAAAATTCAAATAATTAAAAATACATAAATTTAAAATTCATTTAATTAAAACACAATAATATTCAAACATGAATTCATACACAAATAACAAAAACTTCAAATTACATAGATAAAGTTCATACAAAATAACATAGATAATTTTATTAATTCTTAAGACAATTCAACCCTAATTCTTCTCCTCTTCCTTAACCTCCTTATTCTTCTCCACCTCCTTATTCTCATTGGATCCCTCATCTATTTTAACTTCCATACTAAAATCAGGGCTCCTTTCACAGCTTGGAGGGAGACGACGTACAGCCGAGACGGTCCTTCTTTTGGGAGGTCCGTAAAACGGGACCCTTTTTGACACCACCTTAGGTGTTTCCTCCCCCACCTTATTGACGTTTTGATCCTTCTCCATCTAATTTTCATTTTAAATAAATTTCTTAACTCCTTATTCATAATCAATTCACAATGCATATATATCTAATTAAATAAAAATTCTAAATTATCAAGTAATAACATGCACGTCTCTATAATCAATTCACAATACATTTCAGCCGCAATTAAATCCATTATTTGCATTTCAATCCCTAAAACAGCCCCAAATTAAGCATTTCAGTCTCTATTACACCCCAAATTAAGCATTTCAGTCCCAAAACCGCACATATTTATGCAAAACAGTCCCTAAAATTAAGCATTTCCCCAACATTTTGCATATTAAACCCCAAATTAAGAATTTTGCATATTCACAATTCTGTCCCTATTATTTGCAAAATAGTCCCTAAAACAATTAAAATTATGCAAAACAGTCCCTAAAACAGTCCCAAATTAAGCATTTCAGTCCCTATTAAACCCCAAATTAAGCATTTCAGTCCCTAAAACAGCCCCAAATTAAGCATTTCAGTCCCAAAACAGCACATATTTATGCAAAACAGTCCCTAAAATTAAGCATTTCTCCAACATTTTGCATATTCACAATTCTGTCCCTATTATTTGCAAAATAGTCCCTAAAACAATTAAAATTATGCAAAACAGTCCCTAAAACAATTCAAATTAAGAAAAACAGTCCCTAATTTTTCATGTCTGCCCCTAAATTAAAATTTCAGAGAAAGGGGGTTTACCTTCGAGAGAGTGCTATCGGGGGTTGGTGGCTGTCGGAGTTGAGAGAGCGGTAGAGAGATCTGTAACAGAGAGAAAGGTGGGAGGCGAGTCAGTGAGGGAGAGAGGAAGAGGGGACAGAGAGGGAGAGGAAGAGGGATTACCTGAGAGGGAGAGGAAGAGGGATTACCTGAGAGGGAGGCGCGAGTGCTTGAGGGAGGCGAGAGAGGCGAGAGTGCTTCAGAGGGAGAGGGATCGAGGCCGCGAGTGCTTGAGAGAGGCGAGAGGCTAGGGTTTGGAAAGAGGCGAGAGTGCTTCAGAGGGTTTTAAGCTTGAGAGTGTTTTCGAGTTTGGAAAGAAGTGACGAAACAGCGGCTAGGATGGTGTATATTAAAAAAACGTTCACATCTTCTGTAACGGTTATCAGCTAATAACCGTTATAGAAGTTCAAACGTTTTTAATATATATAACATTCTGTAACGGTTATTAGCTAATAACTGTTACAGATTAGTTTAATTTTTTTTTTTTGCTTTTTGCTTGTTTTAACGTAAGATTTCTGTTAAACAAATAATAATTTCACCAATTTTGAAATGTTTAGAAATGTTAAATAATTTAGAACAAATAATAAGTTCAACAATTTTAATTTTAATTTAGAACAATTTTAAGTTTAATTTAGAACAATTTTAAGTTTAATTTAGAACAAATAATAAGTTTAATTTAGAACAATTTTAAGTAGAATAAATAATAATTTTGAAATGTTAAATAATAGGTTCAACAATTTAGAATGTTAAACAAAAATTAAAAATAAATTAGCTCATAAATTAGCACATAAATTAGCACATATATGTTAAATTTCACCAATTAATGACCTGCAAAAAATAAAAATAAAAATAAAACTATTAACATATATAACAATTTAGCACATATATGTTAAGAATAATTTATATTAGTTTTTTTAACTCACATGTTATTATGTAGCTACTTTCTTTTTTTTTCCTTCGCGTGTCGACCCACACGCCTTCGGTGTTATCTGTACGCCTACAACTGATCGATACTGGTTGTGATGTATCGTCGATACCGATAGAAAAAGGAGGTATTTCCTCGAAGTGGTCGTATGCTTCTTCATCTACGACATCACCAACACTGACAATACGTCTTTTTCCTGAAAGTGGCAAGTAATAAATAAGATGAACATTTGTACTCAATAAGGTGAACATTTGTACTTAAATAAGATTAACATTTACCTTGAAGCACATCATGTCTTTTCTTATCCGCCGGATCTTGAATGTAAAAAACTTGCATTGCTTGCTTATTTGCAAGTATAAAGGGATCGTCTCGATAAACCCTTTTATTGAAGTCAACAGTTATAAACCCTATCTTGTCTTTTTTAACTCCACCATGACCGTTGTCGATCCATACACACTTGAATAAGGGTATCTTAAATTTCAGGTAATCTAGTTCCCAAATCTCCTCGATCCACCCATAATAAGTAGCCGGCCTAACATTATCACTAGATAAAGCTACAACAGTGACTCCACTATTTTGCACAGCACTTTTACCATCTTGTTTCCTTGTGTACCAGGTAAATCCATTCAAGTCATACCCTTGGTATGTCTCGACCACGGCATCAGGACGTCTTGATAACCATTTCACGGTTTCATCGACCTTTGTTCCTTCTTTCAACTGGGACTGTACTTTATCTTCTAGCCATTGGAAAAATTTTATTTCATGCTCTATGGTAATCAAGTTTTCGGTGTAAGAAGGGTATTGTTCACGTAACTCGATTAGATGTTCATTGATGTAAGGCGCCACAGTAGCAAGATGTTGGAGAACTTTCATATGTGCTTTGGTTCTCATTGCAAGATCCGGTATATGAGTACTAGCTCCAATTGTACCTGAAAGGTGAACATTTGTGCTAAATAAGGTGAACAAATGTGCTAAATTAGGTGAACATTTGTGCTAAATTAGGTGAACAAATATTGTACTTTAAGTGAACATTTGTGCTAAATAAGGTGAACAAATGTGCTAAATTAGGTGAACATTTGTGCGAAATTAGGTGAACAAATATTGTGTTTTAAGTGAACATTTGTGCTAAATAAGGTGAACAAATGTGCTAAATTAGGTGAACATTTGTGCTAAATTAGGTGAACAAATATTGTGCTTTAAGTGAACATTTGTGCTAAATAAGGTGAACAAATATTGTGATTTAAGTGAACATTTGTGCTAAATAAGGTGAACAAGTGTGCTAAATTAGGTGAACATTTGTGCTAAATTAGGTGAACAAATATTGTGCTTTAAGTGAACATTTGTACTAAATAAGGTGAACAAATATTGTGCTTTAAGTGAACATTTGTGCTAAATAAGGTGAACATTGGAAGTTAATATATAATCTTTTCCTTCAAGTCTACCCTCATGTCGAGACTTTGGAAGACCGATTGGTTGTACATCCTGCAAATAATCGGTGTAGTACTCAATAACCTCCTCGGCCACATATCCTTCCACTATGCTTTCTTTTGGTTTAGATCGGCTACGAACAAGCCCCTTCAATTGACCCATGGCTCTTTCGAAAGGATACATGTATCATAGAAATACAGGACCACACATTTTTATTTCTCTAACTAAATAAATGGTCAAATGCACCATGGAGTCAAAAAAACAATGGCGGAAAGTACATTTCCAGCTCACATAGGGTTAGTAAAACACCTTCTTGTAACTTGTCCAAACTATTCGGATCAATCACTTTAGAGCAAATGGAATTAAAGAAAAAACACAACTTAGTTATGGTTTTCCTCACTTCTTTCCTTAGAATTCCTCGAATTACGACCGGAAGTAACTGGGTCAGTAGGACGTGATAATCATGTGACTTCATACCAAGTAATTTGTTGTCCCTAATAGAAACATTTCTTGATATATTCGAGGATAACCAGTAGGAACCTTAATAGATTTCAGGCATTCTAATAAGTTTTTTTTTCTCTTGCTTTGATAAATTAAATTGTGCTGCAGGTAGCCAAGTTCGGCTTTTTCCCTTATCTTGTGCCGCTAGTTCTTGCCGGATCCCCATTTCAACCATGTCCTTCCTTGCATTTACGCCATCTTTAGTTTTCCCTTGAATTTCCAACATGCAACCGATCAAAGCTTCACATATGTTCTTTATTATGTGCATCGCATCTAAGCAATGTCTAATCTCCAAACTCTGCCAATATTCAAGATTTCAGAATATAGACTTCTTCTTCCATATCCCCTTGGGTATCTCATTGGCAAATTTCTTACCAAATTTTACATTAATGTCATTCACCTGTCTATACACCCCTGAATCGGATAACGGTATTGGGCCTTGTCTTTTTCTACAGTACCGTCAAACCTTTCCTTGTCTCGACGGTAAGGGTGATTGCGGTTCTTAATAAACCTCCGGTGTCCCAAGTAAACATTTTTTCTAGAGTTTGTCAGGTACACATAATGGGTGTTTTCCATGCAAATAGGACACGCTTTCGGTCCTTTATTCCTATACCCTGACAGGTTTCCGTATGCAGGAAAATCATTGATTGTGCAAAATATCATGGCACGGAGGTTAAACTCACTTCTAGAGTGTGCATCATATATTTTCACTCCATTCTGCCACAATTCACCAAGGTCATCTATTAATGGAGCCAAGTACACATCTATATCATTATCTGGTTGTTTGGGACCAGAAATCAACAAGGGCATCATCATGAATCTCCTTTTCATGCATAGCCTGGGATAAAGATTGTAAATACACAACAAGACCGGCCACGTAGTCTGCCGGCTACTCATGTTGCCGTAAGGATTTATACCGTCTGTACATAAACCCAATCTCAGATTTCTAGGTTCACTGCCGAAATTTTCAAATTCCCTATCTATATTTATCCAATCCCGGAGAGTCTGCTGGGTGTCTGATCATGCTATCGCCTTTTTTCCTGCAATCTGCGTGTCATCTTAACAATTTGTCATCCTTCGCGTTAGAGAAAAGCCGATGGAATCTTGGTATTATTGGTAGATAAAACACCACTTTCGCAGCCGGTCCCTTACTACCTTCATCTTCAATTTGATCGTCCCTCGGTTTATACCGTGACGCATTACACTTTGAACATTTATGCAAGTGTCCGTACTTATTCCGGAATAATATGCAGTCATTTGGACATGCATGAATTCTCTCAACTCCAATTTTTAAAGGACATAACATCTTTTTAGCCTTATAAATTGAATCTGACAACTGATTATCTTTTGGAAGAAATTCTTTATGTAATAGTTTGAGCAAAGATGTGAAACTGCATCACTCCATCCATTTTTGGCTTTAAGATTGAACAGTTTGAAAACAGCATTAAGTTTTGACAATTCACAACCAGAATATAAAGCTATTTTATCTTCTTCACGTAACATACCAAAAATTTCAACATTATCAACAAAATTATCATCCACATTGTTCACAATTTCATCTAAATCAGCATTAAATTCTGAGTTATCTACATTTCTATCATCATCTACATTCTCATCATCAAATACATTGACATCATCAATTTCATCATCCAATGATACATTTTCTTCCTCATACACACAATCCAATACATTTGTGATATTACAACCATCCCCCCATTCTCTCCATGGAGTGTCCACCGACCATAATCCGGTTGAAATCCATTTATGCTCATTTAATCAAATAAGCTTTCACTTCTTCAAAATTAGACCACTTCAACAAATTCTGACAAACACGACAAGGACAATACATTTTATCATCTTCTTTCATTTTCAAATTCTGTTTAGCACAAACCATAAATTCTTCAAGTCCTCTCAAAAATGTAGACGAGCATCGATTACTTAAGTACATCCACGTCCGATCCATCTGAACAACAAAATTTATGCAAATTATTAGAATTTCGGACCAATTTGTCATATTAGGTTTTCGGACCGGTCACCATCCTAGCCCGCTCTTTGGATACTCTGTCTCATCAGCGAGCGTACGTTAGATGCAATGTGCTATCTGAGAAAAATTCGGCAGCATTTCCCCTTATGTTCCCTGAATACGCCAACACACGATTGCTCGTGCGTACGTATCCGTGGGAACACAAGGGAAATGCCGCCGAATTTTTCTCAGACAACACATTGCATCTAACGTACAACTCGCTGTCCTAAATGGGACAGATCGTATCCAAAGAGCAGTACTCCCGACCGGGAGTACTATCCGAGATTAATCACTAATGGATTAATCTCGGACGGGCAATGACCTAAATTCAGTTGAGTTTCGGTATTTGGTTCCTATATGACAATACGAAATTCATGCCTATATATATATATATATGCAAATTATTAACGAAATGCAAATAATTTTAAAAAAGAGAAGTTCATGAAAATATATTTTCAATTGTGTGCCTTCCGATCCGTTGAATCGTGCGACTTATCCGGCCGATGTAAGATCTTCTCCTATTCAATGATATCTTAAAATATATAAAAAAACAAAAATAACCATAAATTAATGAAAAAATCGAAATAAATAAGAAAAAAATGTAAAAAAAAAATACGGTTCAAATTTAATTTTTTTTACCTTAAATCTGCTCTCCTTCTTATTCTCTTTCTAATTATTATTTTTTCAGAATTTTCAGAAATTTTTGGCTATTTTTTTGGAGTGAAGCCACCACCACAAATTCACAATAAATGAGAAGATCAGAAAAGAGTTAAGTGATGCGGCGCTAGCTGTGAGTTTGTTGGGATGGGGAGGAAGACCTAAATACAGAACTATTCTGTAACAGTTATTAAAAAATAACCGTTACAGAATCATAAAAAAATATAAAAAAAGCCGTTACAGAAATAAAAAAATTAATAAAATTCGTCCCATATCAGTAACGGTTATTAGTAAATAACCGTTACAGATTCATTAAAAAATAAAAAAAACGTTAACCTACTGATTCATTTACTAATAACCGTTACAAAAGATGGTTGATATTATATATTTCTTTTTTCTTTTCTGTAACGGTTGTTGGATAATAACCGTTACAGAATATAAGAAATCTGTAACGGTTATTATCCAACAACCGTTACAGAAGGTTGATGCATTTTTTTCCCTGACCATGACGGAAATGTTATTACGGTTGTTTCATAATAACCGTTACAGATTTGTGGCGCCAATTTTCCCGCCTAATGCCTCATTATTCTGTAACGGTTATTTCAAAAACCGTTACAGAAGTGCCGTTACAGAAGGTCCTTTTTCCCATAGTGTAAGTCCTAAGATATCACGCATTATAAATAGAGTTCATTTTATCATGTATTTGAATATGTCTAGCGAGTGAGATCCTTTATTCTTAGGAAAAATGTAGATGAAAAAACTTTTGATTTTATTTTTCGGTACAAGAGTTTTGTTTGAATTGCTTTTTTTGTGATTGATTTCTAACTTATGTACTCGAGTATAGCTGCTTTTCATATTGACCATAGGACACGACTCTGTTTTGGGTGCATGGTTGAATCCTGGGCCGTTCCATTTTAAGTTGGAATCATGGAGCAGTTTCAACTTTTGAAGGTATATATTTCAAACGGTTTCTGTAATCCACAAAAAGAAAAAAGAATATTAAGTTTAATTATATATTTTTTTTCTCATGAAGTATTCTCTTTTCGAAAAAGAAAAACATGACACTGGAATGTACATAGTTAGATCTTTAAGCTGTATATATCTGTTTTCATTACTGTGTTTAAGTATGATGATCGTGATATTGTCATGAACCATATGCATAAACCAGTGCGATTTTTCCCGACAGTGTTTAGTGCATGATGAAACCTTTTTTAAATTTATTTTTAGTATATGCGCAGTTTATAAGTCCTCAACTAAGGCAATCTTGTAAAATGGTTACCAAGTGATTGCTGATTTAGATGAGAGTGAATCAATATCATCATCATAGGAGACCAAATTACCAATTGACTGAATTCAATCCCATCGCATAACAAATTACCAAATCCAGTAGTGCCTCATTTGGCTATTTGCGCTTCCTCTTCCCATGCCATCTCCAATAATATCTCACTGAACAAACTCATTCTGACTAGTGGGACCACCAGCTCAAACTTTCCTTAATCACAGGTACATATATCACATTCTAAAAATATAGGCCTGTGTTTGATATGCTAATGTGTGTTGATCAAGAGTGGTTCCAGACTTCCAGGTGTTTTATTATGTACCAGAAATTGAACCTGGTACATGGCATCTAAATAGTGAGATTACTATACGCCCCCAACACGTGCAGCTGTACTGATCGATGAGAAAATGCTGAAAGTGTAACAGACCGCCTAGTGAACCTTCTCATGAACTAAAAGAAAGTCGATCTTTTGGCACACGAGATGTTTGTGGAAATGTCTCACAGAGGGTTCCAGTGCACAAATCGTAGGTTCCGATTGCCATGTGTGAATATCGCCTTTCTTTTCAATAAATATTATTTTTCTTTGTCAAAACTCAAAACAGGTAAACTTCAAATTTTCTGTTCTACGGTATTTTGATGAACATCACAAACTATGTATGGATGTCAAAACATAAAAAAGAAAAATATGTATATTAGTATATAGAATGCCAAGATTGGAAATAAGAAGGGAAATTATTATGTATGAACACACCTGATA
This sequence comes from Rhynchospora pubera, assembly GCA_028095005.1. Taxonomy (NCBI): domain Eukaryota; kingdom Viridiplantae; phylum Streptophyta; class Magnoliopsida; order Poales; family Cyperaceae; genus Rhynchospora; species Rhynchospora pubera. The sequence goes on from CM051462.1 coordinate 76,861,645, forward strand.
AGCGGTTGCTTCATGCCCTAATTTTGTTCAAGGGAAGCTCCACCTTTAGATTTACCCTTCAATCCTCTGTCATGTATAGTAAAAGAGCTCGGAACTGCACCCAGCATAGGTTTAAATAGCGGCCGTAGCGGCCGCAATAGCGGCGCTATAGCGGTGCTATTTGGTACACCGCTATAACGCTACAGATTTAGCGGCCTGTCCGATAGCGCGACATATAGCGGAAAATAGCGGGGTATAGCGGTGAAATAGCGGAAAATAGCGGGTGATATAGCGGTATAATGCGGAAATAGCGGTACATTTTATAATTTGCTGATATAGCAGTAGTATTTTGGACATAACTCTCGCATACGAACTCCGATTGATATGATTCAAAGTTCTATGGAAAGTTTACAAAACTGGCCACAATTTTTATGTTTTGAATATTTTCAAATTCTTAAAATTTAATGGTCAAATATGCATAGAAAATAAATATAATTTTAATTAGTGTTTATTAGTTGCTTGAAATTATTTTAATTTTTTATTTTAGACTAAACTAGACCTTCAAAATACACTTGTGTGTTCAAATCTGCTATGGTCCGATAGCGGCCGCTAAATATCCGCTATCCGCTATCCGCTATGATATTAATATGTCCGCTACGAGTCCGCTATCCGCTATTTAAACCTTTGGCACCCAGCGAAAGAGTTTCTTTCCGTGTTCCTTCTCCTAGCCAGATCCTCAACCTCAAAACGATATTCATTTGTGCATTTGAGTGATTTGTTTCAATTTGTCCAAGATTATTTTCTGTTAACACTCCTCTGCAGGTGATGTCTGCATTTGCTAGATGTCAGTTAGTGCTTGGCCAAGTAATTAACAGAATATTAAGGAACACTCGAGCCATTAACAGATATAAAGAAATGAATGATCAGTTATTAGCAGAGCATGTTGAAAATCTTGGTCTCTCTCACAAGACTCGCGGAACGTAATTGTTAGGCTACAAATTTGTTACCAATTTGTGCATATTACTTCTTGTGGAATTGCTTCGGAAAGGATATCATGATTCATCTAGGCTTCGTACTGGCATATTTATGTGTCGTTCTGACTATTTGCAACCAGCACTCTTTACACAATCGTTTAGAGTAAATAATGTTAAATGCCATTTGCAAAGAGAGTTAGGCACACTAATATCATCAGTAACTTTGCATTACTTTATTATTTTTAATTGATACATCTCACTGTACAAGTGTTAGGTTCATTACCACTACCGCGGGTTGCAATTATCTACACCCCCAACTTCTTTTCTTTTTTAATTACGTAATAAAGACAAATATCATGTAAACTTTTCTGTTGTACAATGTTTTCCTTTTGTATGAAGAGTATTATGTTCGTATAAAGCGTGAAGGGAGCCTATATAGCTAATTTTAAACATATTAGGAGCACGAGCAATAGATAATATAAATAGGAATTCCAAATCTGTGCATATGAGATGTTGAAGGTGTCAACAGAGCATAAAGAGGCCTTCCGCCACTCTCACAGATAACGTAATGCGGATTCTGGGCTACGGCACATGTTTGCGTAAATGTCTCACAGAAAAAATGACGGTTGATTCTGGGATATGCTGGCTGTGCTATTGAGTCTATGACTATGATCGTTTTTGCTTTTTCATAAACATAATTTACATTTTAAATTCTTAAATAATTAATTAACTAAATAAAATTTTAAAACAACTATGTAATTTCGAGTTAAAACACCGAAACAAGTTTGGGCCCATTGGATGTTTTAAGTCTAATTGATGAAACATCCTTTCAACACTAGAGCAAGCAGTCAAAAGAAATATATAATTGAGACTAGGAAGGAACAGGGATGGTGAGTTACATGCGTTAAGTTTTTTTTTTTGAAAATAACAATACCGTTAAGATAAATAGCTAAATACTTCAGTTCAATCCATTCACATGGGGCCGTGCGGACCTAGAAATTTCTATCTTTGCCATCTTATTCAACTCACACGTTGCAAACAAGAGTGAAATGTCTTCTTACCTTGAAATTTCTCTCGCTTCTTTTTTCACAAGTCTTCCAAGTCAATTTCTCCGTTTGTCCTGAAAAACAGTTGAACTGAGGACCATCCATTTATTATCTCTTCATTTTATTTTATTTTTTTTTTATATTTCATAAAATTTTATTATTGAATTAACTTGAATTCGATAGAGAAACCAATGGCAATAATTCACTGTACAAAAAAGATTAAAATAGAGAAAAAGAATCACTTGAATTCGATATTCTTGTAGGACGTACGTAGATACTACAGTACATAATAATGATTTTGTTTTTCATTCGAAAGCATATTTAGATATGCAAATGAAAGATTTTTACATCTCATTTTTATTAATTTAAATATCTATTCTAGAAGTCCATATATAACTCTATTTTTGACGAGTGTATTTTGATTAGAACAATCAATTAATAGAAATTTTAAAATATGTGTGTGTGTTAGTTTCTAACAAAAACCACATGTTAATTCCGTTTTGAATTTGTCGAAACTTAATTCATATGTTAATATTTTCTACCGTCCGATTATTCTTGTATCTGGAATAAATGTATTCCTCTGTATATTGTGTTTTGTTAAGAATTTCTTGTTGCAAAACAAACTATTGCTTTATAGTTTATACCTTTTTTTTTTTTTTTTGACGTTTCAAAATGCAAACTCGAAAACGCCTCAGTTTCTCCTAGCTGACAAACCAATTCAACAAGGAACCTACAATTACGTTTACAAATTCGTAAAATTAAATTAAGATGACAATCTTTCAGTATAATTAGTCTTTTTACATACATGTACTTTTTAGAGTTGGACATTAAGTCGAATTCGGTTATTAATTTTAAATGGCTTATTTATCCAAAAGTGAATAAATTCAATAGTTAGTTCCGTAATTAAATTTGAGTGGGTGGGTGAAATTAAATTGATGACCGACTCATTATTTATTTATGTTGTGTGATATTTTTTTTAAAAGAATTATAATTAATAATTTTTTTCTCAACCTATGATCAATAACAAGTGATAACGAAAAGAACAGAGTGAAATGACAAATGATATTTTTCACTCAAAAGAAATTGCTAAACAAAATATATCTCTGGTCTCAAATAAGGAAATAATAAATATGGATTGTAAATTAGTATTTTTTTTTGAGACTAGATTTGCCACTTATCCTTCATTGATATTGCTTCACCTGCCATCTGCTTCTCATAATTCACTATTTAAAAAAAAATACTGCAATTCAATAATAATTTTATTTTCATTTAAAATGAAGAGTCGGTAAACTTATACGATGATTCATGTCTACCCATTAATCAAATCAGATTTAAATGTTAAATGGTCCAGAACATATATGAATGATCAGTTGTTAGCAGAGCATGTTGAGAATCTCTCTCTCTCACAAGATTAACGGAACGAGATTTCCGAGCTACTAGGCTTCGTAATGGCTTCAGAGAGGATTTCATGATTCATCTTGGATTTACTAGGCTTCGTAATGGCTTCTTTATTTGTAAATTGAAATATATTGTATCGTTCGGAACTCTTTATATATTCATTTAGACTAACTAATGTTAAATATTGTCACTTGCAAAGAGAGTTAGGTACGTACGCTAATATCATCAGTAACATTGCATTACTTTATTATTTTTAATTGATACATCTCGCTGCACAAGTGTTAGGTTCATTACCACCACTGCAGGTTGCAATTGTCTACATCCCCAACTTCTTTTCTTTTTTACGTACCAAAGACAAATATCATGTAAACTTTTCTGTTGTACAATGTTCTACTTTTGTATGAAGGGTATTATGTTCGTATATATAAAGGCTGAAGGAGATTGCCTGTATAGCTAATTTTAAACATATTACGAGCATGAGCAATAGCCAATAGATGAAATAAATAAGAATTCCAAATCTGTGCATATGAGATGTTGAAGGTGTCAACAGAGCATAAAGAGGCCTTTGGCCACTCTCACAGATAACATCAATGCGGATTCTGCGCTACGGCAATTGTTACGATTCTGTGCACATGAAGTGTTTGCGGAAATATCTCACAAAGAACTTGACGATTGATTCTGGGATACTCTGGGCCGTGCTATGACTATGATCGGTTTTTCGTTTTAATAAAAATAATTAATTAACTGAATAAAATTTAAAAACAACTATGTAATTTCGAGTTAAAAACAACGAAACAAGTTTGGGCTCATTTGGTGTTTTAACTCTAATTGATGGAACATCCTTTCAACATTAGTGCAAACAGTCAAAAGGAATAATTGAGACAAAAAAGTAATATAGGTCCAAAAAAAGATTCTTCGACTACTGTTACAACTGACTAATTGCAGTAAGTAAATTAAAATTTTAATTATTGTGTTTTTGATGATTGCGAAAGGAAGTATACATACAGAATTTAATTTTATATGAGTAACAATTAATCTTTCGTACAGCAATTAGAGAAATTAGCACATAAGGAATTTTTCCAGTTATGTGTTAATATTTTAATTAAAAAAATAATACACGTATTATGTAATATGTATATCATTTGCAGTGGCGGAGAAGGAATAAATAACTAGGGGGACAAATTTGCAATTTTCAGTGTTTGGGAGGCATATTGCTTAGTATAATATGATCAAAATTAGCACTATATTTAAAATGAAAATCACCGAGTATACTCCTGTAATAGATTATAGGCAATCTCCTTCAGCCTGTAATAGATTAACATATATTAAACATATTCTTATGTAATATGAAAAGCACTATATTTGGAATGACATATCACATATGAGACAGACCACTGACCTGTAATAGATTATACTCCTGCTATTTGCAACTCTAGCTGCGCTAGATTATTATATGACAATAATTATAATATTGCAAAATATTATAGATAATTGAAAATTTTCACATAATTTGTTTTATAAATTTATTATCTCAACGGCGAGGCAACATGAGAATATGATGTACTTTGAATTACAAACCATTCATTCGCTAGGTGCATGCACTAAATTATCTTACAAATATAATTTCGTTAACACGATTGTCTAATGTTAAGATAAATATGCTAAATAAAGAGAAATAATCTTTTTTATTTCCATTGCATTTTATTTTTTTTCCCTTCTATATTTTCCATTCCTTTTCATTCTCTTTCCGAAAACCAAACACATTTTGGGATAAATATGCTAAATACTTTAGTCCATCATTCCGTCCAATCCATTCACACGGTGCTGTTTTTTTTTTTTTTTTTTTTTTTTTTTTTTGCAATGAAACCCGTAGGTAATTTCCATTCATTCAAAATAAGATTACATCAATAGAAGAGCAACTGAAAAGATAAAAATACATCTAAACACCCATTCTAGAAGAGAAATAAATAAACTCCTCCGCAACAATGAGCGGAGACGTGCACAGATAAGCAATATATATTGTGCTTGTAAAGAGCTTCTCTTCATGATAAGACTTGACCGTCTTGTGTAAGCTCAGAGCGACTTGTAAATAGATGTAATGCAGTGTATCCGAATCAGATGCTCTCCATATATTCTGTAATATACCACCCCAATCATTGTGCATGAAAGATCCATCCACAAAGCATCGATAAAGGCTTGAATCATGGTGCAAACCATACAGAACCATAGCAGACTTGTTTTCAAGTATATAGTGCTCATAAAAAGATCCATAAACAGCAACCAACCTGTAGTATACATGTTGCAGCAAGAAAGAGGTATAGATGTTTGTAGCATCAGCATTTAAGACAGAGCAAGAAAAGTATTGGTGCTCATTGCTTTGTGCATCTAGGGAGTTGAAATTGCACAATTTGCACAAGGGATGTGCATTAAATGTCTTTGGAACTTGCTGCAAAAGCTCAAGGCTCAAGAGAAAAGACGCATTAATTATATGATGTGAGACCCTTTGAAAGTTAAAAAGACCTGGTTTGTCATGAAAAGTTGTGAACCAAAAAGTAGTTGTGCAGCTTGTGCTAGATACATCTAGAACCATCTTCTTGCAAGAGAAACTCGGTCTATTGGTCAGGCTTGTGAACCGAGAGGTGTCATTACTGTCCAGCAGAGGTGCATTCTATCTTTGCCATCGATCAATCAATTTAGTCTCCCTTTGGATTGCTTAGGAATAAGAAGAATAGTCTATTTCTAGACGGAAAGTATTGGGAAGTGTGTAACTTTGTGAAGAATTTGAATTGTTTATAATAAATTTACGTCTAGAAAAAAGCTATTCCTCCTATTTCCATACAATCCAAACGGACCTACATGTTGCCATCACGAATGCAAGGGTCTTTTTATCTCGAAATACCTCTTGCTTCGTTTCTTAAAAGTCTTCCTAGTCAATTTCTGCATTTGTACATCAGTTGAACTTAGGACCATTCATTTATTATCTCTTCATTTTTTTTTTCCTGCATTTAGTGTGTTTGGTAGACAATAAAATTGGAGACAAATAGGCAGTTGGGAACAACAAAATTGGATTTCTCTCTCTTCTCTTATTTGTCTCTTATTCTCCCAAAAGTTAAAATTGAATAAGACATTCAATAAGCTATTCATTGCTTATTGTGTTTGCAAGTTAAGCATTTGGAATTTGTCTCAATAAGCTCTTCAGCAAATTAGCTTATTGAAAACGTTGCCAAACATTTTCAATCAACCTTTATTAATAAAGAATTGAGGACTGTTTATCACACTGCACTTAAAAACAATAAGAAAGATTTCTTTCATCAAAGTTTTTGTTTTGCATAATGACCAAAAAAGCATTTTTAAATAATCAACCAATACTATGTTCCTGGTTAGCAACGTTCAGTTTTTAATTATTTGTATTCTGATACGGAGAAATTCATTATTTACATTTTACATGATTTCGGATCGTAAAAAAAATATGTTTATTAAACTATAAAGCAATAGTTTGTTTTGCAACAACAAATGCTTAACAAAACACAATACACAAAGGGGTACATTTATTCCAGATACAAGATCAATCGGATGGTAGTAAATATTAAACAAATGAATTTAATTTCGGCAAATTAAGAAAGGAATTAGCGTGTGGTTTTTCTTAATTAGAAACTAACACACGCACATATTTTAAAATTTTTCTTAATTGATTTTTCTAATCAAAATTCAGTCGTTAAAAATTGAGTTATATAGGGACTTCTAGAATAGATATTTAAATTAAAAAAATCAGACCTAAATAATTGTGGAGAGAACAGGATCGGAGACGAGAGAGAGAGTGACACAAGCATAGTGGAGAGAACATGTTTTTTTTTTTTTTTAATTAAAATATGTTGTGACATATATTTACTTAATCATTGTAGGTTGTTTTATTGAAATTCTAATATTTTTAGTGACATAAATTAATTTCTTTTAAAAACATAAAAATAGTTTTGAAAAAAAATATTTTGTATTGAGAGCTATGTTGCATTGGTACGGGTACGGCGGTACGAAAATTTTTAAAAATCTTTGATACGGGTATGACGATATATATATATTATTTGAATAATTTATTGATCTATAATTATATTATATTATAAAATATAATGTATATAGCATAATTTTGTGCAGATAAAGTTTGGATTTACAAAAATAAATGATATAAACTTGGAGTTTACATAAATAAATATCATAAACACTAATATCAACACATTAAATATTAGCTGTTGACCATTGACTGTACCAATAAGTACCGGATACGGTACCAGTACCCGGTTCGTACCATACGGCTGATGTTTCAAAGTACCGGCGTAACCTAGATTGAGAGTGTGGATTTAAAAGTGAAAGGTGGAGACCTACGTCTACTTGCACTGCAGGGCCAAATGGCCAATGCCTTTCTCCTAGCAGCTTCCTAACTCCAATAATCAAATTCTGTGTAGTCAGAACTCAGAAGCAACTTTCCTGGAAATTTTTCTTGCTTCCGTTCTAGTTCTCCAAACTCACATTAGCTCATAATTTGCGCTGCAAAAAGTTGGATTCAGCTAAAAATCTCAAAACACCTCACCTCTCAGTCCACTTAAATCTTTCTCTGTTTTACCCATTCCAAGTTTCTCCAAGCTTACGATATACCATCCATTAATCCACTTGTTTTCCTTCTTTTATTCCTCTTGTTTCCTGAAAAGAATTGTGTTCTCTTGTGATTCTGACTACAAAAAGCAAAAAAAAAAAAAAAAAGATCATTTTGGTTATTTCTTTTATTCCTCTTTCCATCAAGAGTAAAGCGAAAAAACTTCTTTCTTACTACCAACTAAAATAAAATCCGTTTCTCTTTCGTAGTTTAAAAAATAACTCTAAATTTCTTGTCCTCAAAGAAAAAAAAAATCTCTTTGATTGATTTTTCTTCGGTTTCCTATCAGAAAAGAAAAAAAAAACTTTATCAATCCATCTCATCCATTGTCTACCACTTAAGATATTTCAAAACCTATGGAGGGGTTCTGGAACAGAGTATTTGAATTTTTAGAGCCAACAATAGGCCAATCTGCTGTTGATGCGTTAAAGAATTTAGATGTTAGTGAAAAAATCTCATGGCTTCAAGTCAAATTGCCGCGGGCAAGGCTGCTAATCGAGATATCCGAGTCACGGAGCTTCATATATAAACCCATAGATGAGCTTCTTCCCCAGCTTAAAGAAGCAGTCAACAAAGCTGAAATCGTGATAGCTGAATTTGAATCTCAGAAGCAGAGACTAGAAGGATCAAACTGGAGGATTCAAGGTGAGCTTTTAAATAATTTTAGCAATTGGATTAGTAATTATCCAGACAACGTGGTAAGCGCTCACTGTATGCTAGACCATGTTTGTAACGAGATGGAAAATTTATGTAGCATGTTAGATATACTAAAGAATCCGAATCAATTTAATATACACATCTCAAGAATTTGTGCCACATTGCCAAGGGCAAAGCTACTAATAGAGAGATCAGAGTGTTGGCGCTTGAAACATAAATCCATAGATGAGCTCCTTCCCCAGCTTAAAGAAGCTGTCTACAAAGCAGAAATCGAGAAAGATGATGTCGAATCTATGAAACGGATTCTAGAAGGAGCAGAATGTAGGGTTGAAGGTGAGCTTCTAAATTATCTTAGGAATTGGATGACCGTTGTCCTAGAAAAGGCAAAAATTGCTCAAGGTAACCTAGATTGTGTTTGTAAAGAGATGAAAAATCTATGTAAGAATTATAACATACCAAAAATCCCGAGCCAATTTGGTAACACCGCTAGACCTATTACAACGTCACGTCATCGTGATGAACCATGTGGCCGTGATAAAGAATTGAACGATGCTATCCGTTTATTGAGAGTTCCCGAATCTGGATCTTGTGGCAGAAAAAGAGTGAGAAAAAAAAGGAATTCTGGTTTATATATTCCTGAGAATAGCAGCAATGTGGAGAAAAAAAGAAGATTAGCAATTTTACCAATTGTTGGCATGGGAGGTGTGGGAAAAACTACCCTTGCTCAAATGATTTATAAAGATAAACGTGTGCTATCGTATTTTGATTTACGAATATGGATCTGTGTGTCTGACAAATTTGATCGGGAAAGGTTGATGAAAGAAATAATTGAGTGTGCCTCAGGAAAGAATTGCAATGTTTCTAATTTAAACAAGATAGAAGAGACATTAGAAGAAACGTTAAAATCCAAAAGAGTACTTTTAGTCCTAGATGATATATGGAGCAAAGACTGGCAAAATCTTTTGGGACCAATTAATGAATCCTCTGAAGGCAGTGTTATCATATTGACCACTAGGTCATCGGAGCACCTTCAATGTACTGGAGTTAATATGACTATTTTAAATTCTATTTTCTTGGAGGGCTTGGAAGAGGAAATATATTGGGATTTTTTCCGGAGCTGTTCTGGTTTAGAGGTTACATCAGATAATTATTGCCAATTGGAGAGTATTGCCATAGAAATTTGTCATAGGCTTAAGGGATCACCGCTTGCTGCGAAAACACTAGGTGGTCTTTTGAAGAATAGGATTAATGAGCGAGATTGGATTGCCATTCGAGATAGTAAAATGTGGGAATTGAAACAGGAGGAACATGATATAATGCCAGCACTTCAATTGAGCTATCAACATTTACCATCCCATTTGAAAAAATGCTTTTCATTTTGCTCGTTGTACCCCAAAGATCACGAGTTAAGTGCAATTGAACTAGCAAAACTATGGATCATGGAAGGCTTCATCCCAACAGAGAACGATAACTTGAAACATATGGAAGACGTGGCTTTGGGTTACTTTCAAGACTTGAAAAATGGCTGCTTCTTTCTCAAGAAAACAACAAATGTGGAATATGAACATTGGATTTATGAGAAGCATGTGATCCATGACTTGATGCATGATGTTTGTCAATCTATTACAACAGAGGAGTGTTATTGCCTCCAAGATGGAGAGATCTGCCTTAACAAAGATAATATACACCATCTAGCTATATTTAAGAGACCAAGTAAATTGAGACTAAGGGAAGTGCTTGAATTTAAGAAAGTACACACTTTATTAGTGCCTTTTTCGAACTATGGCATTAATGCAATTAAAAGCTGGTGCCGTGGACTCACCGATATTCGTCACCTATCACTTCCCTATTGCAACATAACAGAATTACCTGAGAATATTGGAAATTTAAAACATCTACAATATAATACACCTATTGAAAAGTTACCCGATTCTTTTTGCACCCTTTATAATCTTCAGCATTTAGACATGTGGTCTTGTGATAATTTTTCGAAATCTGAGGGTTTTCCAAACGGTTCTAACAATTTGATAGGATTGCAGTTTTTTAGACCGCCGCTTCACTTGGTACATTTTTTAACTGATAAGCCCAATCTTATAAGAGCAATGCAATTGTACGACCTTGATTATGATGTGTATAAACATGGGGAAAATAAAATTGAGAATTTAAAGCACTTGACTGGAGTTCGTGGATCTTTTTATATAAAATCACTTGAGAATGCTTTAACAAAGAAAGCTGCTGAAGAAGCTGAACTGAACAAACAAGAATTTGTTGACACGTTGAGTTTAGATATGGTGCGTACTATATTTTCATGGAAATTACCGAGTAGGAACAATGAGATTCATAGCGAGGTTCTTGAAGGTTCACGCCCCCATCATAATCTCAGAGTATTGGAAATTTTCAATTATGGGGGTGCGGCTTTAGCAAGTTGGATGGGTGATAACTTATTATCTAATTTAAGAAGGGTTTTCTTAAGTGATTGCTCGATCTGTTCTGTCTCACAATTGCCTCGTTCCATTACTGAGCTAAAAATAGTGTCGTGCGGACAATTGACAAGTCTAATGGATTGCTTGCGGCCAAAGCTCTTGCCAGAACTTAAGTGTCTTAATCTAAGCTTGTGTCACGACCTAGAGTCGCTGCCCGTAGAATCCTTTTCTGGATTTGAGTCTCTTGAGAAGTTGTGTATTAAATATTGCTTTATGCTTACCTGCCCAACAAAGATGGTCTTACCGCCCTCTATCAAAGTACTCAAGCTGAAGAGTTGCGGCGAACTTGAGAACTCAATTCCCAGCTGTTTGGAGAACCTCTCTTCTCTCGAGAAATTGTCATTATTTAATTGTCAAAGAATAGTGTCTATTCCAGATGAAGTGATGAGGAATCTCAAGTCCCTCAAAAGCCTGTACGTCGAAAATTGTCAAAATTTAATATCACTAGGAGACGAAGAGTTTCTCAAATCTTTAAAGCACTGCGTTATAAAGAAATGTCCAAAGCTTAAGAAAACGCGGAGGCGAAATCCAGATGGCAGGCAGTTATCAGGTAATTAACATGTACTATCATTTCGTTTCTTTTTCTTTCTTTCAAAAAAAAATAAATAAATAAAAAGGGAAATTCGTGCGCTTTTGTTTCTGAAATTTCGGCCGAGTCGTAGTGCCAATTATACTTACCTCGTGTCTGTTACTTTAAATAGCTTCCTCAAAAATAAAAATAAAACATGAAATTTATTTAAAGTATATATTTTGTCATTGCTGTTAGATTCTATATATCACTCCAAATTGATCTGTTCCCTGTTTTTTTCACAAGAATGTGCCAAGTTGAAATGTGAACTCTCTGGCTCTCCGCCTTAGCCCGGGAAAAAAACTAAATCTTTAGTTCGGTAGAGATAATTAACCCGTGTGTTATATATAAGTGAAAGTTATCCGTACATCAACCATTTTATAAATATTTTTTTTTTTTTTTTGAATAAAGAGAGAGGTCTTTGCCATCCAACTTTTTTTTGAAATTAAAGGTGCATGCGGGGCTTGAACCCTTGACATCATGGAGGCCAGCCTAGTCCTCTTACCACTGAGCTACTAGACCACATGCCATTTTATAAATATTTGCACACTTACTTTATCTAGTATATATCATTTCATTTTGCAGATGTCCCTTCCTCTTCAAATGCCGGGAAAAGAAAAGCACGCGCCCGAAAGTAACTACATATTGCAGGTACACATTATTTATTGTTGTTGTTGTTATTTCACAAAGGATTTGGGAGCCCGTAAGCGAATTGCATCAATAAAAAATTCTTAACCAGATAGAAACATACATTAAGTTTAAAATAAAGAAAAAAAACAAATTAAAGGAAGAGTGAATTTACTTACTCTTGAGTTGCATACTTTTACAGCAACATATATAGATCTATTCTGTACCAGGTATTAAGATGTATGAAGTAAGAACCTATTTACACAGCTAATAGTTTAACCTTATATATTTATATCCACATCTGGTTACCTTTTTCGGTTATATAAATAAGAACTATAAAATCTAAAAGTGGTTGTTATTCAATAAAGGATTAGCTACATTAATTAGCCTAAAAAATAAAGGAAAACCATTCACAATAAGTTTAGAAAGCTGATGTTGCTAGAGCTGTCAATACTTATCTTTTCGGATGTTTCCGATTCGTTGTGTCCAAAACGGAACTGAAATGGGAAAGATAATATATAGTTTTGTTTTCATAAACGAAACAGAAAATGAAATAGAACAGGACACGGTAATAAAGAATTACAATGGAAAATTGAAAACGGAACAGAGAATCGTTTCGTTTAATGAAATGGAATGAACATGAAATAATGTTTTTGTTTCATTACCTCAAAATTTGCTTTTAGATTAATGTCACGTATTCTAAAATTTATTTATTTAGACATTTGCCAAAATTGTTGATTGAAGCTATCCTAAATACAATATTTTTTTTATATTGACTACAATACCCTTTTATCTGCCCCACGAATCAACACAACCTTCTCCATCGTCCCCACTCGAATGTAGTGGCCTCTCTGTACTCGAATGTAGTCGCCAGAAATCTGGCTAAGAGCAACCAGAATTTTCTGACAGACTGCGCACCACCTGGTAAAACACCATTAACTTTTCTATATTTGTTTGTTTTCTTATGTTCTTGGTCATTCTAGAAACTAGATTCAAAGATCTATCCAACAATGCAAATTTCAACATAAACAAGTTAATAGATCAAAAGTTATGCCCGTGGAAAGACATGCTATCACAGACTAATTCTAACAAACTGCAGAATGACCTTTATTGTGGATAGCATAACTCCTTCATACTTTATCGGAATTTTGCAAATTATACTCTATGGAACGATCCGTGAAAGACCTACATCCCATAAATTTTCATGCAAAACCGAATTACCTAATGAGAGAAAACTGGCCCGCACTGTCCAAAGGTCAGAAATTTCAGAAACCAGACAGTCTGACATCTTCTGCTTGCAACTTGATTATCTCACTGTATACCCGTTTGATCTCCGAGAGTTTGGACTTTATAGAAAGTAGACTCAGAAATCTTTCCAACTCCGAAAACCTCACTCAAATCGTATATACGGATCTTGAGATATCGCTTCACGAAGTCAGACAATCAAATCAGAATTTAGGGTTTCCCCTAATTCTTCATCAAAACACGAAATTAAGCCTAATTGATCCCTAATTAACAACCAGTACTCATCCAAAACACTTAATAATCTGAATTTCTCGTTAAACCTTAATGAAATTCAGTTCTAACAAAAAAGACAGAGGTTTATAGGCTCTGATACCAACTGTAAGTGTTTATAGGATCTGAATGCGGAAATAACCAGGATTCAGGATTACCTCCAACCATTGCTTGTTCTTGAGTGTTGTGGATGAGTCGCTTCCGCTGAGAGAGAACTTTCAGTCGTCAAGCACTCCATGGCCACCAGTCCCTGCAGAAAAGAGGGCACTACTAGTCCGATCGGCCTCCCTCACAATGATGGCGTGCTTCCGGAATGTCGTACTAGACCACGTCTCCCTCAAATCTCTATCTTCCTCTCTATTTTGGTGTATAGAGTGATAGGATATGACTTGAATATGTTTCTCATACTGTTCTCCATCAGAACATGGTGTTAAAAGGGTCAGAAATCACTCAGGAGGCGCTGTGGGTCGGTGGAATCCAAAAGGCGCTGAGATCACATGTTCTGTCCAGATGCAGTTTCCGTCCTGGCGACCCGTCAGAAAAGAATTCGAGACTGACTGGCTGAACTTACAAGTAATATATGGCAGTCCCGTTTCTGCCCAAATATTTAGATCCCATTAATTTGTATATGGATAGTAATTAGACCAGATATAAATATATGTATCCCGTGTCCAATTTTGATAACAAATCCAAAAGTGTATGTTATTTAATTAGTGAGGAAACAGCCCATCCGAATTTGGAAAGCAACGATTGAATAAAAGCAGCTTACCCTTAAAAGGTCTGAACATTACTTGTACCATTTGAGGCGTAATTGTGATTGTGATGCATTACTTGTAATTTTGAATATTCCATTATTTATTGAAAATAATTTGAATGATATATCAAATAGAAAGCTTAACCAACTAAAACCGTTAGAGGAATATATGTTAAGAAATTCGGAAATATTGTTCTTAATCAAATAATTTAATTGTCCTGGGGATAAAGATAAAGTCATTTAGACTATATATGAACATTATACCATAATTTGGGGTGTAGATTGAACTGGGAAAAATAAAATGATTATAAAGGTCATTACATTATATCGTAACTTTGGGCAAGTAGTTAAAAACAGTTCTGTAAGAATTTTATTGGATCTATGAGTTAATCACCATGATGAATTAATTTTATATAAATTTCCCCCCTGAACTAGGCTCTAAAATGGGAATATTCTAACCACTTTTTAAACTTCATTTTATTTGATTTTACTGGGTTTTATTAAATAGAGTTTATAAGAGCCCTTTAAATATCTTTGCAAAATTTACAGAACCTCAGGAGCAGAGAGCCCACTTTGGTAGGAACGGTAGAAGAAAAGTTACAAGGTTGGACATTTAGGTGTGCTGGTATACCTGTCAACGATATACCGTTTCGACGTGTTCCGTTCCGTTCCGTCGAAACGGAACAGCTAACGAAACAGAAAATTATTTCGTTTAAAAAACGGAACAGCTAAACGGAATGGATTTACTGATACGTTCCAGTGTAATACAGTTCAAATTTCGACGTTCCGTTACGTTCCGTCGAAACGGAACGACTAACGGAAATTTCGGCATGTACCGTCACAGAAACGGAACGGCAAACGAAATGGCCTGTTCCGTCTCCGTTTCACACGTTTGACAGGCCTATGTGCTGGCCACATTGACAGACTGCAGCTGGCATGACTGGAAAAAGACCGCAGACAATGTTTTAGACCAGCAGTTTCTTTTCGACAACTGTTCACACTTGGATTGTGAAATTCAATTCAAATTAAGCTTAATGGCCTGTGACTCCTGAGGCCTTTATATAGTCTATAGGCCCCCTGTTAGCTGGGGGCATATATCGTACCTTGTAGTTGTTTCCGAAATTTTAAAAAATAATATTAAAATAATATAATCCAATAAAATTAATATCAATTTAATCAGTTTAATATAAATAGTATCGTAAGATCGGAATCCTGGATTCCGAACGTTAGATCGGATTCCTGGATTCCGATCTAACGTTAAATCGGATTCTCGGATTCCGATCTAACGTTAGATCGGAATCTGGGATTCCGAACAGTGCTGTAACTGCTCAATTTGCCTTTTTCATGGTTTTATTGTAATTCTATTATAAAAATTAATTTAATATATGAAATTTTAATATTAAATTAATATATTATGAAATTTTAGTAATATATTTTATTTTACTTCTATTATAAACATTAATTAAATATATAAAAGTTTAATATTAAATTAATATATTATAAAAATTTAATATTAAATTAATATATTATAAAAATTTAATATTAAATTAAATATATATTTTGAAGAATGTTAGTATAATATAATTCTATTTTATGAATAATATTTTAATATGAATAATATTGTAATATTTAAAGTTTTGATATTAATTTGATATGGATGGTTTTATTTTTAATATTAAAAATTTTCAATTATGTTAAATATTGTACATAATAAGTACATAATATATTAGATTTATTTCATTTAATAATTTATTTCAATTTTGTAATAATTTATTTATGGCAATAATTATAATATAAACTTATAATTAAATATTAGATTTATTTCATTTAATTAATAATATTTATGTAATAATTTATTTTTATAGAACTTATTTATTTGTATGTGTTCACTTAGATCGTTTATATGTTCACTTTGTTTTATGTATATGTTCACCATTAGAAGAAGAATTGAATTTTGTAACCATAATATAGATTAGCACACTAAAATAAAAGAAAGGGAAAAATACATGAAAATCATAATATAATTTAGCACACTAAAATAAATGAACACACCAGGGTACTTAAAAACAAAGTAATAAATAAACTTAGAGATCTTGATCATCTACATGTTGCAGAATTTCCTCCCACCAGGGTTGATCTTCTTCCACATTCATTTCTTGTTGATTACTGGCACCATGGTTGTCGGCGAGTTGAGCTGCTTCGTTCCAAAAAGCCTCATCATTTTCTTGTTGATTATTCGCAGCCGGGTTGTCTGCGAATTGAGCGGCTTCGTTCCAGAAAGCTGCCTCGGCTTCTTGTTGCTCAATCTCAGCCATTCTAGCTACTGCAATTTTGCGTTGTTCATCTCTCTTCTTGATCTTGATTAGGCTCTCCTTAATTTTTTTTCCAATTTTTTCTTGTTGCAACCTCCGGCTCTCTTCGGCGGCCTTTTCTTCCATTCTTCTCCTTTCGAACCATTGTTCTTTCACTCTGAATCTCTTTACAATCTCATCCCTCTCTTCTTGTTTCTTGTGTTCATCGTAGTGGTCACGCAAAATGGTATCTTTGAAATTGAAAACCTGACCACACTTTGTACAACTCACTGTGTGGTCTCCACGAAAATCGTATATGCTTTCGTAAACAATCATGGGTGTAGGATCTGGTTTCCACGGTTTGAGTTCCGGCATCGGTTCAGGTTCTGTGTAGTACTTTTTATAGAGTTCAGAGTTGCTCGACTCAGGTTTAGTAAGGTAATGTCGCAATCTCTCCCTGCGGTCTCTTTCTGGATATGGACCAGGAGGTGGGCCTGGTGGTGTCGGTAACTCGCCAGTGGATATGGGTGGCTGTGTAAATGGGTGGATGGGCGGCTGTGTGGATGGATGACTCTCCGTCCGTCTGCTCCGCACAATAGGCTGGCTGGGTCTCGGCTGATCAAAATATGTGTCCCAGTCGTGTAAAGTATACCCGGATGGCTGTTACATACAATGATATTACAAATAATATTAATATTATCAATAACAGAATAATAAAAAATAATAATATTACAAATTTTTTGTTACCGTCATAAACTGTTGCTCCTCAAATGCAGGCTCTGGCGCGTGATCCTCCTCAGGCGAATCAGGTATGGAGTCTATGTCTGTAGCTAGACCCTTCGACTCTAAAAGGTGAGGTAACCGATGCGGCTCCCCAACGAGCTCCAACTGCGTCCTGCAGCCCTTCAGCATCTCCTTCCCAGCCCGTCTGAATCCTTTCTTCACCGCCCATGCACATGCTCGCAGAGCTTGCGTCAATATGTGCTTGACCTGTTTATTTGTTGTTAGTGACCAAAATACAAATCAATTCATTTTAATTGAGTAAAAAACTTACCATAGACACCCGCTCGGGCGCATCCTCTAGATAGGTCATCCGGCTAGCTGGAATCTGCTGTGCTACTCCCGGAATGGGGACAAGATGAGCACCTCCATGTATCCGCATCCATCTATCGTACGCGGGCAAAATATCGTCACTCCATGGCCGCGCCTCTACCACCTCGACCTGCGTCGTGTCGGCCCACATCGCAACCTCTACTGAGAAAAGGTCCTGCAAATCCCTCTGCCGAAATGTGTTGTGCCGGTACTGTAACAAAGCCTCCATCCTCCTCCAAGTCTGTTTTTTTAGGTCATATGTAATGCACGTATTATAAATATTTCAATTTAAATCACGAAGGTGAAAAGAATAACGTACCGTAGGAAGAGGAGGCGGAACAGTCTGGAACAGCATGAACTGATGCATCACCCGATCGGCATAGTGCCACGCCACGACCCAGAAATGGATGCATGGAACGCGGAGCCGGTAGTACCTCTGCTCGTAGCGGGCATAAGGAGGCATGACCACCTGTCTGAGCTCATCCTCATATGGCCGCCACACCACGTGTGCATGCTCCATCTTCATTAGTACGTCTCTAGCGTACTCAATACCGCTGCGAACGGGACCTTTCACCTTTTTCGACCTCAGCCGTGTCGTCCATTGCCTGCCAAATCATTACAATTATCATGATTTCAATTATTAAACTAAGTAATTAATTTTAAATTACGTAATTTAATTTGTTTACAATTACGAGTAATTTAATTTTAATTTGTTTATAATTATGACTAATTTTAATTGTTTAACTAACTAATTTCAAATAACGGATTTGGATTAATTTTAACTAATTAATTATTACCTTTCAAATTTTTTTACCAAAATTTTGATTATAATTTTTAAACAAACAAATTGATGTTATATTACAATATTTCATTTATTTTATTTAAAAAAAATATTATACCTCCCATACGGCGGACATCTCTCAACTGACGGCTTCCCCCAACCTTGAAAACTTTTCATAACGGACGGGCGACAAAGCAATAACCGGGTGTACGACCACAACTGAAGCAGTAGCCACGGAGCAGGAACCTTCTGAGCGCCATTTGCCAGGACTGCCAAGTCCAGGCCGCGGTATAACATAGCAAGTGTGGCCGCACCCCAGTTATATCTAACTGAATCCGATGCATGAACATCCTGCAAATAAGAAAAAATATTTTTCGTTAGTTGCAAACTAAGTTATCCAAGTTAGTACTAATGTAAGAGATGTTCTTAATATTTAAAATTACTAACCCGAAGTAACTCCAGATAAAAACAAGGAACAGAATCTCCTGTGGTATCTGGAAACATCTCGCAACCCATCAACTCCAACACCAGGGCCCGAGTGTATCTATCGATCCTATCTGCGTCCTCTGACCCAGGTCCCTGTGCCCACATATCACGCAGTTTCCCAAACTGTACTGCGTGAAGTTTCCTGCATTACATAAACATTACACACGTATTTATATATATATTGCAGCATATCTCAAAATTTAAATTAAATTTTAAAACGTTTGTTACCTCCCAGCACGTCGATCAGTCGCCCTCTCTCTGAAGCAATCTAGAACATCCTCCATAGGAGTGTCCCGTGGCAATGCAAAGTCGGCTAGCTTCTGCACATCGTCGTAATCAGTACGACAGGTCACCGGTCGTCCAGTCGTAGGCAAGCCAAAAATGAAGGCGACATCCTGCAAATTTTATTTACATTTTTTATTAAACAACAAAAAAAAAATAAATAAATAACTACCAACAGAACTTCGAAAAAATAATACCTCAAGAGTAACGGTCATCTCGCCTACGCGGGGAAAGTGGAACGTGTGGGTCTCGGGCCTCCAGAACATGGCTAGACCCTGTATCATGGAACGATCCAATGGCATGTGACCTAACTCAACGAAATGAATAAGGCCCAATGTCACAAGACGCTGGTCCACCTCCTCGGTTCGTATCATTTTTGCCTTATGCATTTCGGGCGTCCACGCCTAAATAATTTAAAAAATAAATTATTTCGTATATATACTATTAAAAAATATATATATAAAAAAGAATTAACTATATAAATAAAAAAAAACTTACTCGTACGCCTCGAAGCTCAGACTGACTGAGATGCAGAAGCTGATCAGCAGGAAGAGGAATGGGGGGGCAGCAGGGGGGTAGATGAAGAAGCGCCAGGATCTCCTCCTGATGTAGATGCGCCAGGATCTCCTCCTGATGTAGATGCGCCAGGATCTCCTCGACGCCTCGTGGATCGACGTGGATCCTCTGGTATTCTTCTTCGCGGTGGCATTTCGACTGCTACTGCAATTAAAATTTAATAAAGTATAAAATCTATAAAAATTTCGGCAGCATCTCCCCTGTACCGGGAGAGTTTTCCAAAAAATCAGAACCCAATTAGAATCTAACCCAATTTCATTCCAATTTGAACCCAACCCAACCCAATTTGAATAAATCATTCAAACATTGCATTTCACAATTTTACAATCCATCAATCAATCTACAAGCAATTCACAAACATTTCTATTCAAACAATAATAAAATAAACATATAAAAAAGCTAACCTGGAGTAGAAAGGAATTGACTCTCTTCTAAACAATTTTTTACCTACATTTTTAATTAATACCATCAATTATTATCATTTTTCTAATTTTTCCCATATTTAATTATCAAAATCTTAATTATTAAAAGCAAAAAAAAAAACAAAATAATAAATTAATTACAAATAAATTTTCATATGAATTTTTCTTATTTTTCGGTATTTTTAAAATAATTTTACAATTTATTATCTATTTTTCTAATTAATTAAGTACTGAATAAATAAATAAAAAGACAAAAAATATATCCAATATAATTAATAAATTACATACAAAATTTTTCTGATTTTTTTCTGATTTTTTCAGATTTTTTGAATATTTTTTCAATATTTTCCTATTTTTTTATTTAATTAACTAAATTAAAAACTAATAAACTAAATAAATAAATAATTAAAAAAAAAAAACTTACTGTTCTCGAAGAAGCGCGTCCGAGAGCGAGAGCGAAGGCAGCGAAAATTAGATCGGAAACCCCTTATATATATAAATGTTAGATCGGAATCCCAGATTCCGATCTAACGTTAGATCGGAATCCGAGAATCCGATCTAACGTTAGATCGGAATCCAGGAATCCGATCTAACGTTCGGAATCCAGGATTCCGATCTTACGATACTATTTATATTAAACTGATTAAATTGATATTAATTTTATTAGATTATATTATTTTAATATTATTTTTTAAAATTTCGGTAGTTGTTTCCACTTCAATTTGGTTGTTTTAATAATTAACACTTATGTATTTCATGCAATTAATGCTACTCTGTATATGACTACTAGGCATCTCCTCGGGTAGCAAGCATTAGAAGGAGAGTACATTTTTCTCTATCTAATTGCTTTTATCATACATTTTGAGTATGTCTAGTAAGTAGAATCCTTTATTCTTAGGAAAATGGATACAGAACCCTTTACTTAATGTGACTTGCATTGTTGTTTGTTTGTTTGAATTCTCTTTTCATGATTTCAATTTTCACTTGGGTTGATGTGGTTGAATATATATGGTTGATTATGTTTGTTTAAAAGCAGAAAATAATTGGTAGACAGAAATAATTAATGTAGCGTTGCTCTCTGTTTAGGGGCATGATTCCATTGCTTTACAAGGAAAAATGGATGTTTTGCTCACTGTAGAATTCAACCTGAAATTTGATTACGCTTTCTGTTCCCAACTTCCCATCACCAAATTAAGAATAAATCACTTTCTAATTCTAACCAACTCCACTAGCGCTAGATGCTACTGTGTGTTGAGGAATTAAGGTGGACCCAGATGTATCTTACTAAAACTGAGGTCACAACGTGCAGCACCCGATACGTATGGTATGATCGATGAATAAGATGGTCAAGGTGTTAATGGATGGAGCTTTGTAGTGAGTCCTTGCGATCTAAAAGAACGTAGTTCTCTTGGGGTGTGTTTGGAATGTGTCACGAACAGCTAGTTCGTGAACTAGCGCTGTTCGCACGAACCAAACAACCCACGAACAACCGTAGTTCGTGAACTTCTCCATAGTTCTTAATTCCCCGATTTTCACGAACTAGTTTTGTTCGTGGGCCTATTCGTGGACCTTTGTTCTTCCCCTTGTTCATCCCTTGTTCGTGAAGCATCCAAACACACCCTTGGTCTATTATTTTTGTAATAAGTTTGTGCAGATGAGGTGTTTGTGGGAATGACCTAAAAAGATTAGAGGTGTCAACGGTACGCGTTTACCGTTTGCCACCACGTTTCAACATAAACGAAACAATTAACGATATGTTGAAATGTTCCGTATCCTTAAACGAAACGGTAGACGAAATACCGAATCGTACCGTTTCGATCGTTTCAGTCTCATTTCAAACCGTTTCATGTGTATTTTCTGAAGTGGCACGGTAAACGAAACGAAATTATGTGCCATTTCGTAAACGGAATGATTTTCTATACCGTTTTTTTTTACGAAACGGCAACGGTTTGAGGCTTTTCCGAGGCTTTTCCGTGTTTTTTAAACACGTTTGACAGGCCTAAAAAAGATGTAACGCTTGACCTGCGAATCCAACTGCTTGTGCCTTGACTATGACTTTACCAAACTTCACGCCGTCACTAGCACATCCCTTTTCTGTTAACTCCGTTTGCTTCCTGTTCCAAATTACGTTTTTTTTTTGTTTTTCAGTAATTAGGTCTCTGTACAGCTTTTTTGGACGTTCTTTTTCTTTTGATTTCTTCTTACTTGTACAAATGTTTTTAGTTCAATGGATTTGTAGGAGAGATTTTCGTCTCTCTACCTTAAAAAAAAAAAAAAAACCTTCGTTTGCGCTCGATGCTATTGCGTGTCGAGCAATGGTTGATCCAGATATCCCTTACTTGAAGCGAGGTTACTACGTGCAGCCCCACACGTGCGATCGATGAATTGATAAATCGTCAAGGCGTCAATACTATTGAGCGTGTAGTGAACCTTCGCGTGCATAATACGAACTAAAAGGATCTGGCATTTTCGGGCAATTATTTTTGTTGCAGGTCTGCGCAGATCAGGTGTCTGTGGAAATGCCTCAGAGAGATTGTCACGGCGTTAACACGCTTGTTCTATTACTTTACAAGACTTCATGCCGTAAATACGTTTGTATTTATAATTTATCCCACTACGGTAGTGTCTAGGTGTACGAGTCCTAGGCTGATTCCCAATACGACATAGGTTCGGTCGTTCGGATCGCCATTTGTCTAACGCTCCTTTTCTTTTGTTTTCTTCCTTTTTTCTCTTTTTTTTTTGTGGAAAAAGGCCTTTTCTTTTCTTTTCCTAAATATTAATCTTTGTAAAGAAGTATTTCTAGCGTATTTTGTTTAAACACACAAATCATTGTTTCAATTTGAAAAAAATTAGCTGACGTTGTTCATCTAACATTTACTGCTGCATAAACGATAAATCACACTGATATTAACATCAATAAATTGTAATTCCGAATATCTAAAGAGCAATTTGTAATCGCATAGCTGCGAATGAAAAATTGGAAATTAGCAATTGGTCGGTTTTGTTTATGCTAAAGTTCAAACGCCAACGATGCACATACAATTCACTAGTAGCTTGTGCCTAGCATTTAAAAAAAAATAAATAAATAATTTTGCTCGAGTGGGCATTGAGTCAGATAGAGAATTTTGTTATCACCATGCCACGTAATTATTTTATTTTTTATCTCGCATCTAATTGACTTTGTTATCGCCTCGCCGCCCGATCTTAGTGCTCCAAATTATATAATTATGTGCAATTTGCAGGACAGTTTTACCATTTAATCTGGAGTAAATACGCCCAAAAAGCTTCTACTTTTCTAAATTTTTTTTTTTGGGGGGATGGATGGGGGGCTCCATTTGGTATATACGATTTTAACAGTTTTTTGCAGCAATCTAATTCGCCTTTGGAACTATTTAACGAGCACAAATGAACAATACCTTAAACAATAAATGGGCGGACATCGAAATCGAAACATATATTAATCCGGAGTAAATGGATCCGGATCCGTTACTGTTCATAAGCACTGTTGGCGAACAGTAACGGATCTAGACCGTTCATTCTCCGTTCGAAATATCGACCGTCTGATTGAGCCTATCTTCTTCGTTGGATCTATTCTCTCTCCACAGATCTACTTTGCTTATTTGCTTCTCTCTCATCTTTCTCGCAGATACACTCCATGGACCGAGCAATCGAGATCGCGTACGGAGGAAGCTGGGATGAGCTGTATTGTCCGGCACGTGGGATGGACGCGTAAAGTCTCTCTCTCACATAGTCCACGTTCCTCTTTCATTCATTTCCCAATCCTTTTTTTTCTCCGTCTCTCCTAGCACAGCTCCCAATGAAAGAGAAATAGTTGTTTGCTTTTCCTTCTCCGATCATGGCAGCCTCCGAAATCAGCTCGCAACACAAGTGCCATAGATGAGTAGATCGGTCCATCCTCTTTCATTTGAGTACCATTTCTCTGCCATGGATAAGTGGTCGATTTTTTTGTCTAATTTCTCTTTCTCAATTCTTTTTTGTAGCTTTCTAGGTTGCAGATCTGAGGCTCATGTGGGGGTACTGCGGCCCAGTTTTCGTAGGATTATTCAATCTAATGTTTTAATTCTTACAAATTAATTTCTTTTCTTTTTAATTTTCCAATGATTTCACTTTTCCACTCTTTTTTTCGCTCATGTGTCTTTCGTATGCCTCTTTTCTAGGTTGCTTAAGTTCAAAATTTGGAACTTTTGTCTTTCAGCTTCCTCTCTTCAGAGTCTCCTATCTGGAGTGCTGCCTTCTTTAGGCATGGTGAGTACTCTTTCTTTGTATCTTTGTCTACTATTATTCCTACTTCATATAAAAATATACAAAAATAAAGAACATCTCACAAACAATTTGTTAGTTCTCTTTGCTTTGGTCCAGCAATAGGTTTTTCCCCTCATCCCTTTTTGCTACTTTTTTCCTCTTCATTTCGTTCTACTGCAATGCACTAGATTTGATTTAATTTGTTAATACAATTTTATTGGAGAGGAGACGCTTGGTTTCAAGAAAATTATCTCAGAAAGAGGACGAAATGTATTGACAGATTAGCTGACAAAAAGAGTTGTATTAAGAGTAGGTTTGATTTAAAGGCTGAAAAAGTTGTATGATCAAACGCTTCTTTTGTTAATACATTCAATTGTATTGACAGATTAAACCAAACCTATTTCATTCTTTTTTGCTTCTGTTTCTTTATTGTTTCAGCCTTATTGTGTCTGTACTATCTACATTGCAAGTTCCTGTGGTGCTTTCAGTTGGATTTCTGGTGTGGCTTTTTCGTGCTGCTATCTACGCTGATCATCCTGTGCTCACTTTAGTTCATTTCTGTTTCGATAAGTTTTTTCCGCTTTTATTATCAGTGTTTGTTGCTCTTCATTCGCCGATGAGGGATAAAATATAGTGTGCCAACAGGTGCTGTCAATTTACTTTTGCTCTAAATACTTTGTTGCCCGGTTCACCAGTGAGGAATAACATATAATCTACTGATATATGCTGTCGATTTGCTTCTTCGTTTATTACTTTGTTGGTTTGCATGTTTGGCTGGATTCATTTGTTTAGTTCAAAACAATATTTCTTTAATTGATGATTTAGGATGCTATTTCTGATGTTTCTTTTGATGCTAATTGTTGTTGATTTTCTTTTTCCTTTCTTAGGTTTTTGCTGGTAGTTGCAACTAAAGAAATCAGTCGAGTTTTACAAATAAGGATCTGGTAAGCTCTTTGCTCTCTTTCGATAGTCAATATGTTGGGTTTTGCTTTAACTTTTGCAATGCTTATTGTCATAGCAATAATTAATAATTATAGACTTATTTTTTTCTATTATTATTCAATTGTGAATTTCTGGACAATTAGTTGTCCATTCAACTGTGTCAGGTTAGAAAGAAAAAAAGTAATGCAGCAAATTCAAATAACGTTCTATTGTCAGGTTGTGACAACAATATTTCATCAGTAAATCTGTACATACTGCACTAAAATTACATTTTGCTTTACTAAATTTGTGACTGATTTTTATCGATATTTCTAAATCCTCTATTAGTTTTGACATTTGGAAACTGCATAACAATTACCATTCTATCAAAATGGAAATCGGTGAGCTATATTATCTTTAATTTTGTCTCAATTGTATTGTTTTTTCTACTTTTTTTTAGCTTTGTTAGTATAATCAGGTACTATTATTTATAAATCATTTTTTGTGCTTAGCTTATGCTCAATATGCTGGGTCTTCAATGCAAACTAGAATTGTTTCAAAAAAAAAGAAAATACTTTGCTTTATCACCATTTGACTCCATTTGGTACTATGTTCCTTCTAAGAGCTAGAACAACAGAAAAAAAGGGAATTGCAGAAGTCTAAACTCTGATATGTATTTTCCTTCAAATGTAATTTGATTGTGTGTTTGTATTTTTCCTACTTTAGTTCGCATTAGTTTTTTAGGTACCGCAAAGAAGGGCTTAAACTCTAATCGCCAATTATATAGTTTGCTAAAATGATTTTAATTCGTTCCTCTTTCATGTGAGAATACCTTCTTATTCTTTTCTTTTTTTTTCTTTCATACATGTTAGCAGAGATGGATGAGTTTGAACAAAAAAGGATCGTTGTCTAGCTTTGTGTTTCGAGGAAAATGGGAGGATGGATTTGAACACATCGATTAAAATAAGGTTCAAGTATATTTTTCTTTTTTCAATAAATTAGAACTTGCAATTACATGATCCTGAACTTCTGTTCCTTAAACATATAATCTTATTCCTATATATTTTCAGGTGGAATAGTTTTGCTTGGTTCTAGACAAGGCAACAGACAATAGATGCTGACCAGAGGATGTATGAATCAGTATTGACTTAAAAATATGCAATTTAAGCACATGTTCATAATTTTTCTAATTATTTGTTTATGTTCTGTTATACCTTTATTTCTTTTATTTTTCAAAATTTTGCATGTTTCTGCTTCTATTAACCTTTCGTAGACCATCTCGAATTTGAGAATATGTTCTGATTTGATGTCTCTATGGTTTCTTTTCAGCTTGAAGCACTAAAAGTGGAGCCTGTGCTGGCTTGCCACCTCTTTCATGAGTGTTCTTCAAAATTTATCTCTTCTTCAAATTTTATCGTAATTTTTGTGTATTCATGAATGCATTAGCAGATTCATGATAGATATGAAAGTATGGAATTAGCCTTTCTATTTGTGAAAAATTTAGCTGTGTTTCTATACTCTTTGTGATTTATATTCATTTACTCTTTCTGATTTATATTCATTTCTATACTTCGCGTATTTCTTTATTACTAGCAGCAGTGCCCACTCAATGTGTGGGCGGACTTTAACATGTGATATATTTATGAAAATAAAATATTATTTGACACAAATATGTTGCACATTTTAAATATTTGAGGTCGATATTGTCTTAATTGGCGCTGAAGATAACAAAACCAATACTTGAAGAGATTATTATTATCACCCTGCGTCCTGTACAAAACCAAAATAATTAACATTTATATTTTCTTGTATATTATATAATCAATAATAAAAAAATAATATTCAATTAATACTAATATATTTATTAATATATCAACAAACCTGTATTTAATTTGAATATAGGCTGCTACACAAATAGCTGGATTAATCACGATTTTGGATAAATCCGTCGCAATCAAACGAAGGACTGCATAAAAATATATCAACAATAATTTGTGTTTTATATACGAAATATATATTTGTTATTTATGTATTAGTATATTTATTATAGTGATAGAGATGTGCTTTACTAATCCATACTCGGCTTGACAATATGTTGTAGGTTGTAGACCCTAAAATAGAAATAGATACAACAAAATCAGACATCATGTCTTCTATTAGAATTGTTTGTTTTTATACTTTTCTTTGCAAAAGAAATAAAGCAACAACCTTTACGAAACTCGTATCCAACGAGCTGACCACCGGATCAGACATGTGAAAGATGCTTTTCCAACAAATTTCCATTAAATATGACAAGTTCACTGCTAGTATCAAAAAGTCACATTTTTCTAAAACTAAAATGAAATATAAATGAACCAAGTGAGCATAATTGCTATGATAAATAAAAACATAAGAAATGCTTTCTCTAATTCGATTGACAACTATAATATCCATAGAAGAAAACAAACAAATTTACTTTTTCTATCTTTTATCACAATGAATTAGATTAAAGTGAAATGCAAGCAAACAAAATATACATATGAAATCACAGCACAGAAAGTAAATAAAACAAAAAAAGGGTAACTGTAACAATGTCAGCTCCATTGGATGTAGTTGTAAGCTCCATCGGGCGTACTTGTAAATCACCTAAAAAGATGATGATAAGGAAATTGAATTATGAATTAGCATGAAGATTAAATTTAAGTTAATTATATATTACTCCAGCAAGTAAAATTGGTACGGTGTCATAATTTATATGATGTTTTCTTATCATTCAGTACTGACAAAATTGTAACATTAGCTCCCTCTTTAACATAATGCACCCTACAAAATTGTAACATAATACACCCTCTTTGCATATACAACCAGCTTCACACAGAAATTCATTACAATTAACACAATCATACAATGCTAATTTGAACAACACAAGTTAATCCAAGAAGTAATTCCAGATATATAATTCCTTTCAGTATAATAACATTTGAGACGCAACATATACCTGTCTATGAAGTTAATTCAGATGTCCTTCGTCGCTTGTATTTGGAGTCATAAATCTCCTGCCTAAACCTCTCGGTTTCATACTTTATTTCTAATGCAGAATTTAACTTGATGGTTTCTATTTCTTCTCGAACCTTGCCGATCATATGATGAAACCCAAATAAGAGGTTGCTTATTCATGTTCTCCTCTAATCCTCCCAATTGATCTGAAAATAAAAAGAGAAAGAATTAAGCACATAAACCATATATAGATACACTCCACTTGATTGTAAGGATCTGTAGCCAGGCTTGGAACCCTTCCAATTAAGCCTATCCCAAATTAAATTTTCATCATGGAGTCCATGGTCCTAAAAACATGGTCTCTATGGTGAAAAATTATCGAGGGAAATGATGAAAATCACAACCATGAATATACAATTAGAGAGACAGACCTGCTGCCAAATTTTCATCAATGATAAAATTTCAAACATTACAGCATAAAATGGAAAGAAATTTTGAAAAACCAATGTTAATTGTTTTGTGCATGCATATTTCTATAATACCAAAGTCAACCGATATACTGTTCTCTGGGCCTTATCTCGCAATGCCTTTAGTAAATCCTTTAAACCAAGATGCCATGAAAGAGAATGGTTAGTTGGTATTTGAATAAAATAAACCTCGGTTAAGATTATTTTTTTCTGTCCTTCCAGACCAAGATAACCCCAACAGAATTTATTTTTGGGATAATGATTTATATTGTTCTTCCAAAATCAAATCCGAGATAAAAAGTTGATTCCATGTCTATACTTTTATAGGTTATACCCAAAAATTCCCAACCAAACAGAGTAAAGTGGCATAAAAAGTGAAACCACCTAAAGAGAATTCCAATATAATTTTTTTTTTGGTTACTTACTTGAAATCACTCCCGGAAATCTCCAAATAAAGGTCTTTCGATTGCATTTAAGCTATCTTTTGTAGCAGCATCTACACTTACGCAAAGTTGCAACGATTTCAGTTAAACCATGTTAATTATAACAGCCAATTCCAAGAGATCAATAAGTTTCAAGTTTCAACTTTGAATTTTTACAAGCAACATATTTCATGTATCATGTAGACCCCTTGAAAATAAAAATCCTGTATGGCTGTATCCACTTTTTAAAATACAAAGGACTCCCCCTAACCTTTCTATTTTAATTCCTTAAACCAAAGGACAAAATGCTTGGCTTATAGAATTATATGGAATAAAAATTTTATTTGCTCAAAATGTAACTTGTCCATCATTTGACATGTTCAATGTAAATATTACATCACAATCCCTTTTGCGAAGTACAACATACAACATTCTCATTCATATTAAAATATATTTCTGATTTATGTGCACATGAAAAATAGTAGCAGAACCAGTTAGCACATTGGGGTGCCATAACAGTATAGTTAGTAATGGTGTACCAGAATCTGAATCTTATCACTAATATACTTTCAATTAGTTTAAATTAAAGGAATAAAAGAAAGAAAATGGAATCACATGAATAATATCCAGATGAGCCCCTACACAGGAAATAAATGCATGAACTAATAGCGGAACAGCAAATTGAGATGCTCTAAGCACCTGATGAACATGGAAAAAGATTAAGAACTCTTTCGACTTTTGCTCTTCTCTCACTTTCCAAACTGTATTATGCACAACAATAATAAAATAATAAACTTGTTATCTATTCCATACAAATATTTGCCTAATCTATACGATTTCTTTATCGTACATGAATTTCTGCATTGAATATCATTTCTGAAAATTTTCAAAAACTGAAAAGGAAGAAGGAAATGAAATAGAATAAACAATGAGAAAACTCTGAGAAAGTAGATGTGATGATTGTCAAACAATTCCAAAACTGCTCATCGACAATTGCGAACACCAGTCAAACAAATAGCAAATAAGAAGAATAACAACTATACAGATTTCAGGAACCACTTCTATTTAAGAAAACAAACACATATAATGCCTATAGTACTATTTCATATCATTTAGGCATTGAAGAAAAATAAGGAGATTTAAAACAAATTGAAGAACAACCAAAATTTGATAGATTAATATAGTGTCCAGTCAGGGGGCAATTCCTGACAGACCATAGTTTTGAGTATTTTTATTTTGTTTGCAAAATTGTTGAACTACGAAACTTTTTATTTTTGTCAACAAGTTTTCTTGAATTATTTTCCTCTTTTTAATCCCAACAGAGAGGAACTGAACTTTTAACCACACATTTCATTTACTGTTTCTTACAGACCTTCAACGAGAAATTGGAAAGTGGACAGTAAGATCCCTTGCTCTATCTTGTACATCAACTCTCTCTCTCTCTCTTACCCTTTAAGCCTCTTACATTCTATCTTGTCTGTAATTGAATTCCAACAAAGAATATGCCAAAAAAAAAGAATGCGAAAAAAAACTTACAAAGATTTTGTGGAAATTTATACTCGTTTCTGAACAAGGAGCAACTTGTGGGCAAAAATCAGAAAACCACCATTTGTCGATGGAGAAATAAGGGATAGAAAGAGGGATACCTCAATGAAGCAGCAACCACAAGCAATCTCAGTCTCGTCTTCTCATTCACCTCATCCGTTTGGGCTATATACTCATTTTAAATCTGGAAGCGAAAAAATTTTCTGAGCGAGGGGTTGTGGGTTTGGGACGCGGGAAAAACTTTTTAATTTCAACATTTAATTGAAACGATGCATGATAAATTTTAAAAATTGTCGACCCATCATCAGATGCAAGGGAGGTCATCACGCTTCTTCATCCGACGGCTCTCCTTTGCACACCCTTTACCGCTAATAGCAATCCACGTGGCATCTGATTGGATCTAAGGGGCCGACGGAACAGACGAATCATCTAGGCGCAACCTCACACGCATCGCCGCCGATCCAATCAGATCCGACTACTGGGTGGCCTTCTTTTACTCTCTCGGTGCCATTATAGGTTTTTAAGGTGGAGTTAGGTCAGGATCTGACGATGAAAACGAAGTGGGAGGAGAAACAAGAAAGGGCCAAGGGGTTACGATAGTAGAAAAAGAGAAGGCTGAAAATAAAAATAATTTATATTTACAGAACTTATAAAATGGATAGAGGAAAATTGAACCGGCGTACGTTGCAAAAACGACCCGCGCGAGTTCCATCTGCAAACGAAAAGTCAACAGATAATTTAACCCTTCGTTTGGAGACATCTGGTCCACATATTACACGATCAATGGTTCAGATCATAAATTGAAGAGTTGGATACACCTTTGATTTGAAGGTTTACACCCTTGAATTGGTGCTTTTAATATAGTAGAGATTATAGTTTTACTTGGTTCTGGGTGCTAGAAGTATACGACCTTCAAATGTGTATAAAAAGAAGGATGCAACTGATAAGGAATTCCTTTTAGCCTGTTAAGAAATCTGAATAGCTAATGCAAAGGTCCTCTTTGATATTTCTTCATTATTGTAGTTTTACTTGGTTTTGAATGTTCTTTAGCTGTATTTCTTATCATCAAAGTGAGAAATATAAAACCTTTATAAGGTGCATGAATAGAAGGATGCATCTAATAAGAAATCGCTTTAGCCTTTTAAGAATACAAATAGGTGATGCTAACGTCCTCTTTGATATGATTTTTGTGCATGCAAACCATATTTATAGAGAGCATACACAACTTGAGGATTTAGTTAGAGCTTGCTAATATCATGGAACAAAATGGTATGTCATCGACTCATTGGATATCCTTCTTTTTTCATTTTTCTTGATTTCTATTGATCAATTTCAACTAAGTATATCTCAATTTATCAAAATAAATAAAGACTTCATAAACAAAATATCAAAATAGGTTCTGTTTTGTTTTAATGAACATAATAGATGTCTTGAGAATATATTTAAGAGTTAAGACTGCTGACTTTTGATATATCTTCTTTCCAGTTTAAAAAGCTGATGTACGTTATATTCTCATGGAACTCTGATGGTGTCTGTTTTTGCTGTAAGTACAGGACAGCAAATAAAGGTACCAGTACAGTAGCTCAAATTCACATTTCTTACGAAAAAAATTCCAGGTGCATCATATTAGATGTTCACTTTTCCTTTTTTTTCAGTTTCAATAGTGAATTGTACTGCTTTTTTGTGACTTTGTAAGACATTCTCTGTATAATATATTCTGTTGATAGAATCTCACAAAAAAAAGATGTAAAATAGCTAAGCATAAATAATGTATGCGCATATTTGGGCATCTATATTTTGATCTTTTAATCTACCCAACTTACAATTTTGAAAATATATACATATTCCGCATCCTATGCTACAACGTACTATTTTATTTTCTTTTTTCTTTTTTAACCTACAAAAACGGTCTAATAATTTAATCAATCATTATACCAAATTATAACAGATATCATCAATATAAGGACTATAATATAATTATAATATCAATAAATTCTCTTGATATTTACAACGCACAATACTTATTTATAATACAAAAAATTATATTAACAATCTATAAACAATTGCAACAACAACAACAACAACTAAGCCTTTTGTCCCAAACAAGTTGGGGTAGGCTAGAAAGAAACCCAACAAGAGAACACATCCAAGAACAAAAAAAAAAAAATACAAAATATAAAAATACTAATGGTAAGACTAGCCATACTAATAATAATATCTCTAATAATAATAGTAATAGTAGAAACCTAGACCTCGACCGTGACCTAATAGAGAGACCTACAAACCTATGGCATCGCTCCTACCCCTAAGTTCCTACGTCATGGCTCCGGTACATGAATTGCTAACTTCCAAGCGCTCCTATCGATCGCCAACTCCTTGGAGACGTTTCATTCTTTAAGGTCTCTTTTCACCGCTTCTTCCCATGTCAATCTTGGTCTCCCTCTCCCCCTCCGGGTGTTCTCGAAATGATTAAGAATTCCGATACGTACCGGTGCCTCTGGAGGTCTGCGTTGGATATGTCCAAACCATCTCAAACGATGTTGGATCAACTTCTCCTCTATTGGTGCGACCCCAACCATATCTCGTATGTCATCATTTCTAATCCGATCTTTCCTCGTGTGACCGCAGATCCACCTCAATATACGCATCTCAGCTACACTCATCTTCTGGACATGTCGTCTTTTAGTAGCCCAACATTCTGCGCCATACAACATCGCAGGTCTAATCGCTGTCCTGTAGAACTTGCCTTTTAGCTTCTGCGGGACTTTCTTATCGCATAGGACGCCTGAAGCTTGTCGCCATTTCACCCACCCCGCTCTTATCCTGTGACTAACATCTTCATCTATCTCGCCATCGCTCTGCAGCATCGACCCTAAATATCGAAAAGTATCTTTCGTAGGTACTACCTGCCCGTCTAGACAGACATCTCCGTCCACTGGTCGTATCCCACTAAACTCACACCCCATATACTCCGTCTTAGTTCTACTAAGCCTAAACCCTTTGGACTCTAGAGTTCGTCTCCACAATTCCAATTTCCTATCGACCTCTGTCCTACTCTCATCGACTAACACCACATCGTCCGCAAAGAGCATACACCAAGGAATCTCTCCCTGTATATCCTTCGTGATCTCATCCATCACTAAGGCAAAAATATACGGGCTCAAAGCTGATCCCTGATGTAGTCCTATTTTAATAGGAAAGTCACTAGTTACACTATCACATGTCCTGATGCAAGTATTGGTTGTATTGTTTAGTATAGCCCGGTCCCAAGCCCGGGTAAAAGGAGGAGGGTTGTGATAGGCTAGGCGAGCCAACGTAAAAATCCCAGTCATCTCTATGGAAATGAAACCCAATCTATAAACAATTGATTAAAAAAAAAATAGATCGCGCAACGCGCGAGGCCACGCTAGTATGTTGTAATTGTTTACTTTATGAATTATGATTTATGAATTATGATTGAATGTATTATGAGAAAAAAATATTAAAAAACATATATATATAGTATGTATATAAATTAGAAATCCATTGTATGTGTAAGCTTAATACGTGTTTTTTTTATGTGTTTGGTGTGTCTGTAAAACGTGTCGTGTCATGTCTCGTATAGTGTTATGTCGTGTTTGAAAAATTCACGTGCTATGTTGTATTACGTCTATTTCATCAAAATCTGACACAACACGTCTAAAATCTCATAGCATATCTATAAGTATTGTACAACCTCCGTATCGTATCCTACCGTACCATGTTCATACACTATACTTTTTTTTAGAACATTACTTCGCGACCAAAAAATAAAGCAATGCAATGTCCCATAGTCAAAAAAAAATAATATTTAGTTTATCTTTGGAGAAAACTTTTATGCACTATAACCTAACTTTTAGTGGACGTAGGTATAACCTGGATCCGAATCCGCTGTAGCGCGGGACAGCGTGTGGTGCGCGTACGAGCCGTCTGATTTTGATCGGACGGTTCATTTTATACGGACTTATCAATCTAGGTTACATACACGGGGCTCCCTTGTCCATTGGATCTTGTTCAGACGGCTAGAATGTCGCGCTACACGGTGTATCGCGCGGCACCATATCTGAATTCGGTATAACCTATCCGCTTTCCACCCTCTTTTTTTAAAAAAAATAAATAAAACATACTTTCCACTTTCCTTCACCGGCCTAGGATAAACAATTGAAAAGTTTTCCATAGTGCTAGTGCATTGCATCATAATGAAAATAAACTCACTTATTTTAGGGGAATAAAAAACTTAAAACAAAGCGCACTCTCAAAACAAAGCTAATAGGTGGCATCTAGGAAGTGATTGAGCCTACGCGCTCTCTCCCTCACAGCCCGACCCATCAATCCATCATCTTTCCCACTTCGGTTCCCTCTTCCGATCCTCACCTTCTTCCTCTCTTTCTGCCTTCTCCCTCTCTTTCCACCCTCACCCTTTTCCACTTCCGTCTTCCATTCCCTCTTTTCTCTTCCTCACCAGTCACCACTTCCCTTTAACTTTTCCTGCTTTCATTCCTCTTGTTTCCCGAAAAAGAATTTTGTGTGATTTTCATTACAAAACACATATATATTATATTTTTTGTTATTTCTTATCCCTCTTTCCATCAGAAAGAGAGTAAAGAACATTCTCTGTTTCTTCCTCATCAATAATCCCTACCAAAAGAAAACGTAGAATCCTCTCATTCTTGTACCATATCCTTTGTCTAATTTTGGATTCCTATGACGTTTCTTAGGAATATTATTGATGCCGTGGCGCAAACACCCTCTATCTATCAGTTTTTTTATGGAAATTCGAAACTAAGCGAAAGCATTTCAAGACTCGAGGCCACATTGATCGTTGCATCGCAGCTAATCGAGAGATCAGAGTGCTGGTGCTTCAAGTACGAAAACATTGGAAAGCTGCTTTCCTATCTTAAAAATGCTGTTTACGAAGCAGAGCTAACAATAGAGGACTTCAAATACCAGAGGAGGACAGCAGAAAACAATAATTGGAACTATACAGGTGAGCTTCTTACTAGCTTTACAAATTGGGTCACAAGTTTTAAGGAAAGGGTGATTAGTGCTCAAAATAACCTGGATCGTTGTTGTGACCAAGTGGAAAAGATTTGTGACAGTCATGAAATACCTCAAAACCCAAACAAATTCAGTAGACCTATCACGGATTCATATCCTCCTGATGTATTATTTGGTCGTGATAAGGAACTGGAAGATGCAATTAGGATGCTGGAAAATCCCAATTCTAGTGAGAGCAGCAGCTGTACGGAGGGCAAAAGAAAAATCCCAGTTTTACCTATTGTTGGCATGGGAGGTATAGGGAAAACAACGCTATGTCAAATGATTTATCACGATAAACGTGTCACATATCAAAAAAAAATATGGATTAGTGTACCTAAAATGTTCAATTCAGAGACAATCATGAAACAGATGATCGAGTCTGTCAAAGAAACAGAGTGCACTTTTACAAATAAAACCCTGATAAAAGACAAATTGATAGAAGCAATAAAGCCTTGGAGAGTTTTGTTAGTCCTCGATGATATTTGGAGCACTGACTGGCAAGAACTGTTGGTACCCATGAATAAGGCCTTGGAGGGAAGTGCGATCATATTGACCACTAGGTATCGTGATTACTTCAATAATGTCACAGAGGGTGAAATGACTCTTTTGGAACCTATTTCGTTGGGGGGACTTGGAAGAGGAACCATACTTGAAGTTTTTTATGAAGTGTGCAGGATTGAGTGTTGGTATGGCGAATTATTCTGAATTGGAGGGTATTGCT
Organism: Rhynchospora pubera; assembly: GCA_028095005.1. Lineage (NCBI taxonomy): Eukaryota > Viridiplantae > Streptophyta > Magnoliopsida > Poales > Cyperaceae > Rhynchospora > Rhynchospora pubera. Next base: position 76,898,594 of record CM051462.1, read on the forward strand.
AGAGAAATTTGTAATAAGCTTCAAGGACCACCTCTTGCTGCAAAAACGCTAGGAGGTGTTTTGAGTCAAAGGATTGATATCCAACGTTGGAAAACTATTAGCGATAGTAAAATGTGGGAAGTAAAGCAGGGTGAAGATGGTATAATGCACGTACTTTATTTGAGCTATATGCACTTACCATCTGTTGAATTGAAAAAATGTTTCTCATATTGCTCGATGTTTTTCAAAGGTCACGAATTTCATCCAACTGAGCTAGTAAGGTTTTGGATCATGAATCGTTTGATTCGGATAAAAGAAAACCTGAAATCTATGGAAAATCAGGCTTTGCAATACTTTTATGAGTTAGAAAACAGAGGCTTCTTTCATTGTATTTGGGCTTATACAGAAAGATATGTTATGCATGACTTGATGCACGATGTTTGTCAATCCCTTAAAGGAGATGAATGTTATTGCCTGGAAGATGAGGCTTTTGCAAATATCTCTCCTAATGTGCATCACATGTCTGTATGTCATACCAAGCAACTAAATGCAGAGAATCTAAGAAAATTACCTAAATTAGAAAAACTGGACACTTTATTTGTGATCCCTGATAACTATGGCATTCGAGATATAAGTTGGGAATTCCCGATCGCATTTGAAAGCCTGTGCAACAAATTCAAGAGTATTCGTCGTTTATCACTTCCCTATTGTGATATAAAGGAAATACCAGAGAATATTGGAAATTTAAAGTATCTCCAATATCTAGACATTTCCAATAATCCAGAATTAAAAAAATTACCCAACTCATTTTGCAACCTATATGATCTCGAGTTTTTGGATATGCGCGATTGCTCTGAATTTGGGGCAGATGGTTTTCCAAGTTGTTGTGACAAGTTGCAAGGCTTGAAATATTTTATACCCCCGGATCATGTAGCGACTCTTTGAAACAGATCCCTGTGCTTTCTAAAGCAATGCATCTTTGTGATCTCACTTATAAAGTGGAAAATGATGGGGAAAACAAAATTGAGAATTTAAAGCTCCTGGAGGGAATTCGTGGATTTTTGGTGATCAAAGGACTTGAGAATGTTTCGAGTAAAACAGTAGCTGAAGAGGCAGGACTAAACAAACAAGAACTTCTTGACGTATTAAGTCTATATTGGCCTTATTGGGATGATAGTGGCTTGGGAAACAATGAGATTCACATGGAAGTGCTTGACGGTTTATGCCCCCATTCTAATCTAGAAGAGTTGAAAATTCATTATTATAATGGTTCAGATTTCAAGCCTAGGTGGATGAGGAATAATGACTTACCAAAGTTAAAACGTGTCAGGTTTTATTCATGCTGGAACAAAACTGTCTCACAATTATCCTGCTCCATTACCGAGATAAAAATAGACCTGTGCAGCGAGCTGGAAAGTCTCGTGGAATGCTTGCAGCCAAACCTTCTTCCAAAATTGAAGTGTATTGAAATAAAGGGGTGTTCTAGACTAAAGTCCCTGCCAGTTTATTCCTTTTGTGAATTTGTGTCTCTTGAGAAATTGCGAATCTGGGAATGTTTTGGGCTTACCTGCCCAATAAAGATGAGTTTACCGCCCTCCATCAAATTTCTTTACCTGGATGATTGTGGTGAGCTGGACAAGTCAATTCCCAGCTGTTTGCAGAACCTCACTTCCCTTGAGGAATTGTTAATATGGAATTGTTCAAATATAGTATCTATTCCAAATGAAGTGATGGGAAATCTACGGTCACTAAGACGCTTGGTTGTCAGCGACTGTGAAAATTTAGAGTCATTAGGAGACGAGGAGTTTCTTCAATCTATCTACTTCGATATATACGATTGTCCTAAGTATCAGATAACGTGGGGAGGAAATCCAAATGGTAAGCAGTTATCAGCAGATAAAATTGACCATCATTTTAAATGTCTAATTAATATTATTTCCTCACAACAAACGGTACTTGTGGTTTCATCATCACGAGCTTTCTTTTTCCGTACCTTTGGCTTAGAGTTTCGCAAAAATATCATTTCTGAAAAGCAGTATATTTTGCAAATAAGAGCTCTTGATTTTAATTATTACCATTAGATTGTAATGTGTTCTGTCATTTTTCCACTCTAGGTGCACGGGCAGCTTCTGCACCAAGTTCCTCTGACCACCATCCAGAGATGGAATTGATTGAGCAGACGTCAACAACCGGTACAACAATCTCTATTACACCTGATGACAAGTTTATGCGGTTAATATGCCTTCTCTATTATTATAGGATATCTGAAAAAGATACTTTTAAGATAATAATTCGTAGAGAAACGCGCGTCTTCTCCTTTAGTTTTATCTTAATTTTGTTCAACTAATTTTCATTTCGTATTATTAAAAAAAAAATAAAAATAAAAATATGTAAATATGATTTGCTATCTGATTGAAGAAACTTGAAATATTTTGCACTGAAAATATCGATCATCCCTATAACTGCCATAGATATTTTTAAAAATTTAATTTATTAATTAGCACAACACATAGGGGTGTCAAACATTAACAACGGAAGCAGAACACGGGTGTTCCGTTTTTGTTCTGTTCCAGCACACGTAAATAAAATCCATTCTGTTCCGTTAGCTGTTCCGTTTTTCATTTTCCATTGATTTTAGCCATTTTTCATTGATTTCAGCCTAGTTTTTGGTAAACGGAACACTAACGTTTATCGGTACCAGTTCCGTTTCCGTTCCGTTTTCAGAAGAAAAAAAAACCAAATTGGTGTTCCGTTAGTTGTTATGTCCGGATGGAATGGAACGGAAACGTCCCAAACAAAATCATTTTGACACCCCTAACAACACGTACGATTAATATATACTGTAATTTTCATCTCTAGGTTCACATCTTACAATTATTCCATCAAATCTACAGATGTCATCCACTGCGACAATGGGTACGTACCCCGCCCTCGTATTTCTAAGTTATTCTTTTTTGCATAAGACTGAACACTAAATATTATAAGATATTAAAACAGTTTTTATAGTATAAATAAAGGATAAAGTCCAATTCATTAGCCAAGGTTTCATACAATGTACTCATTTTTTAATTTTGAACCTAATGATCGATTCAAAACATTTAATGTGAGCTTTATATTGAAATCCAGTGCATAGCAAAATTTAAATTTTCAAAACCTTTTAACTATATTTCAGATTTTTTTCGGAATCATGGATCCCTAAAATTATGAAATGTTTAACTAACGACTTTTAGAAAATCTGAAAAATAATAAGAAGGTTTAGAAAAATATAAAATCAAGTTTCAGATTAGATTTCAACACAAATATCACAATGAACAATTAGAATCAACCATTTAAAGCTCAAAATACGAGAACGAACGTATTAGACGGAGCTCCTCTATCCAATACATTGAACTTCGTATTAAATTTGATATAAATATTAAAAGAGTATATTGATGGTTAGGCGTGAATTTTTGTTTGTGGCGGGAAACTAAAGGTTGCGTGTTACGTGTATTCAATTTCCTATTTGAGCTCCCTCACCTCAAATACTAATGAGAACCTATTCAGTTTAAGAACCTATGCAGTTTAAGAACCTTTTTTTATTTATAAATACTAATGTGATGGTGTTCCAGTCATTTCCTGGATTTCTCCAAAAGCAAAAAAAATAAAGGTTTTTCGCAGAGTGCAGACCATTGAACGCTGATAATTAGTGTCCTCTTTTTCTTACAAAATTTATAAAAGGAAAAAAAAAATCATTTTTGTTACTTCATTTCCAATTTAACGAATCACAACTACTTCCACTAATGATTTTGTACTCTTACTACAATTACTTTTGAAAAATCAACTAACCCACTTCCGATTTCCGATACCTGACGGTCTAAAATTGGAAATTCTACCACCTTATTAACACCGTGAGATTATCCATTTTGCAGCTCAAGGCGCAATTGATTCTGCTGCACCCAGTGCACCTGCCACTATTCCCGCACATCACCACATGCCATCCATTGAGACTCAAACGACCGGTACCATTCTCTCGGTGTTAACTTGATTAAGCTTATATACATTTATTTTAAGAGTTACTTACCAAACCTGCGTACTACATAGATCTTCAAAAAAGATTATTTTTAGATAGTAGCTAGTTTCCATATACAATTCAGTAGAATTTCATTAAATTAGTATGTAAGCTTGCAAAAAGACTGCTATCAATTAGAACCAAATTAACAGCATAAAGCAATTTTCTATTCACATATGAAAAGAAATAGAAGTCTTTAGATTATTTGCACAACAAGCTATCAACTTAATTAAAAATATAGAAGTAATTGACAATCATTATTTTCAAAATCATGACTGTAATTTTTCAAAAAGTATATTATTTGGCATTTATGTAGCATAATAACCTGTCAATTTTAGTATAATTTGATGAAACATCTAGGAAACATAATTTTAGTTTGTTACAAATTTAATTTGTATGATGTATGGTAAATTATATGTACGGTAAATCAATTTTTTTTCCTAAGCATTATATTTAAAATACGCAAATTATGTCTACGATGTTGGATTTCAAATTAAAGATTGCTCAGATGGTCAAGATAAAAGTTTGTCATGTGAAGTCTCATACAAGATAACATTTAGTTTTCATTATCTTAAGATATCATATTCCTTGAATAAAATTGAATTGTTAGCACTTGTAATTTTCTTATGAGAAGATAATATATATTTTTTTAAAAAAAGCACTTGTTACTTATTTTACATATAGTTAATAAAGCTTTTATAAGTTTATTCCATTGAAATTTTGGTAGTCCTTGGTTATATTTTTTTTTCTTGTTGTACTTACAATTATTTTTCTCAAAAGCTAAGTGAAATATCACCAATTTGAACTATATTTTCTTTCTATTAGATTCTATTATTATGAATTGATCAGTTCATGCTCTTCTTTTGCCGGTGACATTGGTGCTAATTTTACAAGAATGTGTCAAGTTGAAATAGTGAACTAAGCCCCGAAAACAGAGAATCTCAAGCTGGTTACATTGTTAAGCATTTTTGACAATCATATAAGCACTACGGAAAATCCCTGTAATAATACATTCTTTATTTGATATCCTTCTTATTTTGCAGATGACCCTTCCTCTTCTAGTCCCAGGAATAGGAAGGCGGATGCCCAAAACTAAATGGCTATTACAGGTGCCCGCATTATTTGTCACAATATTTATCCTCTTTACAATAGACAAATTACAAATATCATATATCATTTGAACCAATTAAAAAAAATTATTATGTTTCAATATTATATGTATAGAGCTGTCTCTGTACCAGATATTTAGAGCCCATTTGCATGGTACTAGTTGAACCTGATGACAGTGTCCAGTTTTCATGAGACAATTAACTTAAGTATATGCTATTTAGTAAGGAATTGGCTTAATAGCCTAACAAAAAATGAAAAACCTATGACAGTGCAAGGGATAAGAATTTGGAAAGGAACCTTTGAATGAAAAGTAGCCATACCTAAAAAGGTGACAAATGATTACTTCTACTGTTGTAAGTTGTACGAACTGTGAGGTCTATCTGTCCTCGAAATAAATAAAATTCTATGTAAACCGTGTCATCAATATATCGTAATTTAAGGTATAAAGACCATTTCATTATATCGATATATTTGTGCTAATCACCATGATGAATGAATTTGATATAGGCATTTATTGGATCGAATGATCGATAATAATTAGGCTCTAAATAGGGCTATTCTAATCGATTTTGTTCTTCGATTTGAATTTCATTTTACTATAGTTTTCAAGTAAGTAGAGTTCATAAGCTTCCTTTGTGTATATTTGTAACAATTTACAGAACCTCAGGAGCAGAGAGCCCACTCAGCGAAGAACAGTAGAAGAAATGTTACAGTGCTGGACATTTAGGTGTGCTGGCCACATTGACAGAATGTGGCTGGCATGACTGGAAAAGGACCATTGTTTTGGCAAGTGAGGATCGGCTTTGGTGTGTAGGCTGCACAACCGGGATGGGACCGCAGACAATGGTTATTCTCAAAAATGTTCTAGACCCAGCAGTTTCTTTTCGAGAACTGTTCACAATTGGATTGTGAAATTCAATTCAAATTAAGCTTAGTGGCTTGTGACTCCTGAGGCCTTTATATAGTCTTAGGCCCCCTGTCAGCTGGGGGCATCCTACCTTTCAGTTGTTTCCACTTCAATTTGGTTGTTTAATAATTAATACTTATGTATCTGATACAATGCTACTTTGTGTATGACTACTAGGCATCTCCTCGGGTTAGCAAGCATTAGAAAGAGAGTACATTTTCTCTATCTAATTGCTTTTGTCATGCATTTGAGTATGTCTAGTAAGTAGAATCCTTTATTCTTAGGGAAATGGATACAGAACCCTTTGCTTAATGGTATTTGTATTGTTGTTTGTTTGTTTGAATTCTCTTTTCCTGATTTCAGTTTTTACTTGGGTTATTGTGGTTGAATATATATGGTTTGCTATGTTTGTTTAAAAGCAGTAATTAAGTAATAGACAGATATGACTAGTACCGTTGCTCTCTATTTTTGGTCATGGTTGCATCCTAGTGACAGTCAAGTCCGTCGTTTCCACCTGGAGTAAGAACCATATGTAGGCGTTTAAGATTTACATGGAAAAAAAAAGAAAAATAATATTTAGCTTCACATATCTTATCACTGAAGTGATGACCATCTAAACATCGCTACATTCTCATTACTGATTTACCAGCGCCCGACTGAGTTCCATCACACACAAAGCGAATTACCTTTCGTGTTCCCAACTTCCCTTAGAATAAACCCATCACCAAGATTCCTGTAGAACAAACCCACCAATTAAGGATGATGATCTTGTTATGAACCATATGCAGATATATTATATCTGTTTGCATATATGTGTTGTTTTTCACTATTTCATCTATCGTGCACTAAGGATGATTACTTTGTTATGATATATGAACCATAGGAAGATTAAGATATATCATATATTATTCACGTTGAAGTTTATATGTAGGCTTTTTCTTTTTATTTATTTATTTGTTTATTTATCTTTTTGCTAATTATTGCAGCCACTCAGTATATAACTTGCAACAATCTCTTAGAAAAAGTTACAAGGTTCGACAATTGCTGAAAAGCTGGAAAAATTAATGATTGTAGATAGCTGGAAAACGTTACAAGCAATCGGTTCGACAATACAGCCAGTCTGATCTGGTCTTCAAAGCATTTATCCAAGCAGACCAAATTAATAGGTAGATAGCTGAAAAGCTTTATTAATGATTGTAATAATGCAGTATATTGAGAAGCAATTAAACCAAATAGGATACACATACCAGTACACCTATTCAGAAATTTCTACTTCTCATTACAGATTTACCAACACATAATTCGATCACATCATATATAAATTCCAGCTCTGCCGCATCAGGATTCCCGTAGAATTTAACCTGAAGCTAATTACGCTTCGTTCCCAACTTCCCGCCGCCAGCACATTGCTTTCTAGTTAACTCCGTTTGAGCTCGAATAATAGTCGGTCCAGATGTCACCATACTTGAAGCCAAGTTACCACGTGCAGCCCCTTACTGGCGAGGGATGAATGGATAGATCAAGGTGCCAATAGAGCGTGTAGTGAACCAGTGTACATAATATGAACTAAAAGGATCCGGCATTTTCGTTCAATTATTTTTGCAATAGAGATGCGCAGATAAGGCGTTTGTGGAAACGCCTCAGAGAGATTGTCAAGGCGTTAATGTGCTTGTTCAGTTACTTTACCAAACCTTCCTGTGCATAAAACGAACTAAAAGGATCTGGTGTTTTCGGGCAATTATCTCTCCAATAGGTTTGTGCAGATGAGGTGTTTGTAGAAAAGTCTCAGAGAGATTGTCAAAGCGCTAATATGCTTGTTTAACTATGATGGTACGGCACAAGCCGTAGGGTGATTCCCAATACGTCCTAGGTTCGGATTGCCATTTGTTAAACGCACTTTTCTTTTCTTTTTGTTTTTTTTTTTGTGGAAAATAAGGCCTTTCTTTTCTTTTTTCAAAATATTAATCTTTGTAAAAGTACAAACCTGTGATTTCTAAGTTTCCTAGTTGTTGCATGTTTTCAACACAAACAAAACTTTGTTTTGATTGCAAAAAGATGCCTGATGTTGTTCGTCTAATATTATATTTAGTGTTGCATGAATGATAAATCACACTGACGCAATACAAGAATCCCACCGAGGATATCTCGGAGTATTTCATCCGAGATATGTAGGGGATGTTTCATCGGACCATGACGCGAATTATTTATCCAAGGTCCCTCGGATTGTTCAATCCGAACATGACGCGAGTCGTTCTCCCGAAGTACGTTGGGGCGCTCCATACTTCTCGAGATACCTGGGGATTCCAAATATAATGCGAACTCAACCCGAGAGGGTACCTCATCAAAGGATATCTCTCACCCGATGGTACTTCACCCGAGACCTCATCCTCACCCGAGGATATCTCACCAAGACCTCTCCCGAGAATACCTAGAGATGTTGCATCCGAGCACGACGCGAACTGAATCTCATCCGAACCTAACTCAGAATTTGACGAGGACTATCTTTAACTTAGGACATTACTATATTTGTAATTTTATATTTTCTCTCTCTTTCTGCAAATTTTCTTTTTTAGGGTACTATTTCTGAAAATATACTGACTTGTTGTCCAAGACGCCGCCTCCTATAAAAGGGGTGCTTGTCATTGTAAAGAAACAGTTGATTAATTAATGAAATTTCCCTTTGGGCTCTTTGAGTTCCTCTTTGCTATTTAGCATTTCTTTGTGTTTTCTAATTCCACTAAACCATTTATCGCCGGCCTCCCCTGGCGGACTGGTGGTTTGGGACGAGCGCCGTCGTCAAGTGGTATCAGAGCACAGGTTCCGACAATCCACCTTCGCGCTTGCGTGAAGCTGTATCTCCACTGTCCGTCGTCCGACAATCCACCTTCGCGCGTGCGTGAAATAGTATCTCCGCTGACCGCCGTCGCCGATCGCTGCAATCCACCTATTTCTACCACCCTCACCTTCTATCTTCTCGCCGGAATTCATGGCCGACCCTAGTATCATCGCCGCTCTTGAACGGATGCAGAAGAGCCACGAAGCTGTGCTTAAACGCATGAATGACGTTGCCGCCAACGCCGCAACGCGTCATACAGAACTGATTACAACACTCATGAGGCGCTTAAACCCTAATGATGATCGAGGTGGGGGCCGTAACTCCATTCCGAACCCCTATAGTCTTGACACCCGAGATCAAGCTCTTAACTCCATTCCGAGCCCTTATATTCTTGACACCCGAGATCAAGCCCGTAACTCTATTCCGAACCCCTATATTCTTGACACCCGAGATCAAGCTCGTAACTCCATTCCGAACCCCTATATTCTTGACACCCGAGATCAAGCCCGTAACTTCATTCCGAACTCCTATAATCTTGACACCCGAGGTCAAGCCCGTAACTTCATTCCGAACTCCTATAATCTTGACACCCGAGGTCAAGCCCGTAACTCCATTCCGAACCCCTATAATCCTGACACCCGAGGTCAAGCCCGTAACTCCATTCTGAACCCCTATAATCCTGACACCCGAGGTCAAGAAAACACCCGAGCTCATAACTGGAAAAGAGGTCTCCGAGTTGAGATCCCTGGCTTCTCTAGGAGGCTCAAACCCGAGGAGTTCCTCGATTGGACACACCGTAGAAGAGTTTTTTAAGTTGAAAGAAGTTCCCCCTGATAAACGTGTGTCCTTAGTTATCATTCGGTTTCGAGAGCAAGCGAGTGCTTAGTGGCAGAATTTTAAGTATCGTCGCTATCTCGACAACCTTCCACCTCTCAATGACTGGGACGAACTAAAACGCGAGATGATCCTTGAATTCATACCATTCAGCTATCGACAGGCACAGTTTCGACAGTTTCAGTCGCTCAGACAGGGACCGAGGAGTGTAGACGAGTATACTCACGAATTTTATCAGTTGGAGTCTTGCAATCTATTGAACGAGACCGAGGATCAACGAGTTGCTCGATTCATCCATGGACTTCGTGACTCGATCCGAGACGCACTTGTTGTGCAAACCTTCTATGACCTCCCCGAGGCCCAAGCCAAGGCGAAGGCAGTAGAACAACAACAAACTCGAAGTCCTAGATTGCATCCGAGGATTGTACCAACCGCGAGCCGAATCCAATCCGTGGCTACAAAGTCCTTCGCTCCGCCTTCCAATTCGAGCACAATCCATCTTGAATCTCGCGGCTCGACATACACCTCGACTGCGATGTCAGTGAACACATTCCACAAAGCTTCCGAGGTTCACCCCGAGGTTCAACTCGAGGTTCATCCCGAGGTGAAAGCCGTAGAGGAACAAGGAATCCGAGGTCCCAACTTGGTTCCTAGCGATGTGCCAACACCGAGCCGAGCTCAAACTTTGGTCACAATACCTATATCTAAACCAATCCGAGCCTACACCGAGACCTCGAAACACCTCAAGGCGCCAACAGATTCTCCAAGCATCAACTCGTCTGCCTCTTGTAGCATACCGACCTCGACTAACTTGAGCAACACCGTAGATATTTGCGAGGTCGTCTGCAAGATTAACTTAGGCAAAGAAAAGATTCACGAGGTTGACCTCGACACTAGCAAAGAAAGTCTGATCGCAATGGACGAGTGGGACGCCTTCCAATGCAACATCATCTGCGAGGCTAGCCCAGATGAAGAGAAAATCTGCGAGACTGACTTCGAAGACTTTGAAGGGAGTCTGATTTTAAAAGGCAAGCGAGCTACCTCCTCAAGTGACCATAACTCTGAGGCTGACATTTCCCTGAAATCAGAGTACAGCGACCCCTTCCTGCAAAGCCCAAAAGCAGTGAAGCGCGATCTATCGAACATGCTGCGAGCTCAGGGGATCTCAATGCAAGTCCAAATGTCTTCGCTGCGAGCTGAGGTGTTCTCACGAACACGTTGCAAACTCAACACCCAAGGTCCTCTCGACCCTTCCCCAACACGTAGTGAGATCATCACCCGAGGTCTTCTTAAAGCTGAAACTTTGCACACTGCACACAACACCATCTTAAAATCAGAGTACAATGACCCATTTCTACAGCCAAGCCCAAAAGCACTTAAGCAAGATCTCTTAAACAAACTGCGAGACCAGGTGACCGCGCGAGAGGCACGTGACACTTCGAGAGATAAATTCAAGTGCAACTGCGCGATCGATCGCTCCTCACGACTTGCTCCTCTCCTTGTGAAGTGCGAGCACATCTCCCGAGGTCCTCTCAAACCGCCACCAGCAGAAGACTCGAGCACAGGTTCAAGAAAAGTTGCAACACATGCTCGCAACCTGCATGAAGTTCATATTCTAACGTCCACGAATTTAAAAATTCTCGAACTCATGTGGGTCTTCACGTGTAAAGATCATGACCCGAGGTGTGAGTACAACAAGTTTACTCGCTTTAAGTCTCCACCAATCCGAATCCTAGCGAAGTTCGACAAGAGCGTCCACAGATTCATGTTTCTCGAGCATGTTCAATGTTCGTCATCACCCCAAGCACTTCGAAGAAAATGCAAGCTTGAGGTCAAGCTTTGCTCAACCCCGGGAGCTTGACGCAATACAAGAATCCCACCGAGGATATCTCGGAGTATTTCATCCGAGATATGTAGGGGATGTTTCATCGGACCATGACGCGAATTATTCATCCAAGGTCCCTCGGATTGTTCAATCCGAACATGACGCGAGTCATTCTCCCGAAGTACGTTGGGGCGCTCCATACTTCTCGAGATACCTGGGGATTCCGAATATAATGCGAACTCAACCCGAGAGGGTACCTCACCAAAGGATATCTCTCACCCGATGGTACTTCACCCGAGGGTATCTCACCAAGACCTCTCCCGAGACCTCATCCTCACCCGAGGGTATCTCACCAAGACATCTCCCGAGAATACCTAGAGATGTTGCATCCGAGCACGACGCGAACTGAATCTCATCCGAACCTAACTCAGAATTTGACGAGGACTATCTTTAACTTAGGACATTACTATATTTGTAATTTTATATTTTCTCTCTCTTTCTGCAAATTTTTTTTTTTAGGGTACTATTTCTGAAAATATACTGACTTGTTGTCCAAGACGCCGCCTCCTATAAAAGGGGTGCTTGTCATTGTAAAGAAACAGTTGATTAATTAATGAAATTTTCCTTTGGGCTCTTTGAGTTCCTCTTTGCTATTTAGCATTTCTTTGTGTTTTCTAATTCCACTAAACCATTTATCGCCGGCCTCCCCTGGCGGACCGGTGGTTTGGGACGAGCGCCGTCGTCACACACTAGTATTAAGTATTAATTAACACCAGTATATAGTTATTCATCATCTAAAGTTGGTTCAATTACTGGGAAAGTTCGAATATGTAAACAACAATTTGTAATCCCACATTACAATTTGCACATACATAATTTGCTCTTCTGTGGACATCGAGTCTGATGAAATTAACAGATTTTTGTTATCACCATGGCACGTAAATATTTTATTTTTAATATTCCTTCTAATTGACTTTGTTAGTTTGTTATCACCTCGCCGCCCCGATTTATTAGTACTCCAAACAATATAATTATTAGCAATCTGCAGGAGAGTTTTATCATTTAATCTGAAGTAATTTGGGGTATCCATTTGACATGGACGATTCTAACAGTTTTTAGCAGCAATATTCTAACACCCGCCTTTTGGAGCGATTTAACGAGCACAAATGCATACCATAAACAATAAATGGGCCGATGGGGAGTTTTGGGTACTATTTGAATATAACAAATTAAAAAAAAATATTGAAGTAATGCTGGAGTCTAACATTTTTTTTATAACAAACGACTGATCGGGACTGCTCGATGCGATTTAAATATTTTAATATTTTAAATCATATTTAATATTTTTATGAAAACTTTTAACTATCTTACCGAATCATTAAAAATTGGAGGTTTCAGAATTAATTATATTGATAATTTTATAATTAAAAATATAATTTTAACAAAAATATACAATTATAAAATTTGATCTCCAAAAATATTTCACCGTGAAAAATATTTTGAGTAGTTTGAATTAACCTTCATAATTTCAAAATTTGAGATCTGATTGTATTTGATGGGCTCGAGTGTGAAACATATTTGACCTTATTATTATTATTATTATTATTATTATTATTATTATTATTATCACTCTAAAAAATAAAAAAACTATTATTAGTTATAAATTTTGTCGTATCCGTCGCAGTATGATAACAAACTCTAAACACAATCATTAACTTTTCAAGTGTTGTAAAATAGTCCGAATTTTTCAAAAAAAAAAAAAACTTAAACATAATAAATGCTAGTCCGAACATTTATTTTATTCCAATTCTAATATTTAAAAATAAAAATGGCCTAAACATAAATATTAGAAAAAAATGCATAGTTGGTGTCACACCCGCCAACGTGAAGTGGAGCACCGATTTCACAACTTTCCATCACCTTATCAAACTACGTCGCGAAGGAAACTTTATATAATTAGTGCTATAAAGTTTAGTATCTAGCGATCAGAACAAATAGAAAAAAAAATTGAATAGAAATGAATTTTGTGATCGATACCATATATATGAAAATAGAAAAGAAATGATTTCATCTCCTTATATTTGATTATTTTACCCTTACTCTTCTCTTAAAAAAAATGTTAAGCATCAATCTTTTATTTATGTCTAGCATATATAAGCCATTTATTTTATCTATTGTTTAGATTTATATCCCTTATTAGGACTGGTAAATTGGATCATGGCCTTACTTCATCCAGATGTTTTCCACCGGTCTGCACTTCATCAAGATGTTTTTCAGTTTTCACCAAGCTGCACTTCATCAAATTGCTTTTCATTGTTTCTTTGGTCTTCCCTAACCGAGCTCCTCCAATTCCATAGTTCTATTTTAACTAAAATATATGAATTATTATTTCAATTAATAAAAAAACAAATCTAATTTGCAAATGATATAAGAATGTAAAAAAACAAAAAAGTTTCCCGAATCGATACAAGCAGTAAATAGAAGTGGGGACGGTGTGCCAGGTGCTTGCCTCTGACGGGATAGGTAGGTAGAAGTAGGACGATGGGGTTCACTATTTATCGATAGAGAGAGAAAACAGGAAGGGAAAGTTTCTCGCTACTCGAGGGACCCGAATCCCGTGTAGCGCGGGACACCGTGTAGCGCGCGTACGAGCCGTCTGATCTTGATCGAACGGTTCATTTTTTACGGGCCTATCAATCTAGATTACATGCACGGGGCTCCCTTGTCCATTGGATCTTGATCAGACGGCTACGATTCCGCGCTACACGATGTGCCGCGCGGCACCAGATCTGAACTCCTACTCGAGACCCAGCGAAATCACGACAAATTCTTATCATTTTGACGCGATTTCGGAAGCCCCAATTTTTCTGTCCAAATCGCGCAAAACGAATTGAATTCTCGGCTGGACATCAGTTCCGATCAGAAAATTGTGTTTCCCGTCGTTTAACCTCTTAAATTTTCATTTCGATCATACCCTACGATGCGTTTTTTCACAACGTGTACCATCTGTGAGATGTATTTGTAAAACAAAAAGGCCATAAAGACCATTCCTTTCAATATGTTAATTTGGAGTAAAGTTTAGCCAAGTTAATTAAAATAAAAATGGTCATAAACTTCGTTTCATTATATAGTAACTTCAAGGTGAATAATTTTTAGGGAAAAAAAAATAGAGAAAGAGTACAGTAATCAATGTGCTAAACTTCTAATCACCAAATATGTGGTTTTAATCTGAAAATATGCAATGTTTTGAAAACCGGACCGCACCGTCCGGTTCGACCGGTTCAAATGCGAAACGGACCATAGTCCGATCCAATCTGAGCTGATTTTTTGCTGTTGGTGAACCACAATGAACCGGCCGGTCCGGTCCGGTTTTTACTGAAAACGTTGAACCGAACCGTCTGGTTCATGAGTTTTTTAATATTTTTTATTTGGTTCGATGAAATTTTCAAAAAATGTCATAGGGTGATAGGGAGCGATTGAACTTGGGATGTCTTTGAATAGAAATAAGATGCTCTACCACTAGGCCAATTGGTTTTGATGTAAACAAGTGAATATTTAATTTATATAAACTATATGGTTACGATGACGTCATCCGGTTCATTCTACCGGTTCGACCGGTCGAACCAATTGAACCATTGAACCGATGGCTTCGCCGGTTCGATGTCCGGGTCGGTTTTCATAACATTGAAAATATGTTATCCAATTCTCTAGCTAGTTATATGTATGAGCTAAATCTTCTGTAAGAGTTCTATGCGTTTTTTTTTTTCCCCCTCAAACAATGAATGCTCTTCTTGCTCTTGACAGATTAAATGCACTGTTACGCTCTCTTTTTGGGGATGGTTTGGAACTACAGAGATTCGTCCAGCCGTGGCACACTGGCACTTGAAGATAGAATGGTCGATTAGATTCAAACATATGAATTTCAACCACTTTATCTTTCCTAAAAAAAATTAAGATATATCTATTTCTTAAAAAGAAGTTGGATCTATATCTTTCTAAAAAATAATAAACATTAAGCTTTCTACCGATATTTTATTTGTTAATAAAAGGGGAAAAAAAAAGAAATGATACTGAACTGTACAAAATTCTATAAACATTAAGTTATGTATCTGTATGCATTTGTGTGCTTTTTTCAGTTTTCGCGTTTTGCGTTTGCTCGGGATGGTGACCTTGTTTTGGACCATATGCAGAGATAATATTTTTGTTCTATTTAATCCTTCACGTGAGCAGTTCTTATTCCATGATAAAATTCTTCATTTTTTTTGTTTGTCTTTTTACATATATATGGTCACTCAGGTAAATCAATCAATCTTGCAAAATACGATTAAATCTGATATGTGGTACTGTTTGTGAGGTGCTGATTATCAATTTATACCAAGCTTCTAAATTTCTACGAAATAACGGCGAAATAACAGAAATAGCGTTATTCTGTGTCAAACCGCATGAACGTTACAGTCTTAATTGAGAAAATGACGTAACGTGTTATTTCAGTTATTTCGGCGTATAACGCGTTATTTCAGTTATTTCGGCGAAATAACAAGCTGTTATTGCTACTATTTTTAAATTGTGTATTCAATATTGAACTATTGTTAAATTGGTACAAGCTGCTACTGCTACTCAATATTGTTACACTGCAGTATATTGAATTTGGTATGGCCGTATGCTATTTGTATGGAGTATTGGAGATGTATAAACATATAAATTGATAGTTATAGAATTGATGTGTGTCGAACTTTGAAAAAAACACTACATGTTATATCGCCGTTATAATATCGAAATAACACCGAAATAACATGGGGACCTGGACCGTCATACCGAAAAAACTGAAATTTAAAAGCTTGATTTATACAGTTAACAGAACAACATCTCCATCCTAACAGACCGAATCTATAGAGTCGACATACATACAGACACAGTACAGAAGCTTGAAGGAAGTTTCAAATGGTCATCAACAAAATGTAAAAACCAGCCAGTACATTGAGAATTTGAGATAGAAAACCAAATAGAATACAAACCAGTACAGCCCATTTAGTATGAAGCCACTGACATTTTCATTACTGATTTAACTGTCACGTCCCGCACCGACAGGTCGCGGGACGCGAGCCGGAACGGTATCTTCTGCACTCATCCGACGTCCCGTCAATCTACGTCGCAACAGAAAAACAAACAGAGTCAGGTACAAATCTCAGTAACCGGTTATTTAACGACGCAGCTTCTCTAAATTTAATTATTATAACAAAATTCAATCAGATCGGATTAATCCACATAACAAATAATATATTTTACGGAGATAATCGGGTCCAGACAGTCAATCAGTCAGTCACAGTGGTCCCTCCCCGATCTCAGGAGGATCAGGACCGGCCCCTCCCCGAACTCAGGAGGATCAGGGCTCAAAATTCAGATTCAATTCCAAACTCCGATATCCCATAAAATATACCAATCACCAATTCAATAAACATATTCAATCAAAACCAAACGATAAATCAAATCATTCAATCAACACGAAATTAAATACAGAGAAGTTCGGTTACCTGATTAAGCGATCCAGAAATCACAAACAAATCATACTGGGTGTGTTTGGATTGTTGGAAGAAAGAAGAAGAAGAAGGAAGAAGAAGAAAAAAAATTATAAACAATCCAAACTCTTCACAAAATTACACACTTCCCAATACTTCTTCCCACTTCTTCCCTTCTTCTCTTCTTCCCACACCCATCCAAACGCACCCACTGACTATTCGATCGACTGCGACGTAGGATCCAAACTCCAATCGGCCGATGAATCAAAACAATCAATTAAACCTTGGTTGTATAAACACGATATAATTCATTTCAAATGGAAAAGTGATTTTGCTATGTTGAAAGAACGGAGTTTAAAAGAGAGGAAGCATTTCGGATTTGCAAACAGGAAATGGTGTCGTACAGATAAATAAAAAGAAGATTATAAATTGATAAAACAATTGATGAGAAGGATGACACGTATAAGTATAAGCAGGAGGTGTCAAATTTTTTTTTTTTCTATTCGGCGTAGCAAAATTTTTTTTTTTCTATTCGGCGTAGCAAAACAGGTCATAGGCGGTGAGGAAATTTAATTCTTTTCCAAGTCTATACCTTAGTCAAATGGTCAAAGTAAGTCAATTGATCAGAGTTTGGTCAACTTTGATAAAAATCGATGGAATGTTACATTCTCCCCTCCTTCAAAAGAATTTCGTCCGCGAAATTCAAACGGACGACAAATGAATCCAATTAAACAGAAATCAAATTTCAAATGAAAGGACATGGACCCAAACACAGTCCGAGGAACGAATGCTCTGATACCATCTGTCACGTCCCGCACCGACGGGTCGCGGGGCGCGAGCCGGAACGGTATCTTCTGCACTCATCCGACGTCCCGTCAACCTACGTCGCAACAGAAAAACAAAACAGAGTCAGGTACAAACCTCAGTAACCGGTTATTTAACGACGCAACTTCTCTACATTTAATTATTATAACAAAATTCAATCAGATCGGATTAATCCACATAACAAATAATATATTTTACGGAGATAATCGGGTCCAAACAGTCAATCAGTCAGTCACAGTGGTCCCTCCCCGATCTCAGGAGGATCAGGACCGGCCCCTCCCCGAACTCAGGAGGATCAGGGCTCAAAATTCAGATTCAATTCCAAACTCCGATATCCCGTAAAATATACCAATCACCAATTCAATAAACATATTCAATCAAAACCAAACGATAAATCAAATCATTCAATCAACACGAAATTAAATACAGAGAAGTCCGGTTACCTGATTAAGCGATCCAGAAATCACAAACAAATCATACTGACTATTCGATCGACTGCGACGTAGGATCCAAACTCCAATCGGCCGATGAATCAAAACAATCAATTAATCCTTGGTTGTATAAACACGATATAATTCATTTCAAATGGAAAAGTGATTTTGCTATGTTGAAAGAACGGAGTTTAAAAGAGAGGAAGCATTTCGGATTTGCAAACAGGAAATGGTGTCGTACAGATAAATAAAAAGAAGATTATAAATTGATAAAACAATTGATGAGAAGGATGACACGTATAAGTATAAGCAGGAGGTGTCAAATTTTTTTTTTTTCTATTCGGCGTAGCAAAACAGGTCATAGGCGGTGAGGAAATTTAATTCTTTTCCAAGTCTATACCTTAGTCAAATGGTCAAAGTAAGTCAATTGATCAGAGTTTGGTCAACTTTTATAAAAATCGATGGAATGTTACATTAACACTACTCGATTCGATTCACTCGCATTCAAATTTCAGATGTGCCTCATTTGGTAATGTCTCTGTTGAAACTGGAAACTAATTATGCTTCCTCTTCCCCATCTCCAAGTATCTCTCCTTGAATAAACTGAAAAGTATTCTCCAGCCCTTTTCTCCAAAACCACCCTTGCCCCACTAGCAATCCTGACTAGTAAGACCGCCAGCTCAGACTCCAGTTGTATCACCAGCACATCACATTCCAACCAACTGCGCTTGCCTTTGATGCTATTGTACGTGTCAAGTGTAGTCAGTCTTCATGTGTCTTGCGAACTGAAGGAAGGATCTGGTATTTCAGCCAATTTTGTAATATGTTTGTGCAGACGAGGTGTTTGTGGAAATGTCTCATGGAGAATGAGAGATGTCATACTGATGCATTCATGCTCGACCTTGGGACAGATTTGGTTGACATGGCAGTATGACTAAGCCAAACGCCACACTGTCATTAATTATATATCGATATCGCTGTTGTACTGTACAAGCTGTAGGTTAATTTCCAAATGCTGTACATCATAGGTTCCGATTGCAATTTCCCAATAGGTAATAGGTCCCTTTTTTTTTTCCTAAATATCATTCTTTTTATGTAAAAACACAAGTAAAAATGTGATTTCTAATTTTTCATGATGCCTGACATTGTTACCGATATTTTCTAGTGCACGCTAAGAAACAACAATTTATTATTTGTTATTTAAATTGGAAAAAAAAAAATTCTGAGCTGAAATTATCATCCCTTGAACTCATATAAACTAGTGGAAATTCGCGCGTTGCGCGATCTATTTTTCAATTTTATCAGTTATTAAAATATTGGTGATATAATATTTTTGGCTACATATGAAAATCATACAATATATGAATATCAGGAGAAACTATCCAGCAATATAATCAAATCTTTCTATTTCCTAATTATCTTCTCAAATGAAATATGAAACAGATCTGCTCTTATTACAAATGTAACAAACAACACATAATTATTCGCTACGCAGCAATATTACATCTGAAATATGCGGCTGGTGGAAATTTAACAGAACAACAACTCGAAAGTAAAGCCTTCGTTGTTTAATCTTGCCAAGTCAAACCGCTAGGATCCATGGGTATGTGTTAGCAACATCATTGTTTTACGGATGTACTCCATTGTCAGCTGAATTCCATTCCCGATCTTCATGTGTCAAACAGCTTGGTGTTGCTTACATGTAGAGGTACTATATTCCCCTATCAGAAAGGAGATGCTTAAGATTATTTCTATTATTTGTTTCCCGTTCTTCTATCCAAGGCAAAATGTAATAGTTTGACATAAGAATAATAACATACTTTTTAGCCTCATGATCTATGTCAAACAGCTTACATCAAAGGATGACTTATTGAATCGCATATTTTGAAATTATAAAATTAATGAAACAAAACTTGTACCAATTCCTAATAAGGATGTTTCCTATCTTGTTGAAGAGGTCTGAAACCGGTACAAAACCAATTCAAATGACTAATAAAGAGATAAATGCGAGGAATGTCTTTATAATACTGAAATTTAGGACCGATAAAATACGTACCTCAAAGTTCGAATGAAATTACTTAATCAAAAGATGAGTTATGCGAATCAACTACTAAATCAAAAGATTTATCTGAGTACAACGCTTTTCTTTGAGGAATAGCAGCCAAAACAAAACAAAAACAAAATCAAATGAAAAAATACAATTCAGCTAACAAAAATTCTAATGTAAATCATCAAGAAAAGTTAACTTAAATTTGTTTTATGCCTTAGTACCATGATTGATTGTTATTCTACTATTCCAACATCAGTTTCTAGACATGGAAAGTACTATTTTTGAAAATGGTAAACTCATGTTAAGAGCAATCACATATTATTACCTTGGCAAATTAAGCAAAGCATCTTGTGGTGCATTTGTACAGGAAACAGTGTCAACCTCAGCCTCTCACATTGAAGAAAACACAGTTGCATTTCTGCTCACCAATAACAAACATTGTTGCATTCCTGCTCGTAGCGGGGATTGTGCTTTAGCTTCTTGGCTTGACTATGTCATTTCTGTTTATAAATGAAAAAATAGCTTCAATTTGTATCAATATTCAATACAATATTTTATATAGTTATTTGCTAAAGACATGAGCAGTTATTCCAAAAATATAAGAAAAACTGAGGTTACTGGAAATAAGCAAATACCGCTAGCATTGTCAATATCAGCAATTCAATTATGGTTTTTCATCTTTCATTGGCAAAGTTCCTCGTGGCTTCTTAGAATATAAAATACGCAAATAAAATAATAGCATAATCCTCATAGAAAGAAATAAACCAAGAATATGGATTATACCCCCTATCAGCAAGCTTTTTACTTGGCCTTTGAAAGGAATTCTCATTATAGAAACGTAAAATATACATCAAAGAATTTGAAGACCAACTATAAGTAAACACAACAACAAATAAGCAGACTATGTTTAGAATTTAATTTCAATTTATCCTTGTCAATAGTAGAGATACCTTGAAATAAACAACAACACTGTCCTTAGCAGTAGACAAACCAATGGATTCCAGAGCACACCCAATATTGTCCAGTTTTATTTCCAATTTATTTTTTATTAGGTTTATAAGTTACATCTCCGAGGAAACAATTTTCTCGAGTTATTCAATGAAAACATAGAAGTAGAGGGACAAAATTGGAAATTCGAAGAAAAAAATTAGTCTCTGAATGTAGAAAATCTCATATTCGATTACTATTAAAATACTAAAGGTTATAATTTGTAATTGTGGCCATGATCTATGATAATGAATGAGATTTTCTATTTTTTGTTCTCTATTTGAGTTAGACAATAACGATAGCAACTATTTATATCAGAAAAGTTTCTGACAACTTATTTTGAGCAACTATCACTTGTTTCTCATGAAAATTGTTTGATCTAAATTCTGTAAAAAATAAAAAAAGGGACTTGTTGTATTTGGAAAGATGCCATGGCAGTACCTAAAATATAGGAGTTCATTTTAATTTTTTGCTTGCTTAATCTGAGGATGATTGTGAACACTTACAATTTAACAGTATATAAAGTTTGCATATTATTAAATACCTGTTGCTATTGTTGTTGAAGTCTTCAGAGCTCCTCTTAATGGAAGCACCAATAATCTCAATTCGAGTAGCATACCACAACATCTATTGAGTATCACATTTCATATGTTCAGCAATGTAAGATGTTGAAATTAATTTAAGTAGCATATCAATAAATGCAATCCATTGATTATTTCTCATACGACATATCATAATACTCACTTTATTAGCACGAGTAATTAGACTTGTGTTCCACCTAGCTGAATAAGTGAGGCTTCTTTACTGTGAATATCTTGCAAATTTTAACATAATACACCTCATCAACACATTTCAAAAGTTCAAATAACTGCTCAGGTCCCAACATCACCGTTTTTTAGTCATGTGAAAAAGTGCAGCCTTTCAAAAGCCTACCATATAGAAGAAACAAACAAACTGAGGTTGCATCAACTAAACATGACTATAACTTTATAAGCAACAATTTCTATATCAATCCAAGTTTCGATTAACTATACTAATAGTGAGTTGCCAATTAGTTCGACATAACGACCAATATTTTTTTTCAAAATTAATAAAAAATTGTATTAAATTCTGAGATATTTGTTTTGATATTGTTTGCATGATGACCTCATGTAGAAGCAACAGGCACGGACCAGAATGCTAGCTCTAAGGACATCCAAGTTAGAATTTTCAATTACATTTGTTGAACTCATAAAACACAATAAAATTTTAATTTAGTTCGTTTATTGAACTCATATAAAACAAAATTAAGAACCTATTGTTTGTTCCAAACAATATTCCATAAGACTTTGCACATTGTTATTTTTCATACTTGTGATGGCATATATAATTGAATATACAAAAAAAAATAGTTTACCTAAAGTTTCCTAAATGCTTCCAGCAGCAGGGGTTGGACAATTTTTTTCCCACAGCTCCAACAAAACCTGTAATGAAGAGAGAAACAAAAGCGACGAGCACAAAATTAAAAATGAAAACTGACGACATATGTCCGCAAACTTGTTAACATCGACAAAATCAGAGAAAGAAAACATAGGTACAAAAGAGGGGTAAACTTGCCAAGAACAGAAGAAAAACGGAGAGGCAAAAAAAAAAAAAAAGAGAGAGAGACTAAACTTGTTTTTATTTAATTTTAGTTGTAAAGTTTGATAACAATCGGACTGAGATAAATGTTTAAATGCTAACAATGAGACTCAGTTCCTTTTAGGCAACTGTGTGATTTTGAATCTATAAGGCTCAATAGGAACACTAATTTGATGGAGTTGATTAATTAGCATTCTTATCTTCCCAAACTCTATTTCATTCTGAAACCATCCGATACCAATGGTGATCAGATAAGAGTAATAATCAAATAAGAACTGACATACTTATTTATAATCATGAAGCAAATTGAAGCAAGAGACAGATAAAGCTTACTATTAGAGTGAGCTGTCTCAACTCCCATCCGAGATTGTGCAGGAGGAAGAAGAAATTCAATAGAAATACATTTGTTGCAGGATAATTATTACCTAAATAAAAAAAAGTCTCAAATAATTTGAAATCTATTATGACATGATGAAGATAAGCAAAATAATAAAATGAAAATTTGAGTAAATAAAATTTACAATATCAAATCACTTTCTTAATTTTCGCAATAGCTAACTGAAAATGGAATCTGACAATGAGAAGGAACTATTGCAAGAATCGACTCGACAACCAAATGCATCAGTGTACCAAAACAATCAGTTTAGCAAACACACAAAATTAATGCAAAAAAAAAATCTCACAAAAACCCTTACCAGAAAGATTTCAGCGGCATGAAAACTAAATTGGAGCTATTAATTCCACATTTCACTGGAGCACAGCTTATTGACAACCAACTGACAATAGTCCTCGGACCTTCAAGCGGTCAATCTATAACAGCAAGGGAAAAAACGCAAATTAGTGTAGAATCAGAAATCCTTACAAAAAAGGAAGAACCGAAAACAAATTGATCGAAAATTAAGGAGAACTATAAAAGGTCCAATCAGCAAGACGGCAACTACCGGCCTTTAAATGCACGCCTGTAAGAAATGGTACTCGCCTAAAAGAGGAAGAATTGATCTGCTCATCGGAACCATTGCCTTTTCAAACTGAGAACGGAGGTGGCAGAAATCGACGGCAAAGAGCGCAACCGATCTCACTCTTGCACCTCGGTAGCTACGTTCAGATAAAGGAAAATAAAGGAGCAGAGATAAGAGAGAGAGAGAGATCAGAGAGCGAAATCCAGAAGAAGTGAATACAGACTCTCTGCTTTATCCTTTCCGTATGCAGAGACAGCTTTAGACCAGTCCGTCAAGAGCACCCACGCGGAGAGAGAGAGCGAAAAAAAAAGATAAAAAAGAATGGAGCAGATCAGAACTCTCTGTAAAGAAACCAATCTGACGAGAGAGAGGAGCCAAATCGAACGGACATGATGCAGCAAAGAAAACCAACGGTCCAGATTGAATTACTGTTCTTCAATAGTGCTAACTACAGTAGGTGAGTGGTACAACTATTTATATATGTTTTGATGTGCCAGGAGCCAAATCGAACGGACATGATGCAGCAAAGAAAACCAACGGTCCAGATTGAATTACTGTTCTTCAATAGTGCTAACTACAGTAGGTGAGTGGAACGATTATTTATATATGTTTTTATGTGCCAAACACATAGGTGCACCTGCTACTAAACCAAGTTCTGCTGACGCCATTCCATCAAATCTACAGATGCTGTCCAGCGAGATAGTGGACGAAATCGTTTCATTGTTTCATCAATCGTTTCTTCCAACCAAACGAAATCGTTTTATTGTTTCGTTAACCGTTTCGTCCGAACAAAATAAAATGAAAAACGGTTAAAACGACTTTCGTTTTCAGCCCTACCCAGACATCATGGACAGACAACCTTCAGCCAAGAAATCTAGAATACTACTTAATCATAACATATTTTGTGTGTTTTCTACATTAACCCATATAAGAAAAAGTATTGATATTGTGAACAATTTGTATCACACACAGGCAAACAAAAAACTACACAATCATTGATTAATTCGCTTGATTTATTTAATAGAGAATTACTTACATCAATCAATATTCACGCAATCAAACAATCAAGCGTGCACGCTCCTCTCATCTCACCTTCCCCTTCTTTTACCTTCTCCGTCTCCTCTCTCTGAAATGGATCTCCTCACAATCTCCGATTCAGATCTCGCCTCCGCCTTCGCCTTCGTCTCATCTCAACCACTCCTCCATCTCGCCTCCGCCTTCGCCTTCGCCTCATCTCAACCTCTCCTTCGCCTATACTCTCCTCCGCCTCAACCTCTCCTCTGTTTCGCCTCACCTCTCCTCCGCCTCGCCTCCGCCTCAGCATGTCCTCTACTCCGCCTCAAATCTCCTCCGTCTCGCATCTACCTCTTCTCTCCTCCGCCTCTCGTCTCCTCCGTCTCACCTTGACCTCCGCCTCCCCTTACTGCTCCCTCTCCTAGATCAGATCTGGTTGAGGAATAAGAAATGATGAGAAGAGAAAAGAGGTTTAGATCTAGTTCTGTTACAATTTGGATGTAACTAAATTACTACAAGGGATGATATTAATCAGTGTGGGGGAGTATCTAATCTGTATAAGGGACTAAATAACATTCATATCTGATTCTGCTGTTTTTTTTGGAGTAACTAAATTACTATAAGGGAGAAAATTGATCAGTATAAGAGAGTAACTAATATATACAGCGGAGTAAATAATATACATATCTGATTGTACTGTTGTTTGGGAGTAACTAAATAGCTATAAGGAAGTAAATAAGTAGTATTAAGGGAGTATTTAATATAACTAAGGGAGTAAATAATATTCATATATGATTCTGTTGTTCTTTAGGAGTAACTAAATAACTATAAGGGAGTAAATAACTAGTACAAAAGGAGTATCTAATATCTATAAAGGAGTAAATAACATTCTGATTCTACTGTTACTTGGGAGTAACTAAAAACTATAAGGCAATAAATAATTGTAGTAAGGAAGTATTTAATATAACTGAGGGAGTAAATAATATTTAATTTCTGATTCTGATAACAGCAGGGCTGCGCGGCAGGGCTGGGTGACGGCGACGACAGAGCTGCGCGCCGACGACGAGATGGCGCGGCGGCTGAGAGCGACGGCGACTGGATGGCGCGACGTCTGAGGGCGACGGCGAACGGGATGGCGCGACGGCGACATCGACGGGATGGCACGACGGCGACAGCGACGGGACGGCGCGACGGCGACAGCGACGGGATGGGGTGACGGCTGAGGGCGACGGCGACGGCGACGGCGACGGGATGGCGCGACAGCTGAGGGCGACGGCAACGGAATGGCGCGACAGCGACGGGGAGATGCGCATGAGTGCGACGGGAGAGAGGGTGGGGGTGAGAGGAGGAACAAAGGAGAAGGAGACGCTTTTTGTTTTTGGAAAAATTTAATTAGCGAAAATTTCTATTTTTAGTCTTTGATTGTTTGATTGTCTGAACCTTTGATTGTAGTTATCAGCTCCGTATTTAATAAACTTCGAGAGACAGTTGTTACGCTGTAAAAGTGGGCCAGCATGACTTTTGTTCTAAACCGTCCGATCTAATTTTGACGGTTAAGATTAATGAGTCTCATAAATTTCGATATTAATTACAAAGCACTCATCATTTGGAGCCATTTGGATCGCTTAGGAATTTAGAGAATTTGGAGCCATTTGGAGCCATTAATGAGTCTCATAAATTTCTAGGCATAAATTTATTGGGAAGTGTATAAATTTGTGAAGAGTTGAATTGTTTATAATAAATTTATGCTATAAAGATGAAATTCCCTAAATTCCCCAAATAATCCAAACAGCCCCATTGATCGAACAGATCGGATCAAATGTCTTCCGGCTTTAGATATGCAGAGGATATTTTTGTATAAGTTATCGACAGAAGTGCGATTAGGAATTTCAGGTCCAATGTCAAAAGTAATAACCGTCAAGAACTCTGTGTTCAATACCCTACCAGTTATTGGAATTCCGGTGATATCAGGTACCGGAATCATGGCCGAAACGAGAAGATCCAATATTATGTTGAAAGCATTGGTTAAAAGCTGGCTTTTAGTTTGAATAATAGATGGTTGAGGGCTCCAATCTGCTCGGATTTAATTGGTCCTTTTGGCCTAAGTCCCGAACAATAAGATCTTTATTAAAAAAAATGAGAAATAATTATTTTCACATACTTCACTTTCCTCTTGTTAAAGTACTATGATTTGAGAATAACATGTACAAATTTATTAATGCCTCTTTAAGAAAGCTCTAGGTATTTTTTTATTCTCGTAAATTGTTATACATCTGTTTAGTAGATAATTGCTAGATAAAATAGAAATTAACATCAATTTTATTAATATAAAATTAACACCAATGTCAGACATTTAGATCTTGAAGAGGACATTTCTTGCGTATTATAGGCACCGTTTGGATGCGTTGAGAAGAAGGTAGGAAGAAGGAAAGATATAAACAATCCAAACTCTTCACAAAGTTACACACTTCCCAATACTTCTTTCCTTCTTCCTTTCTTCCCACACCTATCCAAACGGAGCCATAGCAATTATTACTGACTACGGGCCTTTTAATTGCCCAAAAAAGTTTAAATATATTTTCTGCGTAATACTAAAATCAAACATATTTGATGTCAAAACTCATTCTCAACTCAACTACTGAAATTTTAAATGATCGAGCTGATCGATTCAATAAAATTTTATATATATTTTTTATATTGATATCTCCTTGAAAACAAAGATTTATATTTTTTTTTCAAATTTGTTAACTATTTATTTCGGATTTTTTAAATTGAAGGATTCCTAATTAATGATTTTTAAAAAAAATAGTAAAAATAAAAAAAATGTTATTTGGTTTTTCAAGAATTTCCTTATGGAAAAATTAAAGCGAGCAATTCAAATTGATCGTTGTAATCTCAAAATTTGATATTCGATCGAGTTTGACAGAAGCACCGCCAAACATGTCAGATTCGAGCATTACTCGCATTTCTTTTGGAGAAATACCGCTAGACCAGACACTTTTGCTTTAAAAAATTTTATAGTTTTTGTATAATCAAAATGTTATACACCATTTCATTCACCCTTAGATCTCCCATATCTTCTTTTTAACTGAAAAACATCCTCTACCAGTCTACTCGATCTACCATGAGAACTGCGGAGGTAGGTCTTCTTTAGTACTTTCAATGATATTCAGGAATCAGGATTTCGTGCTATGAACAGCCTGTAAAGCGAGTGAATAATTTATATGCTGTGGTTCTGTGGGGGTACAAGGTGGTGGAGCCGTGGAGAGAGGTTTTTGGTTTTTGTTTCTTTTTTCGCTTGTTTGAGTTGTTTCTGAAAGTAGAGGAAAATTTTTCAAACTTAGCATGTGAAAAATCTTGTCGCGATTCAAGAAGGGTCAGGCCAATAATTATTGTAATCATCTCCTCCATTTTAATGATGACAATTAGAACCATTTTTTTTTCGGAAGTAAAAATGGGATCTAAGTCCCCATCTTTTTATTTAATAACAGATGTGTTGAGAAAAAAGAGAAAGAAAGAAGAAAGAAGAAAAATAAATTATAAACAATCTAAACTTTTCACAAAATTACACACTTCCCAATACTTCTTTCCTTCTTCCTCTCTTCCCACACCTATCCAAACGGAGCCACAGAGATTACAATTTTTGCCGGAGGCTGAAGTTCGATATCTAGTTTGTTCTATTAGTTCGAAATTTAATAACCAACCATCTAATTTATTGTATGAATAATTGATTGTTAACAAGGTTAATAATAATTAACTCGGATTTTAAAATTATTTATTTAATTTCTTCACAAGTTCATTTTGGACATTTAACAAGTATATCCAACTATAGAAGTTAGGCTCCATATACTTTTGTTAATTGGAAAAATAAGTTACAGTGAAACTAATGGGCATGTCCAGTTATTAAAACCAGAGAAGACTGAGTTGCGAAGTCAAGGTCAAGGAGACAGTGGAAGGTGGGACCAACACGGCTAACAGTACTCTGCACTTCTGCAGTCTTCACTCTTCAGTCTTGAGACTCTTCCGTCTTCACTTCTTCAGCCTTGAATGTCTTTTTTTTCTTCAGTTCTCATATTTATCATTTATTTTGAAAATGAGCAGACAATAGTTGATAAATTTGTTATAATTTTATATTCAGACCTGAATTTGCCGGACATTTATTTTTAAAGAAAAATAAATTTTATATCACCCTAAATTTGAAAATTTGAAAATTAGAAAATTATCTCCTGAAAGTTGTGTCTTTGAAAATTACCACTAAATGTAATTTTCTTTAAAAGTTATCAGTTTTACTGTAAATTATCCATCTGCTCATTTATTTGAAAATTAGATGTTTTATTCCTCATTTTTACCTTTTATAAATTCCACATCACGTCTTTCTTTCCCAAGTCCCAGCAAAAACTATGGCATTAATATGGGGTTATTGATAACTTCTATCTTGCTACCAGAGCTAATCAATTACACAAGTCATGGATTAATTATTTCCGTGTAGGTCTGCAGGTCTTTGAGTTTGATCCAAATCCTCCGATCTAATTTCGACGAACATATTTTTACAAGCCGCATGAATCTCGTGAGACTTGATATTAATCACAAAATATCCATTATTGATCCCATAGTTCAGATCAAATGTCTGTGAAATGGCTATATTCGTTGTTCCCCAATTTCTGCAAACTAGCGGGCGAACAAGAACAAGGATTATTCCTCGTCCCTTGTTCACACACTAAACCAAACAAACCTGCCTGTTGCCGTAGAAAAAGGTTTGATACAAGAATTGGAGAGAAGAGAGATAGAAGGGAATACGATTGTTTAATATGATCGTTTCCGTGTATCAAATTTCAAACCATCGATCCAACTATTAGATTGAATCTTTACACACGGGCTAGCTATGCATCAATGTTTTGAAAACTAAACCTCCCATCGAACTAGCGAAGCTACTAGCTAGTTCGATGGTTTGATTAGTTAGGGCGGTATTTGAACTAAAATGACCAATTATTAATTTATTTTTTTATTGACAGAAAATAGGGGTCTAGCCCTTAACAATTATTAATTCATTATATAAATAAATCTAAAAAATCTTCAATAATCTAATGTTAATTTAAACGTACTATCATGATTCAAATTTAGGCCCAGTGAATAAGAAAAATGTAGGAACCTAGAAGTGTTTATATTGTTTGATAATAAGTAAGAAAGAACTCTTTCGAGAAGAAAAAAAAAATTGCTTGGATTGCGTGTTGAGAATAAGAATGAAACAAAAGAATAAAATAATCATTTATTTTATTTTATTCCAATCAATTTTTGATTTATTATTCTTTCTTTATTTGTTTTAATATTTTATATTGTAAAATAAAATTTTTATTATTTGTTTAATGCTAATATTAAGAATATTAAACTAACTAATAACAATATAATTATATAATATTACAAAAAGTAATTATTAATATATAATAATAATAATAATAATAATAATAATAATAATAATAATAATAATAATAATAATTAGAATAAAAATAAGTTATAATAATGATATTATAGTAATATTTTAAAAATAATTATTATTTAATAATAATACTCAGAATAATAATAATATTATAAAATAATTAATATTGTAAAATTATAACATTACAAAATCATAATAAAATAATAATAATGTTATAAAAAATTAATTAATAACTATAATAATGGAAGAAAGGAATAAAATAATAATTATTTTTTTCCCAACTATCTTCTTTTTCGTATTCTTTCTTTATTATTTTATTTGGAAATCTAAATAATATTGTCATTGAATGATAATAAAACAGTATGCATTGAAAGGACATGAAAACAAAAGACCTTTTTGGTTGGGAAAAGAATAACAACAAATTTTATATTCAATCGTGAAAGCAATTTTATTTTTGTTTTTCTTCCTAACTTTTCTTTTTCGGACCTCTAGCTGGAAGAAGTCTTCCGGCACAAAAAAGCTACTTGGATTGTAATATCTTTCTAGAAAAAGCTTTGTTTTCGAAAGAAGGCTATTCTTACCTCATCCATACACAAGCCTAATGATATAATATTATTTTTAGGGTACAATGTGGTCTAGTTTTAATAGTATGAAAGCTCGTTTGGATGGTATGGAAATAAGGAATACGGATTTTAGAAAAAAAAATATTAGAAAAAGTGTAACTTTAGGAAAGGTGAGAAGAAACTATTCATAGGGAAAGAAGAAATGTTATTTGGATAATGAGTTAGGAATAAACAAATTAATATTAATTTAAATAAATTATTAAAAAGTATTATTTTAATATTAAATAAAGTACTAATTAAAAACCACACATAATTTGATTTAGCTATTAGTATTTAACTAATTTTGTTGAAATTATATATATATATATATATATATATATATATATATATATATAATTGTTGGAAGAAATGATTCCCGGAAAAAGCTATTATTTCTTATACTTATACAATCCAAACGAGACCCAGGCATAAAACATATGGACTTGGTCCTAATAAAGATTTATCAAAAGTTTTGTAAGGTAGTGAATTATAAAATGAGTCAATAGAAAGGACAAAATAGGTCTATGTTAATGTTAGCCCACGACCACGATTTCATTCGCATGAGGCATGAATGGAGGGAGCTAGGAAATTACACACCCATACATTCCATAGCATAGCAATGCCCATCAGCAATGTTTTCAAAATTCCTACCGGCCATCAAACCGGCCAGAATAGCGGTAAGCGGTTTTTACCGGTTCTATTGGTTTGTGCCGGTTAATACCGGTTTGTAATTATTGTAATATAATGTATATATTTAATAGTAACTATTGACAAATGAGGCCGCTTGGCCCAGTGGGTGAAGCTTTTGCCTTCTAGGATGCCCACCAAGGTTCAAATTCATTTTGCTATTGGAAAAGCGGTAAGGAAAAGCTGTTAATGCCGATATTGTCGAAATTTTCGAATTTTGACTGATATTTTCCGGTTGTTGACTCACTGGTATGAGAACTCTTACCCTACCGGATGCTGACCCGAAACACGGTAAAACCGAAAATTTCCGGTAGCGGGTAGGGTTTTAAAAACACTGTGCCCATGTGAAGATGTCATACTGATACCGTGGGGTTTGCGCCAGGCCACCAGGATCACAAGACCAGCACAGTAAGTTAAGGACAAATTAGTCAAACCGGCCGGTCTGGTTTAGAGGTTTGCTTGAAAATCGGACTGAACCAGCCGGGTCATAGTGGTTCGAAAACAACCCGTTTTTCAGGTCAGTTTCACCAGACTGAGGTCTCGTTTGTGTGGTCCGATTTTCATAACATTGCTGATTTGCTGTTCGTATCGCTCCTGGTCCAACTTGTGACGATAAATGATAAACTATCAAACATGGTTAAATGATAAACACTCAAACATGGTTAAATTATAATATATATGAAATGGTAATTGACTAATTGTTTTTAAAAACTTTAAATGCATGCATCATCTCTCCCCTCTTGCTGATAGCTGAAAGATGCATAACAGTACTCCCCTGTTTCTCTCTCTCTTCCACACATTACTCAGCTTGCATCTTACTTCTGCAATTCCAAGTTCATCACTCCTCCAATATGTGCACAATTTTACCACTACGAATAGTACGTATAGATCTAACCTTGGAGAACTCTTCTCTTTTCTTGATAAGGAAACAGCCGCAAAAGGTTTCTCTGAAAATAGTACAGTTGGTGTTGCAGAAAACCAGATCTCTGGTCTTGCCCTCTGCCGTGGTGATATCAATGCTTCTGACTGTGCTGCCTGCCTTGACCAATCATTTAGATATATAACAAATGGATCCTCATTTCCAAAAGAAGCAGCTATTTGGTATCACTTTTGCCTCCTCCAATACTCTAATGATTCTTCCCTCATTGCCTCCACCGACAATTTTCCACGGTTTTTAATGTGGAACATCACAAACCAGACATTTAGCGGATGGGACAAATCTAAAGAATTTACAATCTTCTCCATCAACAATACGTTGCATAAGTTACTGACAAATGTTGCAGACCAGACAGCTTTCCACTCGGCAAAATGGTTTGGGACAGGAGTGACAAAAAATAGTGCGACCTTAGAGATAGGACGGGATAATGTAACAGTATCCGTGCCAGTAATCTATAGCTTGTCCCAGTGCACACCAAATTTTCCAAATGATACATGCCGTGATTGTTTGCAAGATCTTATCATTGACTTGCTTGGTTCATACGATGGGAGGCGAGGTGGACGGATTGTAGGGATTAAATGCAACTTGAGGTATGAGACATACCCTTTCTATTATGGCAATCCGGATATACTGATTGATTCGGTTCCAATTACAGACATTGGCGGCAATAAAGGTCAGAAAAATACACCTCCCTCTCCCTCCCTCCTAATACAAATTCTATTCTGTTACTATGTTTTTGTAGATATACTCTATCAATAAGTTATAAAATTATTTATGAATCTTTTTCATAAACATCATATTTTAATAAAACTAAATCTCGTTTCTTCAATTCAGGTATCACGAGAATATGGAGAAAATAAAGATATTTAGTTTTGACTTTTTGGGGTAAAAATTTGCAAGATCTGACTGAGACATGAGAGCATGTGTGTGGACCTAGTGAAATTTATGTGTTCTGTCTAAACATTGATTTTACGGATTAAACATAAAAATGTATATTGTACACGTTAATTATCTCTTTAAAAATCACTGGAATAGACCTAATTAATGGTCTAAAACTCTAAATTAATTAAATTATGACAGTTCATTAAATTAGTATAAATTGTCTAAGATTCTGTAGTCTATATGTTGGTCAAATACTTTAAACTTCTTATCATGCGAACTGATTTCCACTAAATAGAGCTCCAAAAGATGATAAACATTTTGAGAAAATTTTCTGACTGTTGCAATATTGTATTTCTTATTTGAAGGATATATATGTCCCAATCTGTCGTACCTTAGTAAATTCTTTGGAAAAATAAAAAAGGAAAAAACAAACAAACGTTACACTTCTCAACATGCCTCAAATGACCTAGGCACCAACGTCCCAAACTTGAAATCAAAATTATCAAATTGTTTCCTTGATAAAATTCAAATTTGATGGGTCCATTTGTCACTTAATTTCCACTCTTAAATCTTTACTCATGAGGTTTAATCAGGCTCGAAGCCTCAAATATAGCCTCTCTCAACTATTATTACAAAAGGAACTTTTTTATGTCTTATTAAGTTCAAACTTCAAATGCTTCTTCAGGAGGAATAAACAGGCTTCTTGCAATAATCATCAGTGTAACAGTGGTATTGCTTATTCTCAGTTGCTTCACGATCATCTTATGGATCAGAAAAACAAGATCCACAGGTATGTTTTTATAGACAAGTGGTTACCACAGTCAACTGAGTTTAAAAAAAAAAACTCTTTTCAAGCAATTTATTTTTTGTAGAAACCGATATTTTTCAAGAAGAAAATGCAATTCCAACTAGTTAATGCCACTGGATCTCATGAACGGAGATGGAAGCTCAGATGTTCCACTCTTTGATTTTAATCAAATAGTTAATGCCACCAGCAACTTCTCTTCGAATAATAAACTTGGCCAAGGTGGATTTGGGCCTGTTTACAAGGTGCTTTCTTTGTACTTGATTTTCTTTTCTGCTAAAGTAAGACAGACAAATTAAAACATTTTGTGTGCTTCCTTTAAAATTAATTTAAAACCATAATGAAGGAAATCAGAATAGAATTAAGAAATATCAATTAATTAAGAAATAGTACAATTAAACATTCAAAAAGAAAAAGTACAATTAAGTTGTTGAAACGGTAGATTAATTAGGTAGCATTTGTAATTGAATAAAGCAAAGAACTATATGTCCTTAATTAGATGTTCATTTTGATTTACTTATCCAGGGTGTGTTACGAGATGGACGTCAGGACGTGAGATAGCTATTAAAAGGCTTTCGGCACATTCAGGTCAAGGCCTAACAGAATATAGGAATGAAATCCAACTTATCGGGAAGTTACAACACAGAAACTTAGTACGGCTAGTTGGGTGGTGTGTCCATGGCCAGGAGAAGTTGCTTGTTTACGAGTCCATGCCAAACAAGAGCTTAGACTTCTTTATTTTTGGTATGTCTCTAAAAACCGACATTTTAGAGCCAGCCATAAATGTATCTTTAGGAGCGCGCTACTAATTCCATGTCCTGTAAACTCATTTGCTTCATAGAAAGATATGTCTTTCAGAATTGTATTTTCCGCAGGATTCCTATAATAAAGTTAGTGAGGCAGTTCCTTGTTGATCTACTCTTGTGATTTGTGTTTGAAACACCAAGTTTAATTTAATATTGTTGTGTTCTAACCCAGGAGCATCACAGAACACAATAATAATCACTCGCCAATTTAAAGATTTTATCCTTCTTAAAATAAAAAACTGTTGGCAAATGGATAATTGAATAAATAACACTTCTAAAATTTGTTGCTAGAATGAACAATTTACATACAAATAATTTTTTTAATTATAGTCAAATGAAGCATTACAAAAATTTTCTCCTTGTATATTGGTATTAGCAAACTCTGTTTTTACTTCTATTATAATATGCTTATCATCCATGAATTCTTCCTTGATGTTTTGTTCTACAGATGAGACAAGAGCAGCTCTATTAGATTGGGAAAGACGTTTTGAGATAATTGAAGGAATTGCTCAAGGACTTGTATATCTTCACAAACACTCAAGGCTAAGAATTGTTCATAGAGATTGAAAGCAAGTAACATTCTCTTAGACTCTGATTTGAACCCAAAGATATCAGACTTTGGGTTAGCCAGGATTTTTGGTCCAAAAGAGCTCGAAGCCAATACTAATAGGGTAGTAGGAACATAGTAAGTATGATGCTACATGTATGCATCTGAATCAGAAGGTCTTTTCTCAATCAAATCAGATGTATTTAGTTATGGTGTGCTGCTTTTGGAGATTGTCAGCGGCAAAAGGAATATGGGTTTTCACCAACACGGAGACTTTCTCAACTTTCTCGGATATGTAAAGAGCTCATATATTGACAGATACTAACACTTCTATATGATAAATTTTACATTAGTTAATTTAAGCTCGTCGAGATTCTAAAAGAAGTCCAATTAAGCACTCGAGATACTAACACTTCCATTTTGACTGATAATACATTAGTATCTGCTTCTGAGTACCAATTTAGTATCGTTGTTTACCACAAAAAAAATTCCTCTTTTGCAGGCATGGGATAGATGGAAAGAGGGAAGGTTTTTTGAACTTACTTGCCCAACATTAACTGAAGTGTCCCAAAGACAGATAGAGAGATGCATTCGTGTCGCACTATTGTGCGTTCAAGAGAATCCAGCTGATCGACCCACCATGTCAGATGTGATCATGTTTATTACCAATGCGAATATAGTTTTACCGGAACCTAAGCAGCCGGCATACTTCAACATAAGAGTGATGGATAAAGCAGAGGAATCATCTGATCTTGATGGTTCGTCATGCTCTATAAATTATGTTACCTTGACCAACCCAGAAGTGAGATAACTTTGTAATATCTAATTCCTCAGTAGCAGAGATATGTTCCTGAAATGCATTCTGATGGAATACCTCTGGCTTGTCTTTATCCATTCAATTTCATTATTATATAATATGTATTATGGCTGTACTACATTTTCATATACGAAGTGATCAATTTTAAAATGAATATTTTAATAATTATGACTGTTTGAAGTCTGTACTTGAAGTCGGACTGGTACACAGCAATTTTCTGTGAGATTACTTGGTGCTTTTTTTCTAGTACGGAATGAAAGATCAAGTTGTTAACAGAGCTTAACGAAATGTAATTTCTTGGGCTGTCACATTTGTTACTAATTTGAAGATATAATGTTCTTGCTAAAATGTCTCAGAAAATTAGAGGAATTTCATAGTTGAATGGTTCTATTACGGTTTCTTCACCAATACAGAGTGTCAGCTGAACGTAGAGCAACAAATTCTTTAAATTTTCGCAATGGAAAAACTTTATGTCATGACAATTTCTTATCCATATGACTCAGAGTAGAACAATGTTTATTGTACTCAAGAAACAGAAAAAGACCCAACAAAGGCTAGAATACAAAGGAAGGGATTAAACCCCACGTTCCTGTAGAATAAACCCACCAGATTAAGGATCATGTTATGAAACATATACATATACATTATGAAAATAAAGTTGTAAGCTATATATCCTGTTTGCATTTATGTGTTGCTTTTCACTATTTCACCCATCGTGTACTAAGGATAATTACTGTCTTTTTTTCTTTTTATTTATTTATCTTTTTGCTGATTATTGTAGTCACTCAGTAAAACTTGAAACAACCTCATAGAATACGTTACAATGTGATGGTGTTGTCAGGTTTTGATTAACATATGATGCAATAAAAAATAACAATAATATTATCCTCACTAATTGTTTTGTAGATCAGACCCAACAACTGTTACATTCTGAATTTTTACTGTTTCTGAATTTCTAGTGAAATTTGGGTAATCATGACTGAAATTATTAATTGAGTAATTTTATTTTCTGAATTTGAAAGTTTATCCATATTGTCTTTTTTTTTTTTGGAATTGATTTTTGAAAACTGAAATTTTCAGCAGATTTTTAATCATTTTGTTTGGTACTAGAATTAAATATTTGGATTTATTTTGTATGGAACCATAAGTTGAAACAAAGAAAATGAAATTTCTCTTTAATGATCGATATTTGGGAAAAAAAAATTAAAATTACAACTCCATTTGACTCCTGAAACTTTGGTTCCTTCCGTTGTAGCCTTGGCATATGGGGCCTACTTATCAACTTAGTGTATAGTTCAATAATTTAGTTGTGCACCATGTGCATATGAAGTAACTTGAGTGTGGATCCTTGGAGAAAAATCAGGATCTGGTCCCCTGCGTATCATCTCTTGTCTTTTCCATTCGATTCCAACAGAGAGAAGGAGAGACACAGGCGACTCTCCTCTCTCCCAAAACCAAACACACACCTCTCTCATTGATCTTCACCATTTCTTCACCGTTTCACCGGATCAAAGTACCCACACGTTCACCTCACCACCCTCTCTCATTATCTACCTTTGGATCGCCGATTGGAGGCCTATTCTCGGCGTATTTTTCGACGGAAGTTTTTCGGAGGTTGAAGCAAACTCGTTGATTTTGGCCTGCCGCTCGACTTGGAGCACTCTAGAGCCTTCTCCATCGATCTCTAAGGGGTCTTACAATTCCTACTTGGGGGATTAAGTGGTAAACTAATTTGACATTTTCTCATTTATTTTATATATTTCTTGAAACTATTGATTCGAAATTAGTTATTGTTCAGTGCATAAACTGGTTTTTGAAGGATTTACGAATCTTGAACAGTTGATATTTGAGCTATCGTTCTTTTACAATTTATCAATAGTTTACCGATTTTTGGGAAATTTTATATAAACAAAATTGCTTTCTTAAATGATTATTCTGACAAACCGTGACAAGAAATTAATTTCAAAGGGGTCAAATTGAATAACTACATTTTTATAGAATTTCTATCAATTATCGAACATGTATGTAATAGTTTTCTGAAAATCTTTTGTTGTTATGGTTTTATTCCACGTTTTGTGGAGACTAGTACCTTAAAATTTTGTTTTGTCATGAATTATCAATTTTGTACAGTACAGTGACTATACGAAATTCATTTGAAATCATTCATTCTACTTATGTAGCTAATTAGTGGGTGATGTTGTGTATTGCATAGGAAACTAATGGTTAAATAACCCAACCGACCTACACCTCAATTAAGCTATGATAATCATAGTGCATAATATCTATCTTTTTTTCTGTTTTAATTTGTGGCCGAAACCTGGTTTAACAAGGTATGGTAACACTTGGTATCATGTGGGTACTAAGGCATTGCATGTTTATATAGGGAACCAACATGCCTAAGTCTTAAGTACATATGTAACAGGCTCAATGTTTAGACATTGAAACCAAATTCAATGGTACAGCAATTAAGTATACTTGTCATTTAAAACATATCACACATATGGAATATCTCATTGGTTGTTTAATTGTTTGAATTAAACTTTTTATTTTCCAAAATTGTTATTAGAACTTATTAGTAAACTATTTCAATTAGAGTCGGACGGTCGAGTATCGAAACCAAGGATAGTCGATACGACTAAGAGTTAATAGGATTGCCTTGTCTTACTTTTTGCTACTGCATTTTATTTATGAGGTACGGATTCCACTTGAGTTTTAATTATATGTGATATATTATTATTATGCATTTTGAATTCATAAATTGATCTTCATTCATGAGAATATTTTGTGAATATATAAATGATGCATGATTGTATAGTGGCATATTGAATGGTATCCGATTGAAATGTGATTTGATTGAGGTAAGTACAGCTTGTGTGGTTGAGATAGACACTCGTAATGTTTGGAGGTGGAGTCATGACCCATCCTACCAAGCACCGTGTAATAAGCGCTTATGTACCGGGACTCAGCAGGTCCAGTCTAGAATGGTCCGGAGTGTGAGTGTTCCCAGCTTGCTTGTACATTTTGATGATTTAATTGACTGAATTATGTATGAATTGAATTGGCCGTTGGCATCCATCTTAAAAGGTGGTTCGCGGTATCTGAAGGAAATGATTGAAATAATTGACTTGTGATAAACCAGACTTGCATTTTTACTAATTGTCCAATCAAATGAGCCGGTATTTGTTATGCTTGGAATCTGAATTGATATTGAATTGGTGCCAAGCTCACATGTCATATTGCATTAACTGGTTTAATCTAATCTTGTTGTGCTTATTTGAAATTTGAAATAGAAGTAAATATTTATCTACTTGATTTGTAAATTGTATTTTAACTCAGTAATGTAATTAGTTCCTAAACTTATAATTAAAATTTAAGTGGCTGGAACTGAATACCGTACTGAGATAAATTTTATTTATCTCACTTTTCCACTTTTGTGGGTTCCAGGGTTAGCGAGCGGGGTCAGAGCCGTAAAGGATTAAGCCCTTTAATGTCACTTGGTGAGTATTATGTGAACTCTTAAGTATTGTAAAAGTAAATTTTTTAGATCATACTTGTATATTAGAAATTGATTATATTTGACTATTAAATTTTGGTATGATGGTCCAGTTAGCATGTAGTATATATATATTATTTGTTATGTTAACGAGGAGATAATTGCATTTTGATGATGAATGTACAGTTAGCTCATTCTTATGTAAATCTGACTTTTCAGTAGTAGTTACTTTTATATATATTGATTGGCAAGATCTATGTATAAATTAGGTTCCTACTTTCATTTTATATCTTTTAATATACGTAAATCATGTGTTTAAAATATAACACGTTGGAATTATTTGACAGTGAATATATGTATGTGATTGTGTACACTTGTCCATATACAATGACATGAATTTTTATAAGAGTCTTGTTAGTTTTTGCTCTTGTAAATTGAAACTAAGTATTTGGACACTTGTCTTATCAGTTTTACTTGATTTAATTTGAAACCTGTGTGTCAAAGTAAACATGCATAATTGCATTTTTTTTTAGTGCTTATTATATATATAATAGCATGTGTCTTTATATTTGAAGTGCATGTTTGAAATTGATAATCTTGATTTTCTACCCTCGTATAGTTATATACAAGTAACTTTCATTTAAACTATGCACAGTCAAGCATTTATTCTTTTTATGTAGTTTATATTATTGGTTGCATGCTGTGAGTCAAGTTCTCATAGTTCATTTATGCGACTTATATATTAATTTTAATAATAGGATTTAAAGTACGCCTTGCGTGTGTGCGAAGGTAAGCGTGCATACGCGGCGGCTGTCGGCACCACCGGTCTTAGGGTGTGACAGAAAATGGTATCAGAGAATGGTTTAACAACCAAACCAGACCAATAGATTGCGTGAGTGGGGTACGTCTAAAGGGCTGCTTGTGTAAATAAGTTAGATTTCTTAATATTTATGATAGCATATTAATGTTTGTCTCGCTTATTAAGTGTGATAATATTTAGAATCTTTATATACTATCTTAATTGCTTGTATGATTGTTTCATGTTTAAATATCAGGTGATTGATTGCTTCAAAAAGTGATTGTTTAGTAAGCAAATTGGATTCTTATCAACTTTCTTTGGTGAGTTTTCATGTGTGTGTTGAATAGTTCATTTAAAAATTTGTGTCTATATGGCATAGTTTTAAGTTATAATGTATATGTTCATAATTTAATAGGTTCATTTGTTTATGATAGCTTGAAAAAGATGAATATAAATATTTTATTTCTGGCCGAACTTGGGAAACAATTAGAAGGTTTGGTGGAATTATTATATATACGAACGGTGTCTTAGGAAAAGCATTTCATATAGCATAAGGTTGTTTGATTATTCTATATATGTGTTGTAAATTTAAAGATATATTTTATAGGTTAAAACGATTTATGTGCATTAGAGTAATAGAATTTATTTTCTAATGTTTGATATGTAAAGTGATTTTGATAAGTGTACAAAAGTTGGTATGGCATGTTAAGAGATTTTATTTATTATAGTGAGCATGTTCTGTTTTATATTGATGCATGGTTAAAATGATAAGGATTTCTAAATTTACTATAGTATGCACAAATATTTGGTACTTATTTGAGTAAAGATCTTCTTATCTTTTGTTGGCACAAGGATCAAGCAAGCTGACTGATCACCTGACTTGTTAATTGAATCTCAATAATACAAGAATTACCTTTTCTTCCTTGACTGATCATCAAGGCAGTCAAGAGTAATTTTGATATTACCGTGCTTTCTAAAGGATAAGAAGTGGACCATACCTTTCAAAATGTTACTAGCTATAAGAATTTAAAGCTTTTAAAAAATGATAATATTATGAGTAGCACAACGTAAGTGTATTGACCTGCACATTTGAAAAATAATGTTAACTTAATTGTGGCAAACTGAAA
The DNA here is from genome assembly GCA_028095005.1 of Rhynchospora pubera. NCBI lineage: Eukaryota > Viridiplantae > Streptophyta > Magnoliopsida > Poales > Cyperaceae > Rhynchospora > Rhynchospora pubera. The sequence continues at coordinate 76,940,471 of CM051462.1, forward strand.
AAGTAGTTGCATATTTCTTGGGTGGTACTTGTAAACTAGGTGTTTCTGTAATGAACACTAAAATTTTCAAGCTGACCTTTCGATTTCAAAGTGTTTGTTTTATTTATTTTAATCAGAGTATTTAAGATATTTTGTTGGTGCTCTTCAAATTTATAGAAATAGTTTTAGATTCTGTTCGTTTTCAATTTAAGTTGATGAATCTATTATTTGTTTGCGCTTGAACTGTTTGCTTATAACTATTTGTTTATAAGTTTTGGTCTTCTGCTTAATGTTAAAAAAAAAAGGGATCCTTTAGTGATGTAATTTAATTATTGTACGCTTAGTTTCTCGTTCAGTTTGAAGCTGTATATAGAAGTCTGAAATTGCAAGCATGTTGTTTTGTCAACTTTGTTTGAAAGTACTAAGTTTTTGCTTGAGTTGGGGTTTAAATAATTTTTTTTTATACGGCGTCAGTTCAGTTGTTCCAAGGTCTTTTCAGTTAATGCGAGATGATAGTACTTGTTTAAATTTTTATTGGCATAATTTGACTTCATGAGCTTTTCTCTACAAATGTGCTATTAAGTTTTAATAGATATTATGTATTGTCAAGTTTTAAAATAGAGAGTAAATACTTATCTCAAACTTAGCTATGAAAAGTATTTTACTACTTGAACTTTGTCTCTATCTTTCTTATATAGTCTAAGCTGATACGAATCTGTACCATATCATCTGCATTTTTTTTTTGAATTATATTGACTAAAAAGGATTTGCTTCATAAGTTCTAGCAATTTGAAAATTTTCCAACATATTTTTTTTATCTCCTGCTTTACCAACTTGGATAATTATAAGTTTTGTTTACTTTGATTGCAACCTCAATAATAGTTTATTTCTAAAGCTATAGATGTTTTGTTGCCGATAATTCCAGATTTTTGTTTTTGTTAGCTTTGATGGTAATTGACCTTTTAGGATTGAAACTTAGAATAAGTTGATAACAGTTCAGGTTCTTGCTCAAAACTGTGTTTTGATAATTATTTTCCAAAAATTAAGTTATACTTCTTATCCTGATTGATTTCCTTGGTACTCATTTGTACTAGTTTTGTTGTTTTTTCTTTGAGCTACATTCTTGCAATACAGAGTACATGTGTGTTCCTTTTGTGATATACTTAGGCATTTTAATTTTCATATTTATCCAAATAGTTTTAGTTTATTGCTAATTTCTATAAACTGGAGTAGAAATATAAATTAAAATATTTTCAATAGCTTTTGATTTCCTACTCGTATAAATTTCGAGGTCGAAATTTTTTTTTAAGGAGGGAGGAATGTTACATTCTGAATTTTTACTGTTTCTGAATTTCTAGTGAAATTTGGGTAATCATGACTGAAATTATTAATTGAGTAATTTTATTTTCTAAATTTGAAAGTTTATCCATATTGTCTTTTTTTTTTGGAATTGATTTTTGAAAACTGAAATTTTCAGCAGATTTTTAATCATTTTGTTTGGTACTAGAATTAAATATTTGGATTTATTTTGTATGGAACCATAAGTTGAAACAAAGAAAATGAAATTTCTCTTTAATGATCGATATTTGGGAAAAAAAAATTAAAATTACAACTCCATTTGACTCCTGAAACTTTGGTTCCTTCCGTTGTAGCCTTGGCATATGGGGCCTACTTATCAACTTAGTGTATAGTTCAATAATTTAGTTGTGCACCATGTGCATATGAAGTAACTTGAGTGTGGATCCTTGGAGAAAAATCAGGATCTAGTACCCTGCGTATCATCTCTTGTCTTTTCCATTCGATTCCAACAGAGAGAAGGAGAGACACAGGCGACTCTCCTCTCTCCCAAAACCAAACACACACCTCTCTCATTGATCTTCACCATTTCTTCACCGTTTCACCGGATCAAAGTACCCACACGTTCACCTCACCACCCTCTCTCATTATCTACCTTTGGATCGCCGATTGGAGGCCTATTCTCGGCGTATTTTTCGACGGAAATTTTTCGGAGGTTGAAGCAAACTCGTTGATTTTGGCCTGCCTCTCGACTTGGAGCACTCTAGAGCCTTCTCCATCGATCTCTAAGGGGTCTTACAATTCCTACTTGGGGGATTAAGTGGTAAACTGAATTTGACATTTTCTCATTTATTTTATATATTTCTTGAAACTATTGATTCGAAATTAGTTATTGTTCAGTGCATAAACTGATTTTTGAAGGATTTACGAATCTTGAACAGTTGATATTTGAGCTATCGTTCTTTTACAATTTATCAATAGTTTACCGATTTTTGGGAAATTTTATATAAACAAAATTGCTTTCTTAAATGATTATTCTGACAAACCGTGACAAGAAATTAATTTCAAAGGGGTCAAATTGAATAACTACATTTTTATAGAATTTCTATCAATTATCGAACATGTATGTAATAGTTTTCTGAAAATCTTTTGTTGTTATGGTTTTATTCCACGTTTTGTGGAGACTAGTACCTTAAAATTTTGTTTTGTCATGAATTATCAATTTTGTACAGTACAGTGACTATACGAAATTCATTTGAAATCATTCATTCTACTTATGTAGCTAATTAGTGGGTGATGTTGTGTATTGCATAGGAAACTAATGGTTAAATAACCCAACCGACCTACACCTCAATTAAGCTATGATAATCATAGTGCATAATATCTATCTTTTTTTTTCTGTTTTAATTTGTGGCCGAAACCTGGTTTAACAAGGTATGGTAACACTTGGTATCATGTGGGTACTAAGGCATTGCATGTTTATATAGGGAACCAACATGCCTATGTCTTAAGTACATATGTAACAGGCTCAATGTTTAGACATTGAAACCAAATTCAATGGTACAGCAATTAAGTATACTTGTCATTTAAAACATATCACACATATGGAATATCTCATTGGTTGTTTAATTGTTTGAATTAAACTTTTTATTTTCCAAAATTGTTATTAGAACTTATTAGTAAACTATTTCAATTAGAGTCGGGCGGTCGAGTATCGAAACCAAGGATAGTCGATACGACTAAGAGTTAATAGGATTGCCTTGTCTTACTTTTTGCTACTGCATTTTATTTATGAGGTACGGATTCCACTTGAGTTTTAATTATATGTGATATATTATTATTATGCATTTTGAATTCATAAATTGATCTTCATTCATGAGAATATTTTGTGAATATATAAATGATGCATGATTGTATAGTGGCATATTGAATGGTATCCGACTGAAATGTGATTTGATTGAGGTAAGTACAGCTTGTGTGGTTGAGATAGACACTCGTAATGTTTGGAGGTGGAGTCATGACCCATCCTACCAAGCACCGTGTAATAAGCGCTTATGTACCGGGACTCAGCAGGTCCAGTCTAGAATGGTCCGGAGTGTGAGTGTTCCCAGCTTGCTTGTACATTTTGATGATTTAATTGACTGAATTATGTATGAATTGAATTGGCCGTTGGCATCCATCTTAAAAAGTGGTTCGCGGTATCTGAAGGAAATGATTGAAATAATTGACTTGTGATAAACCAGACTTGCATTTTTACTAATTGTCCAATCAAATGAGCCGGTATTTGTTATGCTTGGAATCTGAATTGATATTGAATTGGTGCCAAGCTCACATGTCATATTGCATTAACTGGTTTAATCTAATCTTGTTGTGCTTATTTGAAATTTGAAATAGAAGTAAATATTTATCTACTTGATTTGTAAATTGTATTTTAACTCAGTAATGTAATTAGTTCCTAAACTTATAATTAAAATTTAAGTGGCTGGAACCGAATACCGTACTGAGATAAATTTTATTTATCTCACTTTTCCACTTTTGTGGGTTCCAGGGTTAGCGAGCGGGGTCAGAGCCGTAAAGGATTAAGTCCTTTAATGTCACTTGGTGAGTATTATGTGAACTCTTAAGTATTGTAAAAGTAAATTTTTTTAGATCATACTTGTATATTAGAAATTGATTATATTTGACTATTAAATTTTGGTATGATGGTCCAGTTAGCATGTAGTATATATATATTATTTGTTATGTTAACGAGGAGATAATTGCATTTTGATGATGAATGTACAGTTAGCTCATTCTTATGTAAATCTGACTTTTCAGTAGTAGTTACTTTTATATATATTGATTGGCAAGATCTATGTATAAATTAGGTTCCTACTTTCATTTTATATCTTTTAATATACGTAAATCATGTGTTTAAAATATAACACGTTGGAATTATTTGACAGTGAATATATGTATGTGATTGTGTACACTTGTCCATATAAAATGACATGAATTTTTATAAGAGTCTTGTTAGTTTTTGCTCTTGTAAATTGAAACTAAGTATTTGGACACTTGTCTTATCAGTTTTACTTGATTTAATTTGAAACCTGTGTGTCAAAGTAAACATGCATAATTGCATTTTTTTTTAGTGCTTATTATATATATAATAGCATGTTTCTTTATATTTGAAGTGCATGTTTGAAATTGATAATCTTGATTTTCTACCCTCGTATAGTTATATACAAGTAACTTTCATTTAAACTATGCACAGTCAAGCATTTATTCTTTTTATGTAGTTTATATTATTGGTTGCATGCTGCGAGTCAAGTTCTCATAGTTCATTTATGCGACTTATATATTAATTTTAATAATAGGATTTAAAGTACGCCTTGCATGTGTGCGAAGGTAAGCGTGCATACGCGGCGGCTGTCGGCACCACCGGTCTTAGGGTGTGACAGAAAAGGATTCCTTTCTCCCGGATACTGCAATGTGTACTGAGACCTCAGCACGACAATGGATAGCCAGCGCTTGATGACGGTCAGATTTGACCTTTGAGGATCTTCTTGTCTGCATTTTATTTTTATTTTTTTCCCTCCTTGTAAATTTATTTCTCTTTTCTTTCTTAACAACTAATCAGCGGCCCATTACTTGAAGATTAATAAAATAAAAAAAAAGAAGTCATTAATTAATTTAGTTCTCCAATCCATTAATTTTATGTAACTGATCTGATATTAAGGATAATACCAAAATGATTTGAACTATTTGATTAAGAAAAGGTTAAATTGATTTACTAGTTACACGTTATGGAAGAGGAATATTTACTTGAGAAAAAAAAATAACAATAAATTGTCTTTTTTAGAAGCTTGGTACACGTGTAGTGAGATTTTTTGGCATCGGTATATTTGATATTATATGTCCCATCACGTGTGCTGCGGACCGTCGTGTTTGTTGGGGGTAACATCGTATCGTATTATATATGTTCTCATTTGTGCTTACTGTTAACTAACAGGAGTTTTGTATAATTTTTTGGATGCTCGACTGTGGTAGAAAATTGTTCACAATTATTTGTTTTCCATTCTTAAAGCTTGAGCTTAATTTAGTTTGGATAATATGCAGTCGCAGTACACTGGCACTTATAATACGGTCGTTGTTAATGGGGAAAGGGGCCTCGATTGTGTCTTCATCAGGTTCCAAAAAAGGTCTTAATTAATCAAAGTTGAATAAATATTTTTGTTTTGATCGTGCATATTTCAATTTATAATTCAATTAAGAATGTTTGTAGTCTTTTTTGCGAATATACATATAGAGTAGAGCAGCGGAATGCTGCCATAGTTTTTTTGGTGCCACAAGTTGTCACAATTTCATATTTTATCAATATTTCAAAATTTAAAAATTCAAACGTTGAATCTAAACCGTTGATCTTGTTCAACAAGCGATGTGCTTCTATATAAATTTTATAAATTTTGAAGTCACTTTGATAATCGATCAACTTATCAAATAATGAACATATTAGAATTAATCTGTCATAAATTAACTAGATTCGTTCATTTGTTGACCACTTGATCGAGTATCAAACTGTTTTCAAATTTTATAAAACTTATATAGAAACGCATCGCTTTTTAAATTGAACAAGATCGACGGTTTAGATTCAGTGTTTGAATTTTAAAATTTATAAATATTGATAAAATATGAAGTTTTGGCAACTTGTGGCGCCAAAAGCCTTTGGCAGCATAACGCTGCTCGAGTAGAGTAATTCTAGAATCAAGCATATAGGATGTCAAACACGATCCAAACTTCAACTATTAAAATTTCAAATGGCCGATCCAAAATATTCAATATGATCTCTATATTAAAATATCCTTGAAAATCAAATTCTATATTTTTTCAAATTTTTTAACTATTTTTTTCAAATTTTCAAAATTGGAGGGTTCATAACATTTTAGATTGAGCATATTCAAAAATTTCATAAAAATAGTAAAAAATTTTGAAATAATATAAAATCTGGTCTCGAGGAGATTTTTTAACGTAGAACAATTTTAATGATTTAGATCGGAAATTCTAATTTTAAAAATTAAAATTTTATCATGTTGGACAAGTGTATGGCTATAGGACAATAGCATGTTTCTTGGTCGACTGAACCTTTCAATAATTAACATTCGATAGAGTTCCAAAAGAAAAATAAATATCCGATTTGATCATACACGTACACAAAATTATTGATGCTTGATTAGGAAAGCTCGAAACATTTATTATTATGACATAAACATATACCCGTTTATATGAATTTGGAAAATGAATGCAGTGGGGGAGAGATATTTTTCATTTGTGGTTTTCCTTTGTTTTCGACAACAAATTATATATATATCCGAACTAATACGTGGAAATTTTTTGTCCATGTTCAAGAAGGTCGAGGACATTAATGTAATGTACCCCTCTTGTTGAATCACTAATGGATTATTGTACCATCCCATGATCAAACAGTAGCAACATTCAGCATGGATTGACATCTAGTTAGTTGAATATGTTCTGAATTTAATAATCATTGGGTTAACTTATTATATATACTCTTAAGTATTGTTAACATCGATCAGTTACCCTTTGTTTTAATAATTATGTATACTCAGATTTTGAAATTATTTATTTTTAATCTTATGACAAGCTCATTTCTGAAGCTTCTTCCAATGACTATATATATTTAACTCCAACTAAAAATATGCTCTAATAACCGAAACTCCATGATCTATATTCATATGTTAATTGGATAAACAATATTTGCACAGATAAATGGACACCTCCAGTATATGGAAATTAGAGAAGCGTGCTATCCGAATTAATTAATACTCAAGTGGAAAAACAAAATTACTTCCAAACAAAAAACAAAATAAGGACATAGTGGAAATGAGTCAATCTCCGTGTCCTTTCAAACCTTATCACCCGCAATTAATGTTTTTTTTCTCCGTCATTAATTTATCTTATATATCATTTACTTAGAAACATGACTGAATAGTGAATACGGTTTTTTCTTTTTTAATATTATCTTAGTTAATTTGAATTAGATTATTGATAAAGATAAAATTCGACACAAATTCGAAAATACTTCATAAGAACGTAAATGTTATGTACGGACTATAGGAGATAAAAAAAACGTCGATCTACTTTTTTTTTATAAAAAATGTTATGTTCGGACTAGATTGCCATAAAAATTTGGAAGACAATTAATACATATAATGATCATCATAAAAGTTTATCCAATTGAACATTTTCTTAACATTTAGTTATAATAATGGGTGCGTTTGGATAGGTGTGGGAAGAAGGGAAGAAGGGAAGAAGTGGGAAGAAGTATTGGGAAGTGTGTAACTTTGTGAAGAGTTTGGATTGTTTATAATTTTTTTTCTTCCCATCTTCCTTCTTCCTCTTCTTCTTCTCTCATCCAAACACACCCAATGTCTACAATTTTTCTCCAAAAGGCAGGCTGAAATCCACTTTTACCGTCAGCTAGTTTTAAGAATTGTTTGTCCGACTGTAACCAGTAATATTTACGTAAAATAGAGTCTAAACGCAAACATTACATTCTGCATTCGTCCAAATTAACTTTTTTTTTTTGTTTATTTCTTTACTTTACTGAATGGAAAACAAAATGTTGTAATATATTATATAGTCAAAAGAGGGACGCATTATTCCTACTAAAATATTAAAGATAATTTGCATATGTTAAAGGTGAACTTGCATCGAAGTATGATAATGGTAGAAGATATTAAAAATTTTATCACTTTTATTTCATAAACCGTAGAGCAGAGGCACTATATTAAAACTTTCACTTTGTTATCACTCAAAAAATCATTACCACATTTACTTCTCTACTATTAAACCTTTAAAATTAGAACTCTACCATTCGAAATAAATACACCTCCTAACTACTACACACATCCACTAACTCTTAAGAGGACTTGAATTTGCTTGACTTGACTTGGCTTGGCTTTCAATGTTGTATTCTTAACATAAACAAAAGGCATTATTCTGTTTTCAAAAAACAAAAGTGATGTTTGAATATTTAGAAAAAAAAAACTAGGAATATGCCATCAACATTTAGAAAAACGGTATAGAAAGGCAAAGCTTCCCATCTTTTTTTTTTTATCTTCAAATATAAACATTTTAAAGATTGACTAAGTGATGAATTATGTACTACACTTTTTGCTTATTTATCGCTCTACTTTTGAAAATAAATTACTTTTATGTTCCAGAAAGTTGGTGGTTGGTATTAATTAATTAGTTATATGCCCCCCCCCCCCCCCCCCCCCATAACGTCGATGTGTATCATGTATATATAAGCACCACAAATAGCCCCTTCAAGTTGTTAGCAATTACGCTATTTCTTGCCTAACATCCCACAAACCATCTTCTACATTTGCCAAATTTACATCTCGGATATAGTGTATATAAGAGTTTTTTGGAGATCTTTACAGCAGCAATCAAATTAAGTGTGTACAGAGAGTTGCCACCAGTATCCCAAATATTCAGCAAGGTACGTCATGTACATGATAATTTTTTATTAAGTTCCTTCCATTATTTTCACTCTTTATTATACAATTATATGTTTAAAAAGTATATTTAATTTTCTGATAAACTTTTGATTGAGGAGCGGACACAGAATTTCTTGTGTGATTCCGGGTTGGGCATGCATATAACCGTAAACAGATTCTTTTTCTCTACATGTATAGCGTTGAATGATGCGGACTTTAAATATACCATAAATAGTTTTGCTGCGTTACTAACTTGGTATTTTAAAGTCTGAAAATCTGATAGTCTTGGGTACAATACTTGAAAACTAGAAGGTAGAATCCTTAATTATTGTGTAATCGCATATTTCTCTTGGAATGAAAACTAGCACGGACTAACAAAAGTGCGGACTGACATGGACGCATGGAAGCAATCTTTCGTGATTTATTTGTAGTTGGGCAATTATATTTAAGCAGCGTGCTTAGATTTTGTAGTAATTGCAACAAGCTACAGATATGAGAACACTTCGGCTTTGATTTTTTTTTATTCCTTTATTCTCTCTTTTTTATATCAATTTTCCCGTTAAATAAAGCATGCAAAAATTTGGGGTAATAAGGTCAACACAAAAACTATATATGACCCATTAATTTTCACTTATTTAACAAGAGTTTTAGTTTTAATTTCTCCATGTAAAAAAAAAAAAGAAACAGCCTAAACAGACATAAAAAGAGTATCTGTTCAATTACTGGACAGCCTAAACAGGATTTTGCTTTTAGAAAATGCATATTGCTCTACTCTTGTAATAGACATAAAAAGAGTGGAGTATTAACATAACTATTACCGTAGGTTATAACTTATAACTTCCAATTATTTTGTTTCAAGTGCTTAGGTTAAACATGAAGCAGTTGCAGATAGCACTGTTTATCTTCTACTACATGTGCCAACCAATTATCTGTGAGTCTACAGTACATTTCAGTAAAACTGCTGATATGGAGGCATTATTGGCCTTCAAGGTGAAACTTGCTGATAGTTCTAACGAGTTGAACTCATGGAATCAAAGCACCCAGTTCTGTAATTGGGTTGGAGTTACATGCAGCTCTAGGCACCCAGATAGAGTCATTGCCTTAGACCTCTCTCAAACAGGTCTTGTTGGTTCTATCTCACCTTCAATTGGCAATCTCACTTTCCTAAGAAGGATTAACCTCACTGCAAATAATCTTTACGGTGAAATTCCTTTTACTATTGGCCTTCTACGTCGCTTTGAGTATCTTTCACTTAAAACCAATTATTTGGGTGGAAATATCCCAGTTAGTCTGCGCAATTGCACTAAATTTGTTTTCTTAGACCTGGGAGAAAACCAATTTATAGGAGAAATTCCCTCATGGGTGGGATCTTTATATATGCTTAAAAATTTGAATCTCCCCTCAAATAACTTTACTGGATTGATTCCGTCATCAGTTGGAAACCTCTCATCGCTTTCATTGTTCAATGTAGCAGGCAATTATCTACAAGGTAAAATCCCTGAAGAACTAGGGTTGCTTGACATGCTGCAGTTTTTCCAAGTTGCAGTAAACAACCTTACCGGAACTATCCCTTACTCTTTGTACAATAAGTCATCCCTTACAGTTTTTAATATCGTACAGAATTATCTTATTGGGAGCTTGCCTGATAATATTGGAAACAATCTACCTACTGTAGAATATCTTCATCTTGGTGTAAATTTCTTAACAGGACCAATCCCATCATCACTTTCTAATGCCTCTACTATTAGTTATTTTGATCTTGCATATAACAATTTCAATGGAGAGATACCTCCCAAGTTAGGAAAGCTCTGTCCTACACATTTTAGTTTGCAGTATAACCAATTAGAGGCAACAAAAGACCAAGACTGGGAGTTCCTTAGATATCTGTCAAATTGTAGCAATCTGCAAGAATTGATTCTCAACAATAATAAGTTAGGAGGAACTTTCCCAAATATTGTAGCTAACTTGTCAACAAAGCTGCAGCTGTTATATTTGAAAGATAACTACATCTCGGGGATAATACCAGATGGAATTGGTAACTTAGTCAACCTTGAAACCTTGAATTTATATTCAAACCGTCTCACAGGTGCAATACCAGAGAGTGTTGGAAAGCTTACTCAATTGAAGATATTAAGATTGCATGAAAATTACTTGTCTGGGCCTATACCTTTCTCAATTGGCAACCTTACTCAATTGACTACGCTCGAGATGTACAATAATAACATAGATGGTCAAATGCCAGAAAGTCTTGGGAACCTCCAACAACTCAATTGGCTAAACTTGTTTAATAATTCACTCAATGGGACACTGCCAGAAACCATTTTCAATCTTTCATCTCTGTCAGTTACGTTCGATGTGTCAGATAACCTTTTATCCGGTAAGATTCCCATGGAAGTTGGTCGTTTAACAAAAGTGGCCAACTTGATTTTGGATCAAAATTATTTCTTTGGGGATCTACCTAAAACTTTAGTGGAATGCGAGAGTTTAGAGAGGCTGACCTTAAGTAATAATCTTTTTAGCGGGATCATACCTCCACTTTTAGGTAATATAAAGGGTCTAAGAACACTGGACTTATCAACTAACAGGTTTTATGGAATCATTCCAAATGAATTAGGCAATATCTATGCATTGGAGGAGATGAATCTTTCACACAATAACTTGTCAGGAAATATTCCACTGGTTCTCGAAAACCTAAGGTTTTTACACAGACTGGATTTATCATTCAATAATCTTAAAGGGCAAGTTCCCACTAAAGGTGTTTTTAGTAACATTACTGCACTCACTATTCGTGAAAATGAGGGGCTTTGTGGTGGCTTGTGGCAATTTCACCTACCTCCTTGTTCTAATTTAGATAATAAAATGAGCTATCAAATGAGATTGAAAATAGGACTTGTGATAGGTTGTGCATTTTGTTTGATATTGTCCCTTATCATTTGCATTTTTCTTCGTCGCAAAATGGTACTACGAAACAAAAAATCAGAGACATTGGAATTAGATGATTTATATGCAAAAATATCATATGCAGAGTTGGTTAGGGCAACAGACTTATTTTCTACCACAAATCTAATCGGTGCTGGTAGGTATGGCTCTGTCTACAAGGGAACTTTGACCATAAAAAAAAGGCGTGCTTCATCTAGTGAAAGTGCAATTGTCGCAATTAAGGTTTTCAACCTTGAAATCCCTGGAACTTCAAAGAGTTTCTTTGCTGAATGCGATGCACTGAGAAGGATACGTCATAGGAATCTTATCAGTGTAAGAACTTGTTGCTCAAGCTGTGATTCAGAAGGTAATGATTTCAAGGCCATAGTATTTGATTTCATGCCTAATGGGAGTCTTGAGACATGGTTGCATTCCAAATTCATTGGAAACCATCAAAGAAGAACATTAAATTTCACTGAGAGAATGAATATCATGGTTGATATAGCAATTGCAGTAGATTACCTCCATAATTGTTGTGAGCCTTCAATAATACATTGTGATTTAAAGCCCAGTAACATTCTTTTGGATGAAGACTTCACTGCTTGTCTTGGCGATTTTGGCCTTGCAAGGTTGCTGCCAAATTCCACAAACAAACTACAGTTAAATTCCCAAAGTTCAATAGGCATCAGAGGCACTATCGGATATATTGCGCCAGGTACTAATATTTTATCCATTTTGCCTTCATAAACAAATAAAAATATCATCATCATTTATAAATTCTCAAATTCCTATTTTTGTATTGACTGTTGATATATAAAATAATCCCCTTATGTGTAGAGTATGGTTCTGGTGCTCCCGTATCAACATTGGGTGATGTTTATAGCTTTGGCATTATCCTATTGGAGACACTTACTGGGAGGGCACCCACTGATGATATGTTTAAAGATAGCCTTACATTACCTACCTTTGTAGAAGAAGCTTTTCCAGAACGACTTCTAGACATCATTGACCCGAATATGATATCATCTGAAAGGGACACACACTCAAATATTCAGCTCAAAGGTTACTCAAATGAAAATATGTACAAGCATTTGGTATCCACTTTGGCAGTTGGTCTCATGTGCTCACAGCAATCACCATCTGATAGAAAATCCATGGATGCTGTAGCCATGGAGCTACAGTCAATTAGAACCTCCTATAACCAAGCAATACAAGGTAAAAAAATATTATATTTCACTTTCATAGATAATCTGGCAGCAATGTTGAGTGGTGCCAATGGTTACTCTCCATTGGGTCCAAAAAGAGGTATTGTGTGAGTTAATTATTCTTAACCTAAAAACCCAGAAATATTTTTCATTTCATGCCAGTGATAATGAGTTTAATGGTCATAATATTCTTATTTATAGGATGAGCTCAGAGACATTGCTCTCAGCTGGAGTGGGATTGGGTGGTTCGCATTGATTTTACTGCCATCAATAACAGACATGACTGTTAGCATTGAAAATTGTTTTAATGAAGACACCGCAAGAACTAAACACCATGAATGGGTTAGATGAATATGTCGAACATGGATTTTCTTAGTAAAGCATGTAATAAAAATTGTCATTCACCACATATGATGAGTACCTTTGTTTCCTTTACTTTTATTAAGATGAGAATAGCTAAAAATATAGTATTTGTTATATCAAAATATCAGTTTTACATACAATCCCATTACGGTTGACCTAATTGTAGAACGAAATTAAAATTTTGGATAATTGTTCTCAGAATAACTTAAATTCCGTGTTCATGATCACATCCAATTTATAATTATCTCAGTTCACACAATCAAACAGCTCTTAAGCACATTGAATACACATTGAATCCAATTTATAAGAAGCACCCCATTTGAATATGCTACATCATAAGACTGGTACAAGATTGTCCAGTCAGAGTCAGTCATGGAGAAAGTTCACCAGAATCTGAAACTTCCATCATAATCCACTCCAACTGATCACAGAAATTTTGCATAAAACAATTACAAATTTCGTAATTTTGAACAATCCATCATAATAAAAAGTACTTCGTCCAAGAGATTTAAAGGCTAAAATTAACTTTTAAAATTACAATTTTTTCACAATTTCAACAGAATCTAACTAAAATTCAAACTTTTTTGTTGCAATGGGTAGACCCTTATCTTTAGTTGTTAATTTAAAAAAAGAAAAGTAGAAAGGTCATAAACCATGCAGGAAAATTTGATGGCTGATAACGCTGATAAATCAATAAAAACACAAAAAAACACAACAATTTCAGAAAATCAGAACCACAATCAGTCTAAATGATGAGCAAAAGCTTTCTGGTAGTGATTTTAATTTTAAAAGGTGCTCCAGAGTGCGAATGTGTTATATGATCTTTTGCATAACCTTCAAAATGTGAACATACATCCAACTCAAGTTGTACAGCTGATATAATATGCCTCCATTGAACAATTAAAATGCACAGGGCATATTAAAGAATTTGTAAATTGTCAAAGGAGATGCATATATAATTATATGCCGAATTGAGGTTTACATACTTCCAGAAGAAAAAGAATGGGAATAAAATTTCCTAGAAGAAAAATAATGACCAGAATTGAGAAGAATGGGTACACAAGTGACCAAGTTTCTGTTTCAATCTCTTCTATCACTTGCACACAACTGGTACCTTGTCAGTTTTATACCCAATAACAGAACTTTTTTGAGAAGATCCCCTAATTCATTTACCAGATTCAGTAAAATTGAACTAAAATCTAATCTAATGTAAGGAATAGGAAATAAGAGAGCAAATAGAGAAGGCAGTAAACTTACTGCTCTGATAGTCTGATCCAGTGTTGAGAAAGGTAGACCTAAATCAGTGAAGAGGCGCGAGGGATTTGAACATGGGATTTTGTGGTAGCTTTAGTTGAAAGGCGCGAACAGAAAAGCGGAGCTGGAGAAGGAGACATGAGAGGAATTGAGAGATAGAATGATAGGTCGCTGGATGAAGAACGGCGGAGCTATTTTGAATTTAATTTTTGGGTGCGTCTTTCTTTTCTAGTTTAGTTCTGTTCGCCACATTCTTTTCATTATTTCGTCTCGCTTATTTAATTTTTTTTTTTGTATTTATAAATTTCATTGCTTATTTGGTGCCATTAATTATGCATGCAAGCCAATTTAGGATCTAGTTTAAGCGATGATGATGATGAATCGTGTATTTTAATAGTTCAAGCGATCAAAACATCTAAATATATTTCAAAATGACCGATTCAAAAAATCGTCCAATATGATCTCCCGATTGAAATCTCCATCCTGACCAAATTTTATTTTTTTTTGAAATTTTTAAGTATTATTTTCGGATTTATAAAAACTCTTGTTTTTGAATAGTTCAAAACTAATTAGATTAATGATTTCAAAATTTTTTTAAAAATACAATTTTTGGTCTACATGTAAATTTAAATAGGGAAATCATATTAGACGGTTTGAATCGATTATTTTGAACTAGATCTAAGAGTTTTTATCCAACTCACCAAAATGTCTGTGAGTTGCGATCAAATTGAGCTTTCCAATTTTCTTTTCAATACATATATGCATACGCAGTTCAGTACTTCTGTACCAAAAATCAACTACAACTCAACCTGTCTGGCAGTTAAAAACTATTTACTGCCATTAGTTTCTTCTAAATGACTTCTTCCCACTCCCATCTTAGAAATAATCTGCTTCACTTCATCTAGATTCTCACAATTAGTTAATGCTTTAAGAAATATGGTAAAGAAGACATCATCTGGCTTTACACCACGGTTCATCATCTTCTCAACCAATTAATTGCAAAGCATCATTGACTCTACCTGTTTTACAATAGCCGTTGATTAACGTATTGTAACTATACTGATCCGGCTCGATGCATTTTTTAACCATGGTATCTAAAAGAACTCTGGCTTCATAAAGACGACCTTCAAAAACATAACCATACAACAAGGAATTGAAAGTGACTACATTAGGTTTCTCTCCTTTTTCCTCCATCAAACCAACTAACTTCTCAGCTTCACCGGTTAGTCTGTGCTTGCACAGGGAATCAATTAATGCATTGAAATTCACTACATCTGGTGAAATGCCCCGACTTACCATCTTGCGGAATATCTCGATTGCATTGCTCCACTTACCAGCAGCAGACAGCCCATGGATTAGGCAAGTGTATGTGGCAATATTTGGCTTCACTCCTCGTGCTATCATTTCCTCAAGAAACTCTAAAGCGCGCGAATAGGCACCTTTTTTGCAACAACCATGTATTAAGGTACTATATGTACGGAGATCTGCTTGAAGTCCACGGCCAAGCAATTCTTTGTATAATTGAAATGCTTTGGGAGGGTCTCCGACTCCAAAAGAACCAAGAATGAGGATATTGTAGGTAGTGACATTTGGATCTACTCCTTTTTCATTCATTTCTTCAAACATCTTTAAAGCACTATGCATGTTACATTGACTGCAGAGTTCATGAATCACAGTGCTGTATGTATATACATCAGGAGCAATCCCTTTTGCACCCTGGTTGAAGAAACCGTGAATAAGACTATTGTAGGTATACAAATCAGGGACAACTCCATGGGAAGGCAATTCATCAAACAGCTTTAGTGCTGCAATAACATCCCCATTCTTGCAATGACCGTCAATTAGAATGTTTAAAGTGAAAATGTTAGGTGTCACCCCATCGGAAACCATTTCTTCAAAAGTTTTTAAAACCATGGGAATGTCACTCTCTCTACAAAATCCGCAGATGATATTGCTGTATGTTACAACATTGGGCTTACAGCAACTCTCTTCTCGTGCCATCTGACGACACAACTCTAGCCCCTTCCTGGTATTACCGTTATTACATAAATAGTCTATAAAAGTGTTGTATATGAAAACATTAGGTGCAGATCCAATTAGAGGCATTTTAGCGAGCACCTTACCTGCAATAGCAGGTTGATTCTTTGCACATAGCCCCTTTACAAGGGATCCAAACAAGATGGAATTAGCACCGAATCCTGCTCTTAAGGACTGGCCAAGCACGCAGAATCCGAGATCGGTTCGACCCATACGACAACAGCAATCAATGACGAGGCCAAAGGTCCAGGCATTTGGAGAGACTCTTGGGTTTCTGGTTCTCTTTATGCGATTAAAGAGGCTGATAACAGTTGAGTAGCGGTTGGGATGGTTGATCATGGCAATGGATTCAAGACGGTCGTTGAGGCAACGGATGGACGGCGGGCGATTGTCGGGTTTGAGGAGGCGTTGAAAGTGAGAGACAGCATCCTCCAGCTGAAGGTTCTTCACCAGATTCTCTACATGGTTTGCTAAAGGCTTGGAGTTGGAGTTGGCTGCCTTGATCACACTCATTAAACCAAGAATCACAAGGGAAAAGTCCAGTTCATATTTCACAAGAAGGCCGATATTGGAACCATTTCCTACCGGATCCAGCTCCGATACCCAATTAAACCCGGTTGAAATTCAAATTTTGGATATTTTTGCTCAGAATAACTTAAATTCCATGTTCAAGATCACATCCAATTTATAAATCTCACAGTTCTCATAATCAAACAGCTCTTAAGCACATTAAATGAATTGCTTTAACTAGAGAGCATGTAGTTATGCATTAACTCGAGCTCTTCCTTTTCCAAATTTCAACAACAAAAATCATTAAAAAAAGTTGCTAACATTTAGATACAAACAGAAGATAAACAGAGTCAAATGTTTAGAAAAATAAAACTGGAGAACAAATACTCCATTTGAATATGCTACATCATAACAACTGGTACGAGATTGTCCATTCAGACATGGACAAAATTTACCTAAGTTGGTATCCAGCTCAAGTTGTATACACTAACTAGAGAGCATTCAGTCATGTATTAACTAGAGCTCTTCCGTTACAAAATTTTAAATGAAGGAATCATTGATAAAGTTGCTAAAATAAAGATACAACTGGGGAAAAATAAAACATAACAGTAAAATGTTTAGAAAAAAAAAAGGAGAATAATAGAAAACACCAAATATCACTCCATAAGAATGGGTAAAAGATTGTACCAGTTGGGCAAGAGAAAATTAGCCATATAGCAAAACTTGAGCAAATTTAAGTTATTTTCCCAATATTCTGCTCAAAATGATCACAAGAATTTTTTTATGAAACCATTAAAAAATTCACAATTATAAACAATGCATCATAAGAAAGAAAGTACTTCGGCTGAAAGATCTAAAGGCCTAAAATAATTTTTCAAATTCCGAAATTTCCATAGTTCCAACAGAATCCAACTAAAATTCCAACTTTCTTGTTGAGGGTACAAATTATTCAATACAATTTGAGAACAAAAAAGAATCAGAAAATGATGGGACATAGTGGTGATGAGTCCATAAAACACAGAAAAAACATGATACGATTTCAGAAAATTAGAACCACAAGAAAATTTTAAATATTCTACAAAAGCTTTCTGGAAGTAATCTTAATTGAAATTAGAGACCCCAAAGTGTGAATGTGTTATAAGACATTTTACATGACCTGCAAAATGTGAACCATATGTTCAACTCAAGATGTATATATCTAACATATTGAACAATTAAAATGTACGTACAGCGTGTATTAAAGAATTTATAAATTGTCAAAGGAGATGCATATATAATTGTATGCCTAATTAAGGCTTACATTGTTTCAAAAGAAAAAGAAAGAAAGGAATTCAATTGCCTAGAAGGAAAATAATGACCTGAATTGAGCGGGCTTGTACACAAATGACCCGAAATTTTTGTTTCAATCACTTTCATCATTGCCACACAACTGGTACCATGTCAGTCTTATACCCAAAACAGAACTTTTATCAGAAAATCCCACAATTTCCTTCACCAGATTCAGCAAAAATTGAACTAAAATCTTGGGTATATTTGGTTGGAGGTGAAGTTAGTGAAATTAGAGACCTAAGTTTGTACTTCTGAAGTTAGTGGTTGAAGTTGGTGAAGTTAGAGATTGTAAAAAGTTAGTGCTAACTTCAGGTTACAATATATTGTTTGATATGGTATGTTGGAGTTAGAGACGGAAGAAAAATAATAAAATATTATTTTTTATATTTTTTTTCCTTTTTGTAACTAATACATTTTTTATAATAAGTATTATATCAATTATTATTTTATTATTATAATTATGATTACCAAATAATAATCATAATAATAATAATGTATTATTATATGAGGATTGCTAATATGCTATGCATAGCACGGATGCCCTTCGTGCTACGTATTCGTTCTTGCATTTCATGCTTCAAACAACCGATCCAAACCGTTCATTATCTTCTTCATATTGAAATCTCATTAGAAACCAAATTTTACATTTTTTTTTAAAATACCTAATCTAATAAATTCTGGACCCTTCAATAACAGTGATTTTCAAAAATCTGAGAAAAATAGTAAAAAAAATTAAAAAAAATGTAAAATTTGATTTCTAATGAGATTTCAATATGTAGAAGATAATGAACGGTTTGGATCGGTTGTTTGAAACATGAAATGCAATAACGAATCCGTAGCACGAAGTGCATCCGTACTATGCATAGTATTTTAGCAATCCTCTTATTATATTGTATTAATAATAATAATAATAATAATAATTTATTATTATTATTATTGTTGTTGTTGTTGTTGTAATTATCATTAATTATACTATTAATTTATTATTGTATTTATTATTACAATTTTAATAACAACTAATATTATTATTATTAGTAAAAACTAACTAATAATAATTAATAATTTTATAATTTTATTCAAACTAAAAATAAAACAACAATAAATTGTTATTAATTAATTAATTAATTTATTTATTAATTTATTTATTTATTATAACTATAATTAATAAGAATAATTAATATATTAATTGCTACACAAGTAGTAGTAGTAATACTAATAATTTCATAAATTTTTTTGTTGAATTTTTTTAAAGATGGTAATGGCAACAAACTTTTCTAACTCAACATTTTATCAAGTTAGAGAAGTAGAATGAAGCTACAGCAAACTTCACTAACTTCGAATATGTTTGGTTGCATGGAGTTTGAAAGGTAGAGTTCTAACTTGAAGTTAGCCTAACTTGCCTCAACCAAACATAGCCAATCTAATGTAGTAGCTAAACCTCATCTAAGGAATAGGAAATAAGAATAAGAAAGCAAATAGAGAAGGCGGTTAGACTTACTGCTTTGATCCAGTGCTGAGAAAGCTAAACCTAAATGGGTGAAGAGGCGCTAGGGATTTGAACGCAGGAGTTTGATGGAGAGACGAACCGTTGTGTTAGGTTTAGTTCAAAGGCGCGTATAGAAATTAGAAAGGTGAAGCTAGAGAAGGAGATATGTGAGGAATTTTATTTTATTTTATTTATTTATTTATTTATTTGAAAGAAGAACCCCTAGAAGGGGTGCCCAATATCATTAACTAAAGTAAAGAAGTTTAGAGTCACAAGAAATGACTCATATAGGATAAAAAACTAACAAAACAAAAAGTAAGTCAGAACGACAAATCTAAAGAGAGACTACTAATATTAGTCCTCTTCAGAAAAAACCCAAAATGACAAAAACATACAAGACTAGCAGCACAACTAAAAGTACAATTTAAGCACCGTCTGAAGTGTCTTCGGTTGCGTCAGTCACATGGCCATCCTTCCCAGGGCTAAGCTGAGAGTACACTCTACCAACAAGGGGAGCTGACTGTATTGAATTTCTAACATACTGAGCCATATTAGACTCCATTCCTGTGTTAAAACATGTCCAAGTGCAGAAAAGATGTAAGATAGAATAAGTCAAATTACCAAAGTTGTAATCAACAAAATCATTGAAGGCAATATTATTTCTATGCAACCAAATCATCCAACACACAATTGCAAGCAAATTTCCTACATAAAGTCTATCATAATGTGGTTGGATTTCTTTATCGAAGTGATGAGAGAATTTGCCTTGGTTGAATTTCGGCATTTGTCATATGTTTTACATCCTGTAATTCAATATCGGCTAGCCGGCGGAGTGAAGGATGTCCAGAAATATCATTTGAAGGCTGATGATTGTGTGAATTGTTCCTTATCTCAATTGTCCATTTACCTTTCTCATGCTTTTTACAATATAACTGAAATGGACATTTAATCAAACGAGTTATTGTAAACTGTTTGTTTCTTTGTTCATTTGAATGGTTGTGGGTACCTTGAAAGCTGCCACCTCTATCACATTTCAACGCCACATACTTTTCATCTTTTGAGTGAAGGATAGACAATGCATAGCCTCTTTTTGAGTAAAAAACTCGAACACAATCAACCAATTCGTTACGGGTTTTAAACTTCAAAGAAACTAGTTGATTTTCGTTGCTTGAATCCATCTATACATAAGTAAAAAACTAGTCAGTATTACTAACTATCAATTTTAATTTGCTATTTAGTTTTATCTGTGCAGATAATAATATAGAGAACTTCAAAAGAGTGGAGCATATTTTTGGAAGTCGCGATTGGATAAAAGTAGCAGCTTTGAGCAAGATGAGACACTCATAAATTAAAAGCATGATAGTCACTTTGAGCAAAATCATTGATAATGGTTACACAAGTATTATGTTCTCTATACAAAGCAAATGCATGTTACATGCATCTCTTTTTTTTCCCTTTAATTTTAATTAATATGGATTAGAAATCTATAAAATGGAGTATAGAACAATAGTAAGAGAAAAATCTCTCGTTACCTGACGAAGATAATTTTCGATGTGCAAATTTTCTGTAATTGTGATAGTTCTTCTCAACTTTTTTTTTGACAAAATTCTCTTCTAATTTTTTCTTTGATAACGCTCAAATGAAAGGGTTCTATTTTTATTTGTGCGGTGGCGTTTATAAACTAGAGCAGAATAAAAAAAGACCCGGGAAAAAGTCCCGCTAAAAAAACATTTTATTGTGCCAAAATTAGAAAGAAAGTAACTCTTCATCATTGTTTTTTTTTAATCAAACAGATTCCCAAGAAGGGAATCCTTGAGAGAAAATTTATTAAAGAACAAAGGTACAACCAGAGTTAAAGTCAACACCCAACAAAATGGTGTTGAAACCGCAAAAAGAAAAGAAAAAACACTAAAGCCAACAACAGAGTAACACTAAATACACACGAAAGATCAAGCCAGACAAAACACTAGTTTCCTAGCAGATCTTCATCGTCGTCATACGTGCTAGCTATTCTTGTGTTATGGCCATCCCCCAACTCCTGACTCACATCATCAGCAGAGTGTTGCGCTTCCTGATCGGAAGCTGGATTAAGCACACCAAGATCATTAGCAGGGACTACAATTACCTGGGCATTCCTCAGCTGCTCGGCAAAAGCTGCAGGTCCTCCTGTCCAGAAATGAAAAAGAGCCAGAATAGTTGTATAAGTATTAATTGGTGCTGTAATTGCCGACCCTTGAAAAATAGCTTTGTTCCTCTCTAACCAAACTGACCAAATAGCAGCTGCTAGGATGGTTATAGTATTATTTCTATCTGAGCTATGAAGAGAGGTACAATGCTTCCAAAGAGAAGGAAAAGAATGAAAATGCAAAGGAGGACCATTAACCCTAACAGAATTGAAAAAAGTCCAGAATCTAACAATATATGGGCAGTGTAAGAAAACATGGTCTACAGTTTCTTGGGCCCCACAAAAAACACAACTCGAGTCTCCCATCCACCCTCGACGCAAAAGGTTATCTCTAGTAAAAATTTTATTGTGTAACATAACTCTTCATCATTGTATAAAGAATAAAAATCTTTCTGGCATTTTCGACGAAAGGTCATATTGCACAAAATAACAAAAGGGCATTTTTGTCTTAATAGAATATTTTACGGTGTATTGCAAAGAGCTTCTGCGGGAAAAGCAACGCCCCTCCGATAGCGACAATAAATAAGCCTATTTCGCTCGCCCCATTTTAAATTTTTTTCCAAACGCTGCTTAATTTTACTCATTTTTAAAAGTTTTTGTAGTTTTTCTATATTTACCTTTTATTTTCGTTTTGTAAATGCCTAATCAGTAGAGATCAAATGACCTGCGGCTGGGATAGAGGTGTCGACGAATAGAGTAGGGTATCCAACTTTTAAAAATTGATTTTGCTGGTGCACGTTAAGAATTTCCAATAAAATAGAATTAATAATAAAAATTAGATAATAATAATAAAATGAAGTAAAACAAAATTATATATCTGGATAAATAAATAACACCAAATAAGTATAATAAAAAAATAAAACATTAAATAATTTTTTATATAACAAAACCATGTAATTTCTTCTAATGTGAATTGTCACTCAGAAAAATATATAACTAATTATTAATTCTATACTATCATATAACAAAATAATGTAAGTATTTCCTATACATGAATCGAAAGAGGCTTAAAATTAGAATATTTGAAATAAAATGTAACAATTTAATTGTCTAATCGTGTAATAAGATGTCATCTGTGAGTCGCGCTCAAAACTTCTAGATTTGATTCAAAAAGACCGATCTAAACAGTCTAATACGATCTCTCTATTGAAATCTCCATACATACCAAATTTTATATTTTTTTCAAAATTTTGAAGTATTTTTTTGAAATTTTAGAAAATCGTTAATCTAATTGGTTATGAACCATTAAAAAACAACAGTTTTTAAAAATCCGAAAAAATATACTTAGAATTTTCAAAAACAAAAATATAAAATTAGGTCTGTATGGAGATTTCAGTAAAGAGATCGTATTGGACGGTTTATATCGGTCATTTTAAACCAGATCTAGAAGTTTTGAGAGTGACTCACGTGAGTTACAACTCACCATAGCAAGACTATATGTAATTATTTAAATTAGATTTAATAATTTGCAAAATTATCGACCAAAATAGTCATAATATACAAAAGTCTCTATACATCTATTGTGCATCATGATGCATAAGAATTTTCATACATCACGATTTTTTTGGTCGGTGATTTTGGAAATCGACATTTGCATGCACTACGGAAAACCTTTCCATTGTTTATATATACGAGTTGCGTTGGTGAAGGAGTGGAAGCGGGTTAACTTATGGGTCTAATGGTCTATGGACCGAAATTCTCTGTAACGTCTTATAACTTGCAGTGCTATGGACGGCCCATCGATCGAAATCGGACGGTTGGTATTATGCACGGGGTAAACTGATAAAATGATATTCGTCCGGTGTGGATCGCTGAATAGCGCGCTACAGAGGATTTGATTTCGGGGTCACGGGGCCAGTAATGTCATTCTCCTAGCACTGGTACTCTATTATTTTCTTTATATTTCTCGTACGCACCGATTGACGATTGTTAATCCGATAACAACGGGAATAGACCTGTCAATATGTTAACAAATTAACGTTTTAACGTTACGTTTTTGGGCCACGGAACGTTAAACGGCCGAAATTTTAGTTCCGTTGGGCCGACGGAACATTAAATGGAAATGGGCCGCAAATTCCGTAAAAATACGTAACGTAAACGTAAGGCCTCATTTCCGTTACGTTTTCTTCCGTATTAACGTTTATAACACCTTCGATCTGAATTTGGTGAATTGTAGAGGAGAGGCGGAGACACCGAGGCTGTCTGATCGAGACATAAACCTAATGCGCCGCTCCTCTCTCTCTCTCTTTCTCTATCTGTCGCCTCCTTCCCTCGCACTGCTCGCACGCATGCTCCTCTCTCTCTCTCTTTCTCTCTGTCTCTCTCTTACTCTCTCCCACACAGAACAATACCTAAGCCTTCGTCACTCATCAGCAATCACTTCTTCCGCCGTTTCTCTCTGAACAGTAGGCATTATCACACGGCAGTAGGGAACAATAGCAATCATGATTGTTTACTTTCGATTCCTTTTATACATGGATCGTGAAGGGAAAAAATGGACAGAAAAGAGAGAGAAAGAAAGAGATCCAGTCACAGAAAGAAAGGAAGGTGTGGAAAGCTTGGTAAGGTGGAAGCAAGGCAGAATTGCACAGCAAGGTGTGGTTGACTGGCTAGTCGGACTCCTCCTCTCCTTTGCCTCTTTCTGGTACACTAGCAAACCGTAATTTTCTCCTTTGTTTTCTTTTTGTTCAAATTGTGGTTCGTTTTTGGGAAAAGAGAAACAGATCTGAAATTTGGTACTGTTTTTTTTGGCAAAATTACAGAAATTTGTGTTATATTTTTTTGCAAAATTACAGATCTGTTTTTTTTGGCAAAATTATAGAAATTTCAGTCGTAAATATTTATCATCTTGGTCGTAATTACCTCAGTCCCTCAAACAGATCCCTCAAACAGCCGTATTTATTACCTCAGTCGTAATTACTCATCCTGTAATTAATGGCCTTGGTTGTAATTGATAATGATAGGTGTAGTTAATAGGTTTAATAAATAACCAATCATTTTCTATCATTAATAGGTGTACTTAATAACTAATCATTTTCTGTCATTAATTGTCAATTATTGTGTGTTGATGGCTAATTATTGTGTGTCATTTTATGCTAACAGAAAAAATAATGCATGTAATAATTAAACCGTGTATAATTTGTAAAACATTTTTCTTTTGTTAATAGAAATCATTTTTACTTAATTAGTTAATACTTAATAGAAAATACTTGTACTTAATTAGTTAATATAATTAATTAATAAAAAATGCAACTGCTTGTATTTTTTTATACTTAAATGCTTGTATTTGTATTTTCTTTTTTGTACTTAATTTGTATTTGTACTTAAATGCTTAAATGCTTGTATTTTTTCAGATTGGTAATGGAAAATGCAGAGACTGCATCTGAACCAGATCTTGAACTCTCTGAGGACAGGTACTAACTGCACCTATTAACTACACGGCTACACTTATACTTTTTTTATATTACAAGTTGTTTATATTACATGACTGCTATTTTTTAATATTGTAGCTTTGGATTAGATCCAAATTACACTCCAGAGGAAATCCAAAGAGTTCAAAATGAAGCTAGACAAGTTGATGGTGACACTCAAGTCCCTCAAACACAAGTCCCTCAAACTGAAGTCCCTCAAACAGATCCTGAATGCACCAAAAAAAGAAAAAAAAGAGAAAAAATGACCTCTAAATATTGGCAGTATTTCATAAGGGGTGAGCCTAAAGAAGATGGCTTCTATGAGGCCAAATGCAAATTTTGTGGACACACTTATGACATGGGGAATGGAAGGGGCACTGGTTCTTTGATGCACCATTTTAAAAAGGCTTGCGAAAAGGTGCCAAAAGCCATGAGACACAAACCTAGTGCTCTACAGAAAATGTTGCAAGCTGGTACTACTACAGGTACAACTTGATTACTTGAGTGTTTCCCCTTTATTTCATTTTTAAAATATATTATGTACATGTAAATTATATTATGTACTTCTATTTTTAATGCAGCACCAGCTCTTGATGTGTGGGAATTTAATCAAATGAAATGTAGAAAGGGCCTTGCAAGAATGGTAGTTGCTCATGACTATCCTTTTAATTGTGTGTGAATCATTACTTTTTGAGAGAATTCTTAAGAGACTTGCAACCTCAGTTTAAATTACCATCAAGGAATACACTTAGGGCTGATTGCCTAAATATTTATGCTGAGGAAAGGGACATGTTGTATGATTTATTTAGCAAGTTAGATTGCAAGTTTAGTTTTACTAGTGACCTATGGTCAAACAAGGGTAGAGATAGAGGTTTTATGGCTCTTACTTGTCATTATATTGATGAAAGTTGGAAACTTCATAAGAGAGTCATTGCATTCTGTCCTTTGCCAAGTCCTCATACAGGCAAAAATATTGCTGATGCCATATATGAGAAGTTAGTGTTGTGGAATTTGGATAAAAAAGTCTTATGTCTTGTACTTGATAGTAGTAGTGCTAATGATGTTAGTGTTAGGGAATTGCTTAGTGGACCCATTCTTGATACATTGCCGGCTGATGGACAACTATTCCACCAGAGGTGTGGTTGTCACGTGTTAAACCTTATAGTCCAAGATGGACTTGATGTATTAGGTGATGAGATAACAATTATTCGAGAGACGATGAAGTACATTCGTCACTCACAGTCAAGAATGGAGAAGTTTAAGAAAGCTGTAGCTCAGGTTGATGAATTGATACTATCATACTACACTTTATTTAATTTTGTTCTTGAAATGTAATTTTTATTAACTAATTATGTTGTATGCAATTTCAGGTAAAGGGCCCCGATAAAAAACCGGCATGGGATGTTCAAACAAGGTGGAACTCCACCTATCTCATGTTGCAACTAGCATTTGAATTGAGAAAATCAATTGAAAGGTTTGTCGTTCTTGATAAAAATCCCGAGCTAGTTGCTGGTCTTGATTGGAACAAATTAAAGGCTTTACTTGATTGCCTAAAGTTTTTTTATGATGCTACTTTAACACTTAGTGGAACCAAGTATCCAACTCTCAACTTATTCTTTCCAGAGTTCTGTGAAGTTTGTTTAAGCATCAAGAAGATGAGAAATTTTAACTATCCATTCATAGTTGAGATGAGTTCAAAAATGTATGCTAAGTGGGACAAGTATTGGACTGGTGGTAACATGTTGCTAGCAATTGCTTGTGTGTTTGATCCGAGATCAAAACTTGGTGTTGTTGAGTATTACATTAAGGAGATGTATCCTCATGACTATGACACATTCATGACCAACTTGAATAATTGCATTAATGCATTATTCAAGGATTATGAGAAATCATACAATAGGCAGTCACAAGAACAAATTGGTAGCTCATCACAACAAGTGAGGTAATATCTCTAGTCTCCACTTGTTATTTATCTAAATTGGCAGTCACATGTTATCTATCTAAATTGCATTATATAGTAAAGTGCATGTTATCTATTGTTTCCAAAATATGAATTACAAGTAATAAGATGTGTGCTTGAGCAATTTTTAGTTACATGCATATCCATGCATGCAGGTTACATACTTACATCCATTATCTGTTTATTGTGCTTGAGAAAATTGTAGTTATCTATTTTCTTTATTTGAATAATTTGTTACTTGTAATGTGTGCTCGAGTAATTTTTGTGTTTGATATATTAGTGCCTCAGCTAGAGAGACTCAAAGTGACACAAGGGCTGGATTGAAAGATTACATGAAAAATAAAAAGAGGGCTGATCCTAAAAAATCAGAATTAGAGGAATATCTAGCCGATGGATTAGATGAAAACAGCTTGGATGTTGCATTTGATATCTTGTCATGGTGGAAATTAAAGGCAGCCAAGTATCCAATTTTGTCTCGGCTTGCTCGAGACATCCTAGCTGTGCCAATCTCCACTGTGGCATCTGAGTCTACGTTTAGTAATAGTGGTAGAACTCTAAGTCCAATAAGGAGCTCATTAAATGATGAAAGCATTGAGGCTCTCATATGTGCTCAAGATTGGTTGAGAGCTTCAGTCACAGGTACGACATCTTTATATTATGCTTAATGTTTATATTACTCATATGTACCTGTCATATATATACTAACATGCATCTTTATATTATGCTTAATGTAGAAAATGGTGGGGACTTTGGTGAGGTACTTTGGTCAAGTGATGAAACGCCATCGGATGCCGATGGCACTACCCACTGTTAGTGGGAACTTTGGTGACTGGTGAGGTACTCTGAATCATTTTGGAACATTTTGTATGCCTTGCATTATGTTTAGATGTTTACAAGGCATGTTGGATTCATCAGATACTTGTGTAATTGTGCTTGTGTACTTTATGGCTCTTTGGCTCCTTGCATAGTTGCATGGTTGAAGCCTGGAGTTAGATTAGCTTGTTAGAGTACGATGGATTATGTTGTTTTTTGGTGGTTGAAGCCTGGAGTTGTAACAAGTGCACAAGTACACAATTTCTGCACTTGTGCAACTCTTTGGCTCCTTGGATAGTTGGATCTCAAGCAATGACCTCCAATGATGATTCATGTGTTTTATGGTTTTCTATTTAGCCATTGGCTGAGATTGGTAAAAACTGAGGAGATGGCTTGAGATTCGAAGTAGTTAATATGCTTAGTTTATGTGTGTTTATGCTCTGAGTTGAATTCAAAGTTGAGATTCCAAGTAGTTAATGTGCTCTCAGTTTATGTAATGCTCTGGTTCACTGTTTGGCTTGCTTGCTTGAGATGTATTTTGACCTCTTTAATACATTTTATTTGCTATGTTGAGATATGTTTGGCTGCCGTATAAATTGGTTTTAAACTTGCAAATTTTCTATGTTAGTTGATATAGTTTTTAAACTATTTTTGGTAACTTGATTGGAGGGAAAAACGGAAGTCAATTTCTAACGTTATTAACGTTTTTTCCGTTAATGTACACGTAACATTAAGCGGAAGGAAAAAGCTTTACGTTTATTAAATGAAACGTTAAACGTTACATAATTTTATTCCGTCACATTAACGTAACATTAAATGTAAGAGGGGATTTCCGTTAATGTTACTAACGTTTGACAGGTCTAAACGGGAAACACAAAAGTTTGGACTTTTATCCGTCCGTACTTGACAAGTGGGCATGTAGTAAAATTTTATATAATATCATGTGCACTCAGGCCAAGGTTAGAATAGTTGCTATTCCGATTTCCGAACGGTATTTCCAGAGGTTAGGTTAGAGACTGTAAAACAAAATATTATTTTTTGTTTTTACCGTCTGACATTGTAGATTTGTAGTCATGAGTGGAAGCAACTTTCCTGGAAATTTCTCTTGCTTCTCTTCTAGTTCTCCAAACTCACATAAGTTCATCATTTGGCCCTGCAAAAAGTCGGATTCAGCTAAAACTCTCAAAACACCTCCCAGCAGTCCAATTAAATCATTCTCTGTTCTTTCCGTTTCTAATTTCTCCAAGCTTGCCATATATCAGCCATTAATCCATTTCATTCCTGTTGTTTCTTGAAAATAATTGTGTTCTGAACTTCTCGTTAATTCACTTGCTTTCTTTCATTCCTCTTTCGTTCGAAGAGAGCAAAAAACTTGTTTCTTACTACCAAAAGGGGAAAAAAAAACTTTTCTCTGTTCCCTCTTCATCAATCCCTACCAAAAGAAAATGTAAAATTCTCTTTTTCTTCTATTATACCTTTGGTCTATTTTTAGATTCCTATGGATTATATCAAGACAGCTTTTGAAGGTGCAGCAGCAGTACCCTCTGTCTATCAGTGTCTTGTTGCACCAAATTCGGAATTGAGCCAAAGCATTTCAAGACTTGACACCACATTGATCGTTGCGTCGCAGATAATTGAGAGATCAGAGTGCTGGTGCTTTAGGTATGATCGTATCAGAAAGCTGCTTTCCTATCTTAAAAATGCCGTTTACGAAGCAGAACTAACAATTGAGGAATTCGAATCCCAGAGGAGGAGAGCAGAAAACCATGATTGGAACATTGCAGGTGAGCTTATTAATAGTTTTAAGAATTGGGCCACAGGTTTCCAGAATAAGGTGATAAGCGCTCAAGGTAACCTGAATCATTGTTGTGACCAATTGGAAAAGTTATGTAACGGTTTTGAAATACCACAAAACCCAGAAAAATTCAGTAGACCTATCACGGTTTCACGACCTCCTGTTATATTGTGTGGTCGTAATAAAGAACTGGATCATGCAATCGGTATGCTGGGAATTACCAGATCTGCATACGCTGGTGAGAGTAGCGGCTGTAGGGAGAGCAACAGAAAAATCCATGTTTTGCCTATTGTTGGTATAGGAGGTATTGGAAAAACAACCCTAAGTCAAATGGTTTACAAAGACAAACGAGGGGACTCTTACTATGATTTAAAGATATGGCTTTGTGTAACTCAGAAGTTTGATTTGGAAAGGATGTTGAAAGAGATGATCCAGTATGCCACAAAAAAGGGGTCGGATTTTACAAGTTTAGACCTGCTAGAAGATACATTGATAGAAGCGATAAAATCCAAGAGAGTTTTGTTAGTCCTCGATGA
Organism: Rhynchospora pubera; assembly: GCA_028095005.1. NCBI lineage: Eukaryota > Viridiplantae > Streptophyta > Magnoliopsida > Poales > Cyperaceae > Rhynchospora > Rhynchospora pubera. The sequence continues at coordinate 76,971,050 of CM051462.1, forward strand.
TATTTGGAGCTCTGACTGGCAACAGCTGCTGGGGCCAATGAATGAAGCCTCTAAGGGAAGTGTGATCGTATTGACATCTAGGTCTCGTGAGCACTTTAATAATTCTACAGAGGGTAACATGACTCTTTTGAAACCTATTTTGTTGGAGGGCTTGGAAGAGGGTATTACTGGGATTTTTTTAAGAAGTGTGCAGGATTAAATGTTGGTTTGAGCAATTATTCTGAGTTGGAGCACATCGCTGGAGTAATTTGTAGGAGGCTAAAAGGATTACCTCTTGCTGCAAAAACAGTAGGTGGTGTTTTGAAACAAAGAATTGATCGGCAACACTGGATTACTATTAGAGATAGTGAAATGTGGAAAGTAATGAGACAAGGCGAATATGGTATAATGCACGTACTTCTTTTGAGTTATTTACATTTACCATCCGTGGAATTGAAAAAATGTTTCTCATATTGCTCAGTGTTTTCCAAAGGTCACGAATTTCATCCATATGAGATAACATGGTTTTGGATCATGAATCGTTTAATTCCCATACAAGAAAACCTGAAATCTACGGAAAATCTGGCTTGGTCTTACTTTTATGAGTTGGAAAATAGGGGCTTCTTTCATTATATTCAAACTCACCACAAATATGTGATGCATGACTTAATGCATGATGTTTGTCGATCCCTTAGAGGAGACGAATGTTATTGCCTCGAAGATGATCAGGCTTTTGCAAATATCCCTCCTAATATGCAGTGTATGTCTGTATGTCGCACCAGGCTACTAAATGCAGAGAATCTAAGAAAATTGTCAAAATTAGAAAAACTACGCACTTTATTGGTGGCCCCTGCTAATATGAGCATTACAAAATTAAATTGGAATTTTCCAATTGCATTCAGCAGCCTATGCAATGAATTGACAAGTATTCGTTGTTTATCACTTACCAGTTGCAAAATAAAGGAAATACCAGAGAACATTGGAAATTTAAAGTGTCTTCGATATCTAGACATTTCCCATAATGAAGAATTAAAAAAATTGCCCCAGTCATTCTGCAACCTATATGACCTCGAGGTTTTGAATATGCGGGGTTGCTGTCAATTTTCGGCAGATTCGGGTTTTCCAAGTGGCTGTGACAAGTTGAGAGGCTTGAAATATTTTAGACCGCCCGAACATGTAGTAACTTCTTTGACTGGCATCCCTCGTCTTTTTAAAGCAATTCAACTTTATAATTTCAAGTATAAAGTGGAAAATTGTGGGAGTAATAGAATTGAGATTTTAAAAGATTTGACTGGACTTGGTGGATCTCTGACTATAACAGGGCTGGAGAACGTTTTGAGTAAAAAAGAAGCTGAGGAGGCAAGACTAAATAAACAGGAACATATTGAAAAATTGGTTCTATGTTGGCAGGATGAATTCCCTGCGGCAAACAATGAGATTCACAAGGAAGTTCTTGAAGGTTTATGTCCCCATTCCAATCTAGAAGATTTGGTAATTTCTAATTATAAAGGTTCGGATTTACCACCGAGGTGGATGGGGAAAGATGACTTGCCAAAGTTAAACAGTGTCATGTTAAAAAAATGTTCAAACAAAACTGTCTCACAATTGTCTTGCTCCATTACTGTCCTACAAATATATGAATGCTCCGAGCTGGAAAGTCTTGTGGATTGCTTGCATCCAAACCTTCTTCCAAAAATGAAGTCTATTTCGATAATTTCGTGTCCAAAACTAAACTCCCTGATATGCTCTTCTGAAAAAGAAAGCTCGTGGTTACTAGTTAAGAGTAATGAGTTCTGTTAAGAGTAACGGAACGGGGAACCACCAAGTGAATTCTTTGTCGGGAAATCAAGATCCGACAAGAATCGTAAATTCATACCAGAAGGAGCAAACGACGCCACTTGAGACACCGCAAGGAGGTATCCAGTCGGATCCATATGCTGTCCTGGAACAATCTCTCGCCTCTCTAATGCAAGCGGTGCAAGCTTTGAAGCCTGCTCCGTACAAAGAGGCGCTCAAGTCGGACCCACCGAAACAGAGCGAGGGGATCCCGTCTGGGGGTGGAACGGGTCTGTTCAAAAAACCAGTCTTCACGTCAAAGCTGCTCAGATGCTATAGATGTGGCGACAAAGGACATTTCGCTAGAGTTTGTAGAGAACCACCTCTCTGCTTCAAGTGCGGAAAGGTTGGTCACAAATCTTGGGAGTGTTCACCACCAAATCCACCATCAAATCCGACGAAAACCCTAGCTCAACCTAGCAAGGTCGCCGATCCGCCGTTGTCAACATCAAATTCTCCGATTGAGCAGACTGAGCCGATTCTAGATCTGGCAATGGCTGAAGAGATTGTTTGCTTCGAGAACTCATCGTCTTCTCAGGCAATCGAGGATTCTTTCAAGAAGTGTGTTGTGCTTCACTCCAATCAAGACTTCCCAAAGGAAAGAGTAGAAGCTGGCCTCAGATCTCTTGCTCCAACATATCCATGGCGCATCGCTGAGGTTGAGGACTATCGTCTGATGGTAGAAGGGCCAGGATGGTGGCGCGACAAGGTGATCCGTCAAGAAATGGCAAAGATTGATGGTGTTGGTCTGAGAGCGGTGCCATGGAATGCCTCTTTCGAGAATGGGATGAGATTGAGAAGTCTATGGGTGCGAGTGATCGGTTTTCCAAGAAAACTGTGGTCTCGAGATGATTTTGTGAAACTGATCAAAGGTTTTGGTATTTTACTCCAAATTGATTCAGCTACTTTGGATAGATCTGATCTAAGAGAGGCTAAACTTAGAATTGGAGTATGCAAGATTGAGCATGTGCCAGCAATGAAACCAGTGGTTTATAGAAATGATCGCAATGAATATTGCTGGACTCCAGTCAAGTTTGTGCTGGATACACCAATCGAGGCTAAATCCAAGCTGATGAAGAGAAAGAGAGTGTGGATCCCTAGAGATGACAACAACAAAGGCAAGAAAGCTAACCCTTCTGATCCCAGCTCTAGCAACCCGAATCAGAATGAGAAAGAAGATGATCTGTTGGGAGAAGAAGAGGAGGAAGAATGGGAGGAGAGAGGAGATGAAGTGAATTATGATCAACTAGAGAAAAACAATGTGGATATAGGGGGGTCTGATTCGGCTAGTCAAAAGACGGAGATCCCTTCTTCTTTGAAACAAGGGGTTTTAGAGGGAGTTGTGACAAATCAGAAGGTTTCTTCTCAAAATCTGATCTCTCCACCTTTGGTGCTTACTGATGCTGAGTTGGTACTATCTGATCAGTCTGGAGATACAGAGGGAGTTGTCAAGAATTCAGACAAAAACCTAGTGTTGGCCATTCAATTTGATATTGACGCAGAAATAGTTCAACCAATAGCTCAGTTGCCTCCTCTCACTCGCCAAAGCCTGAGACAGAAGCTCAAACACAAAGAAGGAGAGATACAAGAGAAAGCCATCCAACTGAAGGCGCAAGCTAACAAGATGGAGAAGATCAAAGGTAAAAATTCTCTTTTAGATTCATTCCCTTACAATGATCTTGCTGACGAAGAAGTGGTTGATTTGTTTGATTGCTTTGGTTTACATCTTGCTGATAACGTTGATGAATGTATTGAAAATGTTCAATTTCTTAGAACACTTTCCAAAAAACAATTTGATTCTGCTATTGAGGAAATGAATTTTAAAATACTTCATGGGACTAAGTTTGTGAAAAAAGATAGAGATAAGAGAGCTAAACTAGATATGATCATTTCTAGGTACATGATTTGTCTAATAAATGAAAATTCTCACCTGGAATATTAGAGGGTTGGGTAAAGGGGTCAAAAGAAGATACCTAAAAGATATTGTGAAAGACAATCATATAGATATTGTGGGGATACAGGAGACAAAAAAAATTAGTTTTTCTAGGAGATTTGTAAATTCTTTTCTTCCTCCTGGTTTTGTGTGGAGATTCTCTGCTGCTGTTGGGACAGCTGGAGGGATATTCATAGGTGTTAATGAAACTAGATTTAACATTCTTTTTGATTATGCAGATCATTACTCTCTTTCTATAGTGTTACTTGATAAAACAGATAATTTTCTGTTTGGTCTAACTGTAGCTTATGGACCAACCAAATTCATACAGAAAAAAACCTTTTTTCAAGATATCATTAGATTAAGAAGTTTATGGTCTGGTCCGTGGGTTTTATTTGGTGATTTTAATGCTTTGAGATATAAACATGAAAAGAATGGGACACATTTTAACATTTCTGGGGCTAGACAGTTTAATCATTTGATCTCAGATCTTGAATTGATGGAATATCCCTTGTCAGGTCATAAATATACTTGGTCAAATATGAGGACCGATCCCTGTTTAGTATTATTGGATAGATTTTTTTGCTCTAACGATTGGGATTCACATTATACTGATGTTTTGGTTAGAGGATTAAGTAGATATAAATCTGATCATTCTCCTTTGATCTTAAGCTCAAAAAACGACAATATTCAGTCACATATTTTTAGATATGATAGTGCTTGGTCAGAGGTGGAGGAATTTTCTAATCTTGTTCCTATATGGTGGAATGGGGTGCATAATTACTCAGATAAAGCTAGAGATATTTGTAAGAAAATAAAGTGTTTAAGGAAAAAAATGAGAGGATGGGCAAAAAATTACTATGGTGAGACTAAGAGAACAAAAATTGAAATTCTCTCAAAACTAGATCAATTTCAACTCATACAGGAAGAACGAGATTGGAGAGAGGATGAGTACCTTGAATATTTAAAGGCTCAACATGACCTAGATACAATTTATGATGAAGAACAAAAATATTGGTGCCTTAGAGCAAAGAGTGATTGGCTGCTCAAAGGAGATAATAACACCAATTATTTTCATAAAATTGCCTCTCAAAATAAAAGACGAAATCTTATTCTGAGTCTTAAGATTAATGACTCTGTTTCTACTGATTTACAAAATATAGAATCACATATTATAGATTACTATAAACAATTGTTTGGTGTAATAGGAGATCAGTTTGTTTCACTGAATGACGGTTTCTGGTCAGATTCAGATAAGGTGTCAGAAGTGGATTGCTTCACTTTGATTCAACCATTTACTGAAAAAGAAATCAAAGATGCATTATTTTCTTCTGCAGGAGAGAAATCTCCTGGCCCTGATGGTATATCCTTCTCCTTTTATCATAAATACTGGGAGGTGATAAAAAATGATATCATTGATATGTTTTCCAAATTCTATAACCATGAGATTGATATTTCTAGATTCAATAGAGCTATGATTAGCTTAATTCCTAAGAAATTAAATGCTGATGACATTAGACAGTTTAGACCCATTTCCTTAATAAATTGTATTTTCAAATGGGTCACTAAGGTTCTAACTAGCAGATTGGAACCAATTGTAAACTCGATGATTGACCAATCTCAAGCGGCATTCATGAAGGATAGATATATCCTTGAAAATGTGGTTACAGCAGCTGAGGTAATTCATTCAACAAAAAAAAGTAATCAAGAGGGATTAGTTTTAAAAATTGATCTTGAGAAGGCCTATGATAGAGTCAGTTGGTCCTTTTTGTTTGATATGCTGTATGCAAGAGGTTTCCCTAATAAATGGATTCTTTGGATGAGAAATATATTAACCAAAAGCTTTGTGTGTGTCAACCTTAATGGAAATTTATCACATTACTTTGAGGTTAAAAGAGGATTGAAACAAGGAGATCCAATTTCTCCTATTTTATTCAACCTAGTGGCAGATACTCTGAATTTCATGCTTAAAAAAGCAAGCATTGCTGGTGTAATCAGAGGCTTAGGGCCTCCTATGATAGATAATAAGCCTATTATAAATCTTCATTACGCTGACGATACTATAATTTTTTGTCAAGCAGATGATAGGGTTTTGCATGCAGTGAAATGGGCTTTTGTTGGCTTTGAAGCTTTAACAGGTATAAAAGTTAATTATTCTAAATGTGAGGCTTATTCTATTAATATTGACAATCAAAAAGCATCAGACTTAGCTGAAATCTTTGGGTGTGAGATTAAACAATGGCCTCTTACTTACTTAGGCATTCCTATACATTGGAGAAAATGTAAAAAAACTGATTGGGAACCCATTATAAATAGATTCTCAAAGAGACTACAAAGTTGGAAAGGGGCACTGTTATCGTATGGAGGAAAACTCACTTTAATTAATAGTGTGTTATCCTCCTTACCTACTTATATGATGGCTTTCCATGAGATACCCAACAATATAAAAAAGAAATTAGATCAAATTAGGGCAAATTTCTTTTGGCATTCTGGAGATAAAAAGAAGTATCATCTTTGTAGATGGAATGCTTTATGCAGGCCCAAAGATAGAGGGGGAATGGGAATTATTGATTTAAAAACTATGAACATTGCTTTAATGTGCAAATGGGTCTGGAGGTTGAAAGATCCAAATTGCAAAGGATGGTGGAAACAAATTCTATTGAATAAATATGCTACTTCTCATAATACACATGGTTGGTCCCCTTTTTGGAAAACCATGAAAAAATATGAACAGATTGTCCATATCAACAGAGGAGTTCAGATTGGAAATGGTAGGGATACTTTGTTCTGGGAAGATAAATGGTGTGGTGAGGTACCACTTAGCATTTCATGTGCTTCCTTGTATAACATTTGTACCTCCAAATTTGTCACTGTAGCTGATACGGTCCAAGATCAGTTAAACAATTTGCATTTTAACAGAAACTTTTCTATTCCTCAAAGATATGTTTTTGCTCAGTTACTAGATTTTGTAAATAGTCTACCTCCTTTGTCTTTAGATTCTGATAGGGTTCTATGGCAATATAATAATAAAGAGAAATATAACACTAAAGATATGTACAGGTGGTTGGATGATAGGGGTGTGAATACTAAACTTGAGGTGAACATTTGGATAATGAAAATTCCACTAAAAATTAAAGTGTTCTTATGGCTTTTGAGTAAGAGAAAACTGTTAACTAAAGATAATTTGCTTCGTAGAGGTTGGGAGGGAGACTTTACTTGTACTTACTGCACTTCTTTGGAGACCATAGATCATATTTTTTTCACTTGTAGACATGTGAATCAAGTGTGGAGTTGGCTGCTTACATCCTTTAATTGTCTCACTACTCCCAAAAAATTAGAAGATATTGTTATCATTTCCTCCAAATTTCAGGGAGAGGTGCAAAAAGTTTTCACTCTTATATGCACTGCTGTTTGTTGGGTATGCTGGTTAGAAAGAAATAAGTGTTGCTTTAACAAGGCTGACCCTATTGATATGAAAGGATATTGTAGGAAGATTAAATCAATTGTGCATTATTGGTCAGAAACTTGGACAACACCCATGCAAGAGGTGCTCAAGGAATGGATGACAAGAGGAGAGCAGATGTCGTGGCAAGTTCAATTGCCTGGCTGGAGTAGTGAAGATGAAGGTGATGAGTTGACTTGGACTGAAGGAGACAGGCTTTCTAACGAGATGATGCACCTTCTGGCTTTTTAAAAACTTCATTTTAGCATTCAGAATTTTATGATGTTGCTTTGTAATAAATGGGGTTTGTTGTCTGTGTTGATGGTCCCATGATTGGACTGGGATATTGATTAGCTCTAGTGAGACGTTGAAAGAGTTTGGGGAAGATTCAAATGTGGTTTGGTTGATTAGATTTGTGTGTTGTAATAAACTTCTTGATGCATTTTAAATGATAGTTGGAAGCTCTTCAGCAAAATTGAAGAGTGGTGGGCGCTCCCCACTAGTTTCCAAAAAAAAAAAAACTAAACTCCCTGCCAGTAGAATCCTTTTGTGGATTTATGTCCCTTGAGAAGTTGCTACTCAAAGAATGTGGGAGGCTTACCTGCCCAACAAAGATGAGTTTACCAAAGAATTTGAGATAATTATATATAGGTAGAGAAACACGCGTCTTCTTCTTTTACCAAAGAATAATCTGAATTTTGTTCAGCTGATTTTAAGTTAGGTGAGGATTTTGGGTTGGGGTTATTTTGAGCCCCCTTCACCATAAATTTATTGAGAATTTATTCAATTTAAGAAATTATACTTTATTTATAAATAAGTAGCAATGCTCATGTGATGGTGTTTGAATCATTTCTTGGAAACTTTTCTCCAATTGAAGAAAATATTTTTTTGGTTGAGTACAGATGATTGAGCGCTAATAACTAGTTTTCTCCTATTTCACACAAAATTTAGAAAAGAAAAAAAATTCATTTATGATACTTTATTTCCAATTTAACGAATCAAATATTTTTCCACTATTTTAACGAACCAAAGGTTTTTGCACTAATGATGTTGTAGAAATCAGCTCAGCCACTCGCCCAAAGGTTTTTCCACTTATGATACTTTAGTTTTCTCCAAAGTCTCTTACTACAGTTACTTTTCAAAAATGAGCTCAGCCACTCGGGCACTTCTGATACCTGAAGCTCTCAAATTAGAAATTCTACCACCTAACACCATGAGATATCCTTTTTGCAGCTCAAGACACACCTGAGACACCCAGTTCACCTTTCACTGTTCCCTCAGTACCTCTGCACAAGCTATCGATTGACACTCCAATGACCGGTACCATTCCCTTTGCATGTTAACTTCATTAAGCTTACACTTCTATTTCTTTTACTATAATAGTTCCCATATACAATCAAGTAGAATTTCACTGTGCATATATATTAGTATGTAAACTTTCAAAAGACTGTTAATTAGAATCAAATAGAACAAAAGCAATTTTTCCATATGGAAAGGAGCCTCTTTTGATTATTTCTACAACTAGCTAGCTAGAAACATAATTAAGGTTCCGTTTGGATGCGTTGAGAATAAGGTAGGAAGAATGAAGAAGGGAAAAAATTTATTGGGAAGGGATAAATTTATTGGGAAGTGTGTAACTTTTGTGAAGAGTTTGGATGGTTAGAAATAAATTTATTGGTAAAAAGTGGTTATTCCTTATTCCTTATTTCGGGAAGAAGCCATCCAAATGGAGCCTAAAATATTAAAGTACTTGAAAATCATTATCTTCAAAATCATGACTGTAATTTTATCGAATATAAATTATTTGGCATTTAAGTAGAATAACAGCCCGTCAATTTGAGTATAATTTGATGAAACATCAAGGAAACTTAATTTTAGATTGTTACACAAGTAATTTTTATGATGAATAATCAAAATATTGTTTCTAAGCTTTATATATAAAATATGCAAATCATTTCTACAATGTTGGATTTCAAATTTAAAGATTGCTAAGATGGTCAAGACAAGAGTTTATCATGTGAGTCTCTCAGACAATTAAAATTATAGTGTTTCTCTTCATTATTATTTTTTTTTCCCAGGCAGGGTAACAAACAATCCCCTGCAATTAAAAATTCTAGAATTTCCTTTTTCATTTTTTTAAATATAAGGGTTTCTTTTTTAATAAAATTTGTTTCACTATCTTAGGATATCGTTACTTTTACTAAAATTGAATTTTTAGCGCTTGTTAATTTTATTATGGGAGGAGAGTATATATTGAGAAAAAAAAATAGACATATTTATTCCACTATGAAAATTTATAATTATAGATATGGGCTTAAATTGTAAATAAGTTTTATATCACTATTAAATGATTAAAATTATTTGTATGCCATTAACATTTGTTAAAATTAGAGATATGCCACTTTAATTGTGAAAATGTCACTATAACTTTTTTAAAATATCCAAATTTCCATCAATAGATTAAATCAGTAAGAAATGCAAAAATTTGAATTTGAAATTTTTTATTTTTCTAGATTAAAATCTTTTAAATTAATTTTTTTTTAATTTGAGTTCAAATTTTAAAATTACTTTTTCTTTTTTTTGTCAAAATGCTTAGTAGTGGCTACCAAGTGAGAATTACAAATTAAAATAACACAACGCAACAACAAAAATCTACAGTTACAACTATGATGACTGCAACCGCTACCATCCAAACATCAACCTAGCGAAATAACCACCTCACTAAACACACAACAAACACTACAAACCTGACTTTGTACTACAACCATAGTCCAACCTCCCACAGCAGCACATCCACGACCGTACCACGCTTGGCCGCATCGCATAATCAACTATACTATACACCAACGGTCGCACCTAGGCCTGTCAAACGTTGAAACGGAAGACGGAACAGACCTGTTCCGCTTCCGTTCCGTTTCAGTCGACGGAATAGAAATTGATTCCGTTTAACGTTCCGTTTCGTCAAACGTAACAATCCATTCCGTTTAACGTTCCGTCCTTTATTTACCATTGATTTCAGCGGAATTCCGTTTTCCGTTGTAAAAACATTTATAAATTTCAATTCCGTTTCCGTTCCGTTTTCAGAAACAAAACTGAAATCTCTTCCATTTAACGTTTCGTTTGGACGGAACGGAACGGAACAACCCTGCGGAACGGAATTTTGACAGGTCTAGTCACACCACACTTAGCCCACCAGATCAAAAGACAGCAAAGGGAGGTCATTTGTCACATGTCACACACTAAAATTTTGTTTGGTGACCTGTTTTCTTGTTGTTGCACTTGTAATAGTTAGTTTTCTCAAAAGCTAACTGAAATAACAATTTTGAACTATATTTTCTAGTCGATTCTATGGTTTTCAATTGATCGGTTCATGCTATTCCTTTGCCGTTGACATTTGGGCTAATTTTTACCAGAATGTTTGAAGTCTGAAATTGTGAACTAAGTACAGAAAATAGAGAATCTCAAGTTCATTACATCGTCAAGCATTTTTGAGATATCATACAAATTAAGCACCACACAAAATCCCCGTAATAATATTCTTTATTTGGTATCCTTTTATTTTGCAGATGTCCCTTCCTCTTCTAACCCCAGGAAAAGGAAGGCGGGTGACCAAAACTAACGGGCTATTACAGACAGGCCAGGTGCCCGCATTATTTGTACACCATATTTATCCACATGACACTAGACAATAGTATATTATTTCTTGTTGAATTAGGCACTATGATACGCAGATTCTGTGATCTGGTAATTAAGGAAAGCAAGTCAGCCTGGAGACACGCATGAGGTGAAAAATAGGCAATAATATCTTATACAAGCTGCAGTTTTTATTTCCTTGGTTAGCTGATATGTTAGGATGGAAACTTTGTAATAGATTTAGAAAGAGATGCAATATGCATAAATAAAAAGGTGAGGAATACCCTTGTAGGAGAGTACCAGGAAAAAAAACTCTGATTTTCATGTATCTAATATTAAGAAATTAATAAAATTTGGGAGGGAAGGGAGTTCATGGGAGTGATTGTGTTCTTGTGATTGTTGTTTTTGTCATGGTATCAGAGCACTTGTTGCGATTCTGCGATTGAACTTCCTTTTCGACGATGTCAGATCCGAAACTTGACAACCCCCAACAGGCGAGGCTATCAACACCACGGCCTTTCTGGAGAAACTTACCCAACTTACTCAAGCAATAACCCTTCAACAAACTCAATTAGTGGCTATGCAAAGTGCGGCTGTTCAGCCACCACCACAACCAATTGCCCTTACTGATGGAGTACTTCGACCTAGTCCTATTGATGTGCAGATGAATGGCAGCAACTATACCTTCTGGTGCCAAGAAGTTGAGATGTATGTCAAAGGACGAGAACGAATGAATCATATCACAGGGGTTCCTGAACCACCTGCAAAGAATCATCCTGACTTTCATAAATGGGAAGTCGATGATGTGGTAGTTAAGAGATGGCTCATAAATTCCTTGGAACCACAACTAAGGACGAAGTATATCCGTCATCCGACAGCAAGAGATGTATGGAGAGCGCTTGCGACCACCTACTATGATGGTAGCGATGAAGCACAGGTTTTTGCACTAAACCGCCGAGTCTCACACACTAAACAGGATGGCAAAACAGTGGAGGAGCTCTATGATGAATTGCAAAGTCTTTGGCAGGAAGTTGACTTTCGCAGCCCCAACCCTATGGTATGTGCTTGTGACATAGAGCACTTCAACACCTTTGTTCAGAAAACCAGGGTATACACTTTTCTCGATGCTCTGGATGATCACCTTGATAATATTAGAGCCCAAGTGCTACAGATGGCCCCGTTTCCTATCCTTGAACAAGCCTATGCACATGTCAGACGTGAAGCAAATCGTCAGGGCATCATGGTGAAGCATGGGCAAGAGGTGCACAATTCTGTCGCCATGTCAACTAAGGGCTATCGAACCAGAGAGGTAACCAACACTGTTAATCGATTTTCAAATGTGATTGATAAATCAAAACTCAAATGCAGTCACTGCGGAGGCACCAAACACCTCAAAGAACAATGCTTCAAGATTATTGGGTACCCAGAATGGTGGAAAGGCAATAGGAATAAAACCCAGAGTGATGGATATAGAGGGAAGGCAAACTCGGCATCAACTGAAGGAGACTTGCTAGCACACTCCACAGCAGCTAGCGATGCACCAGGGAGTAAAAGTGGCAACCGACCTATCTTGGCAACTGGAGGAGTGGCAGTGGGTTGCACTGGAAATTGCTCAACCAACATCAGAAATAATTCAACATCTTCTGTAAGTAAGGTGGATGAAATAGATGAACAAGGTATGAAGAATAAAACCCTCCCTGAAATTGCTTGCGACCTTACATTAAGTAAAGTTTCCTTTGGTACTGGTAACTCACAACATAATGAAATTGTAGACAAAAATAGTATTAATTATCGAGACTGGGTTATTGATTCGGGAGCAACAGATCATATGACATATGAACTACCAAAAGGTACATGTATTAAGCAGGCACAAAAAAATGGTATTATAACTGCAAATGGAAGCATTCATCCTGTAACTGGGGCCGGAGATGTTATGGTTTCACCGGCGCTGACCCTAAAAAATACACTCTTAGTGCCGTCCCTGACTACTAAGTTAATCTCTGTTGGCCAACTGACTCATGACTTAAATTGTGTTGCTCTTATGTACCCATCTCATTGTGTGTTCCAGGATCTCCTCACGAAAGAGATAATTGGCCTTGGTACTAAGCGGGAAGGACTGTATTACCTCAACAACTTGAAGACAGGAAGAGCATGTCTGACAGAAAATATTGAAGAAGATAGAAAGAATAAAGTTTTATTATGGCATAAAAGATTGGGACACCCGTCATTTGGTTATTTAAAGAAACTTTCACCTCATTTGTTTTCAGGAATAAATGATAAAGATTTTTCTTGTAAAACTTGTGTTGAAGCTAAGAGTCATAGAACCACTTATCCTGATAGTATGAATAAATGTCTTGTTCCTTTTGAACTTGTCCATACAGATGTCTGAGGTCCTGCCCCGGTTTTGTCGAAATCTGGTTGTAGGTGGTATGTGATCTTTATTGATGATTGTACTAGGATGACCTGGATTTATTTGTTAAAACACAAAAGTGAGGTGACCCAGACCTTTAAAAACTTTTACAAAATGATTGAAACTCAATTTGAGAAAGGAATAAAGATGGTAAGAAGTGACAATGGAACTGAGTATGTAAATACGGATCTTATGAACTTTTTCAGTAATAGAGGTATCCTACATGAGACCACATGTGTTGGAACACCTCAACAAAATGGTGTAGCGGAGCGGAAAAATAGACACTTACTGGAAATCACTAGATCACTACTAATTGAAAGTAAGGTACCATCATATTTCTGGGACAATGCAATTACTTTTGCTACCTATCTCATTAATCGGATGCCAACCAAAATTAATGATTTTAGAACTCCCTTGCAAGTGCTTGAGTCCCATATAAACATACCCTCGATTTTGAATTTACCTCCTCGAGTATTTGGATGCGTAGTATTTGTTCACATATTAAAATCCCACCGTACCAAACTCAATCCAAATGCAGAGAAGTGTGTTTTTTTTGGTTTTTGTCAATTTAAAAAGGGATACAAGTGCTTTAATCCTACTAATCATAAGTTTTATACAACTATGGATGTAACCTTCTTTGAAAATGAATACTATTATGAAGCTAGCCAAATTTCGGGTCAGGGGGAGACCAACGTAAGTGACCAAAATTTGGAAATATTAGACAAGTGGTTTACACCAGTAGCATAGTACACAATTCTAATAGTTGTATGAACTCAAACCATATGGGACAACAAGACACGGCTCATGAAGAGTCAAGCTCGGGTCCAGGTCCACTAGCGTATACAGGGCCAAACCAGGTTCTCTCAGAGGATGTTTTTTCAGAAGTAAATGATGAGAGGATGATGGTTCTGTTTCAACCAGGAGAGAGCTCGATGGTGTCTGACAGGATAGAGACTAATGGACAGGAAGAGGTAATACAGTCCCAACCCGAAGAGCCAACATCTCTTGAGGAGAATACTCAGGTATGTGTCTCTCAACCAAAGTTTCAATTACCATGTCGAACAAACAGAGGGAAACCACCAAAAAGGTATGTACCAGAAGATGGGTCTAGTAAAGAGATTAAATACCCGATTGCCAATTATACATGTACCAAGAGTCTGGTACAACCATTAAGAGCCTTTTCAAATCAAGTGGCATTAGCTAGAATCCCTGAGAGTGTAGAAGAAGCATTGAGTGATAAAAGATGGGTCCAAGCAATGACGTGTGAAATGGAGGCACTTAGAAAAAATCACACGTGGGAACTAGTTAACCTGCCCAATGGAAAAAAAAATTGTGGGATGTAAGTGGGTTTACTCCATCAAATACAATGAAAAAGGAGAAATAGAGAGATACAAGGCCAGATTGGTAGCAAAAGGTTATACACAAGTATATGGAATTGACTTTCAAGAAACTTTTCCTCCTGTTGCAAAACTAAAAACTGTTCGAGTTCTTTTATCTCTTGCAGCGAATTTCGATTGGCCTTTACATCAATTTGACATGAAGAATGCATTCCTACATGGCGATCTAGGAGAGGAAATCTATATGGACATGCCACCTGGATACTCGAATAGCGGGAAGGGGCATACAGTGTGTAAGCTTAAGAAAGCACTATATGGCCTTAAACAATCACCAAGAGCGTGGTTTGGAAGGTTTTGCACCGCGATGAAGAGCTATGGATACCGACAAGGGGATTCGGATCATACGTTGTTCTATAGGAAAATTGGAGGTAAAATTGCAATTTTAATAATTTATGTTGATGACATGATTATTACTGGAGATGCTGATGTAGAGATTAAAACACTTGAAGAAAGATTAAGCAAGGAGTTTGAGATGAAAAATCTAGGCGGTCTAAAATACTTTCTGGGCATTGAAGTATCTCGAAGCAAGACAGGTATTGTCTTGTCTCAAAGAAAGTACATTTTGGACCTACTAACTGAAGTTGGTATGCTTGACTGTAAACCAGCAGAGACTCCAATGGCTCAAAATGTAAAGGTCAGCGATGATCCTGATCAGGTACGTGCGAATAAGGAGCGGTACCAAAGACTAGTGGGGAAATTAATTTACCTATCTCATACTAGACCTGACATTGCATATGCGGTGGGTGTTGTAAGCCAGTTCATGCATGACCCAAAAGAAGAGCACATGGATGCAATAATGAGGATCATTCGATATCTAAAAGGAAGTCCAGGAAAAGGCATTACTTTTGAACAGCATGGTCATGTTAAGATTGAAGGATACACTGATGCGGACTGGGCAGGAAACATTGTAGACAGAAAATCTACAGCAGGGTACTTTACATTTGTTGGTGGAAACCTTGTGACTTGGGGGAGCAAAAAGCAAAATGTGGTGGCACTTTCAAGCGCTGAAGCAGAATTTCGTGGAATGGTGAAAGGAGTATGTGAATTATTGTGGTTAAAGAAGCTACTTATGGAACTTGGATTTAATCCAAAAAATCCCATGGAACTGTTTTGTGATAACAAGGCTGCAATTGATATTTCTCACAATCCAGTGCAACACGATAGAACTAAGCACATTGAAATTGACCGACATTTTATTAAAGAAAAGCTTGACAATAATGTTATTTCTTTGCCATTTGTTAGATCACATGAGCAGATTGCTGATATTTTGACCAAAGCTGTTGCGAGTAAAGAATTTCATGAAGTACTAGACAAGTTGAAGATGAAAGATATCTACGCATCATAGTGAGGGGGAGTGTTGAATTAGGCACTATGATACGCAGATTCTGTGATCTGGTAATTAAGGAAAGCAAGTCAGCCTGGAGACACGCATGAGGTGAAAAATAGGCAATAATATCTTATACAAGCTGCAGTTTTTATTTTCTTGGTTAGCTGATATGTTAGGATGGAAACTTTGTAATAGATTTAGAAAGAGATGCAATATGCATAAATAAAAAGGTGAGGAATACCCCTGTAGGAGAGTGCCAGGAAAAAAAAACTCTGATTTTGATGTATCTAATATTCTGAAATTAATAAAATTTGGGAGGGAAGGGAGTTCATGGGAGTGATTGTTGTTTTTGTCATTTCTACACCATTTGCATGGATATTAGTTGAACCAGATACGTCTCTGTAAACAGTGTCCAATTTTCATGAGACTAAAACCAAAGTATTGCTATTTATAAGGACTTATAATAACCTAACCAAAAAAACTAAAAAGAAAAACATATGACAGTGGGCTAAGAAAAAAATTGTACAAATAAGCCTAATACTGATGCACTCGGAATTTGGAAAGGAACCTTTGAAACAAAGTAGCCATAAGTAAAAAAGTGACAAAATATTACTTGTACGTACCAACGTGTGAGATGTATATATCTATCCTCGAAACAAATAAAATGCTATGTTAGCTGTGTGGTCATTATATCTTCATAATCTAAGGCGTAAGGACCGTTTCATTATATTGTAATTTGGGTTGACGATTTTAGGAAAAAAATATTTAAGGATTATATTGGATCTAGATCTATATACATTTTTTAGTAAGTAGAGTTCATAAGCTTCCCTTAATTTGGATATATTTGTAAAATTTACATAACCTCAGGAGTAGCTACTCAGCGAAGAACAGTAGAAGAAAAGAGACATTGTTGGACATTTAGGTGTGCTGGCCATATTGGCAGACTATGGCTAGCATGACTGGAAAAGGATCATTGCTTTGGCAAGTGAGGATCGACTTTGGTGTGCGGAATGTACAACCGGGATGGGGATCACAGATGATGTTATAACAGTAGCTTAATTCTAAACCAATACTAATGAATAAACATGATATGTTAGTCACTTAATCATTCTGTCAAACACTTCATAACCAGTTACACGTGCAACACACTTAAACCTACCTTACACACGTGGTAAAAGCATGAAATAGGTCCAAACCTAGTGCCTAGCCGTTGTAGAAATGTGGGCTACTAAACTCACATGAAGGAATGGGTTAAAATGGTCAATAATCTCGGCCTTGTCTCAGGCATTTCAACAAACACATGGTGCTCATGGTAAAACTTGATTAGACATTGCAATAAATGCTTGGGAAATTCAGTAAAACTGTCCTACCGTGAAGTGTGAAGTGGTAGAAGCCGAAATCTCGTTCAAAATACATGCGTGAAATATGGAATGGTGTTAGGTGAAAACCTTAGCTATAAATAGAGGTGCATGGCTCATCAAGTTCTCAAACCAAATCACAATCACAAATAAACGAGTTCAGAGAGTTTGAGAGAGCGAGAAGGAGCTTGGGCAGGAGCGGGCTATAGCAGGAAGGGCGTACGGTGTCTCCCCCAAGAGTTCGTCGTTAAGGTAGGGGCCGTCCCGACCTTTGTTGTTCCATTCTCTTCCTTTTGAATTTCAATCCCATTTCGTTACTTTGATACTAAATAAGTGGTAGAAAGATAGTTATATGAGTTAGAATGTTAATCCAACACAGTTGAAAACATTTAGAAGTGAAATGAAAAAAAAAAACATGTTTGAAACTGTTAAAAACGCGGCCTTCTGTTTGGAGAAGAAAGGTCCGACTATTTGGTTTAAATAAATACTATTTACTATTATTTCACAAAAGTTCTTGAAGCCTAGCTGGTTGTGCCCTTGTCAATAAGGCTTTCTACAGCCCAAACCCAAGTTCGAATCCCATTGATGAAATTTTTTTTTTTGAATTTCAGAAATTTCATTTGGTTTCCATGCTAGCTTTGAAATATCACAACTCTCTCATTTTAACTCCGATTTTAGTAAATTTTGATTCTTTAGAAAGCTGGTAAAAAGTTCTACAACTTTATTATAACTTTATGAGTCAATATATATTTAATATATGTCATTTTGATTTTAGAAATCAAAGAATATAATGATATTATATTCACACAAATAATATTTGTTACTTTAAATATTCAGCCTTTTCCATTTGTATTTTATTTTGAGCAAACTTATACATCAGAGGTTATTGAATAGATTTCGATCATATTACTTGCATTTACAAATAATGTGAAACTAATATGTCTTATTTCATTAAATATTTAAAGATTATGTAGCTAGTATATGTCATTTTATTTAAAAACCTTATAGTATTTTTAGTATGATTATAAGTCAGTGATTTTATGGAATTTATGATGGTGAAATTATGTTTTATGGGGAAGTCAATTGAGTTGATGTTTGATATACACACGAGGAGAATTTCTTATTTTGACCGGTACCTGGTTGGCGATTCCTTCGGGATTAGCGGTCCGTCAGACGTGGCGGAAGTCGGTTCCTTCAGGGTGTTAGAAGGAACGTATTTTCACTGTGGCAGGTGAAAATGCCACTCCATCTGCTGTTGGGAGTGCGAAATGGTCCAAACTAACGGCTGACTAGTCTGGTTCCATTCTGAAGTGTGGCCAAAGTATGTTGATGACGTTGGTTTCCCAAAATAAAACATTTTTTTTATGATCATTATTTTGATATATTCTAAAAAAAGTACACAATAAAATTGTGTTGACAAGTAGTTGAATTTTGATGCATTTCATTAAGTTGATTTATTCGAATTTTATAATCTTTGAATTTATCTTCGATTGACTTCCAGAGGTTGGAAGTCGAGATTGTTCCTACTGAGTTGAAAATTATACTCACCTCCATTTTTAATCCACAGAGACAGTCTTGGAGTAAGAATATTGCTAATAGCTGGAGCCGCTGCGTGAAGTTAATCTAGATGATATTTAGTTTTTAATTATGAGTAGTTTAAGATTATTTATTAGATATTTTCGAGAAGTTTGTTATTTTAGTATGTTTTTCCGCTGCGAGATTATAAACTCGTTTAGGGTCGGATGGACCTGATTTTGTATTTGAGACTTTATTATTTTAATGATGCTCAGTTTATGATTGCTGTTAAGTTGTGTATATTCTGAGAGAAAAAAAATGCCCTCTCGGGGTGTGACAGCTTTTAATTGTATCAGAGCATAATTAAGATGATTTTGTCCTGGTGTCTCAAATATTTTAGTGACTAACGTTTTAACTAAGTTAATTATATCCATAATGTTTTCCATGTGTCACTTCTAAAGAAATATGTTTCAGATCCATCTCATGTTCTTACGTACGAACCACTAAAATTACGTGAGGATGTGAGTTAAGTTATGTGAAAACAAAAACCAGCTCAAATCTGAAAGGAGCATGTGTTGCGTAATAAGGTGATATCATTAGTGAAAGTGCGCTGGCAACACCACAATGAAAATGAAGCAACTTGGGAATGTGAAGATGAAATTTGAGAGAAGTATCCATATCTCTTCAATTAAGGTATGTCAAATTTCGAGGACGAAATTTCTTAAGGGGGGAAGGATGTTATAACAGTAGCTTAATTCTAAACCAATACTAATGAATAAACATGATATGTTAGTCACTTAATCATTCTGTCAAACACTTCATAACCAGTTACACGTGCAACACACTTAAACCTATCTTACACACGTGGTAAAAGCATGAAATAGGTCCAAACCTAGTGCCTAGCCGTTGTAGAAATGTGGGCTACTAAACTCACATGAAGGAATGGGTTAAAATGGTCAATAATCTCGGCCTTGTCTCAGGCATTTCAACAAACACATGGTGCTCATGGTAAAACTTGATTAGACATTGCAATAAATACTTGGGAAATTCAGTAAAACTGTCCTACCGTGAAGTGTGAAGTGGTAGAAGCCGAAATCTCGTTCAAAATACATGCGTGAAATATGGAATGGTGTTAGGTGAAAACCTTAGCTATAAATAGAGGTGCATGGTTCATCAAGTTCTCAAACCAAATCAAAATCACAAATAAATGAGTTCAGAGAGTTTGAGAGAGCGAGAAGGAGCTTGGGCAGGAGCGGGCTATAGCAGGAAGGGCGTACGGTGTCTCCCCCCAAGAGTTCGTCGTTAAGGTAGGGGCCGTCCCGACCTTTGTTGTTCCATTCTCTTCCTTTTGAATTTCAATCCCATTTCGTTACTTTGATACTAAATAAGTGGTAGAAAGATAGTTATATGAGTTAGAATGTTAATCCAACACAGTTGAAAACATTTAGAAGTGAAATGAAAAAAAAAACATGTTTGAAACTGTTAAAAACGCGGCCTTCTGTTTGGAGAAGAAAGGTCCGACTATTTGGTTTAAATAAATTCTATTTACTATTATTTCACAAAAGTTCTTGAAGCCTAGCTGGTTGTGCCCGTGTCAATAGGGCTTTCTACAGCCCAAATCGAAGCCCAGATGGAGGTGAAAATGTCACTCCATCTGCTGTTGGGAGTGCGAAATGGTCCAAACTAACGGCTGACTAGTCTGGTTCCATTCTGAAGTGTGGCCAAAGTATGTTGATGACGTTGGTTTTCCAAAATAAAATATTTTTTTTATGATCATTATTTTGATATATTCTAAAGAAAGTACACAATAAAATTGTGTTGACAAGTAGTTGAATTTTGATGCATTTCATTAAGTTGATTTATTCGAATTTTATAATCTTTGAATTTATCTCCGATTGACTTCCATAGGTTGGAAGTCGAGATTGTTCCTACTGAGTTGAAAATTATACTCACCCCCATTTTTAATCCACAGAGACAGTCTTGGAGTAAGAATATTGCTAATAGCTGGAGCCGCTGCGTGAAGTTAATCTAGATGATATTTAGTTTTTAATTATGAGTAGTTTAAGATTATTTATTAGATATTTTCGAGAAGTTTGTTATTTTAGTATGTTTTTCCGCTGCGAGATTATAAATTCGTTTAGGGTCGGATGGACCTGATTTTGTATTTGAGACTTTATTATTTTAATGATGCTCAGTTTATGATTGCTGTTAAGTTGTGTACATTCTGAGAGAAAAAAAATGCCCTCTCGGGATGTGACAGATGACTGTTATTTTCGAAATGTTCTAGAACCAACAGTTTCTTTTCAACAACTGTTCAACACTGGATTGTGAAATTCAATTCAAACGAAGCTCAGTGACTTGTTTCTCCTGAGTCCTTTGTATAGTCTTAGACCCCGTGTCGGCTGAGGGCATCCTACCTTTTAGTTGTTTCACTTAAATTCGGTTGTTTTAATACTCGGGTAGAAAGCATTAGAAGGAGAGTACATTTTATCTATTTAACTGCTTTTGTCATGCATTTGAGTATGTCTAGTAAGTTGGATCCTTTATTCTTAGGAAATTGGATACATAACCTTTACTTGGTAGTACACTGGTACTTGCAATATTGTTGTTTGTTTGTTTGAATTCTCTTTTCATGATTTTAATTTTTATTTGTGTTGATAATTTGAAATGCTCGAGTATTGTGGATTATGTTTCTTTAAATGCAATGTTGCTCTTTGTTTTTGAGGCATGGTTGCATCTCAGTGATAGACAAGTCCAGCGTTTACACTTGGAGATTGAACCATGGAGGCGTTTATGTTTGGAAAAAAAAACAATATTAATATTTATATATTTCTTATAAGGAAGCAAAAGAACTTTAATCTTCCTTTCCTTTCGAAAAAATGAAGCCACTCACCACCATCAAAACATTTCAACGTTCTCATTACTGATTTACCATCACTTGAGAATAAACTCACCACTACATCACCAATCCTGACTAGTCAGACCACCGGTCCAGACTTCAGTGAATCACCGGCCAAGTTGAATCCAGATGCAGTGGCGGATCTACCAAAAATATTTAGGTGGGGCTGAGTACTCTAATGAATCATTTGATCGAACAGTTTCTCTTCTTCTATTCTTCAGCCCCACCTTTGAGTGCTCTAATGGTTGAAAAAATTCATTGAGGCTAAAGAGGGGCTTCAGGACTCGACGGCGGTAGGTGGGGCTCTAGCCCCACCCGCCCCGCCACTGGATCCGCCCGTCCAGATGTCACTGTGCGAGGTTACTACGTGCAGCCCCACAAGTGTGAGTGTCGAGTTTTGAGACAGAACGTAATTTATTTGGAACAGTAAAAAATTGTATTATTATTGATCGGATTAATTTTTACAGAGGTGTTACATCTCTTTTATAGATAAGGCATAACGGTAAAAAATCTAGCCGTTACCTAACGGTCAAAAAATAAAGCAGCTCATTAAATAAATAAAAAAGATGGAGGGTTTATTTGTAAATTAGCCAATGATGATACATAATCTGAGGCTATTAGATCCTTAATCACTTTTGTTTTCAACACTCCCCCTCAAGTTAGGCATGTAGATATCGTACAAGCCTAGCTTGCTTCCAATATCGTCAAAAAATTTCATGCTTAATCCTTTAGTAAAGATATCCGCCAATTGGTTTTGACTTCGAATATAAGGAGTTTCAATCTCTTTGGCTTGGACTTTTTCTCTAATGAAGTGGCAATCCACCTCTATGTGTTTGGTCCGCTCGTGAAAAACGGGATTTGCCGCAATATGTCTTGCCGCTTGATTATCACAAAATATCTTCATTGGCTCTTTATGAGCGATATTCAAATCGGCAAGTAGTTGCTTGATCCACGTCAATTCGCTTGCGGTGGATGCCATGGCCCGATACTCCGCTTCTGCGCTTGATCGTGCCACGACATTTTGTTTCTTGCTTTTCCATGTGACTATGTTTCCGCCTACAAATGTGCAAAAACCGGTTGTCGATTTTCTATCGAAACTCCCGGCCCAATCTGCATCGGAATAGCCACATATAGCATTAGTACCATTTTTTTTCATCCAAATCCCTTTTCCGGGAGACTTTTTTAGATACCTTAATATTCTATTAATGGCATCTAAATGAGGTGTTCTTGGTGCATGCATGAATTTACTAATTTGGCTTACGGCAAAAGATAAGTCTGGTCTTGTAACGGTTAGGTAAATTAGTTTACCAACAAGTCTTTGAAAATGGTTTATGTCCTTTAATGGTTAACCTTTTTCATTATCAAGTTTTTCATTAATGTCAATTGGGGTTTTGGCCGGTTTGCATCCTAACTTACCGGTCTCTTTAAGAAAATCAATGACATATTTTCTTTGAGATATGAATAGCCCTTTAGAAGAATGAGCTATTTCTATTCCAAAAAAATATTTTAATTTGCCCAAATCTTTAATGTCAAATTTTTGTTTTAGGTTCATTTTTATGTTGTCAATTTCGGTTAGGTTATTACCGGTTATGATTATGTCATCAACATAAACTAAAACCGCGGTGGTACCATTGGTATGATGCCTAACAAATAACGATGGGTCGGCTCCACTTATTTTAAAATTACATGATAATAAAAAAATGAGAGAGTTTTCCATACCATGCTCTTGGAGATTGCTTTAATCCATAAATTGATTTTTTCAACCTACACACAAGGTTAGAAATATTCCTTTTTTTGTGGCCGGGAGGTAGAGACATATACACTTCTTATTCAAGTGTTCCTTGAAGAAAAGCGTTTTTTTACATCCATTTGGTGAAGTGTCCAATTATTGTTTACCGCTATGGATAAAAGTATCCTAACGGTATTCATTTTTGCCACCGGTGCGAAAGTTTCATGGTAATCTATACCATAAGTTTGAGTATACCCTTTGGCCACCAATCTAGCTTTATACCGTTCTATGGTACCATCGCTATGATATTTAATTTTGTACACCCATTTACAACCTACCGGTTTTTTCTTTTTTGGTAATTCACAAAGTACCCAAGTTTGATTTTTTTTAAGGCATGAAGTTTTTCTTCCATTGCCTTACACCATTTTGGATCCTTCTTTGCTACCTCATAATTGGTCGGTTCCTCAATTTTGGATAAAGAATTTAAGAAGGCATAATGTTCATGAGACACATTATCATAAAAAATATAATTTTGAATTGGATATTGTACCGAATAAGTGACAAAATCCCTTAATCTTGTGGAAGGTTGACATTGTCGACTTGATCTTCTTAACGACATATCTTGCTCTTGAGTTTCGTCATTCTCCGCAATACGATCTTCTTGTTCGATTTCTTCAATTTCTTCATGTTGATTTTCTTCATTTTGTAGACTTTCTTCACTTTCTATTTGTGCTTCTTGGCCTACAATATTTCTCAATTCTATTTGAAACTCACTCGTTTCGATGTTAGTGACACAAGGATATATAAAATCACTTGGAAGAATTTTTTCAACATTATTGTCATAAAATGATTCATTTTCAAAAAAACTAACATCTTTAGAAATGTAAAGTTTTTTATTTTTTGGGTCATAACATTTGTACCCCTTTTTTTCAGAAGAATACCCTACAAAAATAGTTTTAATTGAAGTAAAATCGAGTTTGTCAATTCTTTGATTGTGCACAAAACATTTACAACCAAAAACTCTTAAATGACTAATATCTAATTTTCTACCATAGAGAATTTCTAAAGGGCTTTTAAAATCCAAAATGGCACTTGGCAACCTATTTATCAAATAAGTTGCGGTTAAAACGGCATCCGACCAAAAAATTTTGGGAACATTATTTTGAAATAAAAGTGATCTAGTAACTTCTAAAAAATGACGATTTTTCCTTTCGGAAACACCGTTTTGTTGAGGGGTATAAACACAAGTAGTTTGATGTAAAATACCTTTTTGTTTAAGAAAATTAAAAAAACTTTGATTAACATATTCGGTACCATTATCCGTTCTCAAAACTTTTATTTTTTTCTCAAATTGATTTTCAACAAAATTCAAGAAAGTTTGAAAATGTGAAAAAACTTCATTTTTACTTTTCATCAAATACAACCAAGTAAGTTTTGAAAAATCATCAATAAAAATAACAAAATATCTATAATCATTGTAAGAATTTACAGGGGCCGGACCCCAAACATCGGAATGAATAAGTTCAAAAAAATCATTACTTTTAGAGGTAGAAATAGGAAAAGGGGGTCTAGTATGTTTTGCAAGTTTACAAGTTTCGCAATTGCTACAATCTAAATTAGAGAAGTCAAAAATTTTATTTAAAATTCTATCGGAAGGATGTCCAACACGCTTGTGCCAAAGTTTACTTAAATTTTCATATTTACTAGTTTTGAAAACAAATTTATTACTATTTAAAAAATAAAGACCGTTTTCAAGAAAACCTTCACCAATTTTTTCTTTGGTGACTAAATCATGGAAAATAACACCTTTTTCTTTGAAAATTATTTCGCAATTCAAATCTCTAGAGAGTTTACTAATAGACAACAAATTTATCGAACAATTTTCAACATAAAATACATCTTGTAAAAAATTCTTTTGTAAAATGCTAATCATACCCCACCCTTTAATTTTAATTTTTTCATTATTTGCTACGGTAAAATATTGATCACCACTAATTGGACGGTAATTTTTCAATAAATTTTGGTTTCCCGTCATATGGTCCGTTGCACCGGAATGAAGAACCCATTTGTTACTACTTTTTGGTGCGCTATTGGTAGAGAGACCCATTGCCAAACATTTATTTTTAATTGGTTTTTCTAAATCGGGGATAAAAGTATTTAGTTCATTCACCAATTTTGGACTAGGCGTAGATCTCACCAAGTTTAAATCATCAATTTTACAATTAGGTTTATTGGCATTAATAGCAACCTCATGACTTGGGCGTACATCGGGTTCAAATCTTTTTGTTTTGGCACCATTTTCTTTTAATGAATTTGAAAAATGAATTTTGGGATTATGGGCTGTACCGAGCCCATTAAGAGAAGATAAAATATTTGGACCTTCACAATCTGACGAGGAGATTAATTTTGTTAAAAACGCTTCGATCTGTTCTAGCCTGTCTTCCTTCGAGCCAGCTTCTGATTCAGTCGAGTCGCTAAACATCTTCTTCTCCCCCTTTTGCCAAACCTCGTTCCTTCCTCTAGTGTCGCCGTCTCCCTTGATTTCGATTGCGCCTCCTCCTTTCTTCCTACCTGGTCTAAGACGGGGATGAAGGAGCGAGCATCTCTCCGCTACGTGATTTTTTTTGCACGAGTCGGAGCTGTTGGCCGCTTCCTTCCTTTCCCTCTTTCCATGGCAGGTGATAGGGTTTGGTTGGCCATTGGCATTTCGGCATCGACTAGCAACACCTGATTGGTTTCTGCTCGGGAGACTGACGCAATCAGCAGAGAGAGTATTATTCTGAGGTTGGTCACAGTTCAAATCAAGGTAACACTTTACGCCTTGTTGTTCTTGTTTCGCCAGTTTTGTTGCTGAGCCTTTTTCTTGCTCTGTTTGGATTGAATTTTCTTTGGATTTGATGGCATATTTTTTATTGCCACTGTTGGGAAGGGCAACAATTTGTGCCCATGAAAAATTGCTTGTTTTCCTAATAGCAGTGAGGTTGGATGAAGGGGCCTCAATCGAGTGCTTCTCTCCTTGATCTTGTGCTGCTTGATTTGTTGTTTCAGACATGTTGAATTATTGGTAACAACAGAATTGAATTTAGCGGAAGTTTCAACATTTATCGCTCTGATACCATGTCGAGTTTTGAGACAGAACGTAATTTATTTGGAACAGTAAAAAATTGTATTATTATTGATCGGATTAATTTTTACAGAGGTGTTACATCTCTTTTATAGACAAGGCATAACGGTAAAAAATCTAACCGTTACCTAACGGTCAAAAAATAAAGCAGCTCATTAAATAAATAAAAAAGATGGAGGGTTTATTTGTAAATTAGCTAATGATGATACATAATCTGAGGCTATTAGATCCTTAATCACTTTTGTTTTCAACAGTGAGTGATGATTAGATAGATTGTTGAGGCGTTAATAGACCGTGTATAGTAAACTTCGTGTTTATAATACAAACTAATTAAAAGGATATGGTATTCTCGACCAATTATTTTTTGTAATAGGTTTGTGCAGTTGAGGACTTGAGGTGTTTGCGGGAAAGCCTAAAAGAGATGTCATGCTCGACCTTGAGATCAATATGCCAGTGATATTATTTTACCAAACAAAAGGGCTTTCCTTTTTTTTCACCAAAATATTAATCATTGTCAAAGTGAAAACATGTGATTTATTTTACATGACCTGCAAAATAAGAACTGTACGTCCAACTCAAGATTTATATCTAATATGATGTCTTCATTGAACAATTAAAATGTACAGCGTGTATTAAAGAATTTGTAAATTGTCAAGGGAGATGCCTATATAATTATATGCCTATTTGAGGCTTACATTATTTCAAAAGAAAAAGAAAGAAGGAATTCAATTGCCTAGAAGGAAAATAATGACCTGAATTGAGCGGGCTGGTACACAAATGACCTCAAATTTTTGTTTCAATCTCTTCCATCAATGCCACACAACTGGTACCATGTCAGTTTTATACCCAATAACAGAATTTTTATCAGAAAATCCCCTAATTAATTCCTTTACCAAATTCAGTAAAATTGAACTAAAATCTAATCTAATGTCGTAGCTTGTGACGATATATGTTTGTGTATATGTCATATATGTCAAGTATAGAATGTTTATGATTAGATTTGATTAGATTTATAGAATTGTTTAGGATAGTTTTCTAGATTCTGTTTTTGATTTGTTTCCTTTTAATTGTATCTCTCAATCTGTATATGTTCAAGGGAGAAGAAATAAAATACAGGCAGAATTTTTATCCTAAAATTGTCATGGTACCAGAGCCATAGGTTGAGAAGAAACCCTAAAAACACCATGGCCAAAGATGATAACAAAACTGATGATACTGCAACGAAGAAAGTTATTGATAGCACTTCTCCGTTCTATCTCAGTTCATCGGAGAATCCAGGGACCATGATTAGCTCTTGTGTTTTGAAAGGCGACAACTACGACCTGTGGGAGAAAGCGATGAAGAATGCCCTTCGAGCCAAAAATAAACTTGGCTTCGTCAATGGTTCTATCATCAAACCCGCTGCTGGACCAGAGGCGAATTTGTGGGAAAGTTGCAACTCTATGTTGGTCTCTTGGTTGTTTAACTCTATTGATTCCACGCTTCAACCAAGCATTGCATACATGGAGACAGCCAAAGAACTTTGGGATGATTTGCGAGAACGTTTTTCCATTGGTAACGGACCTCGCATTCATCAGTTAAAAGCCGATATAGCTGCGGCAAAACAGCAAGGTCAAAGCGTTGTATCTTACTATACACGCCTCAAAGGTATGTGGGATGAACTCAGTAGCTACTCTCGTGTGCCAGTTTGTAAGTGCAAGGGATGTACTTGCAATGCGGCTGCTGAGTTTGTTAAGGAAAGAGAAGAAGAAAAGATTCACCAATTTCTCATGGGGCTCGACGACTCGGTGTTTGGAACAGTGCGGTCAAGCATACTCGGCATGGAACCGCTTCCAACACTCAACAAGGTTTACTCAATGGTAATTCAAGAAGAGCGTCATAGATCTGTAGCCCGTGGACGAGAAGAAAGAGGTGAAGCGGTTGGCTTCGCTGTGCAAGCGGTTGGTTTCCTTGATTCACAAGGCGGGCCTAAACCAGCCAAGGTCGGGTTGGTGGATCGCCCGAGTTGTACCCATTGTGGAAAAATGGGACATGAAGTGTCTCGATGCTATGAATTGATTGGATATCCTGAAGGTTGGGGCCGTGGAGGTCGTACAGGCCGTGGTGGACGCGGTGGTGGTAGAGGTGCAAGGGGTCGTGGACACGTGCATGCTAATGCGGTTCAGGGCAGCTTCAATGCGGGTGCATCCTACAGTGCGGGTGCATCCTGCGGTGCGAGTGCGGGTGCATCCCATGGAGCAGAGAAGAAGCATGAGCCACAAGTTTCCATACCTGGACTTTCTGATGTGCAGATGCAGCAAATTATGGCCATTTTAACCAATTCCAATGCAAGTGCATCCTACAGTGCAGGTGCATCAACTGAAAAGTTGCATGGTAAGTCACTTAACCTAAATTGGATATTGGACAGTGGCGCATCCCATCACATGACTGGAAACTATGAATGCTTACAAAGTGTTCATGATATTGCACCTTCATCGGTTGGACTTCCAAACGGCACTCAAACCATGGCTAAGCATGAAGGACAAGTAGTTCTACAAGGAACACTCACTCTAAGAAAAGTTCTATATGTGCCAACTTTGAATTGCAATCTTATCTCACTTAGTAAACTTATTTCAGATAATGATTGTTTTGTTGTATTCACTAATGAGCTATGTGTCATTCAGGACCGCAATATGAGGATGCCGATTGGTGTGGGTGAGCTAAGAGATGGGGTCTACTACTATCATCCTTTGGCACCGACTCAAGTTTTCCATACAAGCAAGGAGACAACCTATGAACTGTGGCATCGGCGAATGGGTCATCCTTCAAGTCAGATAACTTGTCTTTTTCCAGGTGTTAAGGGTGGTAGTGATATGAAAACTGGTGTGTGTGACATTTGTATGTGTTCTAAACAAAGTAGAATTGCTTTTCCTGTTAGTTTGAATAAGACAAGTGAGCCTTTTGAATTAATACATTGTGATATTTGGGGTGCATATCGTGTTGCCTCTCATTGTGGTGCTCATTATTTTCTTACTATCGTTGATGACTTTACTCGAGCTGTGTGGGTGTATTTGATGGCTGAAAAGAGTGAGGTTGCTGGCTTGATCCAGTCTTTTTGCAAAATGGTTCAAACACAATTTTGTAAAACTGTAAAATGTGTTAGGAGTGATAATGGGACCGAGTTCAAATCTGGACTCATGTTGAAGTTTTATGCTGCAAATGGAATTTTACATCAAACCTCATGTGTAAGAACTCCACAACAAAATGGAAGAGTGGAAAGAAAACATAGACACATTCTTAATGTAGCAAGAGCATTGAGGTTTCAATCAAACCTTCCACTTGAATTTTGGGGTGAATGCATCCTCACAGCTGCATTCCTCATTAATAGAACACCCACTCCTTTGCTACAAAATAAAACTCCTTATGAAATGTTGTTTGGAAAACAACCATCTTATGCTGCAGTTCGCATATTTGGTTGCTTGTGTTATACTCACAAGTCTGGGATATCTGATAAATTTGATAGTAGAAGTAGAAAATGTGTGTTTATTGGATATCCTTTTGGAAAGAAAGGCTGGCGTGTCTATGATTTAGAGACAAAGAAATTTGTTGTTACACGTGATGTAGTGTTTTGTGAAAATGAGTTTCCCTTTAAGCAAGTGAGGGGGAGTACACCAGGACATGGTTCACCTGCAGTATTAAGTGAACTGGATTATGCAGTAGATCAGAATACAGGTGCATTGGGTACGAATGCACCCGATGAGAGTGCAGGTGCATCGGAAGATAGTGCATCCGAACTGAGTGCGGGTGCATCGGGTCAGAATGCGGCCGAACTGAGTGCGGGTGCATCGGGTCAGAATGCGCCCGAACTGAGTGCAGGTGCATCGGGTCAGGAGGCACCCGGACATAGTGCACCTGCATCGAACTTGACTGGTCGTGTTCCACGATCTCGCAAGCCTCCTGCTCATCTTCAAGACTACATGTGTTATACAGCATTTTGTGACCCATCTAAAGCTCACCCCACAACAGTCGACTCCTCAGGTAGCCTCTATCCAATAGCTCATTATTTGAATTATAACAAATTCTCTGTGGCACATAGAATTTTTCTAAATGCAGTTACAGCAGGAAGAGAACCACAACACTTTGGGGAAGCCGTAAAAGATGTTAATTGGAGAAATGCGATGCAAGCAGAAATAGATGCATTGGAGCGTAATAGGACATGGACTGTAGAAGATTTACCTCCAACAAAGACTGCAATTGGATGCAAATGGGTGTACCGTATCAAGTATAACTCAGATGGGAGCATTGAGCGATACAAGGCACGGCTGGTGGTTCTTGGTAACCGTCAAATAGAGGGAATTGATTATACTGAAACTTTTGCTCCTGTTGCAAAGATGGTTAGTGTGAGAACCTTCTTGGCTGTGGCTATTGCAAAAGGATGGGAGTTGCATCAAATGGATGTACATAATGCATTCTTGCATGGAGATTTGAATGAAGAGGTCTATATGCGTCTACCGCCAGGGTTCAATTCTTCTCAACCCGGCAAGGTGTGCCGATTAAGGAAATCTCTTTATGGATTGCGTCAAGCTCCGCGAATGTGGTTCTCTAAGCTAAGTGCAGCCTTGCTATTCTATGGTTTTGTTCAATCAAAAGCTGATTATTCATTGTTTTCCTACACCAAAGGTGATGTATTTCTTGCCATTCTCGTGTATGTTGATGATTTGGTTATTGCTGGGAACAACTCAGAAGCTCTCAAAGGATTTAAACAGTACTTGAGCAGTACTTTTCACATGAAAGACCTAGGAGCTCTTAAGTATTTTCTTGGCATAGAGATAACGCGTGGGCCAGAGGGTTTATTCTTATGCCAGCGCAAATATACACTTGATATTTTGGCTGAAAGTGGGCTTCTTGGTGCTAAACCTGCAGCTTTTCCTATTGAACAAAATCATCAATTGTTGAATGCAATTGGCCCACCTATGGATGATCCTGAGCGGTACAGGAGAATTGTGGGGCGTCTAATCTACTTGACGATCACAAGACCTGAACTGTGTTATTCGGTGCATGTGTTGGCACAGTTTATGCAGGCTCCCCTCCAAGCACATTATGATGCCGCTATTAGAGTCTTGCGGTATTTGAAAGGAAATCCAGGACAAGGTGTTGTGCTTCGTGCTGATAGTGACCTTCGCTTGTATGCCTATTGTGACTCGGATTGGGCGAGCTGTCCATTGACTAGACGCTCATTAACCGGGTATTTTGTAATGTTGGGGCAATCACCTATCTCTTGGAAAACCAAAAAGCAACACACCGTCTCTAGATCCTCGGCTGAAGCAGAATATCGCTCAATGGCGACCACCGCTTGTGAGTTGACATGGCTCAAGTCTCTTCTTCAATTTCTTGGTGTGTCACATACACAACCCATGAAGTTATTTTGTGATAGTCAAGCTGCTATTCACATTGCATCTAATCCAGTTTTTCATGAGCGTACCAAACACATTGAGGTGGATTGTCATTACGTAAGAGATAGCATTCGTGCTGGACACATCACTACTTCACATGTCCGAACTACAGAGCAATTGGCGGACATCTTCACAAAAGCACTTGGCAAGAGACAATTTCAATATTTGCTCAGCAAGTTGGGCATTCGAGATCTTCATGCTCCAACTTGAGGGGGAGTGTGACGATATATGTTTGTGTATATGTCATATATGTCAAGTATAGAATGTTTATGATTAGATTTGATTAGATTTATAGAATTGTTTAGGATAGTTTTCTAGATTCTGTTTTTGATTTGTTTCCTTTTAATTGTATCTCTCAATCTGTATATGTTCAAGGGAGAAGAAATAAAATACAGGCAGAATTTTTATCCTAAAATTGTCATAGCTAAACATCATCCACAGAAATAGGAAATTTTTAAGAAAGCAAATAGAGAAGGCGGTCAGACTTACATCTTTGATCCAGTGCTGAGAAAGCTAAACCTAAATGGGTGAAGAGGCGCGAGGGATTTGAACACGGGAGTTTGATGGAGAGAGGAACCATTTTGGTAGGTTTAGTTCAAAGGCGCGTATAGAAATTAGAAAGGCGGAGCTGGCGAAGGAGATATGAGAGGAATTAAGAGAGGGAATAAAAGGCCGCTGGAGGAAGGAAGGCAATCCGAAGGCGGAGCTATTTTGAATTTTATTTTTCGGCGAGTCTGTCGTTCTATTCGCCACATTCTTTTCATTTTTGTTCGTCTCGCTTTTTTTTTTTAAAAAAAATTTTGTTTATCTTTTCTTGATTTCTTTGTTTATTAAGTGCCATTAATTATGCAGGAAAGTCATGTTTGATGTTTGCTTATATGCAACTCCTGAATTTTAGGGTCTACCCGAAGAGATTATAACTATTATTACTAGCAGCAGCGCCCACCCAATGTGTGTGCGGACTTTAATATGTGATATGTGAAAATGAAAATATTATTTGGCATCAATAACTTGTCCATTTTCAATATGAAAGTTCTACGTTGTTTTGATCATCTTTGAAATTAGTTTGTTATTTTGGTTTAAAAAAAACGAATAGACTGACCGAAATTGGTTTGTTATTTTGGTATCTAAAAAAGAAAATGAACAGACCAGCTTATTTTGGTTACAATAATAAATAGACCTGTTGAAATTAATTTTTTAATAAAAAAATGAACAGACCAGATAAAGTTGCATTGTTTTTTGGTTGAAAAAAATAAATATATTGGCTGAAATTAATTTTTATTTTAATTAAAAAAAAAAGAACAGACCAGCTAAAGTTAATTTGTGATTTTTTAAAAAAAAAAAGAAACGAATAGACCGGCTAAAAACAGTTTGTTGTTTTAGCTTCATCCCTGTAACAGCTTTCTTTGATTATTTGTTGTTTTACTGGTATGTAACTCTGAGATAGCAGACCTCCTGTAACAAATTCAATTTATATTCGAAAAGAAAATAGTTTGTTTTTTTATTAGAAAAAAGAAAATGAAAAAATTTCATTTCTTTGTTGCACCAATGTATCATATTTATGATCTCCCTTATCAGTTTTAAGTCATTGCCATAACAACTAACTGTTAGCTACAAGCTAAAATAAAAGGTAATAAAATGGACAAGAAAAATGAGCAAACCTTGCACTATATAAAAAATAATATTAATCTAACAACCCGTTTATATGTATTTTTAATCTAAAATCATATAATTGTGTTTTATTCAACTTATTTATTAATCTATAATTGTTTTATTATTGCACCATAGTTAATTTTATTTAAAATCAGGGTTTATAATTTTACAATTTTTTTATTAGGTTGTGAAATGCATTAAAAATATATATGTTTTAAGGTTCTGAAATTATTTTGTTGCAGATGATTTTATTTAATTGCGATACTTTGACTTCAGACATAGCGTTTAAAGATAATAATAGCACATTTTTTTATATTTTCTATTATTCTTATTCAAGTTAATGAAGCTTGTTATTTCTTTTGCTAGTCGCGGCAGCAACAACTTCCGTTTATTTTGTATCAAATATATATATTGACATTTATCCAACAATCTTTACTTTCAAATATTATGACCTTTTCTGTCCTCTTTGGATTGATGTATTTTTAATTAATACAAACAGGAAATTAAATTCTGAATTGACCAATGACCTTTTTCAACTCGCAAGCTCCATCTGACCCTTTATTTTTCAACTTTGTTATATTCAAATTTCCACTGCACTCGTTTCCATTCTCTCTCTCCTCTTAAATGGTAATGATAATCGATTTCTCCATATCTTACCTTCCTCGGGCCGAATTTAATTTGAGTAAGCTGGAACATATATATCATTATTGATTTCATCCCTAATGGGCTTCATATTTTTCATTTCCAATTAATGACTTTTCTCTCTTAATTAGATTCCATGTTGAGTTGTTGACCGAATAAATTATGCCACATGAGTTGCAGCCAAATCATTTTTGTTACTCCTGCGTCTCTTCCATTTTTGTTATACAAAGAGTTGCCTTTCTGTTTTAGTTATTAATGTAGTGTCTCTCTCTCTAACTATGCATTATAAGTGATATCAGCTCTGAAAATAAAGAATGAACGTATATATCTATTTTTTAATAAAAAACAACATAGTGTTGCTAGCTTTCATTAACAAAATCTGAATACTAAAGTCAAAACTTTATCGCTAAAAAATGACAGTTACTGGCTTAAAATAGAAATGCTGCTGGATTTTTCTGAAAAATTCACCAAAAGGTTAGCCAGATAATGAAAACTCTGTTGCATTTTCCTGAAATCTTCACCAAGAGCTGCCCTAAATTCTCCTCGGACAACCGTCATGCGTTCTAGGTTGGCAAGCATGGTGTAGGCTGGTACAAACAGCTGTACCCAAAAAGCAAGCCCCTTCTTCTGCCCTTGGAAACTGTGATTTATGAGACACTGCATTTGGAATTTTGTGATTGAATTAAGGAATTTTGTTTGCTTTATATACTTTTGGATATTTATTTTTTTATTGCTTGAATGGAGACTGATATGCCTTAACATCTTAGAAGTACAAAGTCTAGAAATATTCATTTATTGATGTGAAAAATCTAATTTAGCTACACTAAACTAGTTATCTCAGTATTGATCTACAAGTTTGTTGCTTTAATGTGTAAATTTTACAAAAAAAAAAAACATCAATTTAGAAACTTATCTCTTTCAGCTCTCTTTTGACATTCTCCGGACCACACATGTCTTACAAACTAACATTTGGTAGTTCAAAAACCTACACAACATAACCCAGAATTTAGATAATTCTAAATTTCTAATCATCAACCCTGTACAACTCAACACCATCAACAAAAACTAGCTGCATTTTGGAGCATTATAGTATTTTATTGACCAATGTTACATGACTGGTTTTTATAAAAGTTTATTTATTCAAAAACATTTTTTTAAAAAGTTCGAAACACCGTGAACAAACTTATCGAAGCCATTTGGAAGGTAGTGTTGGATCCCCTGATGAGAGAGCAATTTCGCAATTTAATCAAAACATACAGAAAATTTGAACTGTTTACCTCATCATATATATTTATCTCATGGCTGTACACCTTAAGCACAGGGACATATAAATTAATTTTCGTCTCCAAGCCTGTCAAAATTGGCCAAAAAAGCTAAATCAAGGATTAATATAAAAAAAAAGAAAATTAAATAGGAGCTCAATATGTACTGGTGCCACTACTCCAACACCAACAAAACGCAAGTGACAAGAAAAGAAATGCAATAAATTCGAGACAAATATAATGTTACTGACAACATCAACTATGTCCAGTGATATTGATTCATACCAATGTGGTCTCAAACTCTCAATACATGCTAAATGGATTCTGGTACGGCAATAATTTGCAACCTACATATTAAAAAAAAAAAGAATTAGACAACCTTTTGGCTTCTTACTTTGATTTCATGTTTAGGCGACGCGAGCAGTGCTCATAGCGTAAATCATGTTTCGGGCAGCACTGAGAGGAGCAAGGTCGTAATGAGAAGGTGGTATGGCGCGTTGGATCGAGGCAGCTTGAAAGGAATTTGAAATGCTAGACGTGCGGTGCGGCAGCCAAGCGATCTAGGTTTTCATGGAAAAAGAAATAAAAAATTGTGATAGAGACGATCTGGGTGAAAGATTATCAATGGAAATGCGATAGAAATTATGGAAAGATTTGCTATGAAATGTTTCATATCCAACCTAAATCGTGCCGCTAAATTTGGGGAAAAAAATAAAGGAAAGAAAAGAGCTCGATATATTTAATGAAACACAACAAAAAATAAAGTGCCAGAGGCGAGAATCGAACACCGACTTCGCTTAGCGATTCCAGCGTCCTGACTTATTTGTGTGTAGAGTCGACTCCTTTATAGAAATAGCGATCTAAACCGTACATCATATTGATCAATGGTTTATAATGATGCTAACAAAATTGTTTGGACCCCTTTGTGTGAAAAATGCTGACCTTGCTAAAGGTGCTTTATAAGTAGTAGAGATTAGTCTTCTCAAATCCAATATAAACTGCTTTATTTTAAAAGATAGGAGCGTCTATAGAATGACCTTTGTATTAACCTTTGTTGTAGCGTCTATTATTAATCAGAGAATTATACATAAGCATCTCGAACGTGGCACTACAACAAAGGTTAATACAAAGGTCATTTCATGAAACATGAAGATATTCATTTCATGCGTTGCAATTGTACGATTATTACAGGACAGTTCGTAAAGTTGTGAATGGAGATAGTTGGGTTACGAGAAATAAACAAAACAAAAGAAGAATTAATATGCAAAATCTAGAAATAGCCAGCAAAAATCAGCTGCGGTTTACGTTCTTCAAAAATGGGAAGAAAATATTCCACGGTTAAAATCAGCTGCGATTTACTTTCTTCAAAAATAGTTAAAAATTTTGGTTGCGTTTTAAAAACGAAATGGTTAACGCAACACGTAGTCAGTTTCATCCATGTGTATTTTCATAATTTCGATGGTTTTATTTTGAACAAAACGATTAACGCAACAATTTATTTTCGTGATCGTTTTAAACGTTATGCACCCCTAATTGTATGAGGCCTTCGCAGCCTTGTGTTGTTTACTCGCAAGATGGGCTTTGACAACACTGTTGAGTTTGAATTGGACCTT
Source organism: Rhynchospora pubera (assembly GCA_028095005.1). Classification (NCBI taxonomy): domain Eukaryota; kingdom Viridiplantae; phylum Streptophyta; class Magnoliopsida; order Poales; family Cyperaceae; genus Rhynchospora; species Rhynchospora pubera. Next base: position 77,008,234 of record CM051462.1, read on the forward strand.
CGGCCCACGAACATATTAACAAGATTTTAGATTTATGTTAATCTTCGTCCGATAATTATGAAGGCTTTTTTTAAAAGAAAAAAATTTAATTCTTTTCATCACAGTCATGTGTTCAATTATATGTTTAAGCCTAAGTCAAAAGTCACATATAAGTTTGAGATTTGAGGTCTTCGTCCAGTTCTTCAGTGGATGTCTCTCCCTAAATCATTTTATTACCCGAAATTTTAAAAAATAATATTAAAATAATATAATCCAATAAAATTAATATCAATTTAATCAGTTTAATAAAAATAGTATCGTAAGATCGGAATCATGGATTCCGAACGTTAGATCGGATTCCTGGATTCCGATCTAACGTTAGATCGGATTCTCGGATTCCGATCTAACGTTTGATCGGAATCTGGGATTCCGATCTAACCTTTATATATATAATGGGTTTCCGATCTGATTTCGCTGCCGCTCTCGCTCTCTCGGACGCTCCTCTGAGAACACAGTAAGTTTTTTTTTTATTTAATTATTTATTAATTTAGTTTATTAGTTTATAATTTAGTTAATTAAAAAAAAATAGGAAAGTATTGGAAAAATATTCAAAAAATCTGAAAAAATCATAAAAAAATCAGAAAAAATTTGTATGTAATTTATTAATTATATTGGATATATTTTTTGTCTTTTTATTTGTTTATTCAGTACTTAATTAATTAGAAAAATAGATAATAAATTGTAAAATTATTTTAAAATACCGAAAAATAAGAAAAATTCATATGAAAATTTATATGTAATTAATTTAATTTGTTTATTTTTTTTTCTTTTAATAATTAAGATTTTGATAATTAAATATGGGAAAAATTAGAAAAATGATAATAATTGATGGTATTAATTTAAAATGTAGGTAAAAAATTGTTTAGAAGAGAGTCAATTCCTTTCTACTTCAGGTTAGCTTTTTTATATGTTTATTTTATTATTGTTTGAATAAAATTGTTTGTGAATTGCTTGTAGATTGATTGATGGATTGTAAAATTGTGAAATGCAATGATTGTAAAATTGTGAAATGCAATAATTGAATTATTGATTCATTGATACTTGTGAAATGGTTTGTGAAATGCAATGATTGTAAAATTGGAATGATTTATTCAAATTGGGTTGGGTTGGGTTCAAATTGGAATGAAATTGGGTTGGGTTGGGTTGGGTTCAAATTGGGTTGAAATTGGTTTGTAATTGGGGTATGATTTTTTGGAAAACTCTCCCGGTACAGGGGAGATGCTGCCGAAATTTTTATAGATTTTATACTTTATTAAATTTTAATTGCAGTAACAGTCGAAATGCCACCGCGAAGAAGAATACCAGAGGATCCACGTCGATCCACGAGGCGTCGAGGAGATCCTGGCGCATCTACATCAGGAGGAGATCCTGGCGCATCTTCATCTGCCCCCCCTGCATCAGGAGGAGATCCTGGCGCATCTTCATCTGCCCCCCCTGCTGCCCCCCCCGTTCCTCCTCCTGCTGATCAGCTTCTGCATCTCAGTCAGTCTGAGCTTCGAGGCGTACGAGTAAGTTTTTTTTTTATTTATATAGTTAATTCTTTTTTATATATATATATTTTAATAATATATATAGGAAATAATTTATTTTTTAAATTATTTAGGGTATAGGGTTTAGGGTTTAAGGAAATAATAAAATTTTTTAATTTATGTAGTTAATTTTTGTATATAGTGAATAGTATATATAGTTAATAATATGTTTTTTAACTTATTTAGGCGTGGACGCCCGAAATGCATAAGGCAAAAATGATACGAACCGAGGAGGTGGACCAGCGTCTTGTGACATTGGGCCTTATTCATTTCGTTGAGTTAGGTCACATGTCATTGGATCGTTTTTGGCTTCATTTTGCAGGATGTCGCCTTCATTTTTGGCTTGCCTACGACTGGACGACCGGTGACCGGTCGTACTGATTACGACGATGTGCAGAAGCTAGCCGACTTTGCATTGCCACGGGACACTCCTATGGAGGATGTTCTAGATTGCTTTAGAGAGAGGGCGACTGATCGACGTGCTGGGAGGTAACAAACGTTTTAAAATTTAATTTAAATTTTGAGATATGCTGCAATATATATATATATATGTGTATATATATATGTGTGTGTGTAATGTTTATGTAATGCAGGAAACTTCACGCAGTACAGTTTGGGAAACTGCGTGATATGTGGGCACAGGGACCTGGGTCAGAGGACGCAGATAGGATCGATAGATACACACGGGCCCTGGTGTTGGAGTTGATGGGTTGCGAGATGTTTCCAGATACCACAGGAGATTCTGTTCCTTGTTTTTATCTGGAGTTACTTCGGGTTAGTAATTTTAAATATTAAGAACATCTCTTACATTAGTACTAACTTGGATAATTTAGTTTGCAACTAACGAAAAATATTTTTTCTTATTTGCAGGATGTTCATGCATCGGATTCAGTTAGATATAACTGGGGTGCGGCCACACTTGCTATGTTATACCGCGGCCTGGACTTGGCAGTCCTGGCAAATTGGCGGACGAATTTTCGTAAACTTAAATTTCAAAATTTTTAGGCGTACCATTTGTTCAAAACAAAAATGACAAAGGACCAAGATAGTCACACAATCAAATCGATACTTTTTCTTTTTTTTTTAATGTTTTCAATTTAAGTAAATTAATAATTATATTTTAATTAAAATTGTAAAATTAAATTAATAATTTATATTATTTTGTAAATTAAATTAAAGTAGTTAAAAAATAATAGCTCAATCAAATTATATTAACTAAATGAAATTAAATTACATTAAGTCAAATTATTAAATAATGTTTAATGTCATTAAATTATATTAACTAAATGAAATTAAATTAAATTAAATTAATTTTTAATGTCATTAAATTCATGCAACTGATAAAGTCTGGAAAAGAACTGCAAAAGGACAGGCGTGCTCTGATAAAAGCTCAAAAGTATACTGATGCCTACCTAAGCACTGCAAAAGGACAGGCGTGCTCTGATAAAAGCTCAAAAGTATACTGATGCCTACCTAAGCAAAGCAAAAAGGACAAACGTATTCTGATAAAGTCTGAAAAGTATACTGATGCCTACCTAAGCTATGCAAAATGACAAACGTATTCTGATAAAGTCTGAAAAGATATGACATTATATTTATTAATTTTAAATAATTGCAACTCTAAAACTGATCTATAAAATTATTCTTCCTCAGCAAAAATATGTCACACCCACTCAATCCTTCTTCCTTCAACATTCACTACCATGGAGAAAGGAAATACCTCCGACAGTGAAGTGCGGGAATGGCCATCTACTCGACATGAGTACTTGCCAAATTACAAACATTCCCCTGCCAATCCAAATGAGATCGAAAAAGGAGATTATCATGCGATATGTAATAAATGTTACCGCAAATTCGACTACAATATCCATTCGCAATATGGTGGCGAGTGGCCATTATACACCCATTATCAGTGGCACATTCATGGTGGCCCAGAAAGAGACCGCAGGGAGAGATTGCGACATTACCTTACTAAACCTGAGTCGAGCAACTCTGAACTCTATAAAAAATACTACACAGAACCTGAACCGATGCCGGAACTCAAACCGTGGAAACCAGATCCTACACCCATGATTGTTTACGAAAGCATATACGATTTTCGTGGAGACCACACAGTGAGTTGTACAAAGTGTGGTCAGGTTTTCTATTTCAAAGATACCATTTTGCGTGACCACTACGATGAACACAAGAAACAAGAAGAGAGGGATGAAATTGTAAAGAGATTCAGAGTGAAAGAACAATGGTTCGAAAGGAGAAGAATGGAAGAAAAGGCCGCCGAAGAGAGCCGGAGGTTGCAACAAGAAAAAATTGGAAAAAAAATTAAGGAGAGCCTAATCAAGATCAAGAAGAGAGATGAACAACGCAAAATTGCAGTAGCTAGAATGGCTGAGATTGAGCAACAAGAAGCCGAGGCAGCTTTCTGGAACGAAGCCGCTCAATTCGCAGACAACCCGGCTGCGAATAATCAACAAGAAAATGATGAGGCTTTTTGGAACGAAGCAGCTCAACTCGCCGACAACCATGGTGCCAGTAATCAACAAGAAATGAATGTGGAAGAAGATCAACCCTGGTGGGAGGAAATTCTGCAACATGTAGATGATCAAGATCTCTAAGTTTATTTATTACTTTGTTTTTAAGTACCCTGGTGTGTTCATTTATTTTAGTGTGCTAAATTATATTATGATTTTCATGTATTTTTCCCTTTCTTTTATTTTAGTGTGCTAATCTATATTATGGTTACAAAATTCAATTCTTCTTCTAATGGTGAACATATACATAAAACAAAGTAAACATATAAACGATCTAAGTGAACACATACAAATAAATAAGTTCTATAAAAATAAATTATTACATAAATATTATGAATTACATGAAATAAATCTAATATATTATGTACTTAATTGAAATAAATGAAATAAATTATTATATAATAATTATTATATAAATGAAATAAATGAAATAAATTATTATATAATAATTATTACCATAAATAAATTATTACATAATTGAAATAAATTATTAAATGAAATAAATCTAATATATTATGTACTTATTATGTACAATATTTAACATAATTGAAAATTTTTAATATTAAAAATAAAACCATCCATATCAAATTAATATCAAAACTTTAAATATTAAAATATTATTCATATTAAAATATTATTCATAAAATAGAATTATATTATACTAACATTCTTCAAAATATATATTTAATTAATGTTTATAATATATTAATTTAATATTAAATTTTTATAATATATTAATTTAATATTAAAATTTTATATATTTAATTAATGTTTATAATAGAAGTAAAATAAAATATATTAATTTAATATCTTATCTTCAAAATATATTACTAAAATTTCATAATATATTAATTTAATATTAAAATTTCATATATTAAATTAATTTTTATAATAGAATTACAATAAAACCATGAAAAAGGGAAATTTGACCAGTTACAGCACTGTTCGGAATCCCAGATTCCGATCTAACGTTAGATCGGAATCCGAGAATCCGATCTAACGTTAGATCGGAATCCAGGAATCCGATCTAACGTTCGGAATCCAGGATTCCGATCTTACGATACTATTTATATTAAACTGATTAAATTGATATTAATTTTATTGGATTATATTATTATAATATTATTTTTTAAAATTTCGGTTTTATTACATCCAGTGGCACATGTTGCGTCGGGTCCAAATTAGTATTATATGACACCGTGCAATGTGCCGCGGGTGTTGACCGACTAGTATAGAGGGAAACTGATTAACGCCATTGCACGTCATCGCTGAGGCGCCCCCCTCATCCAGCGCTCGAGTGGTCTCTTCATCCAGCGCTCGAGTGGTCTCCTCATCGAGAGCGCTTGTTTTTATTCATTATGTTGCTATAAGTGTCCACTTTTTAGTTATAAATGTTCACTTTCTGTTATTAGAAATTCACTATTTGTGTTCAATCTGTTTATTTTATTTTTTTATTTCTTATTCAATTAATATTTTATGTCTGGTAATTTTTATATAAGTGTTCATTTTGTTAAAATAAATGTTCTTTTTTATTGTTACAAGTGTTCATTTTGTTGTTTATTGTATTTGTTTTTTCTGTTATTATAAGTGGAGAAATGCTATGGTGCACTGCGATGTATTAAGACTTTTGTACATCGCGACCATATTTGTCGATAGTTTTACAAATTGAAAATCTAACTAAACAAATCCAACCTATATATTCAAATATCATTACAAACCAAATTTTATATTTTTTGAAATTTTTTTACTATTTTTTGAAATTTTTTTAAAACCTGTCATTTTTGGAATTTCTTTATTATGAATTGGAATCTAAAAAAAAAGAAAGTTTTAGAAAATTCGAAAAAAATAGGAAAAAATTTTCAAAAAATATAAAATTTGGTTTGTAATGAGATTTCAATATGTAGATTTGATTAGTTTAATTAGATTTGTCAATTTATAAAATGGTTGACGGATAATGATCGCGATGTACAAAAATCTCAATACATCGCGGTGCACCATAGCATATCACATTATAAATGTTCACTTTTATTATTATAAGTGTTCATCTTATTTGTTATATATATTCGCTTTGTTATATTATGGGTTCAGTTTGTTCAGTTATTATCTCAAAGTGAAATACTTGTTTTCACTTTACAATTAGTGTCTAATAAAATCATCAGTTAACACGTTAAATGAACACATTGATTATTAAATTGGATATATTCGTTATTAAACTGGATATATATATAATGCACTGATACGTCCAAAATTCATACGAGACTCACACACGTGCCTTCTCTTCAGTGATAGCACACAATGATAAATCCAGCAATGGCACTTATCATTTTTGTTATACAAGTCTGGGTTGACATTATCAATGGTCTCGAAAACTTCCTCACCGATAGACCTGTGAAACGTGAAAACGGAACGCGGAAATGGGCTGTTCCGGTTCGGTTCCATTCCAAACGACTAAACAAAAATCTATTCCGTTTCGTCAAACAAAACAAATTTTTGTTCCGTTTAACGTTCCGTCCTCCATTTTCTATTGATTTCAATCCATTTCCGTCAATTTTCGTATTCCGTTTATGTTCCGTTCGTTTTCTTCATTTTCGTTTTCATTCCGTCTTCAGAAACGAAACTGATTTTCTGTTTCGTTTAACGTTCCATTCGGACGAAACAGAACAAAAACGTTCGAAATGGTGTTAGCAGGCCTACTCACCGATCATCATTTCCACTGAGTGCAGGGTCAAAGTCTTCATAGTCTTAGTCTTGGAAATCTGGCCAGGTAAAACTTTCAGTCTTGGAAATATTATTTATAGGAGTCGTTTGGATCGCTTAGGAATTTGAAAAATTAGGGGAATTTTCTATTTCTAGGCATAAATTTATTGAGAAGTGTGTAATTTTGTGAAGAATTTGAATTGTTTATAATAAATTTATGCTTAAAAATTGAAAATTTTCCAAATTCACAATGCATCCAAATAGGCCAATAAATAATATTTAAAGTCATTAAGATACGGGAATTGCTAAATGCAACAGCCTTTTTGCTTATTGCAACATTTTTTTTTACTAAAATATCCATCATTCAAGTGGTAGAACTTGTCAATAACTTGATTAACAGATCGATTGAGGAATAATTAAGTTAAAAATCATGTTGCAATAGAAAAAGGCTGTTGTCATAAGCAATTCCCATGAGATACGTTAGCTTTTGTTGGTACCGGCTAGTTCTGCATGCGTAATTGCGTATCGATCATCCGAGACTTCGAGGTCCAACTTGCGCAATAAAAGTGACGATGGGCAGGTGGCTACTGGGCTGGGCCGTTAATTACTTATTGTAATTATGGTAATTAGTTACTATATAGTATATAATACGTAGTGTGTTTGGATGAGCCGGGAATAAAGAATATGAATAAGAAATTTTGGTTTGCGTATTTATCTAAATTCTTTATACTTATATCATGGTTTTGTTAGTATAGGAATAAGAGCCCAAATTTTTTATTCTTGTGTTGTTTGGATTGCACAAGAATAAGAATAAGCACGCAAACCGAAATGTTTTATTCCTATTTTCTATTCCCGGCTCATCCAAACACACTTTAATATGATCAACTGATAATTTTTAGTACTTTTAAAAGGCATCATGTGGCCTTCCCTTCTGATAGACAGCAGAAAGATGCAGAGAATTACTCTTCCATTACTCTACTCCCTCTTCCTCACAAATCTCCTCAACTTACTTCTAATAACTTCTGCTGGCGATTCTCTCCTCTATACTATTATCAGTAACGTTACCACTTCTAATAGTACGTATAAATCCAATCTTGGAGATCTCGTCTCATTTCTTCATGAGAAAGCATCTGCAGAAGGTTACTCTGAGCAAACTTTCGGTGTTCCACCTGACCAAGTCTCTGGTGTTGTCCTCTGCCGTGGTGATGTCTATGATCCTGACTGTACTGGCTGCATTGATCGAGCCTATGGATACGTGACAAATAATGGATCCTCAAACTCAATACCAATAGAAGCAGTAATTTGGTACGACTTTTGCCTCTTCCAGTACTCCAATCAGCCCATCAGCCCCACTGATAATTCTCCACGTTTTTTCATGTGGAATACCCTAAACAGTACAAATCAGATATTTGATGGATGGGACCAATCTAATGAAGCTATGATATCTATCATCAATAGCACGTTGCTTGCAGTGCTAAAAGATGCTTCTCACCAGGCAGCGTTCAACTCGTCAAAGCGGTTCGGATCAGCAGAGACGATTGATAATTATACACCACAAATTTTTGGCTTGTCCCAGTGCATCCCAAGTTTTTCAAATGATATGTGTAATGTGTGTTTGCAAGATCTTATTAATGAGTTGCTTGCTTCATACCATGGGAGGCAAAGTGGACGGCTTGTAGGAGTTAAATGCAACTTGAGGTATGAGACGTTCCGCTTTTTTTATGGGATTATAGATGTAAGGGTCAATCCACTTACAGAAATTCTGCCGCCTCCACCATCTGTCCAACCAGTATCAGAAAGCAGCAAAGGTCAGAAATCTAGCACCATAACCCTCCAATTAATGCCTAATCAATATATAATCTTCTAATCTTGAATACGTGCTCAGTTCGTATGTTTTTCATACCAATAAAACACAATAAATAATAATTAGTTATGTGATTTTATCATGCAACAAGCCTAAAAAACATTATCTGCGTCAGAAATCATCTACTAAATGAATGGAACATAGACTACTAATTAATATGTCTTGATAACTTCAAATGTTTCTTTAGGACGAAGGAGCAGGCTGCTTGGGATCGTCATCAGTGTAACTGTGGTATTGCTTATTCTCGGCTGCATCATTGGCATCATCTTCAGAAAATTAAGATCTGCAGGTATAATTATTTAGATAATTAGTTATCACTGCCAACTTGGTTCAATAAAAACCCATTCCATCATTGTAATTTTTTGTAATAATTTAGAAAACGAGATATCTCAAGAAGAAAAAGCACTCGCCTTTAGTGACGCGACACTGGATCTCATGAACGGAGAAGGAAGCGCAGATGTTCCACTCTTCCATTTTAATCAGCTAGTTGATGCCACAAGCAACTTCTCTTTAGACAATAAACTCGGTCAAGGTGGATTTGGGCCTGTGTACAAGGTACTTTCACTATTTTTCATTTTTTTTTTTGTTGAGACTTAGTAAGAAAAGAATAAAAAAAAGGGAAAAAAAACAATTAGTGTGCATCTTTTAAAATTAACTTCAAATCATAATATATAAGGGGAATCAAATAGAATTAAAAAGATGTCAACTTGCTAAAATTAAGTGTACATAAGATATTGAAAACTGAAAAAAAAATAGATATAGCCTTTATCAATTATTGAAGAATACAAAGAATTGAGTTTTCTTATGTTCATTTAATCATTTTGACTTGCTCATCCAGGGTGTGTTACAAGGCGGACTTGAGATAGCTATCAAAAGGCTTTCAGCACGTTCAGGTCAAGGTCTGACTGAATTTAGGAATGAAATCCAAGTTATTGGGAAGCTACAACACAGAAACTTAGTACGGCTGGTTGGGTGGTGTGTCCAAGGCCAGGAGAAGTTGCTTGTTTACGAGTTCATGCCAAACAAGAGCTTAGACTTCTTTATTTTTGGTACGTCTCCAGAAAACCATATATTTTGCGAAGCTTATCACAATCGTCTATCACTATATTCAATTGGTCAACGTAATTGTGAGTGCTAAGTGCATTTTACTCAACTCATTTTCTTGAAAGGTAGAGTAATTTTTAATATATTTAGTGAACTGTTCATTTTTAACCAACTTATAATGTTTTGTGAAGCACAAATTCAAACAGCATCATCACTCAATAGTCAATATTCTTCTAAACTTTTTATGCATCTTAAATTTTTTATGAGCAAATGAAGGATTAAATAACTCATTGTTTGATATTATTCCAAGAATGGAAAATTCGAGGACAAATAAATCTTGAGTTAGGTCATACTTGTGATAAATCTGGCTGCCCCCCTGTATGTTGGTACAATGGTACTACCAAACTCTGTTTTTACCTCTATTCTAATGTACTTATATATCATTCATGTATCCCTTCCTTGGATCTGTTGTTTCACAGATGAGACGAGAGCAGCTCTATTGAACTGGGAAAGACGTTCTGAAATAATAGAAGGAATTGCTCAAGGACTTGTATACCTTCACAAACACTCAAGGCTAAGAATTGTTCATAGAGATTTGAAAGCAGGCAACATTCTCTTGGACTCGGATTTTAACCCAAAGATATCAGATTTTGGATTAGCCAGGATTTTTGGTCCCAAAGAGCTCGAAGCAAATACCAATAGGGTAGTAGGAACACAGTAAAGTATGATGCTACTTTTCAAATAAACTATGTTTGGTATTTATCAATTAACAAACAAAACAATTAAACAAATAACACGAGGATTCAATACAAAGCAATCTAAAACTACAATAGTATCGCTAATGCTTAATACAAGAAAAAATATATTCTCAAGACCTGTTTTAATCATATTTTTTCATTATTCTTATTATTTTTGTTTATCAGTGGTTACATGGCTCCTGAGTATGCATCTGAAGGTCTTTTCTCAATTAAATCAGATGTATTTAGTTATGGTGTGCTTCTTCTCGAGATTGTCAGCGGCAAAAGGAATACGGGTTTCCAGCGATATGGAGACTTTGTCAACCTTCTCGGATATGTAAGGAGCTCATATATTCGCAGATACTAACACTTTTTTTTAATGAAAGATTCTAAGTTACTAACATTTTTATACAATAAAATTTGGATTAGTTTATTTAATCACTTGAAGCTTCTAAGAGAATCCCAGTCAGACCACTCAATGGCATTTTAACCGACTATTTGCTTTTTGGTGCCTAGCTTTGTAACTAGGATCAATTTAGTACCATTGTTTCTCAAATTAAAGTTCCTCTACAGGCATGGGATAGATGGAAAGAGGGGAGGTTTTTCGAACTAATTTGTCCAACATTAACTGAAGTCTCCCAAAGACAGATAGAGAGATGCATTCATATCGCACTCTTGTGTGTACAAGAGAATCTAGTTGATCGACCCACCATGTCAGACGTGATCACGTTTCTCACCACTGCCAGTATAGTTCTACCAGAGCCCAAGCAGCCTGCATACTTCAATGTAAGAGTGCCAGATAAAGCAGAGGAATCTTCTGATCCTGATGGTTCATCATGCTCTTTAAATTATGTTACCCTGACCAACCCAGAAGAGAGATAACTTTGTAATGTCTAATTCCTCGGTAGCAGATATACGTTTCCGTGATACATTCTGATGAAATTCCTCTGGCATGCATTATTATATATAACATGTATTACTGGGTACAACAATTTTCATTCCCGAAGTATTATATTTCAAAATGAATATTTTATTATTATCACTATATGTAATTTGTACAAGAAGTTAGACTAGGGTTCTCCAAAATGGCACGACACGACACAGCACGAGTACGGAATTAGCACGACACGATCGAATTAGTGTGTCGTGTTGGTAATCTTGAAAAATTAACACAATTTGACACAACACGACTAACACGCAACATGACACGACAACACGAATTTAATTTTTAACATTACCAAAAATAGCACCATAAGCAATTAAAATGTACAGGATGTATTAAAGAATTTGTAAATTGTCAAAGGAGATGCATATATAAATATAAGCCTAATTTAGGTTTACATTATTTCAAAAGAAAAAAAAAAGAAAGGAATTCAATTGCCTAGAAGGAAAATAATGACCTGAATTGACCGGGCTGGTACACAAATGACCTGAAATTTTTGTTTAAATCTCTTCCATCAATGCCACACAACTGGTACCATGTCAGTCTTATACCCAAAATAGAACTTATTATCAGAAATCCCCCAATTTCCTTTACCAGATTCAGTAAAATTGAACTAAAATCTAATCTAATGTAGTAGCTAAACCTCATCCAAGGAATAGGAAATAAGAATAAGAAAGCAAATAGAGAAGGCGGTTAGACTTACTGCATTGATCCAGTGCTGAGAAAGCTAAACCTAAATGGGTGAAGAGGAGCGAGGGATTTGAACACGGGAGTTTGATGGAGAGAGGAACCATTGTGTTAGGTTTAGTTTAGAGGCGCGTATAGAAATTAGAAAAGCGGATCTGGAGAAAGAGATGAGAGAGGAATTAAGAGAGGGAATGATAGGCCGCCGAAGGAACAAAGGCGGAGCTCTTTTGAATTTTATTTTTCGGTGACTGGTGAGTCTATCTATTATCATTTATCAGAAATCCCGCCATTTTAATTTGAGTAATGCTAGAATCAAACATATAGGACGTCAAACACGATTCAAACGTAGCATATTAAAATTTCAAACGGTCGATCCAAACCGCTCAATATGATCTCTATATTAAAATATCTTTGATAATCAAATTTTATATTTTTTTCATATTTTTTAACTATTTTTTTTCGAATTTTCAAAATTGAAGGGTTTAGAACTTTTTAGATTGAGCATATTGAAAATTTTCAAAAAAAATAGTAAAAAAATTTGAAAAAATATAAAATTTGGTCTCCATGGAGATTTTATAACACAATAATTTGAGCGGTTTGGATCGGCCATTCCAATTTTAAAAATTAAAATTTCATCGCGTTGGACAAGTATACGTGTCCTATATGTTTGACACTAGCAACTCCCTTTTAATTTTCAGTTTTATTTTTTGCTTATTTATTTATTTATTATTTTTTTGTTTTTACAAATTTCTTTGCTTATTTGGTGCCATTAATTATGCATGCAAGCCATGCTTGATTAGTTGATTATATGCAACTGCTGAGTTTAGGATCTAGTTCAAGCGATTATTATTATTACTAGCAGCAGTGCCCACCTGATGTGTGGGCGAATTTTAATATGTGAAAATAAAAATATTATTTAATACAGATAGCAACAGTGTCCATCCAATGTGTAGACATATTTTAAAAATATGAAAAATATAATTGTTCTAAAAAATATATTTCAATATTATTTTACATGCAACTATATATGCATAGTTTACATTTGACACGTGGATATTCTACAGATACAAATAAAATATATATAAAGAGCTGATAGTAATTTCTTTATTTTAGGTACATTTATATTTTAAGTATTAGATTCTCGTGAGAGACTCTCATTTAACAAAGTTTTCTTCTATGCTTGAAAAATTAAGAATTAAGAACATGTTTATCATTGCTTTTATTTTATTTGCAAACTAAGTGGGATGTGGGAAATGCAGACTTATTATTTCCACATAAAACTTTTTGCTCATTTGTATTCCGTGTCACTGCATGCTACATGTTTTTTTTTATTTTCTTAAATTAAATTGTTGCATGCATAGCCGCATAGGCCAAAGAAAATACAGTAAGAAGGGCTTATGAGCCATCGTTTAAATCAATCGGTATTTTCATGCAATTCCTTATATTCATCTAATTTTCATGTTAATATGAAAAATTTCTATGTAAGTCTTTGCAAAGGCTGAGGGACCTAGAATTAAAGAGAAAAACAAAGTACTTGGAGCAGGGAAATAACATGACAAAATTTGATTTGCAACAAATTATAAAGCTCATGTTTCCCAATTACCAGTATATGCACTTCCTTGAATGCAAACTAAGTCTTCAGATACATATTTCTTGCTATTATCCTTGTATAAGTGTGCCATAGCCTGACCAAAAAAAAAAATTCATTAATGAGCATCAAAGCATTTCTAGTCATATCGATACGTATTTTATTAGAATGACAGAATTTCTAATTTTCCAAACATTCTAGACAGGAGCACTCGGATCAAATATTATTATTCACAATAAATCAGAACTCATAGATTTAGTAACTGAAATAGAATAAAACATCTATGAAACAAAAGCTCATTCAAATTTTGCTAAACTAACAGATATGCATGTCAGAATGGAATTTACCTTAATTCTTTCAAGCAAGCTGATACAAAATTCCAACGTCAGGATTGCCTGAAAATTAAAAAGTAAAATCAGAGATAAAGATGTCTTTATTACTCGAGTGAGAAGAATACTGACAAGAAAGCTCAATATAATGAAGTGTAGGTAACAACTTGCTAACATGTATGCTATGAATTCCATAGAAGAATAATCTTTATTTAAACTGTGCCACCAAGATGTACCTCTGAGAAGGCATATTACTCTATCAAAAACAGAAGATCAGTACATGGGTGGATGCTGGAAGGGTAGTCACTCTTATAATTTAAGAGAAAAATACAAAACTCCTTGTAGTGATACCGATGTTGCAATTGATAAAAACCGTGAACCAATATGTATTGACCTACTCTTGTTGTCACATCATTACGATTATTGTTTTTATGTTCTAAAAAGAACTCATAAGCCTATATTTTTCTCTTCAGATGTGGCCTATTAATTTGGTTTCATATCATAAAAGAATAAAATTAAGAAGCTTTGAGTCACAAATAGTATCCAAAATCACAGTCAAGGATACAAGAGATACTGAAAAGGTGTGTGTCGTACCCTTCATCAGTAATAGTTGACCCGTACTACTGCACAAAGTCTTCCTTAACCCTCTCTAGAAACACAAATGATGCGCTCCATCCAAATTCCTTGTTGGCCACCACCAGGAACACTATATCATTAGAAATATACAAAATGAACTTTTATTTTTCATATGAAATTACTGGTACTATATTGCTTTTACATTATAAGGAACAACAAAACATACCGAAACCCTTCTCAACGAGGAAATTGAAGGTGTGACCATCGCATGAGTAGGTGAATTTGTTGCTATTTGAAGGCAACTTGGCCAAACACTGAATTGCAACTGTTATGGTATTTCCAGAAAATCAGTTCTGCTCAGCTAACACCACCTTCTCCTTGACGACAAAGCTATATATAAGAGGTTGATTATTCATTATTGTTCTTCTCTAATCTTCCTAATTGATCTGAAAATAAGAGGGGGAAAAATTAAACACACAAATCATATTTTTTTGGTCTTTTTTATGAAATTGAACAAATTCAATGTTTAAAGAAAATCAACACAGTCAAATTCCAGATATGCTCCATCCTATTTTTACCATTTGCCACCCTTCCTAAGTAAAATAAATCAGCGATATTAAGATAAGCAAAGAATCATGTGTTCTGACAACTGAGAAGTTGTAAATGATGTATTGTTATGTTTTTCTTTTGCCCATTCATTGTATATTTGTAAGTGATTTGCTACTAAAATATCTGCTTACTTACAAAATTTAAATTTTACTGCCCAACAACCCAGTGGCATACTGGTCTAGCAATAAATTCTAACATAAAAGCATTCATTTTCTCTGACATTAATTACCTAACCTCGCATATGAGAATTGATCCCACAGTATAGTAAACATCCAGCATTTCAAGATAGTAAACATTGGAAAAGATAATTATTCTTTCTAATCAATTAATCTTGCATTTTTCATATCATTTTTTATAGACAAGCTCGTAAATTGAAGAAGACATCTAATATTTCTTAACTAATTAACCATTTTTTTCCTTATTCATACCGTCAAATGAATTGCAAACAGATTTTAAGAAAAAAGTATAAGAGAAACTTTCCCAAAAACTCAACCAAAAGTATAAGAGAAACCTTATCAATTATGAACAACAATCACCGATCAAACAAGACAGGGACAGGAAGAGAGATTAGATACCTCAATCGATTAGCAAATGCACTCAAGTTTCTATGTCCTGCCTTCTCCCGCGCCTCTTCTATTTAGGATGTATTCTCCGATTTAAATAGGGAAGCGAACTAACGAAGGGGCGTCGAAGAAAATTCAAATTTAAAAATTAAACTTGAACGCTGATGCTTGGAATATTTGCCTATTTCAAATTGTTTTGCCGCGAAGGGAGAATATGAGCGCTTTGTTCATCAGACGGCTCCTGTTCCACGTGTCATTCGCTCAGATCGAACTGGGCAAGGGAATTGATGGCGGGTTGGAGAAGGCTTTCGTAGCCGTCGACGGCCGACCCCACTATTAGAAAGGAGACCGGTGAAAGAACGGTGGTTCGGTGCCATTTTAGGTTCATGAGGTGGGAATTAGCCGGTTAGGTCAGGATCTGACGGCGGAAAGCTGGAAACGAAGAAAGAGGAACAACTCTCTTGTCGAGAGAGAATAAGAAGAGACGCACCCTTTCAAGGGTTTGGTTGGTAGGAAAAAAAAAGGAGCCAATGTTCGATCATAATTATAATTTATAAAAAATAAAATGTTTAAAGAAGGAATCGAACATGTATACGTGAGATTAAGTGCCTTCTCTATTTCAATTCTGCGCTAAATAATTTCCTATCGCAAGCGAAAGGTTAAGAGAATTTAACTTTTCATTTGGAGATATCTAGTACACAAATTCTATTATCAACGGTTCAGATAAAAAATTTAAGAGTTGGATACACTCTTAGTTTGAAAATCTAGACTCTTCCATTGGTGTTTTTAATATAGTAGAGATAGAGATTATTATTATTATTATTATTATTATTATTATTATTATTATTATTATTATTATTATTAAAATTAAAACTACTACTCCTCCAGTCCTCCGAAACCTGAATTTAGGGTCCAGTTCGAGATGCTTGTGTTTAATTCTCTGATCAATAGTGTGAGACCTATTCGCAACATGAACTTTTTCGCTTGATGCGTTTGCAATTGAGCCTTCAATTCAATTAAACTTTTCACAATTTCAATTGTACGATTATAACAAGTAGACCTGTCAATACCGAAACATTTTAACATTTCCGTTTTTGTTCCACCGAAACGGAACGTTAAATGAAAGATGCAATGGGTTCCGTTTTTTGAAACGGAACGGAGACGGAACTGAAATTTATTAACGTAAATGAAACGGAACACAGAAATATGACTGAAATCAATAGAAAATAGAGACGGAATGTTAATTGGAACAGATTTCAGTTACGTTTGACGAAACGGAACGAAAATGAAATAACCATTTCGTTTCGTTACTGAAATGAAACGGAAATGAAAATGGTTGTTTCTGCTTCCGTCATATACGTTTGACATGTCTAATAACAAGACAGTTCGTAAAATTGTGAATGGAGATAAATGGCTAATATATGGCTAGATGCATTACGGGAAATAAATAAAACAAAATAAGAATTAATATGCAAAATCTACAAAAAACCAATAGGAATCAGCTGCGATTAGGGCTGAAAACGGTAGCCGTTTCAATCGTTCTTTCGTTTCGTTTCGTCCGGAACTGAACGATAACGGATAAGGATTTCAGTTTCGTTTAAGGAACGGAACAACCAACGCAAATAGAAATATTGTTTCGTCTCAGAATGGAACGATTAGTGAAACTGGTGCGTTTCGTGGTCGTTTATTTCGCGCATTTCGTCTAAAATTTTTTTATGGTTTTATTATTAGATTGCAGAGGACCTCAGCAGAGAGATCGAGAGAGAAATGTGTAAAATTAGATTTTTGCAACGTCGCTCCGTCATTTCTTCATCGAACACAGTCACATCTATCTCTCTCGCCTCTGCACCACCGAGTACAATCACCGTCGAGGGCAAGAGGTGATTATAGTGCCTCCTCTCCCTTTCCCGCGTGACCTAACCTGTCATTTCTCTATCTCTATTTCATACAAAATGCAGAATAGTTTATTTTCTTACATCTTAATAAAATGCAAAATAGTTAGGTAGTCAAAGACGGTTATAACCGTTTTGATCGTTCCCATCAACGGAACAATCAACGCAACATGTGTTAAACGGATGCAACAATCAATGCAATAAGTATAAAAATTTCGTGCATCAATGCAACGGTTAACGAAAATGACCACTTTCGTGGTCGTTTTCCACGTTATGCACCCCTAGCTGCGATCGACTACTACTAGCATCCAGCAAGGTTCGAGTCTTGGAGAGAATTCATATCCGGTCTGCAGAGCGCAGACTTTTGATCCAAATAGTATGATTGTATGAGGCCTCGCTACCTGGCCTTGTTTACTAGCAAGATAACAACACTGTTGAGCTTGAACTGGACCTTCGGCCCACATCCATGTTAATCCTCGTCTTGATAATAATGAATTGTTTTTTTTTAAAAAAAATAATAATGCTCTATTCATCACTGTCATGCCATCAATTATATATTTAAGCGTAAGTGAAAAGTCTCATAAATTTGATTTTGAGGTCTTCGTCCAGTTTTATCGGTGGATGTTTCTCCCTAAATCATTTTATTACATAGAGTGGCACTGGCACATATTGCCTCGGGTCCACAAATAAGTAAATATATGGCGCCGTGCAATGTGCCGCGGGTGTTGACTTGTATTATACAAGGCTCGGTTAACATCTCAATGGTCTCGAGATTCGAGAAGCTTCTTCACCAATCATATATGTAATTGTGAAGTCTTTCTAGTCTCGGAAATCTGACCTGGTCAAACTTTCAGTTGACCTTACCTTAAATAAACAATAAAGTCAATAGGATATATGTACTTTACAATTACAATAGTGGTGTGCGTATACTTCGAGGTCTATTCTGTGGGGTTTGGCAATAATTGATGATAACGAGTTAGCCCACGTCGTTCGCTTATATTGGTGTATGATCGATATGAACTGGTGATTGTTGTTAAATGCATAATTTTGCTTCCTTGACCGAATTAGCTGAAACCTGAAAGATGTAGAACCTTACTTCCCTACTACTCTCTCTCTTTCTCACTTATCTCCTCTGCTTACATTTAACTTGTGCATATGAATATGACCCTCTCGACTGTAGGTACGCTGACCCTGCTGATTACATATATAGATCCAATCTTGAAACACTCTTCTCCTCTCTTTCAACAGAAGCAGTTGCTGAGCAAGGTTTCGCTGAAAACACTGTGGGGCCGTTTGGATCCCCATGAGATTTTGGGGAATTTCATCTTCCTACCATAAATTTATTATAAACAATCCAAACTCTTCACAAAATTACACACTTTCCAATAAATTTATTCCTAGGAATTGCAACTTTTCCAAATTCCCCAACTTCCTAAGCGATCCAAACGGCCCCTGTGGGTGTTGCACAAGATCAAATCTCAGGTCTTGTCCTCTGCCGGGGTGATGTTAATTCTTCACTGTGCGGTGACTGTCTTAACAAATCCATTGGATTTATGAAAAATCTTTCATACCCAGTGGAAGCAGTTATTTGGTACGACTTTTGCCTCCTCCAGTACTCAAATAGATCCTACAACTCCATAGACAATTCTGTACAGCTTTTAATGTGGAACGCGAAAAACTTTACAAACCTGACATTTAATGGATGGGACCCATCTGATGATGTTATAATGTCCTCCATCAACAGTACATTGAGTGAGTTACTAACAAATGTTTCAGAACACGCAGCTTTCAACTCGACAAAGCTGTTTGCGACAGGAATGACAAACCCAAAGCCGTTAATGCCCTCAGATAGTACTGGAGCAGTTGTCGTAACAGCGACATTGCAAAGGATCTATTGCTTGTCTCAGTGCATTCCTAACTTTTCAAATAATACATGCCGTACTTGTTTGCAAGGTCTTATTGATGAGTTGCTAGATTCCTATGATGGGAGTCAAGGTGGACGGATTGTAGGAGTTAAGTGCAACTTGAGGTACGAGATATACTCCTTCTTTTCTGACCTACCACCATCTTGGTCTCCTCCACCATCTGGCCAACCCCCATCAGTACCACCTGGCAAAAGTAAAGGTGAGAAATCTACCGCCTAATAAACCCGTTATCAACTTAATGTATATTAATTAATGTGAATTTTACTCATTTAAATCACTTTTTAATAAAATTATAGATTATTTCTTGCATTTAAACCTAATAATAAAGCAGTTCATTAAATCAAAATGGATTATCTAAGATTTTGTAGGTTAGTGCAGCCTGACGATGTTGATAGAATATTTTATCTTTGGATCAACAATATGAAAAAAAAAAAGGATTTCGATGTAATTATATAGAATAGCATAAGAGGACAATTGTTTTGAGAAATTTTCTGACTGTAGCAATATTTTATGTTGAGGTCTTTTAATTTACTGCTATTATCAACCTTGATCCTTCTAAATTTGAAGCCGCATAACAAATTCTTTAAAAATCAATAAACAGGGAACTCAACTCAACCTATCCCTCAAGCAATCTCCCAAACCTGCACCCTACAGCAACCCGAACATAAACTAAAACATCCTACACAAGCTCAACCTGGCACCTGATCCTTCCATATTTCCCAAATCATCTGACTTTAACTTATCAATTATCAAACCTCATGAAAAAGTGATATCTCCAGCTTTGTGTGCAAATATGATCGACTTGAATGATAGACTTGTTGGAATATTTAATATGTGGCCTATGATAATTAATGTGTGAGCCAAGTTCATCTAAGATAATTAACTAAAGGGTGCATCATAATTTGATGGAAATTCTGATGGACCAGATTCATTGTACTTGATCCCTTTAGTTGCCTCAGCATTAAATACTCTATAATCTGAAATTTTAAGGCACCATTTCCCATAATTCTGCCATTAAGAAATTTCAGTAAAGAAAAGAGAAAAACGTCATTGTTGACCATCATTATGGCTGAGGAAAACTCAAAGAAGATCAATACTAACGCTTCCGCCTAATGACTAACGATTTCTGCTCTTCAATTTGGATACGGAGCAGATGTGATAGAAGAGGAGTCGTGCATGGCTTACGGGTTTCAACTTCATCCACTCAACACTCGATTTCGATTAGCGATGGCACGAGGTATTTTACGATTCCTGGTTAATTCCGCATTCTAGAATCGTCGTTGCCCTTACAGTTGGTATCAGAGCGGGTTATACCGCTAGATTGCCTTTATTGAAATAGAATTTCATAACGGTTAAACAGAAATTCTGTTGTAAGTGTTGAGTGGATTGAGTTTTGTCTGATTTTCTTAATTATCTGAATTCGTGGATCATTATCTCAAGATCCGCTTATCCGATTTGAGTGAGATTTTCGGAATTAGAAAGATCCTACTTTCCAAAGAGACCAACATCTTGAAAATCAAGCGGGTGCACAGGGAGATAATCAATTCGCAATCACAAGAGGTCGGAATGTCAGGGTTCTGAAATTTCTGACCTTTCAGTAGTACGGGATATTTTTCTCTTAATTCGTAATTCGGATTTGCATGAAATTTTACTGGGATGTAGATATTTCATATATCTTTCCATAGAATGTAAATTTGTAAAATCTTAATAAAGTATCAGTGAGAAATGCTGTCTGCAAGTTAAGTCTGTCTGACAGTTTGTCGATTTTTCGTCTGGGATAGTCTGTTTTTCGAGGGCTATACCTTTTGATCTATACACTTGTTTTTTATGAAACTTATGTCACTGGAAAGATCTTTGAATCTAGTTTCCAGGATGATCAAGAACACAGAAAATGGATGATTATACAGAAAGTTATCGTCAGATTACCAGAGAGTGTTCAGGCTGTCTGAAAGTTTTTGGATGAACTCTGGTCGCACCTTTTCGTGTAGGACGACCCGTCCTGGGTTTGGAACGACCCGTTCCAACAAAGTGTGGTCCAGAAATGATTTTTATGACAAAATTAAGATACAATCAGACATATTATGGTTCTCTCTTGTCAATTGAACCTTGTAGATTACTTAATTATTATGTAAATCTATAGAATAGTCACAAATTTGTTCAGAATACTGAATTTGTATATAGATGGTTGGCATCTTTATTGAAGGTTGGTTAGTCGATAGTGATATGCTTGAATATACTGTAGTAGTAAAGTTATGCATATGAATAATTTAAACCATACTAAGTTACTCATACTAAGTTACTTTTAATAATTTGGTCATTATCAATTTTAATAACTTTAATTGTAATTATCATTTTATTAAAAGAAAGTGTGTGATATTTTATTTATATATATCACAATAAAGCTTTACATTTAATAAATTATGATTGTCAATTTTAACAACTTTAATTGTCATTGTAATTTATTAAGTGAAATTTTATTATTATTAATTCAATTTGTTTCTGCCCAACGGTGATGCAAATTGATTTCATGAAACAACTATTTTGTCAAAATTGAAATTTTTAAATATTAATTTCAGTTTAATTAAGTATCATTCCTCATAGTTGTTTATTTATATTATGTTATTTGTGATATTTTAGTTTACATATCACTATGATGTTTATATTTAATAAATATTAAGGATGTCAATTTGAACAACTTTAATTGACATTTTAGTTTATTAAATAGAATTGTCTCATAAACTTCAATTTATTTCTGTCCAACGATGATATAAATTGAAAATGTGAAGAACTTTATGTTAAAACTGAAATATTATTTGGCATTTTTATTATTCATTTCAGTTTAATTTTATTATGCTATGTGAATATTAGTTGACTATTAATCACTTTATATTTCCTGAATTTTACAGCATTGAATAAAACTAATTATTCCAACTTGAAAAGAACCAATTGAGATTTGTCTTGGTATTTTGAAATTAAACCAGACATTATGAAAAGATTTTGCTGCAATTATCAATAAAGGCAGCGATGATGAAATACTATTTTTTCTTAATTATATCTCAAATTTGATGAGGTCAAGTTTGGATTTAAAGAAAATATTATAAATTAATGTATATATCTCAGGGTTAGTGGGAGTAATTTATCATTCTCATTTTGTACGTGGTTGATATTTTATTAGTCAATAAGAAATTCACATTAGGTTATTTATCTGTGCTTGTATAAATAATGATTAATTTTATGGAAGAATGCTGAGCAGTTTATAATGTCATCTTTCACTATGCAAGCAGAATTTTTTGTGGCATATTGTAAGGTCACCTATCTTATTTTTGTAATAACGCGACTGCTATTTTGTCTTTTAATAACAACAAATTAAGTAACATGTCTAATGGATTGACATTAAATATCTTGTTGTTAGATACAAAGTCAAAGATATGACAATACAAATACAACATATTAATTGAGAATTATGTTAACTAATTCTCTCAATAAATTATAACCACCCATTTTTGTCGGCACGGGTCTGGTTGCTAATTATGATTTTGTTGTATTGAATTATGTATTAAGTTATGATGTGAAGCTTCAAATTATGAGTTTGACTTTGAATTATGAAATTTGCTTATTTATTATGTTGCGCATTATGTTTAATTTAAGCAAATTTACTTAAGTGGATCGAATGAATTATATTAACCATTTGTTGGAAAGAATACCAATGCTATAATTAGTGGGGGTCAAATAACATTAATAGTTATTTTGATTGTATTAGTTTAGTTTGGTATTTCTAACTGAACAAGGTTTAAGATGTTGGCCAATTTTGAATTTGTGCTTAATTATGATGTTTTCAGCATAGGCCAAGTGGGAGAATGTTGAAATATTTAATATGTGGCCTATGATAATTAATGTGTGAGCCAAGTTCATCTAAGATAATTAACTAAAGGGTGCATCATAATTTGATGGAAATTCTGATGGACCAGATTCATTGTACTTGATCCCTTTAGTTGCCTCAGCATTAAATACTCTATAATCTGAAATTTTAAGGCACCATTTCCCATAATTCTGCCATTAAGAAATTTCAGTAAAGAAAAGAGAAAAACGCCATTGTTGACCATCATTATGGCTGAGGAAAACTCAAAGAAGATCAATACTAACGCTTCCGCCTAATGACTAACGATTTCTGCTCTTCAATTTGGATACGGAGCAGATGTGATAGAAGAGGAGTCGTGCATGGCTTACGGGTTTCAACTTCATCCACTCAACACTCGATTTCGATTAGCGATGGCACGAGGTATTTTACGATTCCTGGTTAATTCCGCATTCTAGAATCGTTGTTGCTCTTACAAGACTTCCTGGCCTCGAAGTATTATCTCGGGCAATTCATGACCGGGAGTAATCCAAGCCCATGTGACTTAAAATTCAAAGTTATCTAAACTAAACAAACAGTTATTAGCTCAATATAAGTAAATAACCTTAGTGTGATCGTTTCATCTGTCCCATAATTTCCACGATTTGAGCAAGTAGTTTGGGTGGTCACTTCCACTATTATATTGAATACTCACTCCGAATAATGTTCAATTAAAAAAAAAAAAATCTATCAATAATAATTAGACTCATATATGTATGAAAACTTGCAAAAGAAACTATCAATATGTACTAAAAGTACTTAGAAATTCTTATGTTTTTGCAGGTGTTAATCGCAGGCTTCTTGGAATCATTATCAGTATAACTGTCGTATTGCTTTTTATCAGCTGTTTCATTGGCATTTTATGGATCAGAAAATTACTATCCACAGGTACATTATTTAGATAATTAGGTGCCACTGCCAACTTGATTCAATGAAAACCCTCGTTACCAATTAATCCTTTGTATAATCAATTAATCATATAGATTTTGAGATTTCTCAAGAAGAAAAGACACTGACAACTGGCGATGAAACACTGGATCTCTGGCACGGAGAAGAAAGCTCAGATGTCCCTCTGTTCGATTTTAATCAAATAGTTAATGCCACAAACAACTTCTCTTTGGACAATAAACTGGGCCAAGGTGGATTTGGGCTTGTGTACAAGGTCTTCCTCGTTCCTTTTTTTTTTGTGTTAGAATTTCAAAAAAAAAAAAAAGACAAAAACAATTAATTAATATGCTTATTTTAAAATAATTTCAAATAATAATTTGCGAATCAATTTAGAATTAAACTAACAATTACTTAAAAAAACATTTATGTGATTGAAACAATAGACATGGCCTTTATATTTTATAATTAAATGAGAAGAATTTGGTATTCATTATGTCCATTTTCACTTAATTGTCCAGGGTGTGTTACAAGACGGCCTTGAGATTGCTATCAAAAGGCTTTCTGCATGTTCAGGTCAAGGGCTGACAGAATTTAGGAATGAAATCCAGCTTATTGGGAAATTACAACACAGAAACTTGGTACGACTGGTTGGATGGTGTGTCCATGGCCAGGAGAAGTTACTAGTTTACGAGTTCATGCCAAACAAGAGCTTAGACTTCTTTATTTTCGGTCTGTCTCTAGAAACTTATTTTGTAAGGTCTTCATAATTGATTATCATTATGCAATTGGTTCCGCAAGAGAGATATATCACTGGTAGTTCAATTTTATTCAAGTAATTTTCTTCATAGAAAGATCCATCCTTTCTTAATTATAATTTGTATACAATTTTCTATAATAAATCATTGGAGTTGTTAACTGTTACCAACTCGTTTTGTGGTTGAAAGTTGAAACACCAAGTTGGATTTGATAATGTTGCATTCTAACCTAGGATCCTCATAGAACACAAGGATTATAATTCATTATATTAAAAAAAAATTATCCATCTTAAAGTTTATTTTACTATTAAGAAAATGGAGTATTGAATAAATAAAAATTCTGACATTGTTGCAAGAATGAAGGATTTAAAGGCAACTATAATTTTATTTATATCCAAATGAAGCATACTATGTTTTTAACTCTATTGTATGTGCTTATGGTCCATGAATTCTTTCTTGGATTTCTTGTGTCACAGATGAGACAAGAGCAGCTCTGTTAGATTGGGAAAGCCGTTTCGAGATAATTGAAGGAATTGCTCAAGGACTTCTATATCTTCACAAACATTCAAGCTCAGAATTGTTCATAGAGATCTGAAAGCAAGCAACATTCTCTTAGATTCTGAAATGAACCCAAAGATATCAGATTTTGGATTGGCTAGGATTTTTGGTCCAAAAGAGCTCGAAGCGAATACCAATAGGGTAGTAGGAACACAGTAAGTATGATGTTACATGTCAAATAAAAATGCCTGATATTTATCGGTGACAAACAAAGTGATTAATTGAAACAAAGAAAAAAAAAAGCACAAGGATTTAACACAAGTCAATTTAACACCATGCATACTACAAGAAATATAACATCTCAAGGTCAATATCGTATCATATTATGCTTTTTTTCTTGTTCTTTTTTATCAGCGGTTACATGGCTCCGGAGTACGCATCTGATGGTTTTTTCTCAATCAAATCAGATGTGTATAGTTATGGTGTGCTGCTGTTGGAAATTGTAAGCGGCAAAAGGAATATGGGTTTCCATCAATACGGACACTTTTTCAACCTTCTTGGATATGTAAGAGGCTCATTCATAAATTGGCAAATAACAGTATCATACATAAAATATATGTTTCTTAAATTTAATCTCTTGTATCTTCTAACAGAATTCCAGTGAAGCATCCGACTTAATTTTGACTCATGATACAATACCTACCTGTATGACAGGTTAATTTTTGTATCATCGCTTTTGAAAGAAAAGTTTATTTTTTCAGGCATGGGATAAATGGAAAGAAGGGAAGTTTTTCGATCTAATTTGTCCAACATTAACCGAAGTACCCTCCCAAAGACAGATAGAGAGGTGCATTCACATTGCATTATTGTGCGTACAAGAGAATCCAGCTGATCGACCCACCATGTCAGATGTGATCACGTTTCTTACCACCGCGAGTATAGTTCTACCAGAACCCAAGCAGCCAGCTTACTTCAATGTAAGAGTAACTGAGAAAGCAGAAGAATCATCTGATCTTGATGGATCATCATGCTCTATAAATTATGTTACCTTGACCAACCCAGAAGTGAGATAACTTTGTAATATCGAATTCGTCAGTAGCAGAGATACTTTCCTGAGATACATTCTAATGGAATTCCTCTTGCTTGTCTTTATCCATTCAGTTGCATTATTATGTATGATAATATAATATGTATTATGGTGTGTACTACATTTTCATTCCCGAAGTGTTCAGTTTCAAAATGAAAATTTTAATCATTATGACTGTTTAAAGCTTGCACTAGTTAAGTCAGACCAGTACCAAGCAATTTTATGTGAGATTATTTGGTGCTTTTTTTTTATTAAGGAATGAAAGATCAAGTTGTTAACACAGCATAACGGAATTTGAATTCTTGGGCTATCACATTTGTTACTAATTTGAGCATATAATGTTCTTGCGAAAATATCGCAGATAAGATTTCATAGTCGAATGGTTCCATTTTGGTTTATTCACCAAGACAATTTTTTTTACCTTGTATCATGGCAATTTCTTATTCATATAACTTGAGTAGAACGATGTTTACAATACTCGACAATCAGAAAAAACAGACCCAACAATGGCTGAAATGCTAAGGAACTGATAAACAATCAAGACATGAATCCATGCTGGGCTGTTCATACCAGATATTTCCGATATTGGTACAGAATTGAGAGTACAATATAAATACTGCTTACTAAACAATAGCAAAACCAAAGTAATGGCTTTGCAATGTTCATAGCTTTCTAGCAAGATGGGAGGAGCAGGGTAGTGGTATTAGCTTATACTTGATGCACTTGTAGTACCAGCTTTAAAAGGCTGGACAAATTTGCTTGGGAGGTTGTAATGGATCATCTTGTCTTCATCTTCCATGTGGCTGGACCAGCCCCCACCTAAAAAAGAAACTGATTCAATTATATAACCCAAAATATCGACAAATGAAAGATCTGCTTTAAGCAATATAAAACTTAAGTGAGGTCAATTAACCACATAATTAAATAATAACAATGTTCAGAATCTGCAAGTATCAAGAAAAGGAATACAGAATACAAAATACAAGATAAGACAGCAGCAGATATAGTATAGCACGCGTCTTGGCACAGGCCACAAAATACAAACCTAAAAATTGCCACAAGAGAATTACAACACTATTTCTAATGTCCTACAAGCTCAAGATACAATCAAAATACAACTTGAAGGGTATGTACGTCAATACAATCGAAAAGTCAACATATTACTTCGAAAATTTTCTACTGTCACAAGTAAGCTCCCTTCTTGCCTACATGAAATTATTTCACAATGCTACCATTCCTAAAAAATGATATCAATTTCCAAGGCCACTCCAGAGTTGAATGTACACCTGCCAATTAGATAAATTGTTAGTTTGCAGATTGTATATTGAGCAATTAGGTGATTGAAATTGCACAATGCAGAATGCTCAATGCCCTAAGTCAATCATGGACCATCTTATTTCCATACTTTTTTTTTCTTTTTTTTTTTTTTGAGATTGTTCCATAGATTTTCTTGATAATTGGTTTCGAATTAAAGGTTTGAAAAAGTCATGTTCCAAAATGGCCCGACAAGCCCTTCCCATGTTCCAAAATTATTACATAAACAAATATATTCAAATTTTATGTTTTTCGGCAAGTAGTCTATTCATGAGTACCAAAAATCCATGCTAACTTGGATTGGATAACTAAAAAATAAAAACGAGTTGCACATTGGAGCAGTAGCTTAGCAAAATAATGCCACATGAATATTGGTCTACAATCCACTTCTTCATCAACTTTCCAACTAATTATCTTAGTACTAATTCATTCTTAAAGAAATATAACAATAAGAAACTCCCTATGCTTGTCCCAGTTACATAACAGCAACTTGCAAAACATCGAACTAAAAACTTAAAGAGCACTTCATTAGAAAATTTCAAAGTACATCATTAGAACAAGACACCATTGTTTTACAGACAAAGTACGAATGTTGTAAAAAGAGTACTGGAATATTCACACTGTCAATGTTCCAACTGAGTCATTTAACAATATATTGGAGAAGCTCTTATCATGCAAAATTCTAACACTTGCATAAGATAAAACTTTTGCTCAACAAACAGCCATGCATAATTCCCTATACCATTAAGTTGGATCAAGAAAAATATATAAATACTATTGTAAGAAAAAGAAGAGAGAGATTAGATGCCCCTGCCACATCAGGACACAATGAAAAGGATAAAAAATAATTAATGTGCCCCATAAATCAAAGTGTAGAGATAGTAAAAGTATTGCATGCATGATTCAGATGGAAATAAATATCCCCACCAATCAATTCATACAAGACAACAAAAGCATTGCCTTGCACATATATGATAAATAAATACTTAAATAGCTCCAAATTGCCATGCCACAATCATTACCGATAGTAAGTGATTCAGATGGAAAGTAGCAGTGATAAATTGGAATGACATCACTGCCTGTGCCTTAGTATGCACGTAAAATATTGGTGTATGTGGACATTTCATTAAAATTTTACTTTAAAATTACCGCAATGAAAAAAAAACTAAATGTGTACTCTATACAAAACATTCACATAAGATCCTACTGGATATTGATTTTGGTAGGTAATTCAAAATCAAATAATCAATAATAGTAAAAAAATAAATAAATATATATAAAAAATATTTTACCTCAGAGCGGAAAGAAACAAAAACCCTACTTAAAACAAGAATCTTTACTGGCTACAGGGAACCCCGCTTCATCTGGACGTCAAGGTCCAATTCCTTGTGCTTCAACTCGAGTGCCATTCTCTCATTCTCAAGTCGCATCCTATCATTTTGCATCTTCATCCTCTGCAATTCTCTATCCTTCTTCTTGCTAAATCTTTCCCACTTAAACCTCTGCCTCTCCAGCTCCAATGATTGTGCCTGCAAGTGAAGCTTCTTCCTCTCCAGCTCCAGCGCCTGCTCCCCACTTGCTCCACAACTCATATTCCCACAACTGGGCCCACCTTCAAACAATGCTTGGTTTATGTCTGGCCTCCCCCCATGTCCCCCTGAGTTACCATAGCTCGAATTGCCACAGCAAGCATTGTCCTCCCGTGTCCTTTTAGGAGGATAAGCATGCATGTCAGTTTCATGTAAGTCATCATCCTCCTCATCATCATCACTGTTCATGCTATGCTCCTCCTCATCAACTTCCCCAGAGAACCCCCTCTTTGTGAGGTCGGCCTCTTCCCGATTTCTCAAGGCCAACTGAAGTGCCTTCTGCAATGCAGGGTCAGCTGGCAGGTTAATCCGGTTTCCATTGTGGTACGAACACATTTCTTCATAAAAAAGGTGCTTTGAGCTCAAGATTTTTCTGACATCATCCTTCACCTTATCAGACAGGTCCATTTGCTCCAAGAGTACAGGGTTCTCTACCACCTTACATGACGTGCCTCGACCAAGTATATCAGTCAGCCTCTTGTACCGCTTGTTCAAGTCATTAAATTTATCCTCGCACTGCTGCGGGGACACATAACAGCCCCTTTCACCCATGACTTTCGAAATGGCCTTCCATTTCCCCTTCTTTTGCAAGACGGTAAACTTACGCCTTGAGCCACATTCTGGTCCAGTATCCTCGCCAGTGTATGAAACAGCAGTAATAAGCAATTTCACCATGCCATCAGTCCATTTCATGCGCTGCCAAGGTGTCCCAGCACCCTTTTTCCCTCCCTCCTCAGTACCATGTCCTGGACCAGTACCTTCATCTGTGGGCCCCACAGCCTCATCCTCATCAGACACCGGGGTCTTACTATGGTCCATCCCCGACCCATTCTTACCATAATCCATAAAGGGAATACCAGAATGCTGATCGCTCGATTCAGGAATTTGGCTTAGTTGGTGTGTGAATCCGGCTGCCGACAAACCCGGGTGAGCGAAATTAGGACTAGGGTTTGTGTTGCTTTGCTGGAGATGGTGGTGGTGGTGGTGGTGGTGGTGGTGAGGAATTTGCATAGAGTTTTGTAAATCTAAAACACCATATGATGCAGCACCTTGCATCATGTTGCCAGAAGGTATATTCCCTTCCATTTTGCAAGGTCAAAGTTAAATCCTTTTCAGTTCATAGTACCCTCTCCTTTCTAAATTAGTTTGTTTCGATGCTTGGACAGAGGAACCAATGGATCTGGATCAACAAACTAAAATCAACATCTGATAAGCAAAAAAGGTAGAACAGATCCTTGCTAATAGAAAACAATGTAATTACTATTAACTTTACCCAGAGACGAAGAGAAGAAAACCCACCAGCAATAGTGTAGTAGCTAACTTAAATGAACTATCTTAGTTCAAATTAGAACCTTCTAATTCCGATTATGGCACGATTTCTCCAATTGACGCGCGTTTGAGGAGAGGAAACGCTTGAATCAGAGCAGAGTTGAACCAACGTCGGACGTCTTGAATTCACGGACTGAGTTACGCCGATTTTCCTTTTTTGGGTTTCTAAGTTGAGAGTGATTGATTGTTCAGATGTTATTTGTTTTTATTACTGGTTCTTCAGAGATGATCGGAGGAGAGAAATTGGGGAGGCGTGAAGCGAAAGTAGAAAGAAGAAGGAATGAGGATGTGTCTGTCTGACGGGTGGGACCCAATGGTTGATAAATCGGCTGCTGACGAACAACACAGCTTGGGAAAGTTGTCTATAACGCCATCATAAATTTTGTATTCACGTATTGGTCTGATTCAAATATGCTTATGTTTGTATTTAATCAGCAAATAATAGAATTACTAATATTGAAAAAAAAAATGACAACAATGTAGTTATATTTTCGCATGATAAAAAAATTATAAATTCCTCCTTCCTCTTTTGTTCATTACAATCTCTTTCCAACAAATTTTTTATGATTTTCCTTTAATGCATAGAGTTTACTGTTGTTGCTTAATTTTTTACTACGTCTTCGAATCTGGTGATGTCAATTGTCTAACGCTGATTTCTTCTAATAACAGAATATTGAATATTTGATGCAAAAAAGAGTTTAATCAGATTACGATTTATCTTATAAATATTTTTTGACAAACAACGGACATAACGAGGACCTAAACTACGAATAATTTTTTTTCTGAAATTTGTGCTATTTATGGCTAGTAAATAGTGATATTTATATTAAGTATTTCTCTTCAACAATACCAAATTACATGTCAACGTTACTAAAATTTGTCAGGGTCCTTAGAATAAATAGTGTGGGTTTAATTTTTTTTTATGCATATGTCAAAGACTCAAAGTCATTTCTACAAAATAGGACTTTGAAATTAAATAAAAAATAAAAAAATTGGGCCTCGTTGCGAATATCCCATTATTCCTCTTTGTTTTGGGAGGGAGGAAGAATTGTTCCGGGGTACTAGGATCGTGCAAGTTGGTCCCTCTCAACCAGGAATCATAGGAAGACGTCAAGATTTCACTGACGACAGGGCCCCACTAACGCCTTATCTGGTCCATCAAATGTAAATTGTACGGGTCAGATCTGCTTACACTACGTGCGAGCGCAATATGCCTGAATGGAACCCCTCGTCTATTAATTTTTATAAGAATGTCGTCATTTAGGGTGCGTTTGGATCGTTAGAAAAAAGAAGAAGAAGAAGAAAAAAAAATTATAAACAATTCAAACTCTTCACAAAATTACATATTTCCCAATACTTCTTCAAACTTCTTCCCTTCTTCCCTTCTTCCCACACCTATCCAAACGCACCATTATTTTATTTCATTGTGGCAAAAAAAAGAATAGAGAGATGCTTTGGAGTTGCATTACTGCACATTATTAAAAACACAAATAGAGGTGTCAAACGTTGAAACTGAAGACGGAACAGACTTGTTCCGCTTCCGTTCTGTTTCACTTGACGGAACAGAAATTGATTCCGTTTAACGTTCCGTCCTTTATTTACCATTGATTTCAGTGGAATTCCGTCCATTTCCGTGTTCCGTTTACGTTCCGTTCGTTTTTTTCATTTACGTTTCCGTTCCATTTTCAGAAACGGAATTGATTTTCTATTTCATTTAACGTTCTGTTTGGACGGAACGGAACGGAACACGTGCGCGGAACGGAATATTCACAGCCCTAAACACAAAGCTTGTTTTTGTATGGATTTTTCATTATGGTGCATATGAACAATTCATATTTAATATCCAGTAGAAGTGCAGCGTAGTCTAGTGGCCAGAAAGTATTTAAAATATATGTGACCAAACGTCTTCAAGATTGGGAATGCTTGTTGTATATGAATTAATAAATGCGCACTTGGATTTAGAAAGATTAATATAGAGCTTTGGGCAGATCAACCATTGGCCCATTACATGTTGTTTAGAGTTTACACTAAGCATTGTAAAAGAAAAGTAAAGGAAATATGCTTTCTATATGTATTTATGTATGTACGATATATAATTATTTACTTTACGCAGACAAAACGAAATGTATTTATGTCTAATATTAGTAAATTTTTACAAATTTCTTGTCACCAATCAAAACAAAGTAGAAATATAATAATTTCTAATGTGCACATACAAAAATATTGACCAATCGTTATATTTTTATTTTGATTTTTCAGTTTTAGATCATAAATAATGGAACTTTAAAACAATTGAAGGATAGATATTTTCGGAGACCTTGACGTGGTCGAACAACTCGTCAATGAGCCTCGATCGGTCTATCTTCTGCCAAACAATTATTAGTCTAAACTCCAAAGGCAGCTACTGCTATAACAGGACACCTGTCTTGGTTGTTGTCTCCAGTACTAGGTATATATCTTTAGTAGTATTAGCAAAAGATTTTGTTTAGTATAGATTCCTGTACAAAGATTGTCAATGAGGTGACTTGTACATATGAACAAATTTACCTACTATTGCACGAATTTAGAAATATTCAATATCCCAAATTTGATTCGTGTGTACAGTATAAAAATTAATTAGATATCACAGTCACAACTTCGTTGCACAATGTTCTTTTAATTGAATAATATACCAATCCATTTCATCAAACTTGCCAAAATTTCTAATTAAATATAAAAAATCTCCCTAAAAAAATTGCCAAAATTTCTAGACAAAAATTTATAAGTTCACAATTAATAATTTTTGTTATACAAAATCTCCATATAAACTTGGCATTAATTTTTTGCCAAAAAAAAAACTTTCCAAAAGTAACTTCTAGCATAAATTTAGATCGTTCAGCGAAAACTAAAAGGTTCAGATCGCATATCATAGGAGGGGATAATTTTATTTTTATAGATTAGAAATAAACTACTTTAGATTTCTAAATATATTTAATTCTTAAATTTAATAATGAATTGATATGATTATTTCTAATTTATTTAATAAAAAGTTACTTTTAATTATTGTGGTCACGATTTTTAATATATATTACGAGATTTCTCACCAGAGAAATGCCTATGTTTTTCAGTCGGGTTGATAAGGATCATCCCAAGATCCATCATCCCCATCATCCCCAGTGAGAACACATTTTAATTTTTTTTGTTTTTGAAATATTTTTGGTCCCCATTATTTTTCTCCCTCACATCCTTTTCTATTATTTATATTAACTACAACAGCTACATAAATAACTTCAACAGTTATACATATAACTTCAATAATTATATATATTAATTTCAACAGTTACATATATAATATATTAACTTCAACAATTACATCTATAACTTCAACAGCTACATATATAACTTCAACAGTTACACATATAACTTCAACAGTTATATATATTAACTTCAACAGTTACATATATAACATATTAACTTCAACAGTACATATAACTTCAACAGTTATATATATTAACTTCAACAGTTACATATATAACTTCAACAATTATATATATATATATAAACTATTAAGAAAAACAGTGGGGACCAAAAATATAAAAAATGGGAGAGAGAGAAATAGTGGGGACCAAAATAGGAAAAGACGAGAGAACAGTGGGGACCAAAAATAGAAAGGATGGGAGGGAGAGCAATTCCGAATAAATTCACCAAAATAGTGGGGACCAAAAACGTGTGTTCCCATTGGAGATGATGGAGTATGATGAAATCTAGAGGATAGTTGATTCAAGCGATTAAAAGTATTTTCAACAAGACAAGGTTCATCTTTTAATTTCCAAAGTCTCCGTTTGGATGCAAGAAGAAGAAGGAAGAAGAAGGAAGTGGGAAGAAAAAAAATTATAAACAATTCAAACTCTTCACAAAGTTACACACTTCCCAATACTTCTTCCCACTTCTTTCCTTCTTCCCTTCTTCCCACACCTATCCAAACAGAGCCAAAGTTCATAAAATCCTTTTTGAATAAAAGTTTGTCAAATACAAATCCGTTCACTCGGTAAAAACTTGTGAGAATCGACTTAGAGTATTTTGACAATTTCAAGCAACCAAAATCGAGTTCCATTTTTGTAAAATATTTTCAATTCGGCCCATTGGTGTAAAAATCAACAAGAGATATCAAAACATTCTAGGGTCCATTGAAAAAAAAAATTGTTTGACTTCAAAACAGTTTTAACAGTGTGAATTTATCATTTAAAATCCAAATCGAGAGAGACTAGGCACATCCAATCAATTTCCAAACAAAAACTAGGCATGAATAGTGTAAAAAAATTGAGCAATTTCGATCAAAAGTTCGATTTTTCTCGTATTCCCTCCCCCCAAACTTAAATCAAACATTGTCCTCAGTACATTCAATCGCAAAGAAAAGTAAATAGGAGGAAAAGAAAACTTAGCCAATTTTTGCTTTCTACCATTTCGATTTACTCCTAGTTTGTTCTCTCAATTTTCAAGATGGGTCTACTCATTTCCTTGAGTTGTTGTGCAATTCGTATGAGGTCGATTAGGGTTAGTTGGTTCACATAACCCATGGTGCTCTAGCATGAATCGCATCTTTCTTCGTTTGTTCCTCAAAATTTTCCTACAAACACAAACATCAAATTCTATTTTTGTTATTTTCTGTTTTTCTATTTTTTGTTATTTTCTATTTTTAAATGAAAAAAATTAAAATAAAAGAGAGAAGAGTTGAGAAATTCTTGGGTTGTCTCCCAAGAAGCGCTTGTTTTAGGTCACAAGCTTGACCACCTCTCATGTCCATCTTATCTTCGCTTTACGCCCATTTTGTTGGAGTTATGTCCTAGAAGTCAATAATTTAATGACTTAAATATTAGTTTATGTTATGGATGATATTTTATCATCTGTTCCTAGGTTTATTATTGACAGATTATTCAGGTTGAGGATCTGAATTGTAGATCTCTGTGGATCATTCTTTAGAATGACAATAATAAATCTAAATGGTCCATAATCTTGATAATTAACAAGGAACATTAATTATCATATAAGATTAGTATGCAAGTTAAGTGATGATTAAGTTCTATAAATCAAAGGTAAAGAGTTACCAACTTAATTGCATATGTATATGTTATGGAACATAGTACAGGACTTGACCCAATGAAATAAACATATGGATTGTGTAATGTGTCATTGTTTATTTCGTTATGATTTTGGTTCTAATTTTGAGATGATTATCTTTTCCACATGAGGATAGGTTCTATAAATCTCGTCTACCGCTGATTCCCGTTAAGGGCTGCTATACGGACTTGATTTACGTTCTCTTGAATTGTGCGGGGAAAAGCTAATCATCAAGAAAACCGTATGTCCCTCATTAATTCACTTAGTGAGTGACGATATCTGTTTGGACCCCTTGATGGAGTTGGATCGTATGCGCGCAACTAAACGATCAACTCTAGATCAAGAAACGTATAATCTGCAAGAATGACACATTCCTATCTTGGATTATACGATGATATCGTGAGACATAAGAATCAAAATAGAGAAACATATTTATTCTCTTATGCAGGATTGAAATATTGTAGCAGTACACTATTTATGCGAATTGGGAATCATAACGTGTTGCTAGATACCGCTTATGATTATTGGAATTAAATAACGATTTAATTCCATGACCAACATAGCATAAATCCTCAAAGGGTCACACAAATAGGACATTAATCACACAGTGCATTATTTATTTATTCACAGCAGTAAGTTCTGTGGAAATATGATAAGATTGATTAATTAATTATATATCGTTGCGAACCGTTATAATTAATTAAGTCAATGGATCATATAGAAATAAATTAATGCATTAACTAATCCAAAAATAATTATTAATGAGTTAATAATTAATTTAGTTCAACACTTATTAATATAAATAGTTATATTGATTAATTGGGCCGTTATTTAAATAGCAAATATATAGCCCAATTAAAGAACAAAGTTGAGAGACCTTAATTATATGAATTAATGGTCCAAATGAAGGTGATAAATGGCCCATAAAGGCCCATTTTGTAGCAGTCACTTATGGTGGTAGGTGGGATGGCATAGTTGTAATTATGCAAGAGGTCAATTAGGTTTTGTGCTCTATATAAGGACCACTTATGAGAGCCTCCACCTAGCTTTTCTCTCTCCTCTCATTCCTCCCATGAGGCCGCCATTTTTCACCCTCTCCTTCTCTCTTTTGCTCATGTGTTGAGCTATTTTCTCTCCACTAAATCAAGGTTGTTGATTGATGCAAGAGAGAAAACCATAGGGATTAGGCTTGTTCTTTGGGTATGCTAGCACGTACCTTGTAGAACGTGATTAATCCTCCTTGGTGGACTCGAGGGCGGTTACGAGACGTGGTGGAGAAGGCACGCCATCGATTCTCATGCCTTGGTCGAGCCCCGCGGATACGATTTCGCGGGAGGTACAAATTCCACCTCTTATCTCTTGTGTCGAATAAGCTTATGTACTAGATCTCTCGTGTTGTTTGTGTTTTAATTGGATTAATTAAGGATAATTAGTCACAAAATTAAAATTGAGCAATTTCCTAATAGTGGTATCAGAGCACATGGTCGTACTTAAGCTATTTTGACACTTAATTAAGAGAAATTGGCTAATTAACGGATTAGTAGAGATGATGCGTTTGTTTGCTCTCTGGAAATGGCATTTTCTGTGTTGTTTTGCGTTTTTCGCTATGATATGTTCTCTGGAAGTTTTTTCCGTCTATATGAAAGTTGTAGATCTGTGGATTGTGATTGGCGTTACATTCACATTTTTCTGAAATTTTATGGATTTATTGTGTATAAAACGGCGAGGGTGCGCAGAACCAGTTTCTGCTCGCACTGTCCTGTTTGAATGGCTTGAAA
Source organism: Rhynchospora pubera (assembly GCA_028095005.1). NCBI lineage: Eukaryota > Viridiplantae > Streptophyta > Magnoliopsida > Poales > Cyperaceae > Rhynchospora > Rhynchospora pubera. The sequence goes on from CM051462.1 coordinate 77,046,014, forward strand.
GATTTATATTTTGAATATAAGTACCAGTGTTCTATGTCTAGAATTAAAGAGGACTTGAAGCTCTTTCTGAGCATGTATAAATTGTTGCATGACTCGGATTAATTTGTGGGTTTTTCAAGTATGAAAAGGAAGATCTTGTCAGATCCAGTTTATTGAGCAAATCGATTGTTCTAATAAACTGTACCAACTGAGAACTCCTTTAAAAATTATGTTTAAATGGAGTTGTCCTATTTTGAGTTAGAATTCCAGAAAAATTAATTTCATAATTTTTCATGGAAGTTTGGACCTTCAACTAGGTTAAAACATTTCGATCGACAGTTTGTTCCAGTACAGAATTTGTTGATTGTTTAGTATGTAACTCGAATTTTTTGAACTGAACTTGGTTGTTTTCTTTTCATGGATGGATAGCCTATAGTCTAAACTAGTTTTTTCTATACATATTATATATATAAAAACTGAATAGAAGGTGGTCTAACAGACCAAATGGTTGAGAGGATAAGCTGAAAATCTCATAACGGTGTTTCGTGCACTTGTAAGAGATTTGTCTTTTTTTATTCTCCCAGATGGTTTAAGATATCTTCTTGAAATATTTACTGGTAATCACAACTATGATAAGGAGCTTAAGTAATTTATTTGAGAATTTTTGGAGACCTAAAACTATTGATTTTGTTGGATTCCATTAGTTACGTTTTTTGGTAAATTACTGTTTTTCTAATTATTCAAACTAGTTGAAAATAATTAGAATACTCCTTGTTTGATCTCCTTTCAGTTATGGGATGTTGAAAGAACTTTCTAAATGAATTTAAACAAGTTTTGTTGTTTAAAATTGAGAATTTGTACACGGAATTTGCTTATGGCAAACAATACGCAAAGATGCTTGAAAATCGTTAATTGGAAACAAAGTGCTTGTATGTGCTAACTTTGTTTTGTAGGTGAATAGTGGGTTTAGTATGGCTAATGACTCAATGTCTTGTAGTTGTAATTTGAATGCATGTGTGAATGTTTGTAATGCGGCCTTTGGTGCCATTAATTAATTAATTTGTTGATTAATTTTTTATGTAACTTGTGAGGCTTGCATGTCCCTAAGGTTAGGATGGGAATAGGATGTTTTCACATGTATTTTGTACCTTTATTTTATATAGGATTTAGATCCTTATAGAATTTAGTGGGAGGGACAAGGATTAGATTAGTTTTGCTCCATGGACGATGTGGCGAAACTAATGCAAGCGGGAGCCATACAAACCAACAACTATGAGATGCTTATATGTGATTGCTATGAATTGTCATAGGCTAGGTATGGGTGTATGCTTACACGACCACCAAACAAGTGTCATATGATTGATAGTCCCAACTAAAACTCGATTAAGTTAAATCGCCCTCCTTCTCTCTATCCCCTTCACTCCGATTGTCACTCATGGCGCGGTCCGCCCAAGCGGACGTCATGGTTGCCAATTCGGTAGTCAGGGTGCAAATAGCTAAGATTTGCAAGGAGCAAATAGTGAGAGGTTACTTTTCGATGGACCCAACTAGAGTTTGGACATCGGGGCGAAGTTTGTAAATATACTTAGATATTCACAAACCAAGAATCATATGGAACGATATGATTGGTTGGAGAACCTACCTTGTCTAATTAAGTAGGGTGACGTGCCATAGCAGGCTCTACTTGATGAAAACCGGGATCTTGGAAAACCAACTACATTTGGGACATTAAATAAATGTAGTGGGAGTTTTATTTGTTATAAATAAAACAATTGCATAAACTAAATGACCTTAAATTGATTTTGTTATAGATGTTAAAATTGTTAATTTTGTTGCGATCAATCTTTGAAAATTAACAAACTCGTTTCTAAAAGTATTTACTTAAAGAAGTAATACCGATTCCTAAGACACGATCTTAGTGAAGAGAAATTTGAGTATGTCAATTCTCAAAACTTTCCTCAAACTACCCGAACGTAGCAACGCGATGATTGATTGACTTTTGGCGAAAAGTTATTCAATAAAACGTATGGCTAATATCCTCATTTGAAATTTCTAGACCTTTGAATTAGAGAATTCATATGGACTAGATTTAACTCGTACGCTCTTATCCGCTTACTCAAGAAAGTGTTCTTGGAGAAAGTGGATATTAACTCCATCATTTATGATCGAGTATAAAGAGTATGAGTTGACAAAGAGATTCTTCTTTTATAAAAGGATACATGAACGTTTCATTGGCTTACAAATCGAAAGATTTAAGTAGCTAATTGATAACTAGAGATATTGATCTCCGATATCAAGGATTATTGATATTGTCATACGATCTCTTTCTAGTATTAAAGGATATGACGTTACCTTTTACGCACACTTGTTGGTGAAAAAGATAATTGGTTAAGTATTCAAGAAATACTTCACCAAGGTATGAGTTGAAATTTCGAGACTCTCATTTATGACCATACGACACATGAGATGTTTCATTTGTCGTTTATGGGAGGCATTTGAAAGGTTGTCCGAAATACCATGATTGTGACGATTAGAAATATTCTAATCCTAAAGTGTATTTGTCGTTCAAATTATCTCACTATCTCTAATTTACACTAGTAACTTGATACTAGTTCATATGCTCGCATTTAACGAAATGTGTTAGCAATGAAGAATAAGAGAATGTTCGAGAGATGTAAAGTAAACTCCGTATAGGAAATGACTTGTTCGTCTAAGTCATTACCATTGAATACATAGAGTTATCTTTATTAAGAGTTTGTTTAGAATTGAAGGTTGCATACCTTAATTCTAAAACCTCTCAAAAACGTCTCCATTTCATATTCGATGATGGATGATTATGTTTAGTAAAAGACAAGTTCTTTTATTATGGATTTGTTTATATGATTTCATGCATCTTGATTGAATTTGCTTGAAATAGATAAGCAAGTTTTGAATGACAAATAGGATGCGTAAGACTTGACATAAAGTATTTGACTTTCATGTTATATATAACCGCTTAGTCACATACATAAACGAGAATTGCATTACGAGAGTCTCCGTAACGTAGAGCTCGTAATTCAATTCGATTTCAAATCGATTGATATGCGAATCATGTTTGTTAAATGACAAAAGCGCCTTTAACCTATGAAAGTTTTAAGGACAAGTGAATTAATTAGGACTTATACATATCGATGTATAAAGACCTATAAGTAATTGTGCAATGAAAGGTTGTTGATACTTTACTGCTTAACCAACGATCATTGTAGATATTAACATATCTATTTGATAAGGTATAAGTATGAACCTTTAGACTAGTTCAAGAGTAAAGTTTAAAAGACCTTTCAAGAAAAATGGAAGTCTTACAATTAATCGTGGTAAATAAGTAGTTAAGTCATATGATTTGAAATATTATCTAAAGAGTATGAAAATAGTTTCACAACTCACTCCATGAGGAACATTATGGAATAATGTGTCCAAGAATGGAGATATCGAACATATTTCGATCGGTAATAAATCAAATTGACTTATTCGACTCGTGTTAGGAAATTATGTTTGAGGACAATATTGTTTACACTGAATGATGTTCCATCGAAGTCTATTGGAGAAGATATCTTACGAGATTTTGATCTCTAAGTATAATACTTCTTGAGATTTGGTGTTGAGAAGCTTATTTCAAGTATTGTCGACTTGTAAGCTTAAACCAAATAAGACACTATAAGTTTGTAGGATATCTTAACTTAACCGAAAGGTGCTACTTCTACAAACATGATAAGAACAAAGTAGTTGTTGCTAATCATAACGTAATCTTGTAGAATGATATTCTCAAGAAGAAGTAGTGGGAGTAAAGTGAGCATTAAAATAGTTTATGCGTCACTACAAGAAGTATTCTTATGGGAAACTTGTCACTCCATACATGGTACTTAGTGGGAGTTGAGCGAAACTTCATTCACAAGTTATTTTGAAAGAAGTTTAATAGTACGCTCCTTCCAATGAGGACTCAACCATCTCACGAGTTGATGATGATTCGAGAAACTCGTGGAATATATATGAGGAGTCAAGAACTCGTTCGACAAATCATTGTGGAAGTAGTTCATGAACCTCAAGTACCAATCCTACAAAAGATCAACGAGAGTTGATTGCCTAAGCCGTTTGGTGCATTGGCTTCACGACATTCTCAACCTTAGCATATGAGAATCCGTTGATAAACAAGTAAACGATGGAACGATCCGATTCCACACATATGGTTCGAATTCATATGATCTTTGAATAAAATCCAAGTATAACAACAAGGTATAGACCTTGGTTAATATTCATGAAGGAGCAATCCATCAAGAACGTTTAGATCTTCAAAAGGAAAGATCAACATGGATAACAAATCGACTATGTACAAAGCGCGGCTTCTCGCTTGTAACTATGTCTAAGTCGATGGCTAGTTGACTACGTACAAAGCACAACTTCTTGCTTGTGGCTATGTATAAGTCAATAAAGATCATTCTAGCAATAGTTGTATTTCATATATGTCGATATATGGAAAAACACATAAAATCGCCTTCTTCGTATGAATGAAGGAAGATGTTGTGCATTTGACACAAAACGAGGTTTATGTATTGCTAAAAACATACGCATGCTTCAAGGATCCATTAATGGATTAAATCAAGTGTTGTGGAGATTGGAGTAAAAGTTTTGACAATGAAGTCAAGGAATTGAACTTCGTCAAAAGTATCTTGTATATACAAGATATTCAGTGAAAGCATAATTGTATTACTTGTATTGTTCAAGATAACAATTCATCAAATTGGGAATAACATTAAGAAAATGAATATTGTCGAGATCTCTTTGGAGAATGTTTTCTCAAATGAGAACTTGGGCGAAATCACCTAATCCTAGGAAACAAAATCTATAAAGATAGATTATGATGGATGTTAGGTTTGAGCAAATATGCATATATTGACGAAGTGTTCTAGAAACACGAAAGTTACACTCCAAGAAAGGATGTCTAACTGTACGTCACGTGGCATGACTTGAGTGTTTAACTCGGTCTAATGCAACTCAATTCAAGAAAGTGCATGAAATAGTTCAAGCATTCTTTCATTATGAGTTTCATTTCGTACGCCATATTTATGCATATGCCCCAATGTGTAGTATCCAAAGGATATGACAAACAGTTGTCAAATGGATACAAGAGAGACACATTTGGACGATAATCAAGGATATCCTCAAGTACCTTATGAGAAATAATGATATAATGTTTCATCTCTTAAGATGAAAGAAATCTCGTGTAAGTTGTTACACTAATAAAAGTTTTTCAAAAGATTGATATAATCACAATTGAGCTACATATTTTGCTTAAAGGTGGTGTTGTAAGTTTAGAAAGTGTTCTAAATGGAATATTACAACCGTTTCCGTCACCAAAAAAAAATACATAGCAACTTGTGAAGCAATAAAAAAAGTTTATTTGGGATCGAGTTCTTAGTCGAGTTATTATGGTTCTATGCATCTCGAACCACAACTTACTCCTAAAGAACCCAATGTTACATTGGAGATTCAAATATGATCTATAACAATATCACTTGATATCATATGATGATGATCAAGAACATATATATAGTAGTATATATATATATAGGGTCGAATAAATTTGGATAGGTTCGCGAACACAGTGAACACTCTAACTTGACCTCTACCTTGAGAAGTATACGAGATGCAATTATGCATCCATACGTGGTAGACGTATGAGTAACTAGCTTAAGCGTATTATTTATTTTGAGGTCCGAGACATGTATATATGTAGATATATGACATCGTTCTCAATTCTTCGTTAGCTAGAAGTCACTACTGATTGACTCTAGGCCAAGTGGGAGATTGTAGGAGTTATGTCCTAGAAGTCAATAATTTAATGACTTAAATATTGGTTTATGTTATGGATGATATTTTATCATCTGTTCCTAGGTTTATTATTGACAGATTATTCAGGTTGAGGATCTGAATTGTAGATCTCTGTGGATCATTCTTTAGAATGACAATAATAAATCTAAACGGTCCATAATCTTGATAATTAACAAGGAACATTAATTATCATATAAGATTAGTATGCAAGTTAAGTGATGATTAAGTTCTACAAATCATAGGTAAAGAGTTACCAACTTAATTGCATATGTATATGTTATGGAAATAGTACAGGACTTGACCCAATGAAATAAACATATGGATTGTGTTATGTGTCATTGTTTATTTCGTTATGATTTTGGTTCTAAGTTTGAGATGATTATATTTTCCACATGAGGATAGGTTCTATAAATCTCGTCTACCGCTGATTCCCGTTAAGGGCTGCTATACGGACTTGATTTACGTTATCTTGAATTGTGCGGAGAAAAGCTAATCATCAAGAAAACCGTATGTCCCTCATTAATTCACTTAGTGAGTGACGATATCTGTTTGGGCCCCTTGATGGAGTTGGATCGTATGCGCGCAACTAAACGATCAACTCTAGATCAAGAGACGTATAATCTGCAAGAATGACACATTCCTATCTTGGATTATACGATGATATCGTGAGACATAAGAATCAAAATAGAGAAACATATTTATTCTCTTATGTAGGATTGAAATATTGTAGCAGTACACTATTTATGCGAATTGGGAATCATAACGTGTTGCTAGATACCGCTTATGATTATTGGAATTAAATAACGATTTAATTCCATGACCAACATAGCATAAATCCTCAAAGGGTCACACAAATAGGACATTAATCACACAGTGCATTATTTATTTATTCACAGCAGTAAGTTCTGTGGAAATATGATAAGATTGATTAATTAATTATATACCGTTGCGAACCGTTATAATTAATTAAGTCAATGGATCATATAGAAATAAATTAATGCATTAACTAATCCAAAAATAATTATTAATGAGTTAATAATTAATTTAGTTCAACACTTATTAATATAAATAGTTATATTGATTAATTGGGCCGTTATTTAAATAGCAAATATATAGCCCAATTAAAGAACAAAGTTGAGAGACCTTAATTATATGAATTAATGGTCCAAATGAACGGGTTAAATGGCCCATAAGGGCCCATTTCGTGGCAGCCACTTATGGTGGTAGGTGGGATGGCATAGTTGTAATTATGCAAGAGGTCAATTAGGTTTTGTGCTCTATATAAGGACCACTTATGAGAGCCTCCACCTAGCTTTTCTCTCTCCTCTCATTCCTCCCATGAGGCCGCCATTTTTCACCCTCTCCTTCTCTCTTTTGCTCATGTGTTGAGCTATTTTCTCTCCACTAAATCAAGGTTGTTGATTGATGCAAGAGAGAAAACCATAGGGATTAGGTTTGTTCTTTGGGTATGCTAGCACGTACCTTGTAGAACGTGATTAATCCTCCTTGGTGGACTCGAGGGCGGTTACGAGACGTGGTGGAGAAGGCACGCCATCGTTTCCCATGCCTTGGTCGAGCCCCGCGAATACGATTTCGCGGGAGGTACAAATTCCACCTCTTATCTCTTGTGTCGAATAAGCTTATGTACTAGATCTCTCGTGTTGCTTATGTTTTAATTGGATTAATTAAGGGTAATTAGTCACAAAATTAAAATTGAGCAATTTCCTAACACATTTAACGCATCATAATTCACCCAAAAGTACTTGAGAAAGACTCTTGAAATATGCTTGACATTTTCTAGTTTTGATGTCATCTTCCTTCGCTCGATTTTGATGTGATACTTGATTTGTGGTTTGTCGTCTTCCATCACAGCAAGATTATTCAAGCATTTTTCAAGTTGAGAGCTCAAGTCGATTTTGGTGATCTTTTCATTTGTCATGTCAGATGCCTCGACTTGGAGAGGTATACCACCATATTTTTCCTTCTCAGTTTCATCGATAATAGAAGCTATTGGAGGATCCTTCAATTCCAACACATTAGATTTATCAATATATGTTAATGTAAGTGGAATGAAAATTGGAAAGATATTGGGTGGAGGTGCTACAATTTTTTGTTCTTCAATTTTCTCTTGTTGTTCATTTATTTCAAATTGTGTGTCATCATCACGGTCGGTCTCATAACAAATCGCAATTTCTTTCAAAGAACTAAAACTTTCTAATTCATTATTACTTTGCAATATCATTGTGTCATTTTGTTCATCTTGTGATCTATATGAGGAACAAAATTCTTGAACAATTGTGCTTTCAAATATCTTTTCTTGTGTGGCAATAGCTTTGAACTTAGATGATAGAGAATTCAATTTTTCAAGAAGTTCCTCATTTTGTTTTCTTTGATTTTTAATGAAATCTTTATACATTAGTTCATCATTTGACATTTGCGAAAGTAATTGAGGATTAGAAATTTTAGCCATGAAATTCGATCTAGATTCATTTTAAGACATTGAACATGAATTATACCAAGAAAAACAAGAGTTATTTGTCAAACCAGAGTTGTATCCGTCATGTACAGGCTTTGCATCAAAGTGTCATTCCCCACATGCTTTCCTTATAGTGTTGTTCACCACATTGAGTTGATGCTTGATTCGATCCATAGAAGAGATAGATTTCTCCATGTTGCGTGGTGTATGGTCCATGTAGTGGTCATACGAGTCTTGATGCTTGCTCCATGCTCCTCCGCATGCTTTTCTTATGGTGTTGTTGACAACATCGAGTTGGTGGTACATTTGTTGCACGCATGCATCCTTTCGATTTTCACTCTATCCTTCATCGCATGCTTTCCTTATGTGGTTGTTCACAACATCGAGTTGGTAATACAAGCGTCGCCTTCAATTGTCCTCCTGAAAAGAATAAAACATGGTGATACAAGTGAAACATTTTTTATTTTTTTAAAAAAATAATAATAAATAAAAGATACAATATCTAGTCTCTCGTTACTAAAGTAAATTCTAATATCAACACCGTCCCCGGCAACGGCTCCAATTTGATGAAGGCTTAGAACCTAGGAATCAAATAAATTTATAAACCTAGAGCTAACCTCACTAGTCGTTTTAGTTAAGCTTTAGGGTCGAACCCAAGGGATAGATTAATGAGTACCAGACTTTATTTCCTCACGAAAGCTAGACAATTAAATTTTTATGGAGTTTTTGGTTGATTAAATCTAAAGGTGCAAGTAAATAAATATTTTTTAGTGTTTTAATTATCTAAAAAAAATCTAAATGCTTAAAGAGATGTTTTTGGTGTTTTAACAATATAAAAGACGTCTTAGGGTTCAGGTTTCAGCTTGGTTTGGACTTTAGAACACATAACTTATCACTTCCATGCATCAAACAGTGTTTTTCAAGCATATACCGCTCTGTTCGGTCCGAACAGATGGTATAAGTGTGTGGTTTTGACTCTTTATGAAAGTTTATACTTTGTGCTAGGATTTATTGGTCAAACCTAGGTACTGTAAACCTCAGCTTTCGCCTGTTGGACTAGACACTGGTTCAATCACAACCTAACCTAATTAACTCGATTGGTTCACAACTTTTGGTATAGAATTCAATCAACTTAAACTTGTTTGTTGGATTTCATAAGGATATCTAGAGGTTTTTTGGACTTGTCTAAAAGTTACACTTTTGGTGTTAACTAATCTCCCCTTTCGGATCTACGATTCATCCCAAATACTTATCTAAATTATCTTGATTAACCTAACTTTAGAACTTAACTAAATGCGGCCGTACATCTAGAAGTTAATTAGACTTAACCAAGTAATTAAAACAAGCAATTAACATAATTCTAAACAAAACAAATCAACAAAACATATCATATCATATTAAGTCAAATCACAACACATCGAAACCTAAGTTACTTCCCTACTCCTAAGACAACATAAATCTAGCCTAACATGAAAGCAAAATAAGATACAAACTCCATCAAATCAAATATCAAGAGAATGGAAGAAATAAACCAAATATTGCTTCTAACTCAAGATACCGAACATCCAGAGCCGTGGTTGGTTTGATTCTGCCGCCGTCGCGCCTAGAATTGCTCCAAAGATGATGACATGGTCGTGCTCTATTGCGGGAGGTGGAATCCCACGCCTTTTGGCGTGAGAACGGTGGTAAAAAGGTGCAAAAACATGGTGGGATATGGAATTTCGTGGTTGGTGGCTTCCCTTCCTTTCTTTCTGGCCTAGGGACGCATTTATAATGGTTCCCGGCATAAGGAAAGAGTGTAGGCACGTTATGGCAAGAAATATTACCAAAATATCAAGTTTCCTTGCATAAAAACCTTCCATATAGGTTTATGGTCGGTCCGAATGAGTTCTGGTCGGACCGAACAGGATTCTGGTCGGTCCGAATGAGTTCTGGTCGGACCGAACAGGGTTCTAGTCGGACCGAACAGGGTTCTGTTCGGACCGACCAGAGAGTCCAGCATTGAGATAGTGTTTCGGCCATAATTTCTTCATTCGGACTCCGATTGAGGCGATTCAAAAATTGTTGGAAAGCTTAGAATGAGCTCTTCAATGCTATTGATTCCATTTAGCCAATTACTTCTCTCAAATCTCCTACTTTATGCAATTATTGTGCCTTTGGTCCGAGCAAAGTTCGATTCGATTTGAACATGAGTCATTCGATCCGAATGTGACTTTGACATCACCTCCAAGTGCTAGGAATGAGTTGTCTTGTTTATGCCAAGTGCCAAATCCATTTAAAGATTGAGAATTCACCAGAAATCATCAAGAAAACTGAAAATAAGATAAGAAACGACGGTAGAGCCAATTCCTAGAAAATCATAGCAATTTATCAAATAATTTAATGGTTTGAGTGTTATTTGAGTGTCATGTACTGTCCAAATACCAATAAATAATAATGATATCAATAGTCTTAAGCAATTCCGTTTTTCAGTGTTTTTCTTTCAGTTTTTTTTTTTTTTTTAGTAGATGGTAGATTAGCTAGGGAGTTAGAATTGCTCATTTAATTAAATATTTTGGTTAACTTTGTCAACCGAAAATTTTCTTTGTGCGAATATCAGCAGCCAGTTTGGTAAGCCTATTTAACTTTTCAAACAGAAACGAAATTGTCCGTTTCGTTTGTCGTTTCGTTTAGGTAAACGAAACGTTCTGGACATTCCGTTTGGATGGAACGTCATGGAACGTGTATGTTTGCATTTTATTTTATCTAAACGAATGACAAAATACATTGCATTTATCGTTTTGTTCCTCAAATGTAATAAATTTTTGCATACCGTTTGGACGGAACGTGCACAGAAAAATAATGTGGAGGAGTGCTCCCTCGGCAGGCCTACCGTTTGGAGGAAGATAAAAAATATAGAAAAATTTTTTTTGGTCAAACCTACGTCATGATAGTGCTCCTTGAGAAATAAAATTTCAAATAGCAATTTGGGCTATTTACGGTAAAACAAAAGTGGATCTTATTACCAGAAGAATTTCTGATCCATATATATATGTACATATGATAGCTACAAATGCAAGAATCTTGACTTTTCAATTTTATCACACAGAAACAAAATCAGAGTCAATGAATTACAAGTTGGATACCGGCTCTAGAAGTGTAGTGTGTAGCAGACTCTTAGTTTACAATGGCGGCTTATTCTTTTTAGAAAATTTTGTCAACTATTACATCATTTTTCAAATGTTTTACTCCGAATATGAAACAACTTGTACCATATATATCCCTGAACGTGACTTTCAGATCCAATTTAATATTACCTGAGAATCTGAGATAATTCTAAAGTTCATGTCAAAACATCATTTTCGATAAATAAAACAAAATGAACGGCAGCATAACAAGCACGTTGTCAATGTATGTACAGTATTGGGTCTACATTTCCTTCATAGCAGCTGTCTACGGACATTTCGAAATTTCTATACCGATCTATGTACATATTCATATAAATTCCTCGAAAATAACGTACTGTACTATATTGTATTGTGTTATATACTTATATCTATTTTAAGGAGATGTCAATTTATTAAACTTTCATGTCTTCAGTATTATATATTTTTTCATGTGTCTTTCAAAGTTAATGATTCGACATATCAACATCGATCATCTTACATGTGATAAACTGAACTGACCTATAAAAGAAGAAATTAATATTATTCGCTCTCATAGAGTTAATTATCTCATCAATCCAAATCCGACCCGTTTACCACTCCTTTGACTCCCAGCTCAAACGAACAGTTTAGTTATTTAAATATGAGGTGCAATTTATACCTCATCGTTTTACCCCTTCTCTGACCCTTTAGAACGATGCAATACATTCCCCTCTACTTCCTTCCTCTCTTTCTCACAAGTTTCCTCAGCTTACATGCCACTCTTGGCTTTAATATTCCTCTCCATTACATATGTGGTTCCACTGGCAACTACACAGCAAGCAGCACATATGGCTCCAACCTTCAGAAACTCTTCTCTTCTCTTTCCACAGAAGTTGTCGCAACCGAAGGGTTTTCTAAGAACACAACTGGCACCGAACCAGACCAGGTTTCTGGTATCATTCTTTGTCACAATAACATCAATTCTTCGGTATGCGGCAACTGCCTTAACCAGTCCATGGTAGACATAAAAAATCTATGTCCATACTCTAAAGAAGCAACTTTTTGGTATGAAAACTGCCTCCTTCACTACTCAAACCAAAACTTTCTCAACTCGACCAATAATTCGCCACTGGTCTACCTGTGGAACACCAAGAACTCGACAAGAGGAAGAATTACAGGATGGGAGTCATCAAATATTGCTGTGAAATCCTACATCAACACAGTTATGAATATTTTATTTTACAGTGTTTCAGACCGAGCAGCTTATACCTCAGAAAAACGGTTTGGTACAGATGAGACAAACATAACAGCTTCCTTGCCAATCATCTCTGGTTCGGCACAGTGCACACATGATATGTCAAATATTTCGTGTCGTGAGTGCTTACAAGATCTCATCCATCAGATGCTCCAGTTGTTCGATGGAAGGAAAGATGGAATGATTTTAGGAGTTAGGTGTAGCCTGAGGTACGAGGTAGTGCACACATTTTCTGGGTATGTCAATTTACAGGGCAGTTCAGTTACAAGAGTATTATCAGATCTTCCTTCATCTGACAACCAACCAACTGCTTCCCCTGTGACTTCTCCTCCATCTGATACCAGTCAAGGTGAGAAAAAATCTAACCCCTTCACTCCAACTTGCACTAGCTTATAGTAATTAAAAAGGCAAAATTAATGGTCCCTTACTCCCTTTATTATTTCCATTTCGTTCAAAAAATACCGTGGCAATTATGCCACTTTGAAATGCTTTCCTAAAAGGTAAAATCTTGATTGAGATATATATAGAGAGGATTGCTAAAAATGCTATGCATAGCACGGATGTCTTTCGTGCTACGGATTCTTTTTTGAATTTCTTGCTTCAAACAATCGATCCAAACCATTCATTATCTTCTTCGTATTGAAATCTCATTAGAAACCAAATTTTACATTTTTTTTTTTTACTATTTTTCTCAGATTTTTAAAAATACTTAATCTAATAAATTTTGGACCCTTCAATAACAGTGATTTTCAAAAATCTGAGAAAAATAGTAATAATTCAAAAAAAATGTAAAATTTGGTTTTAGTAAGATTTCAATATGTAGAAGATAATGAACGGTTTGGATCGGTTATTTGAAACCTGAAATGCAAGAACGAATCTATAGTACGAAGACCATCGTGCTATACATAGCATTTTAGCAATCCTCATATATATACCAACAAGAATACTTCACATTACTTCCTTTTAGCACAACTTGATCGTCCATTTTAGTCAATATCATTATTTTTTTAATTCTTCCAAGCAGTAGTTAACTAAATGCACAGTAGTATTATTATACTCATTAACAGGATACTCCAGATTGATAGGATTTTATGAAAACTATAATAATAATAAACCACAACAATTTACTCTGGTTTCTGGACGCAGTTAATTTTCATTGCTATATATGCCATTTTATTTCTTATTTAAAAATCAATGCATATAGTGATCTCAAATCTCAATAAAGCAGGCCAGAATACGATGTGTCAATAATCAGATGTCACGACTTTTGGGCCCTCCATTTATGATCTGATCCCTTCAGAATCTTTACCTCTCAATCCATCCTTTATCTAAGAATTTTCCAAAGTTTTTGTTGCAATTAGAGACTTTTGAAAAGTCCACATTAAAACAGTATCTTCTTTTCTTTTTCTTTCTTTTTTTGTGTTTTTATTTTCTTATTTTTTTATATATTTTGTCAATTTGTTCTTTTTCTTTGTTTTGTCTCTGCAGCCGCACTGAGTGGCCACATGTGTCTAGATAGTCGCTATCGAATGGGGTGAGGGGTAGACTAATTTAAAACATGCAAAAGTAGGTCATATATGAGACTAATTAATTGATCAAATCCTTTTGTGAAAATTCACATCTAGGTTGTGTTTCAATTTCAACATATTAACAAGAAAGTTTTTTTTAGTTCAATTTCGAACCCACATCTTCTAAAGTAATCACTAATCAGAGTAATTGGATCACAAACTTCAGTATAAAAAATCCCAAAAGTCGGCTAATTTCTTAAGAAAAAAAATTTAACAGATAAAAAATGAATAAAACTGACGAGGCTTTTGATTTGCTCAAAGTTTTCTACTTCTAATTGTACGCAAATAACACAATATCGCTTTCGATGTAAGGTCTTAATCTTCCATATAAAAATACGCATTCGCTTTATCTCGAAAAAAAAAAGGATATGTTCGCTATAAACCCAATGAAATCCAATTAAATGCATACAATTAACCTGTCAACCAGTGAGGAACAAGTCTAGGTTTCAAAACTATCAACATATCATGATAGTGAGTAGAGCTGAATTTTGTATTGTTAGGGACAGCGATAGATTTCTCACATTGATTACATACAGAAAAATAGTATAAGTAATTTTCTAAAGGTCATATTATTTCAACTAATTCCGAAAGGAAATTTTTCTTAATTTTTTCAAATGTTAATTATCAAATTACTGCATTACCAGAAAGTGTACAAAATTATTTCTTGGGACATTGGCAGTAAATTTTACTCTGTATTATGCCATATTATTTTCTTATTTAAATTCAATGCAAACAATAATTTAAAGAATGCCAGAACTACATTCGGAATATGTCATATAATGCAAGGGAGGAGCATATTGATTAGGAAGAAGTAATCTTTAATCAGAATGAAGAATAACTTTGCAATTACTTTTAAGTGACAAGTATAATTCTAAAAGGCATATTTCTACTGTTAGTTTTAGGACGATGCAACCCTAAGGCCTAGGCGGCGTGAAATCAGAGCCACTTGGATCAATTTAATGAGGCTCAACTACCAAAAAGTATGGATGAATAGTAATCATCTAATTGACCATTAAATATGACCATAATTTGATGCAATATGGTCCCGTGCATACTTCAATAAAATGGGTGTAACTTTACCGTCGAATCGAACTGAAATTTTGACAGGAGTTCCGTGACCCAAAGCTCACTTCGTTTTGGCCAAATCATCAGCTCGGATTTACGATCTGAGCCTTCTTTCATGGACTTTTGGGCCTTTTTTTATAATTTTTAGCAATTTTAGAGTTGTTTTAGTAATTTTATGTATTTTCTCTTTCTAAGATTCGGTATTCTGTTTATTTAAAACAGCCATCATGTCTTCTTACAATTAGTTATGTTTTAGAATTGAACTTTATCAAAAAAAAAAAAACTAGGAATCTGTGTGACCTCAACCAAAAAATCTCTCTGTTTTTGTACTTCTCCGTTATTTTTCTCTATTGTTCGTGCATCATAATTGACTGTACCTTTTATTTATTATTATTATTATTTTTTTGGAGGAACTTGAACAATTCAACTTATCAGTTTAATCTTTTGCAGTAAAAATCAGCGAATATTTCAAGATGAATACAATCTTATTAAAGGGTGCGTTTGGATGAGAGAAGAAGAAGAGGAAGAAGGAAGATGGGAAGAAAAAAAATTATAAACAATCCAAACTCTTCACAAAGTTACACACTTCCCAATACTTCTTCCCACTTCTTCCCTTCTTCCCTTCTTCCCACACCTATCCAAACGCACCCAAAAATAATTAAAACTTCAATTATTTTTCTATAGGAGGAATTAACAAGCCCATCATTATCATCGTATGTACAATTGTGGCATTACTTCTTTTCGGCCTCTGTTTCAGCTTTGTATGGATAAGAAGGCACAGAAATCCAGGTATACCTCATTATACATTTTTTTTTTGTTGCACATTATACAATTGAATATACTTGTCAACTGTTCGTTGAAACTAGAACTTAGGCTAGCAACTCACATGGTCTAATGATTTAGAAACAGAGCTTTCTCAAGAAGAAATAATATGCACAACTGCTGACGAAGCACCAAATATTTGGATCAGAAGACTTAGCTCAGACTTGCCGCTCTTCGACTTCAACCATATTGCTAAAGCTACAGATAATTTCTCATTATACAATAAACTCGGTGAAGGTGGATTTGGACCTGTCTACAAGGTGCTTCTAAATCTCTAATTTATTATATTTAGTTTATTGTTTCCCTTTTCGTTCTACATTTTTAAGAGGCTGTGAAGCAAGGTAATTTGAATTAAAGTGGAAGAAAAAAGAAACTATTTGAATGGACCACGAAATTAGTTTGGGAAATAAGTTGAAAATAAAGCCACAATAATAGATACAGGCGGGTGAAGTGCTTTGTAGTATGACTGTATAAATGATTTGATTTAGCTATTAAACATTATAAAGAAAAAAAGTTACGTCTCTTTTGTTTGGTCAATCATTATTTAGTGTTTGGGTTCTTTTAAAAAATAAATTTTTGGGTTATATTATAGTTATGAAATGGAAACATCGTAGAAATAACACTCCTATATATTAAGTAAAAGCAAGTTGTTGTTAACTCAAGATAAGATATTGTACACATTTTGTGCACTGCTTGACGTATCCAGAGTAATTATTATTTATTTCAATTAACAGATGGAAAAATATTGTTAACAAATAAGGCGTACAATAGAAGAAGAATGACGCTCAACATTCCTACTTATTGAATAATTTTGTTCCGACATTTACAAAATGGTTATTAATGGTACTCCATAGAATGAGTTTGAGGAAGCTCATTTTTAAAGATTTTTTTTTTTTCAAGGGTGTGCTACAAGATGGATTTGAGATAGCTGTTAAGAGGCTATCATCACAATCAGGTCAAGGTCTAGTTGAATTTAGAAATGAAATCCAACTTATTGCAAAACTGCAACACAAAAACTTAGTTCGACTGGTTGGTTGGTGCATCAAAGGAGGGGAGAGATTAGTAATCTATGAGTTCATGCCGAACAAGAGTTTAGATTGCTTCATTTTTGGTATGTCTCCAGAAACTATTTGGAATTTAATATTGAAATTTTATGTGATCTTGTATAAGTGTATAGCCATTTTCAGTTCTTGAGGCGAGCTCATTTCAAGAAACTGATATGAAATGCGGATTAAGCCAGTGTGGACCACCCTTCATAAATTATATATAACACTAAATCTAATTGATTCATTTTACTATGGTACTCTGAATTAGGACCTCTTAAAACAGTTGAATATAGAATATAGATTTGAAACCAAAATATTAGAAAAAAAAAAAGTACGATGAATCTTTAAGTTAATCTTCGAAACAAACCAGTTGATAAAATCAAATTAACCTTATGTTCAAACAAGGAAATTTTGAGCTCTAGTAGCATTGCATTACTGGATGCAATCACTTATTGTTAAACGTACAGCCAATTCTGTTTTCTTTATCTTTCCTCTATATTTTTCTTAGTATGAATGAATGTTCCTTTTGTTTCTTGTTAATATTACAGAAGAAAGAGAGGCACTGTTAAACTGGGAAAGACGTTTTGTGATAATTGAAGGAATAGCTCAAGGAATAGTTTATCTTCACCAACACTCGAGGCTCAGAATCATTCACAGAGATTTGAAAGCAAGCAACATTCTCTTAGACTCTGAAATGAATCCAAAGATATCAGATTTTGGAATGGCAAGAATTTTTGAACCAAAAGAGCTGCAGGCAAATACCGGCAGGATAGTGGGGACTTAGTGCGTATCTTTGAATTTTAGTGCAAATAGTTCAAATATAAAACAAAACTATTACAAATGACGAATCAATTGATAAATAGTATTTTCAAAATTTAAAATGTCTGACATCAACGAATTAAAATTCTGATGGCTTATATGATGACTTGTTACATATTTTACAGATGGTTTGGTAACAACCAATTACTTTTTCTTACTTTTCAGCGGTTACATGGCTCCAGAGTATGCATCTGAGGGTCTTTTCTCAATCAAATCAGATGTATTTAGCTATGGAGTATTGGTTTTGGAAATTATAAGCAGCAAAAAGAGTATGGGCTTTCACCGATATGGAGATTTTCTTAACCTCCTCGGATATGTAAAGATCCTATTCTTATATAATGTGCTATTATAAACATTTCGATAATTACTTTATTCTCTGGAAGTTCTTTTATGCCAGCAATTGTGGTTGGAAACCTAGTTTAATTTTACGTGCTTGGTAACCATGCAGTTCATAGTTTTCTAATTTTTTATCTTTTTAGTAAAAAATTAAGTCATAACTGTATCTAAAGCATATGTGTACAAGCTTACATTTATATTCTTTTTTCAGGCATGGGATCGATGGAATGATGGTAAATGTTCTGAATTGATTTCTCCTACATTAATTGAGGCACCGCAAGTACAAATAGAGAGATGCATCCATGTCGCACTATTGTGTGTTCAAGAGAATCCAGCTGATCGACCCACCATGTCAGATGTGATCGTCTTTCTCAGCACAGAGAGCATAATTCTACCCAAGCCTAAGCAGCCAGCTTACTTCAATGTAAGAGTATCAAAGAAAATGGTGGAATCATCCGATTTTGATGGCTCGACATCTTCTGTAAATGATATGACCTTGACCAACCCAGGAGTCAGATGATTTTACCAAGTGAAAGTACTTATGTTCAAATTATATTCTTTATAGAAATAGTAGAAAATTTTGAAGTACTTGTCTTTAAACTTCGCTGCACATTAATACCTTTTATACAGCACATCACTTTTATGGGTAATGACAGAAAATGCAGAATCTTGTACTTTGTACTAAGAAGTGTGGTGAAGGAAGCAATAGCAATAGCAAGCTTATTTTTTTTTCATTGGACCAGAAATTTCATTTTACTTTCATTGTGAAGAAGTGTGGTGATCAATAGCAAAGTTAGAGATAGCGAGAGTGTGGCAGAGAAGACGATAAAATTTGAGCGCTTTTAAGTATTGTATTCGGTATCTGGAAGTGAGTATTGTTTATGCAAAAGATATGTGAAGGTCAGAAACTGCACTGTGACTACAGCCCTGCCGGGTTGATTAAATAACCCCCACCCAACCAGCTTCCGCCCATTTTAAAAACACTGCCACTTAATACAAATTTTTAATATTTTCCATCTAATTGAAAGGCATTCCTTGATCACTTGGATGAGTTTAGCCAAGACGAGAAACCTGAGTCCACTTTTAAGAGGCTATCAAGACGATGGGAAAGCATCTTCGAGAGTTATCATGGCCCTGAAGTAACCAATGGTGTTCACTAATATATCTTTCTCTCTCTCGAGTCTGGCAGCTGTATCCTCCAGCTCCAGTAACTCCTGTTCACTGTGAATGACAGCAACTGTTTAACAAAGGATCCAGTATATTAAGCATCCTATGGTGGTACTTTGGTCACAAATTGGACCAGGGATCCATGTTTGTACCAGTAACAGTACTAACCAGCATGACATAGAGAGAACTTAGGATTGAAGTGAACCTCCTGTTAAACTGGCAATGCAGCAAACAAACAAGAAAAAACAAATACATAAGAGGGTATCCCATTGATCTAATAACATATGATACTCAAGATGACAAAGAGTATCTAAACTGACCTTCACAGTACAAGCAATATTTTTACGAAAATCATGTTACCATAGTTCTGTAGTTTCTACATAGCCCGTCCAAACCACGAAAAGGAGGAGGTGTGTCATAGGTTTGGCGACCGAGCATAAAAAACATGACCATCTTTGTGGAAATGAAGCCCAATCAAAATCTTGTTGTATTTCATTTCTAGCCTACCCGAAATTTTGGGACTAGAGACTTTGTTGTTGTTGCTGCTGTCATGTTACCAGATCCAAACTGGTAGTAATATCATTCAGTCAAAACGGCATCCTTATCAGAAATTCCATGTAACCTTCTACAGTATTAACTATATTATCACTATATCACTTGAGCTAACTATTTTTTCTTGACATCCTTTTTCATTCCAAGTCTTTTAAAGATTAAAAAAAGATATGCAGTATTACTATGAAGTAGAGTTACAAACCTGTCGCTGTTTTTCTTCCCTGTCAAACTTACTTGCCACAAAGAAAGAGAAAGGGTGGCAAGGACTTGAGAAAGATGTATGAATAGAGTGGATCAGAACAAGCGGTACTGTGAGGTAGCAAAAGAAGAAACTGTTATGACACTGCGAATTCTACCAAGCAAGTGGTTGGTGAGGCTTTTGTTCGTACTTGTTTCATGAGCACCTAGGATGACGAGAAAGGAAAAGCTTACGAAATACTTTTTGACAATAAAATATTCATGGAAAATTTTCAAGAGAGAAGGAAATAGAATAATTGTCTATATCATTATTACCTAAATTTCTTCTGTTCAAAACTAAAAAAGAAGTTGAGAATTCTACCTATTCTTTGCTCACTTGGATGTCTACATACCAGAGAAGGCTATTAAAAAGTAAATATTATAAGGTTTATCTGCCAACAACATAAACACACAAATAAAATTTCATAATAATCTAGAATGCGCTGTTGTTATATATAAAATAAACCAAACGACGCAACCATGCCAGAGCCTAACTGATTCATAAGGTCTAACCTGATCCATCTCTTA
Organism: Rhynchospora pubera; assembly: GCA_028095005.1. Lineage (NCBI taxonomy): Eukaryota > Viridiplantae > Streptophyta > Magnoliopsida > Poales > Cyperaceae > Rhynchospora > Rhynchospora pubera. The sequence continues at coordinate 77,066,854 of CM051462.1, forward strand.
GCTCAATGATGAACTCACCCATTCTGAGAGTATAACCAATCTGGGTCCAAAGAAAACTGAACCCCAATTGAACAACAATTTTTGCAAGGAAATATACCTTCGTCCAAATGATGCACAACCGAACAGAGCCAAAGTCAAACGAACCATTTTGACAAACTGACAATTCAATACCAAAAAAAAAAACAACATAGAATAATCCCGAAATGAATAACCATAGACTGGACCAAAGATGATGATAAAAAAAAAAAAAAACCAGCCCAAACTGTCCCCACCTGTTAGCCTCTCTACTCCTGAATTATTTCCTTCTGGTACTTGATTTAAAGGTATGCTTACCAATTTCAGCTTAAAATTTCAGAAGCTCTCCAAAAATGTGGAAACTCCAACTGCCCGTAGCGAAGGGGGAATTAGTGGTGTAAATCTGTATATCAATCTGATGGATTTTTAACCTGATCTTGCTCTCACAGAAGAACTCAGATCTGGGGTAGCTCTCTCCCAATACTGCTCACGGCAGACTGCAGATCTTGTTCTGGAAATCGCAGTAATGCGACCCCTGAAAAGATAACAACTAAATCTAATCAGTTAAATGAAATTATGATTAGGATGAGAACCAGATCTAGCATAGGACAGAAGACTGTAGGAGTGTAGGGTACATAAATAAAAAGATTACGAATGATATTAAAAAATGAAGGCAAACACAACAGGATGGAACAAACATTTTTTTTTTCAGCATCAGCAATTGCTGACAATTTTCCATTAATAAAGAACAAAAGTTTACATTTAAATAAGACCTGAAACCAAATGCCAGTATCAAAACTGGTACGTCACAAACAAACAAACAGTATAAACTCCTAACAATGTCTGTACCTAATGTACCGGTATCACAATGATGTCAACAGTTTGAACAAACATTGCTTTGATTCAAGGCAATAACACTAAAAGCTCTCTACCAAACGTTTTCTTTTATTATTATATTTATTGAATGATTGATGAAATTATGTTGCTCAAGACACCCCTTGACAGACAAACTGGAGCAATAACACAGAATTTTATTAAGGATAAATGAATAAAAGCTGAAAAGAAAAAATACAAATACATCTAGAAAGTTGAGCTTCGAAGATGCATCCAACAGCCCTTTTTATATATGATTGAGTTAATGCACGAATTGTCATTAACTGTTTAAACTACCAATAAAAACATGATGGTATTGCTTGGCCAAAGTAAGAACTAAAAACTAATCTTAGCACAGGGGCACAGTGAAGGCAGCTGTTTCTGCAATCCATATGCAAATTTCTGTAAACCAATTTCTTTTTATCTGACAAAGTGACAATATAGGAACATATAATTCAAACTGTAAAGTGGAAAATGAAATATTCAGAGCTAGAAAGATCGAGACATTGGTACACATTTAAATAGAACATGATATTCATAGGTCAAAGAACATTTGTTGTTTATCTAACAAAGTTCAGGACTCAAGGTCCTCAGCTTGATTCTCTAATGCAATCATCATGGGTCGAAGGATCCTTCCACTTCCATATCCAACCTATCCAAACCTAAAATCCTACATGACCTATGCTACCTAAACGGTAATAAACCTGCAAGTAGTCAGTCACTGGAACCCAACCTACAAACCAAATTGAAGCAATTTGGAGCTCAACTGACGCACAATGAAATCAAAGCTCTAGCACAAATGAGTTTTACAAACAACAAGGGCCCATCAACAGAATCTGACTAAAATATAGGATGTGTAACTGAACCGCAGTTGTCGTACATCATTTCAAACACTAATTAGAAATGTAAATGGAAGATCTTTTGAAATGTAGAAAACCATAAACAATGGACTTGTAATTTGACAAAGAACGCAACCGTAAACGAATGCCAAAACAAAGCCAAGGGAACACCCACAATCAACATGACATGCTCATTGAGGAATTTGTACAAACATCTCATATTATATGCATATAATGTACCAAACTTAACCACTGCCTGTGCACACGTACGGTTAGTTTGAGAGAGATGCTAGGTTTCTCTAAATGCCCCCTTAACGCCTCCAACAGTCCAACATTGTTGGTTCATCAATTTCGACATCTAACCCGCCTAGTTGGTGTCTCAAGCAGTCACGCTCAAGTTCTGGTGCCGGGCCCCTCATGCTTAGCGTCAGGTAAACATCGGTTTTGCTAGTGAGCAACTGTCTCTTTTCAAATTTTTTTATTTTTTTCATGGTTTTTTTTTAAAGAAAAGAAAAAAGAAAATTTCTCATAGGTCGGTTTGTCTCTCTTTGGAAGATACTTAAGATGTTGGATTTATTGTTTTGTACCAACAAAGTTTAAGCCCCCTAGGATTTATGATTAAAAATTTTGTTCCTAATTCTCTTTTTATTTTGGAGTAACATTGGCTTCTTTTTCTCGACAAAATTCGTTTCCAGTGTTTCAGAAGTCAGAACTATGTGACGAAAAAAATCCATACTGCTTTATCTGTACAAGATGGACCCGGAAGATAATTGGTAATTATGTTAAATGTAATTTTTAGTTATATCAAAGCTTTTTAAAAAAAACTCTGTTTTTTTTCGTTTTATCTTAATTTAGATGCATACCGCATTACTGTTTTATCCATTTTATCATTAATCACCACCCAAGCGTTAAACCGCACAAATTGCATTTTAAAACCTTGGTTATATCCTAATCAGAACGTTGAAAAGATTCAGCACAAAAATTTAGTTATATCCAAATTCAAAATTTGGAAATATTCACAAAATTTAATTAAGTAACAAATCAAGTGATCATTGCCAATGTATTCGATTTTAAAAGACAATGCGCACGCTTAATAAGAATCAAAATTTTCCAGACCAACTATGAGTCTATGACTATATATGCACTTAGACGCACTAATCTGAGCATAATAATTTATTAATTTTCACACATTGCAAGCCATCAATAATATTATAAAAATATTTAAAAAAAAAAAAGTTCCAATCTAGCCTGATTACTATACATCTCAAATTACAGCATTTTTCCATTATCGAACTACCAAAAACTATAAACTGAAAATAGCAGCAAAATTACAAGCTGAAAAAGGAAGACAGAGAAAAGGTAGTTATAATTATAACTATCATTTTGCACAACTATCCATTTAAACTTCAAGCTCCTCATTTACTGGTTAGCCGCACCGACGCTTCTTCCTTTCTTTTAATCTGACAATATCTCATCAGATCAAAAGGCATTTTCTGGTAGTTTGTTTGAGTTCAGCTAAGATGATACAACAACTATTAGCCATGTCTATAAGAGGCTATGGGGATGACGGAAAAGCATCTTTCACAGCTGAGGCAGCGGTAAGGTAATTAAGGGTGCTCTTGAGTGTATCCCTCTCTCTCTTGAGCCTGGCTGCTGTATCCTCCAGCTCAAGTAACACCTGTGTGAGTGAACAAAAACCAAGGCTTTAAAGGGATCATCAGTTTGCATGTCCTATGTATCCTTGTTCCTTTTTTCATTTAGTAATTCAATTACTCATGTTCGCACTTATATCAGAAGTAACCAGTATGCAAAACCAAAAACTTGGAATACAAGTGAACCTCCAGGCTAACAAGTAACAAGTAATACACAAAATGGGAAAATGAGTCAAAAGCCTAAATATAAGAACATATCTCACCATCCACTAACATTAATTTGGTACCCATCAGATACCAACAAATACCCAACCTGATCTTTGGAAGGCATGATATTACCAGAATAAAACTGGTACCCAATTCTATTCCAGTCAGTCAGTCTAGCATCCTTATGACCTTACCAAAAGTCCATGTAGAACTTTCCACGTCCATGAGCACTAGAGATCTAACCTACTGTATTACTATAGTCCCAGCAGTAAACCAACTTTTTTCAAAATTATCTGTCGATTTCGAGTTATTTAAAATTCAAGAAAATTTCATGACCATATCTATCTAGTCTTCTATTACAGCAATTTTTCTGGGAACTCACTATAAGGTACATTTACAAACCTGCTGCTCTCTCGGTGCACCTTCAAAAGTACTTGCCACAAAGAAGGAGAAAGGGGTGGGGAACTGCCCCTTTCTTAAATCGACATCAGCCTTCTGGCTGTCTTGTTTCTTCCCTTCAAGCCGATTTGATAGCCTTATAACATCCTTCATGTGTCCCTCCACTTCTGATGCTAGGTTTTCCAAGTCGTCACCTTGTTTTGGATCTGGAGGAGGCCGGTCTTCCAGCCAGGTCACTGCTGCTACCATGTAGGGCTTTGTTTGTAGAGTATGGGAAATGCGGAATCGCTCCTGAAGTAGGAAAAGCAAAAACCATAGGTAATCTTCCTAATTGGTAAATTAAGACTTGCAAAAGCACAATGAAATTTGTAGAGAACTACCATTATTTGATATGCACTTCTCTTAGTATACAATTGTAACTTCCTATCTAAATCTTCATGTATAATATGTGTGGCAGTGTTCACTTAGGTGCTGCCACAAATGGGAGTTAGGCTTGTATAAAATAGATGGTCTGATGGTGTATTAAACAATAAGTTGAGAAATTGCAACTTTCTGACCTATTGAAAGAATCACTTTTCTTATTCGTGGAATGCACATTATTTCCTATTGCAATAACTAACTTATGTTACTTATCCAAACCAGTAACCAGTAAAAAATAAGTTGGTTCAGTGAACATACCAGAATATAATAGTACATTTTTTAACCACCAAAGTTTATATCTTTTCACCAATCAAACACCATATAAGTATATAACTCTTTATCATAATTGGGATATTTAGCTATCTTTCATACAGTAAATGAAATTTTTTTTTTTTATCTCAAGCCCACTGAATTCCAATTTAATGTACAATCCAAACCATAATTTCCACCACCCAACAAAGGAAATTAATCACACACCTGTCCTTTGCATATGAGAAAGAACCGATCATCGACCAATCTCTGGTGCTTCACCACCTCAGCCACACAACCCACCTCAACTGTACCTGAAGAAGGGTCAGTGGAGGAAGGCATGGGGTTAGAGAACAAAACCCCAAACCTAAGATCCGTCTGGAGCAAGGTATGCATCATAATCCGGTACCTAAACTCGAATATCTGCAAAGGCAACATGGCGCCAGGAAAGAGAACGAGAGGCAATGGGAAGATGGGGAGCTCGACGAGGTTGGAGGCCATGGAATGGGAATTGGAGGAAGCCAGGCAGACGGAGAGGCCATGTCTTTTGATGGCTGTGGTGTGGGAAAGAGGTTGCACGAGAGGTGTTCGACGTTTTGCCTGAGAGAATGGGAGGCAACGCGGTTGGGAAGGGAGGGATTGCGAGAGAAGAGGCATGGGGATGGAGAGAGATTTTTTTGGATTAATTTCGAGTGGTTTTTGTGTGGTTTTGAGAAGGAGAAATGGAGAGAGGGAGAGGTAAGGGTTGCACGGATTCCAGCGAGATGAAAAAATAGTGTGGATCAGAACGAGTGATAACTTGTGTGGGGGCGACAGAGAGGCGGTTATGATACTCCAAATTGCACCCATTATGTTGTTTCTAAAATATTTCTCAAAGAAAAATAAAAGTTTTCGAAGAATATTTTATGAGATAATGGGAGAATTTTTATAAAATTTCTAGAGGAAATATGCTTTAAATTTATTTATCGATATTAGTAAGATTTTATAATAATTTAAATGCACTACGACTCTACGAGGTGACGTATAAAATTTCTTCTAATATACATTCTACTTACGGTGGTGTTAATCCAAAATTCTTTATAGTTGAGTAATATACTAAATCTTTATGTTTCTTTCTGCTCACGCATCTATTTATGACGAATTAACTTGTGAAATAATGAATAATATAAAAAAAAATCTGAGAACTTCAAAAAGGACTCGTCAAGATTAAGTTTGAGATTTATAATATTTACTTGTACTGTGCGCAGAGCGGTGTATTTGACATGGAGGTAGCATATGGTGATATCTTTTGTGCATTTACATGTCCAGATGTCAATTTGAAGAGTGCAAGAATTTTGCATGTATTATTTTGCTATGTTGGTCTTATTTCACTTGTTCTCCCTGTGAATTTAGTTAATAATGTGCATGTTGTGTGAAATGCTTCTTCAAAAAACACAATGCAAACTATAGTGTACTCAATATTAAAACAAGAGTATTGTTAAGCAACAAACAGTATTATTAAGCCTTATACTTCTATAGGCTCCGTTTGGATGCGTTGAGAATAAGGTAGGAAGAAGGGAAAAAATTTATTGGGAAGGGGTAAATTTATTGGAAAATGTGTAACTTTTGTGAATAATTTGGATGGTTAGAAATAAATTTATTGGTAAAAAGTGATTATTCCTTATTCCTTATTCCGGAAAGAAGCCATCCAAACGGAGCCATAGATATAAATACGAATATTATCAAACATTACCATATTCTTAAATTCTAACAAATATTTTTCTTTCTAGTTGTACAGATTTCAGCGTCACGATGGAACTAATATTTTTTTTCTTTTTATTTGATTTGCCAGCAGAACTGTGTCTCAATTAACACTACTTGAATAAAATTAAGGGGACAACTTGGAGGTGAAAAAGACATTCCCATAAAAATAAAAATTATTTCAATTTTCTGGAACATAACACGGTGAGAAGTAATTAAATTTGACCCACAGTCCCACAATACAGAGGGAGAACCGGTGGGCCACTTACATGCCTGAAAAAATTGATTTTGAAGTGGGACCCAGTTATTTTGTCGGGACGAGGTTGCTGGGTCGGAGGTTTCCACGTGGCAGCTTATCCACTCTGAATATTTAAGAGGCTCTGTTGTTGGGACGCCGAGCTAGATATTATTAGGCCCTGATTTATCTTGTCAAATTAATATATCATTAGAACCGCTATAATTATAATTTTTTTGGTCAATATAATTATTTATTGTTTAGTGGCCGTTTCAACAAGCCAGAGAATAATGAATTATTTTGGATTAACTATTTAATTTGGGATAAAAAAGATTCAAACATATTTGAATTTGAAATTATTTTGAATAAAAAATAAGTAATTATATTAAATTTTTGTTCGAATAATATCTAAGAAGAGCATCCTAATTTTAAAGATTAGAAATTAATAATTTGATCTTAAATAAAAAAAAATATGATTCTAAGAAAAAAATATAATCCTAAACAACAAATTATAACCCGAACAATATTTTTTATTTGACAATACATCATGTACTATTTTTAGAATAAACTCATTATTAATAATTTAGAAATAGCATGATTAAATCCTGAATAATTAGTTCTAATAATATTCTCAAATGACTCAAATGTATTAAAGTTAACAATTTTTATTTATTAACTGTTTAACATGTCCACATATATTTAAAAAATTATTTTCTAGGATCAAGGGACTTTAGACTAAATCCTTTAGAACTTATAAACTGAACATTGATATTACTCCGGTGCACTTCAAGAATCTTTGATAAGATTTTTTTTTTAAATAAATTGGGGTCAAGCCTCCCAATTTATTTTTAAATTAAATGTCTATAAAGATTCCCAGCCGGATTTCGAACATGCGACTTCTCATTTAAGATGCATTACTCTTTGCTACTAGACCAAGAGCTGATTTTCGAATCTTTGATAAAATTTGTCAAACAACTGCTAGAAGTTCATCGGATTTTTACTGAAAGTTCGTCGGAGCTTTTGTAAATAACTTTCTGCGACAGAAAAGTTGGTTGAAATATTGACTTGTCCAAACCAAACGAGTTTTGAGTTTTGACCGATAAAATTGTTAACAATCCACATAATTACGATTGTAAGTTATTATTGTTTTTTCAAAAATTCAGATCCCGTCCTTTTAATATTAAAAAAATAAATTCTTATAGCCTCTATTTCATTCAATTTCTCCAAAAAAGAAAACGATACATTTTGTTGGTCTATATTTACAAAAGTGTGCAATTCCGGGCAATTCTAATTCCCTGTGTGTTTGACAATTGACAGCGTTGGTGATCTAGCTGCTCGAAACAGCGCGAGTTCGCACAAACCAAATGCGATACCAAAAATTACGAACAGAAAACAAGGGGCATGTTCCCAATTCCATCTTTTTCGCGAACAAGAAACAGCGATCAAGGACAAGCATGTCTCTTGTCCCTAGGTTGTGCCAAACACGCTAAGGTTCCGTTTGGATGGTGTGAGAATAAGAGGAATAAGGGAAGAAGTATTAGGAAGTGTGTAACTTTGTGAAGAGTTTAGATTGTTTATAGGAAAAAAACTATTTCTTTATTCTTGCACCCATTCAAACGGAGCTCAAGTGAAAAAAAGTTACAATAGGTAGATTGGATTTTAGGCTCGAGTTAATCATCTCTCGTTCGACTTATTCCATTTTAATATATGAAGTTGAAATAGAAAATTGTTACTTCACTAAATTGTTATCTAGCGTCATCCAAATCTAGACGCTACTCTCATCCAATGCTCCCTCACTTCCCTCCAAGCGCACATTTCCCTCGCCTAACAAGCAAATATCTCTTACGAGTGCACATTCCCTTCTCTCCCTCTCCCTTCCGTGCGCTATCTACTTTCCATCTCTTTCGCATCTTCTCCTCTCTCTCGTTTGTGTAGGTGATTTTTTTTCTTATTTTTGCATTTTTCGAATTTTTATCTCTATTCTTCCTTCTCTCCTTCGTGCTCCTTCATGTTCTCTTTTTATTTGTCTTTTTTCTTTCTCATCGGTTTCTCTATCTATTTATTTTTGTTGCCACATGTGTACATGCTCGCTTTATTTCTTATTTGGCTAATTTTAGTGTTTGTTCATCTTATTTGTTGTATTTGCTCATTTTGTTATATTATATATTCAATTTGTTTGTTTCATCTGTTCATTTTATTTCTCCGTTAATTATTTTTTATATTTGTTTTTTTTTGTTTATTGTATATGTTAAATATGTTGTTATATGTTTTCACTTTGTATGTTGAACATGGTTATTTATTTCTTTTTAACAAATTTTTATATATATTCACTTTCTTGTTGTATATATTCACTTTGTTTATTGTATATGTTCACTATGTTGTCATATATTTTTACTTTGTTGTTTCATATATTAATCTCGGAAAAATAAGACTAAGAATGTTCATGGTAGAAGCGGAGGGAAGTAAGGTTGAGGCAAGAAAAATGAGTCAGGGAAAATATGAGAGAAAAGATGTGAGGAGAGGAAATTTTGAAGAGATGAGAGGTATAAGGAAGGAGAAAACGGAGGAGAGAAGAGAAAAGCAACAAAGATGAGGGAAGAGAGGATGAGAGGTACCAAGAGTAGGGATGGAGAGAGAGTGGAGAGAGACCACGAGTAAGGAAGGAATGACGCGGAGAGATGGAGAGGATCATACTTGTCTAAAATTGAATTGGGATGACATTGGATGACAAATGTCAGCTCCGATCAGATTATGTTTATATAGAAAAATCACATCCTTATATATAAAAAGATTGTACAAGAAAATTAAAAATCCGTCTGATTCGATTAACATGTCCAATCTGATCTATATTTTAACGCGTTCATAATTTAGTTAGTTCGAATTTTAATTTTACTAACTCGCAATCGAATCGGGGTCACGTTTTTTTTTTTTTTTGGATAATTCGGATACAAACTCAATCCATTTTTTTTTTATTGATACGTTTAGAGAGGTTTTACTGTTTACAATGTGTGTTGCACTGACTGACACCAAGATTTTAGGATAATTATTTTTTATAATGCGAACGATATTTGTTTTTGTTTTTATAAGCACGGTTAACCTCATATATCATATAGAGATACATGGTAAGAAATTATAATAGAAAAATATTTCGCGGTCTTACTTCATTTTTTAATTAAAGACTACTAGTGTTTGCACGTTGATAAATTAATATTTGTCTGTTTTATTTATGTACTTTAAATACTGGTTTTACTTCATTTTTCGCTGCATTTTTGTTAATTAATATTGTTAGTTTTATTTATATATTATATACATAATAATCCGTTAAATCCACACATATGAAAAAAATCGTAGTAAAAAATTTATATAGATTGAGTTGGATTACGGATGAATTAACTAAAAATAATAATCTAAGGAGCCGTTTGGATGGTATGAGAATAAGAAAGAATAATTTCTTTCTAAGCATCCAAACAAAATATGGAATAAGGAGAAAAATAATTTCTTCCTAGGAATAGTTTCCTTCAACAATTATATATACATAATTTCAACAAAATTAGCTAAATACTAATAGCTAAATGAAATTTTATGTGACCTTTAATTAGTACTTTATTTAATATTAAAATAATAATTTTTAATAATTAATCTAAATTAATTTTAATTTACTTATTCCTAATTGACTATTCAAACAATATTTTTTATTTCTGGCATAATATCTTCTCACTCTTTTTAAAATTATACACTCCTCAATATTTTCTTTTTAAAAATTTTATTACTTTCTTATTCCCGTATCATCCTACCAATTAGTTTGAAATATTAATAAAAAATTTCGAATCCTATCCGTCGTAAAACCCTACTGTATGAATTAGGTTGAAAGAGGAGAGCGAGAGCGAGAGCGAGAGTGTGTGCGCGCAAATTTGCCATGGCAACGGCGCCTCAGCCATGTCCACGTCCCTGTGGGTTCAATTTGAAAGTAGCTGCAGCGCCTCAAAGCCCTAAACTTTCTCTTTCTCTCGCTCTTCCTCTGCCTCTGCGCTCCTCTCCTCTTTCCCTTTCCCTTTCCCTCTCCCCTTCCCTCTTCTGTTCCACTCCGCCTTCCCCACTCCATTGCTCCTCCTTCAACCATCAGCGTCCTCATGTTCCCTCGGTGCGCTCCAGGTCCCAGGATTCGACCAACAACGTGAGCTTAATCGGTACCGTCACAAAGCCTGTCCAGATCAAGCCTCACCCCACCACCGGCAATCTCGTCGCTTGGACCAGACTTGCCGTTTTAAAATCTTCCACTCGAACCACATGGTCAGTCACTAATTCACTCACTCGGCCACATGCAAATATCATTTATTAATCTAGTCGTTATGGTTGTCCTCTCCTCCAGGGTCAATTTAACCTTTTGGAATGAACTGGCGCATGTTGCGTACCGGCAACTCCAACCTGGTCAACGCATTTCTGTTTCAGGCAGCTTGGTGTCCGATGACCTTTCACTCTATTTTAAGGTCATTCTTTCATGCCTATTAGGCTTCAATGATTTCTCATTTCATTTCACTTATGTCATTATCTGAGTTGTGTGTCAGTGTCGTACAATTCTGACTCTGCCTCTTTAAAATGATATGGTGTTTCCAACTGCCATTCAGGTTGTCGTTAAGCAGATTCATTTTGTTCAAACTCGCTCTTCACCTGTTTCCTATTATGATCCCAGGATGGCTCGGAATTCTCCAGGTTATTCTCACTTCTTCACTCCACTCACTTAATTGATGCCCCTTAAAATTGCATCCTTTTTGTCACATTATGTGTGAATTTACAAATTAGACCTAGAAACTCATCTCAAAAGGACACTCTTAAGTTTGACCAATGCGGGTTGTGTTGGTTTAGAAACTCATTGTTATCAACCTTTACATTATAGTTAGTTGTACTATTTTACTTATTAAATTGTCCTGAAGTAACAACCTCCCTTCAAACCAACAGACACAACAAAAAAAGGGAAAAGAAACATCGCAAAAACTGCCACCGGGCAAAAAAAGAGAGAAAGGGAAAGCACAAACTTACATTTAACCGTCTTATTGGGAATGGTATATACTCTATGCAGGTAGATGTACAACAATGTAATTGACGTATCCTGAAAATATAATTCTTCTTTTATGTGGTATTAGAATTTTAATAGTTTTATAAGAGGGAAAATGAATGATATTAGAATTTCAATAGCAGAAGTTTCTTTTTCAGGTTCAGTTGAACAGCGCTGGAAGGCTTTCTTTGCTAACCCCCGTGCCTGGTGGGATAACCGCAATAATAAGGTCACACTTTTTATTTACACACCTTTATTTTAACGATACTGGTCAGTTGATGTGGCTGCAGTACCAGTGTTTTCTGTACCAGCAATTGAGTTGGTTGCACTATTGGGCCGATCCTTTGTCCAAAATCGGAAGCTATATTATTCACTGCCTAACATTGATATCTGTCATCGTACAATATCAGTAGTGATTGAATTTGTATTGCATAACAAAAAGGATCCAAAATGAGATACTTTGTTTTTTATTACTTGAAAATTAACATCTGATAATTTATTAGATGGTTGAATACAGTACACTTTAATACATGGTACAGAAAAATCCCAACGCTCCTGATTTTAAGCACAAGGACACTGGTGAAGCTCTATGGTTAAATAGCAAGTACATTCCTCCTTGGGTTAATTCACAACTTGAGATTTTGGACTCCAAAATGGCCTCCTTGCAAGATAATAGTCGCAGCTCTGCCGTCTCCTTTACAGATGTGACAGGATCGTAGCTTACCCTCATTGACAAGTATTATATATGCCATTTTTAAATTGAGATATTCTACTGCATTCCTTCACATGCTGATTGTTTTATAAAAGATTCCTAAAATCACCAAATCACCCTTTTGGTTATTCAGGTATCTTTTTGAAGGCAGCAGTGAAGTAGAGGGTATATGTTATGTGCATCTCATTTTGATGGTCATATATTGATATCTTTTGTTTTCTTCGGGCATGTGTAGTTATCTAGATGTCATGTAGGGCAATATATAAAATTTTTGTTGCATTTTAATTATCCCTGTCGTTTTATGGTCTGGAATCTCTCCAATTTTTGTACAAGGTTGGAGCATTACCTGCCTCGCTGTGATTCTGCCATCTCAGCAGAAAATCATATTATGGGTTGGATTTAAAACATGCTGATATGGCGGCATTTGTGGGCAGTGACTTCTCCAAAACTGGAGCAGATGCGAAAATTACCTCTTGGATTAATTTATATTGGTACTTTGATGCTAGATGTATGCATGTACATTTGCTATGTTTTGTATTGCACATTTGCACTTGTGGTTAGGTAGAGGTTAAATAAGATGTATATAAATAATGTGATCGCTTGGGATGAGGTAGAGACATGCTAAATTTCCTTTGCTGTTGCTCTAGAGCTTGTGTACCTCTAAAAGATTGGTTTTGGTAAACGTTTACCCCTAACTTCTCAACTTTCGTTTCTGATACTTCTTCACAAAGTTACACACTTGTCAATACTTCTTCCCTTCTTCCCTTCTTCCCACACCTATCCAAACGCACCCAGATAGTAATTTGAGAATCTCAACTTCCAAATACAATTGAAAATTCTGTGGGGTTAGATGATATCAAACAAATTTGTAAAATATCTAATGAAAACTTTTTTTGGCATCATCAATCCAAAATTCATTTAGAACAACACAAAAACTACTATATCAGAATTAAATGTTTTGATTATTTTAAAGACCATATATCTTGAATAAGGAATGAACAGTGCCTTTTAGTGTGGCTAACGTTTCACAAGATAAGATGACCCATGCCATATTGTAATTTGAACCATCATATGAACGGTTACACCAAAGCAGATTCATGTGGCTCCATAGAGGTGGAGAGGTGCGCCTTTATTTGATTTGTGTGCACCATGTGCAATTAACTTTGGGAGGACCATTTCTTTTTGTAGAGAGAGGTGGGACCCGTGTATCTCTTGGTCTATAGAATTTGTATTCTGTTATGTGTCCATGTGCATTCAGGACGGAATGACTTGGATTTATTGTGTCCAACTCTTTTGTTGGGATTTGAATGACTGTAAGTCGAAATTTATTGTTATTGTGATTTGTTACACGATGGGTTGCATGGAGGTGTGTCCGTAAACATTTAGGTATTGATTTTTCTGTTTGCTCATGTTCTATCACTGGTCCAATGATCCTGATATTATTTTCTGGTTTGATGGGGCCGATTTTGATATGGTGTTCGCTATAAATGGTGCGTCATCTGAAAATATAGAAATAAAAAAGGTCCCTTCTTTCCATTTTACATAGCACTTATTTATTAATTCTCATAGAATTGAAATTTTCTGATTGCGTACAGTATGGAGTTTTATGTTGTGGAAAGAATTGTGGCAGTATTGTATAATTAATATTTTGATTTTTTATTTACAATATTTTGGTTTTGTCAATCAAATATGGACGAAAATGTTTTTATCAATCAAATATCAACATTTTCGTCAAATCATTTTTATTGCATCCGCTAGATCCATTGAAAAATTGTGCATGTTTTTTACTTTTTTCACATTCAATTGTCAAAATGAATGAGCTTCACTATCTATTTTTTACTGCAATTCTTCTTAACTAATTTATTAAAGAAAAAAAATAAAAACACACTAAAGTCTTTACAGTAGGAAAACTAAACAAAAAAAAAAAGAAACGGAGAATGTCAAAGAAGCAAGCAATTACCTTGAATCCATATTGAAGAAAGCAAACAATTACTTAAAATCAGCTTTGCAAATCTTACTACAGTTAATAAATATAGTACTAACATTAAATAATTCTCCACATATCCCTTCATATAGGAATATAATAGCGTGTCACGGCGGAGCCGCGACGGAAGAATCTAGTGTATATCAAATTGTAATATCCTATGCTTCTTGAGAGCAAGGAGGTTTAAATTTAACCTGTCTGATAGCATCATAGCAAGCACATAAATTACTAGATCATTATTATGTATAAAAATTTAACACGACCTCTGCTACTAAGCACACAAAACTATAAAAGGGATACCCAAATTAGAACCAACAATGTATTAGTTTTATCATCAGCCAAAAATGATTTCTAAAGAAACCAAGCAACCATTCTATTTCTATTATTTTAAATAGCATATTGTTCGTGAGATGAAATTGTGACGAAGGTACTTCACCCAAAAGGAATCTCGGGGTAACTCATCCGAGCATGACACAAACTAGACCCAAGAAGGTATCCCAAGTCCGTCTATATGGATTTATTTTATCTTTAATCTAAAACATTACTATATTTATAATTTTCATATTTTTTTTTCTATTTCTACAAATTTTCATTTTATGTTAATATTTTTCTAACAATGTACTCGATCCAAGGTACTTCCTCCCTAAATAAAGGGTGCTTGTCATTACAAAATTAGACTATTAATAATTGAAATTTCTCTTTGAGCTCCAAGAGTTCTTTGCTATTTAACATTTCTTTGTATTTTCCAATTCCAAAAAACTAGTTATCGCCACGTGCCACTAATGGAGTGGTGATTTGGGACAAGAGACGTCATCAAATAGTCAGCAGCAAAGCCTCGTCTAAAAAGCTACAACCTTATTACACACAAATGAAATGTTACAAAGCTTGTTCAAATGTCAATTGACTGGATAACAAGATCAGCTTTATTCTTCGATCTCATAATTAACTCTGCATTAGGCCGGTCATTGTACTCTATCTGCATTGAACTAATATACGTCAAAAGTATGTTGAAAACCAATCGTTTTAAAGGTTCTACATCAAAAATATAAACCATGTCTGGTCCAGGTACGTTATTGGGTGATAAAAAAATAGTCATGAAAAAATAGCAAGACAAAGATGCCTTTACCCGCCATGCAGCAACATCAGGTTCCTTCCCTGTAAAATAATTCAAGAAGAGAAAGAATGAATGTATAATTATTAATTAGATATATCCTTAGGAAGGGAAAAAACAATATTCTACTTTTCATTTAAGAATAAAAATAACCAGTAGAAATATGTCGCTTGAGAACTCTCTCCATAGCAATGTCAATATCAATGTCTATGAACCTGATAGATAATATATGCAGACAATTAAACACGAGGCAAGGACTCGTATGCATGATTACCTGAAAATCATTGATTGAATCAAATAAATATGAAACCAAAAGAGCGCAATCATTTAAAGACCCACCATTTCTCATCGAAGAACAAGGAGATTTCCTTCCAGGTATCTTCTTCCAAAAGCAAATAATTCCCCTCTACGATCACAATTTTGTGCCTAAAATTTGAAAAAGGTTGACAACTAAGGATTGTGGCAAAGGATTTACATATAAGATTGACTGTAATAGTTGAGTGTGGCATTCAACTTTCAGATACAGTTTCTGGCTAAAATTCGCATATCAGCAAGAACAAAATAAAATAACAGACATAAAAGTACACTCACTCTGAACTGACATGTATATCATTCTCTACTGGGTCCCCAACACCATGATCAAATGATGGTGCATATACTGAACCCTACACAATAGAAATACATTAAGACTTTTTCCAGAGCATGAAGGAATGCACCTTTCTTTGGTTCTTTTGTTTTTCCTTTTATCACTTTTTCCTGTAGCAAATTGCACAATCATTTATGGTATATGCAAAGAGCGTCTCAATGTTTTGTTAAGATGACGAATATAACATCCAATCAATAGACTGGTGCCATGAAAAAGCCAATTTTGTAAACCTTGACAAATTTACCCGGACAATAATACAACCACTTTCTAAATCGCAATTAAATTGAAAACCAAAGATGAAGTTTCAAATAGTTCAAATACTTTGAACAGGCTATAAATCGATTGGTTTAGTGAATATGAAAATGTGCAGGTCCTAGTCATTATTTGCAAATGTGGAGCTGCAAACTGGAAATGTGAGATTTTATCTTTTCATATGCATGTACATTAAAAGATTCACATTTCATACTGGTATTTCACAAGACAAGAAGAAGTGCATATACTTTTTATGTACTATAGTGTAGAAATTATACACAACCTCCTTTCTCAGAGTATATAGACACTTCCGAAGTAGATCAGGGTTGAATGTCCATGGTGCTGATACAAAAATTCAATGGTTTTACCAGTAAGTAAAACATCCGCAAAAGAAAACAGTAAAACCAATCTACTCCTCTCACCTCCCCTTCTTGCGTGAGCTTCCTTTGGATTCTAATAAAAAAAACAAGAAAGTAACAAAAGAATGAATAACAATAATAATAACATTGGTGCCATTTCCTTCAGATAAAGAATCATACGCAGCAAGCTGCAATTCCCATATTAATTATACAGGGAATTAGAAAACTTAACAAGAGCAACAAACTAGCTATTTAATTACATTTTATGGTTTGCAGTAGGTCACCAAATGTAATTTCTGATAACAAACCTCCTCTTTTCTTTTCCTTTTTTATTTTTTGAGCAGACAAAAATAATGACTAGAAATACAGCTAGTAATATACTTTCAGGATAGCTAAAGAGGTATAAAAGCTATGCCTAGAAGTAATAATATTTAAGTTCAAAGATAATAGAAATCTACAGCCTAAGTTTAACAAAGTCTCAGGGTTTCTTTATGTGGAACCTAAAAATTAGCAAGGGTAACCTAGACATCATAAAAAGGCAATATCTGAAAATAATTGTGGGTATACACTATACACTATACAGATACCTAGTGACTACTACAGTGGTGATGACTAAGCAGTTGTTACCTAATATAATCCAACAACCAAGTGTAGGTCAGAGATTCTTTGAGGACAACAAACCCACAAAAAAAAAATAATAAATAAAATGCAAAGGAAAATAAAATAATCAAATACTGCCTAGTTGGAAAAAGTCATCATGATTTAAATTATAACTTAATTATCACATATGATAAAGGTGTTATTACTATCATATATATCTAAATGATCTGCTCTTAAAACAGAATTCACATTAAAAAGAGAAACTGACCTCCATTTGGTCCAGCTGGGACCGATAAAGGTGGAAACCATCCATAGGAAGTACAGTCGCTACCTCTCCCTTGGATCCCTTCTGCAGGGGCACTTTTGACCAAAGTAAATTAATCCGGCACACCACTTCTCCTGCCAATGTTGACTTCCCAGCACCAGGAGGGCCCACCAAACCTACAATGTATCTGACAAGATAAATTTCATTTAGCAGCTGTTGGGTTCAAGTCCAATCAAGTCAGAATTATTTCACTAGAAGGACATGTCAGCAGAATCACTTAAATGAGTTTAGTTATTAGTTAAAAAAATTGTTTATTATGATATAAGCCTTTTGTATAAGCACAAGTGAGTCTGGCCAGACTCATCTGCCAGCATTTTAACAAACCTTCACCAGAACCCACCCATTAACCCAATGGTGCTGGTGTAATTAGTGTATCCAACTTCAACATAGATGCAGATTTGAAGTTAACAATTTGTTTACTCATGGTGTAGAACATTGTACCACTAACAGCATATACCAGTCAAGACCTAAGCTCAGGGTGGTAATACTCCATTTTTCAGGTCCTTTCTGTATTCCTAAGACCCAGAAAGTAAGCAAGAACTGTCCAAATGACTTTATCATATCTTAGTTGTATTGTACATTAAGATGTTATACCAGTAAGAAAAATCCTGATAATTTATAGCAGAAAGGCATGTGAAACATACTTTGAATCAAAATCCTGGATTTGGAGCAGGGTAGAAAAAAGATGTTGTGCCAAAGAATCATACACCTCCTCAATTGACCTTAAGTAAAAACAATATCAAAATATTTATGTCAAATTGAGGATGAAAAATAAATTAGTTAATCAAACTAGATCCAAAACTACATTATAAACTGCTTCCATCAGGATCGAAATACAGGGTTTAATTGAGGTCAAATACTCAAATTGCAAACTTTTGGCAGAACCAAGCAATCTTGATGACATGCATGAATCATTTCAATAGAGGCAACTACTTAAATGTAACAAAAATAAAAAAAGGTACCTACATTATTTGTGAATTTCAGATAAAATAAAAGTCAAGGCAGTACCTACAGTCCAGTAGAGGTGCTTGTTGCTTTTGGCAAAACAAAACCTAAACAAAAAAAAAAAAAGGAAAGGAGTTTAAAAAATGAAAGAAGGCTACTAAAACCCTATGAAAAGACAAGGCACCGCGTAAAGGTGGTCTTACCTTTTGCCTCCTGTTACTGTACTGCAGGGTTAGTGAAGTTGATTTAAGTGGTAGCAAGTTAATGCTGGTGTTAGGAGGGATTGATCTCCAAAATTGGTGCCATTGGGTGCGCGTGGCACATGGTGAACAGTCTGTAAATTCATTCATTCATTGTTTGAAACAAGTAAAGTGAAGAGAAGATTGGAAAAATATAATATGTGCTTGCACATATGTTGCTTTGGGGGACTCAGATTTTTGGGATATGGAGAATAGAGACAGCAACAAGTGAATTGAATTGAATTGGAAAATTAATTGATTAATTAATTGCCTGGAGCTGAAGCAGAGAAAAGCAAACAATTTGGCGTCTTCACGGGGCAGCGGAGTGATAGATGCATCTCTCCTTCGCTTCTCTCCTCTTCTCTTCTTACTTCTCTGTCTCTGATCCTGCACTTTCCAATTTCTCTTTTCTCCTCTCTCTCTCTCTCTCTCTCTCTCTCTCTCTCGCTCTCCTCCCCTCCGCTCGTGCAAGGCCCAGTAACGATTAGGTCCATATTAGAACCGAAAATTTAAAAATAATATTATATTTTGATTTAATTATTGAAATAATCAGAGAGACATTGAAGAACTTGCTGCAAAGTTAGAGGATGAGGAGGACTTGAGATCGATTAAGTTCATATATGGTTGTAAAGAAAAGTGGGCATATTGTTTTATGAAGAATGTCTACACTCTAGGGATCTGTAGCACACAAACTAGTGAGAGCTTTAACTCGACTTTGAAGAGGTACTTAAATTGTAAGTTGGATGTAAATCGGTTTGTAGAGCAATTTGAGAGGGTTGTTGATGGAAAAATTCACAAAGAGATCAAATCAGATTATAACATGACAAGAAATACACCTAGAGTGGGGTTAAAAGTTCCAATTCTTTGTGAAGCCGGAAAGTTGTATACACCCAAAATATTTGAGTTATTTCAAAAGGAGTATGAGTTATCCGGTTCGACCTACATAGAAGCCATTGATGGTAATACATTCTTGGTTGGTATGTGTAACATTAGTAGTAAAGAATGCTTCGGTAAGAGCAGACAAGTTGTTTGGAATCGAAATGACCAAAGCATTGCGTGTTCTTGTAAGAAGTTTGAAAGAGTGGGAATTTTGTATTGTCATGC
Organism: Rhynchospora pubera; assembly: GCA_028095005.1. NCBI lineage: Eukaryota > Viridiplantae > Streptophyta > Magnoliopsida > Poales > Cyperaceae > Rhynchospora > Rhynchospora pubera. Next base: position 77,086,813 of record CM051462.1, read on the forward strand.
ACTAAAGGTGTTGGATAGAGAAGACATTAAGATTATACCACCAAGATACATCCTTAAACGTTGAACACAAGATGCAAAAGATGAATCTGTTGTGGATAGAGAAGGAAGAGTGGTCATTGAGGATGCTATGTGGGATGCTAGAAATCAGCATGCACAAATGACACGTGAACTAGCATCAACATGTGATATGGTTTGTCATGATGAAGGTCAAAGCCAATTTGTGATCAAATTATTGCGTTCCATTCAAGAGAAAGTGAAAGAGATATATGGAATTCCCTCCTCGAGAACCAATGGTGGCGGTGAAGACAAAGAGAATAGGCAACTCGAAAATTCACTCCGTCTAAAAAAGAAAGATGGCGACAAGCGTTCAAAACGAAAAAAGCTTGGAATGAGAACTTGTCAAGAAGAAAGAAGGGCAATGGACGATGTATCATAAGTAGTCAACCTTTGATAAGGTAAATTATTTGAACAATAATTTATATGGTATTTGAGATTAAATGGCATTTGTAAAACGCAATGCATGGTATTTGAGATTAAATGGCATTTGACCAGTGAGCTTCCAGAAACATAATTCATCTTTGATAAATGTTGTGTTTGATAAACCTCTCAATTCAGTTGCTTTCTTATTTTTAGTCTCTTCTGATTCAGCAAAATTTTATTGTTGAACAGCATACGAGGAGCTAGGGAAACATGACTATTTTTAACATTAATCTTTAAGGTTAATCTTTAAGATTAATATGCAGATTTATGATTATTTTCTCATCAAGTTTTATGATTTAATTATAGACCGAGTACTACTAATTTGTCACAAGATATGCCGGAAGTGAATATTTTGAAGACATATAGTAAGCCCTTTCATTTGTTTCTTTTTTTATATATTAAAATTTGGAATTATATTAAGTTTCATACTTTTGAGGATTTTTTTTTTTTTTGCAGCCTTCTACATATTTCTCAAGACTAGACAGCTTTAAGATGAATTACTTCATTTTGTGAACATTTTGTGAATGAAAGAAATAGTTGGAAGTATAGATAGAAGTATTTGGCACCATTTTGTAAATGGAAGAAATAGTTGGAAGTTTAGTTGCAAGTATTTGGCACCATTTTGTAATGAAACAATTAAAGTAATGAAACTATTAGCAATTTCCTTTTTTATGGGTTTATTTGCACAAAATTTCTATTCTGGTAAATGCACAAACGAATGAGTAAAGTCATTGAGAATAATGAAGGAGCTTTATTTGCACAAAATTTCATTGTGTCAATTCTTGAAAAATCAACTGTACTTTTCCACCTGTGTAATGAAGGAGCTTTGCGATTTCAGTTGCTGACTGTTAAGGATGAGTAAAGTCAATGAGAATAATATCATGCATCTAATATTGGTACAGTGGTACAAGATTTTTGTTTCAGCACTTACAAATTGCTTGTTCTGTCAATAGAACAGATTTAGTACATGTGCTTACAATTTCTGGGGATTATGCAGTTTCAGAGACAGATTAGACATCAAAGAATGATTATAATGCGAGCACATCACAAGGGAAGTTAAATAGAGGCTCCTATACATGCTTATGTTTTAAATAAACAAGCAATTATGTAAATATTTTTTTGCATTTTATTATTATTAAATCTAAACATGGAGTTCGGTGCTCCCAAAGCTGGTAGAAAACAAGAACAGCCCTAATATGCGGCTATAGAAATGTAAAAATACAAGAGGAGAAGATAAAGAGAAAGATCAATTTTGTATTATGTTTCTTCAATACTTTACAATAGCTGTACAGGGGTATATATAGCCCCTTGTCCTCCTCATCACAATACATCTCTAACTAACTAACTCTAACTAAAGTTTTTTACAAAATCAGTCACAAGAATTAGTCCCTAGCTATCTTGGAAAGGTCTGAGACTTGATGCATCAGGGCTGGTACGCTGCAGGTATGGTTGCTGGTAAATTTGCTGGTACGCCTGCACTAGTGAGCAGAAATTCTATTGAAGTCATGTCTGTTATCAGCGGCATATCCAATTGATCATTAGTGCTGGCTTTGAAATAAAAGATTTTATTTAAACAATTATTATCTATATAAGACTCAATTACCCATTAAAGTAATATGCTTTCTGCAACATCCTTGATTTTGTTCTTTCTAATTCGGAGTTACTAATGAGTCCTCATCAATCACACAGGATTGCCTAGTTTCGGCTGCCATGGCCTATGTTTGCATTCAAATGCTCCCATCCGATACAAGCTGTCTGAACCCAATTCAATACCGTTTCTTGTACCACTGTACCAGTTGGTGGTACTCCTACCAAACAGAGCTAACGCTTAAACTGAGACCACCATCGCCTTCCTCTTGGTCTCACGATACTATAGAGCCTCATCTTGTGAGTTGCGATGGATTGGATCGAAATCGGATCAATACCCGTTAACTAGAGAAGTGGAATACGTCGGGGTCTTGAATGACAAGGCAAGAGGATTCCTATGCGAGAGAGGAGAGTTCGAGAGAAAAGGGCAGCGGGCAGGGCTATTATTTTCTTTTTTCGTGTGCGCACCATTGCATCTAATCCAACGGCCCAGAGATTAGGTAGGCACCCTGCTCACCTATATGCAGAGGATACGATTCCTCCCCTGACACCCTCATTTCAGCGAGAGACCAAAATTTCATCTATATGCATCTTGAGTAGTTGAATTATGGGGGCGATTAATTGTACATTAAGGACGAGTAACTTAATGCATGTATATATTCATATCAAATGACTAAAATATCTTTAAAAATTAAATTATTTAATTTGAATTAGTATTATGTTAATAATACGCTGTGACCTAATTATTATTATGTATTAATAATAATTAAATATTATAAATTATTTAATAAAAAATATTATTGATTATATTTTTAATTAATTATTATTGTTATGATTAATAATTAATATTACTAGTTAAATAATATTATTATTAATTATAATAATTAATCTATATTATTGATTATTATTTTTTAATAATTATTGTTACTTATTAAATAGTATTATTATCTATTAATTATTAAATATTATTATTAATTATTTTTATGGGATATTGTTGGGAAAAAATAATAAAGGGGACCGGTGCATAAGTTATGCAACATATTTTTAGGTATGATAAGTTATGCACCTTTAAGACTTTTTATGTAATGGATAATTTCGTGGTTTAAGAATGCATAACTTAAACTATGCACACTTTAAGTCACAAACAGACCACCCCATATATATGTAATTGTGGACTTTGTTGACATTGAATTGATGCATGTGCATAGCTATGCACTTACAGTGGGAGAGAGTTGCATCTGGAGGTTGGTTAAGACATATTAACGCAATTTTGATGAAAACCAGCATATACAGGGTATATTAAAAATATAGAATATTGTGATCAAATATTTTGAAATGAATGCACAATCGCGTGAAACGCTCCAATTCTGTCCAAAACGCTCATTATTTGCACTTTATGTGCGTAATTGCCATGTATAATCTAACTGTTTTGAATTTTTAAGATCATAAAACTCATTCTCCACTGTATAAATAGCTTAAATATAGATTATTGTGATCAAATGAATTGAAATGAATGCACAATAGCGCGAAATGCTCCAATTCTGTCTTGAACGCTCAATATTTGCAATTTATGTGCGTAATTGCCATGTATAATCCAATATATTTGAATTTTTAAGTTTATAAAATTATACTCCACTGTATAAAGAGTTTAATATAGATTATTGTGATCAAATGTCTTGAAATGAATGCACAATCACGTGAAACGCTCCAATTCTGTCCAGAACACTCATTATTTGCAATTTAAGTGCGTAATCGCCATGTATAATCCAATCCATTTGAATTTTTAAGATTATAAACTTATTCTCCACAATATAAAGAGTTTAAATATAGATTATAGTGATCAAATGGTTTGAAATGAATGCACAACCACGAAAAACGCTCCAATTCTATCCAGAACGCACATTATTTGCATTTTATGTGCGTAATTGCCTTGTATAATCCAATCCTTTGAATTTTTAAGATTATAAACTTATTTTCTCCACTGTATAAAGATCTTAAATATAGATTATTGTGTCAAATGTCTTGAGATGAACGCACAATCACGTGAAATGCTCCAATTCTGTCTAGAATGGTAAATATTTGCACTTTATGTGCATAATTGCCATGTATAATCCAACTGTTTTGAATTTTTAAGATCATAAACTCATTCTACACTGTATAAATAGCTTAAATATAGATTAGTGTGATCAAATGACTTGAAATGAATGCACAATAGCGTGAAATGCTCCAATTCTGTCTTGAACGCTCATTATTTGCAATTTATGTGCGTAATTGCCATGTATAATCCAATATATTTGAATTTTTAAGATTATAAACTTATTCTCCACTGTATAAAGAGTTTAATATAGATTATTGTGATCAAATGTCTTGAAATAAATGCACAATCTCGTGAAACGCTCCAATTCTGTCCAGAACACTCATTATTTGCAATTTATGTGCGTAATTGCCATGTATAATCCAATCCATTTGAATATTTAAGATTATAAACTTATTCTCCACAATATAAAGAGTTTAAATATAGATTATAGTGATCAAATGGTTTGAAATGAATGCACAATCACGAAAAACGCTCCAATTCTATCCAGAACGCACATTGTTTGCATTTTATGTGCATAATTGCCTTGTATAATCCAATCCTTTTGAATTTTTAAGATTAAAAACTTATTTTCTCCACTGTATAAAGAGCTTAAATATAGATTATTGTGTCAAATGTCTTGAGATGAACACACAATCACGTGAAATGCTCCAATTCTCTCTAGAATGGTAAATATTTGCACTTTATGTGCGTAATTGCCATGTACAATCCAACTGTTTTGAATTTTTAAGATCATAAACTCATTCTACACTGTATAAATAGCTTAAATATAGATTAGTGTGATCAAATGACTTGAAATGAATGCACAATAGCGTGAAATGCTCCAATTCTGTCTTGAACGCTCATTATTTGCAATTTATGTGCGTAATTGCCTTATATAATCCAATCCTTTAGAATTTTTCAGATTATAAACTTATTCTCCACTGTATAGAGAGCTTATATAGATTATTGTGTCAAATGTCTTTAAATGAACGCACGATCGCGTGAAATGCTCCAATTCTGTATAGAATGGTCTTTATTTGCACTTTATGTACGTAATTGCCATGTATAATACAACTGTTTTGAATTTTTAAGATTATAAACTTATTCTCCACTGTATAAATAGTTTTAATATAGATTATTATGATCAAATGACTTGAAATGAATTCACAATAGTGTGAAATGCTCCAATTCTGTCTTGAACGCTCATTATTCGCAATTTATGTGCATAATCGCCTTGTATAATCCAATCCTTTTGAATTTTTAAGATTATAAACTTATTTTCTCCACTGTATAAATAGTTTAAATATAGATTATTGTGATCAAATGTCTTGAAATGAATGCACAATCGCGTGAAACACTCCAATTCTGTCCAGAATGCTCATTATTTGCACTTTATGTGCGTAATTGCCTTATATAATCCAATCCTTTTGAATTTTTAAGATTATAAACTTATTCTCAACTTTATAAACAACTTATTGATTATTGTGTCAAATGGCTGGAAATGAATGCACAATAACGTGAAACGCTCCAATTCTGTCCAGAACGCTCATTATTTGCACTTTATGTGCGTAATTGCCTTGTATAATCCAATCTTTTGAATTTTTAAGATTATAAACTTATTCTCCACTGTATAAAGAGTTTAAATATAGATTATTGTTTCAAATGTCTTGAAATGAATGCACAATCGCGTGAAATGCTCCAATTCTGTCCAGAATTGTCATTATTTGCACTTTATGTGCGTAATTGCCATGTATAATCCAACTGTTTAGAATTTTTAAGATTATAAACTCATTCTCCACTGTAGAAATAGCTTAAATATAGATTATTGTGATCAAATAAATTGAAATGAATGCACAATAGCGTGAAATGCTCCAATTCTGTCTTGAATGCTCATTATTTGCAATTTATGTGCATAATTACCATGTATAATCCAATTCATTAGAATTTTTAAGAATATAAACTTATTCTCCACTGTATAAAGAGTATAAATAAAGATTATTGTGATCAAATGTCTTAAAATGAATGCACAATGCCGTGAAACGCTCCAATTCTATCCAGAACGCACATTATTTGAATTTTATGTGCGTAATTGCCGTGTATAATCTAATCCAATTGAATTTTTAAGATTATAAACTTATTCTCCACTATATATAGAGTTTCAATATAGATTATAGTGATCAAATAGATTGAAATTAAAAGTCATTTGATCACTATAATCTTTATTCAAGTACTTTATACAGTGGAAAATAAGTTTATATTCTCAAAAATTCAAAAGGATTGGATCATACAAGGCAATTACGCACATAAATTGTGAATCAAAATTGTTCTTGACAGAATTGGACAATTCAAGCGATTGTGCATTCATTTCAAACCATTTGATCACTATAATCTATATTTAAACTCTTTATACAGTGGATAATAAGTTTATAATCTTAAAAATTCAAATAGATTAGATTATACATGGCAATTATGCACATATAGTAAAATAACGTGCGCTCTGGATAGAATTAGAGTATTACAAGCGATTGTGCATTTATTTCAAGTCATTTGATCACTATAATTTATTGTTAAACTCTTATTACAGTGGAGAATAAGTTTATAATCTTAAAAATACAAAAGGAATGGATTATACATGGCAATTACGCACATAAAGTGCAAATAATGAAAGTTTTGGACAGAATTGGTGTGTTTCATGCGATTGTGCATTCATTTCAATCCATTTAATAACAATAATCTATATTTAATTTCTTTTATATAGTGTAGATTGATTTTATGATCTATTACGCACACATTGTACAAATAATGCGCTTTTTCAACAGAATTGGAGAATTTTAAACGATTATGCATTCATTGCAAGTCATTTGATCACTATAATCTATATTTAAGCTCTTTATACAGTATAGAATAAGTTTATAATATTAAAAATTCAAAAGGATTGGATTATAAATGGCAATTACGCACATAAATTGCAAATAATGACCGTTCTGGACAGAATTAGAGCATATCACACGATTGTGCATTCATTTCAAGCCATTCTATCACAATAACCTATATTTAATTTTTTTAGACAGTAGATAATGAGTTTATAATCATAAAAATTCAAAAGGGTTGGATTGTACATGGCAATTACGCACATAAATTGTGAATCCAAAGCGTTCTTGACAGAATTGGACAATTCAAGGGATTGTGCATTAATTTTAACCCATTTGATCACTATAATCTATATGTAAACTCTGTATACAGTGGAGAATAACTTATAATTTTAAAAATTCAAATCGATAGGATTATACATGGCAATTACGTACATAAATTGCAAATAATGAGCGTTTAAGACAAAATTGGAGCATTTCACGCTATTGTGCATTCATTTTAAGTCATTTGATCGTAATAATCTATATTTATGTTCTTTATACAGTGTACAATGAGTTTATGATCTTAAACTTGAAAAGTATTGGATTATACAAGACAATTACGCACATATATTGCCAAATTATGTGTTTTGTGGACAGAATTGGAGAATTTTAAGAGATTGTGAATTCATTTCGAGTAATTTGATCACTATAATCTACATTTAAGCTCGTTATACACTGTAGAAATAAGTTTGTGATCTTAAAATTCAAAAGGATTAGATTATACATGGCAATTACGCGCATAAATTGCAAATAATTAGCGTTCTGGACAGAATTGGAGCTTTTCACGCTATTGTGCGTTCGTTTGAAGCCATTTGACACAATAATCTTTATTTAAGCTCTTCATACAGTGGAGAATAAGGTTATAATCTTAAAAATTCAAAAGGATTGGATTATAAAAGGCAATTACGCACATAAATTTCAAATAATGAGGGTTCCGGACAGAATTAGAGCGTTTCATGCGATTGTGCTTTCATTTCAAACCATTTGATCACAATAATCTATACTTAAACTCTTTATACTGTGGAGAGTAAGTTTATAATCTTAAATAATTTAAATGGATTGGATTATGCATGGCAATTACGCACATAAATTGCAAATAATGAGCATTCAATACAGAATTAGAGCATTTCACGCAATTGTGCATTTATTTCAAGTCATTTGATCAAACTAATCTATATTTTAGCTATTTATACAGTGGAGAATGAGTTTACGATCTTAAAAACTCAAAAGAGTTGTATTATTCAAGGCAATTACGCACATAAAGTGCAAAGCAAGAGCGTTCTGGACAGAATTAAATATTTTCATGCTATTGTGCATTCATTTTAAGACATTTGATCACTACAATCTATATTTAAGCTCTTTATACAGTTAAGAATAAGTTTATAATCTTAAATATTCAAAAGGATTGAATTATACAAGGCAATTACGCACATAAAATGCAAATAATGAGTGTTCTGGACAGAATTAGAGCGTTTCAAGCGATTGTGCATTTATTTCCAGACATTTGATCACAATAATCTATATTTAAGCTCTTTATACAGTGGAGAATAAGTTTATAATCTTAAAAATTCAAAATGATTGGATTATACAAGATAATTACGCACGTAAAGTGCAAATAATATGCGTTCTGTACCGAATTGGAGCATTTCACGCGATTGTGCATTCATTTCAAGTCATGTGATTATAATAATCTATATTTATGTTCTTTATACAGTGTACAATGAGTTTATGATCTTAAAATTCAAAAGTATTGGATTATACATGACAATTACGCACATATATTGCCAAATTATGTGTTTTGTGGACAGAATTGGAGAATTTTAAGAGACTGTGCATTTATTTCGAGTAATTTGATCATTATAATCTACATTTAAGCTCGTTATACAGTGTATAATAAGTTTGTGATCTTAAAATTCAAAAGGATTAGATTATACATTGCAATTACGCACATATTGTGCAAATAATGTGCGTTCAGGACTGAGTTGGAGCATTTGACGCGATTGTGCATTCATTTCAAGTCATTTGATCAAAATAATCTTTATTTAAGTTTTTTATACAGTGGAGAATGAGTTTACGATCATAAAACTCAAAAGAGTTGGATTATACCAAGCAATTACCCGCATTAATTGCAAAGAATGAGCGTTCTGGACACAATTGGAGTGTTTCATGCTATTTTGCATTCATTTCAAACCATTTGATCACTATAATCTATATTTAAACTCTTTATACTATGGAGAATAAGTTTATAATCTTAAAAATTTAAATGGATTGGATTATACATGGCAATTAAGCACATTAATTCCGAATAATGAGCGTTCAAAACAGAATTGTAGCATTTCACGCTATTGTGGATTCATTTCAAGTCATTTGATCACACTAATCTATATTTTAGCTATTGATACAGTGGAGAATGAGTTTACGATCTTAAAACCTCAAAAGAGTATTATTATACTTGGCAATTACGCACATAAAGTGCAAATGAAGAGCGTGCAGGACAGAATTAAAGATTTTCATGCTATTGTGCATTCATTTCAAGATATTTGATCACTATAATTTATATTTAAGCTCTTTATACAGTGAAGAATATGTTTATAATCTTACAAATTCAAAAGGATTAGATTATACAAAGCAATTACGAGCATAAATTGCAAATAATGAGCGTTCTGGACATAATTGGAGCGTTTAATGCGATTGTACATTCATTTTAAACCATTTGATCACTATAATCTATATTTAAGCTCTTTGTACAGTGGATAATTTGTTTATGATCTTAAAAATTCAAAAGGATCTCATTATATAGAGCAATTACACACATAAAGAGCAAATAATGAGTGTTCTGGACAGAGTTGGAGCATTTCACGCGATTGTGCATTCATTTCAAGTCATTTGATCAAAATAATCTATATTTAAGTTCTTTATACAGTTGGGAATGAGTTTACGATCTTAAAAACTTAAAAGAGTCTTATTATAGGTGGCAATTACACACATAAAGTGCTAATAAAGAGCGTTCTTGACGGAATTAAAGATTTTCATTCTATTGTGCTTTCATTTCAGGATATTTGATCACTATAATCTATATTTAAATTTTTATACAGTGGAGAATATGTTTATAATCTTACAAATTCAAAAGGATTGGATTATACAAAGCAATTACGCTCATAAAGTGCAAATAATGAGCGTTCTGGACAGAATTGGAGCGTTTCATGCGATTGTGGATTCATTTCAAATCATTTGATCACTATAATCTATATTTAAACTCTTTATACTGTGGATAATAAGTTTATGATCTTAAAAATTTAAATGGATTGGGTTATACATGGCTATTACGCACATAAATTGCAAATAATGAACGCTCAAGACAGAATTGGAGAATTTCATGCAATTGTGCATTCATTTCAAGTCATTTGATCACACTAATCTATATTTTAGCTATTTATACAGTGGAGAATGAGTTTACGATCTTAAAAATTCAAAAGAATTTTATTATTCAAGGCAATAACGCACATAAAGTGCAAAGCAAGAGTGTTCTGGACAGAATTAAAGATTTTCATGCTATTGTACATTCATTTCAAGACATTTGATCACTTCAATCTATATTTAAGCTCTTTATACAGTGAAGAATAAGTTTATAATCTTAAAAATTTAAAAGGATTGGATTATACATAGCAATTACGCGCACATATTGCAAATAATGAGATTGTGCATTCATTTCGAGTAATGTGATCACTATAATCTACATTTAAGCTCATTATACAGTGTATAATAGGTTTGTGATCTTAAAATTCAAAAGGATTAGATAATACATGGCAATTACGCACATATTGTGCAAATAATGTGCGTTCAGGACTGAGTTGGTGCATTTGACGCTATTGTGCATTTATTTCAAGCCATTTCATCACAATAATCTTCATTTAAGCTCTTTATACAGTGCAGAATGAGTTTATGATTTTAAAAAATCAAAAGGATCTGATTGTATAAAGCAATTACACACATAAAGAGCAAATAATGAGTGTTCTGGACAGAATTGGAGCATTTCACGCGTTTGTGCATTTATTTCAAGTCATTTGATCAAAATAATCTATATTTAAGTTCTTTATGCAGTGGAGAATGAGTTTACGATCTTAAAAACTCAAAAGAGTTTTATTATACGTGGCAATTACGCACATAAAGTGCTAATAAAGAGCGTTCTGGACAGAATTAAAGAATTTCATGCTATTGTACATTCATTTCAGGACATTTGATCACTATAATTTATATTTAAGCTCTTTATACAGTGGTGAATAGGTTTATAATCTTAAAATTCAAAAGGATTAGATTATACAAACCAATTACGCGCATAAATTGCAAATAATGAGCGATCTGGACAGAATTGGAGTGTTTCATGCGATTGTGCTTTTATTTCAAACCATTTGATCACTATAATCTATATTTAAACTCTTTATACTGTGGAGAATAAGTTTATAATCTTAAAAATTTAAATGGATTGGATTATGCATGGCAATTACGCACATAAATTGCAAATAATGAGCGTTCAAGACAGAATTGGAGCGTTTCACGCTATTGTGCATTCATTTCAAGTCATTTGATCACACTAATCTATATTATAGCTATTTATACAATGGAGAATGAGTTTACGATCTTAAAAACTCAAAAGCGTTTTATTATTCAAGGCAATTACGCACATAAAGTGCAAAGCATGAGCGTTCTGGACATAATTTAAGATTTTCATGCTATTGTACATTCATTTCAAGACATTTGATCACTAAAATCTATATTTAAGCTCTTTAAACAGTGAAGAATAAGTTTATAATCTTAAAAATTCGAACGAATTGAATTATACAAGGCAATTATGCACATAAAATGCAAATAATGAGAGTTCTGGACAAAATTGGAGCATTTCACGCGATGGTGCATTTATTTCCAGACATTTGATCACAATAATCTATATTTAAGCTCTTATACGGAGGAGAATATGTTTACAATCTTAAAAATTCAAAATGATTGGATTATACATGATAATTACGCACGTAAAGTGCAAATAATATGCGTTCTATACAGAATTGGAGCATTTCACGAGATTGTGCATTCATTTCAAGTCATGTGATCATAATATATTTATGTTATTTATACGGTGTACAATGAGTTTATTATCTTAAAATTGAATAGTATTGGATTATACATGACAATTACGCACATATATTTCCAAATTATGTGTTTTGTGGACAAAATTGGAGAATTTTAAGAGACTGTTCATTCATTTCGAGTAGTTTGATCACTATAACCTACATTTAAGCTCGTTATACAGTGTATAATAAGTTTGTGATCTTAAAATTCAAAAGGATTAGATTATACATGGCAATTACGCACATATTGTGCAAATAATGTGCGTTCAGGACTGAGTTGGAGCATTTGAAGCGATTGTGCATTTATTTCAAGCCATTTGATCACAATAATCTTCATTTAAGCTCTTTATACAGTGGAGAATGAGTTTATGATCTTAAAAATTCAAAAGGATGTGATTATATAGAGCAATTACACACATAAAGAGCAAATAATGAGTGTTCTGAACAGAATTGGAGCATTTCACGCGATTGTGCATTCATTTCAAGTCATTTGATCAAAATAATCTATATTTAAGTTCTTTATACAGCGGAGAATGAGTTTACATGTGACATCCCTGAATTTTAGGACCTGTTTGCAATACTTCAAATTCTAAGGTCCTATTTGAAAAATGTCCATGTTTATCCACTTTGAAAATATCTCTTTGATCTTATTCACATTTTTAGTAGCTAAGTAATAAGTATTTATATAAATAATTTCTGATAATTAATATCTTTATAAATAGGCTCAGTTATCTTTATAAATAGTATTAATATTTTCAGAAATAATAGCTAAGTAATTCCTTTCTGCTTACTTAGCCATTAAGTAATCTAAAATATTTACCATTTTAGCCAGTCCTCCACTATAAATAGACCCCAGCCTCATTTCATTTCATTTCGTATATCATTTCTGTTTCTCTCTCTCCCTATCAAGTTTTGAATACCGCCTTGGCTTTGAATAGTCGGCCATTTGGAATTCGAGTTCTACGTCGCAGTTAAAGTCATCCCGATTTGCTTGTGCTATTGATCGCTCAGTCAGGTTGACGGGCCGTCGGATGGATGCAGAAGATACCGCCCCACCGTCCCGCCCCGTGTGTCGGTGCGTCGGCGCGGGGTGTGACAATTTGAAAAGATTTAAGTTAATCGAGAAGTCGGTTATCGGGGTCGGGTGGTCGAGATGAGTGGAGATATGTAGATCGTTTGCTCGCTTGATTTTCAGGTGTGGATCCCACACAACTTGATTACATGCTAGAAATTATTTACGCATAACTGCATTGCATAATTTGAACTGATAATTGCACGCATATTTGGATTGTATCATATGACTTATATTATTTAATATTATTATTGCATGTTGAAATGGTTCCGAATTGAATGGATTGTGATAATTGTTGGTACTCTTGTACGGTGAAATGACACTGGTTGGGTTGGGCGTTGGGGTAGCTCCCTGACGTGCCAGTCTCCGTGAGTAAGCGCTTATATCCGTGGTCTGACAGTGTTCACGTAATTAGTACCATTTGCTTATTTATTTGTCTGGATTGATGATGAATGGAAAGGTACCGTAGTACGGTGCCGTATACAATATATGTTCTATTGTATACTCTGTCTCCTCTGATATCAAGGAGAGATGGATCCTTCGGGATAATTCAGTTCTGTTTTGAATGATTGATATTGAACCAGCCTCAGTATTAGATAGTTGACCAAGTTGAACCGACATTTTGTGCTACCATTTGAATGTGACAGTTCAAATTGATTAATATGTCGGGTTCATTTGCATTGCATCTTCATAATATCATTTTATATTGTATTATAAGATGTATCGATATTTGATTTATACAAATTGTGTGTTTTTCTACCTCAGTCGGTAAATAGTTCCAAAGCATGTAAGATTGTTCGTGTGGCTGGAACTGAATACCGCACTGAGATAAATTATATTTATCTCATTCTTTGCTTTTTGCATTGTTTCCACTGTGGTTGTGGGTTCCAGGTTGCAGTTCGAGCGCTGGACAGCAAGACGACAAATAAGCCGTTGGACTGTATGGTTAGCAACCTAAAGCATGTGAACCAGCCTATGTAGTATATATTATCTTATGTCTATATTAAAAAAATTATTATTTTCGACTTGTAACTTAATTATTTTAGTAAATTTTGATTTACTATTATATTTAATTTCATAATTAGAATTAATTAAGTCTTGGTAAGCCTTGCGGGTGCAGAGGCATCCGCGGCGGGCACGCCATCGTGTACCGTCCAGTGGCGGGACGCGGCGGGGTGTCACAGGTGGTATCAGAGCATGGTTTAGCTACCTAACCTGACCGAAAAGACGTAAGAGCGGGGTTAGTAGAACTTAAGAGCATTCGTTCCTCGGACTGTGTTTGGGTTCATTATCGTTTCATTTGGAAATTTGATTATAGTATACCGATTTGATGTTTCATTTGACTTGTTACCTTCCATTTGAAATTTCGTGGAAGAAATTTCTTTTTAAGGGGGGTGGAATGTGACATCCCTGAATTTTAGGACCTGTTTGCAATACTTCAAATTCTAAGGTCCTATTTGAAAAATGTCCATGTTTATCCACTTTGAAAATATCTCTTTGATCTTATTCACATTTTTAGTAGCTAAGTAATAAGTATTTATATAAATAATTTCTGATAATTAATATCTTTATAAATAGGCTCAGTTATCTTTATAAATAGTATTAATATTTTCAGAAATAATAGCTAAGTAATTCCTTTCTGCTTACTTAGCCATTAAGTAATCTAAAATATTTACCATTTTAGCCAGTCCTCCACTATAAATAAACCCCAGCCTCATTTCATTTCATTTCGTATATCATTTCTGTTTCTCTCTCTCCCTATCAAGTTTTGAATACCGCCTTGGCTTTGAATAGTCGGCCATTTGGAATTCGAGTTCTACGTCGCAGTTAAAGTCATCCCGATTTGCTTGTACTTTTGATCGCTCAGTCAGGTTGACGGGCCGTCGGATGGATGCAGAAGATACCGCCCCACCGTCCCGCCCCGTGTGTCGGTGCGTCGGCGCGGGGTGTGACAATTTGAAAAGATTTAAGTTAATCGAGAAGTCGGTTATCGGGGTCGGGTGGTCGAGATGAGTGGAGATATGTAGATCGTTTGCTCGCTTGATTTTCAGGTGTGGATCCCACACAACTTGATTACATGCTAGAAATTATTTACGCATAACTGCATTGCATAATTTGAACTGATAATTGCACGCATATTTGGATTGTATCATATGACTTATATTATTTAATATTATTATTGCATGTTGAAATGGTTCCGAATTGAATGGATTGTGATAATTGTTGGTACTCTTGTACGGTGAAATGACACTGGTTGGGTTGGGCGTTGGGGTAGCTCCCTGACGTGCCAGTCTCCGTGAGTAAGCGCTTATATCCGTGGTCTGACAGTGTTCACGTAATTAGTACCATTTGCTTATTTATTTGTCTGGATTGATGATGAATGGAAAGGTACCGTAGTACGGTGCCGTATACAATATATGTTCTATTGTATACTCTGTCTCCTCTGATCAAGGAGAGATGGATCCTTCGGGATAATTCAGTTCTGTTTTGAATGATTGATATTGAACCAGCCTCAGTATTAGATAGTTGACCAAGTTGAACCGACATTTTGTGCTACCATTTGAATGTGACAGTTCAAATTGATTAATATGTCGGGTTCATTTGCATTGCATCTTCATAATATCATTTTATATTGTATTATAAGATGTATCGATATTTAATTTATACAAATTGTGTGTTTTTCTACCTCAGTCGGTAAATAGTTCCAAAGCATGTAAGATTGTTCGTGTGGCTGGAACTGAATACCGCACTGAGATAAATTATATTTATCTCATTCTTTGCTTTTTGCATTGTTTCCACTGTGGTTGTGGGTTCCACGTTGCAGTTCGAGCGCTGGACAGCAAGACGACAAATAAGCCGTTGGACTGTATGGTTAGCAACCTAAAGCATGTGAACCAGCCTATGTAGTATATATTATCTTATGTCTATATTAAAAAAATTATTATTTTCGACTTGTAACTTAATTATTTTAGTAAATTTTGATTTACTATTATATTTAATTTCATAATTAGAATTAATTAAGTCTTGGTAAGCCTTGCGGGTGCAGAGGCATCCGCGGCGGGCATGCCGTCGTGTACCGTCCAGTTGCGGGACGCGGCGGGGTGTCACATTACGATCTTAAAAACTCAAAAAAGTTGGATTATACCAAGCAATTACGCGCATTAACTACAAATAATGAGCGTTCTGGACAAAATTGGAGCGTTTCATGCTATTGTGTATTCATTTCAAACCATTTGATCACTATAATCTATATTTAAACTCTTTATAATATTGAGAATAAGTTTATAATCTTAAAACTTTAAATGGATTGGATTATACATTGCAATTACGCGCATAAATTGCAAATAATGAGCGTTCTGGACAGAATTGGAGCGTTTCATGCGGTTGTGCTTTCATTTCAAACCATTTGATCACTATAATCTATATTTAAACTCTTTATACTGTGGAGAATAAGTTTATAATCTTAAAAATTTAAATGGCTTGGATTATGCAGGGCAATTACGCACATAAATTGCAAATAATGAGCGTTCAAGACAGAATTGGAGCATTTCACGCTATTGTGCATTCATTTCAAGTCATTTGATCACACTAATCTATATTATAGCTATTTATACAATGGAAAATGAGTTTATGATCTTAAAAACTCAAAAGAGTTTTATTATTCAAGGCAATTACGCACATAAAGTGCAAAGCAAGAGCGTTCTGGACATAATTTAAGATTTTCATGCTATTGTGCATTCATTTCAACACATTTGATCACTACAATCTATATTTAAGCTCTTTACTCAGTGAACAATAAGTTTATAATCTTAAAAATTCGATAGAATTGAATTATACAAGGCAATTACGCACATAAAATGCAAATAATGAGTGTTCTGGACAGAATTGGAGCGTTTCACGCGATTGTGCATTTATTTCGAGACATTTGATCACAATAATCTATATTTAAGCTCTTATTCGGAGGAGAATATGTTTATAATCTTAAAAATTCAAAATTATTGGATTATACATGATAATTACGCACGTAAAGTGCAAATAATGTGCGTTCTATACAGAATTGGAGCATTTCACGAGATTGTGCATTCATTTCAAGTCATGTGATCATAATAATCTATATTTATGTTATTTATACAGTGTACAATGAGTTTATTATCTTAAAATTGAATAGTATTGGATTATACATGACAATTACGCACATATATTTCCAAATTATGTGTTTTGTGGACAAAATTGGAGAATTTTAAGAAACTGTTCATTCATTTCGAGTAGTTTGATCACTATAACCTACATTTAAGCTCGTTATACAGTGTATAATAAGTTTGTGATCTTAAAATTCAAAAGGATTAGATTATACATGGCAATTACGCACATATTGTGCAAATAATGTGCGTTCAGGACTGAGTTGGAGCATTTGAAGCGATTGTGCATTTATTTCAAGCCATTTGATCACAATAATCTTCATTTAAGCTCTTTATACAGTGGAGAATGAGTTTATGATCTTAAAAATTCTAAAGGATCTGATTATATAGAGCAATTACACACATAAAGAGCAAATAATGAGTGTTCTGGACAGAATTGGAGCATTTCACGCGATTGTGCATTTATTTCAAGTCATTTGATCAAAATAATCTATATTTAAGTTCTTTATACAGAGGAGAATGAGTTTACGATCTTAAAAACTCAAAAGAGTTGGATTATACCGAGCAATTACGCGCATTAATTGCTAATAATGAGCGTTCTGGACACAATTGGAGTGTTTCATGCTATTGAGCATTCATTTCAAACCATTTGATCACTATAATCTATATTTATACTCTTTATAATATGGAGAATAAGTTTATAATCTTAAAAATTTAAATGGATTGGATTATACAAGGCAATTACGCACATAAATTCCAAATAATGAGCGTTCAAAACAGAATCGGAGCATTTCACGCTATTGTGGATTTATTTCAAGTCATTTGATCACACTAATCTATATTTTAACTATTTATACAGTGGGGAATGATTTACGATCTTAAAAACTCAAAAAAGTTTTATTATACAGGGCATTTACGCACATAAAGTGCAAATGAAGAGCGTCCTGGACAGAACTAAAGTTTTTCATGCTATTGTGCATTCATTTCAAGATATTTGATCACTATAATCTATATTTAAACTTTTTATACAGTGGAGAATATGTTTATAATCTTACAAATTCAAAAGGATTGGATTATACAAAGCAATTACGCGCATAAATTGCAAATAATGAGCGTTCTGGACAGAAGTGGAGCGTTTCATGCTATTGTGCATTCATTTCAAACCATTTGATCACTATAATCTATATTTCAGCTCTTTATACTGTGGAGAATGAGTTTATGATCTTAAAAATTCAAAAGGATCTGATTATATAGAGCAATTACACACATAAAGTGCAAATAATGAGTGTTCTGGACAGAATTGGAGCATTTCACACGATTGTGCATTAATTTCAAGTCATCTGATCAAAATAATCTATATTTAAGTTCTTTATACAGTGGAGAATGAGTTTACGATCTTAAAAACTCAAAAGATTTTATTATACGTGGCAATTACGCACATAAAGTGCTAATAAAGAGCGTTCTTGACAGAAATAAAGGTTTTCATTCTATTTTGCTTTCATTTCAGGACATTTGATCACTATAATCTATATTTAAACTCTTTATACAGTGGAGAATATGTTTATAATCTTACAAATTCAAAAGGATTGGATTATGCAAAGCAATTACGCTCATAAATTGCAAATAATGAGCGTTCTGGACAGAATTGGAGCGTTTCATGCGATTGTGCATTCATTTCCAGACATTTGATCACAATAATCTTTATTTAAACTCTTTATACTGTGGAGAATAAGTTTATAATCTTAAAAGTTTAAATTGATTGGATTATACATGGCTATTACGCACATAAATTGCAAATAATGAGTGTTCAAGTCTGAATTGGAGCATTTCACGCTATTGTGCTTTCATTTCAGGACATTTGATCACTATAATCTATATTTAAACTGTTTATACAGTGGAGAATATGTTTATAATCTTGAAAATTTAAATGGATTGGATTATACATGGCAATTACGCACATAAATTGCAAATAATGAGTGTTCTGGACAGAATTGGTGCGTTTCACGTGATTGTGCATTCATTTCAAGACATTTGATCACAATAATCTATATTAAACTCTTTATACAGTGGAGAATAAGTTTATAATCTTAAAAATTCAAATAGATTGGATTATACATGGCAATTACGCACATAAATTGATAATAATGAGCTTTCATGACAGAATTGGAGCATATCACGCGATTGTGCAATCATTTCAAACCATTTGATCACAATAACCTATATTTAAGCTCTTTAGACAGTGGAGAATGAGTTTATAATCATAAAAATTCAAAAGGGTTGGATTGTACATGGCATTTTTTTTTGAATAAAAGTAGCCTGAGATAGGCTTCCATTGAAACATAAAAACTGATACAAAAGTTGCTAAGTCTTTAGCGAAACTGACATTACCAGCACTTAGAGACTACTTACTAGACCTTAAGCTGACTACTCACTTAGAGTCTACAACCATAAACTGAACAGAGCACAATTTAAAGCCAAAGCAGGGACACTTAACCCACACAACATAAACTAATTAGTCAACGCAAACAAGGAAAACACAAGCACAGTCTACTATAACCAAAACAAGATAACACAAGGCCCTGCTGGCACCAAAACTACCTCAATAGCCAACAAGAGACACTATTAGGCTACTCTACTGAACTCAGAAACTTTAATTCTTGCAAAAAAGCTGAAGCCTTGCTGGAGATGTCAATCCAGTAAGTCTTCATCATCAGTTAGATGTCCCTCTCTGTCTCTGTCAGGAAATTGCCTCTACAGCTCAGCTACGCTTCTGAAATCTGCTTCCATACCTGTATTGAAACCTGTCCAATGAAAACACAAGCTCAATATATTGAAATACAGTGAATGAGAATTAGTTCCTTCAACTGAATTGAAAGTTCTCTTGTTTCTTTCAGTCCACTGAGACCAACATAGAGCAGCTAAGATAATCTTCGCATAAGTTCTATCTGAGTTATTTAATTTGTTAATGCTATCCCAAATAGAACTTATGTTTGAGTTGTTGAGGCTAATATTTCTATTATTAAACATGTTAAAATTTATCCAGAAAGTCCTAATGTATGGACATTCAACAAACAAATGATCCACAGTTTCGGCATTTTGGCAAAACTGGCATTTATTTGGACCATACCAACCCCTTAAAATGAGGTTATCATAAGTTAAGATCCTATTATGAATCACTGACCAAAGAAAACACTTGAATTTAAGTGGAATTTTAACTTTCCAGACAGAGTGTTCTAAATTGCAAATAACTCCACCATTATTTAGGAATTTGTAAAGAGATTTAACTGTGTACATACCATTAATCTCTAAATTCCAAACAATACTATCTTCTACTTCTACATTTATATCCACATTCCTTACATCTAGCAGAGCATCTTTCTCAACCCTAACCTCTCTCGAGATACCTCTGGTAAGAAGGAAGTTTATATTTCCTTCATTCCAGACTTGGGCCAAAGTTAGATGCTTCATTTTTCTTGTTTTATTAAATAGGTTTGGGAAGTCTCTAGCTATGGGTAAAGTCCCATGCCACTTATCTTGTCAGAAATCAATTTTCTGACCATTACCCACCAAATACTTGCTACAGATATTAAAGAAGGGAAGCAGGGTCTGTAAATTCTTCCAAAAGTAAGAAAAACCATCCAGACTTGGACAATTCAAGCGATTGTACATGGCAATTACGCACATAAATTGTTAATGCAAAGAGTTCTTGACAGAATTGGACAATTCAAGCGATTGTGCATTCATTTCAACCCATTTGATCACTATAATCTATATTTAAACTCTTTATACAATGGAGAATAAGTTATAATTTTAAAAATTCAAATCGACAGAATTGGAGCATTTCAGGCTATTGTGCATTCATTTCAACTCATTTGATCACACAAATCAATAGTTAAGTTATTTATACCAGGGAGAATGAGTTTACGATCTTAAAAATTCAAAACAGTTGGATTATACATTGCAATTACGCACATAAAGTGCAAATAATGACCATTCTAGACAGAATTGGTGCTTTTCACGCTATTGTGCGATCATTTCAAACCATTTGACACAATAATTATTTTTAAGCTCTTCATACAGTGGAGAATAATGTTATAATCTTAAAAATTCAAAAGGATTGGATTATACAAGGCAATTAGGCACATAAAGTTCAAATAATGAGCGTTCTGGGCAGAATTGGAGCATTTAACGCGATTGTGAATTCATTTCAAGTCATGTGATCATAATAATCTATATTTATGTTCTTTATACAGTGTACAATGAGTTTATGATCTTAAAATTGAAAAGTATTGGATTATACATGACAATTACGCACATATATTGTCAAATTATGTGTTTTGTGGATAGAATTTGAGAATTTTAAGAGATTGTGCATTCATTTCGAGTAATTTCATCACTATAATGGACATTTAAGCTCGTTATACAGAGATTATGCATGGCAATTACGCACATAAATTGCAAATAATGAGCGTTCAAGACAGAATTGGAGCATTTCACGCTATTGTGCATTCATTTCAAGTCATTTGATCACACTAATCAATATTTTAACTATTTATACAGTGGAGAATGAGTTTACGATCTTAAAAACTCAAAAATTTTTATTATTCAAGGTAACGCACATAAAGTGCAAAGCAAGAGTGTTCTAGACAGAATTAAAGATTTTCATACTATTGTGCATTCATTTCAAGACATTTGATCATGAAAATCTATATTTAAGCTCTTTATACAGTGAAGAATAAGTTTATAACCTTAAAAATTTAAAAGGATTGAATTATGCATGGCAATTACGCACATAAAATGCAAATCAAGAGCGTTCTGGGCAGAATTTAAAATTTTTATGCTATTGTGCATTCATTTTAAGACATTTAATCACAATAATCTATATTTAAGCTCTTCATACAATGGAGAATAAGTTTATAATCTTAAAAATTCAAAATGATTGGATTATACATGATAATTACGCACGTAAAGTGCAAATAATATGCATTCTGCACAGAATTGGAGCATTTCACACGATTGTGCATTCATTTCATGTCATTTGACACAATAATCTATATTTAAGCTCTTCATACAGTGGAGAATAATGTTATAATCTTAAAAATTCAAAAGGATTGGATTATACAAGGCAATTAGGCACATAAAGTTCAAATAATGAGCGTTCTGGGCAGAATTGGAGCATTTAACACGATTGTGCATTCATTTCAAGTCATGTGATCATAATAATCTATATTTATGTTCTTTATACAGTGTACAATGAGTTTATGATATTAAAATTGAAAAGTATTGGATTATACATGACAATTACGAACACATATTGTCAAATTATGTGTTTTGTGGACAGAATTTGAGAATTTTAAGAGATTATGCATTCATTTCGAGTAATGTGATCACTATAATGTACATTTAAGCTCGTTATACAGTGTAGAATAAGTTTGTGATCTCAAAATTCAAAAGGATTAGATTATACATGGCAATTACGCACATATTGTGCCAGCAATGTGCGTTCAGGACTGAGTTGGAGCATTTGACGCGATTGTGCATTGATTTCAAGCCATTTCATCACAATAATCTTCATTTAAGCTCTTTATACAGTGCAGAATGAGTTTATGATCTTAAAAATTCAAAAGGATCTGATTATATAAAGCAATTACACACATAAAGAGCAAATAATGAGTGTTCTTGACAGAATTGGAGCATTTCACGCGAATGTGTTCATTTCAAGTCATTTGATCAAAATAATCTATATTTAAATTTTTTATGCAGTGGAGAATGAGTTTACGATCTTAAAAACTCAAAAAAGTTTTATTATTCAAGGCAATAACGCACATAAAGTGAAAAGCAAGAGTGTTCTAGACAGAATTAAAGATTTTCATGCTATTGTGCATTTATTTAAAGACATTTGATCACTACAATCTATATTTAAGCTCTTTATACAGTGAAGAATAAGTTTATAATCTTAAAAATTCAAAAGGATTGGATTATACAAAGCAATTACGCGCATAAATTGCAAATAATGAGCTTTCTGGACAGAATTGGAGCGTTTCATGCGATTGTGCTTTCATTTCAAACCATTTGATCACTATAATCTATATTTAAACTCTTTATACTTTGGAGAATAAGTTTATAATCTTAAAAATTTAAATGGATTGGATTATGCATGGCAATTACGCACATAAATTGCAAATAATGAGCGTTCAAGACAGAATTGGAGGATTTCACGCTATTGTGCATTCATTTCAAGTCATTTGATCACACTAATCTATATTTTAGCAATTTATACAGTGGAGAATGAGTTTACGATCTTAAAAAGTCTAAAGAGTTTGATTATTCAAGGCAATAACGCACATAAAGTGCAAAGCAAGAGTGTTCTGGACAGAATTAAAGATTTTCATGCTATTGTGCATTCATTTCAAGACATTTGATCACGAAAATCTATATTTAAGCTCTTTATACAGTGAAGAATAAGTTTGTAATCTTAAAAATTCAGAAGGATTGAATTATGCATGGCAATTACGCACATAAAGTGCAAATCAAGAGCGTTCTGGACAGAATTTAAAATTTTTATGCTATTATGCATTCATTTCAAGACATTTGATCACAATAATCTATATTTAAGCTCTTTATACAATGGAGAATATGTTTATAATCTTAAAAATTTAAAATGATTGGATTATACATGATAATTACGCACGTAAAGTGCAAATAATATGTGTTCTGCACAGAATTGGAGCATTTCACGCGATTGTGCATTCATTTCAAGTCATGTGTCCATAATAATCTATATTTATGTTCTTTATACAGTGTACAATGAGTTTATGACCTTAAAATTGAAAAGTATTGGATTATACATGACAATTACCCACATATATTGCCAAATTATGTGTTTTGTAGACAGAATTTGAGAATTTTAAGAGATTGTGCATTCATTTCGAGTAATGTGATCACTATGATCTACATTTAAGCTCTTTACACAGTGTAGAATAAGTTTGTAAATAATGTGCGTTCAGGACTGAGTTGGAGCATTTGACGCGATTATGCATTTATTTCATGCCATTTCATCACAATAATCTTCATTTAAGCTCTTTATACAGTGCAGGATGATTTTATGATCTTTAAAATTCAAAAGGATCTGATTATATAAAGCAATTACACACATAAAGAGCAAATAATGAGTGTTCTGGACAAAATTGGAGCATTTCACGTGATTGTGCACTCATTTCAAGTTATTTGATCACAATAATCTATATTTAAGCTCTTCATACAGTGGAGAATAATGTTATAATCTTAAAAATTCAAAAGGATTGGATTATACAAGGCAATTAGGCACATAAAGTTCAAATAATGAGCGTTCTGGGCAGAATTAAAAATTTTCATGCTATTGTGCATTCATTTCAAGACATTTGATCACTACAATCTATATTTAAGCTCTTTATACAGTGAAGAATAAGTTTATAATCTTAAAAATTCAAAAGGATTTGATGCAAAGCAATTATGTGCATAAATTGCAAATGATGAGCGTTCTGGACAGAATTGGAGCGTTTCATGCTATTGTGCTTTCATTTCAAACCATTTGATCACTATAATCTATATTTAAACTCTTTATACTTTGGAGAATAAGTTTATAATCTTAAAAATTTAAATGGATTGGATTATGCATGGCAATTACGCACATAAATTGCAAATAATGAGCGTTCAAGACAGAATTGGAGCATTTCACGCTATTGTGCATTCATTTCAAGTCATTTGATCACACTAATCAATATTTTAGCTATTTATACAGTGGATAACGAGTTTACGATCTTAAAAACTCAAAAGAGTTTTATTATTCAAGGCAATAACACACATAAAGTGCTAAGCAAGAGTGTTCTAGACAGAATTAAAGATTTTCATGCTATTGTGCATTCATTTCAAGACATTTGATCACTACAATCTATATTTAAGCTCTTTATACAGTGAAGAATAAGTTTATAATCTTAAAAATTCAAAAGGATTGAATTATGCATGGCAATTTCGCACATAAATTGCAAATCGAGAGCGTTCAGGACAGAATTAAAAATTTTTATGCTATTGTGCATTCATTTCAAGACATTTGATCACAATAATCTATATTTAAGCTCTTTATACAATGGAGAATAAGTTTATAATCTTAAAAATTCAAAATGATTGGATTATACATGATAATTACGCGCATAAAGTGCAAATAATATGCGTTCTGCACAGAATTGGAGCATTTCACGCGATTGTGCTTTCATTTCAAGTCATGTGATCATAATAATCTATATTTATGTTCTTTATATAGTGTACATTGAGTTTATGATCTTAAAATTGAAAAGTATTGGATTATACATGACAATTACGCACATATATTGCCAAATTTTGTGTTTTGTGGACATAATTTGAGAATTTTAAGAGATTGTTCATTCATTTCGAGTAACATGATCACTATAATCTATATTTAAGCTCGTTATACAGTGTAGAATAAGTTTGTGATCTTAAAATTCAAAAGGATTAGATTATACATGGCAATTATGCACATATTGTGCAAATAATGTGCGTTCAGGACTGAGTTGGAGCATTTGACGCTATTGTGCATTTATTTCAATCCAATTCTTCACAATAATCTTCATTTAAGCATTTTATACCGTGCAGAATGAGTTTATGATCTTAAAAATTCAAAAGGATCTGATTATATAATGCAATTACACACATAAAGAGCAAATAATGAGTGTTTTGGACAGAATTGGAGCATTTCACGCGATTGTCCATTCATTTCAAGTCATTTGATCAAAATAATCTATATTTAAGTTCTTTATGCAGTGGAGAATGAGTTTCCGATCTTAAAAACTCAAAAGAGTTTTATTATTCTAGATTTTCATGCTATTGTGCATTCATTTTGAAGACATTTGATCACTACAATCTATATTTAAGCTCTTTATACAATCAAGAATAAGTTTATAATCTTAAAAATTCAAAAGGATTGAATTATGCATGGCAATTACGCACATAAAGTGCAAATCAAGAGCGTTCTGGACAGAATTGGAGCGTTTCATGCGGTTGTGCTTTCATTTCAAACCATTTAATCACTATAATCTATATTTAAACTATTTATACCGTGGAGAATAAATTTATTATCTTAAAAATTTAAATGGATTGTATTATGCATGGCAATTACGCACATAAATTGCTAATAATGAGCGTTCAAGACAAAATTGAAGCATTACACGCTATTGTGCATTCATTTCAAGTCATTTGATCATACTAATCTATGTTTTAGCTATTTATACATTTGAGAATGAGTTTACGATCTTAAAAACTCAAAAGAGTTTTATTATTCAAGGCAATAACGCACGTAAAGTGCAAAGCAAGAGTGTTCTGGACAGAATTAAAGATTTTCATGCTATTGTGCATTCATTTCAAGACATTTGATAACTACAATCTATATTTAAGCTCTTTATCCAGTGAACAATAAATTTATAATCTTAAAAATTCAAAAGGATTGAATTATGCATGGCAATTACGCACATAAAGTGCAAATCAAGAGTGTTCTGGACAGAATTTAAAATTTTTATGCTATTGTGCATTCATTTCAAGACATTTCATCACTAAAATCTATATTTAAGCTCTTTATACACTGGAGAATAAGTTTATAATCTTAAAAATTCAAAAGGATTGGATTATACAAGGCAATTACGCACATAAATAACAAATAATGAGCGTTCTGGACAGAATTGGAGCGTTTCACGCGATTGTACATTTATTTCAAGACATTTGATCACAATAATCTATATTTAAGCTCTTTATACAATGGAGAATAAGTTTATAATCTTATAAATTCAAAATGATTGGATTATACATGATAATTACGCACGTAAAGTGCAAAATAATATGCCTTCTGCACAGAATTGGAGCATTTCACGCGATTGTGCATTAATTTCGAGTCGTGTGATCATAATAATCTATGTTTATGTTATTTATACAGTGTACAATGAGTTTATGATCTTAAAATTGAAAAGTATTGCATTATACATGACAATTACGCACATATATTGCCAAATTATGTGTTTTGTGGACGGAATTAGAAAATTTTAAGAGAGTGTGCATTAATTTCATGTAATTTGATCACTATAATATACATTTAAGCTCGTTATACAGCGTAGAATAAGTTTGTGATCTTAAAATTCAAAAGGATTAGATTATACATGGCAATTACGCACATATTGTGCAAATAATGTGCGTTCAGGACTGAGTTGGAGCCTTTCACGCGATTGTGAATTTATTTGAAGACATTTGATCACAATAATCTACATTTGAGCTCTTTAAACAGTGGAGAATGAGTTTATGATCTTAAAAATTCAAAAGAACCTGATAATCAAGAGCAAATAATGAGTGTTCTAGACAGAATTGGAGCATTTGACGCGATTGTGTATTCATTACAAGTCATTTGATCAAAATAATCCTAATTTAAGTTCTTTATACAGTGGAGAATGAGTTTACGATCTTAAAAACTTAAAAGAGTTTTATTATACGTGGCAATTACGCACATAAAGGGCTAATAAAGAGTGTTCTGGACAGAATTAAAGAATTTAATGCCATTGTGCTTTTATTTCAGGACATTTGAACACTATAATCTATATTTAAGCTTTTTATACAGTGGAGAATATGTTTATAATCTTACAAATTCAAAAGAATTGGATTATACAAAGCATTTACGCGCATAAATTGCAAATAATGAGCGTTCTGGACAGAATTGGAGCGTTTCTTGCGATTGTGCATTGTATTCAAACCATTCGATCACTATAATCTATATTTAAACCCTTTATTACTGTGCAGAGTAAGCTTATAATCTTTAAAATTTAAATGGATTGGATTATACATGGCTATTACGAACATAAATTGCAAATAATGATCGTTCAAGACAGAATTTGAGCATTTCACGCTATTGTGCATTCATTTCAAATCATTTGATCACACTAATCTATATTTTAGCTATTTATACAGTGGAGAATGTGTTTACGATATTAAAAACTCAAAAGAGTTTTATTATAGGAGGAAATTATGCACATAAAGTGAAAATCAAGAGCGTTCTGGACAGAATTAAAGAATTTCATGCTATTGTGCATTCATTTCAAGACATTTGATCACTGCAATTTATATTTAATCTCTTTATACAGTAGAGAAAAAGTTTATAATCTTAAAAATTCAAAAGGATTGGATTATACAAGGCAATTTCGCACATAAGTTGCATATAATGAGCGTTCTGGACAGAATTGGAGCTTTTCACGCGATTGTGCATTTATTTCAAGACATTTGATCACAATAATCTATATTTAAGCTCTTTATACAGTGGAGAATAAGTTTATAATCATAAAAATCCAAAATGATTGGATTATACACGATAATTACGTACGTAAAGTGCAAATAATATGCGTTCTGTACAGAATTGGAGCATTTCACGTTATTGTGCATTCATTTCAAGTCATGTGATTATAATAATCTATATTTATGTTCTTTATACAGTGTACAATGAGTTTATGATCTTAAAATTGAAAAGTATTGGATTATACATGACAATTACGCACGTATATTGCCATATTATGTGTTTTATGGACAGAATTGGAGAATTTTAAGAGATTGTGCATTAATTTCGAGTAATTTGATCACTATAATCAACATTTAAGCTCGTTATACAGTATAGAATAATTTTGTGATCTTAAAATTCAAAAGAATTAGATTATACATGACAATTACGCGCATATTATGCAAATATTGTGCGTTCCGGACTGAGTTGGAGCATTTGACGCGATTGTGCATTTATTTCAGGCCATTTGATCACCATAATCTACATTTAATCTCTTTGTACAGTGGAGAATGAGTTTATGATCTTAAAAATTCAAAAGGATCTTATTATATAGAGCAATTACACACATAAAGAGCAAACAATAAGTGTTCTGAACAGAATTGGAGCATTTCACGCGATGGTGTATTCATCTCAAGTCATTTGATCAAAATAATGTATATTTAAGTTCTTTATACAGTGGAGAATGAGTTTACGATCTTAAAGACTCAAAAGAGTTTTATTAAACGTGGCAATTACGCACATAAAGTGCTTATAAAGACCGTTCTGGACCGAATTAAATAATTTCATGCTATTGTGCTTTCATTTCAGTTCTTTATACAGTGGAGAATATGTTTATAAACTTATAAATTCAAAATAATTGGATTATACAAAGCAATTACGCGCGTAAATTGCAAATAATGAGCGTTCTAGACAGAATTGGAGCATTACACGCGATTGTGCATTCATTACAAGTCATTTGATCAAAATAATCCATATTTAAGTTCTTTATACAGTGGAGAATGAATTTACGATCTTAAAAACTCAAAAGAGTTTTATTATACGTGGCAATTACGCACATAAAGGGCTAATAAAGAGCGTTCTGGACAGAATTAAAGAATTTCATGCTATTGTGCTTTTTTTTCAGGACATTTGATCACTATAATCTATATTTAAGCTTTTTATACAGTGGAGAATATGCTTATAATCATACAAATTCAAAAGGATTGGATTATACAAAGCAATTACGCGCATAAATTGCAAATAATGAGCGTTCTGGACAGAATTGGAGCGTTTCACGCGATTGTGCATTCATTTCAAACCATTTGATCACTATAATCTATATTTAAACTCTTTATACTGTGCAGAATAAGCTTATAATCTTTAAAATTTAAATGGATTGGATTATACATGGCTATTACGCACATAAATTGCAAATAATGATCGTTCAAGACAGAATTGGGGCATTTCACTCTATTGTGCATTCATTTCAAGTCATTTGATCACACTAATCTATATTTTAGCTTTTTATACAGTGGAGAATGAGTTTACGATCTTAAAAACTCAAAAGAGTTTTATTATACAAGACAATTACGCACATAAAGTGCAAATCAAGAGCGTTCTGTACAGAATTAAAGATTTTCATGCTATTGTGCATTCATTTCAGGACATTTGATCACTACAATCGATATTTAAGCTCTTTATACAGTGGAGAATAAGTTTATAATCTTAAAAATTCAAAAGGATTGGATTATCTAAGGCAATTTCGCACATAAATTGCATATAATAAGCATTCTGGACAGAATTGGAGCGTTTCACACGATAGTGCATTTATTTCAAGATATTTCATCACAATAATCTGTATTTAAGCTCTTTATACAGTGGAGAATAAGTTTATAATCTTAAAAATTCAAAAGGATTGGATTATACAAGACAGTTACGCACATAAATGCCAAATAATGAGTGTTCTGGACAGAATTGGAGTGTTTCACGTTATTGTGCAATTATTTCCAGTCATTTGATCACAATAATCTATATTTAAGCTCTTTATACAGTGGAGAATAAGTTTATAATCTTAAAAATTCAAAATGATTGGATTATACATGATAATTACGCACGTAAAATGCAAATAATATGCGTTCTGTACAGAATTGGAGCATTTCACGAGATTGTGCATTCATTTCAGGTAATGTGATCATAATAATCTGTATTTACGTTCTTTATACAGTGTACAATGAGTTTATGATCTTAAAATTGAAAAGTATTGGATTATACATAACAATTACGCACATATATTGCCAAATTATGTGTTTTGTGGACTGAATTGGAGAATTTTAAGAGATTGTGCAATAATTTCGAGTCATTTTATCACTATAATCTACATTTAAGCTCGTTATACAGTAGAAGAAGTTTGTCATCATAAAATTCAAAAGAATTAGATTATACCTGGCAATTACGCACATATTGTGCAAATAATGTGCGTTCAGGACTGAGTTGAAGCATTTGACGCGTTTGTGCATTTATTTCAAGCCATTTGATCACAATAATCTCCATTTAAGCTCTTTATACAGTGGAGAATGAGTTTACGATCTTAAAAATTCAAAAGGATCTGATTATATAGAGCAATTACACACATAATGAACAAATAATGACTGTTCTGGATAGAATGGGAGCATTTCACGCGATTGTGCATTCATTTCAAATCATTTGATCAAAATAATCTATATTTAAATTCTTTACACAGTGGAGAATGAGTGTACGATCTTAAAAACTCAAAAGAGTTTTATTATACGAGGCAATTACACACATAAAGTGCTAATAAAGAGCGTTCTGGACAGAATTAAAGAATTTCATGCTATTGTGCTTTCATTTCAGGACATTTGATCACTAAAATCTATATTTAAACTCTTTATACAGTAGAGAATATGTTTATAATCTTAAAATTTCAAAAGGATTAGATTATACAAAGCAATTACGCGCATAAATTGCAAATAATGAGCGTTCTGGACAGAATTGGAGTGTTTCATGCGATTGTGCATTCATTTCAAACCATTTGATCACTATAATCTATATTTAATCTCTTTATACTGCGGAGAATAAGTTTATAATATTTAAAATTTAAATGGATTGGATATACATGGCTATTACGCACATAAATTGCAAATAATGATCGTTCAAGACAGAATTGGAGCATTTCACACTATTGTGCATTCATTTCAAGTCATTTGATCACACTAATCTATATTTTAGCTATTTATACAGTGGGGAATGAGTTTACGATCTTAAAAACTCAAAAGAGTTTTATTATACAAGGCAATTACGAACATAAAATGCAAATCAAAAGCGTTCTGGACAGAATTAAAGATTTTAATGCTATTGTGAATTTATTTCAACAAATTTGATCACTACAATCTATATTTAAGCTCTTTATACAGTGGAGAATATGTTTATAATCTAAAAATTCAAAATGATTGGATTATACAAGGCAATTACGCACATAAATTACAAATAATGTGCGTTCTGGACAGAATTGGAGCGTTTCACGCTATTGTACATTTATTTCAAGACATTTGATCACAATAATCTATATTTAAGCTCTTTATACAATGGAGAATAAGTTTATAATTTTTAAAATTCAAAATGATTGGATTATACATGATAATTACGCACGTAAAGTGCAAATAATATGCGCTCTGCACAGAATTGGAGCATTTCACGCGATTGTGCATTCATTTCGAGTCATGTGATCATAATAATCTTTATTTATGTTACTTATGCAGTGTACAATGAGTTTATGATCTTAAAATTGAAAAGTATTGGATTATACGTGACAGTTAGGCACATATATTGCCAAATTATGTGTTTTGTGGACAGAATTGGAGAATTTTAAGAGATTGTGCATTAATTTCGAGTCATTTTATCACTATAATCTATATTTAAGCTCTTTACACAGTGTAGAAGAAGTTTGTGATCTTAAAATTCAAAAGAATTTGATTATACATGGCAATTACGCACATATTGTGCAAATAATGTGCGTTCAGGACTGAGTTGGAGCATTTGACGCGATTGTGCATTTTTTTCAAGCCATTTGATCACAATAATCTTCATTTAAGCTCTTTATATATTGGAGAATGAGTTTATGATCTTAAAAATTCTAAAGGATCTGATTATATAGAGCAATTACACACATAATGAACAAATAATGAGTGATCTGGACAGAATTGGAGCATTTCACGCGATTGTGCATTCATTTCAAATCATTTGATCAAAATAATCTATATTTAAATTTTTTATACAGTGGAGAATGAGTTTACGGTCTTAAAAGACCAAAAGAGTTTTATTATACGTGGCAATTACGCACATAAAGTGCCAATAAAGAGCATTCTGGACAGAATTAAAGTATTTCATGGTATTGTGCTTTCATTTCAGGATATTTGATCACTATAATTTATATTTAAGCTCTTTATACAGTGAATAATATGTTTATATTCTTACATATTCAAAAGGATTGGATTATACAAAGCAATTACGCGCATAAATTGCAAATAATGAGCGTTCTGGACAGAATTGGAGCGTTTAATGCGATTGTGCATTCATTTCAAGCCATTTGATCACTATAATCTATATTTAAACTTTTTATACTGTGGAGAATAAGTTTATATTCTTTAAAATTTAATTGGATTAGATTATACAAGGCAATTACGCACATAAAGTGCAAATTAAGAGCGTTCTGGACAGAATTAAAAAATTTCATGCTATTGTGCATTCATTTCAAGACATTTGATCACTACAATCTATATTTAAGCTCTTTATACTGTGGAGAATAAGTCTATAATCTTAAAAATTCAAAAGGATTGGATTATACAAGGCAATTACGCATATAAATTGCAAATAATGAGCGTTCTGGACAGAATTGGAGCGTTTTCACGCGATTGTGCATTTATTTCTAGATATTTGATCACAAGAATCTATATTTAAACTCTTTATACAGTAGAGAATAAGTTTATAATCTAAAAATAACAAAATGATTGTATTATACATGATAATTACGCACGTAAAGTGCAAATAATATGCGTTCTGTACAGAATTGGAGCATCTCACGCGATTGTGCATTCATTTCAAGCCATGTGATTATAATAATCTATATTTATGTTCTTTATACAGTGTACATGAGTTTATGATCTTAAAATTGAAAAGAATTAGATTATACATGACAATTACGCACATATATTGCCAAATTATGTGTTTTGTGGACAGAATTGGATAATTTTAAGAGATTGTGCATTTACTTCGAGTAATTTAATCACAATAATCTATATATAAGCTCGTTATACAGTGTAGAATAAGTTTGTGATCTTAAAATTCAAAAGGATTAGATTATACATGGCAATTACGCACATATTGTGCAAATAATGTGCGTTCAGGACTGAGTTGGAGCATTTCACGCGATTGTGCATTTATTTCAAGCCATTTGATCACAATAATCCTCATTGAAGCTCTTTATACAGTGGAGAATGAGTTTATGATCTTAAAAATTCAAAAGGATCTGGTTATATTGAGCAATTACACACATAAAGCGCAAATAATGAGTGTTCGGGAAAGAATTGGAGCATTTCACGCGATTGTCCATTCATTTCAAGTCATTTGATCAAATAATCTATATTTAAGTTCTTTATACAGTGAAGAATGAGTTCGCGATCTTAAAAACTTAAAGGAGTTTTATTATACGTGGCAATTACGCACATAAAGTGCTAATAAAGAGCGTTCTGGACAGAATTAAAGAATTTCATGCTATTGTGCATTCATTTCAAGATATTTGATCACTATAATTTATATTTAAGCTCTTTATAAAGTGAAGAATAAGTTTATAATCTTAAAAATTTAAATGGATTGGATTATGCATGGCAATTACGCACATAAATTGCAAATAATGAGCGTTCAGGACAGAATTGGAGCATTTCACGCTATTGTGCATTCATTTCAAGTCATTTGATCACACAAATCTATATTTTAGCTATTTATACAGTGGAAAATGAGTTTACGATCATAAAAACTCAAAAGAGTTTTATTATTCAAGGCAATAACGCACATAAAGTGCAAAGCAAGAGTGTTCTGGACAGAATTAAAGATTTTCATGCTATTGTGCATTCATTTCAAGACATTTGATCACAACAATCTATATCTTTATACAGTGGAGAATAAGTTTATAATCTTAAAAATTCAAAAGAATTTGATTATACAACGCAATTACACACATAAAGAGCAAATAATGAGTGTTCTCGACAGAATTGGAGAATTTCACGCGATTGTGCATTCATTTCAAATCATTTGATCAAAATAATCTATATTTAAGTTCTTTATACAGTGGAGAATGAGTTTACGATCTTAAAAACACAAAATAGTTTTATTATACGTGGCAATTACGCACATAAAGTGCTAATAAAGAGCGTTCAGGACAGAATTAAAGAATTTCATGCTATTGTGCTTTCATTTCAGGACATTTGATCACTATAATCTATATTTAAGCTCTTTATACAGTGGAGAATGAGTTTACGATCTTAAAAACTCAAAAGAGTTTTATTATACAAGGCAATTACGTACTTAAAGTGCAAACCAAGGTCGTTATGGACAGAATTAAAGATTTTCATGCTATCGTGGATTTATTTCAAGACATTTGATCACTGCAATCTTTATGCTCTTTATACAGTGGAGAATAAGTTTATAATCTTAAAAATTCAAAAGAATTTGATTATACAACGCAATTACGCACATAAATTGCAAATAATGAGCGTTCTGGACAGAATTGGAGCGTTTCACGCAATTGTGCATTTATTTCAAGACATTTGATCACGAGAATCTATATTTAGGCTCTATACAGTGAAGAATAAGATTATAATCTTAAAAATTTAAAATGATTGTATTGTACATGATAATTACGCACGTAAAGTGCAAATAATATGCGTTCTGTAAAGAATTGGAGCATTTCATGCGATTGTGCATTCATTTTCAAGTCATGTGATTATAATAATCTATATTTATATTCTTTATACAGTGTACAATGAGTTTATGATCTTAAAATTGAAAAGTATTGTATTATACATGACAATTACGCACATATATTTGGCAAATTATGTGTTTTTTGGACAAAATTGGAGAATTTTAAGAGATTGTTCATTCATTTCGGGTCATTTTAACACTATATTCTACATTTAAGCTCGTTATACAGTGTCGAATAAGTTTGTGATCTTAAAATTCAAAAGGATTCGATTATACATGGCAGTTACGCACATATTGTGCAAATAATGTGTGTTCAGGACTGAGTTGGGGCATTTCACGCGATTGTGCAATTATTTCAAGACATTTGATCACAATAATTTCTTTTAAGCTCTTTATACAGTGGAGAATGAGTTTATGATCTTATAAATTCAAAAGGTTCTGATTATATAGTGCAATTACACAAATAAAGAGCAAATAATGAGTGTTCTGGACAGAATTGGAGCATTTCACACGATTGTGCATTCATTTCAAATCATTTGATCAAAATAATCTATATTTAAATTCTTTATACAGTGGAGAATGAGTTTACGATCTTAAAAACTCAAAAGAATTTTATTATACGTGGCAATTACGCACATAAAATTCTAATAAAGAACGTTCTTGACAGAATTAAAGATTTTCATGCTATTGTGCTTTCATTTCAGGACATTTGATCACTATAATCTATATTTAAGCTCTTTATAAAGTCGAGAATATGTTTATAATCTTAAAAATTCAAAAGGATTGGATTATACAAAGCAATTACGCGCATAAATTGCAAATAATGAGCGTCCTTGACAGAATTGGACTGTTTAGTGTGATTGTGCATTCATTTCAAACCATTTGATTACTATAATCTATATTTAAACTCTTTATACTGTGGAGCATAAGTCTATAATGTTAAAAATTTAAATGGATTGGATTATACGTGGCAATTACGCACATAAATTGGAAATAATGAGCGTTCAAGACAGAATTGGAGCATTTCACGCTATTGTGCATTCATTTCATGTCATTTGATCTCACTAATCTATATTTTAGATATTTATATAGTGGAGAATGAGTTTACGATCTTAAAAACTCAAAAGAGTTTTATTATACAAGGCAATTATGCACATAAAGTGCAAATCAAGAGCGTTCTGGACAGAATTAAAGAATTTCATGCTATTGTGCTTTCATTTCAGGACATTTGATCACTATAATCTATATTTAAGCTCTTTATAAAGTGGAAAATAAGTTTTTAGTCTTAAAAATTCAAAAAGATCTGATTATAATGCCAATTACGCACATAAAGTGCAAATAATGAGTGTTCTGGGCAGAATTGGAGTGTTTCATGTGATTGTGCATTCATCTCAAGACATTTGATCACAATAATCTATATTTAAGGTTTTTATACAGTGGAGAATGAGTTGATGAGCCTAAAAAATCAAAAGGGTTGGATCATACAAGGCAATTACGTACATTAATTGTGAATCAAAAGCGTTCTTGATAGAATTGGACAATTCAAGCGATTCTGCATTCATTTCAAACCATTTTGATCACTATAATCTATATTTAAACTCTATATATAGTGGAGAATTCTTTTATAATCTTAAAAATTCAAATGAATTGGATTATACATGGCAATTAAACACATAAAGTGCAAATCATGACCATTCTAGACACAAATTGGAGTATTTCATGCGATTGTGCGTTAATTTCAAGCCATTTGCCACAATATATTTAAGCTCTTTATACTGTGAAGAATAAATTTATAATCTTAAAATTTCAAAAGGATTGGGTTATACAAGGCAATTACGCACATAAAGTGCAAATAATGAGCGTTCAGGACAGAATTGGAGCGTTTCACGTGATTGTGCATTTATTTCAAACCATTTGATCACTATAATCTATGTTTAAACTATTTATACAGTGGAGAATAAGTTTATAATCTTGAAAATTCAAATCGATTGGATTATATCAAGACAAAATTGAAGCATTTCACACCATTGTTCACTCATTTCAAGTAATTTGATCACACTAATCTATATTTAAGATATTTATGCAGTGGAGAATGAGTTTATGATCTTAAAAATTCAAAACAGTTGTATTATACATGGCAATTACGCACTTAAAGTGCAAATAATGATTATTCTAGACAAAATTGGAGATGTATTAGATTACGCTAGATGAGAAATGCGTGAATAATGTTATCGGCTCCGTTGAAATAATGGACTTTAGTGAAAGGAGTCTTAATTAAAAATAACCCTTTTTTGACGTTCATAAAATGTGCAACATGTCGCAACTGTGCTAAATTCCGTCCATTATACATACACTATGGTTTTGTGGGCATTGCTTTATGTGAGATAATTATGTACACCAGGATAGTCATTTCGGTTCTGCTAAAGTGTGGATAAGGCTTTTTATATTTTGTCCTTGTTTTAACTTTGTTGGTCGCTGGCATTAAACTTGACTCTTTAGTCTTTTCCATTCTTTTTTTTTTTTGTCTTTGAGAGATTTTTTTGGCATTTTTTCTTTAGCTGGAAACTTTTCTTTTAAGAAAGAGTTTTTTTTTTTTCGTGAGCTATTATCGTGATTGTACTCTTGCTTCTTCTCTATCGTTTTTATTTTTTTATCATAGTTTTTATTTATTATTAATATTATCTACTTCTATTTTATTTTTGCTTATTTATTTGTTTTGAAGAAAACTTTTTTCTGTGACGGCATCTTTGTTTTCATATTCTACTTTTCAAATTGGTTCCATTATTCCATCCTTTTTAGTAAAGTGGTATTATTTTTTTGTTAGCTGCTTAGCTAAGTAGTCAGTTCTCACGACAATTAATTTGGATGATTTGTGTAAACTACAAAGCTATTGCTTGTACCGAAATTATTTTATATAAGAATTCAGACGCAAAAAATTTTAACAGAAAGAATTATTATTATTATTTTAATAAGAAGAAAGTTCGTACGCGTTTTATAAAAGCATACAGTATCTCTCCTTCCTACCCGTTTATAAAACGCGCTCGAAGGCTTCGAACGCGTTTTATAAACGGGTAAGAAGGGGAATAAATCCACTGCTTCAGTTACGCCTCAAAAGACTGGTCAGACCTTCGTACCCATTTATAAAACGCGCTCGGAGCCTTCTGTTAGTTAAGTGCATAATTTTCGTTTTTTATGATTAATTACTCCTAATTAGCCATAAGCAATCATGCACAACAAGATCTAGTACATAGCCATCCACACAAAGAGAAGGTTCAAGGTATACCTCTCTTGATGTAGTAATCAAGAGGCTCGAACCGGCTAGGTTGTAGATGGTTGTGCTCGCGTCTAGCTCCTCCTTCGTGTCAAGCTCGTCCTCGAGTCCACCACGAAATTAACCAAGACCTACAAGCTTTGCTAGAAGCTACAAGGTCTAGGCTAATCCCAAGCTTTCTCGCCTTCTAATTAACTCTTTAATTAAGTGGAGAGAATGGAGCTCAACACATGAGCATTAATGGTGG
Source organism: Rhynchospora pubera (assembly GCA_028095005.1). Classification (NCBI taxonomy): domain Eukaryota; kingdom Viridiplantae; phylum Streptophyta; class Magnoliopsida; order Poales; family Cyperaceae; genus Rhynchospora; species Rhynchospora pubera. Next base: position 77,126,052 of record CM051462.1, read on the forward strand.
ATGAGAGGGGATAGGTGGCGGCCAAAGAGAGGGAGAGAGGAAGATAGGTGGCGGCCTCAAGAGGGAAGAGAGAGAGAGGAGCAAAAGGCCTCCACAAGGGTCCTTTTATAATGCTCAAACCCTAGCAATAAGTTCCCTTTATTTACAAGTGTGCCACCTACCTACCACCTACCTTCATGGCCGGCCACAAAGAGGCCTTTTTGGGCTTCATTCAATCCATTAATTGATCCACAATCTAATTAATATGATCCACCATTAAATGCTCTTCATTTGGGCTATTTATTCAATAATAAATATCGGCCCATTAATTTAATATAACTATTTATATTAAATTGTAATGTGTTGAATAATTATTAACTAATTAATAATTACCATGGGATTAGCTTATGCATTTAAATCATTTCGATACGATCCGTTTGAATTAATTAATTATATCGACATATAATCAATTAATCAACTAATCATATTTTCGCAAAAGAACACTGATGCAAATAAATGATTAATGCACTGTTTGGTTATATTTCGATCTGTGTGACCCTTTGAGGATTTATGCTAAGTTGGACATGGGATTAAATCGCTATTTAATTCTAATAATCATAAGCGGTATCTAGCAACACGTTATGATTCCCAATTCACATAAATAATGTACTGCTACAGTATTTAAATCCTGCATAAGAGAATATAAGATAATCTCTATTTTGATTCCTATGTCTCACGATATCATTGTATAATCCAAAATAGGAATGCGTCATTCTTGCAGATTATACGTTTCTTGATCTAGAGATAATTGTATCAGTTGCTAGCAAACAATCTATCTCCATCAAGGGGCCCAAATAGATATCGTCACTCACTAAGTTAATTAATGAGGGACATACGGTTTTCTTGACTATTTAGCTTTTCCCCGCACAATTCAAGAGAACATAAATAACGTCCGTATAGCAGCCCTTATCGGGAATCAGCGGTAGACGATATTTATTGAACCTATCCTCATGTGGAAAAGATAAATATCTCAAACTTAGAATCAAAATCCTAACGAAATAAATAATGACACATAACACAATCCATATATTTATTTCGTTGGGTCATGTCTTGTACTATGTTCAATTAACATAAACATATACAATTAAGTTGGTTACCCTTAACCTGTGATTTATAGAACTTAATCATCACTTAACTTGCATACTAATCTTATTGATAATTAATGTTCCTTGTTAATTATCAAGATTATGGACGCTTTAGATTTATTGTTGTCATTTACTACTAAATGAAACACAGTGATCTATAATTCAGATCCTCAACCTGAATGAACTGTCAACACATAAATCAAGGAACAAATGATATAAAATCATCCATAACATAAAACCATAGAAGTAGCCAAATATGATTGGCTTCTAGGACATATCTCTAACACCTTCGAGCGCGTTTTATAAATGGGTAGGAAGGTGTAAATTTTTTGAAATGGAGTTATTACCGTTTTTTTTCAAAATTAATAGGAAAATTAATGTGAAAATTTAGGTTTAAATTATGCTTGTTTAAAGTTTTAATGTTCAAAATTTTTTAATTAAAAATTTATATTTTAATTATTTCCATACTATATATTATTTGATTATATATGACTAACATAAAATAAAAAAAAGGAGAGACTACAATGCAAACGATAAGTTTGTAGAATTAAATAGTAAAAATACAGGGTCATCGGCGAATAATTATTCAAACAAAATGATATTATACACATGTTAAAAAAAATATGTGCAATTAAATGCATATAAAATATGTGTGATATATTTGTTATATCTATTTAATACATCTTTAATTGGAAATAAAATTTTGAGAATTTTGTAAATATGAAACATGCAGGGACCTTGTTGCAAAATATTATTTTTAATAAATTAAATATTACGGCTTGAGTGAAAAATATGAAAAATCTACTCATCTAACACTAAAACATGACAGTAGTGAAACGGAGGAAGCGGAAACAGTGCACAGATGGGTTACTAGTGAAGCAAGGCTTTACATGAAGCACTGCTAGCTCGGGCGTTTTTTTTTTTTTTCTCCTCGAGTTTTCTTTATTTGTTTTTGTTTTTTTGCGTTGTACTTTCTGTGCTCTTTGACAGCCTCTGTCAAAGTTTCAAAAAAAAAAAAAAAAAAAAAAAAGAAAACGGAGGAAGCACTCGAACTCCATAAGTAGAAACTGATTCTAATAAATTTATTTAAATTTTCAAAAATTATTTCAACCAAAATTTCACACACCACCACTTACATATCTAAATAGACACTGCCATATAAAACATACTTAACAACAATGAGAATTTCTCTCTTTGCTTATCTCCCTTCACTACAATTACCTATGTACCAAGAGAACTAAGTGGCTCTCTCTGAGCATTTAAGTTACTATGCTATTCACCAATTGAAGTTTTGCTCTATCAAAACTTAGAGACTCAAAACTTATCGGAGGGCATTGATGAATGCTAGGAGGGAATCCACATCCCGCTTCTCTGACGGGTACTTGATAGGTCTTGATGCACGTTTTGGGAAGAGAAGAATTGTTGGAAAGGTCCCAAGCTGGAGTTCTTCCGTTGCAAATTGCCTCTGGTCATCTTCATCAGCACGGAATTTGGCAACCTTCACGCCAGAACCTGATAGTTTCTCAGCCAACTCAACATAAGATGCTTCCATTCCCTAAAATTATGACAAGGTTCCGAATATTATGAGTCAGATCGTAACAGAGGAGGCATACGAAGCATATATATCAGGAAAAATAAACTAAAACAAAATAAGATGAAGGAAATCCTACTTGGCAAAACTGGCACCAAGGAGCGTAGAGTACAACAATCCAAGACTCGGCACGTTGCTCTAACCTCAACAAATTCTCAATCCCAACTCGGCTAAGGTTGACAATGTTCTTTGTCTCAAATATATCTGGAGTGCCGTTTACTGTAGATGCCGATCCATTACCATTAACCCCAGCTTTCTCCTCTTGGCTGATATTTCCCTTGTGGAGACCGCATTCCTTAGCCTTAGCATCCTCCCACCACCACCTCCCTTCTCTCTCATGCTGTCCTGGAAGGACCGGCCTGGTGCACGGTTCACAACCAATGGACACGTAACCCTAAAATTGAGTGAATAAAAGTTTGTTAAACCAATCACCAATGCCAGATCAAAATCTTTCTGTCAATGCTACAAAAAGTGCATGGCAATGCTTGTACCTGAGAGTGAAGAGAGTTAACCGGGACATCCATGGTACGAAGGAAATTCCAAATATCCTTCCCTTCAACGTTGGCCACCGGGTTCCACTTAATTAAGCTTCCTGCACCCCCAGAGATTCCTTCGAATGATGGATCCACCTGCAAAATCACTGTCATGTTAATCAATGTGTCATAGAAAGCAATTTCTTTTCTGAGAAACTAGGGCCGAATAAAGCCTTCCAATTGAGCTTATTTATACCAAGTAAGATGTTAACTAGGAAAAAAGGGGGCAATTTAGAAGTACTAGTGGCCATCCTTTTGCTAATTGAATGATAATTCAGTTCATGGAGACAGATAAATGGTTTATACAAACCTGAACAATAGGGATGTGTGCACGGGTCCCAGGTGACTGGTCCTTCCTCTGGCCAGTGATCCAAGCCCGAAGACCACTAAGAGCCCGTCTCAACGGCCTGACCTTTCTAATCCGGCAGCACTCCTGGTGCCCATCCTCATAAAACGAGAACAAACCCTTTTGCCTGACAAGAGCCTGAACCTCACCGGCATCAGGAAACATGTACTCGATTTGGATGTTATAGCGCTTCTCGACTTGGTCGAAAAATTGGTACGTTTCAGGGTTAAGCCGGCCGGTGTCTAGACTGAACACTCTGAACGGGCGGCCAGTTAGTTTTGCGTACTCTATCAGGGCTACATCCTCAGCACCACTGTTTAAATTAACATCAGTAAGAAAAGATGTTAGATATAAAAATTTCAATTTTTTTTTAAATTTTTTAATATTTACTAATTTCTGTTTTAATTTGTTCTTAATTAATGTGATTTGATGTGTCATGTGGGTACTTATAATAATTAAGTGGGGCAGAGACATTTTTTCTAAGTCAACTGAGAGGGCTCGAAATTTTATTTCAATTAAATTAATTGACACAAACACGTCTAGGTTCAATGAATGATTCCAAATTTTATGTTGTGTGGCGCACACATAGTATCTAGGTAAAGTGCGAATATATCCTGGAATCTACAGAAATGATCATTAACCACAGATTTGAGCGAACATTTTTGTGGCCATATTTTTGTTTGCTTACATGCAAACAAGCTGTCACCATCTGTCAAAGACGGATTTCTTTACCAAAAACACATGATGCACTAGCACAACACGTTCAAACTCATTAGGACCAGTACAATTTTGGAATAATGGAAGCCACTCTTTTCAGTTTTCACTAAAAAAAAAAAAAAACACTCTTTTCGTTGCCATACATACTAAATTAAACAAAACCTAAATCCTAAAATGCTTCTCGCAGCTCTAAACTACAACTGGAAATTGACAATTATGACGTTGAACCCCAAGTCCAATTAGGGACATATAATGGATGTTGACTTAAATTAAACAAAGCATCACTTCAATAAGAAATCATTTATCTTTGCGCCTGTTTGCTTACATAAGTTAACTATTCAATTGACAAATGATACCCGAAATCACCACCAAGTAATAATCTATTGGCCCAAAATCAAAATCTCCAAACGTGCAGGCATATTAGTGATATTTTTCTATAAACAAACTCATAAAACTGAACAGCATATATTATTCTAAACTCACTACACCTAGTAATGATCAGTATAGACACAACCTAGATCAAAACATAGGAATCACGAGCTAGTGGGACCCAATAAATAAATAAACAAAGAAATGAATAAATAAAATAAGCCTCATATTTTAAAATTTTGCATTCCGCAATAACCCAAATTAAATAACAATGAATGAAAAAAAAAGAAACTACAACTGACCTGAAGGCAATTGCAATGTCATTCCCAAACATCTTCAGCGCCTTATCCATAATCTCCAACGGAGATGCATTCTCCAATTGAGCAGCCAATTTCTCATAATCGACCGGCCCGGCCGCCACCTCTTCTACGCTCTTCTCCACCTGGATCACTGCTCCGTTGGAGACAGCTGTCGGGGCCACCACCGCCTCCGCTCTCTTTCCCGGCTCCACTGCATGGAGCGGGCCCACTGTCAGCCTCCTCGTAGAGGTTGATTGGGAGATTGACGACACCAGATTTACATGCCTCACTGCTCCAATTTGAGTCGCTGGGTTGGGAATTTGGAACGAGAATTGTTGAGGTGTAATTTTGAGAAGAGATGGGGAAATTTACAAATCTACGCATGTTTTGAGCTGAATTACACAACCATCTTCGAAAATTTGTTATAATTTTCTAAAATTACCTCAATTTTTAAAGAAAAAAGCTCTTTCGGAAGCAAAAATAGATACCTTTGCGATCGCGAGAGACGATGGTATGGGAGGGAATTGAAGCAGTAGCGGATGCCATGGAAACTGAAATGGCTAATTTGTATTTTAATCCCTCGAAAGAGTAACAATTACAGGTACACTGCCCAGTGAATTGGCGCCGCGTCTGGTTTTAGCAAAACTTCTCTGCTCTGGTTGAAAAAATTTGAGCGCGCAATATATAGTGCCAGGAAAAGGGGATGGAATGTGGTGCATTGAACCTAGACGGGATTTGGAGTGCGGACGAAAATACACGTGTCATGTTTTTGTTGGAGGATGAAGTTTCACTTTTTTTTTGAAACACAGGATGAAGTTTCATGGCTCCTCGGTGTGGCGAAGGGCGTGCGTCACACATTGCAAGTGGAAGAACCGTGCGGGTGTAGTTGTTTGGTACTTTTTGTTTCTCTTCCGACGTAAAATGTATGTAATGGATGGCTTTTGCACTTAAATGACCCGCTACATTGTAGCTATGAGATAAAATGGAGAGACGGCTGCGGAGTTTAATTCTAGATCTTGATCTCATGTATCACTTATCCGTGAGAAATTTTGTGTGGTTACGTTGTATGGGGCTGTTTGGATGGGTAAGGAATAAGCAAGAATAGCAAATTCCGGACGGAAATTTATTTCTAACCATCGAAACTCTTCACAAAGTTACACACTTTCCAATGCTTTCTGCTTAAGAATAGACTATTCCTCTTATTCCTAAGCGATTCAAACGGCCCTAAGTATTTTGTGTGACAATGAAGAAATTGATGGATCTGGCGTTCCTCAGAACTCGTTCAATGCATTTTAGTCACCTCACAAACGAATTAAATCAGAGCAATGAATTTAATCAATATGTATACGTTGATGAAATAATATTGCTTATACGTTCATCAGAAAGAGTATCTAATTTCTCACACCTAGTTTATTATTACAACTAGTATTTCGAAAATCAAACCAACTGTCACATCTTTCAAATTACCAAATGTCGATTGGTTTCCCTTGTTTAACTAGTGGCAAAATTTAAATTGACGGAACTTTTTTTCGTGTTTTGAAGAATTTTTATTTATTTATTTATTTATTTTTTGTGTGAGGTCAAATAAGAGTATGAGGGAACAGATAATTTTGATTACATACCACATATAAACTGTTTTGCTGACCCTTCAAAACGCTAATAATAACATGAGACCCCCTTAAATAGCATGTGAATTATCACACGATGATAACCATAATTTCACAATTAGCAAAATTTTAAATTTCTAATTGAAAAAAATTTAGGATTTCATTAATTGATATACTCTTAAGTCGCATGAAGAAAATAGAAAAAAATAAATTGCAAGCAATATTATGCATTATGTACTTAGGATTTCAAATTATAATCAAATAAAATTCGAAAGCTATAAATAAGATACTTCCTTTTTATGTTTAGATAGATGATGGAACTGAAGCACATGTAATATTGTTACACAGAAAATCCAAATAGTTAAACCTGTCGTTTGGGACATTGAAAGCGACTGGCACCACATCTACAGCAGATTGCAATACCATTAATTAATGAAATTATGATTAGCAAAATAGAAATAAAAAAGGAAGACGTCCTTCTTTGACCACTCACGACAGTGTTTTGTTTTGCGTAGGCGCTGAGATCTTAAATTGCCTGTGGAAATTTTGAAGACAAGGAAAATGAAAAAGACAGAAATCAAAGGATGCTTAGTGCTGACGTCATCGGACAGAGACCGGGATTTTCTGTAATATTTTTTCATGTAATGTTTTCCTGCAATCGTTGTACAATTGTAAATTTGTAATGGTACCAATTGATGATATAAAATCTGACCCATTTAATCTAAAACATTAAAATTCCAATAAAAAGTTTCTCGAGGAAACTATGTTGTGCACATGTGATATGTTTAAAAATATTATTATAACATGTTTGACTGTCAATGCAATCCTGTAATGTGTGTGTGTTTTATAGCTGGTTTTTTTTTCTCACAAAAATTGTCATATTTATTGTAAAGCGATATTTATGTATTTCTAGAGGACTAGTACAAAACTAATTATATATAGAGGAATGTTAAATACTATGCATAGTACGGATAACTTTCGTATTACAGATTCGTTTTTAAATATAATGTTTTAAACAACCGATTCAAACCGTTCATTATCTTCTTCATATTGAAATCTCATTAGAAATCAAATTTTACATTTTTTTAAAAATTTTTTACTATTTTTTTCATATTTTTGAAAATCGCTATTATTGAAGGGTCAAGAATTTATGAGATTAAGGATTTTCAAAAATATGAGAAAAATAGTAAAAAAATTCAAAAAAAAAATGTTATATTTGATTTCTAATGAGATTTCAATATGAGGAAGATAATGAATGGTTTGGATCGATAGTTTGAAGCATTAAATTCAAGAACGAATCCGTAGCACGAAAGTCATCCGTGCTATTCATAGTATTTTAGCAATCCTCATCTCTACTATATTAAAAGCACCAATGGAAGGATGTAACATCTCAGGATACAACCTTTGTATGAACAATCTACACCATTAATTACTTTTAATTCATAATCTAAACCATTAATTGTTAAAACAGAAACTTGATCAGCGGTCCAGATTATATGGCAGAAGGAAAAGATATTTATTCCTTCGTTTGATGGGAACGCAACTCGGAAGTAACGACCGCCAACTCCAATTAACGCGCTTCCGTTCGATTCCTTCTGAGAGCAATTTTTTATTTTTCCTACAACATCAATTTTTCAGCGAATCTGAGCCATTTAATTTTCAGCGCATCTTCATCTCTTTCTTCTAAAGTCTAAACCCTAGCCTACGGCCCTACGGGCTTTCTTTCAAAAAAAAAAAGTCTAAACCCTACGGTGGACTACAAATCGTCCCTCACCTAACGACCGATCGCCACGCCCACCCAACGACTCACGGATCGCCACCTCAGCCCTGATGCGCATACAACCTTTGCTCCTCATCCAGCCTTCTATCGACTACCTCCTTCTAATAATGGGTCCCACCGGTCAGCCCACTGATGCACCGAGTTCAAGGTTGCCCAATGAAACGGGCTCAAAAGCTCTTCAATTTCGATTTTGAAATTCAAAAATGACATTGTTACAATTTTGATTTTGTAATTAGAATCTTGAAAGCGTACCCCTTTGCCTTATGTTCCTATTTAAACTATGGGATGAGTCTGAACAGTTGCATCAAGTCTTGTGACATAATTCCGATTGAGAAGAATCTCCCTCTCACCTCCTATCCTTACTACGAGTTTGCCTTCCTCAACCTCGATTATTCTCACTGTCGTGAAGTTGCATCAGCCCATCCATGGCCGTTTGATCCACACTGCCACACCCAGCAATTCAGTCTAGACTAAAGGAAGGTGCGCATCGATGAGGAGAAAGGTATTGCTCCATGTTCTCTCATTTTCGTTCGAAATTTTTTTTTAGAACAAAGTAACTTTTAGATTTCAGATCTTGTCTCTCGCTCATAACCTAATCGAGTGCCTCTTCCTTGGAAATGTCGGTCCAGATAATTTGAGAATAAGTGTGTGGTTCCTTGAGACAGGATATGGCCGTGCCACCCACTGTTGGTATCTTTAGGGAACCAGTAATCTATATTTAACTAATACTCATAAAAGGCAGTAAATTCGTTGATACAAATTAGTAATTGAATATGATTTGTACCAAATCAGTTGATAAGGTACTAAGCCAGTTCAGATGCAAAAGTGAGAAAAGAAAGATAATATCAATATTGATCTTGTATGAATCCCAATTTAGTGGCATAAAGAATCCAGTAGGTTGTTAGTCATATTTAGTGGTAAATAATTATATAATCCAAAATATTAGAAGCATTATGAATTTCTATTAGTGCTTCATCATTTGATAATAATTACTTTTTGTTTCATGTATTACCTATATGGGACGCTGATCTTTAGGTAGTTATTTGGTGTAAGATTGGTATAGTAAGAGTTGTTGACCCTTCTGAAGCTGGGCTTGTCATAAATGCATTGCAAAAGAAGAATCAAAATTTAACTTCCATACTGAATACACATCATCACTATGACCATCCTGGTGGGAATCTTGAATTAAAAGCAAAATATGGTGCCAAGGTATGTCAGTATCACTTTCCTCTGTCAAACCAATTATAAAAAGAAAAAACAAAAAACAAAAAACAAAAAATTGTGTCACGTCACTCCCTTAGTCTGTTAGGCCTCAAGTGTGAAAAAAAGATGGCCAGTGCTTTGTACAACCATAATCCATTGAAAACATGTAACATTTATATTTGGTATCTTAAACATGATAGAAACAATCTTGCACTGTTACAGTACAACATATCTATATCAATCCATAATTGATAGAAAGGAATCTTTAAGTTGTATCCAATTGTGACTTCCCATACAAAGGTGTCACCTTTTACCATCTCTAATCTTTCTTTTAATAAGTTATAGGTTCAAAGAAGGATAGAGACCGAATACCATGCATAGGCATAGAATTAGGTGATGGAGAGACTTGGATGTTTGCTGGCCATTGAGTACTTGTCATAGAAACACCTGGCCACACCAAAGGTTTCTTTTGCACCATCATCTTTCTAATGGGTTTAGGTTGTGATTTTACATCATTCCTAGAGATCTTGCTAATGTTAATGACTTTATCTGTGACAGGACATGTGAGCTATCTTTTCCGACAGTAGAGTCATATTTACGGGTGATACGTTGTTCAGTTTATCATGGAGAAAGCTTTTCGAAGGGTCTCTTGATCAGGTTATTTTTGTATTAATTTTATTTTTCTTGTTTGATTTATCTTAAATATATATGCCCCTTAAGGTTGATATTTACTGGTATTATTCGAAGATGTTATCTTCTCTTGAAAATTTGATGTCTTTGCCTGAGGATTAAAAGTTTACCGTGGCCATGAATATACACTGGTAGTGTAATTTTGCTCTTAAGATTTTTTTTTTTAAACATTATCATGTGTACAAGGGAGACTTTGACTATGATGTATTAATTGATCTCTTTTAAAACATAATTGCAGAGTAATTCAAAGTTTGCCTTGTCCATAGAACCATAAAATGAGGCGCTCAAAGAGTACGCAGCACATGTTGTCAGCCTACGTAATAAGAAAATGCCTACTGTAATATTTCAAATCTTTACAATTCCTTTTTAAATTTTAAGTGCAATTATCTGGTTTTTAGAGAGCTTGTGAGTTGTTGGGGGAGGATCAACCACCAATTTTTAGAGAAGATACTTCAGAGGTGCAAAATGGTGAAGAAAGATACTGGTATTATGGATATTATATCGAGTCAGTCAAAAGGACTCACAAAATGTAGACAGATAGTAACATGGTATATTAATAGCAAAGAAGAATTGGTGAGCTTACTACATTCTTCCAGAAGTGTAATGGTTTTAATTGTATCACTTTTTGACCAGTATGGTTACCATCATTAACAATTGTACTCTTGTTTAGAATTTTTGTCATATTCTGTTATAAAATTGAAAATGGTGTTGTTTGCACTTTTGCGTACTTCAACTATTTCTAAATTTTATATTAATTTGTTTCTGGTAGATACCAACCACATTTAAGAGGGAAAAGGAATGCAATCCTTTCTTGCACATGTCGAGCCCTGAGATACGAAGAGTTTTGAAAATTTCTGAGAATGCAAGTGATACAAGAGCATTGGGTGTGATCTGCCAAGCCAAGGATAGGTTTTGAAAATTTTTTTGCCATCTCAATCTGCGACAAGGTGTCATGTACAAGAGTTTTTTTTCTTTGGGGAAAAACGGAAGGGATTGACTGCTTGTTGTATAATGTATGATATGAGCTGTTAATAAAACTTGTATGAATGTAGATAACATCCGTGCAATTGAATGGGTTGTGCTAGAGAAAACGTATCTTTTCATTCATATGTCTATTAGTATGGTTATATAAAGGTTAGTTTCTTTATTTCATTTCCTGTTAGTTATAGAATTCTTCATTTTCACCAAATTCTACGTAGAAGTGTATCACTTGAGGATGATATATTTAGGTAACAAATTTTCTATCTCGTCAGCTTGCATACAATTTAACCTTGCTAATTTTAAATTTTGTATGATGAATTCTTTCTCGTTCATGTATAATGTCAATCTAATAAATTTGATTTGATCTGATTCTCAGTCAAATCAGTAGCTTTATTGTATGATTCCAAAGTACCGTTGTCCTCCGATTACATATAAACTTCGCATTCAGAGACTCGTAATATTTCGTTATCATGTAGTAAGTTGCAGTCCTTTTGTTTATTACACCTGTAATAAAAACGATATGAGAACAAGTTATATTTTCAACTCATGTATTTAGATTACTTAAGTATTATAACCACATTAAGATAAATTCAATGCAAACAAATATTCACAGTAAACATCTATAAATCTCCTTTGTTCAGAAGGGTTTCGGACATTTATTTAACAACTCAATTATTTTCAACTCAGTATGCCAAGTAATTAACAACAAGCATATTTCAATTTGCTAGAATTTTTTGTCAGGTTATTACCATGCTTTACGTGCAAAAAGGAAATAAGAACAGATACAGAATAAAGATGCAATCCGAGAGGAGATTATCATTCGCAGGAGAGGAATCGTAGTCAAAATGAAGCATGGTTGTCATCAAGTTACTATTTTGAAAAATCGATATCCATTATCATATTTCTCCTTTAACATTTGTAGCAATATTTTACATTTTTGTGTTTATTTTGAAGCATAAAAATATTTTTTCCAAAAAAAATTGTCCAGTGGGCGCAATTACTGTGTTTAAATCGATGAATATTGTTGTTACCTTGAACAAGAAAACGTTGACTTTAAATATTGAAAATAAACAATATATATGTCAATTACATTTTTACATTGAAAATAATATTTTTCGTCTATTCAAGTTCGCCCACACATTGGGTGGGCATTGTTGCTAGTTGTATATATATATATAGAGGTGTGCTAAAGTGCCATAGATGGCAATGCCATAGATGTCTTTTTTGAGACATTTTTTTAAGATCCAAAATTCAATCAGTCAATCCAAACCGTTCAAATTGATCAGCATATTGAAATACCATTGGAGACCAAATTTTATATATTTTTTTATTTTTTTGGTATTTATTTTGATATGTTCAAATTGGAGGGTCTGAAATACTCCAATTATAACGTTTTTTTAAATATCATAATAAATAGCAAAAAAAATTCGAAAAAATGTAAAATTTGGTCTCCAAGGATATTTTAATGTGGTGAATAACTTGAATGGTTCGAATTGGGCATTTGGATTTTGGATATCGAAAAACGACTCTATGGCACGAGACCCTCTATGTCATGTATGGCACATTAGCCATCCTCTATATATATATATATATATATATATATATTCTATTTGAAAATAATGTGCAATTCAGAGAAGATGCTTCAAAACACTTACTTGTTGGGATTAGATTCTAAAGTGTGGTGGCCTCATGAAATTGTAATAGTGACTTGTCAGAGTCTAATTTTGACAATGAGGTGATTATTTTACTCATTGAAACTTGACGAATGAAGATCACTTTGGCCAAAAAAAAAATGGCAAAGAGAGAACAGAACAAAGATAATAGAGACAATAACACCAGAAGAAGATTCGGCTTCTGTGTATGATTTTCTTTCAACGAATTGGTGGAGCATGATTGCTAGTTTTTTCGTGATGGTGACAGGGAATAATCAACTTTGGATAAAATATTTCTTTTACTCAAATGTATGTGAACTTATTGAGGATAGAAAATTTTGATTTGTCAATGGGTGAAAATACTTTAAGATATTCAGAGAATAATCAGGGAGGACTTTTACTGAGAGCCCTTTAATTTGATAACCTGTAATGCTGTATTAACTTTTTAAATATAATATAAGAAAATATTGTTATATATACGAAACATGACCTTATAGTATGTTTTAAAAGTTATTTACATTTTTTTTCGCCTTGTGAATATAAGTATTATTTAATTAAGAGTTCTATAATTTTCAATAATTAAAATAGTTGACACCCTACCTTACTGAAAATACAGAGGCATGTCAGAATTTTTTTTTGTTCGGACCAAGTGAAGCCAATCATGCAGCAGCAATTCCTTACCTAGCGCTAGTAAACTTTGTATGATATAACAATCATGCATGCAGCATGCTGATCATCACATTATTATTTCAATAAAAAAATAAAATGCCCCATATAAGAATAGCGGCTTGAAGAACAGTTAGTTGTTGATGAATTTTTAAAAACTAAAACTCGAAAAACAAGATATTTCATCTATCACATTATATAGATATTTTGATATTGATGTTAATTGGAATAACTAATTAAGATATCGGAGAAAGTCAAAATAATTTTCAAAGCAACTTAATAGGACCATGGCAACGAACAGGACCATGGCAATGAACAGACAACATTTCCCCTTATTATCTTCTTGAATTCAGTTTTTAGAATCAATTCTAGCCATGAGATGCCATCTCGGCCATATTATTTTCTGCAAAGATGGAGAAGTTGTCATCCATCGTGTACGAGATAAAAGAATGTAATGACAACCAATACAGACAAAAAGGCACTCAGTAAATGAGAGAAGCAAGAACTAGATTCAGAGGTATTAACTAAGGGAAACACTAATTACATGTTATAACCCAACAACTAACTACTAATTGCATCAATTTGAGTGAGCTAAATTTATTCTATTATGAAATGCAAGATTAGATTGGATCAAGAAAACACGAAATCTCGTAGCAAGAACCAGATCAAGCAATCGCACAATAATCAAATTCAAGAAACATCATCATTTCGCTATTAATTACCTTTCGTTTAATTATATATATGCAAATAAGAATAAAAAAAGGCTACATAAACTTTAATTGTCTTCTTAAATAGTCATATTTAATTTGCAAAAATGTCTTATATTTTATTAGTTACAATATTATATTTTAATTGCATAATTAAAAATAAATAATAACATTATTTATGAACAAACGATATATATATATATAGAGAGAGAAATGCTATGGTGCATCAGAATGTTTTGAGCCATTTCTACATCATAAAAAATCTCATAAAAAAACCAAAATTTATATTTTTTTAAATTTTTTACTACTTTTTCTATTTTTTTAAAACCTGCCATTTTTGGAATTTTCTTATTATTAGTTGGTACCAGAAAAGGAAAATTTTCGAAAAATTTGAAAAAATTTTAAAATATAAAATTTGATCTGTAATGAGATTTCAATATGTAGATTGGATTGACTTAATTAAAATTGTCAATTGATGGATAATGATCGTGATGTACAAAAGACTCAATACATCGCGATGCACCATAACACACACACACACACACAAACACACACACACAAACACACACACACACACACACACACACACACACACACACACACACACACACACACACACACACACATATATATATATATATATATATATATATATATAGAGAGAGAGAGAGAGAGAGAGAGAGAAAGCCTATTGTGCATACTAATGTATTGAGCCTTCAGTGCATACGAATTTAGATCGTTGGATCTGCTTCAAGATCCGTGCGGATCAGGTCGCTCGATTAAAAAAATTAACTTGTCTCTTCTCCTTATTCTCCTCCGCTTCCTTCATAGAACCTCTTTCTCTCTCTTTCGCGACAACATGGAAACCTAATCTCTGCCTCCGACTCCAACTCATCTTCGACTCTGACAAATCTCCAATTTCGACTCCTAGTCAGTCACGCCACTTGCTCTCACAGTCAGTCGTTCCTCACTCCGTCTCTCTCAAGTCTCAATCAGTCGCGCTGAAGAAGCAAGTCGTGCCTCTCTCATTGAAATTATGAAAGGTACTCGTGCCTCTCTCACTCTACCGTACACAAGTTTTTCAAAATAGTTTTGCTTTTCCACTTCCTCATTCACTTTTTTTGTTCCTGATTTTTTTTCTTCAAAATAGTTTTGGTTCATGATTGTAAAATTAGACAAATTTTGGGTCCAATTGAGTTCATGGATTGCAATGGGTACACACGCAAGTGATGAATTGAGTTCATGGGTTGCAATGGACCAATTTTCTTCAAAACAGATTGATAAAATTAGACCGATTTTTCTTCAAAACCCTAGTTTGGGTTCAAATATGCCCAATTAATTGGTTAATTGAGTACCAATATGCAATGGGTGCACACACAATGCAATGGATGGTGAATAAAACTGAGATTTTCTTCAACACATGTTTGTGTTTCTTTTACGTTTATTATGCTGAGAAGGATAAAAACTGATTTTCAGTTAATTGCTTTAATAATTGGGGCAATTGGGTTCACATATGTCCAATTAATTAGTTAATTGAGTACCAGTATGCCATTGCATCTATTTATAATTTTATATTGACAAAAATGACTTGTGATGTAGGAATGAGCAGTCAAAGCAATTGGAATGAGTGACCAAACCCACCTTGTGTGCGATGTGATAACTTCACAGTAGTCAAGTTGTCCACCACTCTGAAAAATCCCGATCGAGAATTTTTCTCGTGTACTAATCGAGTTTGTCAACAATTCAATGGATGGTGCACCCCTTCTGAGAATCTAAAATTTATGAAAGAAGTAAAAGGTTCAATTCGTTGGCTTATCAAAATTGGCATCATAATTGTTCTCTTACTAGTAATGATTTTACTTAAATTGTAATGTGATGATTTAAGCAATTGAATGTTTGATGCTTGTATTTTAATCTTAGTGATGCTTGTATTTTAATTTTAGTCATGACAGTACTATGTTTGAATGCTAAATGGATGACAGTCTAATTAATTTTGTTATGTATCATGTTTAGAATGCTAAATGGATGCAATTTGGTATCAATTTTCTATGTACCATGTTTCTATTTTCTTGATGCAATTTTGTACTTTTCAGTTTCTAATGATACAATTTTGGGGATATATTGAGTACAGTTAATTTTGGGTACAAATGCCACACCAAAGAGCAATTAGTATATCAGCGTTGTGGACAAACAACACACTTTATTTGCATTAACTTTAGAAGCGTTATATGGACAACAAGCATATACCTAAATCAGTACAACAAGCATATAAGAAACAGGAATGTACAACAAGCATATAAGAAACGCATATATCTAAAAGACATTCAGTTAACATGCATATAAGAAACAGTACAATTTCAATAGTCATTAATCCATACATCTAAGGACTTAAACATCTATCATATAAATCATCTCAAAAAGATTCCCTAATCACCACATGAATACTTAGTCACTCTCTTCTCAATCTTCTTCTCCACTGAAATCATCTCTACTATCATCTTCTTCTCCACTAAAATCGTCTCCATAAGAATCACTGCTGCCATCTCCATAATCATTTTTCTTCCCCTTCTCTTCATCTTCTTTTTTCTAATGCAAAGCAGAAAGAATTTAAATGATTAGTGTAGTACCATACATAATAAAGTTAACAAATTTCATAGCAATAAGAAATTATAATATACCTTGGGACATGTTCTAATATTATGTTTAGCTACTTTTCTACAATATCTGCACATTCTTCCTTTAATTGGAGCTTTCTCTGCAGCAGGCTTCCATCTCTCAGGTCTCTTCTTTCTTCCTTTACATTTGGAAATTGGAGGATCATGAAGCACTTTAGTTGCCAGCTCAATGATTTCATCATCTGGACTCATTGCTGGATCATCACATACTGGTTTTTGGCTCATTGCTATGGTATCACACACTGGTTTTTGGCTCATTATGGCATCACACACTGGTTGTACTTCAGCTACTAATTCCCTCAATTTCGCCTCAACTTTATTGAAAGATTGGACATCTTTTGAAGCCAAGTCAACAAGACCACTGAATTGAGTTTTCAAAGTTGTGGTCTAAACATTTGTAGTGCCAGAGAGTTCCCATCATCTCTACTCCTTTCATTGATAGGCCTTTTGACACCAGCATTGGCATTTTTACACCATCTCTACTCCTTGTATAAAACCGACGAGCATCTAACTCTAGAGGAAATTTTGACTCTAACTGTGGTTCCTCATTCATTGTTCTCATATCCTCATCACCTTCTGTTACAAATGACATTACTCAGGTAGTACTACTACAGTGGTCCTATAAAAATAAGGTACTGGTATTACAATGCATAAGCTAGAAAAATGAATATCATTACTGCCACTGGTAGAGAGGTCGTAATGAAATTGAAAAACAGAAATATAAAAGTGAACTACAATAACAACAAATGGGTGGTAGAGATTTTTAATTGAAATACCCCAGAAAAGACATATTGCAAAAATTCCCAATTTCAGTGCAATTTGGTGATTTTTATTTTTTCTAATTTGAAGTTAACCCAACGTATGACCTAAACCTAAACCCCTTTCTACATATAATTTATAATAAGAATTTTGCAAAATTTGAGTGAGTTCTGACCTTTACGTAAAGATAAGTGAGGCTAGGATTTTTGCAATGTCAGACATCGTTTAACCTATCAACAAGATTGTTACACAGCCTAAATGTAACCATCGGCAGTATCAATAAGACATCAAATTAACTCAAAACCAGATATTAGGAGTAAACCCTAATTTATCCAAATTACTCTATCGGCCTAAACATTTCAACAGGAAAACTCAAAAAATAAAGAAATGTCGAAATGAAGTTTCAGATTCGTTTAATTGAGAGAAGGAGAGAGTTACATGGAAGCTTAAACTATTCAGCACTTCGACGATTCCGCGAGAGATTTAGCAATTCAACGGTTCGTCAGAGAGGCGAGAGATAGTCAAAGAGGACTGAGTTCAGAGAGCGATTCGTCATATAGGTCAGAGAACGACACATTTCCTGAGCGATTTATAGAGAGAGGTGAGAGAGAGGAGTGAGTTCTGGGTTTCATTTTTAGTTTGAGATAGAGAGAGGAACGAAGAGGGGAACATTTAGTCGACAGAGAGAGCGGAGGAGAATAAGGAGAAGAGACAAGTTAATTTTTTTAATCGAGCGACCTGATCCGCACGGATCTTGAAGCAGATCCAACGATCTAAATTCGTATGCACTGAAAGCTCAATACATTAGTATGCACAATAGGCTTTCTCTCTCTCTCTCTTTCTATATATATATAGAGTTTTGCTATGGTGAGTTGCAACTCACCAAAGGTTCCGTGAGTCGCGCTTGAAATTTTAAAATTTAGTTCAAAATGACCGATCCAAACCGTCTAATACGATCTCCCTATTGAAATCTCCATGTAGACCAAATTTTATATTTTTTCAAAATTTTTCAATATTTTTTTTAAAATTTTAGAAAATCATTAATCTAATTAGTTCTGAACCATTCAAAAATAATAGTTTTTAAAAATCCGAAATAAATACTTACAAATTTCATCAGAATGCAAAGATCGTCTCAATTAAATCAGAATGCAAAGAATTATTTTGGGAAGAAGGAAATAGAATCATTCTGATGAATATTCTATGTCTACAAAATTTCATAAGAATGCAAAGAATCATTGCACCGTCTCAATTATTGTCTCCATTTGGGGAGAAGGGAATAAATTTATTATAAATAATCCAAACTCTTCATAAAGTTACACACTTCCTAATACTTCTTCCTACTTTTTCTTTTCTTCCCACACCTTATCCAAACGAAGCCATAGAATCATTTTGTAGACACATTTATGCTCCGTTTGGATGGTGTGGGAATAAGAGGAATAAGGGAAGAAGTATTGGGAAGTGTGTAATTTTGTGAAGGATTTGAATTGTTTATAATAAATTTATTCTCTTATTTTCTTATTTCCTTATTCTTTCATTTCCACACCTCATTCAAACGGAGCCTTATTGATATAACTTTTTGCGATGAAGAACATCACACACGAAAAATATTGTTCTAACCAATTGAGATAGATATTATGGCTGCATAACGTCTAAAACGACCACGAAAACGGTCGATTTCGTTAACCGTTTCGTTTTAAAACGAAATTGATCACCCATTTACGTTAACTGTTTCGTTTTGGACGAAACGGTCGAAATCACGAAAATACCACGAAAATACACATGGACGAAACTGTTCTAATCTTTCGTTAACTGTTTCGTTTATAAAACGCAATAAAAAATCTTAACCGTTTACGGTCGAAACGGTGACCGTTTTCACCCCTAGTAGACATCGATTTAATAGTTCCAACAATCTAATTTCGCGAAATCAAATTATTAGTTATTTGTAGTCTATAAACAGTGGTTGAAATTGGAGCATAGTTTCATTCTAAGATTGTGAAAGTTAGCGTGTGGCAGCACCGAGCTACGAGTGTCGACCACACGCATTTGTCCACAAGCATTTTTTTTTTTTTTTCCTGGAGATTCAACAAAAGATGCTTGGATTGTTCTATTATTAGCTAAATTTGTGTGGCTGGCACGTATAATTGATTCACGTGACCTTCATTATCGATCGCAATATTTTCTTTCAAAATTAACCTTATTGTTTATTTAATTTGTAGAGGAGACTGAAGATTTCTTTCATTACCATTCACTCAGCTTGTGGTTGAAAATCCCGAAATTAAAGGACCGGTTCCAAGTTCCAACATTTCGAAAAGTAAAAATTGAATTTAAATATGGCTTTACAACCCCCCCCCCCCCACTCTAAGTGTAAGGGTTATATTTCATTTTGAAAGATGAACGTAGTATGTGGATCCTTGATATTACCTAGGTGGATGCTTGTAATATTTTCTAATTTTTGTGATTTTTTTTCAACCAAGATATAAATTGCTTGGCTTGATTACAGAGCAGCTTACACTCGAGAAAAAAAATAGAATACTAAGGTTCAAGGAAATTCTTGGCTCTCTATCTAGTCTGTCCAAAAAAAAAAAAAAGGAAATTCTTGGCTACAATTTTGACAACAAAAGTTTTAAATTAATTAAATGATTTCTTTTAGAAAGCAAAATTGACCAAACAATACAAAATTTACGAACTTATACATATATATATATATTGATGTCATTATGGATTATTTGCGTCAATGCGTGTCAAATTTCATGTAATTCAAGACTCATTTGATATTTAACAAATTATTAATTAATCTGGACCATGGTTAAATTTCAGTCCTTGGGTAAATGATGAAATTTATTATTTACATCAAATTTCACCGACTTTATGAGCTTGATATGTAGTATCGATATAAAGCATTCTGTGTTTTTTTTTTTTAACTTTACAAAACTAAAGGGTGTCACAAACATGTATATATTAACCATCTACAAAGAACAAATGAGATGAGATCTGTCCAAGCGTTGTTTCAATGAAAAAAAAAGAAAATATTTTATTGGATAATCAATAACCACAAAATTTAATAAGCCCATGTTACGTGACATATGAGGAATTACAAAAATTAATAAACTTATGAATGACAATACAACATTACACCCTCCTGAACAATTCTCTACAATTAGCTCTCCATCCTACTACTTCCTAGGCTATAGAAAATGTTTGTTATGACCAAAAGTTTGAAGTTGCTAAAGAAAAAGACATCATTATGCTCAAAATTAAGGAGAGGACTTGTTTACTGTAATTCTTTTCCCCTTTTCTAATTTTAAACATGCTAGATCCATTATTGCTGGCCGTCTGATTTGTATTGCTACCGGTGTTTGAGGTACTGCCTAGTAGCTTGCTGAAGAAAAATTCAGGAATATAAAAAGAAAAAGCTATAAGAAAACTTGTAGCACGTACATAAAAGAACAGAATGATATTTTCAATTGGGCTATTTTCTCTGACATGGATAAGGTCTAATAAGGCTTTAATTTTGGGCTGAAAGGCCTCTTTTGACGTTGTTTATGATTAACTAAAAGGCCTAAGAAGGGCCTTATTTGTTTGCTAATATTAGGTCCATATTAGCCAGACTTAGGCCACGGCAGGTTGGAAGCATTATGGCTTAAGCAGTTAAGTGTTATTATATTATTCATTTTATTTTGAAGCACCGTAGAGACTGGAGCACTATTTATTTCATTTTTATCGGTATGTTTTAAGTCAAAATTGGTACCAAACCTGCATATTTGGAGAAGCGTCCATTTCTCCAACCAACTTTTATGTTATTGTGTAAATTTAGGAAGAGTGTTTTATTTTCTTGTGAAGTACAAGGTAAAAGATTTATTTACCTTCCAGGAAAGACGCAACTTCCATGACCTACAAAAAAAAAAGAAAAAGGAGACATCTCTATTAAATTACTAATATGTTGAAATGATTAAAATGCAAATCCAAAGAAAATATTCAAAGATATTTTCAACGAAAAAGAACCTAGTGATAAATTTTACTAAACCAACAAGCTCTTCTCTATATACCTATTGAAGGTTTTAGTCGGTCCTTGACCTATATGCACATCTATCCTATAACCATGCATAGAATTTAGATGTACCGCAGCGGAAGTTGATCGTTTGCCTAGATTCTTCTCAAAGCCTGGCTGCAACCCTCCTGGTCTCTTGGTCTTCCTCCGTACGCAACTGGAACACCACAACCACAAGAGAGGGCTTGGCGTCACCTTTCACGAATCCAGATGCCGGTCGACTCGTGCGTGTGCTTCCTACTGCGCTCTCCAAGCAATAGGATGGCTCCTCCCTCTTTCTGATCTCTCTCTGGACTCTCTAGGATGGTGGTTATCTCAAAAGACACGAAATCCAACCTTAGAGACGCTTCAGAAGATAGGGGTATAAATAGCCAGTCTGGAAACAGACCTTTCAGATTCATAACTGCTGTCTGGAACGGTCCGGTCCAGAGTTGGACCGGGCCGTCCCAACTGGTTGGACCGGGCCGTTCCAGTGTTGGACCGGGCCGTCCCAATCACAGCGAGACTGTTGGTTTGCCCAGCAAACCAGTCCGTTCCAGAAGTTGGACCGGGCCGTCCCAGAATTGAACCGGGCCGTTCCAACCATAACAACATGGCTCCACACACTTTTTCTAACACCTATCAATCGCATGAAACTGATCCCTCAACTAACTTGCACTTAATCAATCTAGACAATGCCTACGAGGCTACCAACTTATTCTCCTAAAGAAAGAAACAAACAAACAATGCAGACATGGCAAAAGTTTCCAAACGAAATGATTGAATGGATAGGCGAAACATCTGCAACCTTTTTAAATTTGGTTTCAGATATCTGGGCAGTTCATTCACACTTCCAAAATTTCATGCATGATCGATTATAGAAAACTATTACCATGATCTATCATAAGAAAAGAAACTATAATTATGATCAATTATAAAATAACTTCTACCATAAAAATTAATATAAAACAATATTACCATGGTCTATTAGCAAACTGCTCTGTTACAAGTCTTATTGTTGTAGAGGAAATAATTTTGTATTTACAAAAATAATAACAGACACGATTTGTGTTTGAAAGTTGACATATTTAAACTCCAAATGTCGCCATTTTTTTTTTTTGAAAAGAACGAATATGGGTTATATAATAACATTAGTTTAAAGTTCAGCTGACATTTTTTTAAATTTTCAATTTCAATGCATTTGTTAAAGTTTAATATGTTTCAGTTTCAAGCACAAAAACTCCCGATGACATCACAACTGACACGGCGACACCATATCATTAGCGTCACATGAAAGATCACTGTGGTCTTTGCCACAGAGAAACCACAAACAACAGAGGTTCCTTTCCGCTCCAAAAGTGAAATGATAAATGCCGCCGACAAAATCAGCTGCAGAAAATTCAGCCCCTTTCTTTCATGTAATAAATCATTCCTAACATCCCTGGACCCATCACAAAACACTGGAGAAGAAACTTTAGTTTCATTACTGAAGTGCTAGTAACTAGTAGCCCCCAGTGTGAATACAACTGACACTAAACTATTGCACAATTTTGAAATAGTCAACTATTGCGGACAATCGGCTAGGAAGCAAACAAGTTTCCCGTGAATTCCTCTACACAAAATACTCTAAAATCTGCAATTGGTAAGGCGACCTTTGCGTGTTTCATCAAACATGAAACGCCACATGCGTACTAGAACTATCACTACCTCCCCAGTTTCTACATTCTAGACACTTCAAAGTTAATACTTCTTTAGGAAATGGATGTTTCCTTTCCTCCAATAATGGAGACAATCTTTAACAGATCACATGAGAGTAAAAGACAAAAGTTCCCAGCCAAATACAGCTCAGCGTTCTCTCCAGTAAGTACGTACCCAGGTCCCATCTTATACCTCAGATGCCTTATTACTTCTACTATGGTACCCTTCGTGTAGCGGGTCATATCTAGACATAAAAATAATGGCATCTGACCGTTACACCAAGGTACAGAGAATTGTAACTCTGCAAAGCTCGGCAAAGAAACATAGAAGGGAATCTCCATCTCACTATTAATAAACCTCTTGTGATGATGGATTAATAAATGATAAATCCCACACCGATAGTGTCCCAGTTACAGAAGAAACAAGAGATATCTATTGTTTTCTTGAACTGCTATCAAAAGGAACTGTTCTCCTAACCTATTTCCCTTTCAAACACCTTTGTGTACCAAAATCAAATCTAAATTTGGAATTTCATGTCCATACCAACTACCAACGTTAATACAACAAGTATAGATTAAGTATTATTTTACATTTGTTCTTATGTGATCCTTCAGATAGTACAAAATTAGATTCTAGCAGTTTTTTTTTCCCTCCTAACAAATGACCAATTTGCCACATGTGAGATAGAAACAAAATCTACATCATAAATGCTTACATTTAATCACATTCCATTGTACATTTTTGGACATGTTGCCCACCGAATACCTAATTCAAAATTCGTTTGAAAATAAAAATAGAAAGTATAGAATTCTGATGGATGTTCAACTATAGTTATCACTTATCAGCTTATTAGGTAGTATTTCACCAGGTTTCTATTGAAAGCATCCTGAATATATACCTGACTTGTTTCTTTTTATATTTCTATTGACAATTAGTAAACCCAAACATAACAAAAATCTGATTTCAAATAAGCATGAATCCCAAATATATTAAATACCTCGAAAAAAATAAATTGTAAGAATATAAAGAAAACTCACTTGGGTCAGTAGTAGTGACCACACCGGCGCCCTGAAAATAGCACGATCCTGATCCTCTACCTTGCATCTGGTAATAGCTATTGAATGCATAAGAAGCATGGCTCCTTACGTCATTTGGGTTGTAACAACTCTCACCAGGTTGTATTTCTGAGCAGTTTGCTCGGCCAGGTCCACAAGCCCAGTCAAGTGCCGCCTTTAAAAAGGATTAACAAAAAAGTTATTTATTTTTAAGAAAAGTTTTTTAAAAAAATCAAGTATTATATTGTATTACAGTACCATATCAAAGTGGAACAACTCAGTTCAGTTTTTCCAACACAAAACATACCACTAATTTCAAACTTAATATCTTTCCACATTAGAAAATCTAAACCATGCCCTTAATCAATAAAGGTTTTGTGTAATTGATCTCGTGCCATTAATGATATAGGTCATTATCAGGCATTGAATTTTAACACAACTAAGTAAAGAGGATGTAGTTTTGCTTTTCAATAGTCTCATAAATGTTGTATCATTTTCTGCAAAACACTAATTTCAAAGATGAATTAAACTGTTTGGTAATTTTCATTAGGTACAGAATAAGGAGGTTTATATCTGCAAGATGTAGGTATGTAATTTTCAATATTACTGATATATATAAACCTCTGACTGGAGTAATCAACAATTGAGAAAAAATTATGACCTTCCTGATCAGCAAAAGGTTTGTGTTAATTGGTCTCTTTCAGACTCTCACAGTCAATAGTTTGGTCTTATCAGGCATTGAATTTAACAACGCCAAGTGAAGAGGATAACTATTGTTTTTTAATAGGTGATAAATTTTGTATCATATTCTGCCGAAACTAACTTTATTAGGTATGGAACACCCACATTTACATCTGCAGACATAGGTATGTAGATTTCAATATTACTGATATTTACAAACCATAACTTGCCTTCCCGGTCCGGTTAAAAGTTCTAACCCATTTATATGATTAAAGATTATTACCTGTACTGCTTTGATATCTGCCTCGTCTGATGCCACACAAAATGTTTGATTTGTTGTGTCATTTGCCAAGAAGCCTCCAGTACCCGAAACATGCAATAAATAAACTGGTGTACCATTGCCATAGAAAAGCCCCCAATTGGCCTCTGAAATAGGCCCTGGCCTCAAGTCCTCATTGAACAACTCGTACACATAGACACTAGAAGTGAATTCTGGGTGGGATGGTGTACCGGAGTGTTCCAGTATGTGCTTGACTAGGTTTGAATTGTACGTATCAGCATTATCTTTTGTTGCATATGGCTCTACACTATGATCACCATACGAAGGCCATCCTGTCTCTGTTACAATTACTGGTATGCCGGTGAAATTGAGGTTCTTCATTGAAAAATGCACTGCATCTATCATAGCATCATACACATTTGTGTAATGTAACAATGTATTTGTATCAACCATTTCCAAAGACGGCGGCAGGGGTTTAAATAGGGCATTGTCTAAGGGAACGACACCTTTGCTCTGCATGAACGCATAGTAAGGATACAGATTCACCATCAAAGGTGAAGAGTTGTTTGACAAAAAGCCCAAGAGAGGAATAATGAAAGATTGGGTTAATGAATTATTGAAAAATGATTGAGAAGGTGGGAAGGGGTCCTGGACAAGAGAGAAGGGCAGAGGCGTTGACACAGGAATCGAGAGATTATTTGACAGAACTGCATTGCGCAAAGATTGCAAGGCCGGTAGAAGAACAGGCAAGGCCGAGGGGAGAGAGTTCGGTACCTCATCACCAACTGCGATTCCAGAAATCTCAGTTGAAGGAATATATGGCACGATGTGGCGAGTAACCCAGGCAGAGGCAGTGGTTGTTGACGAACCAAGAGCAATTAGCTCATTGTTAGGAACACCTACCAATACCTTGATGCCTGTGTTCGCAAGAGACGAGAGAAGGGATGAATCGGCATCATAGAGACGCACGTGTGTGATTTGTTGGGCTTTGAGGAAGGAGACAAGATCAGTAGGTGAGAGGAGGTTGGAGACCGAGGTGCCGATTGTCACCCCAATAAATGAGGATTCATTTTGAGCTGTGCAAAGAGAGAAATTGAGTTAAGTTGGAGCAAATGATACAGATTGAGAGGAGAAAGAGTAAGGAATGAGGAAAAGAGAGAATGCATGCTTACCAGAAAGGCAGGGCAGAGGGTACAGAGATAAGAGGTGGAATAAGAGGAATAGTGGAGATATGGAGGAATAAGTGCTGATACTAATGCCCATGAGTCTGCCCATGGCCAAGAGAGCTCCTTTGGGGAGTGTGAGTTGGGAGTGGAAGGAAGAAGAGTCCTTTTTGCTAGCGCGTGCAGAATAGATTGGTGGGAGAATTGTGTATTCTTTGCTTTTTGGAAAGTACTGTTTGGTTGTGTATGTTCGTCTCCAGTTAGAATATAATGCATGATCCACTATTAGAAACTTCCAATTGACAGGTCATAGCATCAGAACAATATTGAGCAAAACAAATAACACGCATAACTATTACAGGACGATTAGAAAATAGAAATTCGTATCTGATAATATTCAATATATTTTCCCAATGATTTTTATTTTATTACCTCTCAGGATCTAATACTTACCTTTGTGAAAAAAAAAACACATTGTATTTTTACATGTTCCTTCAACAAACAAAATTAAATTTAATACTGATTTGCTTCCGTGGCATATAAAAATATCCTCATTCGAGAATTAGAAATCCTGTTGAGGGTCTACTGTATCTGGTTTGCAGGAAGTAAATTCTAGAAATTTGCACTAAAAGAAAATTGAAACAATACCCAAGCGTAGTCAATTTCATTAATGCGGATCAAGATACAAAAATATATATAGATACAGTTAAGAAAAGTAAAACAGATGCTGTTTCATTGCACGTTGACAAGTGAGAGGCATACAATTATAAAATACCAATTTTCAAAGTGGAACATGGACAAACTATGTTTGTCTGGATTCGCAAATCATGTCGTTTATCTAAAACTTTGCAAACTGAAACCAATATTTTTATTTTAAGTATAACGC
Organism: Rhynchospora pubera; assembly: GCA_028095005.1. Taxonomy (NCBI): domain Eukaryota; kingdom Viridiplantae; phylum Streptophyta; class Magnoliopsida; order Poales; family Cyperaceae; genus Rhynchospora; species Rhynchospora pubera. The sequence goes on from CM051462.1 coordinate 77,153,541, forward strand.
GCTTGCCTCCATTTCCACATAACAATGGACATATCCACTAAAACATTTCTCTATTATTATGCCCATTTTCAAAATTGAAACCATGTACATCCTACAATAAATTACAGAGATAGACAATAAAAGTTAGAGCTTTGTCAAAACCTCAACGCCAGTTTTTGTGATCAATACAGTATGTTCAAATTTGACAGCTCTGCTGCCGTCAGATGTGACAATTGTCCAGCCATCATCCCACGTAACACACTCGCTACTTCCCATCGTCAGAGTCGGTCCTAAGAAATAAAGAATGAAAAATTTCAAATTATATGTTGAGCTAGTTTTATAAGTTTTCAATATATATCATTCTAAAGCCAATACACTAGAATCACAAAGAATAATTTGGTTTTGCCAGAATATACCAATAGTGAATGTCTGGCCTTCAACCATACGTCCAGGTTTGTCGTTACCTGGAAACAAAGATTTGTGTAAATACAACATATTAAAAACAGTTGCAACTTGCAAACATTATCGAAAATTATGTGTACAATGGAAGTATGACAGAAAGGATAAATAGAAAATTCAACTCACGGTGATGCAAAATAAGGGGCTCAGAGTGCAATATGGACCCAATCCCATGGCCCACAAATCGCTCGAACAGACTAAAGTCATACCTTTCGGCATATTCACTAGAAGCAAGAATATAAAGTGTTATATATGAAGAAGTAAATTATATCAGAGAATTTGATAATTATTGACATAAAAAGAAACCTAATTCTCTTGCCAATCCTTCTATACAAAGCTCCATCTTTGCAGGCAGATATGCCCCTTTCTAAGCAACCCTCCGTTACCTGATTCCAAATTCAACAAAACAAAGACTTGAGAATTTGGAACTATCTTCTAAATGCAAACTACAGATGCAAGTAATGTGAAATTGTGAGCCACCAAGAATCAAGGAAAACCTGAGAGAGAGAGAACCTGTACAAGGCGCTGTACGAGTTCATTCACTTGTCCACAAATGAAAGTCTTTGATGCAGTTCCATGATAACCCTGTTCAATAAACATGCGGACAGTCAACATGTAAAATAAATGAAAGAGGCTTTAATATACTAAGGCTAGGGAAAAAAGTTGAAACTGACATGATGTTTAGGAGAATATTTGTGTGAGGAACCCATATAGTTATACAAAATATTTGCTGGTCCTGTGCCAGTAATCTTGATGCCTAATATTAAAGAAGTTTTCTGATAACAGGAATGATATTTATGTCGGCAGTAAATTTATTTATTTATTTTTGAAATATGGATAAGGCTCACAAGTTCCACTGTAAGTAGGGCCCATAAGAACATGGAACTCACTCCATCTAAGATTTAACTCTAGTACATCAACACAACCTATTAGTTATGTCAGCCTAAAATTTTATAACTATAATTTCTAGAAAAGGAAGTGACATACAAAGAATAACTTACATTTAAGAAAACTGCAATATCAACGGTTATGATGTCTCCATTCTGTAAATAAACAAATGGGATTAATATTACTAGGCACTGTAAAACCACAAATTGGTTTATAGATTTCTTTCTATTATTCATTTACTTGCTATGTGAGTGCGGGATCGGCAATTTGGGAGGGTGTGTCCTCAGATTCTATCACAGGCACATGTGACTATTACTAATCATAAACGCATCTGACATTCTGACTACAACTTTTTTGAAGGTATATGTTGTTAACAAGACCAAGCCATTATTTGCAACTTTGAAGAGTTGTGTCAACTCAAAAACCTATTGCTCCATAGGAACTAATAATTAAGGTAAAACCAGATGTAGAGTTTATGTTATCGAACTGGGAGGCAATTGACACCCATCTTCTTTAAAATTTCACAAATCTGGCTAGAAAGGAAGTATTTCAGTCAAGGTGAAAAGGTCAGTGATAATTTAGCCATATCGTACTACTTTCTTCTTCTTTATTGTTTAAACTATCGAAATTTGCATCAATTTGCAAAAAGTGTAAAAATCACTAATGAATGGTAAGCTACAGAAAATATCAAATCAAGTAATTTTACTGGCAAATATCTACAAATGGTTAGACAACAGCTAAGTTTTTATCTTACAAAACCTGTAGTTGACGAGAATCAGGAATGCCATGGCAAACACACTCATTTACTGATGTAGAAATACTCTTTGGAAACCCACAGAAACCGAGCTGAGATGGGTATGCACCTGCCTCAATAATCATACTATGCACCGCCTTATCTATTTCCTTTGTGGTAACTGATGGCTAATTTAAGATCAAATTAGACAAGAAAATGCAACCATCAACAAACAAGACATACTTGCAGTATATAAGCATACATGTTTTCATCAACTGCAGTATGGAATATGTACCAGTGGATATATTTCACAAAGAAAAAATTTTGTTTTGAGGGGGCCCGGGGGGGGGGGGGGGGGGGTGCTCGCTAGGTTAGGCTGAACTGAGGGCAGCTGAAACTCAATTTTACCTTAATTGCACAAAAGTGGTGCAGTTGCAGCTCATTTTGATAATTAGGGAAACTGAAACTTGATAGCGCCTAAGCACAATTAACAGCTAGCTCATGCTAGAACGCACTAAACAGAGGCATTAATCATGGATTCGCATTCAGCCTTAACAGCACAATACAATGCCTATATAAAGATAGGGAAAGGAACTAGCACACACTAACCCTAACTAATGTCCCGGCTAACTCAAGGGCACGGGCCACCAGCTGGCACACAGCTCTCATTCCAGAAATTCCCTCAGAATCATGAACCTGGCACATGTCAGAAAGTACCGGAGACTGAGTGGTCCCCACATAAGATGGCCTGGGAATATAGTCTGGCACTGGAAGTGGTGGAGAGATACTTCCAGGTCTCAATGGTGCCCGCTTTTTTATTTTCACTCTACTCTGAGCCTCCCTTAGCCTTATCATTTATAAAATAAAAAGATAAATTACATAAATCCAACACAACTAATGAATCATTGAATTATAAACTTAACAATGTAAGGAATCAACACTTAAGAAAAAATAACATACTTTCTTATCCGCATGGCCTCCTCATACCCTGACAACTTACTCCAAACAACAATCCATCGTTTTCTCGCAACCTTATTCCCTATACATCCAAAAAAAAGCAAAGATTAAGACCAATTTACACAAGGTTTCACTTTCACAATTCAATCCAATCAAAGTTGGAAAAGAACATGTGTACTTCGAATGGAAAAAGAAATACTTACCAGTGAGATGCGAAAAGGAGATTCGGTGAGATTGGCACTGGAAAACCGTGTCGTTCCGTGAGAAAGATTGAAGAGAGGAGGTGGAATGGGGAGGTGAAACGAGTGTTAACCCAGTCATGGTAATGGTTAATTTATTTCACTTTTTGTTGGCGTGCCGCGGAAGGGAGTATCGAGTAGAGAGAAAAATGAAAGGTAGCAGTGTGCCGCGGAACGAAATCCTCTGCAGGAAAAACAGTGAGCCGCCGGAACTGAGACTCTGAGAGGAAGGAAAAACAAAAAACAAGAAGAACGAGAATGAAGCGAGACTCAGACGGGGAATGCAGAATGCTTACCCGCTCGGGCTGACAGTGGGTCGATCTGTCAGTCTTGCGATCGGATCATATGTGACACCGTATGATATGATACTATGTGTTTCAGCCTTTTTAATATAGAGATTTCTAACTTTTAACCTAACATATAATAAAGGTACGTGGATGATATCAAAGCATGCGAATAAAAAGGTACTTATCAAATAAATGTCTAGTGAATTGCAATTTTAGCGTATCGTGATGTGTCGTGTCAAACACACGTGTGTTTAGCATCGTGTCGTGTCGTGTTGACACGGGTTATATGTCGTGTCGTGTTAATTGGATGACCTCCTCATACCCTGACAACTTACTCAAAACAACAATCCATCGTTTTCTCGTAACCTTATTCCCTACACATCCAAAAAAAACAAAGATTAAGACCAATTTACACGAGGTTCCACTTTCACAATTCGTTCAATCAAAGTTGCATAAGAGCAGGTGTACTTAGATGCGAAAAGAATATTCTGTGAGATTGGCACTGGAAAACCGTGTCGTTCCGTGAGAAAGATTGAAGAAAGGAGGCGGAATGGGGAGGTGAAACGAGTGTTAACCCAGTCATGGTTAATTTTTTTTCACTTTTCGTTGGTGTGCAAGTGAGCCCGAGAAAGAGAGAGAGAGACAAAGAGCAGAGAGCAAAGGGATTGAGAGAGTCCCGGGCTGAGATTGGGGTTTGGGTTTTGGAATGTGGGTCCCCACCTGTCAGTCAATGGTGAAGGATTCTTTTTGCAACGGGGCGGACAACTTTCGAGTTTTGGAAGAGATTTATTGGTGAATATATAGTCTGGCCCGTTATTTCAAGTGAAGAAACTGGACCTATATTATAAAGTTTATAAGGGATCTGATGCCCCGAAAAATTAAAAAATAGTATTAAATTAATATAATATATTAAAAATAATATCAATACAATAATATTTTTTTAAATACTATCACGAGATCGGAATCCCAGATTCCGAACGCAAGATCGGATTCATGGATTCCAATCTTAGCTTTTTAATTTTTTTATATATTATTTATTCATTTATTTAATTTATTAATTAGTTAAATAATTAGAAAAATAGATAATATATTGTAAAAATATTGATAAAATATGGAAAAAATCAGGAATAATTAAACTAAATTTTATATGTAATTTAGTATTTTTTAAATTTTTTTTTCTTTTATTAATTTATTAATTAGTTAATTAATTAGAAAAATAGATAATATATTCTAAAAATATTGAATAAATATAAAAAAATCAGGAATAATTAAACAAAATTTTATATGTAATTTAGTATTTTTTTTGAAAAATTAAATTTATTTTCCTTTTAATTAATTTATTTAATTAAATATAAATTTAATTAATTTATTTAATTAAATATAAATTTAATTAATTTATTTAATTAAAATAAATTTAATTAATTTATTTAATTAAAAATGAATAATTAAGTATAAATTTTTTATTAATTTAAATTAAAATTATAAATTTTTAAACAACCATTTGATATGCGTCCCGGATGTCGTCCTCTGTATATATTATTTTCATATTATATATTAAACAATCATATCGAGTCTCATGATCAAGGAAGCACTTTATGGATTGCGTTAGAAAGGAATCACACGAGATTGATGTTTTACTGAGACGGAGAAGAAAGACTAAATTCACTTGATTTACTGCATTTCTCTTTTTAATGATTAATTTATGATTTTAAAAACTTTTTTAGTAGTTTAGAGTGATTTTTAGGTTTGCAAACTTTCAAAATGGATTTTGGAGGTCTAGAGAGCATTTTTTGGCCTCGAAAATGGTTGTTACGGGGTTTCACCCCGATAACATGTGTAGATCTCGTCGCCAGCTTTTCGGAATGTCCTCGTTTGCGCCAAACGGAACTTCCCATCAAAAGTTATGCCTGTTTAAAGTTTTAATGTTCAAGTTATGCCTTTGTATCCCTGCAAATGCAGAAAGGATTAATAAAACTTTGAACATTCTGAAAGAATTATGCCTTTGTATCCCTGCAAATTCTGAAAATTTATAATCCTTTCTAAATGGTACAATTCATTTAATTAAATAAGTTACAAAAACTTATATTTTAATTAAATAAATTAATTAAAATGAAAATAAATTTAATTTCCCCAAAAAATACTAAATTACATATAAAATTTAATTTAATTATTCCTGATTTTTCCATATTTTTTCAATATTTTTACAATATATTATCTATTTTTCTAATTATTTAACTAATTAATAAATTAAATAAATAAATAAATAATATATAAAAAAATTAAAAAGCTAAGATCGGAATCCAGGAATCCGATCTTGCGTTCGGAATCTGAAATTCCGATCTCGTGATACTATTTAAAAAAATTTTATTATATTGATATTATTTTTAATATATTATATTAATTTAATACTATTTTAAAATTTTTCGGTCTGATGCCTCAGTGTGAACAGATGAATAATTCCGCCTTTACTTTTGAATTTCGAAAACCAATTTAATTTATATTGAGTGCAATATAAAATAAAGACTCCGAGGCATGATATGAAGCTAAGAAATTTGAAATACAATCCATATATGAGAGCAAGTGTGGGAATAAGAGAAATAAGGGAAGAAGTATTGGGAAGTGTGTAGCTTTGTGAAGAGTTTGGATTGTTTATAATAAATTTACGTCTATGAAGAATCTATTTCCTTATTCCTAGGCTCATCCAAACACAGCCTAGGATTGTTTAACTTATGTCCATGACCCGTTTCATAAATATAAAAAAATTTGGTCCAAGAAGAAAAAAATGTATCTTCATTAGATACTTTGATGATTCCAAGACTATGTGTTTGTTAGAGATAGTCCAAGTGGGACAGACACGAAAATCGAGTGTAGTGATACAACATTCTTTGATAAAATAAATTTCTAAAGAAAAGCGAAGTTTCTTAAGAGGAAAGACTATATGAGCCAATTCCTTATGCAAATGACACGATGATCAGGGTGTTGAGGTGAAAGGGAGGAATAAAAATTCTCCTCAACCTCCCAAGGTTAAAATCGTTGTGGAAGAGGTAATTCGATAGGCCTCAGCTTCTCTGACATCTAGTAACATCGAGCCGTTGGCCAAAGTAGTGGACCGTCAAGACTGGGACTACTTCCAGGACAAAAGTCTTATTAATCTACATGCATCTTGGCGCAACAGGCTACTTAGACCTTGAGTGACTTGCTAGTCCTAAGACTGAAGTGCATACTGAAGAAGTTCCTAAAGCTCTTAGGTCTAAACGTGAGAAAGTACCCCGCCGACGATTTGAGATTGAAAGGGTGAAAATGTTCATGGCTTCTCTAGATAGATTGATTATGCTAAAAGATGATGATAAACTCAAACGCAAGAAGGCGGTTTTGGCTATTGATTCGGATGAACCAAAGAATGTGAGAGAAGCACTTTTTAGTTCTAAATTTAAGGAATGAATGTTGGCTATGTAAGAGGAGATTGATTCTATGAATAAGAGTCAGGTTTGAGACTTAATTGACTTACCATGAGGTCGAAAGATTGTTGGAAGCAAATGGGTTCTCAAAATCAAGCATAAAAGTGACAGGATAATTGAGTGTTACAAAACTCGCTTGGTTGTGAAGGGATTTACCCTAATAGAAGAAACATGCTATGAGAAAACTTTCTCACGTGTGGTTAATTTTGTCTTATCCACTTGATCCTAGCAAAATTCATTTGGTAGGTTTTGCTTCACTTCTCACTATTTCAAAATTTTACAATTTCTTTGGGACCGTTCGGATCGCTTAGGAATTTGGAAAATTTGGGAAAGTTGCAATTCCTAGGAATAAAATTATTGAGAAGTGTGTAATTTTGTGAAGAGTTTGATTTGTTTATAATAAATTTATGGTAGGAAGATGAAATTCTCTAAATTCCTTGGGGAATCCAAACAGCCCCTATAAGACTATGTGCCAATCCACATATTAATTTTGTTTATTGCACCTTTGTCTAGTCCGAAATTATTTTAAAGAAGAATTTGTGCCTCTAAAATTTTAATAGGAAGAATGATTTATTTTTTGTTTTAATAAGAAGCAAGTAATTATCCGTTTTATTACTGTGTTATTCTCTCTTGTCTAATTACCCGTTCATAAAAGGAGTAAAAAGGTTTTTTATCCGTTTTATAAACGCGTTATTTTCTCTCTCACCTAATTATCCCAACATAAAAGGGTAAAAAGACCTTTACCTGTTTTATGAACGGATAATTAGGTGAGAGAAAAAGCATGCACGATTTTTAATAAAATGCCTTCTGTGATGGTCTAATTATCCGTTCACAAAATGGGTGAAAAAGCTTTTTACCCATTTTTGATGGGGTAATTAGGTGAGAGAAAAAACATGCATGATATTTAATACATATTTAAATTACATGTCAAGTACGGATTTCATACGTATTTAAATTAAACATGCAAGATATTTAACACACATTTAAATACATATTTAAATTACATATTTATATTTTTCACTTGTTCTAAAATAATATGTACGACTATACACACATAATGTATGTATACTATTTTTACTACATACATTTAATAAATATTTAAATTATAATAAAAATTTTGAATGTGTTGTAAATAAAAAACATGCAGCATCATCAGTGAATATTTGCTATAAAAGATAGTTACATAAATACAAAGGGTCAATGGTCATAGCAAAATTATGTAACTATCTTTATAGCAAATATTCACCAATTACCCTGCATATTTTTTTTACAACACATTCAAAATTTTATTATAATTTAAATATGTATTAAATGCATGTAGTAAAAATAGTATACATACATTATGTGTGTATAGTCGTACATATTATTTTAGAATACAAAATATACATATGTAATTTAAATATGTATTAAATATCCTGCATGTTTCTTCTTTCATCTAATTACTCCATCATAAAAAGGGTAAAAAGTTTTTTTACCCATTTTATGAACGGATAATTAGCCCATCACAAAAGACATTTTATTAAATGCCGTGCATGTTTCTTCTCTCACCTAATTATCCGTTCATAAAACGGATAAAAAAGTCTTTTTACCTGTTTTATGAACGGGTAATTAGATGAGAGAGAATAACGCATTCATAAAACGGGTAAAAAGATTTTTTTACCTCTTTTATGAACGGGTAATTTTTTTTTTTGAAGGTTAGTTGGCGAGAGCCAACCAACATAATTTTATTTTATAAACAGATAATTAAATAAGAGAGAATAACACGGTTATAAAATAGATAATTTCTTATTTCTTAATTAAATAAAAAATAAATTGTTCTTCTTATCTAAATTTTAGAGAATAAATTCTTCTTTAAAATAATTTCGGTTGTCTAGTCGACTGAATATAGGTAAAGTCTGTTGTCCATCCGTCTGGACCAGTTGAAATGTACTTCGTCTTTGTTCACCCTTGCTCACTGATAGGTTGGTTCATTAAGAGTCCATTATTCGCATATAAGAGAACTATTGCTCATTTGATAGAAAATTTACTTTTACCATGTTCGAAACTTCATGAGTGCCATTTTGTTTTTTTTTTTCGAATTTTCTAATAAATTTATTTGTTGGTTGTCTCTCACTAACTAACCATTAAAAGCAAAACACATGAATGCTAATTAAAACAGATTAGGAATAATTTGGGTTATTTTGTCATAGGAAAAAAATGTAGTAAAAAATATTTGAAATTTTGCTTTTATATAATGAGTAAGTTTTTTTTGGAGGTCTCTAAACTTTATGCATTGTCCAATTTTAGTCACTCAACTTCAATTTATTCTTTTACAGTCACGAAATTTTGTATGTAGTCCAATTTTAGTCACTCTGTGATCTTTCTATTTAATTCCGTCTATTTTAGTCGATTGAGGTGCAAAATAAAAATCCGAATCAAATGTGTAGTAGGTCCAGTCTATCATACGGGTGATATAACTGAAAAAGCAAAAATCCTTCCTTCTCAGTCGAGATCCCACCTTTCGTCTTTCTTCAATCCTGAGGCAACTTATTTTTGCGCCATGACCATTGTCGCATCTTGTCCATCTCCGCTGTCTCCTTCGCTGCGATCTCTCCTCCGTCAAAGACATCTCCGCTCTTCTCTCCAATCCATCCTTTGCCTTTTGCCTCCCACGGTCCCACCTCTTCGCATCCATTTCCTAATCTCTCCTCTCTCTCTCCTCTCTCTCTCTCTCTCTCCTGTAATTGCCACAAATCCCCCGTCAATTTTGTTGAAATGAATCTTCGAGAATTGTTCCCCAAAATTTTTTTTTGAGAATCGCTAATAACAATGGCCATTCACATATCGGATATGATTTTTTTTTAAGTGCAAATATTCTTCAATTTTTATTCCCATGTATGCCCAATCTCACAATTCTCTTTCTCAAATGTTTGTCTAAAATATTAAAATAAAACTAATATATCCAAACTAAGATGACAACAATAATGAAATATAAAAATTAGAGCCCTCCATTATCTGCTTTACTTTTTATCAGTAAACAGACTTTGGTCTGGTAAATAGGCTACACGTTATGAATATGTACTCGAAACCTAACTGTGCTTAGTGCAGCTCTCTATATTAAAAGGATTAGTAATCAGACAATAAAATTAGAACAAAATCGAAATCCGAAACTGCTATTTTTTTAATATCAACCAGTAATTATCCTTATAGAAAAGAAATGGGAAATATCTTACATAAATCATAAAAAATATCAATGAAAACACATTGCAGGTCTCATTTTACATTTAGGCTCCGTTTGGAATTCATTTGGAAAAAAGAGAAGAAGAAATAAGAGAATAAATTTATTATAAACAATTCAAACTTTTCACAAAGTTACACACTTCCTAATACTTCTTGCTACTTCTTTCCTTCTTTCCATACTTTATCCAAACGGAGCCTTAGAAAAGTACAAATGGACTTCCAACGACTTAAGCAATCAAAACATGCATGTATTATATATATATATATCACATCACAGCACATTAGGATCATTACGGATTCTTGAGGAGCCACTCTTGAATGGCAGAACGAAGGGCATAATTTGGTGTAAGTTCAGAATGAGGAAGGGGCAAATTTGTCATTGGTGATGTATTGTGGCCACTATCGAGCCAACCTTTAATGGCTTCAGCTTCGTATGTATAACCATCAGCTGCAATATGAGGATCCTTCATTACCTCCTGGAAATTAGGTTTTCAACAAAAAAAGAATAATAATTGGTTATCAGAACTAGATTTTTAAATTATAGGGTGTTAGGCTCTAGTCTTAAATAGCATATAGCTAGATTATAACCGCCAACCTCGAGTTATAATGGATTGCGAAAAGCAGTGTCATTCAGCGGCCGCTATAAATTATAGCTGATATGTAATATACTTATTTATTACATCATATTCACATTTTAATTAAAATTTAAATATCTTATGACATCATATGAATACTTTAATAGTTCAATTTAGTACATACAACTATGCAATCCGTCGTTGTAATAGGCATGTTTCATTGTACTTAATTTGAATCAAGTCAATCAGAGTTTTTATGTCTAAAATATGTTTGTTATATTGATTCTATATACTAGCAAATAGCAAATTGCAAATTGCGTCATTATATTTCGTGAAAATATCACTAAATGTATCTATATGTCGCTAATTTTCACTATACTCTAGACACCATAAGAAATGAAACACTAGAAATATGCTTTTTCAAGTACTATTGCGGTGTAGCAATAAGCACCGCTTTGTGACACTTTTAGCTTAGCAGAATAGATATTTATCTAGTCACATCACTATAGTAGCACCGCTTTGTAATGTAAAATATATGCTATATGCTATGATTGCATGTTTTATGATATGATCAATTTTCTGTGTAAAGAAAGAAAGAGGGAAAAAAATTAAACTAGCACTGTTTTAAGCCTTACGATTGCGTGTTAATTTTACGCCTCAGGACGAAAAACAGATATGAAAATTTGTTGTGGACTAATGTCGGACATTGAAAGTCCGATATATTGTAGGACTTTGAAAATCGGCGACAAAAATAACAATATTAAAATTTGGATTAAATTGGTAATATCTTTAAACTTATGATTTAATAATATCATAAGAGAAAGTTTAATATGCATTATAGTGCATATATAGGAGTTTGATCTATGTACCGCGAAATTTTTCGGGAGTATTTTTATAAATTGATAAATCTAATTTAATCAATATAATCTACATATTGAAATCTCATAGCAAATCAAATTTTACAATTTTTGAAATTTTATTACTATTTTTTTCGAATTTTTTTAAACATGTCATTTTTGGAATGTTATACTATTTACAATATTTCAAAAATAACATGTTTTAGAAAATTCGAAAAAAATAATAATAAAATATCAAAAATTGTAAAATTTGATTTGTTATGAAATTTCAATATGTAAATTAAATTTGTCAATTTACAAAAATATTTCGAAAAAGTCCGCGGTATATAAAAACTTCTATGAACTATAATGCATATTAAACTTTCTCATATAATAATATTGCAGAATATTCCGGCCTTTCAATGACAGCGGAAAAGCGGTGGTGACAACCATTTTGCGAGAGATAGAAGTGAGGGAAATAGGAGACAATGGGGTTGGTTCCATCAAAGCTTCCCATCTTCCTAGCGGGTGTAGACATGTCGAATATACAAAAATCACTCTGGCTAATGGTGTTTGGATATATATTTTTTTTTTGTCGATTTTGATATCTTAAAAATTAAAATGTGACTATAATAGCTTGATGTAAATGTTTTTTTTTTTATCGTGACATGTTTGTCAGTTTTGATGTTCATTTAAACGAAATGTCAATCTGTTAGAGATATGTCCTAGAAACTAATTATATCTGACTACTTCTGTAGTTTTATGTCACTGATGATTTCATATCATTTGTTCCTTGATTTATGTATTGACAGTTCATTCAGGTTGAGGATCTGAATTATAGATCACTGTTTTTCATTTAGTAGTAAATGACAACAATAAATTTAAAACGTCCATAATCTTGATAATTAACAAGGAACATTAATTATCAATAAGATTAGTATGCAAGTTAAGCGATGATTAAGTTCTATAAATCATATGTTAAGAGTAACCAACTTAATTGGATATGTTTATGTTAATTGAACATAGTACATGACATGACCCAACGAAATAAATATATGGATTGTGTTATGTGTCATTATTTATTTCGTTATGATTTTGATTCTAAGTTTGAGATGTTTATCTTTTCCACATGAGGATAGGTTCAATAAATATCATCTACCACTGATTCCCAATAAAGACTGCTATACGGACGTTATTTATGTTCTCTTGAATTGTGCAAGGAAAAGCTAAATCATCAAGAAAACCGTATGTCACTCATTAATTCACTTAGTGAGTGACGATATCTGTTTCGGCCCCTTGATGGAGATAGATTATTTGCTAGCAACTGATACAATTATCTCTAAATCAAGAAACATATAATCTGCAAAAATGACACATTCCTATCTTAGATTATACGATGATATCGTATGACATAAGAATCAAAATAGAAAAATACTTTTATTCTCTTATGCAGGATTTAAATACTGTGGCAGTACATTATTTATGCGAATTGGAAATTATAACGTGTTGCTAGATACCGCTTATAATTATTGGAATTAAATAACGATTTAATTTCATGTCCAACTTAGCATAAATCCTCAAAGGGTCACACAAAATAGGTGTTTAACCATACGTGCATTAATTATTTATTTGCAACAGTGAGTTTTGCAAAAGTATGATCAGTTGACTAATTAATTATGTACCGTCGTGTACCGAAATAATTAATTAAGTCAAATGGATCATATTGAAATAATTTAATACATTGACTAATTCCATATTAATTATTAATTGGTTAATAATTAATTATATTCAACACATTTATTTATTTGAGCTAATTGGGCCTTTAAATTAATTAGTTATTTAAATGTCCAATTGGAGGTGTAATAAAATAGGAAGAGTAATGAGCTCACTTGAGATGTGGCCCAACCCATAAATGGGGTTGGTAGGTGCGGCACATAGAGGGGCATTTATGTCTAACCAAGTTTGGATGAGAGCTAGGTTATATAGTCTATATAAAGGGGTGCTCTTTGGGAGAAAACTCTAGCCACTTTTGAACTTCTCTCTCTCCTCTCTTCTTGGCCGAATTCCACACAAAGGAAGAGAAAAATTTCAAAATTTTTCTCCCCCTTTTCTCTCTTCTTTCCTCCTCCTAGCTCATGTGTTGAGCAAACCTTCCACTTAAATTAATTAGGAGAATTGATTTGAAAAAAGGGAAAGCTTCCGAATTAGTCTTGTTCTCCAAATTACTAGCATAATTTGTTGAGAACTTGGTTAATACCTTAGTGGACTCGAGGCGGGCGATTTGGAGACGTTGGAGGAGCACACCATCAATTTCTAAGCTGTAGGATCGAGCCTCTTGGTTGCGATATCAAGAGAGGTATAAATTTTCCATCCTTCTCTTTGTGTGAATGCTTAAGCACTAGATCTACTTTTTTTGCATGGTTGTTTGTGGTTAATTAAGGACAATTAGTTATAAAAATAAAAATTATGCACTTCTTAACACAATCTTAATGCGAGTATATATATTGGGGCCCATTTAGATAATGATAGTCAAGTGATCAATCAGCAATATGCATATTGACATTGTTATCTTTTGTATGGTAGAGAGGATAATAGTTCAAGCAATAAAATAGAATTTTAATGGATTTGAGGCCCTTTAAGGACTCAAAAGTCAATTATAGCAAAACTGAAGCTTACTCAATAAATCTAACACAAGTTAAGGCTGAATACCTAGCTACTATTTTTGGATGCCTTATTGCTTCTTTTTCTTCGAAATATTGAATCGCCCAATACATTGGAAAACAGGAAAAGTTGCAGCTCATGGAATGGGAAGGGATTATATATAGATTTCAAAATAAATTGCAATGCTAGCTGTATAAGGACCATATGTTCTATGTTCCGTTTAGATTGTTTAGGAATAAGAAAAATAGTCTATTTTTAAGCGAAAAGTATTGCAAAGTGTGTAATTTTATGAAGAATTTGAATTGTTTATAATAAATTTACGTCTAGAAAGAAGTTATTCCTCCTATTCTCATACGATCCAAATCAGGAGGAGGGGGGCTATATGGGAAAAAAACACTTCGATAAAATAGCGTACTCTCTTCTCTTCCTATTTACGGCTCCGTTTGGATGGTGCTTGGAATAAGAGAATAGTCTTTTTCTAGTAAATTTATTTCTAACCATCTAAATTCTTCACAAAATTATACACTTTTCAATATTATTTCTCTTATTTCTCTTATTCCTAAGCGATCCAAACGGAGCCTACGTGATGGTTTTCCATCAAATATTATTAGGCGTATAGAGAAAAATTGATTTCATGAGATCGAGCAAAATTTCTATGGTACTTAGCCGATAAAATGGTCTAATAGTTCTAAGTCGATAGATAACGATGTTTAGGTGTGATTCATCTTAGGAATATTAACTCATCTTTACTTGGAAAGTGGGTCCAGATATTATTAAACCAAATTCTTATGACTGTTGGAAAGATCTTCGAGTCAGCCAGTCAGGGCCGAAACCGAAAGGGAGGCCCTCTAGGGCCTGGTCTCCTCTTAAATTCGAAATTCTAATTATTTTAATGTTTCAATTAACTTAAATTTGATATAATTTCCATACAAAATACAATTTGGCCCTTGTAAATCTAAGAATTTAAAATTGGCCCAACTCTAATTTTGTTTTTCTAGTGCTGCCCCTCCTTCGACTTCATAAATATTATAATAATGATAAATTGATAATGCACGGACCTGGTGTCATTTCTGGAAGACTCTTAAACAATTGAAAAAAACAGCGAAAGTGAATTGCCCATACGATATAGAGAATGATCGGACAATATCTTTTTGGAAAGACATGGTATGGCGAATGACATTAAATATGATTTACACATCTTTTATACCATTTGTTTCAACAAAAGATATCAGTGTACCAGTGGCTTTACAAAGTAATTTAAGAGTTTTGCATTTTAGATGTTCTCTTACATTTATCCAATGGTCAAGAAAGTCATTTGGATGGGAAAAAAAGAAGCTCAATTTTCCACCGGCTCGATTTACAAATGGTTGATGAATAGAAGAGGTTCACTTCATATATACCATTTTGAAACTTAAAATACCATTTAAAATACAGATATTTCTTTGATTTATTAGCAATATTTTCGCAATTATGGATAAATAGGAATGAGGTGTGCTTTATATTTGTCAAACGTTATACACTTATACTTATAGGGTGTGTTTGGATTGTTGGAAGAAAGAAGAAGAAGAAGGAAGAAGAAGAAAAAAAATTATAAACAATCCAAACTCTTCACAAAATTACACACTTCCCAATACTTCTTCCCACTTCTTTCCTTCTTCCCTTCTTCCCACACCTATCCAAAAGCACCCATATATAGGAACTTGTGTAAGAAATTTTATTATTAATATTTTATTGGACAGGTTTGTGGAAGGCAGATTTGAAGAACAAGATGCTCGTTTATTGATGAATTTCCATTTTAGATTGAACGTGCATGATCGCTCTGAAGAAGTTTATATAGATAGAGATAAATTGTGCAACAATGACAAGAAAAAAAGAAGGATAATCCATTTGATTCAGAAGTAATGTAGGTCTCTGTTTAATAATCATCTGATTTTTATTTGTTGCTATTTGTCAGTTAGAAACATAGAGTTGATTGTAGTATAATAAAGCATTGTACATGTACTTATCAAGGGAATTGGTTGTGGTTTTATGACAATATAAAGATAGTATAGGGGGCACTTGTATCTATAGTTGGTACTATTGCAAAGTTTTATTTATACTCTGTTTTCAATTTCGGATGGTTCTGTAATGAGTTGACGTTGTACCCTTTTTTGCTATTCAGAAATGAAGAGTTTAGAGCAAACAGTACTCCACATATAGCGACAAAAATTATAAGTATTGTTGGCTTTTAGATCTCGAGGAGCTGAATATTCTACAAAATTCCACGAGAGTAATTTGATCAATATATAAAGGAGATTTAGAAAAATTTACCTGGAAAATGGGGCACATGAAGTATGAAGGTGTCCCCTTTTCGTCTAGTTCAGATTTAAAGCTGGGTGTCACTGACAATGAAGCAACCTGCATCAAGGATTCTACCAGTTTCCACTCACTCTCCAAATTAGGACGCTTCCTTCTGTGCATCTGAGCACATCGCAACCCGAGATTAATCAATTGCTTGGCTTGTACAAAAGGCCACTCTCCAGCTGACTCATCTATCATCAAATGCAGGGAATCAGTATCAATGGCGTCCTCGACATCAACTACTATGTTTGTTGGGGGCTTTCCGGTTAATAGTTGAAGGATAATTATACCAAATGAGTAGACATCAGATTTTAATGTTATCACTCCACTCCTAAGAAATTCTGGGTCCATGTATGCAAATGTTCCCCTGAGGTATTTGGTGCGGTAAACTAAGGTGTTTGTCTCGGTTTCTGTTAAAAGGCGAGAAATGCCAAAGTCGCTGAGCTTACTAACCAAGTTGCCATCTAGGAGGATATTTGCTAGCGTAAGGTCCCCATGAACAATTGGATTGGAGTTTGAGTGAAGGAATAGAAGAGCACGACATATTTCTCCGATAATACGCGTTTGAACCTGCCATGTGAGTGGCGGGGTGCTCCCTTGGCATGAAAGTCGATCTTCAAGACTACCATTTGGTAGATACTCATAGATTAAAGCTGAATTTTCTGAGCATGTTCCTATCAAGGTAACAAGGTTTGGGTGTCTCATTCTGCTTAGGATAGCTACCTATTAATCCATAACAATAAATATGTGTTAGTCAAGAGCTATCTCAATTCTCAGCTATTAAAAAATTACAATTGGATGACTTCAGATATTTGATCATATGCCATATCATTAAAATAAAGTTCTGACATGCACTTATAGCTGTCAATATCGTGCCGTTTCACATGTTTTCCGTTCCGTTCCGTCCTGGCGGAACAGAAACGGAGTAGATTTTGCTTACGTTTGAAGAAGCGGAACAGAAGACGGAATGGAACTGGATTTCGTTCAGGCAGACGGAACGTAAACGAAATACCACACTTCCGTTTCGTTTTGTAACGTAATTCCGTGTAGAGTACAATTTGTATAATTGTAGGAAGGGACTGAGGAGAAAGAGCGTGGAGCAACAGGGTTGTAATTATAACCTAGCGCCGACCAACCGTATACCCCTCTCTCTCTCTCGAGTGTATCTACAGGTCTACTCTCTCAAATCTCCCTCTCTCTCGATCGTAACTCCCTCTCTCAGTCTCTTTTCTCTCACCTTCTCTCTCCTGATCTATGAGAGACTAAGAGCGAGATAGCGACTGCGAGTGTGACCTTTGTGAGGCTCGAGTGTGTGAGCGAGCGTGACTGTACCTTGCATCGGCGCCTCGCCGTCTTCCGTCAGACAGGATGGTACAACTTGTACTACAGAGGGTTGTCTCTCGGTTTGTCTATTGATCTCTTTCTTTTTTTCTCTGACAGCTCGCCCCTTTCTCCTTCCCTTCCCTTTTGCTCACTCATATTCTCCATCTCTTTCTCTCTTGAGCTTGGCTGCCTTTGTGCATGCCATGAAATTTGCTTTGCTTGATTGAATGCTGAAATTTGTATGCAAGCTTGAGGTTTTGGACCGGATTTGTGGAGTAGGATAGTTGAAGAAGCTGAAATAGAATATTTATACTTGATTTTGGATATGGTACTTGTGCAATTGTTTAACAATATAATTTTTAATTTATTGTTTAAAACGTATCATATCTGTTAGACACTCTACTAATGCACGTTTTTTTTTCAAGGAAAAAAATTAAAGGCTGAATGGCTGATGTTATACTGGTAATGCAAAGGGAAAAGCCAAGGCTCAGGAACAAGAGGCTCAGAAACAGAATGCACAGGAACAATAAGTTTGTTTTTCTCTTTTATTTTGAGATGAACATTAATTTTGGTTATCCTTGTTGCTTGAGGTATTTTCAAAATTTTCAATTCTTTTTTATCTGTAATGCAGTTTGACGTCCTTGTTGTGGCTTTACCATTGTCTGGAGAAGAAGCGCAGTTGCAACGAATTGCCGAGTTTCAAGTAATGTCTCTTTTTTTTATATTGAACCCTTTTGTCATAGATGATATTCAAGTTTTAATTGAATGTTAGTTTTCTGTTTATCATTTTTTGTAGTTTTGCTCGTTTTATATCTAATTACACAATTGATACTTCTGCCTAACTTAGGTGAATTTTAGTTAAATAGTATTAACTGACATTTCAATTGCATGGTAGTATTAACTGACATTTTGATTTACTAGCGCATTCCAGCTTGCAGGGGCATTTGCAATTGTAGCCTTTGCAGGCTTAGAAAAAGGATGGAACCCACTGGATATCCCTAAGGTAAGTTTCCCTATATTTTGTCAAAGCAATTTTTGGTCCTTTGCTGTAGAAAAGCAAGTATATGCATCACAGTAAAGTTGAGATATGTTGTATGAACTATGACTTTCTTTACTTATTTATGTTTGTAAATAATTAACATCCTCATACGAATAGTATGACCTGGGTCACTTGTGATGTTTTAGTGATGTATTTAGGGAGTATTCTGGTATTTTACAGGATGGGATATATGTATACACAGGTTTTGCAGGGCACAAATGAACTTTCTTTAAAGATATTTAAAGGGTTATGGAATTCACATGAGAAATTTCATACTTTCTAGTAGTCAATTGAAAAATTCCATCTTTCAAATATGCTCATCTTATAAAAAATTTCTCTTAATTGCATATGTAGGTTGCCAATCTTGGGTATAAATCAATGGCACATTATATGATCCTAACTCGTTGTAAGCCAGATAGGTCTGAATCTGAAGCTTCCATGCCAGAAAACAAAGAAGTTGCAAAAGAAAACCAGCCAAAACCTGAAATTCTATCTGAGAAGAATAATGAAAGCAGGGCAGTCCAGATGAGAATGGTCCTACCTAGTGATGAAGAAAGCCCGACGAAGCATAGTGGGGTTGAGAAAATTTAACTTGTTATGTATAGCTTATGTTATGAATTTGTAAAATTTTAGACATGTTATATATAGTTTTATGCTAATGTTATGATTTGTGTTGTCAATTTAAAAGATCAGTGTCATTTTAAACGGAAACAAAATGTAACGTTTTTAACGTTTATTCCGTTTAATTTGACGGAACAGAAAACGTTAAAGATTTTAATTACGTTCTAATTATGAAACAGCAACGGAACTTGATGTAATTACGTTGGTCACTACGGAACGTACACGGAAGTTACTACTTCCGTGTACGTTCTGCACGTTTGACACCTCTACATGCACTCACCAATTACCAATTGAATTATAAGACAACTTGATTCTAATATAGTTACCTCTTGTTCAAATTCAGGCTTGCCCTGTAAGCTTTCAGAATGCAACATCTTTATAGCAACCATGGTGTTGCGCAAAACCCCTTTGAAGACACTACCAAAACCTCCTTCACCAATTTTATGTGAATCACTGAAGTTCTCAGTTGCCTGTTGAAGTTCTAATAGAGAAAACTCAGAGAACGCTACATGAGATCCACGAGTACTACTTCCACGTAATTCTTCGACCTATTTAACTGCATTATCTCTTTCGTCTTGCAATTTTTTAATTTCCTCTTGTAGCAAATGTAGTTGGCTTTGAATTATTTTTATCTCACGTTCCTGTAAAACCACCAGGTTAACTTTGACTGGATTATCTCTCTCCTCTTGCGCTATAGTCCGCCTCGTAAGACCCTACCAAGAAAAAGGAAAAAAAATTAAGAAAAGTGTTTGTTTGGATAAATGTAACCATCAAGTTAGAAAAAAAGAAAAGAGTTGTAATGCAAGAGTTAGGACATCCGCTGCAGTCGCTACTTCGCCAAGGCTGCTCCTATTGTTGTCGCTGCTGCTTGATCTGTCACAAAAATAGATCGAAAAGAATTTTAACAATACTATATTAACAATGGATATCTCTAATAACTATTGTTGGATGGGTTGAATGATATTTTTCTTAATTAAAAAATATTTAATGATGATTTTCTAAAGAAAATGTTGATTCTGTAAAAAAAAAAATGAGAGACCTATTAAGTGATAATTTATCTAAAGATAATCGATCAGTAAATATTAGTTTTTATTTAATTTTTCTACTCCTTTTTAGCAGAAAAACAAAACCTCATTCCCGGCCCCGAGACGCTATTACCTGTGAACTCTAAAATGAAATCATTTTTCTTGTTCAAAATCTACAACAAAAAATAAAAAAGATTGAAGGAAATTAAATAAGAAATAGAAAGAGGAAGAAAATGAGAGCACATAGAAGCTATGAAAATTAGCATTTGAACAATATTTGGTAAAATTTTAACTTCCTTTTTAGTTTTTCTTTTTTGAGTCAATTAATGCATTATTAATTGTGGATTTGCATGGCTATATAGATCAAATCCGTATGCTGGAGTCGTTTTCGAAATCTAAAATACAAACGGTCGATCCAAATAGTTCAAGTTGTTCTCCAATAAAAAAATATCTTTCAAGATCAAATTTTATGTTTTTTCGAATTTTTTTTGCTATATATTATACTGTTTTCAAATTGGAGGGTCATAAATTCTCCTTTATAGCGTTTTTTGAAAATAGCATTATATATAGCAAAAAATTCGAAAAAAAATATAAATTTTGGTTTCCTAGAAGATTTCAATATAGAGAACAATTTGAACGGTTCGGATCAATTGTATGAATTTTAAATTTTGAAAAACGACTCCAGCATATGGACAATCCGTATGCTGGAGTATACTTTAGCCAATCTCTCTCTCTCTCTCTATGCTGGAGTATATTTTAGCCAATCTCTCAATAGGAAGATCGTATCAGCCAGTTTGGGTCGGTCATTTTGAATCAGATCTAGGAATTTTGAGCGCGACTCATGGACCCTCGGTGAGTCGCAACTCACCATAGCAAAACTCTCTCTCTCTCTCTCTCTATATATATATATATATATAGAGTTTAGCTCCGGTGAGTCGCGACTCATGGACCCTCCGGTGAGTCGCGACCAATACTCCTAGATCTAGATCAAAATGACCGATCCAAACCGTCCAATATGATCTCCCTATTGAAATCTCCGTGCAAACCAAATTTTTTATTTTTTCGAAATTTTTAAGTATTTTTTTCAGATTTTTAAAAACTGATGTTTTTGAATGGTTCAGAACCAATTAGATTAACGATTTTCTAAAATTTCAAAAAAATACTTCAAAATTTCGAAAAAATGAAAAATTTGGTCTACATGGAGATTTCAATAGGGAGATCATATTGGACGGTTTGGATCTGTTATTTTGATCTAGATCTAGGAGTATTGGTCGCGACTCACCGGAGGGTCTGTGAGTCGCGACTCACCGTAGCTAAACTCTATATATATATATATATGATTGATAAAATACACTATGGTGTACGGATCGTCCCTATACAAGTGAGTCGTTTTCGAAATTCAAAATTCAAACCGTTCAAGTTGTTCTCAATATTAAAAAATTCTTGGAGACCTAAGTTTACATTTTTTCGAATTTTTTACTAGATATTTTGATCTTTTCAAATTGGAGGGTTTGAAATACTCTATTTGTATTTTCTTGCTATATATTATGATCTTTTCAATTTTTTTTTGCTATATATTATGATCTTTTAAACGCGTTTGATGGACCCATCTGACAAATACTCTTTCTCTCGTACAAAGTAAAGTCGATAGATAATTAACACTGTTATCGAACATGGAGTCTAGCATAGATATGGTCTGCGAAAGTTGAGCTTAAAGCTTTAATTTCAAATATTTACATGGAGTAATTTTTTGGTTTTCTGAATGGACGATCATTGAGCTTAAAGCTGAAGGAATGTCCTGGATCAATTTTGCACGGTAATTACTGCTTGTCAGAGTGTCATTGGATGGAAGAAGTGGTTTTTTTTTCCCCAATTACTTTCCAATCTCCTTTTAATTTTTTAAAATAATTTTGTTGGTTGGTACTCGCCAACTAACCTTCAAAAAGAATCTTATTTTAATAGTGAAGTTCTCATGGTACTTTTATTTTCTCCTTTTTTCTTTCTGTAATAATTTTTAATATGCTCATTTATTCCTCAAAATACGTACCAAAAGTCTTAAGATATTTGGCAGATCAGTAAGGCCATTAAACACCTTTAATTTTCAACCAAAAAGGACAAAGTGAGGTAAACTAAATCTTGGGAGGACAGCCTATTATAGTGTTCTTGAATACTGCTTAAAATGTGTCAGCTGAGAACTAGTGAAGTTAAATCTGCACTTTATTTTTCAATTTTTCTTTCTGATCCACTAACCTATATTCTGGTATCTATTCTGATCTGGAGTTTCTGTATCATATTTTTTGCACGTTGACTAGCTAATAAGAAACACGAAGTAATCATCGCTTGATTAATTGAGAGCTATACATAGGAAGGTAGCAACATTTACCTGATCCCACTTGATAACTCATAGTACACGATGATTTGTTGCACCTTGGTACAATGAGGATGCATATCGAAGTTGCACGGGATGCAACGGTAATAAAATCCCTCCACCGGCTGCCTGCAAAGGTCACAAATTCTAGGACTTGTACCTGCAGGAAGGAAGCAAAAATAAAAATTAATAACATTATGTTCCAGCATATCACTAACTAATATTTATTAATTCATTCATGAAATAACACAAAACGTTTTTGGAAGGTCGGTTAGCGATCGCCAACAAACAAACTTTATTAGGAGTTTAATACAGAACTGATGACAAAATTCTCATAGACAAAGAACAGGCGTAAATAAAATATAATAACTCAAAACTTTCAATTTATTTATTAATCCAAATCATGCAATTACTATGTATAAGGAGTAAATTATGGAATCATTTGGATTTTATTTAATTAGGGCTAATTAATATCAATAAAATTAATGAAATGTAATTGAAACATCAATCCTCAATCCAATTCCATAATAAAATAAATAAATAAACGTAATAAGTGAACAACAGAGAAAAGAAAAAAAAATAACCAGGCTTAAGATGGAGATCGTGCCGGGGATGTGCAAAGAAAGATATCGTCTCAGGCAACCTTGCGCACTGCTCATGTAGATCAAAGTCACATGAGTGACACCGGTAGTGAAGGCCACTTCCCCTGGTATTACACAGATCACAAATATAACGCCCACTCGGGCTATTAGTCCATACTAATTCATGGGTTGGGTGGGAGCAATGGGTTACCGAGGTGGTCATCTCTCTCAAGTTTTCTCTCTGTTCTTCTTCCTTCGTTTAGTCTGCCACATCTTTTTTCATAGCATATAGTCAACTGACATTAATTTATTGCATATATACTGTGTCAAGATTAGTCCAAAACTTTTAAATTTTGAAAAATATTATTCTAAAATTGTGCCTTTACAAAATATTACTACAAATTTAATTTAATAAAGTAACAAATTTGCCATTTATACACATATGTCCATACCTGATATTTCATATTAACTAAACAACCCTTCTCTTCTAAAATTTTCAAATTTTGGACTGAGTGAAAATTTTCAAATTTGGAAAATTTAAGATTTTAAAAATTGGAAATTAAGTTTTTTTTTTAATTATAAACTCCAAAAAATTTCAAAGAATTTGGAAATTAAGGTTTTTTTTAATTCCAAACTCCAAAAAATTTTTGAAATTTTGGATTTTAAAGAATTTGGAACCACAAAATTTGAAATTTTTAAAATTAAACCAAGTTAAAACATTTTGAAATTCGAGAAGGGAGTATTTTGGTAAATACGAGAAATATTGTATGAGAGTAAATATGCAAATGACAAATCTATAAATAAATTAGATTTGAAGTGATATAAAAGAAGTCCCAACTTTAGACTTTAGAGTAGCAGTTTTTAAAGATTTTTTAACTTCTAAGGGGCATAAGTCTAAAGTTGCCATAAATTGATAGGGCTTAATCATTCATTGCATATGTACTGTGTCATCAAACTCTAAATCATGATCTTTTCAAAGTCTTCTATTTCTATATAAAAAAAATGGTAATATGGAAGGAAACAGGTAAGAAGAACGTTGATGATGGCTCAAACCATGGCAGGCTAAAATTACAAGTTTATCTTTGGTTTGTTGTTTTTCGACCTGTAAATGCCTGTAATCGATGAAATTTTTCGTGGAACAAAACCCACATGTCAAATTTTCCACTCGCGCAATATCTTGCGTAGTTAGTTAAACTTTTTAATTGTTTCCTAGATCTCATTTCACAATCCACGCGCGCAACTATCTACAAAATTTTGATATAGTTAATGACAAAAATTCATCATTCTGATCAAAAGCAATTAAGCAACACAAGAAAACAGTTAAGTTTCATTTCACCTTACAAAACCTGTAGTTGACAAGAAATCAAGAATGAGGAATGTCGTGGCAAACACACTCATTTACTGATGTAGAAATAATCTTTGGAACCCACAGAAGCCCAAGCTGAGACGGGTATGAACCTGCCTCAGTAATCATACTATATATGCACCGACTTATCTATTATTAACTTTGTTATAAGTTATAACTGATGGCTAATACAACATGAAATTAAAAAGAAAATGCAACCATTAACAAGACCTACTTAACAATACTGTTAGAGTATGATTGCATTAGGTATGAGATATCAAAATTGTATGATAGTTGGAGATTGATAACAATAGAGATTATAGAAGGTTGGTAGGAGATGCACAATTGGAGATGATTAGTAGTAAACATAGAGTAGTAGTCTATAAATGCAATGTAATTGTGATCATTTTATTCACAATTCAATACGGTGGACAAAACGCCATAGGATCCGGTCCATATAAGGAAAGGATCCGGTCCGAATTGGACAGATTTTGTGTGATTTTGGTTAGCTATATTTCCTTTATTAATTATTTAGCTTATGAAAATAATTAATCCTCCCTATGATCGATAAAGGCAGCGATATTCCACCTTCTAATCGATCTTCTTCTTTCTCTCCTGTACTCTCTTATTAGAAAAGAAATAAAAAAGATGGTGGTCTGCGTGTGTGTGGATGTAGGTACAATCTTGTACTGAACCACGTTAAATATTGTATCTTTGTGTGCTCCTCTTTAAGTTTACATAGTATCAGAGCGGTAGGTTTTGAAACCTGCACGTGTTATCCCTGTGCGAGATACTGCACAAATCTTACCGAAACCTCGACCAGAACCAAAATTTAGCTCGTACCAAAATCTACCCATAACAAAACTAAACCATGAGTACTCCTAATGATTCAAACTCTAAAACTCCTATCCCTGATCCTAATCCACTAGATCCTATGACTCTTATCTAGAGCTTGAATAACACATTGTCCCAATTGCTTAAACAACCGAGACCTCCATCAAATACCCAAAGCCAAGAGGGGTTCACCTCCGCAATGTCGATCAAGCTAGATGGGACAAACTTCTACCTTTGGTCGCAAATGCTGAAGATGAAACTCAACGGGTGAGATAGATTGGGTCACCTTGATGGATCAACTCGGCCAAAGCCTTCAGACGAGGAAGCTTATAAGCGATGGTCGGTGATGGATTCTCAGGTGAAAGATTTCATGATTAACTCTATGGACTCATCACTAATAGGTACCTTCATACCTTACTCTACTGCAAAAGAGGTATAGGATGCAGTCAACACCTCTTACTTTGATGGTAGTGATTTGTCTCAAATTTTGGACCTCAAAAGAAAAATTAGTAAAGTCGAACAAAACAGTGAATTGGTCCAGAATTTTTACAGCACTCTCCAAGGGTTATGGAAGGAATTAGACACTCGTAGACCAAAATACTATGGAATGTCCACGTGATATTAAAAAATACTAGAAATTGTTACAAGAAGATAGGGTGTTGACTTTTTTTGATGGTTTAGATGATAAATTGGACCAAATTAGGGCTAGTGTACTCCAAATTAATCCCCTCCCTACAATAGAAGAGACATTTGCCTTGGTGAGAAAGGAGGAAAGGCGACAAATGGTCATGTTGAATGGGGTGAAGTTGGGAACAATTCTTTGGCCATGCTAGCAAAGACCCAAGCCTTCAACCTCCAAAAGTCCAACTATCCTCCAAAACCAAAAAAAAAAACAATCAGTTCCATATGGAGGGTGTACCCACTGCAAAAATAAAAAACACTCTGTGGAGCAATGTTTCAAGTTGATTGGTTATCCGGACTGGTGGGAGGAGAATAAGAATAAGACGCAAGGCAAGGCACACGTGGCAGAAGCCTTGACTACAGAAGGAAAGACCCTACCAATTGCTAATTTGGCCGGTTTAAGTCCTGGCAGTGAGAATTTCCGACCGAAATCGAATGGAAATCTCTCTATTTTGCCTTCTGTGGAGGGGAATGAAGGTAAAGTTCTTGCTTTAAATACATCTGGTACTGACTGTTTTTGGATTATTGATTCAAGGGCAACTGATCATATGACATACAACAGAGAAGACTTGGAAAGGGAATCCATTCCAAGAAGAAATGAGATTGTTAATGCAAATGAAAAAATTTATCCAGTCACAGGGGCTGGAGAAGTTCAATTTTCTTCTTCCTTAACTCTTTCAAATACACTCTTGGTTCCCTCTCTTTCATCCAAACTCTTGTCTGTAGGACAGATATGCGAAGAACTGAATTGTGTAGTACTTATGTATCCTCATTTTTGTCTTTTTCAGGACCTCTTGACGGAGGAGATTCTTGGTCATGGTACTAGAAGAGGAGGACTGTATCATTTAGAAGACTTAGCTGTTAGACAGGCACATCTATCTGCTGGTTTGAACTTGAGTAGGAAGTCTTCTATTTGGATATGGCACAGACGATTGGGTCATCCATCTTTTGGGTACCTAAGAAAACTTATCCTAACTTATTTTCTAGTTTTGAAAATGAGAATTTTGACAGTGATGTGTGTATCAAATTTAAGGGCCATCGATCTCATTTTGCTAAGATTTTGGATGATGATAATAATAGTAGAGCTACTTTTGATCTGATTCACTCTGTTGTTTGGGGACCTTCCCCAGTTGACTCCCTAGTAAGAAATAGATGGTTTGTCTTATTTGTTGATGATTGTACTAGAATGACATGAGTTAATGTGGTGAAACATAAAATTGATGTACCACTTGCTATTACTTTCTTTATTACCATGGTGAAAAATCAATTTGATAAGAATGTCAAAGTGTTTAGGAGTGATATGGCAGGAAATTTGTCAATAAAATACTAGCGGAGTTCTTTAAAACCTTATACATGAGACTAACTGTGTAGAAACACCTCAACAAAATGGTAGGGCAGAGCGTAAGAATAGGAAAATTCTAGAAATGACCAGGGCAATGATTCTAGAGAATAATGTTCCACATTCTTATTGGGATCATGCAGTCACCTCAGCAGCGTATTTGAGTAATAGATTACCTTCTGCGGTCCTTAAATTTCAAACACCATTGCAAAAACTCTCAACCTATCATGTGATCCCTTATATACTCAATATCCCACCAAAAGAGTTTGGTTGCATAGCCTATGTCCACATACAAAAATATTTGTGCTGAAAAATTTATTTTCATAGGTTATGGTCAACATCAAAAGGGTTATAGGTGTATGAATCCAACCTCCAGAAAATTCTATACTACCATGGATGTGATATTTGTTGAAAATTAAGGATATTTTTGTAAAAACCAAACTCATTCTCAAGGGGAGAGTATGATAGAAAATGAGTCCTGGTTCGATGCAGTCCAATCCGGTTCGAATTTCAGTCCGAATTCTGGTTATCGTCCAAAAGAACATGCCCAATCAGGTCCGAATTCCTGTCTGCATTCTGGTCACTGTCCAGAAGAACGTGCCCAATCTGGTCCGAATTCCGGTCCAAATTCTGGTAACTGTCCAGAAGAACATGCCCAATCCAGTCCGAATTCAAAGGATGAACTTGAGAAATCTGGTTCAGAAGTGGACCCACATGAGTCGAGTTCATCTGGAGAAAATTTGAAAGATGAAGATAAAGAAATAATACAGTCTCCTCTATTACCACTTGACCAGACTCCAAAGTCAGAGGTAAGTATTTTTGAACCTATTGCTACTAATCCCAGTTGTCTTTCAGAGTAAATAAAGACAGACCTCCGAAGAGATACAGACCAAATGAGAATGGTGAAGGCATATATGCAATGGCAAACTTTATGAGTATGTCTCACATGCCAGAACCCATGAAAGAATTCGACAAGATTCTTGCCTCAATTTAGATTCCAAGAATCTTGAATAAAGCTCTCAATGATACAAAATGGGTAGATGTAATGAAGACTGAGATGGATGCATTGGAGAAAAATGAGACATGGAAATTAGTTAGTAGGCCAAAAGATAGAAAG
This sequence comes from Rhynchospora pubera, assembly GCA_028095005.1. NCBI lineage: Eukaryota > Viridiplantae > Streptophyta > Magnoliopsida > Poales > Cyperaceae > Rhynchospora > Rhynchospora pubera. Next base: position 77,182,445 of record CM051462.1, read on the forward strand.
ACTGGAGAAATTGACAGGTATAAGACAAGATTGGTAACAAAAATGTTACTCTTAGACATATGAAGTAGATTATCAGGAGACTTTTTCACCAGTAGCCAAACTGAACACTGTTAGAATTCTGTTGTCCATTGCAGCAAATCAAGACTGACCACTACACCAATTTGATGTGAAGAATGATTTTCTGCATGGTGATATATATGAGGAAATCTATATGGAAATTCCACCAGGTTATGGTCATTCAAGTAAGCTAGTCCTTGTGTGCAAATTGAAGAAGGCATTGTATGGCTTGAAACAGTCCCCTAGAGTCTGGTTTGGAAGATTCTACAATGCCAAGAAGGAATATGGATACACTCCGAGTGATGCTGACCACACTTTGTTCTTTTTTAAGAATAAAGGAAAAATTTGTAATATTGATAATCTATGTTGATGACATGATAATCACAGAAAATGATGCAGAAGGAATTCAAGACCTGGAGGTGAAACTGTCCAAAGAGTTTGAAATGAAGAATCTTGGAGGATTGAAATATTTCCTAGGAATTAAAGTTACTCGCAGCAAGGAAGGTATATCTTTGTCTCAAAGGAAGTATGTACTGGACTTGCTAGCTGAAACATGTATGTTGGATTGCAAACCTGTTGACACGCTAACCAAATAGAATAATAAACTAGGAATACTCCCTGAATAGGTACCAACAAACAAGGAACAATACTAGAGATTGGTAGAAAAACTTATTTACTTGTCACACACTCGAGCTGATATTGCCTATGTCATGTCTGTGGTGAGTCAATTCATGCACGCTCCTAGTGAGCAACACATCGAGGCTGTCATGTGGATTTTAAGGTATCTCAAAGGATCCCAGGACGAGGTATCTTTTTTCAGAAAGAATGGTCACCTTCAGGTTGAAGGGTATACAGATTGTGATTTGGAGATGTGACAGAAAGTCTACATCAGGGTACTTCATATTTGTTAGTGGCAATTTGGTCACATGGAGATGTAGGAAGCAAAAAGTGGTGGTTTTGTCAAGTGCTGAAGCTGAGTTTAGAGGAATTGCTAAAGGACTACAAGAATTGATGTGAATAAAAAGGGTACTCAAAGACCTTGGTGTCTATAGTGGTGAGGAAATGAGACTGTTTCGTGACAATAAGGCCGCTATTGCTATTTCTCAGAATCCTGTGCAACATGATAGTACCAAGCACATTGAGGTGGATCGACATTTCATTCGACAGAATCTTGAAGAAAAAGTTATTAGTATTCCTCATGTGAAAACAGAAAAACAGCTTGCAGACATTCTGACAAAAGGGGTGTCCAGCACTAGTTTTCATGGAGCAATTAGCAAGTTCGGCATGTGAGACATCTACCTGTCAACTTGAGGGGGAGTGTGGACGAAACGCCATAGGATCCGGTCCGAATTGGATAGATTTTGTGTAATTTTGGTTAGCTATATTTTCTTTATTAATTATTTAGCTTATGGAAATAATTAATCCTGCCTATGATCGATAAAGGCAGCGATATTCTACCTTCTAATCTATCTTCTTCTTCTTCGTCCCCTGTACTCTCTTATTAGAAAAGAAATAAAAAGATGGTGGTGTGCGTGTGGTGTGGATGTAGGTACAATCTTATAATGAATCACGGTAAATAATGTGTCTCTGTGTGATGCTATTTTATGTTTACAACAATTTCATTCTCTATCAAATACATTAAGTATACATGTTTTCATAAAGTGCGGTATAAAAGATGTGCCACTGGATATATTTCACAGTTTAACAAAAGAAATTTCTTCGTTTTGATAATGAGGGGTGGGGTTTTTCTAGGCGACGCTGAACTGACGACAGTTGAAACTCAATTTTAGCTTAATTGTACAAAAGTGGTGCAGTTGCAGCTCATTTGAGTAATTAGGGAAACTGAAACTTGATAGGGGCTATTGGCTAAGCACAATTAACAGCTTGCCCATGCTAGAATGCACTAAACAGAGGCAAAAATCATGGTCTTTTTTCTTTTTTCATTCAGCCTTAACAGCACAATACAATGCCTATATAAAGATAGGGAAAGGAACTAGCACAAACTAGCCCTAACTAATGTACCGGCTAAGTCAAGAGCATGGTCTGCCAGCTGGCACCCAGCTCTCTTATCCGCATGGCCTCCTCATACCTTGACACCTGACTCCAAACAACAATCCATCGTTTCCTCGCAACCTTATTCCCTATACATCCAACAAAATCAAAGATTAAGACCAATTTACACGACGTTTCTTTTTCACAATTCAGTCCAATTGAAGTTGTAAAAGAGCAGGTGTACTTCGATTGGACACAGAAATACATACCAGGGAGATGCGAAAAGGAGATTCGGTGAGATTGGCACTGGAAAACCGTGTCGTTCCAAGAGAAAGATTGAAGAGGGGAGGTGGAATGGGGAGGTGAAACGAGAGTTAACCCTGTCATGGTCATGGTTAATTTATTTCACTTTTTGTTGGTGTTCAAGTGAGCCGAGAGAGAGAGACAGAGTCGGAGAGCAAAGGGATAAAAGAGTCCGCGGCAGAGATTGGGGTTTGGGTTTTGGGATGTGGGTGCCCATCTGTCAGTCACGGATGAAGGATTCTTCGTTAACGGTGCTGACAACAAGTCCGGGTGCTGGAAAGTACTGAGTGAAGAATGGATGATCCGGCCTGAGAAACTGGACGGGCCTGGACGCATTTTTATAAAGTTCATTTCTAGAAGCAAGCTTGAAGTCCATATAAGAAATGTCCTTGGACCTTGGTAGGAAGAATTGAGAATTATTTGTCTTTGATTTCACATGATCTGATCATCTGATGCCTCACCTCACTGATTAATTTTCGATATGATGAATTTATTCAATGATAGATAACTTAAAATTAAATTTTATTAAGAGAATAATTTTTTTTTGAGGTTCAAAAAACAACAATTTATGGTTGCGTGTAGTCACGCTAAAACTCTGAAATGCTCCTCTTTTTTAAGTTAGTGCGTGTTTTCTTCCCCCCCCCCCCCCCCCCCCCCCCATGAGGGAAAACCGCTTAACTATAAAGTTCATTTTTACCATAGGAATCCTGATTTCCATATGTTTCTGTTCCGTAACTTCTTCGGGAGCAGAAAATACAAAAAAAAAAGAGATATCTACATTTTTTTTCCCTAATTGAGATTATTTTTTCTCTGGCCAAAATTTGTTGACAAGTTTCATATTATGATGGAATTGAATTTGAATAGACAATTTAAATAATTCAAATTAATTCATCCATTCAATGATTGTGTTTGTAAATTTGTGCATTAGAACCTTCAATAATAAAATTAAAATATTGAAGGAAACCAACAAGTTATGTTATACAAATATCAACATAAGTGCATACCAAAACACAAAATATGATAGCCTCTATATATATACTATGATTGCAATCCGTTGGTTTTAATTGTTGCATATCTAATTTGCTTGAAGAGTTTAATTGTTAGGTCTTTATGCTAATTTGATTTCAATTTTCTTTAATATACAGTGTTATATTGATTGAGAAAACAATGACAGTACATATAATTTATGTGCATTTTAAGGTGATGTCAATTATAGTTACTAGCACCATCCTCAAATTGTCTTGGACATTTCTCATTAGCCAAGAAATTAAAATTTTTAAAGAAGGATTATACCTGTGGTTTAATTCTCTAATCGATAAATCATCAAGTGGCTAATATTTGTATTGTAATAAATGCGATGTGTGCTATGAAATATTTAAACATATTGAAGAGATATAAATGAAAATGTTCTTTTGTGCCAATTAAAAAAGTAAAGGCGACCAATATAATGTTCTGTACAATCAAACTTTTAATTTTTTTTTGTTAGTATTGTAGAAAAGAAAATAGAAAAAGAAAATGTTAGAGCCAGTTTTGTACAATTAAAATTTAACATCAGAAAAATTAATTGAATAAAAGTTCTGGTCAGATGGGTCAAGCTGTGTTTCAATATTGTAGAATAATTGGAAATGGAACAGTCTGAAATATGTAAATAGTCGGGGGATTCATCAAAAATGAATTAAATAAAGTGAAATGAGAAGAGTACAAGTGCATTTGAAAGTATATATGTTTACATGGGGGTTAAGTGTATATTGATTATGTTGTTGAAAAGTCTGAAATATAATGTATAGTCGGGGATACATCAAAAATAAATTAAATAAAGTGAAAATGAGAAGAGCACAAGTGCATTTGAGAGTATGTTTACATGGGGATTAAGTGTATATTGATTATGTTGTTGAAAATTTCCGATATTGTTCGCTTGTCCTCCAAAGTTTCGGATTTAATTGTTTTTGCTACAAATTTTGTAGTAAATATTGTTTATTATGTATTAACAAATTATTATTTTCATATCATTATAATAACTAACTAAAACAGCCCTGATATTTAACTCTTTCATGAATTTTGACTCACCATAACGTGGATGTTTTTTTATTTTTTGGTCGTAGATAAATTATGCGTCCATTTTATTACAAAAAAAGGTTTCGGGGTTAATGTGGGAAATTAAGATTTTTTTAAAAATGTTAACGAATTAAAAAAAAAAATTTTTGGAAAAGATGTATAGCTTTTTTTTCCTTTTTTAATCTAATGCGAATGGAGATCAGCTCCAAAAAGAAAATTATAGTATTAGCTATTATCCGACTAAAAACTAGGTCTTATATGCTGATCTGGATTTTTGTGCTTTTCTCTTGTCATATTACTGAATTTTTTACATCACAAAGAATGACAACAATTTTATTGTGAGAAGTCGCAATGTCTCCATAGTCCAACAAATAAAGACTCACCTGCAACGTGTCCACATAAAATATGTCCCACTACGTTGAGTGGCAGGCCATATGTCCAGTCAAGCAGTCATGGCTGGCGGTGAGCCGGTGAGAATTAGTCAATGAGATGTTATTTTTTCTCAAAAATTTTTAGTCGGTCTATGTTGCTTAATTAAACAAAGAAACGACAGGAGGGAGTAAAAAGATTTGGTAATTGTGTACTGAGCAGTGAGCACAGCTTTTAATTTTTTATTAATTAAGGTCCTTAGGCAGTCTACGCTCAGTCGCTCAGTTGCTAGTTAATTAGCGCTTCGATCTCCGCACTGTGCTGCTATTAGCGCTTAGAACTAAAAAGCAAATTGTGAGACTCTATGAATGAATCAATATTGCTGCTTGATGAGTTTCCCAATTGGAGTGGCATTACAGCCAGGAGGCACGCGCGGCCAAGTCACCTCTTTCCTCTTTTCTTTCTATAAATCCATGCCATATTGACAGAAAAAGATAGAGAGAGAGAGATGGCTAATTCGTTAACCCACTTCATCCACCCAACACATCAGTTGGTAAAGACTCAAAGCTCGAGTGAACGTTTTACTTGTGACCTGTGCCGTAATAGGGGAACTGGCCTTCACTATCAGTGTCGTGCATGTCACTTTGATCTACATGAGAAATGTGCTGAGTTGCCTGAGAAGATGTCTTTCTTCGCGCATCCGTGGCACGATCTCCATCTCCAGCCAGCAGGTTCTTTTTCCCCTTTGAATATTCTCCAGCCAGCATGAATTAAATAACAATTAGCGATAATTAGGAAAGATTTAAAGTTTAGAAGTAAGATTTTTTGGTAATGTGTTGGATTTGCTTTAACACATAAGGAACTTGATTAATCAATTTGAAACAGATCAAAAGCAAACAAGTAACAACTCAGTGAATCAATAAGTGAAACGACCTGACTGGAATCAAGATGGGTTGACTCAATATCACTGGCACAAAATCTCTAAGGCCCCGATCAAAATGTTTTTTTCAAGGGATTTCAATTCAATTCAATTGATTTCATAGGATTTTGTAGGATTTCATTAAATCTAATTACATAGAAATTCCAACCAAATGACACCAAATCCATTCATTTTGATCAAGAATTTTCCAACGAAATGAAATGAAATGAAATCCCATGTTAAAAAAATGAGATTTTGATCAGGGCCTAAGTCTTTAATGCAATGCTGATGTTAGGTGTCATTATATCGATTAATTCTAGAGTGAGCAAAAAGGAACTGCTTGCCTTTCCCAAATTGAGAAATATACTCAATATGTTCCTGCCTACCTTCATATATCTGGCTACTATCTCCAACTGTTTCTTAACAAATCTCATGTATATATGATCTTGTTTGAATCTCTCCTATCTTTAGAAAATCATACAGAACAAAAAAAAAAAAAAAACAGAGGCTCACCATAGACACGCATCTCTATTAGTATACTTGGAACAAGAATATCTCAGACTACTGATATAACTATACAAGTATTAGTGCTCTTTAACAGAATACTAGTGAAATGAGAAGAAATCCTGGTACTAATGTTAGTCCTCTCTGCACGCATGCAGGTTCTATGTCTAGAATTTGCAACCTTTGTATGGAGCCGGTTCAGGGATTTTGTTACCGTTGCATCCCTTGCAACTTCGATGTTCACCCTGAATGCAGCAAGATGCAGCAGACCGTATACACTAACTTTCACCCGCAACATACTCTCTGCCTAGTTCCTTCATCCAACTGCAAATGCAATGCATGCAACTTAATCAATCGGCACATCTGGCTGTACAGGTAAATGCTGCTATGATATGTAAATGAATCCTGATCAGAATCACAACCAGAAAATAGGTTAATGGATCAGAAGCTCTATAAATGTCTGGCAAAAATGGAACAAAAAAAAAAAAAAAATTCATGGATATGTGGATAAAATGTTTCAACAAAATAAGTTTCACGTCTTTCTAGCACAATACACAATATTAACTGGATTAAAAAACAGTACCATAGGTAGCCTTCTGAAGAAAAACTTGCCATTGAAAATGTTTTATTGTTTTTGAGAATTGTTGCATCGCAACACATACATACGGGCCTAAGTTTGCAAACGATAAATTAGTTAATCAATATTGAACAAAAAAACTCTTCGCAGAGCAAGACAAAAACAAGAAAACCACCGTATTAAGGACATTAATGGATATATAGATGGCAGAGAAACACTTTTGTAACTCTGGATGGCCTAAAAATTAAATTCCTGTTGATATTAATTAAATAGGACCTGCAAAAAAGACTCATGGCTCGTGACTTTCACTAGATCGATTTGATTTTTGTTTGAAAATTATCTCGCTCGATTTGGGGTCTGATTAATTTGGCTTGCTTGAACTTAACTCAAAAATACCTTGATATGTAATTTTAGATCTAAATCATAACGCTTAATACCAATGTTTTTAATACCCTACCGGCCATCAAACCGGCGAGGATGGCGGTAAGCGGTATTAACGGTTTTACCGGTTTGTGTTGGTAAATACCGGTTACTACTGATTTTAATAAATACATAAATTCTACATGCACCATAGACAAATGTGGCCTGTTAGTCCAGCTGGTAAGCTTATTGTTTGCCACACCATTTGCCTGGGTTCGATTCACCCAATTTTCAACTTAAATTTATAAGCTTCTGCACGTGGGTCAGTGGAACCATAGGGTTTAATGTTTCAAGAAAAGTCTGATGGTCCATCTTTATTCGTGTAAACAACAATTTTTCTCGTTCTCCGTGAGTCAGAATTCCAGCGACAACCTTGGAATGGGAAACCGGACACTGAAAATTTCTGATATTTCCGGTATTTGACCGGTATCTCCCGGTAAATAAAGAGGACGGTTTTAAGCCAATTTCATACCGGATCAGGATCCGAAATCCGGTATTACCGGAAATTTTCGGTATCCGGTCCGGTATTGAAAACATTGCTTAATACCTAATTAGATGAATACTATATTTATTTCTTCGACGTAAATATTAAAATTCTTCAAAATTTTATTATAAAATGTATAAACATTAGTTTATATATATAAATAACCTAGAACGTAAATAAATATTTGAATTTGTACTTTATTTAAAAATATTAAAAATTTATATTAAAAAAATATATATTAATTGAATTTGTGCGGGGCTTGCATAATTGATGTTCATGTTCGATTAAGCTTGACTCCACAAAATTACATTTAATTTAAAAAACCTGGAACATAAATAAATGTTTGATAATTTGTTACTTAAAAATACGAAATTTATATGAAAAAATTATAATAATTAAATTTGTGTGGGGCTTGATTAATGTCCACGTTCGATTATGCTTTATTCGAGAAATTTCCTTTTTAATTTCAAATCAAGCTTGAATGTGGTAACTGGTAACCCTGTTTTCTAAGGCTGCTAGGATCATGGACCAAAAGTCGCTCAGAATGCAGAAGGCCTATATTACATGGATCAAGATTGATGGGCAATATATTGATCAAGGCGGTGCTGTGCACTACTAATGGCCTTGACATCTTACGGACAGCCCTAGTCATGAGTCCTGACACGGCCTAGATGGGGTAACTTTAGGATTAGGGCTGAAAACAGAAACTGTTTCAACCGTTATCTCATTTTGTTTCATCTAAAACGAAACAAAACGGCTAAAGAATATGGTTGCGTTTAAAAAACAAAATGGTTAATGATGGACGGGAATATGCAATATGGGCCAACTATAATTGGGCCTTGTATCTTTAATTTTTACGCACCGTGATTAGGTTTAGTATTTCCATAAAAGTATTTTCCTAATTTTGCTTAATGTATTTGGTATTAAAACAAACAGAGGCGGAAGGAAAGGATACATAATTTGATTAATAAAATTCGGCAGCCGCCATTTTTGAGTTTTTTCGTCTTTTTTCAATAGAATTGAAATTTGATAGATAAACTCTGAGAATCTGTGTGATCTCAATCAAAATCTCTCTTATTCATATTTTCCAATTGTCTTTCTCTATTGTTCGTGCATCATTTGGTATCAGAGCCCAGGATGACGGATGTGAATCGTGGTCGTGGTAGAGGTCGGGGCCGAGGAGGTCGGGGTCGTGGAGTCAACCTCAACCTCGAAGAAGAAGAGCCGCGCCGCCGAGACCAACGAGATCTAGAGATTGCTGCGTTGGGAAGACGAATTCGAGAGTTAGAGCGCCAACTCGCAGAAGCAGGGATGGGCTCTACAAACGGAGAAGAAGGGGAGGAGTCAGAGTCCTTCAACTCTTCTGAAGCAGGCGACGAGGAGGATTACAACCCGTGGGGGAATCCAAATCAGGGGCGAAACCAGAGATTTCGACCAGAGACTGAACAATCCTTTCAAAACCTTGGGGTGAAGATTGATATTCCAGAGTTTGAAGGTAAATCTCATCCTGATGAGTTTATTGATTGGATGCATACTGTTGAGCGGGTTTTTGATGTAAAGAACCTGACTGATGATCAGAAAGTGAAGTTAGTAGCCATTAAATTGAGAAAACATGCCTCAATCTGGTGGGAACATGTGAAAAGTAGGCGTGTTAGAGAAGGAAAACCAAAGATCCGAACTTGGGATAAGATGAAAAAGAAATTAATGGCCAAATTCCTACCTACCCAATACAAACAGGAAGCTTTTATTGATTATCACAACCTTAAGCAAAGAAACCTAACAGTGGAGCAGTACACCAATGAGTTTGATATGTTGCGGATGCGATGTGGTGTGGTGGAGGAGGATGAACAGATTGTTGCTCGGTTTCTTGCCGGGTTAAGACCAGAAATAGCTGATGTGGTGTACCTACAACAATATTATTCCTTTGAGGATGTATGTAGGTTGGCATTGAAGGTTGAATCACAGCAGAAGAGAAGGGTTAATGGTTCTAGATTTCAGGGTCGTTCTTCAGGAATTGAGGTAGATAGGAGAGCACCTCCTTCGAAACCTAACCCGACAACAACCCAGATCCAAAATTCCAAAACCTACCCAGAGAAAGGACAATCTAGTAGAGGAGGTTCCACAAACCGGCGGTGTTTTAAATGTCAGGGTTTAGGACACCTTATTGCTGACTGCCCTAACAAGCAAATTGTCACACTGGTTGAAGAAGATGTGGACCCAACATATGATGATTATGGGGATGATGATGAGAACCCTTTAGCTGAAGATGAGGATATCACTTATGCTGACTCAGGTGAATCATTGGTGGTTAGAAGAGCATTGAGTGTTAATATTGGTGAAGATGAGCTGTGGCTACGACACAATATCTTCCATACAAAGTGCACCAGTGGAGGTAAGGTTTGTAATGTGATTATAGATGGGGGTAGTTGTGAAAATGTAGTGTCTAATACCATGGTTGAGAAGTTGGGGTTGAGTACTGAAAATCATCCACAACCTTACAAGTTGTCTTGGTTCAAGAAGGGTAGTGAGGTGAAAGTGTCAAAGCGGTGCCTTGTGAAATTCTCAATAGGAAAAAAATATACTGATGAGGTCTGGTGTGATGTGGTTCCTATGGATGCTTGTCATATTTTATTGGGAAGGCCATGGCAATTTGATAGAAGAACAAAGCATGATGGGTTCAAAAACACCTACACTTTTCAAAAGGATGGTATATCCATTACTCTTGGTCCTTCAGATTTGCGAAAAGAGGCGAAAAGTCAGTTGCTATCTCGGGTGGAATTTCAGAAGGAAGTGGAACAAAAGGGTGAGGTGTTTGCCTTGGTGGTGACAGAGGCTAATGATGATGATCAAGAACTCCCTCCACAGGTCATGTCATTAGTGGAAGAGTTCACTGATGTGGCACCAGCGGAATTGCCGTCCGGATTACCACCTATGAGAGATATCCAACACTGCATTGACCTTGTGCCAGGGGCTATCATTCCTCATAAAGCTGCTTATCGCATGAGTCCGAAGGAGCATGAGGAGTTGCAGAGACAAGTGCGTGAGTTATTGGACAAGGGTTATGTGCAGGAGAGCATGAGCCCATGTGCAGTGCCAGCGTTGTTGGTTCCAAAGAAAGATGGCTCATGGAGGATGTGCATAGACAGTAGAGCTGTTAATAAGATCACCATCAAGTACCGTTTTCCAATTCCTCGGTTTGATGATCTAATTGACCAATTGCATGGAGCAACTGTGTTTTCCAAGATTGACTTGCGGAGTGGGTATCATCAGATCCGGATCCGACCCGGAGATGAATGGAAGACAGCTTTCAAGACTCGAGATGGCCTCTATGAGTGGAAGGTGATGCCATTCGGGTTATCCAATGCACCAAGCACATTCATGCGCTTGATGAATCAGGTTTTTCGTCCTTTCATTGGTCAATTTGTGGTTGTTTATTTTGATGACATTTTGGTGTACAGTTCTTCTGAGGATCAGCATTTGCAACACTTGAGACAAGTCTTTGAGGTCTTGCGAGTGCAGAAGTTGTATACCAACACCAAGAAGTGTCACTTTTTCTCTGGTGAAGTGACATTCCTTGGGTACATAGTGTCTAAGGAAGGTATTCGGATGGATCCAGCCAAGGTGGAAGCAATCACAGGATGGTCAACACCGACAAACCTCCATGATATCAGGAGCTTTCACGGTCTTGCCTCATTCTATCGAAGGTTCATTCGTAACTTCAGCACTATCATTGCTCCTATCACCGACTGTATCAAAGGAGGCAAGTACACCTGGACCAAAGAGGCTGAGGAGGCATTTCAATTATTGAAGAAAAAGGTAACTGAAGCACCCGTTCTGATTTTGCCAAATTTTGAGGAGATTTTTGAGGTGCACTGTGATGCATCTGGTGTGGGTATTGGTGGCGTTTTGAGCCAGAACGGTAGACCAGTGGCATTTTTTAGTGAGAAACTGAATGAGGTCAGGTTCAAGTACTCTACTTATGATAAGGAATTTTATGCCATAGTAAGAAGTCTTGAGTACTGGCGGCACTACCTCATTTCCAAAGAGTTTGTTTTATACTCTGATCATGAAGCATTGAAGTACATCAATGGGCAACACAAGCTGAAGCCAAGACATGCCAAGTGGGTTGAGTTTTTACAGGCTTTCAGTTTCTCTATTAAACACAAGGCTGGAGTGTTGAACCAGGTAGCAGATGCACTGAGTCGGAGGCATTCACTGATAACAACTATGCGGGTTCAAGTGAACGGGTTTGATGCATTCAAGGAGTTATATGGAGATGATCCTGATTTTGCAGATATCTGGCAGAAGTGCGAATCGGGTCCTTTCCAGCATTTTATTCGACAAGAAGGTTATCTTTTCAAAGGTAATCGCCTGTGTGTTCCTAAAGGCTCATTGAGGGAGGCAGTTATCACGGAAGGACATGCTGGAGGACTTGCAGGGCATTTTGGAGTTGATAAAACACTGGCATGGTTGCAAGACCAATTTTATTGGCCTAGAATGGAGCGAGATGTGGCTCAATTTGTGGGGAGATGCCGGACTTGTAAGCTGGCCAAAACACGAGGGACTAATGCGGGTCTATATCAACCTCTACCCGTTCCAGTGGCTCCTTGGGAAGATGTCAGCCTCGACTTTGTTCTCGGGTTACCCAGAACTCAGAGAAACAAGGATTCAATCATGGTGGTGGTGGACCGGTTCTCTAAAATGGCACACTTCATTGCTTGCAACAAAACCTTTGATGCTTCGCAGGTAGCTCGTTTGTTTTTGCAGGAAATTGTCAGATTGCATGGTGTGCCCAAAACAATCACCTCGGATCGAGATGTGAAGTTTGTAGGTCACTTTTGGCGCACTCTCTGGCGCAAGATGGGCACTCAGCTGCAATTTAGCTCATCTCATCACCCCCAAACTGATGGACAAACAGAGGTGGTCAATCGAAGTCTGGGAAATCTATTGAGGAGTCTGGTAGGTGACAGTCCACGCCAATGGGATCTCACCTTACCTCAAGCTGAATTTGCTTACAACCGATCACAGAGCAGGTCTACAGGAAAAAGTCCCTTTGAGGTTGTTTATGGATTCAACCCAATAACACCTCTCGAGCTTACACCATTGCCTGTCCAGCGTCAATTCAGTGGTGATGCAGAAGAACGCTGAACACATCAAACAAGTGCATTCACAGGTTCGTGATCACATTGAGAAATCCAACAAGAAGTACAAGGAGCGAGCAGACAAACATCGCAAGAAGGTGGTGTTTAACGAAGGAGATCTAGTATGGATTCACTTGAGAAAGGCACGCTTTCCAACTGGCAGGTATGGCAAGCTGCAACCTCGAGCAGATGGACCATTTCGAGTGCTTGAAAAGATCAATGACAATGCATACAAGGTGGACTTGCCAGGTGAATATAATGTCTCAGGGACCTTTAATGTGGCAGATTTATCCCCATACATTACTGACAGCGAGAAAGAGACATCTGAAGCAGAGGATGACGTGGCAGATTCGAGGACGAATCTTTTTCTTAGGGGGGGAGAATGATGGACGGGAATATGCAATATGGGCCAACTATAATTGGGCCTTGTATCTTTAATTTTTACGCACCGTGATTAGGTTTAGTATTTCCATAAAAGTATTTTCCTAATTTTGCTTAATGTATTTGGTATTAAAACAAACAGAGGCGGAAGGAAAGGATACATAATTTGATTAATAAAATTCGGCAGCCGCCATTTTTGAGTTTTTTCGTCTTTTTTCAATAGAATTGAAATTTGATAGATAAACTCTGAGAATCTGTGTGATCTCAATCAAAATCTCTCTTATTCATATTTTCCAATTGTCTTTCTCTATTGTTCGTGCATCAGTTAAAGAAATAATAAAACAGTTTTGTCTATGTATAAATCACGAAAATTTTATCAATTTCAATCATTTCGTCTAAAACGAAACGGTTAACGAAATTAGTGGATAATGCTAACGAAATGAAATGGTTAACGAAATATCCTAGTTTCGTTACTGTTTCGATCGTTTTGCAGCCCTATTTAGGATGCACAATGTGTATAACGATCATCGTTGCATGCTATCAGACCGAAAAATTTTTGTTGTGTTGATCGTTTCGCTCACTTAGAACTAGAGGTAGGCAAAAAAATCGTTTTGATCGTTCTAACTAAAACGATTTAACTAGTTTAACCGTTTTTCCATTTTTTTTCCATTTTTATAATAGAGCCAATTTCATTTTTGTAAATGAAGCAAAGCAGTACAGATACAAGGAACAAAATTGTTCAAGCCCATCTTAGTACAGACACAAGGAACAAAATTGAAACAAAACAGTTCAATCATAGTAAATTGTTCAAGTTGCGAGATTATTACGAATTGCACAAAATCCAATTGTTGACTGTTCAAGCTAATTTCAAAATCCATAAGCCCTTAGTAAACTGTTCAAGCTGACAAAACCATGAGAATTATCTAATTATTACATCTTAAAAAATCATGTTTCTAGAATTATGCTAAATGCACAAACTTGCCAAGAATTATCTAATTTTTACATCTCAAAATTGCCAAGAATCAAGGCGATCCAGAAAATTTTGAAGCTTTTTAAGAGCTGCTCAAAGAAAGAGAAAATGTCCCAAAAAATCACAAAAATTGAAGGTTCACTACATTAGCAGAAAAAAAATTGGTTTACCAGTATGAAATTGAAGATCGAGCAGCTTGAGAAGTAAACCAGAAACCAAAAACCAGTAAATCAATTGATGTGATTGCAACTGTCACTCTGAGGATGTAAACCTTTAAACCAATAAACCAGTGAACCACCAATAGCAGCTGTCGGGGACACGGCTGAGACTTGGCAAAAGGCTGAGAAAATCTATTGTGGGGAAAGACTGCTGAGACTTGGCAAGGCTGAGAAGATCTGGTGCTCGAGTGGGAAAAGAAGAGGCAAGAGGGTGTGGGATCTGTTGTGGGGCTCAAGCGAGAGAGAGAAAGGAGGAGGTCAGATTTGTTGTGGTGTCGCGGTGCGGCGGTAGGATCTGTTGTAGGGTCGTGTGAGGTGGGGTGATGAGTTTGACAAAGGAGTAGTGACTGCCTGACTGGGGGTGTCAACGGCAGTGCCACCAATATGTGCCGTTCTGTTTAACTGAAACGAAACGAATAACGACACCAGTTTTCATTTCGTTTCAATAACGAAACAGCAAACGGAATAAGAAATTGTGCCGTTTCGAACCGTTTCGTCTCTTTTCAAACCGTTTCATGTGTATTTTCTTATGTGGAACGAATAACGGAATGGATTTCTGTATCGTTTCGAAAACGGAACGGTTAACGGAATGGTATATCGTACCGTTTTCTTAAACAAAACGGTAAACGGTAAGGGGTGTTCCGTGATATTTTTCCACGTTTGACACCCTAGTAGTGAGAGAGAAAATACACGAGAGATGTGAAGAGGCGAAGAAAAAGATAGAAATGGAGGAGGAATTCACATCTCTACAGCCGAATATCTTGGCAGTACCGTCTAACAAGTCATTTTTTTTAAATGTTATTATATAAAATTTAAATGTTAAATCTAAATCGTTAATCATGTTTAATTTTATGGACGATGTATTTTTATATAAGTTTTATAAAATGTAAATTTACTTTGATACTAGATCAAATGGTCAACAAACGAATGAATATGATTAACTATCACTGATTAATTCTAATACGTTCATAATTTGATCATTTAATCAAGTATCAAATCGACTCCAAATTTTGTAAAACTTATATGAAAATGCATCGCCCGTAAAATTAAACAAAATCAACAATTTGAATTTAATATTTGAATTTTTAAATTTTTAAATATTAGAAAAACCACTTTGGTTAGATGGTACAGCCACGTCTCTTCGACTGTAGAGGATGTGGATCCGAAAGAAGAGAGCGTCAAAGAGGCATAATTAGGGATTACCTTCGCTTTCCTTCATTGCAATCCAAATAATAATATCCTCTGCAATGTCAACGAAACGGATGAAACTATCACGAAATAGACATGTTTCGTTAACCGTTTTACTATATAGACGAAAATAGTTTCTATTTGCGCTAACCGTTTTGTTGCTGAAACTGAAACCAAAATCCTTGACTGTTTTTGTTCCGTTTCAGACGGAATGAAATGATCGGATGGTCCAACCGGATTTTGTTTTCGGCCATAGTCCATAGACCATAGTTACCTTGCGATGACGGGTTAATTTATAAATTCGGGGCTCCTCCTGTTCTCCGTATAGGAAGCTCTCTAAACAATAACATATCATAGTATTTTAGAACGGTATTTGTTATGTAATAAGTGACCAGGAATTATAAGTGTAATCGGTAAATATATCATTCCAGTTATCGCTAAATACAAAGTGAACATATACAGCAAACAAAGTGAACATATAGATGATCTAAGTGAACACTTACAAATAAATAAGTGTTGTCATCACTTGTTCAGAAGTTTACATGTATATTCAACTTATTTTCATTGAACTTATTTGTTTGTATGTGTTCACTTAGATCGTCTATATGTTCACTTTGTTTGTTGTATATGTTCACTTTATATTTAGCGATGGTAAGGATGACAAAACTGCAGATGGCAGTAATCAATTTCTATAAGCGACCTAATAAATAACAAATAATTGTTTTTTTTTCTGGAGTCAATGGCTTGTTGAGCTGAAAGTATGATTTATAAAAATTACTTAATTCATGTTACATGTTCGGCCTTGTTTGGATGGGGTTGGATTCCTGTTTGTATAGAATGAACGAACATTTCTCTTCACCATTTTATTAATTAATTTATTTATTATTTATTGTTTATATATTATTATTGTTATTGTAGTAGTACTAACCTATTGTTGTGCTCTTATGGGGCTCTGTTTGGATAGATGTGAGAAGAAGGAAAGAAGGGAAGAAGTATTGGGAATTGTGTAACTTTGTGAAGAGTTTGGATTGTTTATAATTTTTTTTCTTTCCATTTTCCTTCTTCCTCTTCTTCTTCTCTCATCCAAACGCACCCAGAAATAAGAGGAATAGCTTATTTCTAGACGGAAAACGTTGAAAAATATATAATTTTGTGAAGAATTTAAATGGTTAGAAATAAATTTCTGTCCGAAATAAACTATTCTTTCTTATTCCTTATCCATCTAAACGGCCCGTAAAAGAATTTGACAAATAGCATTTTTCTTGTCAAATATGCTTGGTCGCTGAGTGCAGAACTCGGTCCGAATGTTTCACATAATAACCTATTTGGTCTTCGTATAACCTATTTACTCTAACGATTATTTTATTTTCTTCTAGATACCTTCCAAAATATACTAGATTTGTCCATTTTTCTTATTGCTTAACATAAGATTTAGGACACGATCTTTAGTAGCACTACTCGTGTCATTTTATGTAGGGACGGAGCCCGATTTTCCCTTAGAGTAAGGGGGACAAGAGATGTTCTTGTTGAAATTTTCAGATTTTCAAAGGAGACAAATTGAATAAATCAACTAAATAGATGTAATTTTTGCACTTTTAAAGAATTATACTTTAAAAATATGGGAGGCATATGCCCAGTTTTGATTACACTTATCTCCGCTCCTGATTTTGTGCCATGCATTTCTTCGAGTACGTCTGCGGTATTATATTCCAACAATATTTACACAAAAAGGTGATCTATTTATTTGTGAGCTCGTCTTCGGACAATTTCCTTTTTCATATATTTTTGGCAATTGCATGAATGCAGGTGTTACTGATTTTTGATAAAAAAATAAAATAAAACCAATCAAATGCTCAATTAGGTAACAAATGCAGAAATATAAATTACTAAAAAATATAGGGAAATTCTAATGTGGACTCAAAAATTACTGACCGTCAATTATAAACAGATCTGACGGCTAGCATGAATCCCGATCGTATATCGCTACTAAATGTCTCCGTTAAATTGAACATAAAACATTTGGCGCAAGGGCAAAATCGTCCGTCGAACAGCTCGCGTTTATTTTTTCGTATTATCCTCCGCGTTTGCTCGCTGTCTCTCCTCTCGTCTATCGTCTAGTAAAGTCCCTCCGTACCCTTGCCGCAGCTAGAGAGAGACATCGAAGGAGAGAGAAAAAGAGAGGGTTTCAATGTCGGAGGAGAGCCACAGGAGCGGAATTTGGGTGCCTGCACTGAGATCCTCCGATGACTGGAAACCGCCTTCTTCAATCTCCTCCGACCGTTACGGCAGCTCCGACAGGACCTGAAGATAGCGCTCAAGAGCGCTGACATGAACGAGGAGATGTGACAAGAAGCTTTCGACTGCGTACGTGCTGTAATTATTCCTCCTTTTACGCATTTTTATTTTGAATTCTTACAAATTTATTAAACTTGTTATTATCGAAATCTGAACAAATCTTTGGTCTCTTTTACGAGATAAACCCACTTGTCACTTGAGAATGTAAGATTGAATGAAAAATAAGAGTCTATTACTTTTGAAACATTCAATTTGGAATGTTGAGATGTTGTACATTAAAAATGAAGAAACTTAATAAGAAAGGGTAAATTGGATGTGCATGATTTTAAGCGTAGAATTTGGTATCTTTATGGTACCAGGTCATTTGTTGTTGCTGGTAAAAAGTTATTTTCCATTGTTGGTTGTTGATTTGTGGGTAATTGATGGTAAAAGGTTTTACTTTATTTAACTGGTACTTATATGCAACGTCTCACATTGATATTGAGCATCTTTGATGTTCTTGAATGGTTGTTTATGCATGAAGTTCCACTTCTAATTACTGGACTTACTAGACAATATCTCTATGCGAAAATAATTGACCAGCTTTGTCGATTTTGTTCTTTATCTAATTATTGGTGCTAAACACCTAATCACAACCTATCAGCAGTTGATCCAATACAGCAATGATGGAGGTCAAATATGCGAGAAGGCAAGACATCTTTATGGCACATGTATTGGCAAACCATGCTAGGTGTCAACACTCTTCCTATTTTGGTCGAGAAACACTTAAAAATTATGCAGCTATCTTTAATCTCAGTGGACTTTCAAGATGAATACCAGTATTCGGAAGGGGTTTAATTATCAAGTGTAGGGTGTGGGAAAATAGATGTCAGCTTAGTTAGATGACTGTTGTTGCTTATGTGTACTTAAATAAGTTTTTTTTTTTTTTTTGATGGGTTCATGGCCTTTTCTGGTAAACTAAAAAGATTCATGTTCTGACAACAAGAACAATTATTAAATTTACAATTTTTGTCTAGATTGAGAATAATAGATTTGTCCAGGCCTGTCATGCCAGAAAAAAGAAAAAGAGTCATGTTCTGACAAAACATAATTGTTAAGTGTTTTTAACATTGTTGGTAAGTAAATATTGGAAATGAAATGATATAGTTAAAATCTGTATTTGTTCTATAGACAGCTGAGGTCCACATGTATTGATGATAACAGCCTTAATTTAAGAAAGGATAAATCAGGTTCTATGGTCCCTTGTAAAAACTGAACCAAGTTATCATGTTTCGTTTTTGTTGTTTTGTCAAATTATTGCTAGTGTGGGTTATATATATAAAGTCTTAAAGTCTGCTAGTTATCGTTAATCTTAAACTATGACAACTTCCCAATCAAATCTTATTGAAGTTTCTCCCTTCGATGCGAAATTTTCAATATCATGTGTCATATATGGAGCTCTTCTATATATCAAAGATGGTTTCAAATATGTTAAAAGAAACACTGTACTACGGGTCCGTCAATATTTTGCTAAGAGGAGATTGTATAAAAGGCGATTTAATAAAAGGCAGTTTAATATTTGACAACTGGTGTATTATCAATTGTTGTTGCATAAAAGGCAATTTATTTATTTTTTCTAAAATCATTTTGTTCAAAAAGCCAAATCAGTAATAGTAAATAAAATCATACATATCTTGTTCTACTTTTAAAAATATTTAAGGATCCATCGAGATATTTTAGTAGAAGTTTCTTTATTGTTGGCAAATCAAATTTTGGTATGGATGTAAAATCACACTGTTATGTTACCATCTCTTTTAAAATTAAAATATGAAAAAGTTTAATTTTTATCTTTTAAAATTTTTTTATTCGATTACAGTAAAAATTGGCTTAAACATGAACTTCAATTTAAAACATAAATTTTGACAATTTTTATAAAGAAAAGTTCATATTAATGAATTAATCAATGATATCTAAAATTCTGTCTTATTTTATATAAATAAAGACAAAGTGCAAATGTTATAATCGAAAAACATATGGGAAAAAAAATAATAGAAGCATAATCTTATAAAAAAAATTCTAAGTTGTAAATTGCATATGCATGAAGTGTCAGCACAACATAACATGACATGACTAATACGACGTATCAACATGACACAAGTTGACACGACTAACACGACTTGACACGACACTAACACTGCTTGTCAACACGACATGACATGATATTACATCTTGTCTCTTAAAATGCTATTAGTAATTTTTTTTTCTTTATTTTAAATTCTACTTGTAAGTTTTTAATTTAAAATTAATAAAATAATCTGACGCGTCGGAGATTTCAGAGCTTCTTTTTGTGTGATCCTGTGAGAATCTATGTCTTGTTGGCAATAGAATTAAAATTTAGAACAGCCAATATAATCTCAAAAATAAAATTTGATTATGTTTGATAGAAGCTTTCCAAAGTTCAATAAATTTCATTACAAATAAACCACATGAAAAGGACTAATTATTTTTTATGTTACCTTTTTATATTTTATAATGAATTATAATAAAAATTAACTTTTACATGAATGCACGGAAAAATGTTCATGATATAATTTTTGCATGACTTTCTATTTCAGTAAATTTTATTATTCATCATATGAAACCTTTATTTATCATCAAGTTTTGCCTTTAATTGATATTTCAATTTTCTCATTTAAAAATAATAAAATAATCTAAGCAGGAAGTGTCAACACGACTTAACATAAAATTTTGACACGACTTGACCGGATTAATTTTTGACACGACTTGAACCATTACTAAAAGTTTGTTCTATTTTTTAAACAAATACTTTTTTTTAATGAAAGACAAAGTTCAATATTAACCTACTATTTGTCCTAAATGATTTTTTTTATTATTTCAATGATCTTATAAATGAATGAGACTTAGAATATAATTGAAACATAAGAATGATGTCTTGTTTTTTATGCATGTATTATACTAATTGCAGAATGATATATTTACTTAAGCAATGCTAGAATCAAATATGTTTGACATCAAACACGATTCAAAATTCAACCGTAAAGAGATGGTCTCGGTTGATCCAAACTGTTCAATGTGGTCTCTATATTAAATTCTCCTTAAAATTAAATTTTTTATTTTTTCAGCTTTTTTTTCTGATTTTTAAAACTGGAGGGTTCATAATTAATTAGATTGAGGATTTTCTAAAATTGTACAAAAACAGTAAAAGTATTTTTTTTAAAATATAAAAATTTAGTTTCCATGAAGATTTTAATATGGAAAACAAATTGAGTGCTTTGAATCAATTGTTTTTATCTCAAAAATAAAATTTGATCATGTTTGACAAGTATACATGTCAAACATATTTTGACTCTTACAAACAAAACATATTTTGGAATGATAGACATGTTTAGTATTGATCAATTATTTGTCCTAAATATTGTTTTTAATTATTTCAATGATCTTATAAATAAATAATCTTAGAATATAATTGACACATGAGAATGAAATCTTATTTTCACTAACTAGGGTTTCATAGCTAATAAGAATGAAATCATATTATTTGATAAAATTTTAAAATAACCTTGTTTTAGTTTTAATTGTTTCATTTCGAAATATATTACAACACGATTAAATAACTAATAAAAACTGCATGTAATTAGTTTTTATTTTTTATTTTAAATTCTCATTTTGATGATATTTAGTTGTAAGAGAGAATGTAATTTTTTAAACCAAAATAAAATTATTTTTAATTTAAATTTAATTTTCATATCATTGAGTGATTTTTAAAATGAAAAAAATTAATGTACAATTTTTAAAAGACTACAAACTTGAAAAGCTTAATAAATTTTATAGTTCATCATATGAAATATTTATTTTCCCCGAACGCGTTTCATAAACGCGTACTAAGGCCTGACTCATCTCAAAAGGCGTAACTGAAGCGGTGAATTTATTCTCCTTCGTACGCGTTTATAAAACGCGTTCGGAGCCCTTGAGCGCGTTTTATAAACGCGTACGAAGGAGAGATACTATACGCGTTTATGAAACACGTACGAACTTTCTTCTTATAAAAAAAATAAATAATTCTGTGTATTAAAATTTTTTGTGTCAAAAAATCTATATAAAATAAATTCTGGATCAAATCCGTATGCTAGAGTCGTTTCTCAAAATTTAAAATTCAAACAGTCGATCCAAACCGTTCAAGTTGTTCTCCATGTAAAAATATCCTTCAAGACTGAATTTTACATTTTTTTCAAATTTTTTTGTTATATATTATGCTATTTTCAAATTGAAGGATCAGAAATACTCCTTTACAATTCCTTTACAGTGTTTTTTTAAAATAGCATAATATATAGCAAAAAAATTTGAAAAATATAAATTTTGGTTTCCTAAGAGATTTCAATATGGAAAACAATTTCAAAGGTTCGGATCGACTGTATGCATTTTAGATTTTGAGAAACGACCAGCATACGAACTATCTGTATGCTGGAGTATACTTTAGCCAATCTCTCTATATAAACAGTTCATTTGAAATTAAAGCATTAGACTTTTAAAACATGAATGAATAGACCAACTGAATTCACTTTGTCCTTTTTTTAAAGAAAAAAAGAAATGAACAGTCCATACGATTTTTCTTTTCATTTATTATTTTAAAAAAAGAAAATAAAATGTCCATTTGATATTAAACACAATAAATTTTAAACAATAATGAACAGATCAGCTGAAGTCACTTTGCCATTTTGTTATAAAAACATAAATTAATAGTCCAGATGAATTTTTTTATTTTTTATTTGAAAAAAGAAAATAAACAATGCATTTGAAATAAAAGCATTGGACTTTTAAAACATGAATGAACAAACCAGCTAAAGCTACGTTGTCATTTTGTTAAAAAGAAGAAATGAACAGTCCATATGAACTTTTTTCATTTTTTTATTTTTTTTAAAAAGTAAACAGTTCATTTGAAATTAAAGCATTAGACTTTTACAACATGAATAAATAGACCAGCTGAATTCACTTTGTCTTTTTTTTTAAAGGAAAAAAGAAATGAACAGTCCATATGATTTTTCTTTTCATTTTTTATTTAAAAAAAGAAAATAAAATGTCCATTTGATATTAAACACAATAAATTTTAAACAATAATGAACAAACCAGTTGAAGTCATTTTGACATTTTATTATAAAAAAAATGAATTGACCTTTGTCATTTTTTTTAAAAAAAAATAAACAATCCAGTTGAAATTATTTTGGTTTTTTAATTTTAAAAAAATAGTCAAGTTGAAATTAAAACCTTAGACATTTTAAATATTAATTTCAAGAATTATTATTATTTTTTAAAAAAATTTAAAATTTTGAGTTATGAAAATTTATTTATTTGAAATTACAAAAGTCTAAAATATTTGGATTTAATAATCTTGGACGATCCTCAAATTATCAACAAAAGAGACATTTTTCTGCTTCCTGTCGGTACCTGTATGGCTGTTTGTCCCAGTTTTACATAGAGTTTGGATGGAAAGATACAAATTAGATATGGAAGATTAGATCCAAATCAATAGTAATATCGCCTAGATTACTTTCTATTTATAAAATAACAGAATGAATCCAGATGTGTTATCAAAGTTTGGTATATTTACCAAGACAAGCCAATGACACTTTTGGTATATATACGGTAAGCGATAAGGTGATATCAAAGTGGTTAATTAAATACCTTATCTTTGTCTTTAGCCAGATTACAGTAAATTAAATAGCTCAATTTATAACAGATAGATCACTTTATATTTATTGACAACTCTATGAAACCATAGAAACGAGGGACAATTCTGTTGAAAGAGCGGTACAACTCCCATTGTGAGCGGTGATACAATGGTACCCAAAGAGCGGTACCAGTAACCTTCTGCTTGCTTTGACAAAATTCAGGAAT
The DNA here is from genome assembly GCA_028095005.1 of Rhynchospora pubera. Classification (NCBI taxonomy): domain Eukaryota; kingdom Viridiplantae; phylum Streptophyta; class Magnoliopsida; order Poales; family Cyperaceae; genus Rhynchospora; species Rhynchospora pubera. Next base: position 77,206,210 of record CM051462.1, read on the forward strand.
TTATAGAAAGCACCATTTCAACAGAACTACCAATATGCACAACAGCACAAGTAATCTTCATTAGTGATGCATTCCTTGACCTCAGGCTCTCAGCTGAAGCTAAACCTGCCCAATAATCAATCAAAGCACAAATTGCAATCAGTATCTGTCTGATTGTTTTAATTGCATGGTTATTAAAAATACAATTATTCCTAAAAGTCCACAAAATCCAGCAAACATCACTATAACAACAGGTGATGTTCATTAGCCAAAATACATGTCAGGTCCTATGGAATTGCAAATTGCTACCTTTATGGAAAATTACCTCTTGAACCCTACAAGTTTTGTTTTTGCAAAAAGAGTAAAGTTTTGGGAAGCTTCAGGCCAAATAGCAGTCTCCTGACCAGATATCAGTTCAAAAATTTAATGGTTGCTAGGGCATGATTCCTAACTAAAATGTATTTAATATTAACTAGATATTTCCAAGGACTATTATATTTATAACAATCATGTTTTACACAAGACATATACACATAGTGATACAAAGATCAAATCAATTCAGTTTGGACCAATATAGAATCCAACTATTTTTCATTTTTTTGAAACATCTTCAATTACAAAAATCAGCGGCGCAGGTGGAAGCGGCGGAGGAGAAGATTGAATAGTGGAGTAAATGATAGAGTAATCACTGGAGCAAACAACGAAGGAGAAGGGTGATGGGCGAAGCAAACGACGGAGCAATCGGTGGAGCAAATGACAGAGGAGAAGTGTTCGGTGGAGCAAATGTAGGAGCTGCAGATAGTGAGCGATCGTGGGGGAGCGTGAGAAAGACGGCGCCGGGGCGATTAAGGGAAATTAGGAGTTGGTCGGGCTTGGGAGAACTAAACTGGACTGAAGTTAGAAACGCTGGGGTGAGGAAGCGAACTTACGGGGATGGTAACGGAGATTAACAGAGATTCATCTCTATACCAATTTTACCCCTTAAAAAATTAACGGCTGTGATTTACCGCTATTAATTTTTTGTGTCCACCATAGCATAACCCAAAAATATATATATTTTTTGTCTTCGTTTACATAGGTATTGTACTTCGATTGGAAACATATTACCAGGGAGATCCGAAAAGGAGATTTTGTGAGATTGGCACTGGAAAATCGTGCAGCTCCATGAGGAAGATCGAAGAGAGGAGATGGGATCTGGAGGTGAGACATGGTTAATTTTTTCTCTTTGCTGTGCAAGTGGAAATGAGCCGAAAGAGAGAGGGCGAGAGGCAAAGAGCAAAGGGATAGAGATTATTAGAGAGAGTCCGGGGCAGAGATTGGGGTTTGGGTTTTTGTGATGTGGGTGTCCACCTGTCAGTCAGAGCTCAAGAATTCTTGAGCAACGGGGCTGATTGCTTACGGAATTCAGATCTGGTGCCGCGCGGCACAGCGTGTAGCGCGGTATTCTAGCCGACTGATCAAGATCCAATGGATAAGGGAGCTCCGTATATGTAATCTAGATTGATAGGTCCGTAAAAAATGAACCGTCCGATCAAGATCAGACGGCTCGTACGCGCGCTACACGCTGTCCCGCGCTACAGCGGATTTGGATCCTTGCTTACGGGTTTTTGAAGGATCGAATGACGCATATACGTCATGCGGCCATGCGGCCCGTTATTTCAAGTGAAGAAACTGGACCGACATAATATAGTTAACACGGAATCTTGAGGCCTCACTGGTGAATTTTGTATTCGATAAATAATTCCGCCGTTACTTTTAAATTTCGAAAACCAATTTATATCGAGTGCAGTCACGCTAAAGCTTTATTTTGTTTACTTAGCTTATTATCATCATGCACCATCGTTGAATAGATGACGCATGCATGAGCCTTTGTTATAAATGTCCAGTTTAATAATGAAATATGTTTACTTTAATAATCACAAGTGTTCAGTTAAATGCGTCAATTAATGATTTAATATAAAATCGTACGTCATTCTTGGAGAGAGGCACACCAGGGGCGGAGTCGAAAAAAATTAATTTGAACTAGACCGGCTCATGACCCCTTCTAATTTTTTCATTTGTTTTTTGTCCGGTTAGTGACCATTTTGCTTGGTTTTGTTATTTATTCTTTCTTATAACATTATATTGCTTATTGCAACTAACTGAACATTTATACGCAATTAACAGAATCTTTGTACTTACCCAACTGAACATTTATACTTACTAAATTAAACATTTATACTTAATAAAATAAATATTTTTTGCTTATAATATTTATATTTTTTGTTGTAACTAACTGAACATTTATACTTATTAAACTGAATATTTAAACATGACGGAAGTGCGCTGGGTGACGGACCACGCTGAGGCACTATCGTTGCGCTGCACAGAGGGCGCGATGGCGTGTGATGGGACTAATCAATTTTCTTATTAAATATGTATCATGTTTTTTATCCAATACCCCTGGGTCGGCCCATTCAGTCTGTCTACTCTAAATGCATGAGACAAAAGAGTAGAAACTAATAAATAGTATTTGTATTAATTTATTTCTATCTACTATGTATGAGTCTTTCTTTCATGGCCTCATGGGTGGTCATTCTACTTTTTTTTTTTTGTTAACAAAAGTATGTCTCTCCCTCAATTTTATGATATTTTCAAATAACTTAGTTTACTACATAATTATTACATATATAAGTCGTTCGAAAAGTTATTTAATCTGACAAATTTTTTAATTTTGATGAATTTCCTTTCCAGAGGTGAATTTGTTTAACAAAATGATCCTTGATTATAAGAATAGATTTGTTTAATTTATATGACAATTTGCCATCTTTTTCTTCGTTTCTTTCTCTTCCATTTGCTATTCCACAAATTACTTTTGTTATCTCTCCTTTGTCTAATCCACTGAATTGTCAGTAAGGTCTGTTGAAGGTTCCTCACAGCACGTCATATTTGAAGAATCGCCAAAACCAACAATTCATGTTGTCCGCAGGGACCAGTTGAATGTACCTTCATCTTTGTCCACCTGGCTTTACTGATATTAATTTGGCTTTCGCTGACTGATCTTTCCCAACAAAGCGAAATTAAAAAGAGCACTTCATGAGTGCCAATACAACTGATTATAAATTAATTGTGTTATTTTGTCATAAAAAAATATATGAAGTAGTGAAAAGGAGTTGAGAAAATATTCTTCCAATCAATTCCTTGTGGAAAAAAAGGGGAAAAAAAATTCAAAATCCGCAAGTGCAATTTGTTATATCAACCAGCAATTAATCATCCTTATATAAAAAAAAAACAGAAAATCTTACATAAATCAGAAAAAAATGTATCTAAAAAATTACAGTACAACTCTTAGTTTCTTTCATTTGTACGCTTTCACCACAAACCCATGTCTGCATTTAGAGAAGTACAATGGACTTTCAACAGCCTTGAGTCTGAGCAATCCAACTATGTATTATATCACATCAGTACTGTTATGGATGCTTGAAGAGCTCCATTCTTGAATGGCAGAACGAAGGGCATAATTTGGTGTAAGTTCGAGGTGTAGAAGGGGCAAATTTGTCATTGGTGATGTCTCGTGGCCACTATCAAGCCAACCTTTAATGGCTTCAGTTTCGTATGTATAACCATCAGCTGCAACGCAAGGCTCCTTCATTACGTCCTGAAAAACATAATTTTTCACCGAAATTAACAAAAGGTTAAGTTGTCAGAACAAGATCTTTTCCAAAATTAAAGGCTGTTAGGTACCATTACCACATCTAAAGTTTTATTTATAAATTTATTTTATATTTACAAAACAAATATGTATGTACATAATGCAAAAGGAGAACTTCTATAATAATGATAATAATTGCACTTTCAAGAAGTATTAAAACTTCCAGTTCTGGGATATCAAATTTTTCATGACACTCAATCACTCATAAATGGATGGATACATCTCAGTTGGGTGTACTGGATTAATGTGGTCTTCCTAGGAAATGCTCACAGTTGGGTTGAGGCACAATATATGTGGCACTAAGGTTTCAATGACGTCAGAGAAAAGACAGTGGTCTCTACTCTCTACTCTCTAAGTTGAAGTGTGGATCGATAAATGACAGGGAAAATGGTTCCGAAGTTCCATATCGAAGCTTCCCGTCTTCCTAGCAGGTGTAGACAGGTCGAATTTAAAAAAAAAAAAAAACTATTTTGGGTTCTGGTGTTTATATAAAATGAACATCATCAAAAGTGAAAACGTGTTACAATAAAAAAATTATTTCTCAGCAAACTGTTAAATCACAACGTAAATAGTTTTAATGTTGTGATTTAGCAGCTTGCTGAGAAATGATTTTTTTTAATCATGACAGGCTTTCATACTTCGACAAAATTCCTTCTGAGTAATTTAATAAATATAAAGGAGATTGAGAACAAGATACTTGGAAAATAGGACACATGAAGTATGAAGGTATCCCTTTGTCATCAAGTTGAGATTTGAAGCTGGGCGACACTGACAGTGAAGCAGCCTGCATCAAGGATTCAACCAGCTTCCACTCACTCTCCAAATCAGGGCGCTTTTTCCTACGCATCTGAGCACATCGTAATCCGAGATTGACCAATTGCTCGGATTGCACAAAAGGCCAGTCTCCAGCTGACTTGTCTATAATCAAATGCAGGGAATCAGTCTCAATGGCATCCTCTGCATCAGCTACTATGTTTGTAGGGGGCTTTCCAATTAATAGTTGAAGGACGATTATACCAAACGAGTAGACATCAGATTTTACTGTCATCTCTCCACTCCTAAGAAATTCTGGGTCCATGTATGCAAATGTTCCACTGAGGTATTTGCTACGGTACGCTAAGGTGTTTGTGTTGGTTTCTGTTAGGAGACGAGAAATGCCAAAGTCGCTGATCTTACTAACCAAGTTGCCATCCAGGAGGATGTTTGCTAGTGTAAGGCCTGCATGGACAATTGGATTAAGGTTTGAGTGAAGGAATCGGAGAGCGGTGCAGATTTCTCCAATAATACGTGTTCGAACCTGCCATGTGAGTGGCGGGCTTCCCCCTAGGCATGCAAGTCGATCTTCAAGGCTGCCATTAGGTAAATACTCATAGATTAAAGCTGAATTTTCTGAGCATGTTCCTATCAAGGTAACAAGGTTTGGGTGCCTCATTCTGCTTAGGGTTGCCACCTATTGATGCAAATTAACCAATAAATATGATCGAGTTAGTCTACAGTTATTTCAATCCTTAGAAAACTACAATTTCATGACTTATGTATATCAGTTAATCTTGTGCCATATATCACTAACATTTAGTTCCTTGTTTTGCATATATTAACAGTTCTCACTAATTGAATTATGTGATCACAAATTGGTTTTACTGAAGTTACTGAAGATATACCTCTTGTTCAAATTCTGATTTGCTCTTGAGGCTTTGAGGATGCAGCATCTTTATAGCAACCATGGTGTTGCGTAAAAACCCTTTAAAGACACTACCAAAACCTCCTTCACCAATTTTATGTGAATTACTGAAGTTCTCAGATGCCTGCTCAATGTCTAATAACGAAAATTCAGAGAATGCTACATGAGATCCATGACTAGCACTTCCTCGTAATTCTTCTGCCTCTTTAACTGCGCTATCTCTCTCCTCTTGCAATTTTTTATTTTCTTCTTGTAGCAAATGTAGTTGACTTTGAATTGTTTTTATCTCCTGTTTCTGTAAAACCTCACCTTTAACTGCATTGTCTCTATCCTCTTGCAATTTTATATTTTCTTCTTGTAGCAATTCTAGTCGGCTTTGAATTATTTGTATCTCTCTTGTCGGCGTTGTAAGATCCTACTAAGAGAAAAAATACTTAAAAAAAAGTGTATTTTTTTGGACAGACCTAACTGCCAAGGTTCAAGGAAAAAAGAAAATAGTTGTAAACTTGTAATACCAATTGAGTTAGGACATCGGCTGCAGCCATCACTTCGCCATGGCTGCTCCTATTATTGTCGTTACTGCTTGTTCCACTGTCATGATTATGCTCTATGGACATAATGTGCCCAACGCATCTAATATGAAGGTCTATATTGCACATGCCACACCTAAAAAAGAGAGATAGATCTCTTATTTAATTATCTGGAGTACAAACATACATTTTGTCAAATAGCATTGTTATTGTGCCACTATTTAAACCTTTGCATAGCAAGATTTACCTATACAACCAGATGTGCCCATTGAAACACCCGCAGGCACAGCAGTTGTTGTATGAAGGGACTAGGCAAAGACTATGTTCTGGGTGCAACTTAGTACGCACAATTTGCTGCGTCTTTGTGCAATGAGGATGCACATCAAAGTTGCAAGATATGCAACAGTAATAAAATCCCTCAACCGGCTCCCTACAAAGGTCACAAATCCTAGAACCTGTACCTGCAGAAAAAGGAATCAAAGAACTAATTAACAGTATATACTAGCATATGATCGATCACTAATATTTTCGTTTTTCAGAGGTTGGTCGGCCATCGCCAAAAATCTTTATTAAAACAGAACTCCAAACAATAATAGACAAACAGCGGGGATAAATTATGGAATCATTAAATTCCTGAGTTTAGTTAGGGCCAAAATCAATTAAATTATTTAGATGAATCAACTGAAACATCCTCAATCCGATTCCATAATAGTAACAATAAATAAATAAACACAATAGGTGCACAACAGAGGAAAGAAAAATAACCTCGCTTGAGATGAAGATTGTGCCAGGGATGTGCAAAGAATGATATCGTCTCAGGAAACTCAGCACAATGCTCATGTAAATCAAAGTCACATGCATCACATCGGTAGTGAAGGCCACTACCCCAGGCTCGACACAGATCGCAAGTATATTGGCCACTCGGGCTGTAAGTCCTTACTAACCTATGAGCTGGGTGGGAGCAATGGGTTATCGAGCTGGCCATCCCTCCCTCCCTCCCTCTTCCTTCCTTCCTCCTTCCCTCCCTCTCTTTCCTTTGTTGGTATGACATGTATAATGTATTCATACAAATGAAGTCAACACACAATGTGCTAATATTCTGTAGGTAATTAATAAGTCTGTCAGTCATTTATTGTATATATGATGTGCCATCATACTTTGAATCATGACCTTTACAAAGTCTTCCGGCCTCCAAAAAAAAAAAAAAAAAAAAAAAACCTTTTCAAAGTCGTCTGAGATGCACAGCTGCCCATCCAAAGTCATGTTCATATACCTAATACCTCATTAAAGTCTCAAAATTAGCAAATGCTTTTAATTTTTAATTGTATATTGAAAGAAGGTAAGGTTCTCTGCGCACAATTACTTACGTCTCTCTACTATTTAAAAAAATAGAAATATGAATATAATTATAATTGTGATAATGCAAATAACATGTCCTCCTGGAATTTATGGAAGATGCGAAATAAACGTATCTTCACATGCGTGGACACTCTCGTTGAGTTATTACTCAGGACTTTCGTATCTTCCTGGCACTTGGAGGCATTGTCCAAGCCATCGCTCGGACTGAATGACACATGTTTGAACCGAATGGGGTTGTGCTCGGACCAAACCCACATTTATTACATAAAAAGGTGGATTTAGGAGAAGAAAATGACTAAATGGAAGAAATAGCAGTGTAGAGGTCATCCTAAGATTTACAGCGATTTTTTTTAATCGCCTTATTCGGAGTCAAGATGAACAAATTATGATCGAAATACTATCTCAATACTAGGACATAACTCCAACACCAAGATACCCGAAAACATCCACTTTACTTCAACTTTAGATTTAATTGCTCAAAACTTCATAAAAATATTCTTTTCCAGCTTTTTAAAAAGGATAAGTCCGGTATTCATTAATCAGGATTCATTCTAAGTCATTTAATCATAATAGTCTACATTTAAACTCTTTATTATGTCCAGAATACGATTCATATGATATTTATGAAAAAAGATTGGATTATAAATGTTAATAACGCATATAAAGTGTAAATAATTCACAGAAAGTGCAAATAATGTAATTCTGAGCCTTATTTGACCATATTATTCAGTTCTGAATTCATTCTAAGTCATTTCATCACAATAATCTACATATAAACTCAATATTCAGTCTAGAATACGATTCAATTGTTATTATTTGAAAAATATTGGATTATACAAGGTAATTACGCATATAAAGTGCAAATAATGCAATTATGAGCATAATTTGACAATTTCAATCGTTTTTTGATTCATTCTAACATTGAAACTCTTTATTCAGTCTAGAATACGATTCATATGTTATTTATTCAAAAATATAGGATTATACATGGTAAATACGCATATAAAGTGCTAATAATGTAATTACGAGCATCTTTTGACCATTTCAATCGTTTTTGGAGTCATTCTAAGTCATTTCATCACAATAATCTACATTTAGACACTTTATTCTGTCTAGAATACGATTCATACGTTATTTATTCAAAAAAAATAAGATTATACACAATAATTACGCATATAAATTGCAAATAGTGCACAAAAAGTGCAAATAATGCAATTTTGAGAATCATTTGACCATTTCAATAGTTTTTTAATTCATTATAAGTCATTACATCACAATAATCTACATTTAAACTCTTAATTCTGTCAATAATACGATTCATATGTTATTTATTCAAAAGATTGGATAATACATGATAATTGCCCATATGAAGTGCAAGTAATGCACAGAAAGTGCAAATAATGCAATTCTGAGTATCATTTGATCATTTCAATCGTTTCTGGATTTATTCTAAGTTATTACATCACAATAATCTACATTTAAGCTCTTTATTCTGTCTAGAATACGATTAATATGTTATTTATTCAAAAAGATTGGATTATAAATGGTAATTACGCATATAAAGTGCTAATAATGCACAGAAAGTGCAAATAATGTAATTCTTTGCATCATTTGATCATTTCAATCGCTTATGGATTCATTCTAAGTCATTTCATCACAATAATCTATATTTAAACTTGTTATTCTGTCTAGAATATGATTCATATGTTATATATTCAAATAATTAGGATTATACATAGTAAACGCATATAAATTTCAAATAATGCATAGAAAGTGCAAATAATGCAAATTTGTGCATCATTTGATCATTTCAAATGTTTCTGGATTCAATTTACGTCATTTAATCAGAATAATCTACATTTAAACTCTTTATTTTGTCCAGAATACGATTCATATGATATTTATTAACAAAGATTGGACTATAAATGGTAATTGCGCATTTAAAGTGCAAATAATGCAATTCTGAGTATCATTTTACAATTTAAATCATTCATCAATTCATTCTTAAGTAATTTCATCACAATATTCTACATTTAAACTCTACATTATGTCTAAAATATGATTCCTATGTAATTTATTCAAAAAGGTTAGATTATACATGGTAATTATGAATATAAATTGCAAATAATGCAATTCTGAGCATCATTTGATTATTTCAATCATTTTCGAATACATTCTTAGTCTTTTCCTCACAATAATGCACATTTAAACTCTTTATTCTATCTAAAAAAACGTTTTATATGTTATTCATTTAAAAAGATTGGATTATACAAGGTAATTATGCATTTAAACTCTTTATTCTGTCTAGAATACGATTCATATGTTATTCATCTAAAAAGATTGGATTATACAAGATAATTACGCATATAATTGCATCATTTGAACATTTCAATCATTTCTGGATTCGTTCTATATCATTTCATCACAATAATCTAAATTTAAACTCTTTATTCCGAATAAAATATAATTCATATGTTATTTATTAAAAAAGATTGGATTATACAAAATAATTCCGCATATAAAGTGTAAATAATGGACAGAAAGTGCAAATAATGCAATTTTGAGCATCATTTGACCATTTCAATCGTTTATGGATTCATCCAAAGTCATTTTATCATAATAATCTACATTTAAAATCGTTATTTAGTCTAGAATACGATTCATATGATATTTTCTCAAAAAGATATGATTATACACAATGATTACGCATATAAATTGCAAATAATGCACAGAAAGTGCTAATAATGCAATTCTGAGAATCACTTGACCATTTCAATCGTTTTTGCATTCATTCTAAGTCATTTCATATGTTATTTATTCAAAAAAATTAGACTATACATGGTAATTACCCATCTGAAGTGCAAGTAATGCACATAAAGTGCAAATAATGCAATTTTGAGGATAATTTAACCATTTCAATCGTTTCTGGATTTGTTCAAAATCATTTCATCCACATTTAAACTCTTTATTTTGTCTAGAATATGATTAATATGTTATTTATTTAAAAAGATTGGATTATACAAGGTAATTGTGCATATAAAGTGCTAATATGCACATAAAGTGCAAATAATGCAATTATTTGCATCATTTGACCATTTCAATCGTTTCTGGATTCATTCTAAGTCAGTTCATCACAATAATCAACATTCAAACTCTTTATTCCGTATAAAATACAATACATATGTTATTTATTCAAAAATATTGGATTATACAAGGAAATTACGCATATAAAGTACAAATAATGGACAGAATGTGCAAATAATGCAATTATGAGCATCGTTTGAGCATTTCAATCATTTATGGATTCATCCTAAGTCATTTCATCACAATAATCTACATTTAAACTTGTTATTCTATCTAGAATGCAATTCATATGTTATTTATTCAAAAATATAGGATTATACGTGGTAATTACACATATAAATTTCAAATAATGCACAGAAAGTGCAAATAATGCAATTCTGTGCATCATTTGACCATTTCAAACGTTTTAGAATTCATTCTTAGTCTTTAATTACAATAATCTACATTTTAACTTTTTATTCTATCCAGAATACGATTCATATTATATTTAATTAAAAAGATTGGATTATAAATGGTAATTACGCATATAAAGAGCAAATAATTCACAGAAAGTACAAATAATGTAATGCCCAGCCTCATTTGACCATTCCATTCATTTCTGGACTCATTCTAAGTCATTTCATCACAATAATCTACATTTAAACTCTTTATTCTGTTTAGAATATGATTAATATTTTGTTTATTCAAAAAGATTGGATTATACATGGTAATTATGCATATAAACTGCAAATAATGCAATTCTGAGCATCATTTGACTATTTCAATCGTTTCTGGATTCATTCTAAGACATTTCATCACAATAATATACATTGAAACACATTATTCTTTCTACAAAACAATTAATATGTTATTTATTTAAAAAGATAAGATTATACATGGTAATTGCCCATTTGAAGAGCAAGTAATGTACTGAAAGTGCAAATAATGCAATTTTGAGTATAATTTGACCATTTCAATCGTTTCAGGATTTATTCTAAGTCATTTCTTCACAATAATCTAGATTTAAATTCTTTATTGTCTCTAGAATACGATTAATATGTTATTTATTCAAAATGATTGGATTATACATGGTAATTACGCATATAAATTGCTAATAATGCACATAAATTGCAAATAATGCAATTCTTTACATTATTTGACCGTTTCATTCGTTTCTGGATTCATTCTAAATCATTTCATCACAATAATCTACATTTAAACTCTTTATTCTGCCTAGAATACGATTGATATGTTATTTATTCAAGAAGAATGGATTATACATGGTAATTTTGCATATAAAGTGCTAATAATGCAATTCTTTGCATCATTTGACCATTTCAATCATTTCTGGATTCATTGTAAGTAATTTCATCACAATAATCTACATTTAATCTCTTTATTCTCTCCAGAATACGATTAATATGTTATTTATTCAAAAATATTTGAATATACTTGGTAATTACGCAAATAAAGTGCAAATAATGCAATTCTGAGTATCACTTGACAATTTCAATTGTTTCTGGATTCCTTCTATGTCATTTCCTCTCAATAATCCAAATTTAAACTCTTATTCTGTCTGGAATATGATTCATATGTTATTCGTTAAAAAATATTAGATTATACAAGGTAATTACGCATATAAAATGCAAATAATGCACAAAAAGTGAGAATAATGCAATTCTGAGCATCATTTGAACATTTCAATCGTTTCTGGATTCGTTCTATATCATTTCATCACAATAATCAACATCTAAACTCTTTATTCCGATTAAAATACAATACATATGTTATTTATTCAAAAATATTGGATTATACAAGTTAATTACGCATATAAATTGCAAATAATTAACAGAAAATGCAAATAATGCAATTCTGAGAATCATTTGAGCATTTCAATCATTTATGGATTCATCCTAAGTCATTTCATCAAAATAATCGACAGTTAAACTATTATTCTGCCCAGAATACGATTCATATGTTATTTATTCAAAAATATGGTATTACACATGGTAATTACGCATATACATTTCAAATAATGCACAGAAAATGCAAATAATGCAATTTTGTGCCTCATTTGACCATTTCAAATGTTTCTGGATTCATTCTAAGTCATTTAATCACAATAATCTATATTTATACCCTTTATTCTATCAAGAATACGATTCATATGATATTTATTAAAAAAAGATTGGACTATAAATGGTAATTGCGCATATAAATTGCAAATAATGCAATTCTGAGTATAATTTGACCATTTCAATCGTTTCAGGTATTTATCCTAAGTCATTTCATCACAATAATGTACATTTAAACTCTTTATTCTATCTAGAATACGATTAATTTGTTATTTATTGAAAAAGATTGGATTATACATGGTAATTGCGCATATAAAGTGCTTATGCTGCACAGAAAGTGCAAATAATGCAATTCTTTGCATCAGTTGACCATTTCAATCGTTTCTGAATTCATTCCAAGTCATTTCATCAGAATAATCTACATTTAAACTCTTTATTCTATCTAGAATACGATTAATATGTTATTTACTAAAAAAAAATAGATTATACATTGTAATTATGCATATAAACTGCAAATAATGCAATTCTGAGCATCATTTGACTATTTCAATCATTTCTGGATTCATTATAAGATATTTCATCACAATAATATACATTTAAACACTTTATTCTGTCTACAATACAATTCATATGTTATTTATTCTAAAAGATTGGATTATACAAGGCAATTGCCCATATGAAGAGCAAGTAATGCACATAAAATGCAAATAATGCAATTCCGAGTATAATTTGATCATTACAATAATCTACATTTAAACTCTTTATTCTCTCTAGAATATGATTAATATGTTATTTATTCAAAATGATTGGATTATATATAGTAATTATGCATATAAAATGCTAATAATGCACATGAATTGCAAATAATGCAATTCTAAGAATCATTTGACCATTTCAATTGTTTCTGGATTCATTCTAAGTCATTTCCTCTCAATAATCCACATTTAAACTCCTTATCCCATATGAAATATGATTCTTATGTTATTCGTTCAAAAAGATTGGATTATACAAGGTAATTCTGCATATAAAATGCTAATAATGCACATATAAAGTGCAAATAATGCAATCTTTGCATCATTTGACCATTTCAATCATTTCTAAATTCATTTAAATCATTTCATCATAATAATATACATTTAAAATCGTTATTCGGTCTAGAATACGAGTCATACGATATTTACTCAAAAAGATAGGATTATACACAATAATTACGCAAATAAATTGCAAATAATGCACAGAAAGTGGAAATAATGTAATTCTGAGTATCATTTGAGCATTTCAATCGTTTATGTATTCATCCTATGTCATTTTATGACAATAATCTACATTTAAACTCGTTATTCTGTCTATAATACGTTTCATATATTATTTATTGAAAAATATAGGATTAGGCATGGTACTTACGCTCAAATAATGCACAGAAAGTGCAAATAATGCAATTCTGTGCATCATTTGTTCATTTCAAACGTTTCTGGATTCATTCTAAGTCATAATCGCAATAATCTACATTTAAACTCTTTATTCTATCCATAATATGACTCATATGATATTTATTTAAAAAAATGAATTATACATGGTAATTTCGCATATAAATTGCAAATAATGCAATTATGCGCATCATTTGACCATTTCAATCGTTTCTGGAGTTATTCTAACTCATTTCATCACAATAATCTAAATTTAAAATCTTAATTATGTTTATAATGCAATTCATATATTATTTATTCATAAAGATTTGATTACACATGGTAATTACCCATGTTAAGTGCAAGTAATGCACAGAAACTGCAAATAATGCAATTCTGAGTATCATTTGACCATTTCAATCGTTTCTGGATTTATTCTAAGTCATTTCATCACAATAATCAATATTTAAGCTCTCTTTATTTATCTAAAATACGATTAATATGTTATTTAATCAAAAAGTTTGGATTATACATAGTAATTATGCATATAAACTGCAAATAATGCAATTCTGAGCATCATTTGACTATTTCAATGGTTTCTAAATTCATTCTAAGACATTTCATCACAATAATATAAATTTAAACTCTTTATTCTGTCTACAATACAATTCATATGTTATTTATTCAAAAACATTGGATTATACATGGTAATTACGCATATAAAGTGCTAATAATGCATAGAAGTGCAAATAATGCACAGAAAGTGCAAATAATGCAATTCTTTGCATCATTTGACCATTTCAATCGTTTTATGGATTCATTCTATGTCATTTCATCACAATAATCTACATTTAAACTCTTTATTCTGTCTATATTTTTTTCATATGTTATTTATTCAAAAAGATTTGAATATACATGGTAATTATGCATATAAAATGAAAATAATGCAATTCTAAGCATCATTTGACAATTTCAATTGTTTCTGGATTAATTCTAAGGCATTTCCTCTCAATAATCCTCATTTAAACTCTTTATTCTTTGTAGAATACGATTCGTATGTTATTCGTTCAAAAAGATTGGATTATACAAAGTAATTACGCATGTAAAGTGCTACCAATGCACAGAAAGTGCAAATAATGCACAAAGTGTGCAAATAATGCAATTCTGAGTATCATTTGACCATTTCAATCGTTTCAGGATTAAATCTAAGTCATTTCATCGCAATAATCTACATTTAAACTCTTTATTCTCTCTAGAATATGATTAAATATGTTATTTTTTTTTCAAAATGATTGGTTTATATATGGTAATTACGCATAGAAAGTGCTAATAATGCACATAAAGTACAAATAATGCAATTCTTTGCATCATTTGACAATTTCAATCGTTTCTTGATACATTCCAAGTCATTTCACCACAATAATCTAGACCTAAACTCTTTATTTTTTCTAGAATACGATTAATATGTTATTTATTAAAAAAATTGATTATACATGGTAATTAAGCATATAAAGTGCTAATAATGCACAGAAATAACAAATAATTATATTCTTTGCATCATTTAACCATTTCAATCGTTTATGGATTCATCCTAAGTCATTTCATCACAATAATCAACATTTAAACTCGTTATTCTGTCTATAATACGATTCATATGTTATTTATTAAAAAATATAGGATTATACATGATAATTACGCATATAAATTTCAAATAATGCACAGAAAGTGCAAATAATGCACTTATGTGCATCATTTGATCATTTCAAACGTTTCTAAATTCATTCTAAGTTATTTAATCACAATAATCTACATTTAAACTCTTTATTCTTTTCACAATACGATCCATACGATATTTATTAAAAAAGATTGGATTATAAATGGTAATTACGCATATAAAGAGAAAATAATACACAGAAAGTGCAAATAATGTAATTCTGAGCCTCATTTGAACATTTCATTCGTTTCTGGATTCATTCTAAGTCATTTCATCACAATAATCTTAATTTAAACTCTTTATTCTTTCTATAATATGATTCATATGTTATTTATTTAAAAAGATAGAATTATACATGGTAATTTCGCATATAAAGTGCAAATAATGCAATTATGTGCATCATTTGACCATTTCAATCGTTTCTGGAGTCATTCTATGTAATTTCATCACAATAAACTACATTTAAACACTTTATTCTATCTAGAATATGATTCATACGTTATTTATTCAAAAAGATAGAATTATTCACAATAATTACGCATATAAATTGCAAATAATGCAATTTTGTGAATCATTTGACCATTTCTATTGTTTTTACATTCATTCTAAGTTATTTTATTACAATAATCAATATTTAAAATCTTAAGTAAGTTTATAATACAATTCATATGTTATTTATTCATAAAGATTGGATTATACATGGTAATTACCAATATGAAGTGCTAGTAATCCACAAAAACTTCAAATAATGTAATTCTGAGTATCATATGACCATTTCAATCGTTTTTAAATTAATTATAAGTCATTTCATCACAATAATCTACATTTAACACTTTATTCTGTCTAAAATCTGATAAATATGTTATTTATTCAAAAATATAGGATTATACATAGTAATTGCGCCTATAAAGTGCTAATAATTCACAAAAAGTGCAAATAATGCAATTCTTTACATCATTTGACCATTTTAATCGTTTATGAATTCATTCAAAGTCATTTCGTCACAATAATCTACATTCAAACTCTTTATTCTTCCAAAAATATGATTCATACGTTATTTATTCGAAATGATTTGAATATATGTGGTAATTACGCATATAGTGTGCTAATAATGCACAGAAAGTGCAAACAATGCAATTCTTTGCATCATTTGACCATTTCAATCGTTTCTGGATTCATTCTAAGTCATTTTATCATAATAATCTATATTTAACTTCTTTATTCTGTCTAGAATAAGATTCATATGTTATTTATTCAAAAATATTGGATTATACGTGGTAATTATGCATATAAAGTGCAAATAATGAAATTCTGAGCATTATTTGACTTTTTCAATAGTTTCTAGATTAATTCTAAGACATTTCATCACACTAATATACATTTAAACTCTTTATTCTGTCTACAATACGATTCATATGTTATTTATTTAAAAAGATTGGATTATACATGGCAATTGCCCATATGAAGAGCAAGTAATGCACAGAAAGTGCAAATAATGCAATTCTGAGTATAATTTGACCATTTCAGGATTTATTCTAAGTCATTTCTTCACAATAATCTATATTTAAACTCTTTACTATGTCTAGAATACGATTAATATGTTATTTATTCAAAAAGATTGGATTATACATGGTAATTATGCATATAAACTGCAAATAATGCAATTCTGAGCATCATTTGACTATTTCAATTGTTTCTGGATTAATTTTAAGACATTTCATCACAATAATATACATTTAAACTCTTTATTCTCTCTAGAATACAATTAATATGTTATTTATACAAAATGATTGGATTATATTTGGTAATTACGCATATAAATTGCTAATAGTGCACATAAAGTGCAAATAATGCAATTCTTTGCATCATTTGACAATTTCAATCATTTTCGGATTCATTCCAAGTCTTTTCATCTCAATAATCTACATTTAAACTTTTTATTCTTTCTATAATACGATTAATGTGTTATTTATTCAAAAAGATTGGATTATACAAGGTAATTACGCATATAAAGTGCTAATATTGCACAGAAAGTACAAATAATGCAATTATGAGCATCATTTGACCATTTCAATCATTTATAGATTTATTCTAAGTCATTTCATCAACAATAATCTACATTTAAACACTTTATTCTGTCTAAAATTTGATTCATATGTTATTCATTCAAAAAGATTTGAATATATATGGTATTTACGTATATAAAGTGCAAATAATGTAATTCTGAGCATCATTTGACAATTTCAATGGTTTCTGGATTCATTCTAAGTCATTTCCTCTCAATAATCCACTTTTAAACTCTTTATTCTGTCTAGAATACGATTCATTTGTTATTCATTCAAGAAGATTGGATTATATATGGTAATTACGCATTTAAATTTCAAATAATGCACAGAAAGTGCAAATAATGCAATTCTGTGCATCATTTGATCATTTCAAATGTTCCTAGATTCATTCTAAGTCATTTAATCACAATAATCTACATTGAAACTTTTTATTCTGTCCAGAATACGATTCATATGATATTTATTAAAAAAGATTGGATTATAAATGGTAATTATGCATATAAAGAGCAAATAATTCACAGAAAGTGCAAATAATGTAATTCTGAGCCTCATTTGACCATTTCAATCGTTTCTGAATTTATTCTAATTCATTTCTTCACAATAATCTACATTTAAACTCTTTATTCTGTCCAAAATACGATTCCTATGTTATTTATTCAAAAATATTGGACTGTACATAGTAATTATGCTTACGCATATAAATTGTAAATATTGCAATTCTCATCATCATTTGACCATTTCAATTGTTTCTGAATTTATTCTAAGTCGTTTCATTACAATAATCCACATTTAAACTCTTTATTCTGTATAGAATACGATTCATATGTTACTCATTCAAAAAGTTTAGATTATAGAAGCTAATTACGCATATATAGTTCAAATAATGCACAAAAAGTGCAAATAATGCAATTATGTGCATCATTTGACCATTTCTATCATTTCTCGATTAATCCTAAGTAATTTCGTCACAATAATCTACATTTAAAATCTTTCTTCTGTCTAGAATACGATTCATATGTTATTTATTCAAAAAGATTGGATTATGCATGGTCATTGCACATATAGGGTGCAAATAATGCACAGAAAGTGCAAATAATACAATTCTGAGCATCATTTGACCATTTCAATCGTTTCTTGATTCATTCTAAATCATTTAATCATAATAATCTACATTTAAACTCTTTATTCCGTATAAAATACAATTCATATGTTATTTATTTAAAAAAATTAGATTATATACAAGGTAATTATGCATATAAATTGCAAATAATGCAATTCTGACCATCATTTGACCATTTCTATCATTTCTCGATTCATTCTAAGTTATTTCATCACAATAATCTACATTTAAACTCTTTATTCTGTCTAAAATACGATTCATATGTTATTTATTCAAAAAATTTGGATTATACATGGTAATTAAGCATATGAAGTGCAAATAATGCACATAAAGTGCAAATAATGCAACTCTCATCATCATTTGAGCATTTCAATCATTTCTGGATTCATTCTAAGTCGTTTCGTCACAATAATCTACATTTAAACTTTTTATTCTGTCTAAAATACGATTGATATGTTATTTATTCAAATAGATTAGATTATACGTGGTAATTACGCATATAAAGTGCAAATAATGCACAGAAAGTGCACATAATGCAATTATGAGTATCATTTGACCATTTCAATTGTTTTCTGGATTCATTCTAAGTAATTTCATGACTATAATCTATATTTAAACTCTTTATTCTGTTATGAATACGATTAATATGTTATTTATTCAAAAAGATTGGATTATACATAGTAATTATGCATATAAAATGTAAATAATATAATTATGATCCTTTGAATCGTTTCTGGATTCATTCTAAATCAGTTCATCACAATGATTTTATATATGGGGTTGAATGTATTGTGCTAGAATTTATCATCCCTTCATTCTTTGGAATTATTCGTTTTTCTTTTTTTTTTTCAATTTTTCAAAGCCTAACTAACTTTCTAATTTTGTCACTCATCCCATCATCCCCTGGTGTTATCATGGAGGGTGTATTTTTCCCTCCCCTCTTGAGCGTATTATGTCGTTCAGTCCCCCCACCTCATGATGGCCTACTACCCACCCCTCCCTCCCTACACATATTATTTTTTAGTATTATTTTCCTAATTGTTTTAGGTCTGAAGTCTAATTGTCCTTGTTCTGAATGCTAATTATCCGGATAAATATATTAACCACGATAATTAATATCTTTTTTTTCCGGAACAATTATATATTAACAAGGACAATTAAACATATTAACTAGGATAATTGAACATATCAATTAGGACAACTAATATACTAATCAGGACAATAAATATTTTTTTAGTCTGGGATTAGGGGATCAACTTGGGTGTGGGAGGGAAAGAAGCGTATGCATCAGGAGGATAAGGGTGCATATGCGTTGGATGATAGGGAGTGCATACGCACTGGATGACACAAATGGAGATCAGATGCAAAAATTGAAATAATTAGTATCATAATTACTTCTAGGACAATTAGTTCTATTTTTTCAAACAGTTAAAATATGTAGGAGTTCATTTAGTATCAAAATCAAGGACAATTAGTAGTATTTTCTAAGATAGTTAAAATATCTACGAGAACAGCTAGTATCATATTGTAGGATAATTAATATTATTTTACATGATAGTTAAGATATGTACGAGGATAATTCAAAATCTAAGACAATTAATATAAGTTTGTAATACACTGTGATGGGTTGTGAAGCCAACATAAGGTGGGGTGGGGGCTAGTGGTGGGGGATCCCTATCCTGTGCCGCGCGACACCATGCCGCGCACCAATCCGAGCCGTACGATCCGATCTCGACGGTTAGATTTTTTCGGACCTTACAATCAGGTTATATGTACGGGGCTCCCTTATCCATTGGATTTAATTTGGACGGTCTGGATTTCTGCGCTGCACGGTACCGCGCGGCACAGGATTTGGTTCCAGTGGTGGGGGGGTGGGGGCACAATATGGAAAAAGTATGTAGGTACTGGATAATAGACCATGGGGATTAGAGACAAAAATGGAAATACAGACGCTGGTCAAATTTCTTAAAATGAAAAAGAGAAAACATGCAATGAGGGAGGATGCTGAGGAAGGAATAGTCCTAATTAAGTAATTCCGTTTTAATAAAATTTGAGAGATGATTTTCTATTAATTTATTATTGAATTTCCAATACTTATTTATCATGCTTTTATAAGAAAAATATAATTTTTTTTTCAGACGTAGTTACCAATACTCCTGTTCTCTGTATGTAAATATATAAATTAATGTGAATACAACATTATTGCATGGATTCAATCAAACCAAGATTCAGTATATCTTTAAACTTAATACCTTGCTTAATACAGTACAATAAATAATAGCGTATGTACATCCAAGCGCCTGTGCTGTAGGTCAAATCCAAATTAAATCTGTATCCATGGCATCAAAGAGAGCGCCAGTTCTTGCCGCTATGCTTTTTTGTGTATCCTATAGTTTGTTGATTACAGGACAAGATGTATCAAAACATCTAGTTATAGAAAATGGCTCTAAGGTAACTTTGATTTTTTTTTTTTTTTTTTGTGTGTTTGCTCTGCTTATCTTATTTTACTAGTGTTAAACCTTTATATACAAAATTTGCTCCATATTCCTCGATTTTTAGTCATAATTACATATATGACAGCTTTAGGGGCGTTTCAGGTTAGCATTCAATTTTTTTTAGAGAAAACATATTAAAACAGAAGAATATCATGAGAAATTAGTCTTTCACGGCATCACTCTGGTTTATCGGTGATCCTCATCATCTGTTTTCTAATCGCTCATTGCAACAAAAAAATGAAAGATTTAGTACATGAAATTTCAATATCAAAATGAGTATAAAATTATAAATTAAATAATCTATATAGTTGTTTGTACTTCGTACAGCTAAAAGGTCCACTCATTGGAGATGCAAAACCAAACAAGTCATCTGCAAGAACTACTCGAGATTCTCCAATTAATGCAGCATCTGACAGCTATACCCATGTATGTATATCAGTTTTTAATATTTAATGCAATATATTAGACGGTGTCGGAAGGAGCAAGTTCATGTCGAAATTTTGTTTGTATTGTTTTGTAGGTTGCGGGTTACCAGAGCAAAGGAATAAATGGTAATACATGGTGGCATGGTGTGAGAGCAAAAATAAGTGTATGGAATATACAGGATGTGCAATCCATGTCACAAAGCTCGGCTTACATTGCAGCTATTAGCAATTGGGATGGACTAGAATATGTCGCAGCTGGAGTTCATGTATGTCAATTACTGAATTTGCTTTTATTTTTCCACGTGGACGTAGTATAACGGGGGAGATATACGGTCTATTTTCCTTCTTTAGGCTTTTGGATTGGAGTGAAAAGAAGAGAGTAAAGAAAGAAGGGCCCAAATTTATTATTAAACAATTTAAACTCTTCACATAGTTACACACTTCACAATACTTCTTGTTTGGACTATATATATGGATCATACATTATCGAATAGACAAATATTTCATTTTTAGTTCAATAAATTTAAATTCTTGTTATGATTATTGTTATTATTATTATTATTATTATTATTATTGTTATAATTGTTGTTGTTGTTGTTGTTGTTGTTGTTGTTGTTGTTGTTGTTTATATGTTAGGGATTTATATAAGCAAAATAGTTTTGTTACACGACATTTCAAGTTTTAATATAGTTGTAGAAAATTTGATTTAATCATCAATTTTCTTAGTCATCAAACAATATAAGAATTTTGCTGATTAAACTTATATTTATATTGATAGCCAAACAAAAAAAATAATCATATTTGAAAGTAGTTGACATTTAATATTTTTTATTTAAGCAAATTTTCACGATAATCATTATCAACGCAAAGTTAGTATAAGAATTGAATGCAGAGCAATACATTAAAATGTCAAAAAGAAAAAAAAAAAACGAAGAGTTGATGCAAAATCATTATCTTGTCCCCCATTAAATATATCACAAAAAGACTACTATGAGATGTTATATTGGCCGGACTCTGTTTTTCCTATTTTGTTTGCTTTTAGATCATTTGAAATTCTTATAATTTGCATGTACTTTCTTTCTTAACAATATTTAGGTATACCCACGGATATACAACAATAGGGACTTGCGTTTCTTCACATATTGGAGGGTTAGTTCTTATATATTTAAGCACAATCGAGAAGATTTAAAAAATTAAAATTCATCCTACTTAATTTTAAAATTTTAAATATGCTCAAAATGTTTTCAATTGATCAGAATTGAAACTTACTAGGCCGAAGACTGATTTCTTAACACATTATTATTAGATTTGACACTGTGGGCTTTATATGGGCTAGAATAATTGTATTATTTGAACATATAAAATATTGGAAATTGATTACTGCCGTCTGCAGTTTTATCATCCCTGTCATCGTTAAATATAAAGTGATTATATACAGCAAACAAAGTGAACATATAGACGATCTATGTGAACACATACAAACAAATAAGTTCAATAAAAATAAGTTGAATATGCATGTAAACTTCTGAACAAGTGATGTCAACACTTATTTATTTGTAAGTGTTCACTTAGATTATATGTATATTCACCTTATTTGCTGTATATGTTCACTTTATTTTTAGCGATGGCTGAGATGGTATATTTGTTGATGGCACTTATAATTTCTGTAAAATATTCGAATAATTGTGCCCAAATTGTTTCAGACAACTAAGGATGGCACAGAGGGCTGTTACAATGATTACTGCCCCGGATTTGTAATAGCAAACGGCTCCAACCTTTTGCCAGGACAAGCCTTGGCTCCGCTATCGAATTATGGCGGCGAGATGAGATACATTACAATTAGGATAAAAAAGGTCCGTGGTACTATTTAATTCTAAATCCACATAATAAGTAGATACAAGTTAAAATAAAAGTTATAGTCTTCTCAATCACAATTGAATATATAGTGCAGATGAATTAATGGTTCAGAAGAAAATGGACGACAGTTTTTTATAATTTTTTTTTGAAATAAAAGGCTACTTTATTAATAGAGGTTTTAGTCCATAAATTAGAATTTATCTCTCTTCCGCATCCCGCGGGAATTGAACCCTCTAAAATAACGATAGAGCCACTAACCATTTGTGGTGGACTCCGCTTTCCAATTTCTTATAAAATTAGGATTACAATTACATAAGACAATACTAGGAAGCTCTCCTCATCCGGGGAATGGGATCTAGTCCCGCGCGGGACCGTCCAGCGCATAGATCACAGCCGTGTGATTTAATCTTAATGGCAAAGGGAGCTCCGTACATGTAACCAGATTGATAGGCTCGAACCGTTCAGATCAAATCTGACGGTTTTAAGACTGCGCTGGACGGTCCCGTGCGGGAGCGGATACGGATCCCCTCATCCGGGGTTCCGAAGTATCTAATGCAAAAAGTATACATGACGTGCAGCAGCGGAGCAGCCCCTTATATGTTCATTATCTGTTATTTTTTGTACTCAACTTCTGTCTTTTCTGAGGGGAGAAAACTCATTATCTGTCATATTGTACTCTCAACTTTTGTCTTTTCTGATTAAAAAAAAATAATGTAGGATGAAAAAACTGGGGATTGGTCATTATACAGAGAGGACGAAGGGGGCACTATTGGGGGCATGACATTGCTAGGTTGGTGGCCTCAGAGTCTTTTCAAGAGCTTATCTGACCGAGCAAACGTAATTCAATGGACAGGAGAAGTCAATTATCAATACAACGAGACAGGTCCTTCCATGGGCAGTGGGCATTTCTCCGACGAGCACGAGGGAAAAGCAGCAGGTTTCTTTGACGTTTGTGGCTTTGATAGTTCTGGATTGAAATACATTTATGCCTACAGACCTATTCCATTGGTAGACAAATCATATTGTTATGACATTTCTCCTTGGTATGATCCTGATTTCAACTATCCTGCAGTAATAACTCATCACTTCTTTTACGGTGGACCAAGCGGTTGCTCCCGGTAAGAGTAAAGGAAGTATGTATATGTTTGTAGTGTGTATCGAGCTTCGGAGTTAAAATAAAATGTATGGCTTGTAGTGTGCAATTGATTTGGTCAATAAATATTAGAATGGATTATATGCATCTATGACAAGGCTATGAATGACTATATTTCTCTATGAAGTTGATAGCAACTAAAATATTTCCTTTCATAATTGATTTATTTATTTTCACCTTTTTAAACTATCATTGGATCAAAGCTTTCTTTCATAAATAAATCAGTGGGAAAAACATACTTAGATACGTTTATCAAAAAAAAAAAAAAAAAATCAAATGGTGCGCAAGAGTTTCAACACAACAGTTAAAATATATGTATTTTTAACTTAAAAGAACTTAAAGTTCTTTTTTTAAAAAAAAATAAAAAAAGGTGTCGATATCATTGTATATTTTGGCCGATCAACCATCCTTCGAGTGTTCTTTCTACTTAATTTCTTCGTAGACTAGCTGTACCATCTCAAACTTTTTTAACGGTCAAATTGCTCATTATTGTGAAACTGGATGACAAAATGAGTATGAATAGTGTAAGAGCAAAA
The DNA here is from genome assembly GCA_028095005.1 of Rhynchospora pubera. Lineage (NCBI taxonomy): Eukaryota > Viridiplantae > Streptophyta > Magnoliopsida > Poales > Cyperaceae > Rhynchospora > Rhynchospora pubera. Next base: position 77,231,360 of record CM051462.1, read on the forward strand.
CAACTAAAAAAAAAAATCATTATACGTGTATATAGCTAAAGAAATCAGAATGAATAATATAAAGCACTCAGGACGTTGAAAAAGCATAATTGACAAACTAAAGCCTTAATCACTTGAGATAGTATTAATTAAAATCCATGGCCGCTATTTCTATAATTTAAAATATTTTTTTTCATTTTCTATAATTAAAAATAGTCGTACCAATCATTATTTAATTTAATAATTAAATATATTTGAAAAATATAAGATAATTTATGCTGAATTATTGTCATAAAATAAACATTTGCTGAGACTCATATGCCTAGTTTTTATTTAAAAAAGAAAATTTTATTTTTTGGGACTAGGAAGCGTGCTCTAAGCTCGCTTCTTTGTAATTGTGCAGCACAACATGTGAATTCTCTGTAAATTATTCCTCATAATATTTTACGTATAAGTTTTTTAAAAATATGTTTCATTTTAAATCAAAAAATATATATATATATATATATATATTTAAAATTACACGATGTATGTATTAGTATTAACTAGTAATCACGCCTATCCAATTTGCGGACAAATTTTCATTTAAAATTATTATTATCATCGGTTTTCTCAACCAATGACTAATAACAAACAATAATTATATTAAAAATTGGGTGAAATGACTAATTATATGTTTAGTAAAAAAATTGTTAAATAAAATATATCTTTGATCTCAAATAGAGAAACCATAATGATTAGTATATTAATAAATAATTTTTGTGGCCATACTTGTTTTTTTTTTCTCCCTCTGGTATATATTGCTTCACCTTTTATCTATTTTTGTAATAATTCAGTATGGAAAAGAAACAACAATCTAGCAATAATTAATTTTATTTTCATTTATAACGAAGAGTAGGTAAACTTATATGATTATTCACATCTAACTTTTAAACAAATCAGATTTAAACAATCAATTGTCCATAACAAATATGTCAAACTATTAAAATGCTTAACAAATTAATGGAACTATCATTAAAGTTCAATGATACATTACATTAAATGCTCTGTACCATGAGTCAATTTAATAAAATAATATATACTATTGAAAAGGGACCCATCAAAATATTTATATATATGGCAGGGTTAAAAATATATTGAAATGGTGGACATTATATATCTTATCTATATGAGATACTATAAGAAAGGATTGTTAAAATGCTACGTGTAGCGCAAAATGGCTCCTTGCAACACATTCGTTTTTGACTTTTATTTATGTTTCAAACAATCAATTCAAACTGTTGAATTTTTTTTATATTGAAATCAATAAGAAACAAAATTTTGCAAATGTTTTAAAACTTTTTACTAAGAAACAAAATTTTACAAATGTTTTAAAACTTTTTACTATTTTTTCATAGCCTTAGGAAATATTTGATCTAATTAATTCTAACCCCCAGTAACCACGGTATTAAAAATAAAAAAATAATTATAATGAAAGAACTCGAAAACAAATGTAAAACTTAATTTCAATAAGATTTTAATATGGAGAAGATGTTGTACAATTCGATTCGTATGCTTGAAAAAAAAATGTAAAATGTTCCTCAGTAGCTAATATCTGCTCTATGTATCATTTTAATAATTCTTAATAAGACTCGCGTATATATAATCCTAGATTATAGACAATCATGTTATACATTTCTTAAGTTTGGCAAAGCATATATATATATGGTTCCGTTTGGATAGGTGTGGAAAGAAGGGAAGAAGGGAATAAGTGGGAAGAAGTATTAGAAAGTGTGTAATTTTGTAAAAAGTTTGGATTGTTTATAATTTATTTTTTTCCTTCTTCCTTCTTCCTACCTTCTTCTTTTAACGCATCTAAACGGTGCCAATGATATATGCCTAAATTGCTGGATTATTTCTTTGTAACGGTCTGTTCAACACGAGTCCATTTTGATCGGGAGGGCTCGGTTTTGTCGAGAACTTTCATTAATCATACGAGGCAAAATTGGATACAAGTCCCCCACAATCTTAGCCAATGTGATATAAGCCCCCACAATCTTAGCCAACTGGATAAAACTCCTATAATCTTCAAAATCGGAAATAACCCCTCCAATCTTCTTAATCTAGGATATAACCCTTTTATTTAATTTTAATTAAATTTGAAATAACCAAAATCATTTTTTACTTGTACGGACATAAATATCCTTCTTCTACCAAACAAACAACCTTTCAGCTCCCAGTTGTGTAGTTTTATAACATAAGGTCACTTTATTTCCAAACGCATGAAACTAAAACCCATTGTACATCTTTTGCAAGAAACAACCAATATTTTAGCTTCACATTTCCATATTCGTACTACCTCATACTTTTCTTTTTAAAACTTATTTTCTTACGTTACTGCGAGCACATTTGAAAATTTTCCTCTCCACTGATCTGAATGCCAGATTTGCTACAAGTTGTTACAAAACTGAGGAACCATTTACGATGGTTATGGTTGATTGAATTCAGTCTTCATCATAAAATTTGCTTTTGGCATTAGTTTAATTAATACATTTGTCACAGACATTACAGTATATATAAGTTGCTGAACTTTAATTTTGATTTAACATATAATACACTTGGTATTGCTAAATGGAACAACACGTATTTATTTATTGCTTGGCAGGGAATTACAAATTTTTACCATATCGTTCAAGCTTCAAAATGTTTATTATTATTCCTCAGTTTTATAAAAGGCATTAAGCAATAGGCCATTGAAATAGCGCTAGCACTGATCTAATTGATTTGCCTAGTTAATAATATCAATTTATCTGGCATTATGCTTATAAAATATAGACATACCTAGGGACTAACATGAGAATGGAAAGAAATAATGTAATTTTGGACAAAAATAAACGGCGAGAAGATGAAAGGTTGTTTGGTACAAAACGGTCAATAAAGATAAGGGTATTTATGTCCATACATGTAAAAAAACGATTTTAATAATTTCAAATTTAATTAAAATTTATCAAAAGGTTATATCCAAGACTAAGAAGATTTGAGGGGATTATTTCCGGTTTTGAAGATTATAGAGATATCAAATTAGCTAAGGGTGTGTTTGGATCGTTGGAAGAAAAAAAAAGAAGAAGGAAGAAAAAGAAAAAAAAATTATAAACAATCCAAACTCTTCACAAAGTTACACACTTTCCAATATTTTTTCTCACTTCTTCCCTTATTCCCTTCTTCCCACACCTATCCAAACGGAGCCTAAGATTGCTGGGGGGTTATATCCAATTTTGCCATCAAACAATATGTTAGTAAAACTATGGCTCCGTTTGGATAGGTGTGGGAAGAAGGGAAGAAGGGAAGAAGTGGGAAGAAGTATTGGGAAGTGTGTAACTTTGTGAAGAGTTTGGATTGTTTATAATTTTTTTTTCTTCCTTCTTCCTTCTTCCTATATCCAAACACACCCTTAAGTGATTATCTGATTATATTAATGATACCTTTTTTTTTGTAATTCGGTGATGTACTTTTATTAATCAAACAATATGTTAATATAATATAAGTGATTATCTGATTATACTAATGATGCAATTTATTTTGTAATTCGATCGGTGATGTATTTAATTTTGTTGATATTGAGTACTGGAGGGAAAACCTAAAAAAGCCTACTCGTAAACAAGCTAACTAAAAAAGCGAACATCGATAATAATACTTACTAGTTATCAAAAAATGGCTACTGAGTAATATTTATTGCAATCAGATAATTGCCATCATCGCCAATTGCCATCTGGCCCATCTCTATTTCTTCCATATCAACAACTTTTATATAAAATTATCTATCATGAACAAGTTCAATTATATACTGATAGATCCTATCAAGATTTCGAAAAAAAAAAGAAGTTCAATGACGTAAATTAAGTTTAATTTTAAATATTTATTTTTCCAATAAATTTTATTTTGAATACTATTGCACTGTCGAGATTGTAACTTGATTTATAAATTTTTTTGTTTTAAATTGTAGAGGCATCTTAATAATTGTGTGCACGGTGTATACCTTACATTCTTATATAAATTTTATATATAAAAAATTAAAAATAAAAAAACAATTGCTAAATTAAAAAAGATCATGATTACAAGTATGATGGCACAACATTTATACAATAAAATGATTAAGAGTCCTAATATCCCTCAAATTTTAATGGGAAAAAGAAAATGAAAGTTCCGAACATTAGTCCTAAGTCCTAACTTTCATACTTTGAAAAGTACACATCAACGAACTTTGAAGCATTCTACATACGACTCCCTAGTGTGTGTGGACTTCGCCGACTTCAATTATATGAATTGAAGACTTGAAGCCTTCCCAACGAAGGGACAACCGGATAAGGTAAAATAAAGACAAGGAGACGGAGGGAGGAAGGGAGAGAGATGGCCAACACGATAACCCATTGCTCCCACCCAACCCATGAATTAGCAAGGACTTACAGTCCGAGTGGGCGTTATACTTGTGATCTGTGTAAAACCGGGGGAAGTGGCCTTCACTACCGTTGTCACTCATGTGACTTTGATTTACATGAGCATTGTGCTCAGTTGCCTGAGACCATATCGTTCTTTGCACATCCCTGGCACGATCTCCACCTCAAGCAAGGTTATTATCTTTTCTCTGTTGTGCACTTACATTATATTTATTTCCTTATCGCAATTATTAATTTATTATTATGGAATTTGATTGACGATGACGTTTCGCATTCATTTTATTGATTTTAGGCCTAAATAAACACCGTAAATTCTTTTAACAAACACATCTGAAAACTTTAATTTAATACTGAACATATGAAAAAATAATTTGAACACTAAACATGACAGAGCGCCAGTAGCAGCGACGCTGCCGCAATGGCGCCACTTGAAGTGGTGCTGATATCAACAGACCCTCGCCGGAGAAATCATGATGGACAAAAGCCGATCAAGAGGGGTCTCTACAGACTAGCCACGGCAAGGAGAGGAAGGATTCGTGGTCGAAAAACGAGGTAGAGGAGCAGATGGCCGGAAAATCAGCGTTCATTATCTTTCTCTCTTTCCCCTCCCAAAACTTTCTTTTATTTTCCAAATGCTTATCTGAGGAAAGAGACGATAGAAAAAGATGTTTGTGGAAATGTATTTTTAAATAACTAAACATAGTCTACACATCTCCATGGACCATTAAATAAAATCCACAAATTAGCTCACGCAAAACTACCTGCGCCAGAACGCCGCCAGGACTCAGAGCAACCACGCCACCCTCGCCTGCGTCCTCACCTCCCGAGCCAGTGCCAGTGACGCTGCCGCCGCCATGTTCATTGTTAAAGTTTTGATTTTCCAATGTTTACTGTTGAACTTTCATTTTAAAAAATGGCTGTTAAAAAAAATTTACGGAAATAAACACAATGCCATCAATGATCCTGCATTTTATTCCTACATAAGTGTAATTGAATTTATTTATTCCAGCTCTAGTTTTAATAAAGTTTTTCCGGCAATGGCCGACCAACCTTCCAAAAACGTTTTGTGTTCTACCATGGATGAATTAATATATGTATATAAAATTCTCAGTTCAATACTTCAATGTACCAAAAAATTGTGGAGTCCTCGCGGAGCCGCGGTCTCCCCCACGGCCCCACCCTTCGGACCGAAATCCTCTACAGCCGTAAATGGCTGTAGAGACGTACAGCCAACTTCATTTTTTACAAAATTAAAAAAATTTAGAATAAAAATGATGAATGTAAACCGTTGATCTTGTTCAAATTTACGGGAGATGCATTTTCATATAAGTTTTATAAATTTTAGAGTTGATTTGATACTAGATCAAGTGGTCAACAAATGAACGAATCTGGTTAACTATCACTAATTAATTCTAATACGTTTATTTGTTGACCACTTGATCTAGTATCAAATCAACTCTAAAATTTATAAAACTTATATAAAAATGAATCTCCCGTAAATTTGAATAAGATCAACGGTTTACATTCATCATTTTAATTTTAAAATTTTTTTATTTTGCAAAAAATAGGGTTGGCTGGACATCTCTACAGCCATTTACGGCTGTAGAGGATTTCGGTCCCCCACCCTTCTCCCTGTCTTCCCCAACCTACCGGACCATTTTTCTCTATGGGCGCGACAGTGTAGCGGACCGACTTTCATTCGTTCGATTTAATTTTGACGGACAAAATTTTTACGAGAAGAGTTCCGGTGCTCACATTTTGGATGCCCCCAAATGTCTCAATACACATATTTTTACTACTTTTACAAAATATAAAATTCAAACTTCGAATCCAAACCGTTAATCTTATTCAATATAACTAGTGATGCATTTTCATATAAGTTTGATAAATTTTGAAGTTTATTTGATACTTGATCAAGAGGCTAAAATATGAACATATTAGAATTAATCTATCATATTTAACTACATTCGTTCAATTTTCAATCTCTTGATCAAGTATCAAATAAACTTCAAAAATTATAAAACTTATATGAAAATGCATCGCTAGTTATATCAAATAAGATCAACGGTTTGGATTCGAAGTTTGAATTTTATATTTTATAAAAGTAGTAAAATAATATGTTTTGGAGCATTTAGGGGCATCTAAAATGTGGACACCGGAACCCTCAATTTTTACAGTCGCATGAATCTCAACAAATCTAATATTAATCATGGAGTATCAATTATCGATTCGGACGGTCCATACACGATCTGCTACTGTATAGCTGCCACAAAGAATTTCATTCCGCCCTACTCCCCACGCTTTTTTTACAAAAAAAAAAAAACCATCTTGCCCTTCTCTTTTCTCCTTTTTCGACCATTTTCTTCTTTTATTTCCTTTTCTGGTTTTCTGCAAAAAAAAAAAAAAACGACCGAATCGGATCATAAACTCGAATTAAAAAAATATTTATTTAAAAATCAGAAAGAAAAGAATAAAATTAGAAAAATTATTTCTTTTAAAAAAAAAATTCGAAGTATAAAATAAAGTCAAATCTAAAATAATATAATTATTGACCGGCCTTGACATCTCTAAATTTTTAAAATTAAATTGAGATTTCATGATTAATGAAACATATTTTGTACAAAAATACGTTTATTAATTAAAATATCTTAATGCTTCAGATAGGATGGATTTCTTTTTATATATTCTTAGATCAGTTTTTCGTCCAACTTTCCTTTTATTTTCGAATTAAAACTAATCAGAAATCAATTAACAAAAAGGGGAATGGAGAGCTCCCCTTCTTTCCAAAATTTCTTGTGTGCTGAAGCAAAAGGGGACGGAACAACGGAACCACCTCGTGGCCCATCCCACCCGCCCACCGGCCTCCAACGTGTCTCCATGGCCCCTAGCCGCCTCGAACAGACTTTCCCCACGCCACCTACACATTTCTCCTTTGCGAACGCCATTAAATAGAGGAGCTCAACCGATTCCGTTCCAAAACCCTCAAAATCGGATCGTCCCCCACAGATTCCGGTCAGCGGATTCGGATCCGCCGATTTTTCAAACCATGAGTTTTGACCAACAATTTCTGCATTGTCCGGAACGATCCCGTCTCCTCTGTGTACCGGGTTTAGATTAGGGGCTGGTATGTATAATGTGTGGCTGTTTTTCATAGCTCACCCACCTTCAAAGAAAAAACAAGAAAGAAAAGGAATTAATAAATATTAGTGATATGCTGGTACATGATGTTATTAATTAATTTTTTGCTTCCTTTCTGTAGGTAAAGGTTTTAGAATTTGTGACCTTTGTGCCGAGCGGGTGGAGGGATTTTATTACTGTTGCATTCCGTGCAGCTTTGATGTGCATCCTCATTGTACCAAGATACAGCAAATCGTGCGTACTGAGTCGCACCCAGAGCATAGTCTCTGCCTAGTCCCATCATTCAACAAATTCAACCAATGTAGTGCATGCAAATTATTCAATGGGCACATCTGGCTGTACAGGTAATGTACTTACTAATCATAAGATATATATTTCAATTAAAAATTTGTACTTTCACAATTCCTATCATCTTTGAACTTCCACCGCCATTTTACTAGGAGTCTATGATTGTACTCTTCAAATCAATGATACCTAATCTCTAAAGTATTGCGGTATGCTAGTTATTAATTTGTTAACATTGCTTCATACCAAAAGTTTAAATAACGCATATCAAATTCATAATGAATAAAAGTCATTTAGCGGTCTCTATGGTATCATAACAGATATGTACAAACGTAATTGATCATTATTATGCACACTAGACAAACTAATTCATAAAATATGTAACTTGATCTTAATGTTTTAAGCTGCAATTGACTGATTAGAACTATTAATATCGATTTTTATATTAATATTTCGTGGAATTCTTTTTTAGATGGTTTGAACATTAGGTTGATCTATAATTTTAAGCTTAAATATTGATATTCGATCATAATAGATAGACTAATCCATCATATGTTTTTGAGACTTAATTTTTCTGCTTCATACAAACCATCTTAAATATCTTAACAAATTAATTATTGTTGTTGTTGTTGTTGTTGTTTTTTGATAGATAATACCAAGAAATAGGTTTGTCGAGAAGACATAATAACATTGACAGTAATGATATGATCATTAGTAGATTAATAGGCTTATATAAAACAGTGATCATTACAATTTCACTATACTAACAGATTGTACTCGGTGTACCACTTTTTGGTAAACCACTACTTGACGACCACTGTGAAGGTTTTCTAAAAAAAAAAAAAAAAGTTCTTATATGCTACTAAAATTAAATTAGGGAGGACCAAAAGACGTGGAAACTAATGGTAATCTAAGTGATGACATCAAATGCAAACTTAAGGATAACATTCCTGACCAGTGACCACAGTGAAGATATTACCGAAATGAATTATCCTTTTGTTGAGATAATTGATATATTGTGCTCTGAGATAATTAGATAAACGATTTATTTGTCTTCTTTAGGTGTGGCATGTGCAACGTTAAACTTCATATTAAATGTGTAGGGCACATTATGCCCATGGAAAACAGTCATGACAACATAACGAGCAGCACCAACAATAATAGGAGCAACCATGGCAGAGGGGTCACTGAAGCAACACCAGAAGCAGCAGCTGCCGATGTCCTAACTCAATTGGCATTACATCTCTTTCTTTTTTCTTAAGGTTGACAGTTAAGTCTGTCTCAAAAATGCTTTTCTCAATTTTTTTTCTTTTTCTTGGTAGGATCTTACAACACCGACAAGAGTGCAAGAAGAGAGAGTTAAGGCAGTTAAAGATGAGCTTTTACAGGAAATAAAAATAATTCAAGGCCAAATGGAATTGCTACAAAAAGAAAATAAAAAATTGCAAGATGAGAGAGATATTGCAGTTAAAGAAGCCAAAGAATTACTCGTAAGTGCTAGTCGTCAATCTCATGTAGTGTTCTCTGAGTTTTTGCTGTTAGAGCTGCAACAGGCAACTGAGAACTTCAGCAATTCACATAAAATTGGTGAAGGAGGTTTTGGTAGCGTCTTCAAAGGGTTTTTGCACAACACCATGGTTGCTATAAAGATTTTGCATCCTGAAATCTTACAGGGCAAACCAGAATTTGAACAAGAGGTAACTTCATTAGAACCTAGCTGTCACATAATTAATTGGTGAGAGCATGTCAATGCAAAACAAGAAACTTCACTTAATTTTAGTGATATCGCACAAGATTAACTGCTATACAGAAGTCATGACAATTGTAGTTTTCTAAAAGTTGAAATAGTTTTGACTAACTGCTATACAGAAGTCATGCCAATTGTAGTTTTCTAAAAATTGAAATAGTTTTAGACTAACTCATATTTACTGTTTTAAATTAATAGGTAGCTATCTTAAGTAGAATGAGGCACCCAAACCTAGTTACCTTGATAGGAACATGCTCAGAAAATTCAGCTTTAATCTATGAGTATTTACCTAATGGTAGCCTTGAAGATCGACTTGCATACCAGGGGGGGACCCCACCGCTCACATGGCAGGTTCGAACACGAATTATTGGAGAAATCTGCTGTGCTCTCCTGTTCCTTCACTCCAACCCCAATCCAATTGTTCATGGAGACCTTACGTTAGCAAACATCCTCCTAGATGACTACTTGGTTAGTAAGCTCAGCGACTTTGGCATTTCTCGCCTCCTAACAGAAACCAACACAAACACCTTAGTGTATCGCTCGAAACACCTCAGGGGAACATTTGCATACATGGACCCAGAATTTCTTACTAGTGGAGAGATAACAGTAAAATCTGATGTCTACTCATTTGGTATAATCGTCCTTCAACTATTAACCGGAAAGCCCCCAACAAACATAGTAGCTGATGTCGAGGATGCAATTGAGACTGATTCCCTGCACTTGATTATAGACAAGTCAGCTGGAGAGTGGCCTTTTGTACAAGCCAAGCAATTGGTCAATCTTGGATGGAGATGTGCTCAGATGCATAGGAGGAAGCGCCCCAATTTGGAGAGTGAGTGGAAGCTGGTTCAATCCCTGATGCAGGCTGCTTCACTGTCAGTGTCGCCTGGCTACAAATCTCAACTTGATGACAAAGGGATACCTTCATACTTCATGTGCCCTATTTTCCAGGTTTTTAAATCTTCGTATATATTTGTCAAATCTGTATGGTGGAATTCATGTGCCCTATTCATAATGGACATCAGAAGTGAAAATTGTGTCATGATAAAAAATAAAATTTCTCAGCTGCTGTTTAATCGCATATTAAGAATATATAAGGGGATCAAACTCGGTGATAGAAAATTATCCAAACACCAGATCCCAAAATAAAATTGATGCAACCTGTCTACACCCGCAAGGAAGACAGCAAGCTTCGATGGAACCAACCCTATATTGTTACCCCCCTTTCCCCTCTTTATATCTCTCTCCACTTTAACCAGAGACCACTGCTTTTTCACTGTCACTTAAAGCGCAGTGCCACATAAATTCAGCCCCAATGCAACTGATAAGGCCACATAAGTCAAGCCGAACTCAACTGTGCTGTATCCATTAGTCGGGGTCTCGGGGATGAATACCCACATTTCTGAGAGGAGAGGAAGATTTTAATTTAGTGCTTCTTGAGAGTACAATTATATATTATAACTAGAGTCATCATTTTGAATTATATACATATATAATTTTTTAGTAAATATAAATAAATAATGTAATTCAAATAAATTAAAAAAAAAAGACTTTAGATGTGGTACCTAACAAATTCTAAAATTTGGAAAAGATCTTTTTCTGATTTTGACAACTTATCCATTTGTTTTTATTGGTGAAAAATTATGATTTTCAGGAGGTAATGGATGATCCTTGCATTGCTGCTGATGGTTACACATACGAAGCTGAAGCCATTAAAGGTTGGCTGGATAGTGGCCATGAGACATCGCCCATGACAAATTTGCCCCTTCCCCATACTGAACTTACACCAAATTATGCCCTTCGTTCTGCCATTCAACAGTGGCTCTTTCAGCATCCGTAACAGTACTGGTGTTATTCTCGGCTATGTTTGGCACGCCTCACAAACTGACAGTTCGCGAACTGGCGCAATTCACGAACCAAACGTACAAACAAAATGTTGGAACAACGAACAACCCACTAATTCTCAGTTTTGGGATTTTCGCTAATTACGAATTGAGAACAGCGAATATGTGACCCTTGTCCAAATTATTTTATTATTACTGATTTCGCGAACCCATCTTCGATGCAGACTCCCAAATATAAATACGAGTTCATGGTGTGAGAGCTGGAGTGTAATTTCTTAGATACTATTTTGTTTTTCTGATTTATGTAAGATTTTTCCCCTTACTTTTTATAAGGATAATTGCTGGTTTACATAACAAATTGCACTTGTTGATTTCGAGTTTTCTATTCTTTTGCGAACCCAAATCGTGTGTCGCGCGACACACTGTGTCGCGCACATAAAGACAAAAATTTTTGGAATTAGGAAATTAAAGGAATCCCATATTGTATCCAGAAAAATTATGATAAAACAATCATAGTTTATATTTAAAATTTCAGGATAAAATACTCATAAATGGTATAATCAAACCTAAAAGCCGACCTAGAAATATTTGAGATAAAAAGTCATTTAATTAAGAATAAATCTTGATAAAAATTAATTTCTTTTTATGAGTGACTGGCGTCTCACTGCTGAAAGTTCAGTATACAGAAAAGCCCTACGAGCAACAGAATCATTAGAGGAGCCAGCACTTGGTTTTGTTAAACCATCCGAAGCAACACAAAAGGGCACCTCAACAATTATCAAGCAGAACAACACAATCATTCAACTGCTTGTTAAAATCAAGGAAGAACTCGAAGATTGCAAGGACCAAATAAGAGAGCTCAGAAGGACAAAAGCACCTGAAGGGTCTGACACATCCGAGGCCCTAGAACAAATTCAAAATCAACTCAAAAACTTGAGTCTTGGTCCACCAACAACCTCAAAACGACCAACCATAACGGGCAAATTTTTCGTATACCGTGACCCAAAGAAGATATACGAAGAAGAAAAGAAAAAGATACAATGAGTCGCACTGAAACAGAAACAGTGGGTAGACCATCTGTATCAGGCCACGAAAACCAAATACCAACCGTTGAAGATCAAATTCGAGATTACAGACTCGGAAGTCGGTTACGGTATGAGGCACAAAGAAGATTGCCAACGCGTAGGCGATATCGAAGGACATTAGAATCTCAACTAAGTCCTGATGCGGAGCTAAGCGTCTCGCAGTTCCGCAGAGCACAGCAAGTCCCGGCAGAAACATTATACCAAGCCGGATGGAGCGAAAGAAATCATCGGGTATACCAACATTATTCTGATGAAAGAATTTTGGTGGTTGGAGATCAAAGGGAAATTCTCTTTATCTCTCAAGAAAGTTACAACAGGCTCGTTGAAGAAGGATTACAGCACTTACACATAGGTGTTGTAATGGTCAGGTTATACGCTCTGCACAGAAGAAATGCAGGGGTAAATGCTCTAGTTGTTTTAAGAGACACAAGATAGGGGAATGATACCTCACTGATAAGTTCCATGGAAATGGACTTAACAGACAACACACAGCTGGCGTACGCAGTTCCTGACATGATGGTTAGTATTCATGATTTCTACAATCACATCCAATTGGTTGTACAAACTCATGGGTATGAATCATGGCGAGGTGGAGAAAGCAACCTCTTAATCTCTCGATCTTTAATAGGGAGGTTATCAAACACCAGCCACACAAACTTCCGGTACAATGTCCAAGGTGTAACAGAGCACCTAGCAAGCAGAGGCATAAGGGCTATACCGGGACAACCGAGGTCAACCGAAGAATTGAGAGGCCAAAGATGGATAATCAGGCCACCAGCAATTCCAGAAGTGCAACACCCACAAACAATTCGAGTCAGATCAAGAACTGATGGTTCTCTAGCTATTAGATTTGGTGGATATACAGCAACTGCACCAACAGAACCAACAGCTGTCGGGCCTAATGATGAAGAAGAACTAGATGAAGAAATGGCCTTGATGGTTACAATTGAGGAACCAGAAGCCTCATTTGAAGAAGAATTAGAATCAATCCAGCTATTGGCATCCCTGTCTAGAGAAGGACCGGTGCTAGATTATTGTCCAATCTGGGATAAAGAGAATGAAACGGAGGAAGAATAGCTCAATCCTTTCGCTTCCAAAGATGGTGAAGACAAGCTGTCGCATTTTGCATACGCGGCAGAAGAAACAGAACTAGAATATCCCAAAATGAAGGCTTTTACAAAAATAATGGAATCAGCTTTTTCAACAGCTGAGAGTTCACTCACCCAAAGAAGGCCAACAGAACCAGTAATGGGTCCTGTTAATTATCCACCGGCGAGCACATCCCGGCAAACATCAATGCCAACGATACATGATATCAGAGATCATGTTGGCAGGCTCAAAGGAGGTTATGCACAACAACATAGTGGAAGATTCAACCTTCCAGATGCTCAAAGTGACAAAGGTGCAATTCTGGTATTACCAGAAGATATCGGGCAATACAGTGATGTAATCTCTCGATGGGAATCAATTACTCTGAATGTGGTTAATGACCGCAACTGGACAGATAACAAGAGTAAGGAGATTTTCATTGAAAATCTCCTAGGGGATGTAGAGAAAAAGATGTTCATCCAATGGAGAATGCCGTATCCCCATGAATATGAAGAATTAATAGCAGTTGCAGATGATCCCCAAAACGTAATCTCCTGCATTCGAAGGATGATACTGCTAGAGGACCCATACCAAGGGTCCACTGAAGAACAGACACGCGCTTACCAAGATCTTGAACGCTTGTCATGCAACCATGTTAAGGATCTGTTCAATTACATGAATGATTACAAGATCCTTGCAGCAAAATCCGGGAGGAAGTACATTTCCTCAGAACTCTCGGAAAAATTCTTCAGAAAAATGCCACCTCTAATTGGGCAAGAACTAGAAAAGGCATTTTTAGACAAATACCCTGGAGCAGCGATAGGCGTTATGCCAAGAATAAATTTCTCATACCAGTACCTGGCTGAAAGGTGCAAACAAGCTGCACTCCAAAGGAGCTTGAAAGATCTCTCCTTTTGTAGCAAAATCCCATTACCAGGCTACTATGGAGAAAGAAAGAAGTATGGAGTTCGTAAGTCCAAAACTTACAAAGGCAAACCCCACGAATCTCATGTGCGTGTGTTCAAGAGAAAACATGCTGACAAAGTCCGCAAATGCAAGTGTTTCATTTGCGGAGAAGAAGGACATTTCGCGCGAGATTGTAACCGCAAAACAGGAAACATTGTCAGGGCAACCATTATTGAAAATATGGAACTGTCAGATAGCTGGGATGTCCTCTCAGTTGATCTAAATGAACCTGATAGTGACGCAATTTGCTCATTATCTGAAGGAGAAGTTGAAAATGTTGCTTCAGCCGTGATCAATGATTTACCATTTGGCGAGCAATTACTCATGATACATGCAGAGCAATTGAGCTGGCGGAGTTACATACAACTGCCTGAAGATCAAAGAGATTGTCCCCATGACTGGCAGGACAATGATTCAGTTCCAACAGGACATGAAAAATGTTCCATGTGTAAAGAAATGACGACTGAATCAACAAGGGCATACTGTAAAAACTGTCGCCTAACAGTATGTCCTATGTGTTCAAGATTCAGGCTGGGCAGACGAATACGAGCTAAGGTGCAGCCAATAGCACCTTATGATAGTAAGGATCAGCTAATCAATGAGCTGATGTCTTATGTTCAATACCTCTTGGCAGAAAATGGAAAACTCAAACAACAACTGTTTGAGGCCAGGACAGAGGATCTCGAAGCCGAGTTTGATGAATTAATGAAGAAAGACAAAGGAAAAACCAAACTACGGTTCGAAGACGAAGAGGTAGATGAAGAAATAGAGATGGAACCAAAAAATCCAACAGGAGATCTTCGAATAGCTTCTGCCAATACTATCTCTACTTAGGAAATTGAGCGATTCAATACAGTGGTCCAAGACCCTGTAAGGGGCAAAAGGGTCCTAAATAGACTCTACAACATGGAGATAACATTTGAAATACCAGGAGTCAACCCATTCAAGGTTCAAGCAATTCTTGACACAGGAGCAATTGTCTGCTGTGTCAACCAAGAAATTGTCCCACAAGAGGCATTGGAGCCAAGTGCCTATCCCATACAAATAAATGGGGTAAACTCAACTCAAATAGCCAGTTTAAAACTCAAAAATGGCAGTATGCTGATTAAGTCGAATAGGTTCAGAATTCCCTTCACCTATTCTTTTTCGATGGGAAAGAAGGAGGGAGTTCAGATGCTGATCGGGTGCAATTTTATCCGATCAATGTAAGGTGGATTACGAATCGAAGGCCAGAACGTGACTTTTTACAAAAATATCACGACAATTGCAACTACAACAGATGCTGAGGTGGTAAAAACCGCAATTCCTGAGCTCGACCTGACGGGCTTAGAATACATTGAAGTAAGAGAGGCCGTAGCATACCACCAATAGCAAGAGTCACAACAGTTTAAAGAGAAGTTCAGACCACTACTCAACAGACTAAAAGAACAGGGGTTCATTGGAGAAAACCCTCTGAAACACTGGTCGAAAAATCAGGTGACGTGCTCTCTCGACATCATAAATCCTGATCTCCAGATTCAGGATAAACCTCTGAAGCATGTGACGCCTCAGATGAAAGAACAATTTGAAAAACATACAAAGGCGTTATTACAACTGGGAGTAATTAGGCCTAGCAAAAGCAGGCACAGAACCATGGCTATAATGGTCAATTTTGGAACCACCATTGACCCAGTCACTGGCAAAGAAATTAAAGGCAAAGAGCGCATGGTATTCAACTACAGGTCCCTCAACGATAATACTCATAAGGATCAGTATAGCCTCCCTGGCATCAATATTATCCTTAAAAAGGTCGGTCACAGTAAAATCTACTCGAAATTTGATCTCAAGAGTGGATTTCATTAGGTGGCAATGGCACCTGAGTCAATTGAATGGACTGCTTTTGTGGTGCCTGGTGGTCTATATGAATGGCTCGTTATGCCATTTGGACTGAATAACGCACCGGCTATTTTTCAAAGGAAGATGGATCAGTGTTTTGCTGGTACCGAAGATTTTATAGCGGTGTATATTGATGATATTCTGGTATTTTCTGAGAATGAACAACAACATGCTGAACACCTTAGAAAAATGCTAGAAATTTGTGAAAAATGGGGCCTCGTACTCTCTCCAACAAAGATGAAGATAGCAGTCAGAGAAATCGAATTCCTTGGAGCAATTATTGGAAGAAGCAAGGTGAAACTCCAACCCCATGTCATAAAGAAGATTGTCTCCTTTGATGAGGAGAAACTGAAAGAAAAGGCCGGACTCCGAGCATGGTTAGGTATACTTAATTACGCTAGGAGTTACATTCCAAAACTTGGGACTCTTCTAGGTCCCTTGTACACGAAAACCAGCCCTCATGGAGATAAGCGCCTTAAACCGTCTGATTATGAATTAATCAGAAAAATCAAGGAAAAGGTGCAAAACCTGCCAGACTTAGAGCTTCCACCAACAGGGAGATATATCATCCTTGAAACAGACGGATGTATAGAAGGATGGGGTGGCATATGTAAATGGAAACCAAAGAAGCATGACCCCAGATCCATAGAAAAGATTTGTGCCTATGCTAGCGGCAAATTCCCGGTGATCAAGTCAACCATTGATGCAGAAATACACGCTTGCGTGGAAACATTGAAGGCACTAAAAATCCACTATCTTGATCAGCAGGAGATAACGCTGAGGACTGACTGTCAAGCAATAATATCCTTTTTCAATAAGTCAGTCCAAAATAAACCATCAAGGGTTAGATGGATAAACTTTGTTGATTATGTAACAGGGACAGGAGTGCAGATTAACTTTGAGCACATAGATGGTAAGCTAAACAGCTTAGCAGATGCACTCTCTCGATTAACAACAAAATTGGCCGTTACCAGTGAGATGCAAGAACAACAAGAGCTATTCTTAACACATCTCGAAGGAGCATTCGAAGAAGCAGACCAATTTAGTGAGAGCCTAAACAAGCAGATGAATGAGCTAATTTTAAAAATTAGCTCTTTACTCTGATTCCCCTTTAAAATCCAACTAAATGTTTAATTATTTTTGTTTCTTTTTCAGGTATGATGGTAATCTACGGAAAACCATTGATATTTGGCAGTAATCTACGGAAAACTGTCTTTTGTTTAATAGTTTCAGTTTGTTTATATTTTTACAGAAAATGGTGCTGGAATATTTAACCCATATTTTTAGAAGCTATGAAGGATCCCCACGTTATAGTCTTAGGCCAGATTCCAGGATAGCGCTCAACAACGCTGTTCGCTGGGGAGCATCATGTGGCCAAACAGAAGAAATAGAAGACTATGAGACAATCACTTGTGATTTATTGTTTTCAAGGCCGACTTTAAATATGGAAGGAAGAATGAGAACAAGGCTCATGGAATTACACCAAGCCCAAATTCAAAAATCCCTTACGGAGCTTGAAAAATTACTAGTCATGAGCAATTTGCAAAAGGTCAGACTTGAACAACATGCTAGTAAGGATAATTGGGCAAGGGATGCCCTCGAACCTGTTAACAATAATATCGAAAAGTTGATTGAAGCTCACAGTAAGCTTCGAATAAGCCAGCAGAGCATCTATTATTAGGTAGTATTCATAATATGCTTACTTTCGGTGCCAACTTATTTTGGTCTGTTAGTGGGCATTTGTTCTTTTCTAAAAAGCATCTTTATAATGGTTCTAGTAGATAATAATTGTACTGGTGTGTTTTAGTGCGCCACTTGGTGCATTTTTATGCGCATTATTGAGTAGTGCGCTTTACTTTATTTTTTTTTTTGGACAGCACTGAGGAAGTATTTTCCTTTATTTCATTTTCAGATCGCACTAAGTGTGTCAGTGCTCATCTTTTTATTTGAGTGGGAGACAAAAGTATGTGGTAATCCAATTAATTGCATGACGATGGGGCCCAATGAGCACCCGATGCATTATTGAGATACTAGACTTAAGTCTCTATAAAAGAGTGTCATTCAGAAGTTGCAAGACACACAGAAAAACTCTGAAGTCTTACTTCTTCTCTTGTAATCCTACAATCAATAAAATCTTTCTCTTCTATAAAAATCTTTGAAGCCAGCATTAATTATAATCCGAAGTTTCAAAGTCGATCAGTTTCGCTTCTACATTGGTATCAGAGCAAGGTTCGTTTCTTAATTATCACTAGATGAGGGGTAGGCGGCTTCGCCGCCATTTGATAAATTTTGATGGCTAAATCTATCAATATATAAAGAAATATATGTTTCCAATATATCTATTTTATATTTACTTTATATATAAAAAACTATCTTAGATGATTGGTACAATTATTTTTAATATATTTAATCAAAAAATATTTTTAATTAAAAGCCAATGCAATCATGGCTTTTAATTAAGAAGGGTAAACTTCTAGAATATATTCAGATTGATCGATCAACGAAAATTGGAGGGCTCAGATTGCATGTCGTATGAGGGGATAAATTTTTTTTCCCTATAGGTTAGACATGAACTACCTTAGACTTCCAAATATATCTAAGATTTCCAAATATATTTAACTTTTAAACTATTTTGAATTTATATAAATAACAGTGTAAAAAAAATTAACTCTATTTTTGACCGATATTTAAAGTTTAAATATCGGCCACGGTTTTTAATATATATCTTAGATATGGCTTTCTAAGTTCAATTTTCTAGGAAGGCAATTAGGGGAGGTTATATCCAAGCACTAAAACTGTTTATTACCTGAAGTTAAAAGTATAAATAATGGAATAACTAATAGTTTATGGTATAAAAATTTTTCGAAAATTTTAGTAAAACCAAAAGAACCATCCTGCCGTACAGTACCTAAAGAGAGGGAAGATTGCGGAAAAACACGATGAGGTGAGGTTTTGCTAAACCAATCAAAATACAAAACCATAAAACTAATAACAATAGGTACACATTTGGGGACTACCAATCAAAACAAGTTAAAATAACCCAAACCAATTTTGTTTTTAGTGCGCTACAAACTTTGTAGCGCAACAACAGATTTGCATTCTTCTTTTGCCCTCAATTAATTGATTTGAAGTATATTTTCTAACACTTTTTCACTACTTCATATATAATTTTGTATGACAAAATAACCCAATTTATTCCTTATCAGTTGTATTTAAGGGTTTGTCAGCGAGCCACGCAACAAAACATTCAAGAAATGGCATTCGTCAATTTTCGAACGAGGTAGAAGTAAATTTCCTATCACATAGGCCATAACTTTTTGTGTTAACGGAATAGTGAACTCTAATGTCTAATATACAAATCCATTAGACAGGTGAACAAAAAGTACATTCAACTGGTCCCGATGGTCGATGGATAACCATGAATTTTTGGTGTGAATGTTTTGTTTTCGGGATTCTTCAACTGAGTAACCTTCGATACACTCAGCGGCGAGTCCAGATTTTTTTTAAGCATGCACACAATAAAATATTATTAATGTAAATATAAAATAAAAAAATATTATTTTTAATAAAATATTATTTTTAATTTAATTTTAAAACAATTAATATTGTTTTTATAACAAATAATATTGATAAATAATTTTATTGTCATCAAATTAACTATTTTGATTGTAGGGGTTCAATTTTGCCTACACACCAAAACTATATCTACATTGTTTTTCTATTAATCTTTTGCTATATTATGGGGAAAAAACAATGTTTTGTGGGCCCACAAATCATCTATTGACATGACCATGCAAGAATGAAAGAGAAAAAAAAAATGCAAAAGCGGATGCAAAAATTCGTCAATTTTCGAACAAGGTAGAAGTAAATTTCCTATCAAATAGGCCGTAACTTTTTGTGTTAACGGAATAGTGAACTCTAATGTCTAATATACAAATCCACAAGACAGGTGAACAAAAAATACATTCAACTGGTCCCGATGGTCGATGGATAACCATGAATTTTTGGTGTGAATGTTTTGCTTTCGGGATTCTTCAACTATGACTGAGGAACCTTCGATACACTCAGCGGCGAGTCCAGATTTTTTTTAAGCATGCACACAGTAAAATATTATTAATGTAAATATAAAATAAAAATTATTATTTTTTTATTTAATTTTAGAACAATTAATATTGTTTTTATAACAAATAATATTGGTAAATAATTTTATTGTCATCAAATTAACTATTTTGATTGTAGGGGTTCAATTTTGCCTACACACCAAAACTATATCTATATTATTTTTCCATTAATCATTTGCTATATTATGGGGAAAAAAACAATGTTTTGTGGGCCCACAAATCATCTATTGACATGACCATGCAAAAATGAAAGAGAAAAAAAAATGCAAAAGCGGATGCCTGGGTGGGGATTGGGGAAAAAAAAAAAAAACAGAGGCGCGAATGAACATGAAAGGAAAAAATTTTAATAAAAATACGGATCAACAGTTTATATCAGCGAATCAACAGTTTATTTGAAGCGGAGCGATGTGAATTCCACACAGATCCGAGCAAATTGAAACAAATAGCAGATCTAGTTTGAATCCAAGCACTGAGGCACATTTTGTTTCAAGCGTAGGAACCAAAACCCAAAACAATATATTAGACTTAATTTCAGAAAAATAAGGGGCTGTTTGGATTCATGGAGAAATTTGGGGGCCGTTTGGATTGCTTAGAAATTTGGGGAATTTGGAAAAGTTGCAATTCCTAGGAATAAATTTATTGGGAAGTGTGTATTGTAACTTTATGAAGAGTTTAGATTGTTTATAATAAATTTATGGTAGGAAGATGAAATTCTCTAAGGGGCCGTTTGGATTCCCGTGGGATTTTGGAGAATTTCATCTTCCTACCATAAATTTATTATAAACAATCCAAACTCTTCACAAAATTACACACTTTCTAATAAATTTATTCCTAAAAATTGCAACTTCCCCAAATTCTCCAACTTCCTAAGCGATCCAAACGGCCCCCAAATTCCTTGGGGAATCCAAACAGCCCCTTGGGGAATTTTATCTTCCTAGCATAAATTTATTATAAACAATTCAAACTCTTCACAAAGTTACATACTTCCCAATAAATTTATGTCTAAAAATTGAAAATTCCCCAAATTTCTAAGCGATCCAAACAGCTCCAAAAATAGACAAGTGCTAAGCCTTGCCTCTCACTGGACTCGCCGCTGGATACACTTTACATACAATAAAGCAACCTTCTTTCTTACGAGAAATTTTTGGTTTTTTGGAATTTAATTATTATTCTTTTGTACGATCGAGAATTTAATTGATTTATGTCAAAATTGGAAGAGGCGAGATGGCAAAAAAAATAAATAAGTAAAGAACAGACAAACATGATTAATCTTACAAAATAATAATAATGTCATTAACTAAGAAAATAATATTTTGAGTTATGAGAACCAAAGCGGACCAAAATAAAAAGAACCCATCACATAAAATGAGGAAAATATAATAATAATTCCATTATTTTAATTAAGAAATATAACCAAAGTGAACTAAGGGAGAAAAAAAAAACTTCTGTAATGAATAAACTAGACGTTCTTTTGTGTATCATGAGTTCATCAGTTATATTCATTTTTAATAACACATTTAATTTAACCAATCCAATTTATATTAAAATCTCATAACAAATAATATTTTATATTATTTGAGAATTGAGATAGTTTTACTAATTTTTGAATTAAAAAAAGACAAATTTGAAATTATTTTTACTATTAGTTTGCATTAAAAAAAAAAATGAAAGATGACCACATTTGACTTCCGTCAAATACAAGCGGAAACATATATATAAATGGAGTTTAGCTATGGTGAGATGCATCACAAAAAATATTCCGTGAGATGCGATCAAAACTCATGAATCTGGTTCAAAATGATCGATCCAAACCATGTAATATGATCTCGCTATTGAAATCTTCTTGCAGACCAAATTTTACATTTTTTCAGAATTTTTAAATATTTTTTTCTGATTTTTAAAAATGACAGTTTTTGAACGGCAAAGAACTAATTAGATTAACAATTTTCTAAAATTTCAAAAAATACTTAAAAATTTTGAAAAAATGTAAAAGTTAGTCTGCATGGAGATTTCAATAGATAGATCATATTAGACGGTTTGGATCAGTCATTTTGAACAAGATTCATGAGTTTTGATCGCATCTCACGAACGTTTTTTTGTGATGCATCTTACCATAGCTAAACTCTATATAAATGTATATATATTTTTGGCAAAATCAAATGGACACATAATAACAGCCTTGAAAGATTACCATATTTGAAAGAATAATACCGCAGTTGAAATTGTTAAAAAAAACTAAAAAACACATGAATAAAACTGACTTCGGTCAAGTTAATTATATTAGCTCTTGTAATTTATCTACATTTGGTAACATATGCAACAAATATAGAGTTTATTCTTCATTTATTTCGAATGTGAAGAACGCTTTAATTCCTTGGTATGTTTTATTGTTAATATTGCTCATCTACAATTAGAACTTTATCTGATTAGCGAATTATAGATATGGATGTGTTGACAAAGAAAAAAAATATTAATTTTGCTATTAAATTTTGTGATAAAGCTGTCACACAAACTTATAAGATGACATAATCTATAGAAATACCAGATGACTGTCTGTATAGTCGTCGTTGACTCCATCCAAAAGACTTGCCCGGTCTCACGGATGCAGTCTGTCCCAGGTAGCACGTCCTAGCTACAATCATAAAAATCATTTTTCCCAAGGGAAAAAAATTAATCATTAATCGAAATCAAATGGGTAAAACCTTTTTTCTTTATGACTCAGTCAAAAATTGATAATTATGTATGACATTCTAACTTGAAAATAATTAAAAAATAGATATGATGAAATCTGTTTTCATGTATCCAATGAAAACCAGTTAGGCAGCTACCAGCTAATTAATTAATGGCATCACTTTTCTTTTCTTCTTTAAAATTTTATGTGCTCAATGCCGCCTACCAGCTGATTAATTAAAGACATCTCTTTTATTTTTAGACTCCGTTTGGATGACTTTTTTCCGGAATAAGGAATAAGGAATAACTATTTTTTACCAATAAATTTATTTCTAAACATCCAAACTTTTCACAAAAGTTACACACTTCCCAATAAATTTATCCCTTCCCAATAAATTTCTTCCCTTCTTCCTTCTTCCTACCTTATTCTCAACGCATCCAAACGGAGCCTTAAAAAGGATTTTTTTTTTTCTGTAGCAATTATGCACTAAGCATCGCTTTTTTGTAATTGCGCAACACAACATGTGAATTCTTTGTTATTTATCCTCATAAATATAATTTATGTATAATTTGTTTATACGTTTCTATTCCGACAATTTTTGAAAAATTATACGCCATATGCACTAACATTAATAGAATGCCGGATGAAATTATCTAGGAATTAGGCGGCCGAAAATGAAAAAAAAAAAAGGTTGACGACATCACCCAAAAATTTAACAATTTGGTTTGATCTCCCACAATACCTCTTCAACTAAAAGGTTGTTCACTTATTAAAGGGGATTATTCTTTTCAGTTTTTCTGATTCACTCTGCTTATTGTTTGTTCTCCTCTGTTACTGCTACTTTATTCTAAGCTGAAGGCAATTAAAATATTTAGTATAAAATGGAACTAACATTTTAAACGTACATTAAGGCATTACATCAAATTCACATGTAAAGACAATTAAAATATATATTTTTTTTGTAAATTTTGTTTTGGAGTTATTACAGATCAAAAATTAGGAAATGACTAGTGTCAAATATATAGGTCACACATACTTGTCTAACATTATAAAATTTTAATTTTTAAGATTAAAATGGCCGATTCAAACCGCTCAAATCGTTCTACATTATATTTTCTCAGTGGAGACCAGATTTTATATTTTTTTCAAATTATTTTACTATTTTTTTGGAATTTTTTAATATGCTGAATCTAAAAAGTTATGAACCCTCCAATTTTGAAAATTTGAAAAAAAAAGGTTAGAGAATTTGAAAAAAAAATATAAATTTTGATTTTCAAAGATATTTCAATATAGAGATCATATTGAGCGGTTTGGATCAGCCGTTTCAAATTTTAATAATCAACGTTTGGATTGTATTTGATGTCTTATATGTTTGATTGCTCCAAATATTATCGCTCTGTCGCGGTTGTAACTCGATTTATTGTTCTATTTTTTTTTTATAATTGAAAGACATCTTGGGCCATTTGGATCGCTTAGGAATAAGAGGAATAGTTTCTTTCTAGACGAAAATTTATTCCTAATCATTCAAACTTTTCATAAAATTACACACTTTCCAATATTTTCCGTCTAGAAATAAGCTATTCCCCTTAGTAATTGTGCGCACAGTATATACCTTACATTCTTATATAATATAAAAATCAAAAGGCAATTGCTAACTTAAAAGAGGTCATGATTAAAAGCATGATGGCTCTATATATACACAATAAAATGACTAGAAGTCCTAATAATTTATCCCTCAAATTTTAACGGAAAAAGAAAATGAAGTTTGAAACGTAAGTCCTAAAATATATTTTGGAAAGTACACATCAACAAACTTTAAAACATTGTACATACGACATATATACGAGTCCCTGGACTCCCTGCTGTGTGTTGACTTCGTTGACTTCAATTATATGAATTGAAGTCTTCGCGACGAAGGAACAAGGTAAAATAAAGAGAGGGAGGGAGAGTGTGTGTGTGTGTGTGTGAGAGAGAGAGAGAGAGAGATGGCCAACACGATAACCCATTGCTCCCACCCAAGCCATGAATTAGTAAGAACTGACATCCCGAGTGGACGTACTTATGTTTGTGATCTGTGTAACACCAAGGGAAGTGGCCTTCGCTACCGGTGTCACACATGTGACTTTGATTTACATGAGCATTGTGCTGAGTTTCCTGAGACCATATTGTTCTTTGCACATCCCTGGCACGATCTCCATCTCAAGCAAGGTTATTAATGGATGCACATCCTCTACAGCCGAGGTTTGGCTGTTCCAAACAGTCAAATTATTATTTTTTAAATATTTCAACATTTTAAAATTCAAATATAGAATCCAAACCGTTGATCTTGTTTAATTTTATGGACGATGCATTTTCATATAATTTTTATGAAATTTGGAGTTGATTTGATACTAGATCAAATGGTCAACAAATGAACGAATCTAATTAACTATCAGTGATTAATTCTAATACGTTCATAATTTGGTCACTTAATTGAGTATCAAATCGGCTCCAAATTTCATAAAACTTATATGAAAATGCATCGCCCGTAAAATTAAATAGGATCAACGGTTTGGATTCAACATTTGAATTTTAAAATGTTGAAATATTTAAAAAAATAAGTGTTTGACTGTTTGGAACAGCCAAACCTTGCTCCTCGAACCACTCCCAAGGTATTGCGTCCTGAGCCCCTTGGAAGTTTATCTTGGTATTATCCCACCAAAAACGAGCGACATTCTCTAAGAAATGTACAGCAAGCTCGACCCAATGCTGTTCTGGAGCCCGACAAATACGAAACTTATCTTTAACGCTAGCAAGCCATTCTTCAGTTGCCGCAATATTACCGCCCGAAAATCGAGGGGGTCCGAGTCGGCTAAAAGTGTCATACAAACGATAAAATGGATCCTCAACAACAGGTGGTTGGGCAGCACGATCACCATGACCTTGGCCTCGAGCCACTGCTTGAAATGCTTGTGTAATAGCATTGGTTATCCTTTCTTCTATTCCTACCTGCTGCGGCCGACGACCACGTCGAACTGGAACTTCAGGTCCAGATCCAACATCAGAACTCTCAGATTCGGCATCACTCCTCGCATCCTGGTGAGGCCTGCCACGGGGGCGACCCCTACGACTTGCTCGCCTTTCACGACGCTCACGACGATCCATTCTAAATGAAAACCTATACCATCAAATCAAGACAATACAAGAAAAACAAACATAAAATAAATTAGGTCTCACATCCCACTAGACATACCCCACTCAACTTAGCAGGTCTGGTTCGGTTTCTATACCTTTTCTCTGATACCACTAAAGCTGTGACACCCCGAATCCAGGGTCATCAATGACAACACTCTGAATCCAGAGTCGTCACGGCCGCCACAGATGCATGTTAGTCAACATACACCTGTAAGGCATACTAATACCAAATACAAAAGTAACATGTAGTACCATAATTTAAAACAAGCCATCTAAGGTCTTAATAAATATGTTACACACTATTAATACACTACCAGTCATACCAAAATACAAAATATTTGTATATATAAACTTAATTCGACTAGAAGCTCGATGACTTCTTACAAGCCGAATAGGGTCTCAAAACAAATATACATTTATTGATACATACTACATGTTACATACCAAAGGGTCTAGTCTACTTCTCACCACAAAACCCGTCGCTTGGTCCAAAACCTGGAACCCACAACCAATGTGGAAACAATGCAAAAGCAAAGAATGAGATAAATATAATTTATCTCAGTGCGGTATTCAGTTCCAGCCACACGAACAATCTTACATGCTTCGGAACTATTTACCGACTGAAGAAGAAAAACACACAATTTGTATAAGTTAATTAACAATATATTTTGTGATATATTATAAGATGACAATATGAAGATGCAATGCAAATAACCCGACACATTAATCAATTTGAACTGTCACATTCAAATGGTAGCACAAAAGTGTCGGTTCAACTTGGTCAACTCTAATACTAAGGCTGGTTCAATATCAATCATTCAAAACAGAACTGAATTATCCCGAAGGATCCATCTCTCCTTGATCAGAGGAGACTGAGTATACAATAGAGCATATATTGTATACGATACCATACAATTATCATTAATTCAGACAAATAGATAAGCAAACGGTACTAATTACGTGAACACTGTCAGACCACGGATATAAGCGCTTACTCACGGAGACTGGCACGTCAGGGAGCTACCCCAACGCCCAACCCAACCAGTGTCATTTCACCGTACAAGAGTACCAACAATTATCATAATCCATTCAATCCGGAACCATTTCAACATGAAATAATAATATTAAATAATATTAGTCATATGATACAATCCAAATATGCGTGCAATTATCAGTTCAAATTATGCAATGCAGTTATGCGTAAATGATTTCTAGCATGTAATCAAGTTGTGTGGGATCCGCACCTGAAAAGCAAAATGAAGAAAACAAGAAAGAGCACGACAATCTACAGATCCTCAGTCGTATCGGCTACCCCTGGCTCCGATAAGCGACTTTTTGATTCTAGACAAAATAAATTCTATTTAAGTTCCTACTTAAATAATTATTCTGTCTTATTTAACAAATAATTATTCTAATCTTATGTTTTAGTACTAGTATATGCGACTTAATTAAAAAAAAAAGCATGGAGCTAGTTTGTTGTTCTTAAAGTTAGCCCAATAATTTGTCAAAGTTCTTACTATTCTTATTGTTTAATAACAGTCAATCAAGACATTGAAACAAATGAAATTTTGGTTATATGCTCTTTATAATCTAAAATAAAGAAAATTTTTGCAAGAACTTTTAAATAAAATCAGCAAAAAGAATTTTATTCAGCTCTGAAAAGAATTCGAGATGATAAGGAAATCATATATGTACTTAACTTTTCAATTTTCCCCTTTTATTCATATTCGTAATTATACTAAATAATTCAGTAAAAGAAAAAATTAAAGAAACATTAGAAATAAAGGTATACATATACCTCACCTTTAACTTTAACTTGATTATTTTGGACGGTGCCACCAAAGGAAAATATACCCCTATTACTTCCTACTTTTCAGGATTTACTTATCTATTTGATGAGTTTATATGTGGAACCGATGTCTCATGCGAAAAGGAAAGAAGGGTGACCTGAAGGTATTTATACGGAAATGTGCAGCAAGTTTTATTCTTATCCAATTTCATTCTTATCCAAACAGTCAACATTTCAAAGGCGGTTACAAAATCCATATAATTCTACTTGATACACATGGTGTATCACTGGATCAAATGAATGGAATATGACCACCGAACCCACATGTCAGCCCAATAAATATAAACTAATGAACTATATAGGTTCATATATAAAAAGAAAATCTAAATGAATATGTATATACATAAAAGTTGCATTCGGCCATGTACTTAAAACAATAAGTAATAATTATTTTTCTTTTTCTAAACACTTATTTTTGTATGTAAGAAATTTATGATAAGTGCTGGAAAAATATTTAGAACCCAAAATACTATTTTCGAAATTTTAGAGTCGGATCTCTAAATAATATAAAATGCATAATTAACTTTCAGAAATTCAAACAGCGAAAAAAAAACTAATGTGACATCCCTCTCCCCTTAAAACCTCGTTCAGTCCTCTGAACGGAATACGTACCTGAGACGTCAAATAATTCAGGAAAACGTTCTCTCATCTCGGATTCATGCTCCCAAGTTGCTTCTTTCTCAGAGTGTCGGTCCCACTGTACTAACACGAAACGAAGGGTGCGACTACGGAGCTGTTGGACTCGAGTATCAAGGATACGAATGGGTCTCTCTTCATAAGATAGGTCAGGCTCAAGTTGAAGATTTGAATGATCGAGTATGTGAGATGGATCATAGATGTACCTACGGAGCTGTGAGACATGAAAAACTGGATGTATCCGAGCTAAACTCGATGGTAAATCAATTTTATAAGCCACCGATCCAATTCTCTCTTTTATGTTAAAAGGTCCAACGTATCGAGGACTTAACTTTCCAGTAATCCCGAAACGATGGATTCCTTTCCTAGGCGAAACTTTTATCCATATTTGGTCTCCAACTTTGAATTCTAGCGGCCGTCTATGGACATCTGCATATTTCTTCTGTCTATCTTGAGCCGCCTTGAGTCTTTTCTGTACTAATCTCACTTTCTCCTTATTTTCCGATACCATTTCAGGTCCTGTTGGCATATAAGTACCTTTCAGTTTCCACCACAATGGTGTTCGACAGGGTTGTCCATACAAAGCTTCATATGGTGGCATTCCAATACTTGAGTGGTAGCTATTGTTATAAGCAAACTCAATTAGATATAAGTAATCAACCCAAGCACCGCCAAAATTGAGAACACATGCACGTAACATATCGTCCAATGTCTGAATTGTGCGCTCCGATTGTCCATCTGACTGAGGGTGGTGTGCAGAGCTAAAGCTAAGCTTAGTTCCCATGGCCTTTTGAAAACTTCCCCAAAAATGTGATGTAAATCGGCTGTCCCGGTCTGATACAATCTCTCTTGGACACCCGTGTAGCCGATATAGACTTTTTAAAAATATTTCGGCTAATTCTCTACCTCCCATATCTGATCGTATAGGTATAAACCGTGCCACTTTAGTTAATCTATCCACAATCACCCATATACTATCTATTCGACCTTTTGTTCTCGGAAAACCAGAAACAAAATCCATAGTAATGGACTCAAACTTCTCACTTGGCCTTTTCAAAGGTTGTAAAAGACCAGCACTTTTTCGGCGATCAGCCTTTACTTGTTGACACACCAGACATCGAGCTACAAACCCAGCTATTTCTCGCTTCATACCTGGCCACCAAAATTGTTTCTTTAAATCCTTATACATTTTCACTTCACCAGGATGTAAAGTGTATCCTGACTCATGCGCTTCTGATAATACCTATGATTTTAGTTCTGAGTCATTCGGCACAAATATTCGGTTACCAAATCTCAAAATTCCATTCTCGTCCACCTGAAATGTACCTTCTCCTTTCTCTTGTATCCTTGCTCGAAATTTCTGACAATTTTTATCTTTTTGTTGTGCTAACTTGAGTTTCTCATATAAGTTAGGTTGAATTTCTAGTGTAGCAAGAAAAAGGATCAAAGTTGCGATATTTGGAGTTGTTTCGGTGAGGTTTCGATTTATATAATCAAGGGTTAGTTCTTGCGATATCCCCACAGTTAAGTGAAGTTTTTGCATTTCTTCCACAAGTTTTGGCTGAGAGGTAATTAAAGTTGCGGCATTGACTCTAGTTTTACGGCTTAAGGCATCAGCAACCAAATTGGCTTTCCCCTCATGGTACAAAATCTCTAGATCGTAATCCTTAATTAATTCAAGCCATCGCCTTTGTCGTAAATTTAACTCCTTTTGTGTGAAAAGATACTTTAAACTTTGATGATCTGTGTAGATTTTGCACGGTGCTCCGTATAAATAATGTCTCCAGATTTTTAGTGCAAAAATCACAGCAGCTAATTCTAAATCGTGTGTCGGGTAATTCTCTTCGTGAGGCCTAAGCTGTCGCGATGCATATGCAATAACATGTCTCTCTTGCATAAGAACACATCCCAATCCTAGCCGGGAAGCATCTGTATAAACTGTAAATTCCTTGTTTGAAATCGGCATTGCCAAAACAGGTGCACTTGTTAATTTCTCCTTTAGTTCTCTAAAACTGGCCTCCTGCTTATCACCCCAAATATAAGGAACATTTTTATGTAGTAGTTGGGTCAAAGGTCGAGAAATCTTTGAAAATTCCATTACAAATCGTCTGTAGTAACCGGCCAACCCGAGAAAACTACGCACCTCTGACACATTCTTTGGTGGTTCCCATTCAGTTATTGCTTGCATTTTTCCGGGATCAACAGACAGTCCCTTAGCTGAAATCACATGCCCCAAAAATGCCACCTCGTTTAACCAAAAATCACACTTAGATAATTTTCCATATAACTGGTGTTCCCTCAATCGCATCAGTACCTTTCTCAGGTGATCTGCATGCTCTTCATGCGAATGAGAATAAATTAAGATGTCATCTATGAAAACTACCACAAATTTGTCCAAATAATCTCGAAATACCCGATTCATTAAATCCACGAATGCTGCTGGTGCATTCGTCAAGCCAAATGGCATTACTAAGTATTCGTAATGTCCATATCTTGTGCGAAATGCAGTCTTTTCAACATCTTCGGATTTAATTCTCATTTGGTGGTAACCAGTTTGAAGGTCTATCTTTGAATACACAGTTGATCCTTGCAATTGGTCAAAGAGATCATCAATCCTAGGTAATGGGTATCGATTTTTAACAGTTACCTTGTTGAGTTCTCGATAGTCTATGCAAAGTCTCAGAGTTCCATCTTTCTTTCTCACAAATAAAACTGGTGCACCCCATGGCGATGCACTAGGCCTAATGAATCCTTTTTCCATAAGCTCATCTAATTGAACTTTCAATTCTTTTAACTCGGCCGGTGCCATTCTGTATGGTGCTTTTGAAATCGGCTTTGTGCCTGGTATTAGTTCAATTCCAAACTCCACTTCTCTCTGTGGCGGTATACCTGAAATCTCATTTGGGAACACATCTGGAAATTCTCGGACAACCGGAATAGTAGAGATGTCTGGTTGCTCGCTCCTACAAGCCATCACATCGATTAAGTAACCCGTGCAACCCGCTTCAAGTAAATGTCTCGCCTCAACAACAGAAATGCACGGAATAAGATCTCCAGCAACTCGAAATTGAAGATTTTGTTTAGAAGTGTGATTTATATGAAATTGAATTCGTCGCTTTGCACACTCAATTACGGCTCGATGTCTAACGAGCCAATCAAAACCCAACAGTAAATCATAACCTGAAATCTCTAGAACCAAGGCATCCAAGGTCAATTCAAGCCCCGCAATTAGTACCTTCAAATCTCGACAACTTGAGATTACTTGATTGAACTGTCCGAGCGGTGTACGCACTCTGGATATTCCCTTTATAACCTCAATATCCCAACCACAAGATTTGACGAAATTTCGTGACACAATGGAATGACTACAACCAGTGTCAAAAAGAACAAATGCCAAGTGTCCGGAAACGGAAACAATACCTGTCAACAATTCTTCTGGTGCTGTGGACAGTGGTACTTCTTCTGCGTCGTCATATTTGCCCGAGTCTTCATAGTCGAGTTCCACCGCATGTACCCCGACACCACTTCCACCACCTGTACCTGCTTGGCCTCCAGTTCTTCCATAACCTCTACCACTATTTTTGTCTGTTGCTCGGCCATATCCACGACCCCTACCTTGTGAATGGGCTTCACTGCCAATTCCTTTAAATGGTCCACTCCTCGGTGGATGTGGACAATCTTTCCTCCAATGATCAGTGCTACCACAATTGAAGCAAGATTGGCGACGCACATGACATGTTTCTTCAGGATGTGGTTTATTACATGTCCTACACCAAAACTTTGGACCATTAACTTCCTTAGTAACCGTCCCCTTTCCTTTTTCGTTCTTTGAGGACTGTCCTTTCTCAATTCTAGGTCGTACATTACGAGCTTGTTGCTCTTCACGTTCTCTTTTATAATGCACTTCCATCTGGGCTGCATAAGTCATTACCGCCCTAATATCCTGTTTTGCAGGATCGTCCACCACTGCTGCTATCTTTGGCCTCAAACCAGTTATGCATTGTCTACGATAACGCTTAGCATCTCTACGGATGTCAGGGGCATAGTGGGACAAACTGACAAACTCGGCAGTATACTCAGCCACTGAACGACCTTCTTGCTTAAGATTCACAAATCGTTGTCTCATCTCCTCAACCCTTAGCTCACCCACAAACTCCTCCGTAAATTGCTCCTCGAACCACTCCCAAGGTATTGCGTCCTGAGCCCCTTGGAAGTTTATCTTGGTATTATCCCACCAAAAACGAGCGACATTCTCTAAGAAATGTACAGCAAGCTCGACCCAATGCTGTTCTGGAGCCCGACAAATACGAAACTTATGTAGAGGATGTGGATCCGGTTATTAATATCTTTTCTCTTTTGGTCACTTGTGTGTAATTGTTTACTATGGATTATAGAATTGGATTGAGAATGTTTCAATTCCATCTCTTTATTTTATTGATTTTATCCCTAAAAATCAACACAATACCCTAGATGATTCAGTATTTTATATCGCATGGTTTAGATTAATAAAAAATTGAAAGTTTTTGAGTTACGAGTTACCCCGCTCTTTTTGGGTGCGTTTGGATAGATGTGAAAAGAAGGGAAGAAGAAAAGAAATAAAAAGAAGTATTGGAAAGTGTGTAACT
The DNA here is from genome assembly GCA_028095005.1 of Rhynchospora pubera. Classification (NCBI taxonomy): domain Eukaryota; kingdom Viridiplantae; phylum Streptophyta; class Magnoliopsida; order Poales; family Cyperaceae; genus Rhynchospora; species Rhynchospora pubera. Next base: position 77,264,877 of record CM051462.1, read on the forward strand.
TTATGAAAAATTTGAATTGTTTATAATTTTTTTTTCTTCTTCCTTCTTCTTCTTTCTTCCAACTATCCAAACACACTCTTTAATAAATATTCTCAGTTCATCGTACCAAAAAGTTGTGAGTCCACGACCACCCTTAGTTTTTCCAATAAAATAAAACCCTAGAGCGGCGGCGGCCTTCCCCAGCCCCAGCCCTCTTCTCCCTCCTCGTTTCTCCTTTTCTTATCCCGTCCTTTTGTCTTTTCCCGATTTGGTTTCCTTTTCTCCACCTCTCCTTGGTGCTTGGGTGGGATCCAGTTAAATCCCTTCCGCAAGCTGTGCAAAGAAGGCCCTGTGACTCTGTGAGCGTGGTGAGATTTAGCACCAGCCAACAAGCCTTAAGCTGCGATTGAGCCGTGGAGACCGATTTGTTTCGAGGGATGGTGAAGTCATGAACGGCGGTCAGTCAAGTGGATTCTCACTGTGACAAGAAGGCACGATCCGTGTTGGTCTGGCATCGTCACAGCAGTACCAGAGGTGGAACTTTGGTAGCTGTCAGGAGTTTGATCATTTGACTAACAATTTCCAATTTCTGAATAGTCCTGAGAGGCCATGTGTGTACCGGGCTTAGATTAGGGCCGCTGTTAGCATATATACCTGAATGTTGCTGGTATGTGTGGCTGTTTTCCATGTAATTGAGTTTGTACCAGTTTACATGATATGGATAATTGTGCTTTCTTTTCTTTTACATCTTTCTAGTAATTTCTTTTATTAGTGGAAATGCCGGCTTACCAGCCTTCAAAATAAATAAATAAATAAAATAATAAATATTTGTGCTATGCTCGCATATAATGTTATGGTTCCTTTCTGCAGGTACAGGTTCTAGGATTTGTGACCTTTGTAAGGAGCCGGTGGAGGGATTTTATTACCGTTGCATCCCGTGCAACTTCGATGTGCATCCTCATTGCACCAAAACACAGCAGATTGTGTACTCTAAATTGCACCCGAAACATAGTCTCTTCCTAGGCCCTTCATCATTCAACAAATGCAGTGCATGCAAGTTATCCAATGGGATCTGGATGTATAGGTAAATGCTGCTAGCCTGCTACTTATAACCTATCAATAAAAAAAGCAATGTACATTAAGTGAATTTTCATTTGTTAAAAAACTGTTATGTTAGAATAATAACCATATAACTCTCACCACGTGTTTGGTCTACTTTTGCCCCTCTAGAGTCATTTGACAACACCATAGATTAGTGGAATCAAGGGTTAAAATTAGTACTTTTATGCAATTGTAGGTTAACAAATTAGTTTACTAACTTTTATAGAAGTTGGCTAACCTCATCCATGCCAAACGCCCCCCTAAAGGTTAGAAATTAGTAGAAGAAAATAAGAAAGTAGTTGTGAATCGCCCATTGTATTCCCATCTCCATATTATTTGATCCTCTACATATGATGTGTTTCTATATTTTGAATTAGTGTTAGTTCTTTCCATTCCTCAAAAGCACCCCACTAATGGTTCTAGTCTTCAAGAAAATGTTAACCCACTCTAGGTATCAAAGCATCCTGACATCCTATAGACAAAATATTAAAAAAAAAAAAAACAAATTGCTTAAAGGTAAGAATAAGCTATTCGGAGGATGTATTCTTCTGCCCAAAGATCAAGTCAGAAAGAGATGTGTTGTCCATTCACCTACATTATTTATAAGAGTTGGAGATCTATGTTTTTTGAGCTTCATGTTGATTTTCTGAGAAGGTGACAATTTGTATGTGTGGGTGGCACCATTATATTTATATTGAATTATGTCTTTCTATTGTCCATAACTCTATCATCTGTGAACTTTCACCCCCATTGGACTAGGAGTCTATGATTATACTCTTTAAATCAATATTATCTAGTCCTCCAAAGTATTGTGATATGCTAGTTATTTGTTAAAATATACTTCATACTTGAGAAGTTGAGATGGACTAAAATTAAGCAAGTTTGACAAATTGGTCCATGAAATGTGACTCAATCTCAATTTTCTAGCTGCAATTGACAGCAACGATATGGTGATTAGTAGATTAATAGGCTTATCTAAAACGGTGAACATAACAATTTTCACTATACTAATAGATTGTTACAGCACAAGAGTTCGAATATGCTGCTCAATTAAGTAAGCTATTAGGGAGGATGAAAAGATGTGGAAACTAATGGTAATCTAAGTGATTGTATCAAATACAAACTTGAGGGATAAAATTTCTGAGCAAAATTAAGATATTACCAAAATAAATTATCCTATTGTTGGGATAATTGGTATATTGTACTCCAAGATAATTGGATAAGAGATTTTAATTTGTTTTAATTAGGTGTGGCATGTGCAATGTAAACCTTCATACTAGATGTGTTGGGCACATTACGCCCATGGAACACAGTCATGACAACAAAACGAGCAACTGTGGCAAATTGGTCACTGGAGCAACAACAGTAGGTGCAGTAGCCGATGTCCTAACTCAATTGGTATTACAACTCTTTTCTTTTAAGTTGACAGTTACGTCTGTCCAAAAAAAAAAATTTCAAGTTTTTTTTCTTTTCCTTGGTAGGATCTTACAACGCCGACTAGAGTGCAAGAGGAGAGAGATAATGCAGTTTAAGATGAGGTTTTACAGAAACAGGAAATAAAAATTATTCTAAGCCGAGTAGAATTACTGCAAAAAGAAAAAAAAAAATTGCGATGAGAGAGATAATGCAGTTAAAGAGGCTGAAAAATTACGCAGAAGTGCCAGTCGTCAATCTCATATAGCGTTCTCTGAGTTTTTACTGCTAGAGCTCCAACAGGCAACTGAGAACTTCAGCAATTCACATAAAATTGGTGAAGGACGTTTTGGTAGTGTCTTCAAAGGGTTTTTGTGCAACACCATGGTTGCCATAAAGGTGCTGCATCCTGAAAGTTTAAAGGGCAGGCCAGAATTTGAACAAGAGGTAACTTAACTTCATTAGAACTAAGCTCTCACATAATTCAATTGGTGAGAACATGTGAATGCAAAACAAGGAACTGCACTTAATTTTAGTGATATGGCACAAGATTAACTGATATACAGAAGTCATGCCAATTGTAGTTTTCTAAAAACTGAAATAGCTCTAGACTAACTCATGTTTATTGTTTTGGATTAATAGGTAGCTGTCCTAAGCAGAATGAGGCACCCAAACCTTGTTACCTTGATATGAACATGCTCAGAAAATTCAGCTTTAATCTATGAGTATTTACCTAATGGTAGCCTTAAAGATCGACTTGCATGCCTAGGAGGGACTCCACCACTCACATGGCAGGTTCGAACGCGTGTTATTGGAGAAATTTGCTGTGCCCTCCTGTTCCTTCACTCTAACCCTAATCCAATTGTTCATGGAGACCTTACGCTAGCAAACATCCTCCTAGATGGCAACTTGGTCAGTAAGCTCAGCGACTTTGGCATTTCTCATCTCCTAACGGAAACCAACACCTTAGCTTACCGCACCAAACACCTCAGGGGAACATTTCCATACATGGACCCAGAATTTCTTAGGCATGGAAAGTTGACACTAAAATCTGATGTTTACTCGTTTGGTATAATCGTCCTTCAACTATTAACCGGAAAGCCCCCTGCAAACATAGTAGCTGATGTCGAGGATGCCATTGAGACTGATTTCCTGCATTTGATTATAGACGAGTCAGCTGGAGAGTGGCCTTTTGTACAAGCCAAGCAATTGGTCAATCTCGGATTGCGATGTGCTCAGACACGTAGGAGGAAGCGCCCCAATTTGGAGAGTGAGTGGAAGCTGGTTGAATCCTTGATGCAGGCTGCTTCACTGTCAGTGTCACCCAGCTACAAATCTCAATTGGACGACAAAGGGATACCTTCATACTTCATGTGCCCTATTTTCCAGGTAAATTTTTCTAAATCTCCTTAAATTTTTTTCAAATCAGTATGGTGGAATTCTGTCAAATATTCAGTGTGCTTGAGTAGTAAAATAAGGAATAAGCAAATCCTTGGGATCTAAACGTCAGTAATACTTGCATTAATATTGACATTTCATTAAAATGGACATCAGAAGTGAAAAATGTGTCACGATAAATAAATAATTATCATCAAGCTGTTTAAGCACACTAGCAAAAGATGCCCTTAATATGTAATGTTAGGCAATAAAAATATCCGGTTGAATCTTCCACCGAAACAGGTGGATGTCTTTTCGAATAATAAATTGGTTAAATACCACCTGACTCTTTTATGTCAAAGGGTCTTGATATTTTATCTAAAATTAACATCTACTACACATCAGATCACACAAATAATGGTCCATAATTGATATAACAATTGTTTCCCCTCTTTATTATCTCTCCACTTTAACCTGAGACCACTGTTTTTTTGCTGTCACTGAAAGTGTAGTGCCACGTAAATTCAGCCCCAACCCAATTGTCAGCATTTTCTCTTAAGACCACATAAATCCAGCCCAATCCAACTGAGATGTATCCATTACTCGGGGATGGAAGCAACGGGCCCAATGGCCTTTTCTCAAAAAAAAAAAAAAAAAACTCGGGGATGAATACCCACATATTTGAGCCTCTGGGAAATTTGATTTTCTGAGGAGAGAGGAAGATTTTATTTTATTACTTCTTGAGAGTGCAATTGTATATTATTATTATAAGAGACCTCATGTTTGCATTATGTACATAAATATTTTTTAGTTAATATAAGTAAAGTAAATATTATATAATTCAAATAAATTTATAAATAAGAATTTAGATGTACGTGGTACCTAACAATTTCTATATTTTGGAAAAGATCTTTCTCATTCTGACAACTTGTCCATTTTTTTTTGTTGATGAAAAATTATGATTTTCAGGAGTTAATGAAGGATCCATGCATGGCTGCTGATGGTTACACATACGAAACTGAAGCCATTAAAGGTTGGCTGGATAGTGGCCATGAGACATCGCCGATGACAAATTTGCCCCTTCCCCATACTGAACTTACACCAAATTATGCCCTTCGTTCTGCCATTCAAGAGTGGCTCCTTAAGCATCCGTAACAGTACTGATGTACTTCTCTAGATATAAATATGAGTTAATGGTGTGAAATCGTACAGACAATGAAAATGAGAGCTGTAGCGTAATTTCTTAGGCTCCGTTTGGATAGATGTGGGAAGAAGGGAAGAAGGGAAGAAGTGGGAAGAAGGGAAGAAGGGAAGTATTGGAAAGTGTGTAACTTTGTGAAGAATTTAGATTATTTATAATAAATTTGGGCCTTATTCCTTTTTCCTTCTTCCAACCCCATCCAAACAAGGCCCATGTTACTAATTTTTGAATGATTTATGTTAGTTCTTTCCCCTTTCTTATTACATGATGGATAATTGCTGGTTGATATAACAAATTGCACTTTTTTTTTTCGATTTTCCTGTTCTCTTTTCCCTCAATGATTGATTGGAAGTTTATTTTCTAACTCTTTTTCACTAATATTTTTGTAGGACAAGTTAACCCAATTTATTCCTTATCAGTTGTATTTTTTTTAAGTGTTTGTTAGTAGGGGTGAAAACGGTTACCGTTTCGACCGTCTTTTCGTTTCGTTTCGTCCAAAACGAAACGAAACGGTTAAAATTTTTTTTTGCGTTTTATAAACGAAACAGTTAACGAAAGCTTAGAACAGTTTCGTCCATGTGTATTTTTGTGGTATTTTCGTGATTTCGACCGTTTCGTCCAAAACGAAACGGTTAACGCAAATGGGTGACCAATTTCGTTTTAAAACGAAACGGTTAACGAAATCGATCGTTTTCGTGGTCGTTTTAGACGTTATGCAGCCATATTTGTTAGTGAGATTCAACCAACAAAATATTTCATTTAAAAAAGTTAAGAAATGGCATTCGTCAATTTTCGGACAAGGTAGAAGAAAATTTTCTATCAAATGGCCATAACTTTTTTGTGATATATGAATAGTGGACTCTAATGTACAAATTCTTTTATAAACATTTAATTTAAAAATAAGTTGGGTGGCTTAGACCTTCAATTTATCTTAAAAAAAAATGTACAAACCCTTTATAGTATGCCAGGTGAACAAAGATTGAGAAGTACATGCAACTGGTTCCGATGAAAACCATGAATTTTTGGTTTTCGAGTCCTCAACTATGACTGTGTTGTGAGGAACTTTCGACAGACTTTACTTATCAAGTTATCATTCTTTCGTACGAGAATTTAATTGATTTATGACAAAATCGGAAGAGACGAGAGGAGCAAGAAAATAAGTAATGAACAGCCGTACATGAATCTTGCAAAATAATAATAAAGTCATTAACTAACAAAGAAAATATCAGAATCAAATCTAACCAAAATAAAACAACACTATCACATAAAACCAAGGAAAATATAATAATAATTTCATTATTTTAATAAGAAATATAACCAAAGCGAACTAAGAAAAATGAATCTCCTCCATGAGTAATCTATACGTTCTTTTCTTTTTGTGTGTCATGACTTCATCATTTTAAATTCAGTTTAAATGAGATTTTTAATTTAACCAATTCAATTTTTATTAATATCTCATAATAAATAATATTTTATATTATTTGATTTTTGAATTAAAGAAAGACATTTCAAATTTTTTTTACTATTAGTTTGCAGTAAAAATAATGAATTATTACCATATTTGACTAATTGACTTCAGTGGAAACATATATATAAACGTATATATATTTAGGCAAAATCAAGTGGACACATATAATAGCGTTGAAAGGTCACCATATTTGAAAGATTATATTAGCTCTTTTAATTTTATATTACATTTGTGGCATCGAAACATATTATCCGTTACTATTTAGAAGCACTATTGCGGAATAGTAATCGGATTTAGATCGTCCATTGCGTTGCTTGCATCATGGCCGTCTGATGTGGTTAGCTTCTGTCGTTTGATCAGCTCTCCTTCGAGATAATTCTTTTTTTGGAGAATTGATTTGCACACTCCTAAATTTGATAAAACACTCCTTTTAAAACTAAAATACTCCTAATTAATTGAAAATATTACAATAATGATAGGGAGTTGCTAGTGTCAAACATATAGGACACGTACACTTGTCCAACGCGATGAAATTTTAATTTTTAAAATTGGAATGGCCGATCCAAACTGCTCAAATTGTTATGTGTTATAAAATCTTCATGGAGACCAAAATTTATATTTTTTTCAATTTTTTTTACTATTTTTTGGAATTTTTCAATATGCTCAATCTAAAAAGTTCTGAACCCTTCAATTTTGAAAATTCGAAAAAAATAGTTAGAAAATATGAAAAAAATATAAAATTTGATTATCAAAGACATTTTAATATAGAGATCATATTGAGCGATTTGGATCGACCGTTTGAAATTTTAATGTGCTACGTTTGGATCGTGTTTGACGTCCTATATGTTTGATTCTAGCATTACTCATAATGATATCACTCAACAGTACTTTTTAGGAGTATTTTAGTCAAAAGAAAGTGTTTTAACAATTTTAGAAGTGTGCAAACCAATTCCCCCTTGCTTGGCCTCGATTTTCTCCGCCCAGTACATCCTCTCTCCTTTGATAGCTAGGGTGTTCCTCGCGGACCGGGTACATGGTGTTGCCCATGTGGATTTTGTACAGCTGTTGTCTGGGAGATGGTCGTGGTGTGTGCGCCGTTCTCTCTGCTTTATTTCTGGTGTTGCTCCTCTCGTCTCTTCTTCTTAATCAACACTTAATTAATGTAGAGAATTTGTGCTCAACACATGAGCAAATGGTGGGAGAGAGAGGGGAGGTTGGCGACCAAAGAGAAGGGAAGAGGGTGGCGGCTTGGGAGGGGAGAGGGAGAGAGAACAAGGAGCCAACAAAAAGGTCTTTTTATAGAGCTCAAGCCCTAGGAATAAGATCCCTAAAATTACACCTCATGCCACCCACCAACCACCTCAAGATGTCGGCCTCTTATATTTGGGTCTCTAATTCACTTAATTAGAGTCTTCTTCATTTGCTTTACATTTGGACTATATATTTAACATATAAATTATGGCTCAATAATTTAATTTAACTATTTATATTAAATTGTGTTGAACTAAAATAATTTAACACAATCCATATATTTATTTTGATGGTCAAGTCTTGTACTATGTTCTATAACATACACATACGCAATTAAGCTGATAACACTTTATCTATGATTTGAAGAACTTAATAATCACTTAACTTGCATACCAATCTTATTGATAATTAATGTTCCTTGTTAATTATCAAGATTATGGACCTTTTAGATTTATTATTATCATTTAATTATAAATGAACTACAGAAATCTGCAATTCAGATCCTCAACCTAAATGATCGGTCAATAAATAGATCAAAGATCAAATTATCAAATATCATCAATAACATAAATCACAGAAATAACCATATATGATTGGCTTCTAGAATTGAAATACAATCATGCGTACAGCCCTATTCCATTGGTAGACAAATCATATTGTTATGACATTTCTCCTTGGTATAATCCTGATTTCAACTATCCTTCAATAACAACTCATCACTTCTTTTACGGTGGACCAAGCGGTTGCTCCCGGTAAGAGTAAAGGAAGTATGTATTTGTCTATACTGTGTATCGAGCATCGGAGTTAGAATAAATGTATGGCTTTCGTGGTTTGCAATTCATTTGGCCAATAATATTAGAATGGATTAATATATTTATATGCATCGAATGACTTTGCTTCTCTATGCTTCCATTTGGATGCGTTGAGAAGAAATAGGAAGAAGAAAGAAGGAAAGAAAAAAAATTATAAACAATTCAAATTCTTCACAAAGTTACACACTTCCTATCCAATGCATACAAAGTTGGATTCATTTAAATATATGCATCGAATGGATTAAATATACTTGGATTCATTTCTCTAAAAATAAAAATATAATTGGACCAAAGCTTTCTTTCATATAATATATTTTTAATTTAAAAATAAATGCCTTTTATAATGAAATTTAGCGTTGATATCATTGTATATTTTGGCCAATCAACCATCCTTCGAGTGTTATTTCTACTTTCTTCGTAGTCCGCACCATCTCGGAAGCTTTTTAACGGTCAAACTTCTCTTTATTTTGAAACTAGATGACAAAATGAGTAGAGTGAAACAAAGTCAAAAAATCATTATACATGTATATATGCTAAAGAAATCAGAATGAATAAAAGCACTCATGATATTGAAAAAGTACAATTGACAAAATAAAGCCTTAATCACTTGAGATAGAAACGTTTTGTTGAAACATAAAAATATAAACCCATATTTGAAAGCGAGTTGTCCAGTATTTCTCCCGTTTTAATCGACTGAAACATTAAACCATAGCTCCATTAGGTTGATCTTCGGTCCGATTTACAAAACACTAGTTTGGGGTGCGTTTGGGGAGATGAGGTTAGTGGGGTTAATAGAGTTAATGGGTCTATTTCGAAAATCCCATCTCATCACTATTTTATCTCGAAAATTCTAAAAATCGAAAATCCCAAAAAGTAGTAACCTTATACAACTGATCCTACTAACTTTGTTAGTTTGGTTTGCAGACGTTGGCCAAGGTTTTTTTTTGGGGATGGGTTAGACAGTTTCTCTTACTTTTGCTTACTTTTGAATTGACAACTTCTCTTTCTCAAATTTACTTAAGTTTAATATTTTGGAACCCCTTCTTAGGGCTGTCAGTTTAAAAAAATAAATACAACAACAACAACAACAACAACTAAGCCTTTTGTCCCAAACAAATTGGGGTAGGCTAGAAAGAAACCCAACAAGAAAACACATAAAAAAAAAAACATAAAAATACTAATAGTAAGACTAGCCATACTAATAATAATACCTCTAATAATAATAGTAATAGTAGAAACCTAGACCTCGACTGTGACCTAATAGAGGGACCTACAAACCTATGGCATCGCTCCTACCCCTAAGTTCCTACGTCATGGCTCCGGTACATGAATTGCTAACTTCCAAGCGCTCCTATCGATCACCAACTCCTTGGAGACGTTCCATTCTTTAAGGTCTCTTTTCACCGCTTCTTCCCATGTCAATCTTGGTCTCCCTCTCCCCCTCCGGGTGTTCTCGAAATGATTAAGAATTCCGGTACGTACCGGTGCCTCTGGAGGTCTGCGTTGGATATGTCCAAACCATCTCAAACGATGTTGGATCAGCTTCTCCTCTATTGGTGCGACCCCAACCATCTCTCGTATATCATCATTTCTAATCCGATCTTTCCTCGTGTGACCGCAGATCCACCTCAACATACGCATCTCAGCTACACTCATCTTCTGGACATGTCGTCTTTTAGTAGCCCAACATTCTGCGCCATACAACATCGCAGGTCTAATCGCTGTCCTGTAGAACTTGCCTTTTAGTTTAAAAAAATAAATAATTCAATAAATTTTTATTGGTCTTACTTACCTTCTCTTTTCTATCTTTTTTACTTCAATTTAGCCTCTTGCTAATTTCACTTGTACAGAATCATCATCAAAAAATACTCCATTTCTAGGGATCTTTTCTACAGTACCCTTTTAGATTTATCTCCACCATTGATTTCAGCTGGTGATCTTTGCAGTGAGATTGATACTCAGTCTCGATCTATCCGTCCGCTTCGATCTGTCCGTCGCTCTCTTTTTTCATCACGCGAGCTCTCTCTCTCTCTCTCTCTCTTAGACTCTCCGAATCCCTCCCCTTTCTTCCTTCTTTTAGATTTTTTTTCGCTTTTTGGCACGAAGCCGAAAAAGGAGCTCCATCCCATTCCTCTTTCTGCATGACTGAGAGAGGGAACGTGCAATGGCGACAGACTCGCCGTTCTCCCTCGAAGCGAGTTGAAGTTGAGGTTTGTCTCCGCCTCTGCTCATGCCCCGTCCCCTCTGGTCCTCCCAGCTCTCTTCAACGCTCACCTTCTTCCGTCGCCCCTCCGTTTCCACCATGCCTACCACTGAGCCTCTTCTCGCTCAGGTCAGTCCCAAACTTCTTCTTGCTCATGTCAGTCTATAATTTATTCGTCTCTTAATTTTTTTTGCTCTTTGTTTTCATTTAGACACCCATTTGCTAAAAACAAAGCCATGGGAAAACTATCGATTTCTCAAATTGAATTGGAGCATAATAACCTGAAAATCGATTGCACAAATATTTAGGCTCTAATTTAGGCATAAGAACCTTCCAATCACTCTGTCATGGAAAGGTGGTGAAATGACTAATTTAGGCTCTAGCCATCATTTGATGCTTGAAGTTGATTTAACAAATATTTTTAGCTTCAAACTGTGCTTGATTAAGATCACAACACTTTTAATTATATAAGTTCTGGCTTATATCATTGCTACTTATTAATATTTTTATTTTGTCAAATATCTTCGATTTGTTTATCAGGTTTTGGCTTCTGATATTTGCTTGCAAGGGACTGAAAGGTACTTTAATTTTTCAGAAGTGCAACAATTTAATTTGGTGAAAACTCATTTATTTTTTCAATCATGGACAACGACTTTGGGTAATATTAAAGGGGGAAACATGACGAAAAGGGCTAGAAAAAAAATACATTTTATGCTGGGTTATGAAAAACTATGGTATCTTTGAGCTTTCTACAAAAACAAACTTAGTAAAGCTATCAATTTCAAAGAGATTATCCCAATTAAATAAAGATGTTTCTTCTTCTATAGTATGGATGAATTTCTGTAATTGATTATTTCACAAGTTTTTTTAGAAAATGCAGTATTTCTCATACCAGAAGAATGTCGGTACAAAACCAATGCCACTAAGTTCAAAGGTCCATGCCAAGCTTAGGTGAATCTTAATGTCCCATCTTATATGTTAGTTTTAACATAATTTTTCAACAGTAGTCATCAAAAAATAGTCTCAATCATATCATACAAGCATTGGAAGCTGCATTCCTCTAATTGAGTTTTCTGATTAGTTTTCATTTTTGATTACCTTGACCTAGACTATAATTTCTCATGGAGACAGTAAATTAGCTTAGCATGAACTTTTATAGGGAAAAAAAATTCACTCTAATTTTATATTTACGCGAATCCCAGTAAGCCAGTACCTGCCAACCTCTTTAGCACTAATATTTCAAAAGCCAAAAATGTTGAACTTGAACTTGAACATTTGATCAGCAGACTAATAGAGAAGCTAGCTAGCGCACTTAAGATTATCTGTTATAGTCGACAACTCGACATGATTTTCATTTTTATGGACTCTTGCTCTTTAATAAAAGTTACATGATGCGCATACCAGTACCGCAAGGAGCCTGCTGTTACTAGATAATTTCAAAATAGATTTGATGCTAGGTCAATTTTTGAATAATAGTTAGTTTAACAATAGTTGCTTCTCTAAGTGGATTGTGTCATACATTATTACAACTTGTTATTTCTTTGAGATTTATTTCTAATTTGCCCTTGAGGTATAAGTCAATAGAAAATCAAGGGCAGTGAGATGTCATAAAATTACTTTATATTGATTTTGCATACTTTGTTAATGAATAATTTCTATCCTTGTGAGGATTACAAATGTTTGTGCATTTGACAATAGATGGGTAATGCATGAAGGTTTCAACGAGCTTCTCCCCTTATCTAATTCATGTTGGATGAGGAGACGCTAGAGTTGCTTCCTGATCTGAGAGGTGGTTTTCAATCAACAAAAGTGACCATGCTCTCATCCATGCTTGAAGATCTGACCAGAGGTTTTGAATCGAGAAAGGTGATCGCACTTAACTTTTGTCCCTGAAGATTTTATGTATTGGTACGGCAATGATATTTATGAACAAAAGCTCTGTACTAATTTACATAAAGAGTTGAATTTTCACTATGGTTATGGTTATTTTCTTTGAAATTATTTTAATGCAACCAAGTCATTCAGTTGGGATCAATAAGTAGATGGTCATGAGAGGTGGTTGACTGAGGTTTAATATATGAACAATAAAACGAGATGGGTAGAAAAATATCTAATGATTTTTTATGAAATTCGATACAGACCAATAGATGACACTCATTTACAATACTCATGTACGGATGAAATATTGATCTTATGTGTTAAGATAGTCATTATAATTTTGTCTCATGAATGGTGTTTGTATAACATAAGCACATTTTGTGAAGAGTAGAGTAACTATCTATTTTTAGTTTTTTACCATCTTGAATTAATTTGTAAGGATATAAAATCCAACGAGAAAATTTCCTATTGTTTTTTTTTTAATTAGCATGATTTTTTTTATGGCCTTCTGGTAAATACCAGTGGTAGAATTTTGATTAAAAAGAAGCAGAATTAGCATGATTGCATTATGGTTTTGTAGTTTGATCAAAACCAAGACATGAGTTGTTTATTTTGTTCATTGATGCTGCTAATTTAACATTATTTTACTTAGGGTCATTGATCCTGCTGATTTGATTTGACCTATAATGCTTTTAATAATTACATGTCAGCTTAAGACACATCTTTATCGCGCGAAGCGCGTAACACCAGCTAGTTTTATTTAATTATAAAAGCTGGGGTATGAGTCGTATGACCCTTGTTTTTCCTTAAAAAAAAATGAGACAGGAAAGAAACTTCATGACGTGTTGAAGAAAATCCAGATACGCACGGAGATTTAATTAGTACTATACCACTTAGTGCTTCTAAATTTTGTTCTCTTTATGGCCCCATAGGCCCACATGACTTTCTCAAAAAAAAAAAAAAGGAAAACTTTGTTCTCTTTATTTTTGCTTTATGAGTAATTATGCGACTACCAAGTCTTTTTAAAAAAAAGTTAACACGCGTGTCTCGTTAATTATTATCATTAGAGTAACAAATCGACTTTCTCTCCATAGAAATTTTTTCATGATGTTAATAATGACAAGTATAAATATATGTACAATCACTAATTGTATTGGAAAGAGTGTAATTTATCAAATTGAATAGCCATGGAAAAATAAAAAATATTTTGGTTCCAAGTACTAGTAATTGATGGACCTTTTGTATGTTGAGTATTTGAAAGACATGAAAATATAGGAAAGTGATTGCATTATAATGATAACACATGTAAATATTACTATTGCAGAATTTTATGATTCTCAATAGTATCGATAGAGGGAGAGAATTGAAAAATAAAATTGAGGAATAATAAAGGGAAATTATAAAATTCACACAAAGAAACTGTCACACCCCAAACCAAGCCGCAATCTGGGGAAGACAGCCCCGCCACGTATGCACAATCTGCTGCGCACACGTAAGGCTATAAAACAGTGTCACATATACAAATATCACAAATAATATCATATAAAAATGACATAGTTTGTTCATACAACAAAAGACTGGTAAAATATACAGATATCAAAATCTCCAGTCATCATACAAACAAAACATAAGTAATAATGCACAGTGGATAAATACTATTCCAGCTCGGCTTGGTCTTCTGGCAAAAACTCCTCTGCTAAGTCTACCAAACCTGAACCTGCGCCACAAGCAATTATGTGGGCTGAGTACGCGAATACTTAGTGGTGGAAAAAGGATAAACCTAAGGCTTTGGTTAAAAACTAGTTAGGAACTACACCATACTTAAGTTGGATTATTTTACTTCCTATATTATAGATTCTAAGTGTAAGTATAATTTAATGATATTACTAATCCACACATAATGACATGCCAATGTAAAATCTGAAAAGTATCTGGAGAAGCGGATAATAATAGCATAGTAATATATGGAGTTCATATAATAATACGAGAGTGAAACACCCGCACTCAATAGTCAAATTATAAGTCACATAAAATCCAGAATCAACTGACTAGTCCCAATATATATATGACATGAACCGTGCCTACAGATCAGCCTAACGCGTAGATGCTCGACAACTCATAGGTGCCCCGTTCCCACATCCCCGCTAAAGGAGTGGGCAGTAATACTCGGTACCGGTAAACTGAACGCATGGGGGTCGAGAGGCAGTCTGGTATAATGACACACGCAGGACCCTAAGGTCGTGGGTTCAAGTCAAGCCAAAGGAATATACTAACACAAGTCAAATGGATATAATAACACAAATAACCATCAAGTGACCGCAGTACCGCCTGACGGTCGGTCTGCTGAGTGATCATCAGAAACGCGTTGCTCGAGATCGCTATCATAAGGAGCCTATCGGCAATGGCTGAGGTACCACTCCCGATAATGGAGATCGCGTGCAAAACGCTCTTATCTCACTCGGTCTCACTATCCTGATCCGCACCAGATGCAAGTGTTGATTTAGGGCACTTTTAAGTTATTAATCACTTTATTAATATGAATGCATATCCTATATATATGCAAAACTAACCTTTAATGATATGCTCTTAACTATTTACTTAATGTAGATGACATGATATGCACACATTTAAATAATGATCTAATTACTAACTAAGAATTAAACAAAACCTAAGGCATCCATATCAGTCATAGAAAGACAATCCACACCTGGAAAAGTCTAAGAAGGCGCGACTACTCCTCGTGATGGTCGGTGGTGTCCTGTCCTGTGTCACCGACCTCGTACTCTGGGTAGTACTCGTCTGCTACTCCGGAGTAGTCCTCGTGCTCACCTAACGAAAGATCGACCAGTCAAAACAGAAACTAGAACTTACCACTCATTCTAACAATCACTAAAGTTAACCCTCTTTTGGATTGAGATTCTAACTACTTAGATTAAGGATTTGGATTATCTGAAAAGAGAATTCTATTTTAAAATATATTATTAATCTAGAAAAAAATATTTTATAAAATTTTGATAGGGTTCCATTTAGAAAACAATGTGAAGGAAGTCGTTCTGACGTGTTCCTACAATCCATTCTACGCGTTATAGACGTAATAGAAACTTAAGAAATTCTTTAACAATTTTAAATTGTGGATTAACACTTTTAGTCAATTAATAAATGAAATTCAAAAAGTATACAAATATAATATAAATAAATGAAACTCAAATGTCATTAGAAATAAATTAACTATAATTATATTAATTATAAATAGAGAATAATAAATCTACAAATGATAATTAATTACTGTGTTTAATGTTTTAACGTGTTGGTGTTTTAATGTGTTTGGGATCATACGAGTCCAGATAGTTGTTTCCATTGTATCTGTATTTTTCAGAATTATTTCTGGACTATTTAAAATCCTATCCCATCTTTAAGTTTACGTATTAATCCGATTTTTAATTTAGGCAACTCTTTTTAATTCGGGTCTCAACCTTTTCTCGGTCCACTAAGCTAATATCAACTAGTATACCATTTTCTCACTTTTAAGTTAATCCCATTTTATTAACTTAATTACTTCTCTAATTAACTCTGCATTTTAATTCTGGACCTGGCCCAGTCCAGAAAACAAATCATTTCAACAGTGGGGAAACGAGCCCCAACAAAGAAAACAGCCTCTACAGGCCAGAAGGAAAAGCGCAACACAAATGGCCCAACGGTGAAACGCAAGGCCCAGAACGGAAAGCAAGCCCAGGTGGGTATAAGGGGCCCACCTGTCGGCCTTAACGGATCCAGACCCAAGGACCATGGGTTTCGGGGATCAAATCCGAACCCACTGCATTTATCAGATCTGACCCGTGAACTCAGTAAATTTGCACAGAGGACCTTAGATCATTACAATTCACATAGATTTTATATTAAGGACCCCAATAACAGAATAAATCATAGAAAAGTCCATTTTTAGTTCAAAACTTTTACAGAACAATCCTAAATTCGGAAAACTTCACGCATAAGTCCCTGGCACACCAACAAAACATACCAGTGAGCCAACAGGGCATACCAAGCTGGTACCAAGCCTGATTCAGCTTGGTATGCCCTGTTGGCTCTCTGCCTGAACCAGCTGGTACCATCACACAGAGAGCAACATACAGCACAGACAAGACCAGAATGGCAACATTAGGCCATAGAGAGGAATGCCGACTGGTACCAAACTTGTACCAGCCTAGGAACCACCCATAGAGCAATACACACACAGATATAACCTAAACACAAGCATGTTTCCTAATAAAACAGTTGACAGATCCAGAGACTAAGTCAAGCAAGCATTCTTAAGTCATTAACAACTCAAATTGCAACAATGACAAGTTCATCTAGTCCTAACTCAGTTCAAGTGAGTCATATATGAGGCAATAAGTCAATTCATGCACATGCCTCTCAAATTGATACAATCACAGAACCAAATGAGACAAGTCAACAACCACAGATCAAGTTCAGCAGAGGCCATGCACGATTATTAACAGTCATTCAATGCAAGCAATCACAGATAACAGATCAAGTGGGTGCATGCCTCAACATCATTTTCTTATCTCACACAGATCAATTGAAAGAGAGGGGGAGGGAAGATTTTGCAAACCGAGATAGCTCCAAATAGAGAAGAAGAAGGGGTTGAGGCTCAGCTACTGTCAACCATAGCTGCTACTGCCGTCAAGCCATCACCAAGCACCAGCCATCGACCTTCATGGTTGCTCAGCACAATACACAGAGGAATAGAGAGAGAGAGAGAAAGAGTGAGTGGGTAAGAGGAGGAACTAAGAGCAGTGAGAGGGAGAGGTCTCAAGTGCCAGTGAGTGAAAGAGTGAGGGAGAGAGACAGAGCAGTGATAAAGGAGAGATGGAGGCGATTAGGGTTTGATACCGTGTGGTTTGGCGAAACCAGGGGCATGGCAGCAGCGGAAAGGAGGGTTACTGCAGTGGTCTCCTTTCGATTGGGGGAGATAGGCAAAGGAGAGAGGGGTCCCAGTTGGACATCGATCGGAATGGGGGAAAGGAGGAAACGGTGGGGTCGAGTGATTCTAGGGTGGAGGAGTGGGGCTCGAGCTTCTAATGGCCAGGGGAGAGGGAAGAGAGAGGGGCCCTGTGGGTTCCGCCATTGGCGACAGAGGAAGGGCGACCCAGTCGATGCAGGCGGAAAAGAAGGGAGAAAGGGTGGGGGCGATGAGGTCTGTCGGAGAAAAGAGAAGAGAGAGAGGGGAGAAGAGAAAAAGGAGAGAAGAGGAGATGATCCAACGGCTCAGAGAAATCCAATGATTTTGGAATTGATCAAACGGTCCAGATTACAGGAAATTGATTGAAATTTGTAAACTGAATTAATTGATCAGTAAAACTCAGCTTTTAATCTAATTTTAATCCACATAAATTCCATAAATCTGATATTTGAATCTTGGTTAATTAAGTTTATTTGTTTGCTTGAAGTTTTACTAAATTTCATGATTTGATTACTATTTTGATTCTAGATTAATTTATTTATGATTTCTGAAAATTTCTCTGTTAAATTCAGATCAGTCATTAATTTTAATAATTTTAATTATTTCAGAATTTAACTATCAATTTTAAACTTAAATTTTATTTTATAAATTTACGGGTTTTTACAGAAACTAATTACTATAATTTTTTTTTTGACAATTTAATGCCCGTAGGCTATCTTTAGCCCATAACTGTTTGATACAAATCCAGTCCCTATGAAACATCGTTAACCAGAACCTAAACGTAATACTGATAACAAAGATATAAAGAGCATTACCATATTATAATACAAACAAAATTCAGGATGCAAACAAAAAAACTAAAAGTTCATTAAGCAGAACTTCATCTGAACGCTTCTGGCACCAAGTAATATTCCTGTCTATTCTCACTTTGCTCATTGTGGCCCCTCCTAGCTCGATTAGCCAAGAAATGTGCTTGCTCAACATGATCTCTGTTTGCATATCTAAGTCTGACATTTCGTATAGTACTGATAGCTGCAGCACACCTCTTCAAAATCTCAGTAGCGTGCCATGAGGGAATATCCTGAAAATTGAAACTATCAATAGCATGCACTAAATTCTTTGAGTCAGAAAAAATATGTAAGTTTTCATAATTAATACTAGCAGAAGTAAGAAAAGTGATCGCATTAAATAACCCCAATGATTCTGCTGGGAAAGCATCCGGGGCAGACCCTGAAAAACTTTTTGAACAAAGGTACAATTCACCTGGTTTGTAAATTACGAAAGCTGTGCCAGATTTCAATTTCTGATCCTAGGATCCATCAATGAGCATGATTGTTGCATCATGTGGCACTGTATACTGGGTGAGAAAGTCTTTGACACTTTTCCCTTTGGTATGCAATGTACCATGAAAAGAATTGGAAACTTGAGCCTTCTTGAGAATATTATGAACAGAAAAAGGCTTTGCCGGAAAGAAAAAATCACATTGGCTTTCCAAATTTGCCACATAATGTTTAGAAATAATAAAGCAAGTTGATCCTTTGGCAATCTCTGCATTACAGTATGTAATATCTGATCCATTTGCAAATTAACCTCATCAATTCGCATTCCAAAGGGGGAAGCAAACCAAGTAGCTTTTTAACGACAGGTAAACAATAAGTGCATAACATCTTCTTGCTGCAAATCACACCTGGAACAAATAGGGGGTATATTTGGAAAAACTGCATTTAATCTTTTAGCTGTTGGTAATGCATTATGCAATGAAAGTTATAATCCTAGGTGGTACTCCTTTTATTTTCCAAATTTGCCCCCAAAGGTTATCAGTTTGCAAATTGACATTCACTTGGTTGCTATCATCATGAACCAATTTAATATACGCCTCCTTTGTTGAATATCTTCCTGATCTAGCAGGTAGCCATAGTAGTTGGTCCTCTTCATCTTTGTAAATTCTTACATTTTGTACTATAAACTGCATTGTTTCATTTCCAAAAATTTTCCTCAAGCTTCCTAAAATTCCAAGAATTGTTTTCAGAGTTCATCAATTGAGATACCGACCTTCTTGGCCTTGTACCATCTATGTGCTGCCAACCCATAAACCATGGGGATCCTAAAGCTCTGATATTTTGTCCATTTCCTACCTTCCACATGACGTCATCCTGGAACAAATGTCTCACCTTCAAAATACTTCTCCAAAAATTACTTACGCTAACTAATTACTATAAAGAGATAAATCAAATAAGAAATAAAAGAAAATTAATGACGTGTTGAAAGTAATTCTAAAATACGCACGAGATTTAAATAGTAGTATACCATTTTAGTGCTTCTAAATTTGTTCTCTTTATGTCCCCGAATAACTTTCTCAAAAAAAAGAAAAAGAAGATACTTTGTTCTCTTTATTTTGCATTATGATTTATGAATGCATGCACCATTGCACCCCTCAAGACTCAAGAGGGTTGTTTTTTTTGCCACAAAAAAAAAAAAAAAAAAAATTGACGCAGGTGGGCTGACATGGAGCTCAGGGTGAGCTCTACATTTGTAACTCTACAATTGAACGTACAAATATATCTCAATTGTCCGATGTGAATTGGACAGTTATAAATCTGCTTGTTGGTTATTCTTAAAATTTTCTATAGTACTGTCTGTTTGAGGTTTTTTTATTTAAAAAAAAACAAGAGTTAATTTGTATATTCTCCTCTTAAGCCAAGTATGAATGATATTTCCAATTTATATAATTAGAATCCACCTTATATACTAACTAAAAACCTTATGTAATTAAAGAATTACAGATGTCCTTTGACAAGAAAACTTATTATTTTTGCTGACTCCATCCATAGAGTTGTCTAGCCTCACGGAGTCACGGATTTACACGGTCAAATACTGATAATTCTGTATAACGTTCTAATTGGAAAAAATTAAAATTAAGAGGGTGAATTCTGTTTTCATGCCGATTAAAATTTCTCCGACCAATCAGACAACGACTAGCTGATTAATGGCATCACCTTTTTTTTTAATAAAAGGAAATTTATGTGCTGAATGGCAGCTAGAAGCTCATTAATTAATGATGAATTTTTTTATTTTAAAAAAGGAAATTGTATTTTATTAATTGTGCTCTAAGTTCGCTTGTTTGCAATTGCGCAGCACAACAAGTGAATTCTTTGTAAATTATTCTCATAAATATAATTTATGTTTGAGGATTTTTTAAATATTCATTTTTATTTGAATAATATTTTCAAATTAGACTATGCATGCATTATCATTATATACGCACCGGATTATATTATGCAGCAACATGGCGGTCGAAAAGAAAAAAAAGGTTGACACATCACCCAAAAATAAATAATTTGGTTGATCTCCCACAAGACCATCTTGCTATAGGTCCTCGATCGGGTCCTCTAAAAAAAAAAAGTCGGTTCAATTACGTGTTAGTGATACTGCTACTACTTTAATTCAAAAAAGGTGGTAATTATAATGTTCAGTTTAACAAATGGAACTATTATTAGCGTTCCATGAGGCATTACATATTAACATGCTAGTATACTATAAGTCAATTTAATGAAAAGGGACCCATCAAAATATTTATATACATGATTAAAAAATATTGAAATGGGTAGGCATTGCATATCTAATCTATGCCCTGCTATAAGATGGGATGCGAAAATGTTCTGCGGAGCACAAATGTCTATGTGCTACACAATCGATCTTGAATTTTGTATTTTATACAATCAGTCTGACTTTTGAATATTTTATTTTTTTTTTAATCTAATTGAAAACAGAATTTTTGCGAGTATCAGAGGTCCAATGCGATAAGAAACTTCCGCAGAGGTTAAAAAACAAGTTCTACAGGACAACGATTAGACCTTCAATATGTTAGAGATATGTCCTAGAAACCAATCAGTTGGTAGCTATTATATTAGTTTATGTTATTGATGATATTTGATCATTTGTTCCTAGAGATTATTATTGACAGATCATTCAGGTTGAGGATCTGAATTGTAGATCTCTATGGATCATTCGTCAGAATGACAATAATATCTCTAAAGAGTCCATAGTCTTGATAATTAACAAGGAACATTAATTATCAGATAAGACTAGTATGCAAGTTAAGTGATGATTAAGTTCTACAAATCATGGGTAAGGAGTTACCAACTTAATTGCATATATGTATGTTATTAGAACATAGCACAGGACATGACCCAATGAAATAAATATATGGATTGTGTTATGTGTCATTATTTATTTCATACGTATTTGATTCTGAGTTTGAGATGGTTCAGTTTTTTTCACATGAGGATAGGTTCTATAAATATCGTCTAACGTTGATTCATGATAAGGGCTGCTATACGGACTTTATTTATGTTCTCTTGAATTGTGCGGGGAGAAACTGTTCATCAAGATAACCGTATGTCCCTCATTAGTTCACCTAGTGAGTGATGATATCTACTGGGCCCCTTGATGGAGTTGGATCGTATGCGCGCAACTAGGCGATCAACTCTAGATCAAGAAACGTATAATCTGCAAGAATGATACATTCCTATCTTGGATTATACAAGGATATCATGTGACATAAGAATCAAAACAATAAGATACCATTTCTTATGCAGGATTGAAGTATTGTATTGGTACAATATTTATTTATGCGAATTGGGAATCATAACGTGTTGCTAGATACCGCTTATGATTATTGGAAATAAATAGTGATTTATTTTCCATGGCCAACAAAGCATAAATCCTCAAAGGGTCACACAAATAGGACTTTAACCATACGTGCATTATTTATTTATTTGCAATAGCGAGTACTGCGAATATATGATAAGTTGATTAATTAATTATATACCGTTATGAACAGTTATAATTAATTAACTCAAATTGATCATATATAGAAATAATATAATGCATATGCTAATTCAAAATTAATTATTAATTTGTTAATAATTAAGTTAGTTCAACGCATATTTATTATACCGAGCTAATTGGCATTTTAGTTAATCGGTTAACTGAAAAATCCGATATGAGACGAATTAAAGGAGCGATTTAATGGACCATTATATCATATGGCCTGGCCCACATGAGGGCTGAAAGTTTCAGCCACGATAGGGGCAATTTCGTCCAGGAGAAAATAGGAAGAGAGAAATCTAATTATGGAAACGTTCCATATAAATATAGGTTGTTTCTTTGGGAACAAGCTAGTAGAATTTTTTCTCTCTCTCTTCCTCCTTGGCCGCACTGTTCATGTACTGTTCACAGAGGAGAAAATTTGTTTCTCCAAATTTTAGCTCTTAATCTCTCTCAATAGCTCATGCATTGAGCGCTTCCTTCCATGTATTAATCAGTTAATTGCACGCGAAGGAAATAGGAAATTAGCGATAGTCTCAGACAAGCTAGCACTTGTCTTGAGACCTTGGTTAATCTCCTAGGTGGACTCGAGGCAACCGGATGCAGCCGTGAAGAGATGAGCAC
The DNA here is from genome assembly GCA_028095005.1 of Rhynchospora pubera. Lineage (NCBI taxonomy): Eukaryota > Viridiplantae > Streptophyta > Magnoliopsida > Poales > Cyperaceae > Rhynchospora > Rhynchospora pubera. The sequence goes on from CM051462.1 coordinate 77,287,977, forward strand.
GCCACCGACTCCAAAAGATTGGATTCGAGCCTTCCGGATACGATTTCGGAAGAGGTAACCTCCTATGCTTCTCCTTTTAACGTGTTAACTACTTGAATGACTAGATCCGTTAATCGTGCGTATTAATTCTTTGTTAAATGTTAATAAAAATTAAAATTGCATGTGGACTTGAGTTCCTAACACAATATTGTATGGCACAAAATGTTGGGCTACTAAAAGACGACATGTCCAGAAGATGAGTGTAGCAGAGATGCATATGTTGCAGTGGATCTACGATCACACGAGGAGAGATCGGATAAAAAATGATGACATATGGGATATGGTTGGGGTTGCACCGATAGAGGAGAAGTTGACCCAAAAATGATGGTTCGGACATATCCAACGCAGACCTCCAGAGGCACGTTGCGTAGCGAAATTCTTAATCATTTCGAAAACACGCGAAGAGGCAGAAGGAGATCAAGATTGATATAGGAAGAAACGGTGAAAAAAGACCTTAAAGAATGGAACGTCTCCAAGTATGGTGAACGATAGGGACGCTTGGAAGTTAGCAATTTATGTTTTGGAGTCATGACGTAGGAGCCTAGAAGTAGGAGCGATATCATAGATTTGTAGGTCATTCTTTTAGATCACGGTTGAGGTCTAGGTTTCTACTGTTACTATTATTATTATATATATTATTATTAGTATTACTACCAGCTATTTCTAATATTATGTTTTGTTTTGTTCTTGGATGCGTTCTCTTGTCGGGTTTCTTTCTAGTCTATTCCAACTTGCTTGGGACAAAAAACTTAGTAGTTGTTGTAATTGAAAAAAGATTTTTACAATAGTTTGAAAAATTTTACGGCTTTTTCATAGCATTAGAAATATTTATATCTAATTAATTCTGACCTTCCTAGCAACCGATTTTAAAAAATCAGATGAAATAGAAAAGAAACTCGAATTTTTTTTTTGTTTCTAATAAGGTTTTATCATGGAGAAAATATTGAACAATTCAAATCGATTATTTGAAACCAAATTTAAGTTTTTTTTTCAGATTTTTAAAAATTGTTATTTTTTAACGGTCAAAAACTAATTTGATTAACGATTTTCTGCAATTTAAAAAAATTACTAAAAAGTTTCAATAAATGTAAAATTTGGTTTGAATGGAGGGAAAGTGAAGTTAGAAATTGGAAAAAGTTAGTGCTAACTTGAGGTTAAAAAATATTGTTCGGTGTGATCTGTTGGGGTAAGAGATGAAGAAAAATAATAAAATATTAGAATTTTTTATATATATTTTTATAACTAATTACATTTATTATAATAAGTATTATATTAATTATTATTTTTAATTATTTTCCAATTAATATTATGATTTCCAAATAATAATAATGTATTTATTATTATTATTGTAATTATCATTAATTATACTATTAATTTTATTATTGTATTTATTATTATAATTTTAATCAAAATTAATGCTATTATTATTACTAAATAAAAATAATTAATATTATAATAATTTTATGAAAACGACAATAATTGTTATTAATTAAATAAATGGAGTGGCTAGTGTCAAACATATAGAACACATACATTCGTCCAATACGATAAAATTTTAATTTTTAAGATTAGAATGGCCAATTCAAACCACTCAAATTTTTCTACGTTATAAAATCTCCATGGAGATCAAATTTTATATTTTTTTTCAAAATTTTTTACTATTTTTTGGAATTTTTAATATGTTAATCTAAAAATTATGAACCCTCTATTTTTGAAAATTCGAAAAAAATAGTTAAAAAATTTGAAAAAAAATATAAAATTTGATTTTCAAGAATATTTTAATATAAAGATCATATTGAACGGTTTGGATCGGACGTTTGAAATTTTAATAGTCGACGTTTGGATCATGTTTGACGTCTTATATGTTCAATTTACTCTTAAATATAACTATAGTTAATTATAATTATTGCACAAGTTGTACTACTAATAATAATTATTATTATTATTATTATTAATTGCATTAATTATTTTTATTGATTTTTTTAAAGTTATCAATGACAGTAAATTGCTCTAACTCAACATTTCGTCAAGTTAGAAAAGTAGAGTGAAATTAGAACTAACCTCACTAACTTTAAGTATGTTTGGTTGCATGGGATTTGGAAGTTAGAGCTCTAATTTGGCTCAACCAAACATAACCATATAATATATAAATATATATAATGTTGTTCAGCACCCCATCGGTGCACTTAGCATTTTAGCAATTCTTACTAACACTCACATTTCATCCTAGATTAAGATTATAATCATATTATATAATTCTTAAGTTTGGAAAAGCATATATGCCAACAATTGCTAGATTATTTCATTTTCTAGACGAATTCGTAACTGTCCGTACACAACGCTTGTCCTTTCTCGTCGGGGAGAGTCAGTTTGACAGTTTTGTCTACAAATTTTATATTAATCAAACATTTGTTAATGAAAATAAATGATTAACAATGATATTAATGATGCAATTTATTTTGTAATTTCGGTAATATATTTTGTTGATATTGAATGGACGGAAAAGCTAAAATGCTTACTCGTAAACAACTAAATCAAAAATAAGGTTTATGTACTGAGCAATATTTATTGCAATCAGATAATTACGTCATCATCATCTCTATTTCTTCCATATCAACATTTAATTTATATATGGAATTATCTAACAGCAAAAAGTTCAATTAGCCTACTGGCATGTTCTCAAAAAAAAAAAAAAAACTAAGTTCAATTTAAAAAATTATTTATTTTATAAATTTTGTTTTGGAGTTGTTACAGATGAAATATTATTGCTCTGTCGCGATTGTAACTCGATTTATTGTTCTATTTTTTTTATAATTGCTCTGTCGCGATTTATTTTATAGTAGTGCGCACGGTACATAACTTACATTCTTATTATAATATAAAAATAAAAAAGCAATTGCTAACATAAAAGAGGTCATGATTAAAAGCATGATGGCGCACATATATATACAATAAAATGACTAGAAGTCCTAATAGTTAATTAATTTATCTCTCAAATTTGAATGGCAAAAGGAATTTGTAGTTTGAAACGTAAGTCCTAAAGTATTTTTTGGAAATTACACACCAACAAACTTTAAAACATAGTGCATACGAGTCCCTACTCCCTAGTCCCTACCGTGTGTTGACTTTGTTGACTTCAATTATATAAATTGAAGCCTCCCAGACTCCCAGTCCCAGTCCCCAACGAAGGCACAAATTAAAATAAAAAAGAGAGGGGCAGAGGGAGGAAGAGAGCGAGAGAGAGAATAAAGATGGCCAACACGATAACCCATTGCTCCCACCCAACCCATGAATTAGTGAAGACTAAGAGATCACCGAGTAGAAGTTTTATTTGCGATCTTTGTGAAAACAGGGGAAGTGGCCTTCGCTACAGGTGTCACACCTGTGACTTTGATATACATGAGCATTGTGCTCAGTTGCCTGAGACCATGTCGTTCTTTGCACATCCCTGGCACGATCTCCATCTCATGCAAGGTTATTATCTTTAATTTTCTCTGTTGTGCACTCATTATGTTCACTCACTTATCATAATTATTAATTTATTATTACATATGGAATTCGATTGAGGATGTTTCACATTCATTTTATTGATTTTTGGCCTAATTAAATAAACATAATGCCATAAATGATTCACTATTTTAATCCTACATAGAGTAATTTCATAGTTTTGATTAATAAAAATTGAAAGTGTTCAGTTATTACATTGGATTTATTTATCCCAGCTCTAGTTGTAATAGAGTTGGTTTATCGGCGATAGCCTACCAACCTTCCAAAAATGATTTGTGTTCTTCAGTGAATGAATTAGGGAGTGTTTGGTTGTGTAGTAAGCAGTTGCATAAGTTAAGGATTCCTAAATTTTTATGCAGTGTTATGTAATAAATGTTTAGTTGTGTAGTAAAGATAATTAACTTAATGTATATGTCAAAATACTAAAATGTCCTTAAATTTAAATTATTTACTTTGAATTAGTATTATGTATTAATAATACGTTGTGATCTAATTATTTTTAATTATCAATGATGATAATAAATCATTTTTATTATTATGAAATATTCATAATTACTTTTAATTAAATATTACAAATATTATTAATTATTATTTATTATTTATAATAAATAATTAATCTTTATTATTAGTTATGATTTTTAATAATTATTGTTACATATTTATTATTATTAATTATTTTTAAGGGATATTGTTGGAAAAAAGATTAAAAAGGATCGGTGCATAAAGGATGGTTGACGACTTAAAAATGCATAACTTAAGTTATGCAATATTTAAGTCACAAACAAACATAACCTTAATAAATATATAAACTTCTCAGTTCATTTTACGTACAAAAAAAGTTTGGAGTCCTAGCAGGGCCGCGCGCGGTCTCCCCAGCATCCCATTTTTTTTAAAAAAAATCTTTTCCTTAGGTCAATGAAATCTGTTACCCACTTATATTTGATAAGGTGGATATGGGTAAGTTTTATTTTCATTAGACTAACAAGTATGGATATGAGTAAAGAAAATTTTTCTTTAACTTAACGGGTACGGATACAGGTAAAGGCTATTTCGTATCCATTATCTAACAGGCAATATTTTACAAATATATATGTATATATATAGTAATGTAAATAGCATATTTAGTAAGATATGATATTAATTTTGATCTACATCGAAATTTATTTATGTTGGTGAAAAAATTAATTTGCACTCTATTATATTATAATTTATAATTAGTTTATATAGATTTTTGAACGTCAATAGACATGAAAATAAATTACATGATTTTTGTTATATGTAAAGTATTATCTAAATATCGTACTATATCTTTATATATATATATATATATATATATATATATATATATATTGATGCAATTTATTTAGCACTTAATATATTTTTTATTAAATTAGTAATATTATTATTACTCATTTCTCATTATGTACCATTACCCTATCTTTACGTATAGGTAAAGTCATAATTCTTAACGGGCATGGGTACGGATAGGATACAGATAAAGTCATTTTTTAAGAGATACGGATAGGGTGTGAGTTCAAATTTTTTTTAACGGATGCGGATATAAAAATATTTTCTACCGTACCCATTGATGTCCTAATCTTCCCCGCCCCTCCTCTTTTCTCATTTTCCATTCTTTTTCCTCTTTCGTTTCCTTTTCTGTGTTTTTGCTGGCTTTTAATTTTTATAAGCCATCAGTTGCCAGTGCCAGCGTCGAAGGTAAGTGGAGACGTGGTCCCGAAAATCGGATCAAATTCGGAATCAGACTACCGATCCTAAATCGGAAAAAAAAAAACGACTAAATCGTAATAGAAACTCGGATTCTCAAAAAACTATAATTTTATTGAAAATCAGAAAGAAAATAATAAAAGTAGAAAAACTATTTCTTTTTAAAAAGATAAGTTAAAAAATAAAAAATTAAAAGTATAAAAAAAGTAGAATCTAAAATTATATGATTATTGACCGGCCATGGCATCTAAAATTTTTTAAAATTAAAGGGATACTAATTAAATTGCGATTTCATGATTAATAAAACATATTTTGCATAAAAATAAAATATTGATAACTATACATTTGTTATATTAAAATAACTTAATGCATCAGAAAGGATGATATATATATATATTCTTAGATCAGTTTTTTGACCAATTTTCGTTTTATTTTCAAATTAAAAGTAAGGAAAAAAAATTCCTATAACCTTCAAATTTTAGCTAATTTGAAATATACCCCTCTAATCATGATTAAAATAGAAATTTATCGTTCTCATTATTTTTAAGATATTTTAAACAGAAAAAAAATCTAAAATGTTGACAAAAGTGCCAGTTACCCTAAACAATGATCTATCAACCTGATTCCCTTCTTTTAATATCCAAAAAAAAAAAACTCTGGAACGTCGTCCCTGGAGAAGAAAGTGAAACTATAGGGTGCGTTTGGATCGTTGGAAGAAAGAAGAAGAAGAAGGAAGAAAAAAAAAAAAAATTATAAACCATCCAAACTCTTCACAAAATTACACACTTCCCAATACTTCTTCCCTTTTTCCCTTCTTCCCACACCTATCCAAACGCACCCTAAAAGAAGTTTAAAGAGTTTATCAGTGTTAAATTAACTTTGAGGACTTATAAATTATACTTCGGACCTATTCATGATGAAATTCAGCTTTTATGCGAGGATTTATTATTTGATTTCAATTAAGTAGGCTAATAAAATTAATTTTATAGTTATAGCAAAATGATCATTATGGCTCCGTTGGGATAGGTATGGGAAGAAGGGAAGAACTGAGAAGAAATATTGGAAAGTGTGTAACTTTGTGAAGAGTTTGGATTGTTTATAATTTTTTTTTTCTTCTTCTTCCTTCTTCTTCTTCTTTCTCCCAACGATCCAAACGCACCCATAGCTAGTCTAATTGAATGAATCTGACGAACAGAATAAAGACAACATCAATGTTAGAGTTGGTCAGTTGGGGAACGGGATTAAAGGCTAAGGAGCCAGCAATGCTCCCATGGGCTGAACCAAGTAAAGAATAGTGGAAATATTGAATTTAGTTGGATATCTAGTTATTCAATTATAAATAGAGAAAAAAAAAACTTGTAAAACATTATGTTATCAATTATAAATATCGATATTGCTATATCTTCTTTCTTGGTAGAGGAAAGAAGATTATTATGGATACCAATGGAAGATGAATCGTTAGAGGGCTAGGGGCAATTTAGGCCACAATTTTTAAAATTGGTCTTTCAGATTTAAAGTAATAACATTAAAATTTAAAAATAATGAGAAGGGTAAATATCTATGGTAATCAAAATTGAAGGGATAAATTTTCAAAATAAAAAATCAGAAGGATATGTTTCTAATTAGCTTAGATTTATAGGGTAGAGGACTAATTTTCCTTCAAAGAAATATCTGAAATGTCTGGACTGTTGGATCGGAAATCATCAATTAACAAAAAACTGAAATGAAAGATCCAGTTTGGACCCTTCTCTCCAAAATCTTAAATCTTGTTGTGCCTTCACTATATGTTTGGTTGGAGGGTAGAGGGTGGAAAGGGAAGGAAAATGTAAAGAGAGAAGGAATGGGAAAGAATAGAAAGATAAATAGACTATTTATTTTTTGAGTAAATTTTTTGGGAGGTCACTAAACTTTGTCCATAATACAATTTTAGTCACTCAACTTTAATTTGTTCCTCCACGATCACTGAACTTTCAAATAATCCGAATTTAGTCACTCCGTTACCATTCTGTTAGTTATTGACGTTTGGAGGTGAAATTAGGTGACACAAATCAGCTTCTTTTATTTTACTCTTTCTTTCTCCCAGACCCAAACGCCCCTCTTTCTTTCTTGACTTTTCTCTCCAATCATTAATGGCGCCATGCCATTTCCTATACCAGAAACCATTCTCCTCTTCTAGCTTCTCTTTTCATCTCTCCAGTTGACCCCTAACGAAATCAGCACCAATCAAGGTAAACAACTAACAAAGAGGTAGCTACAAAGATAAAATTTATGGTGGGCCCCACCACCGCCATGAGAGCAGCACCCACTCGTATATCTCATTTAATTATCTCAAGACCTCGCTACCTGGGATCGCCGACTTCATTAGAGTTGTTGTAATCCTCGTTGCCACTGCAATTCTCATCGAAAGGCTTCTCTTTGTAAAAGATTCAACACTTTATCGACTACTTGTTCATGTGCTCATCGTTGGTTTTTCCCTTCTTCCACGACACCTTCTTCAGAGCGTAAGGCGGAGAACGACAGAGAAAGAAGGGATATGAAAAGAGAAGCAAGGATGGGTGGAAAGGTTCTGGTGAAGAAAATGGCATAGTGCCATTATCAGAAGAGAAAACAACGAAAGAAGAAAGAAAAAAGGTGTTGGGTTTGAGAGAAGGAAAGGGGAAAAAAATAAAAAAGAGCTGATTTGTGTCAGCTAATTTCACCCCAGAGTCCCAGACGTCAATAACTAACAGAATTGTAACGGAAGTGACTAAATTCGGATTATTTGAAAGTTCAGTGGTCGTGGAGGGATAAATTAAAATTGAGTGACTAAAATTAGATTATGGATAAAATTTAGTGACCTCTGAAAAAATTTACTCTTATTTTTTTTGTTTGGATGAATATTGAAGGGAAATGGAAAGTATTTTTTATTTCCTTCTTATATCTTGTTTGGAAGGGAACGCTTCCTCTCCTAACAGTTTTTCCTTCGTGATTTTATTGTCATCCAAACAAGAAAAAATGCTAATTTCTCTTCCCTTTCCATCCCCTCTCGAAATTTCTCTCCCAACCAAACAGACCGTAAAGCAAAAGGGAACGGAAGTATGGAACCACCCCCCACACATTTCTCGAAAAGACTTTCCCCACTCCCCCACACATTTCTCCTTTCTCCTTTGGTGAACGCCGTTAAATAGTGGAGCTCAACCGATACCGCTCCAAAACCCTCAAAATCGAATCGCCTCCCACCGATTCCGGCCCAACTCGGCCTATTCAGATAGGCCGATTTTTCAAACGATGAGTTTTGACCAACAATTTCTGCATTGTCCCGAAAGGTCCTGTCTCCTGTGTGTACCGGGTTTAGATTAGGGGCTGTTAGCACAGAGGACCGAAATGGTGCTGGTATGTGTAATGTGTGGCTGTTTTTCATGTAATGGAGTTTGTACCGGTTGATGTGGTATGGACAATTGTGTTTATCCACTTTTACATCTTTGTAATAATGTTAGTGACCTTATGTATAATAAATATTAGTGATATGCTGGTACATAATGTTATTAATTAGTTTTTTGCTTCCTTTCTGTAGGTAAAGGTTCTAGAATTTGTGACCTTTGTAGGGAGCCCGTGGAGGGATTTTATTACCGTTGCATCCCGTGCAGCTTCGATGTGCATCCTCATTGTACCAAGATACAACAAATCGTGCGTACTGAGTCGCACCCAGAACATAGTCTCTGCCTAGTCCCATCATTCAACAAATGTAGTGCATGCAAGTTATCCAATGGGCACATCTGGCTGTACAGGTACTGTACTTGTTAATCATAAGATATATATTTTAATTAAAAATTTGTACTTGTGTGCTACGATCCCATCGCGACCATCTTTGAATTTCCACTACCACCTAACTAGGAGTCTATGATCATACTCTTTAAATCAATGATTTATTCTTCCAAAGTATTGTGGTATGCTAAGCTCCGTTTGGATGCGTTGAGAATAAGGTAGGAAGAAGGAAGAAGGGAAGAAATTTATTGGGAAAGGGTAAATTTATTGGGAAGTGTGTAACTTTTGTGAAGAGTTTGGATGGTTAGAAATAAATTTATTGGTAAAAAGTGGTTATTTCTTATTCCTTATTCCGGAAAGAAGCCATCCAAACGGAGCCTAGTTATTTGTTAACATTACTTCATACCAAAAGTTTAAATAACAAATATCGGATTCATAATGAATAAAGGTCATTTAGTGGTTGCTATGGAATCATTGCAGACATGTAGAAATGTACTTGATCATTAATCATAAGATATATATTTTAATTAAAACTTAAATTTTATACTATATATAATATGCATACTTTAAAAATTTAATTCAATATATACAACTTTACAATCTTCTATTTTAATATGCAAATCTCATTGTATTTAGTTTTAAATCAAGTCAATCGGAGTCCACATGTCAAAAATATGTTCGAAATTTCGAATTATTGATTCTATATCAGCAAATAACAAATTGTGTTGTTATGTTACGCTAAAATATCACTATAATGCATTTATTTATTACAATTTTTTCATTATTATATCCATCATAAGGAATAAAACTATAAGTAGATTTTTATCGTAGTATTATGTATACCAACATAATTATAGCGGCACATTTAGTTTAGCAAAATAGTGTTCTACCAAGTAGCACCGTTATAGGAATGCTATTACGGTCACGGTGGCCGCTATTTAAATCCTTGCTTCATACATGAGAAAGACTAAAATTATGCACGTTTGACAAACTAGTCCATAAAATTTGTGACTCGGTCTCAATTCTTTAAGCTGCAATTGACTGATTAGAGCTATTAAAATTGATTTTTATATCGATATTTCGTTGAAAAAATGTTTACATTTTTTATTGAAATTTTTTAATTCTTTTTTATATGTTTTGAACATTAGGTTGATCTATAATTTTAACCTTAAAGATTGATACAAATCATCTTGTATATCTTAACAAATTAATTATTATTGTTTTTGTTGTTGTTATTTTTTGATAGACAATATCAAGAAAGAGTAACGTTTCGAAGCCACAATTTTTTGGTGCCAGAAATGTCACACTTAACATTTTTATTTTCAATTTTTTAAACATCCAAATTGTTGATCTTGTTCATTTTAACGATGGATGCATTGACCTAAAATTTCATAATTTTTAAAGTTTATTTGATACTTGATCAAGAGGTTGAAAAATGGATATGTTAGAATTAATCTATTTTAATCATTTTGATTCGTTCATTTTTCACCTTTTGATCAAGCATCAAATGAACTTCAAAAATTATAAAATTTATGACAACGCATCTGTCATTAAAATGAACAAGATCAACGGTTTGAATCGAATGATTATATTTAATTTAAAATAAAAAAATAAAATGTAGCATTTGAGGCAAAAAAAAAATGTGACACCAGAACCATGCTAATCAAGAAATTGGTTGTCCAGAAGACATAATAACATTGACAGCATCGATATGTTCATTAGTAGATTAATAGGCTTATATAAAACAATGAACATTATGATATTACTATATGAATAGATTGTACTCGGTGTACCACTTTTTGGTAGACCACTACTTGACGGCCACTGTCAAGCTTTTCTAAAATAAAAAAGTTCGTATATGCTACTAAAATTAAATGAACTTTTTAGGGAGTACCAAAAGATGTGGAAACTAATGGGTAATTTAAGTGATCACATCAAATGCAAACTTAAGGGATAACATTCGTGAGCACAATTAAGATATTACCGAAATAAATTATGCTTTTGTTGAGATAATTGATACATTGTTCTCTGAGATAATTAGATAAAAGATTTATTTGTCTTTTTTAGGTGTGGCATGTGCAAGGTAAAACTTCATATTAGATGTGTTGGGAAAGTTATGCCCATGGAACACAGTCATGACAACATAACGAGCAGCACCAACAATAATAGGAGCAACCATGGCAGAGGGGTCACTGGAGCAAGAGTGCAAGAGGAGAGAGATAATGCAGTTCAAGATGTGGTTTTAGAGGAAATTAAAATAATTCAAAGCCGATTGGAATTGCTACAAATAGAAAATAAAAAATTGCAAGATGAGAGAGATAATGCAGTTAAAGAGGCCAAAGAATTACTCGGAAGTGCTAGTCGTCAATCTCATGTAGCCTTCTCTGAGTTTTTGTTGTTAGAGCTTCAACAGGCAACTGAGAACTTCAGCAATTCACATAAAATTGGTGAAGGAGGTTTTGGTAGTGTCTTCAAAGGGTTTTTGCACAACACCATGGTTGCTATAAAGATTCTGCATCCTGAAAGCTTACAGGGCAAACCAGAATTTGAACAAGAGGTAACTTCATTAGAACTCGCTGGAACATAATTTAATTGGTGAGAGCATGTCAATGCAAAACAAGAAACTTCACTTAATTTTAGTGATATCGCACAAGATTAACTGCTATACAGAAGTCATGCCAATTGTAGTTTTCTAAAACTACAGCTGTTATTGTTTTAAATAGCTTTAGATTGACTCATATTTATTGTTTTAAATTAATAGGTAGCTATCCTAAGTAGAACGAGGCACCCAAACCTTGTTACCTTTATAGGAGCATGCTCAGAAAATTCAGCTTTAATCTATGAGTATTTACCTAATGGTAGCCTTGAAGATCGACTTGCATGCCAAGGGGGGACCCCACCGCTCACATGGCAGGTTCGAACACGAATTATTGGAGAAATCTGCTGTGCTCTCCTGTTCCTTCACTCAAACCCCAAACCAATTGTTCTTGGAGACCTTACATTAGCAAATATCCTCCTAGATGGCAACTTGGTTAGTAAGCTCAGCGACTTTGGCATTTTTCACCTCCTAACAGAAACCGACACAACAAGACCCTCAAAAAAAACAGAAAGCGACACAACAAGACCCTCAAAAAAAACAGAAACCAACACAAACACCTTAATGCATCGCACCAAACACCTCAGGGGAACATTTGCGTACATGGACCCAGAATTTCTTAGGAGTGGAGAGATAACGGTGAAATCTGATGTCTACTCATTTGGTATAATCATCCTTCAACTATTAACCGGAAAGCCCCCAACAAACATAGTAGCTGGTGTCAAGGAAGCAATTGAGACTGATTCCCTTCATTTGATTATAGACAAGTCAGCTGGAGAGTGGCCTTTTGTACAAGCCAAGAAATTGGTCAATCTTGGATTGCGATGTGCTCAGATGCATAGGAGGAAGCGCTCCGATTTGGAGAGTGAGTGGAAGTCGGTTCAATCCTTGATGCAGGCTGCTTCACTGTCAGTGTTGCCCAGCTACAAATCTCAACTTGACGACAAAGGGATACCTTCATACTTCATGTGCCCTATTTTCCAAGTAAAATTTTCTAAATCTCTTTATATATTTATCAAATCTGTATGGTGGAATTCCGTAAAATACTTCATGTGCCCTATTTCATTAAATTACATATCCGATGTGAAAAATGTGTCACGGTAAAAGAAACAAAAAATACATTTCTCAGCAGCTGTTTAATCACATATTGAGAATATATAAACGGATCAAAATCGGTGATAGAAAATTATCTAAACACCAGATCCCAAAATGGGTTTTGTTTATTCAACCTGTCTATAACCTCAAGGAAGACAGCAAGTTTCGATGGAACCAACCCTATATTGTTACCCCCATTTCCCCCCTCTTTTATATCTCTCCACTTTAATTAACCCGAGACCACTGCTTTTTCACAATCTCTGAAAGCGTAGTGCCACATAAATTCAGCCCCAACGCAACTGTCAGTATTTCCACTAATAAGGCCACATAAATCAAGCCCAACCCAACTGCACTTTATCCTATAGTGGGGACTGGGGAATGATTGAAAGAATGCCGACATTTTTTAGTGTCTGGGAAAATTTGATTTTCTGAGGAGAGAGGAAGATTTTATTTTCGTTCTTCTTGAGAGTACAATTATATATTATTTTTATAAGAGGCATCATTTTGCATTATGTATCTATATAACTTTTTAGTAAATATAAATAAATTATAAAATTCAAATAAATTTACGAATAAGACTTTAGATGTTGTACCTAACAAATCCTACAATTTGAAAAAGAACTTTTTTCTGATTCTGACAACTTATCCATTTCTTTTTGTTGGTGAAAAATTATGATTTTCAGGAGGTAATGAAGGATCCTTGCATTGCTGCTGATGGTTACACATACGAAACTGAAGCCATTAAAGGTTGGCTCGATAGCGGCCATGAGACATCGCCGCTAACAAATATGCCCCTTCCCCATACTAAACTTACACCAAATTATGCCCTTCGTTCTGCCATTAAACAGTGGCTCCTTGAACATCCGTAACAGTACGGGTGTTCTTCTTAAATATAAATACGAGTTCATTGTGTGAAAGCGTGCAGATGATAAAAATGAGAGCTGGAGTGTAATTCCTTAGATACTATTTTGTTTTTCTGATTTATGTAAGATTTTTCCTCTTTCTTTTTACAAGGATAATTGCTGGTTGATATAACAAATTGCACTTGTTGATTTCGAATTTTCTATTCTTTTGCTCTCAATGAATTGATTGGAAGTATATTTTCTAACTCTTTTTCACTACTTTATATATTTTTTGTATGACAAAATAACCCAATTTAATTTATTCCTTACCAGTTGTATTGAAGGGTTTGTCAGTGAGAGTCAACCAACAAAAAAATCAAGAAATGGCATTCGTCAATTTTCGAACTGGGTAGAAGTAAATTTTCTATCAAATGCGCCATAACTTTTTGTCATGACGGACTAGTGGACTCTAATGTCTAATGTACAAAGTACAAACCCATCAGTGAGACAGGTGAACAAAAAGTACATTCAACTGGTCCCGATGGATAACCATGAATTTTTGGTTGTAGAGATTCTTCAACTATGACTGTGTTGTGAGCATGGTTCAAAAAATCGTCCAATTCCGATTTAAATCTGTTAAATCGGATCAGAATCGGCCGGAATCGGCAGGAATCGGCCGAATCAACCGACATAGGTCTGAAAAAGTAAAAATTGAAAATAAAATTGGATAGGAAAAAGATTTACTGTCTCCCCACTCTCTCTCTCAGATCAATTATTGAACCCAATCAATCCATCGCAATTATTGGAGGCGTAGACTGTAGAGGAGTAAGACTGTGAGAGAGACTAGAGAGTGGAGAAGAGAAATCGGCTTACTGGAGAGTGGAGACCATCGCTGATCGCCCAGTACAGACCATTGCTGATCTCACATCGTCCAGTATAGACCTATGCGGCGTGCGGCTGTGCCTGACTTGGTAATTGAGCATGATTTTTTTTTTCCTTTCTCTTTTGCTTCCCGTCTATGCCATCTAGAGCATTCGTCCATTGGGTTTGGGTCTAACATCTACTGTTAGTGGGTAATGGGTTTGGGTCTAGGACTGGATGAATTGATTCGGATTGATGAATTGATCTTTTTCTATCATGTAATTTCTTCTAGATTATAGATTAACACTTTATCACAAGCTAATTACGTTTGGCATATGGTAGAGTAATTACACTATATCATAACTTGACAAGCTAATTTGGAGATTTAATTCATCAAGTAATCGGGTAATTGGGGTTGGGTCTGACTTGGTAATTACATTTACAGCTATGGATTAACACTTTTCTAGCGGTTTTTTATCAAAAAAATATATCTTACGGAAAATTGTCTTATGGAAAATTTGGAAAATTTTGTCTTATACAAAATTGTTTATTGGAATTGTATTATTTATCTACTATTTTGTATTAATTAAAAAATTTGTCCAATAAATTTTGTGGCGCCAAAAAATTTTGTATAATTAGATGATATGATGTACTTCTTAGTCTATGTATCTTTATTTAAGATATGTAAGTGATTGTAGGATCATGTGTCATGTGTGTAGTCTGCCTACTTGACTTTAAGGTATATTAAGCTATTTTAGTTGATTTTAAGACTCATATTTAAACATTTTTTACTCATTTATGAAAATATATATTTTCTCTATTTTTTTCAGATTTTTTCTGATTTTTAATAGCATAAAAATATGTATTTTAAAAAAATCTGATTTTTTTATCCGATTTTTCCGATTCAGCCGATTCCGAGTTACGATCCAACTGTTCGATTTCGATTCCGAGTTTCAGAACCATGGTTGTGAGGAACCTTCAATAGACTTTACTTACATTAAATGAAAGTTTGTTTTTAGGATTGTTGAACAATGACTGAGGAACCTTCGATACACTTTACATACACTAAAGCAACTATCTTTCTTACGAGATATTTTTGGCTTTTTGGAATTTAATTATCATTCTTTCGTACGAGAATTTAATTGATTTCTGTAAAAATTGGAAGAGGCTAGAGGAGCAACAAAATAAATAAGTAATGAACAGCCAAACATGAATCTTACAAAATAATAATAAATGTCATTAACTAAGAAAAGAAATATTGGGAGTTATCAGAACCAAAGCGGACCAAAATAAAACAACCTATCACATAAAATAAGGAAAATATAATAATAATTTCAATATTTTAATTAAGAAATATAACCAAAGCAAACTAAGGAAGAAAAATATCCTGAAATGAGTAATCTAGACGTTCTTTTCTGTATCATGAGTTAAAACTATTTAACCAATTCATTTATATTAAAATCTCATGACTTTACTAATTTTTGAATTAAAAAAAGGCAAATTTGAAATTATTTTTACAATTTTGATATTAGTTTGCATTAAAAAAAAATGAAAGATGACCACATTCGACTTCCGTCAAATTACAAGTGGAAACATATCAATATAAATGTATATATACTTTTGGCAAAATCAAATGGACACATAATAACAGCCTTGAAAGATTACCATATTTGAAAGAATAAAACCGCAGTTGAAATTGTTAAAAAACCAAAAAACACATGAGTAAAACTGACTTCGGTCAAGTTAATTATATTAGCTCTTCTAATTTAGCTACATTTGGTAACATATGCAACAAATATAGAGTTTATTCTTCAATTATTCCGAATGTGAAGAACTCTTTAGTTCCTTCGTATGTTATTATTGTTAATATTGCTCCTACAATTAGAACGCACCTCAGTAATTAAAAGATTTATCTATTTAGCGAATTATATGGATGTGTTGACAAGGGAAAAAAATATTAATTTTGCTGTTATATTAAATTTTGTGATAAAGCTGTCACACAAACTTATAATGACATTATCTATAGAAATACCAGATGACTGTCTGTATAGTCGTCGTTGACTCCATCCAAAAGACTTGCCCGGTCTCACGGATGCAGACTGTCCCAGATAGCACGTCCTACATGCTACGATCATAAGAAACATCATTTTTCCCAGGGGAAAAAATTAATCATTAATCGAAATCAATGGGTAAAACCTTTTTTTTCCTTTGACTCGGTCAAATATTGATAGTTATGTATGGCATTCTAACTTGAAAATAATTAATATAGATAGGATGAAATCTGTTTTCATGCCAACTAAAAATTCTCCAACCAATCGGACAACGACTAACTCATGGATCCAATCAAAAACCAGCTAGGCAGCTACCAGCTAATTAATGACACGTCACTTTTTTTTTAAAAAAAGACCAATTTTATGTCATAAAGGCCAGCCACCAGCTGATTAATTAAAGATATGTCTTTTATTTTTTTAAAAAAAAGACTCTTTTTTTTTGGTAGCACATGCATGTGAATTCTTTTTAATCTATTCCAACAATTTTTCAAAAATTATACGCCGTATGCACTAACATTAATAGACGTGCCGGATGATATTATCGAGGAATTAGGCGGCCGAAAATGAAGAAAAAAAAAGGTTGACAACATCACCCAAAAATATAATAATTTGGTTTGATCTCCCACAATACCTCATCAACTAAAGATTGTTCGTCTAAAGGGTATTATTCTTTTCAGTTTTTCTGATTCACTCTGCTTTTTGTTTATTCTCCTCTGTTACTGCTACCAGCCTGCTACTATTCCAAGCTGAAGGCAATTAAAATGCTTAGTTTAACAAAAGGAACTTACATTTTAACGTACATTAAGGGATTAAATCAAATTCACAGTACCAATTTTATTAAACGTATAACTATTGAAATAGGACCCTTCTAACTCCCATACGCAACCATATAGGAGACCGACCAGTGACAGCGGAAAAGAACATTTGTATAATTGTATTATTGTATATATACATGGTTCAAAAACATTGAATTGGGTGTGCATTACATATCTACTAATCCATGACCCAGCTACATTTTTCCCTATTTTTTTTAAAACTATTTTCTATGATTCACAAGGAATAATTAATTGATTGAAGAATTATTGACCATCCAATGACAATATTCTCTAAAATTTTGAAAAATAGTAAAATTCTATTTAAAATTTTGGAAAAATAAATAATATGTACTATCGTACCAAATTTAGGTCCTCTCTGCCTGTAATATAGTTTAGGCCTAGGGAAGGGGTCAACAAAAAACAAATGGCGGGGACTTGGGAGTATTGTGGGTTGACTTCATTCTATATATATATACATGACATACTGATTAACCGATACAAACAAAGTGCAGAAGAAGAAAAGAGAGAGAGAGAGAAATATCAGAGGCAGAGATGGCTAGCTCAGTATATGGCTCACACCCAAAACATAAGTTAGTAGTGACTCAATGCCCAAGTGGACAATACATTTGCGATCTGTGCCGTTTCAAGGGAAGTGGCCTTCATTATCGGTGTCATGCATGTGACTTTGATCTCCATGAGCAATGCGCTAAGTTGCCGGAGAAGATATCATTCTTCGCACATCCCTGGCACGATCTCCACCTCCAGCCAGGTTATTTTCTATTTGGCTTTTTCCATTTTTGTTCCTTTTGTTTTTTTTTTTCTCTTGTGCTTTGTTGTATAATTATTTATTATGTAATCGTTTTTTTACTGTTCTGTATTCTCAAAATAGGATTATACTATTGCAATTTTGGCTAGAATTAGAAGTTAACGTTAATTAGTACTCCGCCAAGGAAAACTTACCACATAAACGCCTCCTATAAATATATATACTTGGCACCAAACTATCTCAGATATAACTACTACTACTTATCTAACTATCAATTGTTACTTTATTAGTGTTATTTGAAGAAATTATTAGCTGTGGTACTAATGTTAGATCTTTCTGCATACAGGTACCGGTTCTAGAATTTGTGATCTTTGTAGGGATCCGGTGGAGGGATTTTATTATCGTTGCATCACATGCAACTTTGATGTGCATGCTCATTGCACCAAGACGCAGCAAAATGTGTACACTAAGATGCACCCACAACACAGTCTCTGCCTAGTCCCTGCACTCAACATCTGCAGTGCATGTCAGTTATTCGATGGCCAGATCTGGTTGTACAGGTAAATTTTGCAATGCAAGCATTTTGTCAACCAAGCAGGCAAGCAATGAATGCATTGACTTTTGTTTTAGCAAGTCAACGTGTGAAATATGATACAGAAACTCAGAATCGGAATTCTTATCAGAATATTAAAGGTTGGTTACTGGATCAGAAAATTGACAAAATTAATAGACTAATCAAGTACTGTTGACATAATGTTTCAACAAAAAATATTTTGACTCGCTCTTGCACTTATTTACACATGATTAGCTTGATTCAAGAATACTATAATATGTTGTCTTCCCAAGAATTATTTTACTTCAATTTGACCATTTGGCTGAAAATGCTTTTAATTGGCCCTGATAATACCAGTGGCAGTAAGAACTTCACTATATAGATATTTAAGACTGATCAAAATACAATGACATAATCAAATGTAATCACTACATTGGAATACCATTACAAACATAAGATTTTGTCGAAATTAAATATCTTTCTGTTTTCATATTATTTTGGAAATTGAAATATATATGATCGAGATATTTAATTGGATAAAATGTTAATTTTGATGTTTCACGTAGGTGTGGCATATGTAATGTAAACCTTCATATAAGATGCCTGCACGGGCCAGTCATGCCCAAGAATCATCATAATCATGCCAACAGCGTGAGCAACAATAACAATAAAAACAACCACTTTTGGCACAGAGTTGGTACGGAAGTGGCAGCGGAGACTACAGCCAGTGTCCTAACTAATTATCTGCTACAATTCCTTTCAAATTAATTGAGACAAGAAGTACTAATATAAGTTGAATAAAAAGCTTAATTAGGAACCAAAGGCAGAAAGATGCATTACAAAATCTACTTAAGATTAGTAATTTGAAGGCGTTCAGTGTATTCTTATGTTCCATGCACTGTGGTGGTTCATGTTGTTTACAAGTTACACTGTTAACTCTTCCATTTGAGCAGTCTGAGCAAACAGAGTTTTTATGTTTTACATATATATATCCATGTAGCATGCTAATTATTTTTTCATTTTGAAAAATTCTGTACACTATACCAAGTAATTAATATATAATTATGCACTATGCTATCACACATTAATTTGCTTTTCTTTTTTTGAGGGCCAGCAAAATACTGGCGATTTTCATTAATTAAAAAAAAATTACAAAGCAATCATAACATAACTCAAAACACATTAATGGTAAACTCCTAACCTAGTTTACCGACATCTCTCAACTAAGCCTGACACTCATATCAGTACCAATTGGTATTAATCAAAAGAGAGAAAATTCAATACAACTATCCCTAGTACTAATACTAACTGTACTGGTACCAACTGGAACAAACAAAAGAAAATCCAGTCATAGCAACTGCCACTTATACCAGTACCAAACTCATACCAATACCTATTAGGACTTGTACTAATTTCCAAACTTGTCCCCAACCTAACCAGTACCTATGAGACCATTTTCACGACCATGCAGACCAAAACTACATACCCACATCGTCATGGCTACCGCTTGCCTTCACCTCGAACGCCTTTACGACGAGACTGACGTGCAATGCCATAAGACCATCCTCGTTGGAGCCGCCCACTAAACCTTCCTCTTGATCCGCTCTGTGAGGAAACCAACTCCTTCATTTGAGAATTTTGTCGCAAAGAAACTTTCATCAGGCTTCAAATAATGGCCTCCGTCCCTCGACGGCAGCCAACAAATCCAACAAAGGGGAGATAGGGTTCAGATGCATACTCACGTGACCACACACTGCATCTTGGCTGGGTGTCCACGACGACCGTCCCGCACCAAATCTCGGCTGCTGCCCACAAGCCGCAACACACCTCGACCTGTGTACCTTAACGGTCGCACTGCACCTCGGCTGCGTACTCACGGCGGCCGCACCGCAATCTCAGTCGTGCACCCCTGGCGTCCGCACTGCACCCCGACAGTCTCGACAGCCAAATCACCTCCACGACGCACGATATCCGGCGTCGAGCCGCCGAATCAACAGTCACCGTCTAATAAAGACTGTTCTTGTAGCAGAAAGGGAGGGAAGAACGGGAAAAAAAAAGTGACGGGGGGAGATCGGCGGCAGCCGCCTCCCCCGTCGAGGGTTTGAGGAAGGGTAGGGTTTTTGGTTCGCGTTTTTTCCGAAAGAGCGAAGGGGTCGTTGAAGTATCCTTAAGTTATTCTTAGAAAGACAAACAACATTAATTTGCTTTTCAACTGATATATTGGTATGAGTGAGTGTTGTATTGAGTTGAGGCATCTGCCTCATACCTTCAGTAGCAAAAGTTTGGCCTGTTGGAGCAGAGAAAAGAAAAGCTGAGGGAACAGAAAAAGTATTTGATGGTTCCATGAATTGATTCTTGTGTAGTATAATCTGAGATTTCTAGGTAATTCAATTTGATTTTGTTGAAATTGGGAATCTGCTTGAGAGAGAGAGAGACAAGAAGAGTAGGGAAGAAATATTGGAAGTAGAAAGAGGATTAGTTAGAGATAGGATAAGTATTGTCATTATTATGGACTCTGAGCTCGTTTCTAATGTCAGAACTGGTATTTACCAGTATATCAGGGAAGCGGAAAATATATAGATCTTACATGATAATGTTTCTAATATTGCTTCAGCACTCCACAGTCCACAGTGAGTACAACTGTACAAGAACTGAGTATGTCTAACTCAAAGCTAGGCTCCCCAATTCAACGAATCTAGTCTTACAGATATTTTGGAGTCAAAAATACTCGTGCAATACATATTTTAATGTGCTTTCCTATATATGGCACGTCCAAACTCCAAAGTATCTTTTAGTTAAAATTTTTATAAAATGGTCAAAACTCTTATTTTGGAAAGACTGGCTGATTGTGAAGGTAAAAAGATAAAAAGAAAATCTGATTTTGGGTTGGCTCATCATCAGCTCATGTGCTTTTCCCTCATTGCTAGGAATGGAAATTTATGGACCCGTTTCTATTTTCGCAAATCCGAAGACAACTAAATAAAATCGTACCATTACTTAAATTAGTTCGTACATTGAAAATTTTCGATTGTTGGTGGCTTCGGATGAAATCGCATCCTCTGGATGGCCATCCACTGGATGGTTCGATCTCAGTCGTCTGATTTAATCTCAATGGCTATAAATGTCCCGTGCATGATACTAAGATTGATAGGCCCGAAAAAATCTAACCGTTTAGATTAAATCAGACGGCTCGTATCCAAAGACGTCCACTGGATGGTTGTATTACAACCATCCAGAGGATACGCTCCCGGCTTCGGATCCCCTGTGTTTAATTATTCAGTGGGCTCCATTTAATTTGAAGTGGGTGAGAGAGTTAAGAGCCCAATAATTCAGTGGGTTCACGCCAGATAATACGACGCAACAGCAAACAGCGTTGTTCCTGTAGTACCAGATGATTTGTTGCTTTCGGCTCTTCCTTGTTCTGTGCAACATTGATTGGATGACATAATATCTAATACGAGAAAATTTAATATGCACCATAGTGCATAAAGCATTCCGTGCACCACGGGCTTTTTCGAGAATATTTTTATAAATCGATAAATCTAATTTAACCAATCTAATCTACATATTGAAATCTCATACCAAACCAAAATTTACAATTTTTGAGATTTTATTACTATTTTTTTCGAATTTTTTAAAACATACCATTTTCGGAATGTTGTATTATTTACAATTTTCCAAAAATGACATGTTTTAAAAAATTCGAAAAAATAGTAATAAAATCTAAAAAATTGTAAAATTTGGTTTTCTATGAGATTTCAATATGTAGATTAGATTGGTTAAATTAGATTTGTCAATTTACAAAAAAAACCCCGGAAAAGTCCGCGGTGCACGGAGTGCCCTATGCACTATAGTGCATATTAAACTTTCTCTATCTAATACTCCAATTTTATAAAAGATGGTAGTGTAAATTAGATCTGATGCGTTGAATTGTTTTCTGATTGAAATTGTGAATATGACAATATGAACGGGTTTATTGAAATCAAATTTAATTTACTCGTTAAATTAAAAATATAAAATTATTAAAAAGTTGTTTAGATTTTGATAATTAGTTTATGAAGATGCTAAAATTTAAAGCTCGACTAAATCTTTAAAAAAATAAGAAATTGATTTTTGAAAATTAGGTCTGTCAACGGTATCCTTTTAACCGTTTATTTTACCCGTATCGTATTCGATAAGACGGATATGGATAAGGTTTTATTTTCGTTAAGTTATCAGATATGGGTATGAGAAAAAAAATTTCGTTAATTTATTGGGTAAGGGTAAGGATAAGGATATTTCGTAACCGTTATTTACCCATACCGTTATATATATAATATATAATTTATAATATTTAATGAGAAAATATATGATTATCATATCCAATTAATATGTTAATAACCAATAAGACAATTTGATTGGTAGATTTAACTGAGACAATATACTACATTAATAATTTCTAATTCATGATGATGAGTAAGTATTGATTCTTCAATTTAAAACTTTCAATTATTATTTAGTTATATCTATATTTTTTTTATAATTTACATAAGAAGATATTATATGATTTTATTATATTTAAGGAATTATTCAATATTGCACTTTAATAATATATTTATTTGATATTATTTATTTATCCATATTGTATATTTTTTTATTGAATTATTATTATTATCATTCTTATTTGTTTTCTACCATTATCCTACCCTTATCGTTATTTCATAACTGATAAGGATATAGTACGGATAAGTCAAATTTTAACGGGTACGGGTAAGGTATGGATAAAGAAAATTTTAACTGATACAGATAACGAAAATATCTCTATCGTACCCTACCTTATCATTGGCAGCCCTATAAAATTACTCCATTTAAAGCTCGTCTAAAACACGCGCGTACCACGAATAATTGTAGAAGACGTTTTTTTTTTTAATTTAATTAGGATCACGTGCATTCGATTATAAAAATGTAGAAGATATATTTTGTTAAGAGCAGGTGCATCTAATTCTAAAAATGTAGAATATTTGTAATTCAGTAAATTTATTTATTTAGAACTTTTTAATAAATGTCAATCGTCGTTTGTAATAAATTTGCAATAGTAAAAAATTAACCTTGATTTTCTTAAAAAAACAAAACTATGTAGAAAAATGTAGGATAATTTGCTCCAATTGAGCAATGATATCTAGAAAACAACTAAAAGCTTAAATAGGCTTTAATTAATTTGCCAAAAGGAAAAAAAAATGAACAAAGAAAAAACCAATATTAGACCACTACAGCAAAAGATCGATAGGCAGGAGTAGGGTAATAAAATGCTATCCTTCCCTTGTAGGGATCCGCATCCTCGACAGCCGAATAATCTGGCTATACCGAGCAGTCAAGCAACTCTATCCGTTCGATCTGGATCCAATGGTGCGGACAGAAAAAGCGAAATAGCGCTGTCTCTCGTCCTGCCCTCCCTGCCCGAGTCTCACTTCGAAACTTGCTCCGTATACGCATCCTCTTCGTCTCTCTCCTATTTCTAAATCGCTCTCGGAGCGCCGCCTCGCCCAGCCGCACCATTTTCAGAGCAGCCTTCGCTCCTTTGGCCCTCTCCCTCTCCTCAGAGCGACACACGCTAAACCTCAACCTCAACCCCGACGAACACCTCTTCCAATCCTCCTCCTCGCCTTCTCTTTCATAGCTGCCTCCATGATTTAGAGTCGACAGGATGAAAGGCGGAAAACTTCAGTCGTCTCTCGGACTACACCTACGATTGAGAGGCGACAGGATGAAAGGCGAAGAAGATTGAGATGGATGAGAGGCGAAATCACTGCGCTAGAAGAACAGACAAGCGAAATCACTGTTTTCGGCGAGAGTGCGACATGATAAGAGGCGAAGAAGGTTGAGATCGTTGAAAGCTGAGAGGGATGAGAGGCGAAGAAGGTTGAGAGGAATGAGAGGCGAAATGGGCAGGTCGGGTACCCGGAGAGAGGCGAAATAGCTGCTTTTTTCTGCGTGCCGTCGGATCAGATCGGATGGTCAGTTTTAACGAACAGGACGGTACAGCCAAATGAGTTGGCTGTCGAGAATGCGAATCCTGCCTTGTAGTGGATCACCCCATTGCGATGGTATGTACTTCTGAACCATCAGGACCACTCTCTTTTTCCATCCATATCAACATTTTTTCATATAAAATTATGAATAAAGTTCATTGACGTAAATAATTAAGTTCAATTTTTGTAAATATTTTTCTATAATTATTATTCATACAACAGAGAGAATACTATTACATTGTCACAATTATTATAATAAGTACTTTTTAATTTGAAACCGTTTTAACACTGTAAAAAGAACTCCAATCCCAGCTGTCCGTTCCTTCTGCTTCATCTCTGATGGATTTCATCTCGGTTCTTCGTCTCCACTATCCCTTGCCTAGTTGCGCCTCTCCTGCTTTCTTTTTTCTGTTGCCGTTTCTTTGTGCCTCGCTGCATGATCCCTTCGCTCTGTGGCCTGTCTCCTGCTGTGCTCCGTGTTTTTGCCGCATTTGATGATCTAATACGTCTCTTTTGCGGACACTGCGTTGTTTCTTTTATCCACTCCACGTTACTTGCCTCTTGCCTCTCCCTGTTCGGCGATCACCTGACCATGCGGATGCCGCTTCTCCAGGAGGGCTGTATTCCTGCGAGGGTTTTCTTAGCGCTCTTCTGCTTCCTCTCTTTGGTGGTGCCCTGGTGTGTTTACTGTGCACTCTCCGTCAATTTTTCCCCCTTTTTCCTTCGGCTGCTGCGGTCTTTTGTGCATTTCGCTATTAAGCTTTGATAGACCGATTAATCATCATGCGGTCTTTACCGTGGGCTTGACAAGCTATTGTTGTGAGATGTATCTACTTAATTTGTCTACTATTTGAATTGGTTAGGCATGGTGATTAATCGCCATGAGATATATTTCCTTGGTTGGTCTATTAAGTAATTTATTCTTTTTGTTTCTGATTTTCCAGGGGCTGCTTTGTTCGCCTGTGCTGTTTCTGTTCTGCAGCTGTTTACAGTTCGCCTGAATAAGGAGCTGACCGAAAATTCTCTACACACTGCCTCCACCTCCATCTCTATCTCCAACATTTTCGCAGGCAAGCCATCACTATATACTGAGACAGCAAACCAGTTTCTAACCAGCCTATGCGCAGCTCTTTTAATCAATGTTTTTAATACCCTACCGGCTATCAAACCGGCCAGGATGGCGGTATGCGGTTTTTCCGGTTAGTACTGGTTTGTATTGTATTTGATATAATATACATTCTTAACAAGAACTATGGACAAAAAGGGCCGGTTGGCCCAGTGGATGGGGCGCTTGCCTCTTTTCCTGCCCATGTGGTATCGATTCCCATCGCACCCACTCAATTTATTTGTGAATTTTCTTTCGGAACAAGCGGAAAGAAAGCTGACGAGACAAACGGTTTGTCGATATTTCCGAATAATCCGGTTTTTCCCGATATTTGACCAACGGAATTTAGAAGCCATTTCCTACCGGATGTAGATCCGAAACCCGGTTTTTCCGAAAATTTCCGGCACCCGGTAGGGTTTTAAAAACATTGCTTTTAATTGAGCAATCCATTGACCGGTCAACAATTGGGAACGAAATAAATATTACAAAGAAATATCTTGGGTGGTCAACTGGTCATTCCATAACTTACTATAATATCTAAGGCTCCGTTTGGATAAATGTGGGAAGAAGGGAAGAAGTATTGGAAAGTGTGTAACTTTGTGAAGAGTTTGGATTGTTTATAATTTTTTTTCTTCTTCTTTCTTCCAACAATCCAAACGCACCCTAAGGACATTCAAAATGAAACGCTCTGGAACTTACACAAAAAAAATGATAACTCATTTACTTAAATAAGAAATGCATTCAATACAAAGGCATAACAATTTATTCTATGAAAGCTGGTATTATATTAACTGTAAATTAACCTATCGGGTCGAAATACTCTACTGCAATAAACAATGATAACATTAATTCATGATAAATCCTGTCTGTCCAGGGAAAAAATAAACATACTGATTAAATAAAACAAGCAATGTACTAAAATTGACAATGTAAGTATGTAACTGCTTCAGGTAAATCTTACGTCGAGTGAAGCACAATGATATAGCTAGTTATATATAATTCAATTTTAATTAATATTTTTATTTTTATAATCGTAGAGAGACCAAATAATTGTGCTTGCTGTACTACCTTACCTTCTAAAAAATAAATTGTTTTCGAGGCTTTAATCAGGTAGCACGGCCTTGAACTTGTAGCTGAAGTGATAAATGTCATAGTCGAAGACTTTGAAAAAGTAAGATTTAAAGTCTGATGGAAAGGAGAAAAGAGAAAATGAAGTTAATCGCCAACTAAGCTTGAAAAAAGGAAAAAAATAAAATGAACTTAATCCTTTATATTAATTTTGAAAAGCATATATACTTCAACAAACTTCGAAACATGCAACCAATATTGACTTAGTGTCAGTTGACTTCATTCTATGAATATATGGTAGACTAACGAAGAAAGGAGCAAGATAGGAGGGAGGGAGAGTGAGAGAGAGAGATGGCCACCTCAGTAACCCATTGCTCCCACCCGACCCATGAATTAGTATGGACTAATAGCCCGAGTGGGCGTTATATTTGTGATCTGTGTAAAACCAGGGGAAGTGGCCTTCACTACCGTTGTCATGCATGTGACTTTGATCTACATGAGCACTGTGCTGAGTTTCCTGAGAAGATATCGTTCTTTGCACATCCCTGGCACGACCTCCATCTCAAGCCAGGTTATATATATATTCTTTTGTATGTTGCGCTTCTTATTTTTTTAAGATAAATTGGAGGTCTAAGCCATCCAGCTTATTTTTAAATTAAATGTTTATGAAAGACTCCCCCAACCGGGTTTCGAACTTGCGCTGTTGCGCTTCTTATTGTCTTTATTTATTTATTTTTAAGCAATTTATATATTTATTTATTGTTATGGAACCGGATGGAGAAGGTTCCAATTTCATCTAATTAGTTTTAATCGATTTTTCCTCTAAATAAACTCAATACCGTATAAGCTTCCAAAATTAAGTAATGGAAGCAAGAATTTGAACTATTTTAAATTCTGTAGAAGTTTCAAGGTTTAGTTCAATAAATAATTAATGTTTTGAGTGATATATGATAAAAGATTTATTTCCCTGCTATTTTGTATATTGAGAGTTTTGAGTACTCCAGGCAATCGAATTTGTGACAGGTAATGATGTTAGTCTTTTAATTCCATTTTTTTTGCAGATGCAGGTAATTTATCTTGTGACCTTTGTATGGAGCCAGTGAAGGGATTTTATTACCGTTGCGTCCCCTGCAACTTTGATGTGCATCCTCATTGTACCAAGATAAAGCAAATCGTGCGTACTGAGTTGCACCTCGAACATAGTCTATGCCTACTCCCTTCAATCAATAATAAATGCAGTGCTTGCGAGTTATTCAATGGGCAATTCTGGCTATACAGGTGAGTGGTTGCTATGTAATGCATTCAGTTAATTATAAGAGTGAGGAATGCTTTCACCTTCTTTTCAGCAAGTCAAAGTGCAAAACATGATACAAAAACTTTGTATCAGAATCGCTATCAGAATGTCTATTAGTGAATCAGAAACTTTATATTTTTAATTCTTTATCGAAAAAATGTTTACATTTTTATATTGATTTTTTAGGTGTGGCATGTGCAAGGTAAAACTTCATATTAAATGTGTAGGGAACATTATGCCCATGGAACACAGTCATGACAACATAACGAGCAGCACCAACAATAATAGGAGCAACCATGGCCGAGGGGTCACTGGAGCAAGAGTGCAAGAGGAGAGAGATAATGCAGTTAAAGGTGTGGTTTTAGAGGAAATTAAAATAATTCAAGGCCAATTGGAATTGCTACAAAAGGAAAATAAAAAATTGCAAGATGAGAGAGATAATGCAGTTAAAGAGGCCAAAGGATTACTTGGAAGTGCTAGTCGTCAATCTCATGTAGCGTTCTCTGAGTTTTTGCTGTTAGAGCTTCAACAGGCAACGGAGAACTTCAGCAATTCACATAAAATTGGTGAAGGAGGTTTTGGTAGTGTCTTCAAAGGGTTTTTGCACAATACCATGGTTGCTATAAAGATTCTGCATCCTGAAAGCTTACAAGGCAAACAAGAATTTGAACAAGAGGTAACTTCATTAGAACCTAGTTGTCACATAATTTAAATATTGGTGAGAGCATGTCAATGCAAAACAAGAAACTTCACTTAATTTTAGTGATATCGCACAAGATTAAAAATTGAAATAGCTTTAGAATGACACATATTTATTGTTTTAAATTGATAGGTAACTATCCTGAGTAGAATGAGGCACCAAACCTTGTTAAACTGATAGGAACATGCTCAGAAAATTCAGCTTTAATCTATGAATATTTACCTAATGGTAGCCTTGAACATCGACTTGCATGCAAAGGAGGGACCCCACCGCTCACATGGCAGGTTCGAACGCGAATTATTGGAGAAATCTGCTGTGCTCTCCTGTTCCTTCACTTAAACCCCAATCCAGTTGTTCATGGAGACCTTACGCTATCAAACATCCTTCTAGATGGCAACTTGGTTTGTAAGCTCAGCGACTTTGGTATTTCTCGCCTCCTAACAGAAACCAACACAAACACCTTAGTGTATCGCACCAAATACCTCAGGGGAACATTTGCGTACATGGATCCAGAATTTCTTAGGAGTGGAGAGATAACAGTAAAATCTGATGTCTACTCATTTGGTATAATTGTCCTTCAACTATTAACCGGAAAGCCCCCAACAAACATAGTAGCTGATGTCGAGGATGCAATTGAGACTGATTCCCTGCATTTGATTATAGACAAGTCAGCTGGAGAGTGGCCTTTTGTACAAGCCAAGCAATTAGTCAGTCTAGGATTGCGATGTACTACGATGCATAGGAGGAAGCGCCCCAATTTGGAGAGTGAGTGGAAGCTGGTTCAATCCTTGATGCAGGCTGCTTCACTGTCAGTGTCGCCCAGCTACAAGTCTCAACTTGACGACAAAGGGATACCTTCATACTTCATGTGCCCTATTTTCCAGGTTTTTATATCTCCTTATATATTTATCAAATCTTTTTCTGATTCTGACAACTTATCAATTTGTTTTTGTTGGTGAAAAATTATGTTTTTCAGAAGGTAATGAATGATCCTTGCATTGCTGCTGATGGTTACACATACGAAGCTGAAGCCATCAAAGGTTGGCTCGATAGTGGCCATGAGACATCGCCGATGACAAATTTGCCCCTTACCCATACTGAACTTATATCAAATTATGCCCTTCGTTCTACCATTCAACAGTGGCTCCTTGAGCATCCATAACAGTACTACTGGTGTTCTTCATGGTGTGAAAGCGTGCAGATGATGAAAATGAGAGCTGGAGTGTAATTTCTTAGATACTATTTTGTTTTTCTGATTTATGTAAGATTTTTACCCTTTTTTTACAAGGATAATTGCTGCTTGATATAACAAATTGCACTTGTTGATTTCGAATTTTCTATTCTTTTGCTCTCAATGAATTGATTGGATGTATATTTTCTAACTCTTTTTCACTACTTCATATATTTTTTGTATGACAAAATAACCCAATTTAATTCATTCCTTACCAGTTGTATTGAAGGGTTTGTCAGTGAGAGTCAACCAACAAAAAATTCAAGAAATGGCATTCGTCAATTTTCGAACTGGGCAGAAGTAAATTTTCTATCAAATGCGCCATAACTTTTTGTCATGACGGACTAGTGGACTCTAATGTCTTATGTACATAGTACAAACCCATCAATGAGACAGGTGAATAAAAAGTACATTCAACTGGTCCCGATGGATAACCATGAATTTTTGGTTTTTGAGATTCTTCAACTATGACTGTGTTGTGAGGAACCTTCAATAGACTTTACTTACATTAAATGAAAGTTTGTTTTTAGGATTGTTCAACTATGACTGACGAACCTTCGATACACTTTACATACACTAAAGCAACTTCCTTTCTTACGAGATATTTTTGGCTTTTTGGAATTTAATTATCATTCTTTCGTACGAGATCAATTTAATTGATTTATGTCAAAATCGGAAGAGGCTAGAGAGGAGCAACAAAATAAATAAATAATGAACAGCCAAACATGAATCTTACAAAGTAATAACAAATGTCATTAACTAAGAAAATAAATATTGGGAGTTATCAGAACCAAAGCGGACCAAAATAAAAACAACCCTATCACATAAAATAAGGAAAATATAAATATAATTTCGCTATTTTAATTAAGAAATATAACCAAAGCGAACTAAGGAAGAAAAATATCCTGAAATGAGTAGTCTAGACGTTATTTTCTGTATCATGAGTTAATCAGTTAAATTCATTTTGAATAACACATTTAATTTAACCAATTCATTTATATTAAAATCTCATGACTTTACTAATTTTTTAATTAAAAAAGGCAAATTTGAAATTATTTTTACAATTTTACTATTAGTTTGCATTAAAAAAAAATGAAAGATGACCACATTCGACTTCCGTCAAATTACAAGTGGAAACATATCAATATAAATGTATATATACTTTTGGCAAAATCAAATGGACACATAATAACAGCCTTGAAAGATTACCATATTTGAATGAATAATACCGCAGTTGAAATTGTTAAAAAACCAAAAAACACATGAGTAAAACTGACTTCGGTCAAGTCAATTATATTAGCTCTTCTAATTTATCTACATTTGGTAACATATGCAACAAATATAGAGTTTATTCTTCAATTATTCCGAATGTGAAGAACGCTTTAATTCCTTGGTATGTTATTGTTAATATTGCTCCTACAATTAGAACGCACCTCAGTAATTAAAAGCTTTATCTGATTAGCGAATTATATGGATGTGTTGACAAAGAAAAAAATATATTAATTTTGGTGTTATATTAAATTTTGTGATAAAGCTGTCACACAAACTTATAAGATGACATAATCTATAGAAATACCAGATGACTGTCTGTATAGTCGTCGTTGACTCCATCCAAAAGACTTGCCGGGTCTCACGGATGCAGTCTGTCCCAGATAGCACGTCCTACAGGCTACAATCATAAAAATCATTTTTCCCAAGGGAAAAAATTAATCATTAATCGAAATCAATGGGTAAAACCTTTTTTTTCCTCTGACGCGGTCAAGTATTGATAATTATGTATGGCATTCTAACTTGAAAATAATTAAAATAGATAGGATGAAATCTGTTTTCATGCCAACTAAAAATTCTCCAACCAATCGGACAACGACTAACTCATGGATCCAATCAAAACCAGCTAGGCAGCTACCAGGTAATTAATGACACGTCACTTTTTTTTTTTAAAAAAAAAGACCAATTTTATGTCCTAAAGGCCAGCTACCAGCTGATTAATTAAAGATATGTCTTTTATTTTTAAAAAAAAAACTTTTTTTTTTGTAGCAATTATACACTAAGCTTCGCTTGTTGTAATTGCGCTGCACAGCATGCATGTGAATTCTTTTTAATTTATCCTCATAAATATAATTTATGTATAATTTGTTTATACGTTTCTATTCCAACAATTTTTGAAAAATTATACGCCGTATGCACTAACATCAATAGACGTGCCGGATGATATTATCGAGGAATTAGGCGGCCGAAAATGAAAAAAAAAAGAAAAAAAGGTTGACAACATCACCCAAAAATATAATAATTTGGTTTGATCTCCCACAATACCTCATCAACTAAAGATTGTTCGTCTAAAGGGTATTATTCTTTTCAGTTTTTCTGATTCACTCTGCTTTTTGTTTATTCTCCTCTGTTACTGCTACCAGCCTGCTACGTACTATTCCAAGCTGAAGGCAATTAAAATGCTTAGTTTAACAAATGGAACTTACATTTTAACGTACATTAAGGCATTAAATCAAATTCACAGTACCAATTTTATTAAACTTATAACTATTGAAATAGGACCCTTCTAACTCCCATATGCAACCATATAGGAGACCAGTGACAGCGGAAAAGAACATTTGTATAATTGTATTATTGTATACATGGGTCAAAAACATTGAATTGGGTGTGCATTACATATCTACTAATCCATGACCCAGCTACATTTTTCCCTATTTTTTTTAAACTATTTTCTAAGATTCACAAGGAATAATGAATTGATTGAAGAATTATTGACCATCCAATGACAATATTCTCTAAAATTTTGAAAAATAGTAAAATTCTATTTAAAATTTTGGAAAAATAAATAATATGTACTATCGTACCAAATTTAGGTCCTCTCTGCCTGTAATATAGTTTAGGCCTAGGGAAGGAGTCAACAAAAAACAAATGGCGGGGACTTGGGAGTATTGTGGGTTGACTTCATTCTATATATATATACATGATATACTGATTAACCGATACAAACAAAGTGCAGAAGAAGAAGAAAGAGAGAGAGAGAGAGAGATATCAGAGGTAGAGATGGCTAGCTCATTATACCATTGCTCACACCCAAAACATAAGTTAGTAATGACTCAAAGCCCAAGTGGTCAATACATTTGCGATCTGTGCCGTTTCATGGGAAGTGGCCTTCATTATCGGTGTCATGCATGTGACTTTGATCTCCATGAGCAATGCGCCAAGTTGCCTGAGAAGATATCATTCTTCGCACATCCCTGGCACGATCTCCACCTCCAGCCAGGTTATTTTCTATTGGGCTATTTCCATTTTTGTTCCTTTTATTTATTTTTTTCCCTTTTTACTTTGTTGTAAAATTATTTATTATGTAATCATTTTTTTTTACTGTATTCTCAAATAGGATTATACTATTGCAATTTTGGCTAGAATTAGAAGTTAACGTTAATTAGTACTCCCCCAATGATAACTTACCACCAAGCTTCTAAATTTCGGCGAAATAACGACAAAATAACAGAAATAGCGGTATTTTGTGTCAAACCGTATGAACGTTACAGTCTTAATTAAGAAAATGACGTAACGCGTTATTTCAGTTATTTCGGCGATATAACGCGTTATTTCAGTTATTTCGGCGAAATAACAAGCTGTTATTGATACTATTGTTAAATTGTGTATTCAATATTGAACTATTGTTAAATTGGTACAAGCTGCTACTGCTACTCAATATTGGTACACTGCAGTATATTGAATTTGTTATGGCCGTATGCTATTTGTATGGAGTATTGGAGATGTATAAACATATAAATTGATAGTTATAGAATTGATGTATGTCAAACTTTGAAAAAAAATACTACACCGTTATATCGCCGTTATAACATCGAAATAACACCGAAATAACATGGGGACCTGGACCGTTATATCGAAAAAACCGAAATTTAAAAGCTTGCTTACCACATAAACGCCTCCTATAAGCCTACGGGCAGTTTAAATCTCAAAAAAAAAAAAATAAATAAAATAAACGCCTCCTGTAAATATATATACTTGGCACCAAACTATCTCAGGTATAACTACTCCTACTTATCTAGCTACCAATTATTACTTTATTAGTGTTATTTGAAGAAATAATTATCCGTAGTACTAATGTTAGATCTTTCTGCATACAGGTACCAGTTCTAGAATTTGTGATCTTTGCAGGGATCCGGTGGAGGGATTTTATTATCGTTGCATCACATGCAACTTTGATGTGCATCCTCATTGCACCAAGACGCAGCAAAATGTGTACACTAAGATGCACCCACAACACAGTCTCTGCCTAGTCCCTGCACTCAACATCTGCAGTGCATGTCAGTTATTCGATGGCCAGATCTGGTTGTACAGGTAAATTTTGCAATGCAAGCATTTTGTTAACCAAGCAGGCAAGCAATGAATGCATTGACTTTTGTTTTAGCAAGTCAACGTGTGAAATATGATACAGAAACTCAGAATCGGAATTCTTATCAGAATATTAAAGGTTGGTTAGTGGAACAGAAAATTGACAAAATTAATAGACTAATCAAGTACTGTTGATATAATGTTTCAACAAAAAATATTTTGACTCGCTCTTGCACTTATTTACACATGATTAGCTTGATTCAAGAATACTATAATATGTTGTCTTCCCAAGAATTATTTTACTTCAATTTGACCATTTGGTTGAAAATGCTTTTAATTGGCCCTGATAATACCAGTGGCAGTAAGAACTTCACTATATAGATATTTAAGACTGATCAAAATACAATGACATAATCAAATGTAATCACTACATTGGAATAACATTACAAACATAAGATTTTGTCGAAATTAAATATCTTTCTGTTTTCATATTATTTTGGAAATTGAAATATATATGATCGAGATATTTAATTGGATAAAATGTTAATTTTGATGTTTCACGTAGGTGTGGCATATGTAATGTAAACCTTCATATAAGATGCCTGCACGGGCCAGTCATGCCCAAGAATCATCATAATCATGCCAACAGCGTGAGCAACAATAACAATAAAAACAACCACTTTTGGCACAGAGTTGGTACGGAAGTGGCAGCGGAGACTACAGCCAGTGTCCTAACTAATTATCTGCTACAATTCCTTTCAAATTAATTGAGACAAGAGTATCCACAAGTACTAATATAAGTTGAATAAAAAGCTTAATTAGGAAACAAAGGCAGAAATATACATTACAAAATCTACTTAAGAATCTTAAGATTAGTAATTTAAAGGCGTTCAGTGTATTCTTATGTTCCATGCACTGTGGTGTTACAAGTTACACTGTTACAGCTCTTCCATTTGAGCAGTCTGAGCAAACGGAGTTTTTATGTTTTACATATATATATCCATCTAGCATGCTAATTATTTTTCCTTTTTGAAAAATTCTGTACACTATACCAAGTAATTAATATATAATTATGCACTGTGCTATCACATATTAATTTGCTTTTCAACTGATGTATTGGTATGAGTGAGTGTTGTATTGAGTTGAGGCATCTGCCTCATGTCTTCAGTAGCAAAAGTTTGGCATCTGCCTCATGTATTGGTATGAGTGAGTGTTGTATTGAGTGTTGGAGCAGAGAAAAGAAAAGCTGAGGGAACAGAAAAAGTATTTGATGGTGCCATGAATTGATTCTTGTGTAGTATAATCTGAGATTTTTAGGTAATTAATTCAATTTGATTTTGTTGAAATTGGGAATCTGCTTGAGACAGAGAGAGACAAGAAGAGTAGAAAGAGGATTAGTTAGAGATAGGATAAGTATTGTCATTATTATAGACTCTGAGCTCATTTCTAATGTCAGAACTGGTATTTACCAGTATATCATGGAAGTGGAAAATATATAGATCTTACATGATAATGTTTCTTTTTGAAGATATTACATGATAATGTTTCTAATATTGTTTCAGCACTCCACAGTCCACAGTGAGTACAACTGTACAAGAACTGAGTTTGTCTAATTCAAAGCTAGGCTCCCCAATTCAACGAATCTAGTCTTACAGATAGTTTGGAGCATGGTTTGGAGTCAAAAATACTCATGCAATACATATTTTAATGTGCTTTCCTATATATGGCACGTCCAAACTCCAAAGTATCTTTCAGTTAAAATTTTTATAAAATGGTCAAAACTCTTATTTTGGAAAGACTGGCTGATTGTGAAGGTAAAAAGATAAAAAGAAAATCTGATTTTGGGTTGGCTCATGTGCTTTTCCCTCATTGCTAGGAATGGAAATTTATGGATAAGCTCAGTTTTAGTAGAGATTAGCAACACATGAGATGAGAATGAGAGGGAATTGTATTTTTATTGATTATTTGAGGATTACGATCTCTTTTCTATCAGCTATTCTGTCTACCAAAATGCCAACCCCCCTTACTATCGCCTACCCCTTCTATATATAGGCCTATACTTTACAACAGACTGCTGACGTCACCCGACAGCAGTTAACCAACTTGCGCTCTTAAATTCCCCCGAGTTATGTTCGGCATTCACTTCGCATGAGTTTGTTAGGGCGTCTTCCCGACTTTATGTAGGCGTACTGTTTGATTTTTGTCTTTTTCCGCTTCTTTCTTTCCGTTGTGGGCCTCCTTTGGGCTTGTTCCTAATACGTCTCTTCCTTTGGGCCAAGTTTTATCAGGCCGACCCTATCAGACCCGTTTCTATTTTCGCAAATCCGAAGACTACTAAATAAAATCGTACCATCACTTAAATTAGTTCGTACATTAAAAATTTGGGGCAATTTTGTTTGTGCCACCCGAAATCTTCAAAATTGTGTTTTTGCCACTCTAGAGGGAATATTTCTTGGTATTTATACTAGAGTCACTCCAATTGTGCACCCGGGTTAATAATTAACAGTCTTTGAATTTAATTTTTAGAATGACAATTTCTATTGATCTTAGGTTCCTCTCACATCACAGTGTTTATCCGCGATCTTCCTTTCTAATAAGTACTGTACGGCAGTGTGATTCTTTTGATTCTTCCAAAATTTTTAGAATTTTCAAATTTTAAATTAACGTTCTCAGACTTAATCAATTAAATATATGTTTCTTAATACTATTTATGGCTTTCTAAATTTCTGTGTGTTCTAGGTAGGCACTTATGGGGGAGATTATTCCAAATCCTTAGAGATACCAAAAGGAAAACGAACTGATCGACTTTGAAACTTCGGATTATAAGTAATGCTGGCTTCAAAGATTTTTATGGAAAGAGAGAGTTTTTATTGATAGAATAAGATTACAGGAGAAGAAGTAAGACTTCAGAGTTTTTCTGTGTGTCTTGCAACTTCTGAATGACACTCTTTTATAGAGACTCGAGTCTGGTATCTCAATAATGCATCGGGTGCTCATTGGGCCCCATCGTCATGCAATTAATTGGATTACCACATACTTTTGTCTCCCACTCAAATAAAAAGATGCGCACTGACACACCTAGTGCGATCTGAAAATGAAATAAAGGAAAGCACTACCTCAGTGCTGTCCAAAAGCAAAATAAAGAAAAGCGCACTACTTCAATAATGCGCCTAAAGATGCACCAAGTGGCGCACTAAAACACACCAGTACAATTATTACATACTGGCACCATTATAAAGATGCCTTTTAGAAAAGAAAAGATGCCCACTAACAGACCAAACAGGTTGGCACCGAAAGTAAGCATATTATGCACACTACCTAATAATAGATGCTCTGCTGGATTATTCGAAGCTTACTATGAGCTTCAATCAACTTTTCGATATTATCGTTAACAGGTTCGAGGGCATCCCTTGCCCAATTATCCTTGCTAGAATGTTGTTCAAGTCTGATCTTTTGCAAATTGCTCATGACTAGCAATTTTTCAAGCTCCGTAAGGGACTTTTGAATTTGGACTTGGTGTAATTCCATGAGCCTTGTTCTCATTCCTCCCTCCATATTTAAAGTCGGTCTTGAAAATAATAAATCACAAGTGATTGTCTCATAGTCTTCTATTTCTTCTGTTTGGCCACATGACGCTCCCCAGCGAACAGCGTTGTTAAGCGCTATCCTGGAATCTGGCCTGAGACTATAACGTGGAGATCCTTCATAGCTTCTAAAAATATGGGTTAAATATTCCAGCACCATTTCTGCAAAAATATAAACAAACTGAAACTATTAAACAAAAGACAGTTTTCCGTAGATTACTGTCAAAGATCAATGGTTTTCCGTAGATTACCATCAGACCTGAAAAAGAAAAACAAAATAATTAAATATTTGTTTGGATTTTAAAAGGAGAATCAGAGTAAGGAGCTTATTTTTAAAATTAGCTCATTCATCTGCTTATTTAGGCTGTCACTAAATCGGTCTGCTTCTTCGAATGCTCCTTCGAGATGTGCTAAGAATAGCTCTTGTTGTTCTTGTATTTCACTGGTAACAACCAATTTTGTTGTTAATCGGGAGAGTGCATCAGCTAAGCTGTTTAGCTTACCATCTATGTGCTCAAAGTTAATCTGCACTCCTGTCCCTGTTACATAATCAACAAAATTTATCCATCTAACCCTTGATGGCTTATTTTGGGCTGACTTATTGAAAAAGGATATTATCGCTTGACAGTCAGTCCTTAGCGTTATCTCCTGTTGATCAAGATAGTGGATTTTTAGTGCCTTCAATGTTTCCATGCAAGCATGTATTTCTGCATCAATAGTTGACTTGATCACCGGAAATTTGCCGCTAGCATAGGCACAAATCTTTTCTATGGATCTGGGGTCATGCTTCTTTGGTTTCCATTTACATATGCCACCCCATCCTTCCATACATCCGTCTGTTTCAAGGATGATATAGCTCCCTGTTGGTGGAAGCTCCAAATCTGGCAGGTTTTGCACTTTTTCCTTGATTTTTCGGATTAGTTCATAATCAGACGGTTTAAGGCGCTTATCTCCATGAGGGCTGGTTTTTGTGTACAAGGGACCTAGAAGAGTCCCAAGTTTTGGAATGTAACTCCTGGCGTAATTGAGTATGCCTAACCATGCTCGGAGTCCGGCCTTTTCTTTCAGTTTCTCCTCATCAAAGGAGACGATCTTCTTTATGACATGGGGTTGGAGTTTTACCTTACTCCTTCCAATGATTGCTCCAAGGAATTCAATTTCTCTAACTGCTATCTTCATCTTTGTTGGAGAGAGTACGAGACCCCATTTTTCACATATTTCTAGCATTTTTCTAAGATGCTCGGCATGTTGTTGTTCATTCTCAGAAAATACTAGAATATCATCAATATACACCGCTATAAAATCTTCGGTACCAGCAAAACACTGATCCATCTTTCTTTGGAAAATAGCCGGTGCGTTCTTTAGTCCAAATGGCATAACAAGCCATTCATATAGTCCACCAGGCACCACAAAAGCAGTCCATTCAATTGACTCAGGTGCCATTGCCACCTGATGAAATCCACTCTTGAGGTCGAATTTCGAGTAGATCTTGCTGTGACCGACCTTTTTAAGGATAGTATTGATGCCAGGGAGGCTATACTGGTCCTTATGAGTATTATCATTGAGGGACCTGTAGTTGAATACCATGCGCACTTTGCCTTTAATTTCTTTGCCAGTGACTGGGTCAATGGTAGTTCCAGAATTGACCATTATAGCCATGGTTCTGTGCCTACTCTTACTAGGCCTGATTACTCCCAGTTGTAATAACGCCTTTGTATGTTTTTCAAATTGCTCTTTCATTTGAGGCGTCACATGCTTCAGAGGTTTATCCTGAATCTGGAGATCAGGATTTATGATGTCGAGAGAGCACGTCACCTGATTTTTCGACCAGTGTTTCAGGGGGTTTTCTCCAATGAATCCCTGTTCTTTTAATCTGTTGAGTAGTGGTCTGAACTTCTCTTTAAACTGTTGTGACTCTTGCTCTTGGTGGTATGCTACGGCCTCTCTTACTTCAAAGTATTCTAAACCCGTCAGGTCGAGTTCAGGAATTGCGGCTTGTACCACCTCAGCATCTGTTGTGGTTGCAATCGTCGTGATGTTTTTGTAGAAAGTTACATTCTGGCCTTCGATTCGTAAACCACCTTGCATGGATCGGATAAAATTGCACCCGATCAGCATCTGAACTCCCTCCTTCTTCCCCATCGAAAAAGAATAGGTGAAGGGAATTCTGAACCTATTCGACTCAATCAGCATACTACCATTTTTGAGTTTCAAACTGGCTATCTGAGTTGAGTTTACCCCATTGATTTGTATGGGATAGGCACTTGGCTCCAATGCCTCTTGTGGGACAATTTCTTGGTTGACACAGCAGACAGTTGCTCCTGTGTCAAGAATTGCTTGAACCTTGAATGGGTTGACTCCTGGTATTTCAAAGGTTATCTCCATGTTGTAGAGTCTGTTTAGAACCCTTTTGCCCCTTACAGGGTCTTGGACCACTGTATTGAATCGCTCAATTTCCTCAGTAGAGATAGTATTGGCAGAAGCTATTCGAAGAGCTCCTGTTGAATTTTTAGGTTCCATCTCTATTTCTTCATCCACCTCTTCGTCTTCGAACCGTAGTTTGGTTTTTCCTTTGTCTTTCTTCATTAATTTATCAAACTCGGCTTCGAGATCCTCTGTTCTGGCCTCAAACAGTTGCTGTTTGAGTTTTCCATTTTCTGCCAAGAGGTATTGAACATAAGACACCAGCTCATTGATTAGCTGATCCTTACTATCATAAGGTGCTATTGGCTGCACCTTAGCTCGTATTCGTCTGCCCAGCCTGAATCTTGAACACATAGGACATACTGTTAGGCGGCAATTTTTACAGTATGCCCTTGTTGATTCAGTCGTCATTTCTTTACACATGGAACATTTTTCATGTCCTGTTGGAACTGAATCATTGTCCTGCCAGTCATGGGGACAATCTCTTTGATCTTCAGGCAGTTGTATGTAGCTCCGCCAGCTTAATTGCTCTGCCTGTATCATGAGTAATTGCTCGCCAAATGGTAAATCATTGATTACGGCTGAAGCAACATTTCCAACTTCTCCTTCAGATAATGAGCAAATTGCGTCACTATCAGGTTCATTTAGATCAACTGAGAGGACATCCCAGCTATCTGACAGCGCCATATTTTCAATAATGGCTGCCCTGGCAATGTTTCATGTTTTGCGGTTACAATCTCGCGCGAAATGTCCTTCTTCTCCACAAATGAAACACTTGCATTTGCGGACTTTGTCAGCATGTTTTCTTTTGAACACACGCACATGAGATTCTTGGCATAACACCTATCGCTGCTCCAGGGTATTTATCTAAAAATGCCTTTTCTAGTTCTTACCCAATTAGAGGTGGCATTTTTCTGAAGAATTTTTCCGAGAGTTCTGAGGAAATGTACATCCTCCCGAATTTTGCTGCAAGGATCTTGTAATCATTCATGTAGTTAAACAGATCCTTAACGTGGTTGCATGACAAGCGTTCAAGGTTTTGGTAAGCGCGTGTCTGTTCTTCAGTGGACCCTTGGTAGGGGTCCTCTAGCAGTATCATCCTTCGAATGCAGGAGATTACGTTTTGGGGATCATCTGCAACTGCTATTAATTCTTCATATTCATGGGGATACGCCATTCTCCATTGGATGAACATCTTTTTCTCTACATCCCCTAGGAAATTTTCAATGAAAATCACCTTACTCTTGTTATCTGTCCAGTTGCGGTCATTTACCACATTAAGAGTAATTGATTCCCATCGAGAAATTACATCACTGTATTGCCCGATATCTTCTGGTAATACCAGAATTGCACCTTTATCACTTTGAGCATCTGGAAGGTTGAATCTTCCACTATGTTGTTGTGCATAACCTTCTTTGAGTCTGCCAACATGATCTCTGATTTCATGTATCGTTGGCATCGATGTTTGTCGGGATGTGCTCGCCGGAGGGTAGTTAACATGACCCATTACTGGTTCTGTTGGCCTTCTCTGGGTGAGTGAACTCTCAGCTGTTGAAAAAGCTGATTCCATCATTTTTGTGAAAGTCTTCATCTTAGGATATTCTAGTTCCGTTTCTTCTGCCGCGTATGCAAAATGCGACAGTTTGTCTTTATCACCTTCGGAGGCGAAAGGATTGAGCCATTCTTCCTCTGATTCTTCATCTTTATCCCAAATTGGACAATAATCTAGCATCGGTCCTTCTCTAGACAGAGATGCTAGTAGTTGGATTGATTCCAACTCTTCCAAAGTTTCTGGCTCTTCAATTGTAACCATCAGGGCCATTTCTTCATCTAGTTCTTCTTCATCATTGGGCCCGACAACTACTGGTTCTGTTGGTGCAGTTGCTGTATACCCACCAAATCTAATGGCTAGGGAGCCATCAGTTCTTGATCTGACTCGAATTGTCTGTGGGTGTTGCACTTCTGGGATTGCTGGTGGCCTGATTATCCATCGTTGGCCTCTCAATTCTTCGGTTGATCTCGGTTGTCCCGGTATAGCCCTTATGCCTCTGCTTGCTAGGTGCTCTGTTACTCCTTGGACATTGTACCGGAAGTTTGTATGACTGGTGTTTGATAATCTCCCGATTAAAGATCTAGAGATTAAGAGGTTGCTTTCTCCACCTCGCCATGATTCATACCCATGAGTTTGTACAACCAATTGGATATGGTTATAAAAATCATAAATACTAACCATCATGTCAGGGACTGCGTACGCCAGCTGCGTGTTGTCAGTTAAGTCCATTTCCATGGAACTTATCAGTGAGGTGTCATTCCCCCATCTTGTGTCCCTTAACACAACTAAAGCATTTACCCCTGCACTTCTTCTGTGCAGAGCGTATAGCCTGACCATTACAACACCTATATGTAAGTGCTGTAATCCTTCTTCAACGAGCCTATTGTAGCTTTCCTGGGAGATAAAGGGGATTTCCCTTTGATCTCCAACCACCAAAATTCTTTCATCGGAATAATGTTGGTATACCCGATGATTTCTTTCGCTCCATCCGGCTTGGTATAGTGTTTCTGCCGGAACTTGTTGTGCTCTGCGAAACTGTGAGACACTGAGTTCCGCATCAGGACTTAGTTGAGATTCTAATGTCCTTCGATATTGCCTTCGCCTTGGCAATCTTCTTTGTGCCTCATACCGTAACCGACTTCCGAGTCTGTAATCCCGAATTTGATCTTCAACAGTCGGTATTTGGTTTTCGTGGCCTGATATAGATGATCTACCCACGGTTTCTGTTTGAGTACGACTCATTGTATCTTTTTCTTTTCTTCTTCGTATATTTTCTTTGGGTCACGATATACGAAGAATTTGCCCGTTATGGTTGGCCGTTTTGAAGTTGTTGGCGGACCGAGACTCAAGTTTTTGAGTTGATTTTGGATTTGTTCTAGGACCTCGGATGTGTCAGACCCTTCATGTGCTTTTGTCTTTCTGAGGTCTCTTATTTGGTCCTTGCAATCTTCGAGTTCTTCCTTGATTTTAACAAGCAGTTGAATGATTGTGTTGTTCTGCTTGATAATTGTTGAGGTGCCCTTTTGTGTTGCTTCGGATGGTTTAACAAAACCAAGGGCTGGCTCTTCTAATGATTCTGTTGCTCGTACGACTTCTCTGTATACTGAACTTTCAGCAGTGAGACGCCAGTCGCTCATAAAAAAAATAATTTTATTTTAATCAAGATTTATTCTTAATTTCTAAATGACCTTTAATTTCAAAATATTCTAGGCTGGTATTTCGGGTTCAATTATACCATTTTATTTAGTGTTCAATTCAAAATTTTGAATTTTCTTTGTTACAACATCTGGTTTCTCTTGGGGACAGTTTTTGGGGTTCCTAAAACATTTAAAGGTGGGTAAAGTGGCAAAATCATAATTTCCTTATTTTTGGGTGGCAAATAACTAATTTTCCCTAAAAATTTTCGATTGTTGATGGCTTCGGATCCCCTCTGTTTAATTATTCAGTGGGCTCCATTTAATTTGAAGTGGGTGAGGGAGTTAAAGAGCCCAATAATTGTTCCGCGGTCCGCGGTTCATGGCAGATAATACGACGCAACAGCAAACAGCGTTGTTCTTGTAGTACCAGATGATTTGTTGCTTTCGGCTCTTCCTTATGCAGTACCACATGATTGGATGACATAATATCTAATACTCCAATTTTATAACAGATGGTAGTGTGAATTAGATCTGATGCGTTGAATTGTTTTCTGATTGAAATTGTGAATCTGACAATATGAACGGGTTTGTTAAAATCAAATTTAATTTACTTGTTAAATTAAAAATATAAAATTATTAAAATGTTGTTTAGATTTTGATAATCAGTTTCTGAAGATGCTAAAATTTAAAGCTCGTCTAAATCTTTAAAATAAATAAGATCTAATTCGATAAGACAGTTATGGGTAAGGTTTTATTTTCGTTGGGGGCGTTTGGATGAGAGAAGAAGAATGGGGAAGAAGGAAGAAAGAAGAAAAAAAATTATAAACAATCCAAACTCTTCACAAAGTTACACACTTCCCAATACTTCTTCCCACTTCTTCCCTTTTTCCCTTCTTCCCACACCTATCCAAACGCACCCGTTAAGTTATCGGATATGGGTATGGGTAAAAAAAAATTTCGTTAATTTATTAGATAAGGGTAAGGATAAGGCTATTTCGTAACCGTTATTTACCCATACCGTTATATATATAATATATAATTTATAAT
Organism: Rhynchospora pubera; assembly: GCA_028095005.1. Taxonomy (NCBI): domain Eukaryota; kingdom Viridiplantae; phylum Streptophyta; class Magnoliopsida; order Poales; family Cyperaceae; genus Rhynchospora; species Rhynchospora pubera. The sequence goes on from CM051462.1 coordinate 77,332,574, forward strand.
ATTTAATGAGAAAATATATGATTATAATATCCAGTTAATAAACAATAAGACAATTTGATTGGTAGATTTAACTGAGACAATATACTACATTAATAATTTCTAATTCATGATGATGAGTAAGTATTGATTCTTCAATTTAAAACTTTCAATTATTAGTTAGTTACATATATTTCTGTGATAATTTACATGAGAAGATATTATATGATTTTATTATATTTAAAGTATTAATGTATTATTCATTATTGCACTTTAATAATATATTTATTTGATATTGTTTATTTATCCATATTGTACATTTTTTTATTGAATTATTATTATCATTCTTATTCGTTTTCTACCGTTACCTACCCTTATCGTTATTTCATAACGGGTAAGGGTAGGGTACGGGTAAGTCAATTTTTAACGAATACAGATAGGGTATGGATAAACAAAATTTTAACTGATATAGATAACGAAAATGTCTCTACCGTACCCTACTCTACCATCGACAGCCCTATAAAATTACTCCATTTAAAGCTCGTCTAAAACACGCGCCTACCACTAATAATTGTAGAAGACGTTTTTTTAAAAAATTTAATTAGGATCACCTTCATTCAATTAAAAAAATGTAGTAGACATATTTTGTTAAGAGCAGGTGCATCAAATTCTAAAAATGTAGAATATTTGTAAATTGTAATTCAGTAAATTTATTTATTTAGAACTTTTTAATAAACTAGCTACAACATCACGCTTCTCGCGATGTAAGCAATCCTTATGTTTAATTTGAATACATTTTATTATTGTTCTTAATTTATTTCATTACAATTTTTTACCCAGCAAGAATGATCACAGTTTTGAAGGATCGAATCTATCTATCAAACACAAATGCATTATTATTAAGTTGGCTCTATCAAACACAAATGCATTATTATTAAGTTGGCTCACAGCAAGATTTGACTTGAATCGATCCAATGTTAGATCAAAGCGAAACGTACATAGTACACTGATAGTCCAAGTTTGCAGGTGGCATGGCATGCTTCTATTAGCTTCGGAAAAAGAATTTTCACAGATCTGTCTTTTGCACTTAATTAATCCCTGAAAGCAACAAAATTAATTATAAAATGAAAAGCAAGTTAATAAATTTGGCATAATCAGGATTAATTAGTAAATAAACAATTTGAAAAAAAAATCATAAAATTTCTTGCTTGTTCACAAATACATGCTATATTTTCTTCAGAGAATTAATTGCAAGGCAAAGCAAGATCACAAAATCAGACTACAGTTCAGCAAATGAAAAGCCTTGAGTTGTACAATGTTGATATTGTGGCCTTGTTGTTACCTAACGAAGTAGTCCATAGGGGAAAAATGACAGCATGACACACTGACACCTCTGTTATCAAATTCCAAAGTACCAAAAAATAATTAACCATAGCTTGCCATATCATAAAAATAAATTATGCCTTCATCTAAACAGCTCAGTCATACAGACGACAATAATTTTTGAGCGAGCAAAGTAAATTTATGTAATTTCATAGAATCATAGAAATAAGCAAAGGTCTGTCGCGTAATCTGGAAAGTAATAATGTACCTTTTTTTTATAAGCAATCATTCAAACACAAAGTGCAAACAAAAAGCCAATTTAACAACGGCCAATGCACCTTTCAATATACCTTTTAATATATTCTAATATGCATTCTTTCACAAAAATAAGTGAATAAAGAATAATGGTATCTTCTATTTTTTTTCCATTAGCATGATCTCTTTATATTCACTATCCAGAATGACATTGGGTGAATATTCCAATTGGATTGAGATGAAATACTAACTAAATTTTTCGGTATAAATTGCCTCATTTGAATAGGTAATGCTGATCTTATATTGTTCCATCAGATGTAAGTTCTATCTAGAAAAAAGCAACACTCGCAAATAAGTAATTATGATCAAAAGATCAAAAGAATTACTTGGAATTTGAGGCACTGGCTCGCTCCTGAATCGATGGCTACCATCAGCAGTTGCAGTCTCATGAAAAGACCAAGTTTTTCTACGGAAACAAACCAAAACAAAAGCATGAATAGTCAACATATAAGTGATTAAGCAATGAATTTCCTGACTATGGAAAATTTCCACTAAAACGATACCAGAAATACAATTCATGGTTGGTACCAATCTGGCATAGCAAAAAGTCCAACTTAATCGACATCTCAACTCAACAAACCAACTTAATCCAAGAAAAATAACCAAGCTCGTATAAAAAATAATCCAAGATTGTTTTATGTGCTTGATTCTTTGTCAAAACACACGCACGAAGGAAAGAGGTAGTGTGAGAGAGGCTGATTGTGACCAAACCAATACTGCACATCACTGGTATTCTATTGGGTCTCAAGACAGGACTACTTATTGCATACCATCCTAACTATCACTTAAAATAGGCAAAAAAATGCCACTGTACCTCCTTCAGTCAACTTGCTTTCTCTAGGTGGCGCAACATTAGCTGAACTGCTTTCGACACTCTTTGAACTGTTGTTTCGATCTATGACAATACCAGATTTCCCTTTCTCTGCAGTAGCTGGTTTTTCAGGCACATTTCCCAACGGATCAGTCTCCTCTTGTGCCTTGAACAGTAGAGCTGACCCATACTTGTAAATTGTAATACGCACTTGTACATTCTTTTGCTAGCTCACCATGGTGAGCAACCCTGATAGTTAGAGAGAATATAATAAGACATTGCAATTTCAGGGGTTTTCACAATTACACGAAAAGATAAGCTGCCTTGCATATTTTAATAAACAAAAATGTCAGAAATTTTTTACCATGAATTAAATTCTAATTTTAACTTCAGAAACACATAAAATGCAAATTGGAATATAGCTTAAATAAGGATGTGACCAACTGAGGAAATTCATACAAATTACAATTTATCCAGAATAAAATTCAGATAGAATAATAACAACAACAACATAAAAACCCTAAGCCCTAACCTTATCTCGAGTGCACGGCTGAGGCAATCTGCAAAAGTATTGTCGCAGTAAGGCCAATAGAGCATACGAAGGAAATAAAATGGAAAAACAGAAGTAAAAAAAATTTGTACAAAAACAAAATAATTTTAAAGGCCAACTGAAACAGACATAATAGCAAAGAGAAATACAAACCATTCATATGTCCACACTCGATCAGACGATTTTCTTCCCTTCTGCCTCTCTTCCTGCCTCACTTCGCAAACCCTAGATCCATCGAAGATTGAAGAGAGAGGAACAGTCTGGGAAAAGATTTAGTGCGGCGAGAGAAACCCTAGATCCATCGAAGAGAGAGGGACAATCTGGGGAGGAAGCTCCGCTGAGGAACCACAAATCCAACACCATCTCTGTCAATCAACCGCTCTTTCTCTCTCTTCAATCACTCTTGTGCCTCGTCAAGAGCCTCGTTTTTGTTTTGGTGGAGGAAGAAATGAGGATACTTGTAGCTGGATGGCTGAGGGAAAAAAAAATGATATCATATTTTAGCGTAAACGAACAGATGCCGTGTCGCTGGCGAAACAAAAAAAAAAGTTTTAATTAATGATAAATATATATATATATATATATATATATATACTATGGGTGTGTTTGGATGCTACGGAATAAGCCGTGAATAGGGTATAAGAATAAGAATTTTCGGTTTGCGTGCTTATCCTTATTCCTTATTCTTATACCATGGTTTCGTTAGTATAGGAATAAGGGGCCAAATTCCTTATTCTTATACCGTTTGTTTTGCACAAGAATAAGAATAAGCACGCAAACCAAAATTCCTTATTCCTATTCCCTATTCCCGGCCTATCCAAACACACCCTATAGATATAATAATATATACTATAGATAATAGAAAAATATTTACAAAAATTGAATTTAATTATTTACGTCAATGAACTTTATTCATAATTTTATATAAAATTAATGTTGATATGGATGGAAAAAGAGAGTGGTGCTGATGGTTCAGAAGTTCATACCATGGCAATGGGGTCATCCAGTACAAGGAAAGGATAGCATTTTATTACCCTACTCCTGCCTATCTTTTGCTGTAGTGGTCTAATATTTGTTTTTTCTTTGTTCATTTTTTTTTTTACTTTTGGCAAATTAATTAAAGCCTATTTAAGCTTTTAGTTGTTTTCTAGATATCATTGCTCAATTGGAGCAAATTATCCTACATTTTTCTACATAGTTTTGTTTACTTAAAACAATTAAGGTTAATTTTTTTACTATTGCAAATTTATAACAAACGACGATTGACATCAAAAAATACTTCATATATCCAGGGGGTTTTCTACAGTGTTTTTTGATGACGTCATCAGTTCAGATGGAACGATCTGATATGTCCGTCGCTTTCTTTCTCTACCATCTCTTTTCATCAGGCGAGCCCCACTCTCTCTCTCGGCCCCATCTCCAAATAAGAATTTTCCTTCCCTTCTCCGATTTTCTTTCGCTTTCCCCAAAACCAAACAGGCTGCCACCTGCAACCCCTCCTCCGCCAACCCCTCTCCTCCTACCTCCTCTGTTCATCTCCATAGCCTTATAGAAGGCGCTAGAGAGAACGAAAGACGAAAGAAGAAAATGGAGGAGTATAACTTCAAGGTACGGTATCTAAATAAATTGCTTCAATCCCCTCTAATGCATCCCACCCCTTCGGCTTCTCTTTCTCTTGGTTTCTTCTATAAACCTCATCTCACCACCCCTACACCCCCTCCCTCCTCACAAATCAAGGTGGTTACCAGATCCTCTGTGCCTCCTTCTCTTCGCTTCCTTCTCCGCTGACCCTGTCTCAATCAAGTGATTCTAACAACTACGGCCTTCCCTATTGAATTTTATTTAACAAGAGAATAGGTTCATTTGTTATTTTAGTAAATCTTATTGATTTTATTTTATTGGCAGCTTATGTTTAATCCTAGCAAGGAGTTAAGAGAACGTCCACATGAATTTGAAAAAAAATCTGACAGCTATGTGTTCCCTCAGGTAAACTTTATCATTCTTTTCTCTCTTCCAATTTGCTTGGCACATAAACAATTTGGTTAGATTGATTACCAGTGACGGTGTGACATCCTTTTCAGAAAATTGATCATGTATTCTTATTTCTTGGTATTTGAGTTGGTTTTGTCATTTAAATTGTTGCATATTTCAAGGATTTACTTTCCTTAAATAATGCCAATATGCAGTATTTTGCATAATTGTATTGCCCTTTTATTTGAGGAATTTTACTGTATGTACTCCATATTTTGAATGATTTTATTTTACTATATATATAAGTAAGAAAATTCATACCTCTGGACTGGTGGGTTGAGCCAAGTACAATTATTGATCCATAGCTCTACGAGATCAAAATCAAGTGTGTAAATCTCAAATAAAATTACTTTTCATTTTGTTCTTGATCTACTGTAATAGTTTACTTTGACCTTAAATATGAAGCCATGTTATGCATTTACTTAAATTTTAATTACTGAGTGAGTCAAGTGTATAAATGCTGGCATTTGGATTCTATTAGTACATACACCGGTTTGATTATGCTAGCATAGGTACTTAGGCTCTGCTTAAAGTTTTTTGACTCCTCAATGAATGTTACAGGCTGGATTTCTATAGTGTCAAAGATTTGCAGAATGCAAACGATGAAGTTCAACTGTATTTAAATTATTATTTTTTTTTGGAATACTTTTTGTAGTACTCCAAAAACCTAACTATCATAGAAGATTCATGATGGTTTTGTAATATTTCATTTTACCCTTCTATGTTCATTACAAACTATTATAAAAAAGATGGTATTGAGTTCATCTTATTTTTTCCTCCCTTACTTTTCATTACAAACTATGATTGGCTGCTGCAATATGGTATGGTAGCTAGATTGCTTGGTACAGACTCATGCTTATAAGTTATGTGTTGGTATTGAGTCTTAGAACTACGATATACAAATTATAAACTCATGCACTATTACATTTAATTTATCATTAAAGGCATGAGAACCAAAACAATTAGCAAATTCCATCTCCAAGTACAAATTGGTCCACCGGTACAGAGAATCGACCAAACCATATCCTAATGGCACAATTTCAGCTATAATTATGTATTGTACCTAGCTATTAGAAGACTTATATATATTAATTTTTTAAACAAGACAATAAAGGTAATCGATTAGTACTAAAATCGCTTGATACAAACTTTAATGTTTACAATAGTGGCATCTATTTATTGAATTACCCTTTAGTTGTGCAGGGAACATTATATGAAAACATGGCCATCATAGTACGGGAATGTGTATTGAGGTTATACAAACTGCCAATATTGGAACTGAATTCTTGAAGCCATTTTTTGAAACTTTTCTATTTAATATAATTCAGGTCTAATCTCATATAGAGATTTTATTAAAAAAATTTATATATTTTTTTTAATGTTATTCATCTTATTCAGGTCTTGCTTAGTTTGTATAATGCAATTCTTACATACTAAGTCCAGAGTATAATTTATATGCCATTTTTAATATTGGATAAAAAGTAGCTAGACATTTCTTTAACAGCACTATGAAAATCCTAGATCTAACCTCATGCATAACTATCAATTTTACGACAGGTAAGGCTGCTGACCTGACATACTAAGAAAGTGTTGCTCTCATGATTGCTGATGTGGCAAAATCTGATAAGGCTGTGGTAGAGAAGTCGAGAGTTCTTGTCAAGACCGCATACGCAATCGAGAATATCCTGACACATAACAGCAACCGCATTAAATTCCAGATCCTCTCCAACCCTGAGTTCCTTGCCGAGGGCGCTGTAATTGAGGACCTTGGTGCCCTCGATCGTGTGTTGATCGGAGGTTGGGAGACACTTGAAGGTAAAAAAAGCTGTTCAAGCCTTTAACCTGTGGTCAGCTAAGCTTTGTAAGCTTGCAGTCGATGCTTTCTTGGCACAAAGAATCTCCTTCATCAACGCCATGTCAGCACTGTGTGAGGCAACTGGCAAAATTTTTTTGAGGTTGCATATGCAGTCGGAAAGGACTCGCATATCGGGCTCAAGCATCTTGCTCAGTAGATATCTATTATTTAGTTGATTTAATCACTTTTAAATTTTCTAGAACTGATCTTCACTACCTGAGACTCATTAAGTCATAACAGAATGCACCATAGATCCAAGACTAAAGTTTCTCAGGCAAGGCAATTACTATGTTGCGGAGAGAAATTCACCACTACTGGCAATGGTAAGAACCAATTGTCCTAATTAATATTGCTAAGATTTTGGGAGGTCAAGATCTCTTTATATGTGCACGTGAAATTAAGTTTCAAATTACTAACAATTTGCAACACATGTTTCTTTTTCTATCAAATTATCAACAACTTTCTCAAAAGAATACAACAACAACAACAACAACTAAGCCTTTTGTCCCAAACATTCTCAAAAGAATAATTAAGGAAAAAAAATGTGTAGATTTTGTTGATGTTGCATTACTGAAAATTAAGACCAGTACCATTACAAATTAAGAACATTACCTGTCCATGTAATATGAAGAAACTTTACAAGATAGCATAAATGTTGGGTAATGTTTTTTTGGGCAACTTTAGGATGCAGATGCATTTATTTTATTTATTTATTTTCATTCATCTTAACGAACTTTATGAATTCTCCCTTCTACAAAAATCTTGCGAGCCCTCTTCCACCATGAGCTGGATTTGAGCAATACTTTAGACCCATCAAATGTGACACCACTCATCTCAGCTACCACCCTTGGTCACTTGGAAGCGGTTCACCTCTTACATTTGTCTGATGATGGCTCAATGCCCTCAATCCATCTATCAAAGAATAATTACAAGAACTCATTACATTTCGTTGCATGCCAGGGCCTTATTGAGATGGTGGATGCCTTGCTAGCATAGCACCCACAACTCGCTTATAGAACTGACAAGAACGGTCTGACGACATTGCACATGGCAGTGAAAGGCATGAGCTCTGAGGTTGTGGAGGCCTTGGTGGAGGAAGATGGGACTATTGTAATGTTGTCTTATCAGCCTTACATATTGTCGCAAGACAAAACAAGCCAAGGTGATCATTTCGCTATTATTTTTTGCTTTCAGATTAAATTCAGTTGTATCTTTCGGTTAATATTAGGTCCAATGGAGCTACTAATTGATGTTTATATCATACTTTTTTTAGGGTAATATTTAGACCATATTTATATAGTTAAGTGTTATAATTTTGCTTCTTCATTTGAAATTTGTAGCTCTGATGCAGCTGAATCCAATATTATGTGTGTGTATATGTATAAATAATGTATCAAGGGCAAAATAGAAATATTTTGGAAAAAATTATATCATACAAATAGTTTAATCGAGTTATGAATTAATTTATTTGGAAATACCACATGTTCACATTCATTCATCTTATGTTAATGTCAATAAAAGATTAAAACACATTATTCTAACTTTTGTAATTTGAGGCCATTTGCAATAAAAATCAAATCAAATATTATATTCCTTTCAATGTTTGGTTTCCTATGTAAATTTTCACAATGAGCAACGTCTTTTGATTGGGGAAAATATGAACAACAGTCCCAAAATTGAACATTTGTAATCAAATGTGTGATGGCCTAATTGGATCTCTTCGATTGCTTATTTATTTTTTTTTAAATCCAATGTATATGGATGCTAAAACAGTTGTTGTATGATACTTATGCACTTATTTTTTTTACGGTTCATGTAAAAATATAGGTTATGGCATTTTGCCTTTTCATTTATAAGCTGTCGCACACAATTTAGACTTGATGATAAATTATTGGTGCTTCTTAAAATTGAAATAAAAAAAATTCACTTCCCACCTAGTTATTATTATTATTTATTATTATTTTTTTATAATTAAATGCCGTGAGTATCCGATCCCGTTTTTTTGTTTCAATTACGACACGGCAATCTAAGCCGTTGTTTTTTCGCTGAAATCTGATCGTCATTTTCTTCCTCCGCGTCTCTCTCTCTCTACACCCTACTCATACCTCGCCTCTCCACCTCCGCCTCCATTGCTGACCCCGTCACTCACACCGCTAACCCTCCTCTGCGCGCCTCTTCTGCCATTTCTCCGCCTCCTCTTACAACCATGCCCCACCTTCTTCCGACGCTCCGTCTCCTCTTCTTCGTTTGCATCTGTCGCCTCCTGATCTTCTCTTCGTCGCCTCCAAATGGGAAACGAAGATGGGGTGGATCCCATTTCACAATCCATGGTCCACCGCCTCCCCGGCTCCTCCTAACCCTCTCTTTTTTGCGAAGATTCATCTCCATGGGAGCGAAGAGGAAATCTGTAAATTGAGGTGAATTTGTGATAGACATCTTTCTAATTATATGTTTAATATCTTATCTGACGCTTTTCCATTTTGCCCCAATTGAATCTTCAGCCTAAAAAAATGCAGAACTATTGTTAAAAAAGTATTGATAAGCACTCTAATTCTTTTCATTTTTTAAAAAAAATTAAGCTTCCACTTGGATCAATATTAATACCTCAAATTAAATTAATTTGTTATGTGTGTGTTTGTTTATATGTTCTACACCTGTTTCAGCATTTCACATGTTCACTGTTCTGATACAGCTGACCCAGCTGGTACCACTTCCCATACCCTGGCCAGGTACAGCAGCCTCAGTTGGCAACTCTTTCTCTAACTGGAAGAACAACCTGGCTGGTACCCTAAAGCCTGGGATTTGATCAGAAATTGTCTTCATTATTTTCCCTAAAAGCTTGATGTAGACTATCTAATAAGTTATCTCCAACCTAATTTTTATTTAGAACTACAATTGATTATTGCTCTTTTCTTAATTTAGGTTGAGCCATCATGAACAAGTGGGAACCCACTGCTACTCGGCACCTCATGTTGTGAAGTGTGAATATGGACCAGAGGTTGACATCTGTTCGTGTGTCATCCTTTATGTACTTCTTTGCAGAGAACTACCTTTTTCATATGGTAAATTGAATTCCTGAATAATTGACAATCCAAAACTACGAGTAGATTATACCTGGAAGCATTGATCAGTTCATTTTTCGGTAAGCTGATTTTAGAACGATAATCCTCCAATGGGTCAGTGAACTGTAATAAGTATTGCCAAATTTATCATTTATTAAGGATAAAACCTTTTAATTGTTAACTCACAAGATTCAATTGGAGCAGGAGGATACAAAATTTATTGGCTTCTTTGATATGGGCGGACAAGCAATACAAATATTAGGATATATACCCTTCTGTCTTGGTATTTTTACTACAGCAAAATTCTTGATGAATTATTTGATGCTTAGGATGTATCCTAATTATTTCATACAAATATTAATCAATTATTATTTGATAGAAATATTGATCAATTATTATTTGATACAAACATTAATCAAGGGGGTGACCATATTTGTGACAAATGTCAGTGGCAGAGGAAGAGACGGAGTGACGGCAGGAGGGGGTGCGTAGGAAAAGACATGTGCACACATTTTTATTGCTAATCGGCCTAATGATTCAGGCTAAGAATTGAGCATATTTATTCTTTGTTGCTATATTTAACTTTGATTTAATTACAGGAAAGCCAGTGTACACGGGTAGAATGAGGGGATTAGAGATATGGAGCTTTATATGATGTGTAGTAAGAAAAGAAGTGCATGCCACTCTTAAAGATGCATGCATGCTTACAACACTAAGTGGTTCTGATATAAGATCCTGAACTAAATTAGTACTAAATATTTATTATGTATCTCTGAAAATTAAGTGCAAAATGCCGCACAATTGCTTCATGAGTACACGTTTTCAATAATTTCAAGAGCTAGATGTGCTATACTAATCAAAGTCCTTACTTTAGGCAAAAAAAAATTTCGTTGAATTGAAAATTAGGCTTGCATACATGTATAAATCTAAAAATCTATAAAATAGGACATGGAATTTAACTTGGTTAATAATTGGGTGCATTTAGTTTTGTGATGATACAAACTGTATCATGGAATGGCAAGTAATTGCAACAATTTATTGTTATGACTTTTATTAGGATTTTATTAACTAATTTGGCTTGCCTGTCTCCTTTGATTTTATTAACTGGATGACGCAACCTTAGTTGCCCCTATGTGCAAGGTATGTCTTCCTTAATTGTTCTTTATATTTTTTTTAAAAAATTTTTTGATGCTAAAGGGGCTGATCGGAATAATTTATGGTACTTCTATGAATTTGTTGAAACTATTTTTAGTTCTTTAGCATTCCCTGCTCTGATGGATTGAATTTTTTTGAGATTTAGATAGCAGATGGTGTGGTCCCTCCTTGGGCACTCCAACAAATTTTAATTTCGGTGGCAATTCCTTCCTAGAGAGAAATTGGTACCTCAGAAAGATCTAGCTGACTTAGCTTTGAAAGAGACCAATAAGAGAGATCAGGTTTGACTTCAAATACCATTACCTTCCACTGTACTCAAATTGACAATCTTAACCCTAATGCTCAAAGGATGGGAACATCTCTTTTGGAATGCTAAATTTTGGAAGCACACTTCACCAGAAACGTTTTTGTTTTGTTAAGTGTTGTAGTGTGCATGGGAGTTACTGCGTACTAAAGAGATTGAGTGCCGACTAGAAGAGGGAATATGCCTATACCAGTTCCTATTGTACAATTGTTCGCGTACTAAATGTCTTGAACATAATAAATAACTATTATTTATGAGAACAAATGGCTTAGGAATAATGAACGCTGGAATGAAAATTATTGAACAATAATAATGCATAAGGAAATGATAAGAACAATATTGGTATCAGTTTTTGTTGCTTGAAAAATTAAATTGCACTGGAATGGAAGCTATTCCAAATAATATTTATTTTCTTGCCTCTCATATAATTTTAGGAAAGACCGAAAGATTAATGAGAAGAAAGCAAGAAGATTGAAGGCCCTAACTTTTCCTCCGAATCAATGTATGATTAAGATAAATAAAAATCAACGTAAGAATTTGCAATGCATCGCTTGCATTGTTTTGCATTTTTTCCATGTTGTATGCTTTGTACTTTATTTTTTTTTATAAAGATTTAAACAGTGTTGTTTGGGGCCAACAATTACTCTTGACATTTTTGTATAGTAGGCTTCTTACAATTGAAATATGAAAAAAAGTTGCAAAGCCGCGGCCCACCTAGTTATTATTTATATTTTTTCTGTTGCCGTTTATTTGTTGCGTCGCTGCTTCCCTTCGCTCTGTGGCCCGTCTGGCCGTCTCCTGCTGTGCTCCGCTGTTTTTGCCGCATTGGATCCAATACGTCTTTTTTCCGGACACTGCGTTGTTCCTTTTATCCAATCCACGTCTCCACATGACTTGCCTCTCCCTGTTCGGCGATCACCTGCTCTGACCATGCGGATGCCGCTTCTCCATAAGGGTCTAGATAGGGCTGTATTCCTGCGAGGGTTTTCTTAGCGCTCTTCTGCTTCCTCTCTTTGGTGGTGCCCTGGTGAGTTTACTGCGCACTCTCCGTCAATTTTTCCCCCTTTTCCTTCGGCTGCTGCGGTCTTTTGTGCATTTCGCTATAAAGCTTTGATAGACCGATTAATCATCATGCGGTATTTATCGTGGTTCCTTCTCTTAGGACAAGGCAGATTTCACTTAAGTACATATTCATATCATTACTGAACCACCTTAGCTTTCTGTTGAGTTTTTAGAACCTTCATCCCAGGAAAAAAATTTGTATCTGTGCTTGACTGTGGAGTGTTGTCTATGCCATAATGACACTTTTTGCATAATACAGGTGAGATATGACAACCTGGCAGGCGCATTATCGGAAAGGATAAAAAAGAACGGATCACTTACTTATTCATATGATTCTTATTTTTTCTACTATTATTATTTTTATAGCCTTCTTCTTACTTACAGTTTGCATTTGCTGAAGCAATGTGCTTGGTTGATGTGATCGAAGGATGCATAACAGTCATGGAAGCATACAAATCCGCCCTTGAGTCAACCAAAGTAGTCAATTAAATAGTTAAATACATACTTTGATGACTTCCATTCAATTTCTTAATAGTAGATATTTATGCATTATACGGGCTTTATATTTTCAGTTTGGCATCAAGCTAGACAATGTTATGGATACTCTGGTATAGACTCAATAAAATATGATCTGGAATTAGCTTATTGCCTACAACCTTTTTTATATTTTCTATGACAAGGCAGATAGCATATAGCATAATAGAGGGACAATAAAGTAAAAAACGATTGCCTGACGACTACATATCTTTTGTCAGCTTTCTTACTGGTCTTCGCTTTTGCAGTTAGTTATCAGCCAAGTTTTTATAATTACAAATAGTTATAATTTTTTTCAATTATTGAGTTTTTTTTTAAAAAAAATCCTCTGCAAAAGGTGCTTTCTTTTATCTTAATAAGTTTAAAAATCTTCGCTTTTGCGTTGGATCGCTTTCATATCTTAATAAGACTTGCATATAAAATTAAAATAATACTGAAGGGAAACATTTGTACTTTTACATATACTAGTGGGTGCGTCGCGCGTTGCGCGACCTATTTCAAATTATCCTACAGATTTGCTGGCAACCGTAATCAAGCTATAAAGTCCAAATAAAAATTGCAGCTAAAAAATAAAACTTAATATCCCAATTTGGTAACTTTAAAAGTAATTAACTTACCTAAAGCATCAAATATGAAAATAATTGGAAAATTATTCTGTAAAGGCAGATGCACACTTTAACTTAGTAAATTATCTGCATATAGTAAAAACAACGATATTTTTATATAAAAAAAAACACAGAAATAGAGGAGTAAATCTGAAAATTCAAAGGAAGAATTTTTTTCTCAATGTAGAAAATGCAAAGTGCACCAATATGATGTCACCAACCACACATCAACATACTTTTGGAAACACTTATGAAATAGAGGATCGAATGACCAGAGGCTCCACTTTCGTAGCTTCTTTCTTTTTCTTAAGGTTTTTAAATTGCATGGTATATCCTCCTGCTGGTGTTAAGTTTATATCTTCATGTTCATCAAATTTTATCACACCATCAGATCTTTTGGTATAATGAATTTAAATAGAAAGACATGTCTAGAGTATAGATACTTTGGATACATAAATTAAGTGGATTAGAAAATAACTTTTCTTTATAAAATTCAGATAATAACCTTTCTTTATTAATCGGAATGCAACAAATCCATGATTGTCATCCTCCCACATGTACACCGGTGAAATTCCTGAAGCAGCTTGCAAGAGCAAATTAATATATGACAAGTTTGCATATGACAAGTCTCTTAACAAACAAAAATAGTGATACTTGATGCATTTGTGATATTTATTTTAGGACTGCCATTATTCAACCAGTTTCTCTTATAACAATGTTCATATATAATAGAAATTGACAATGTTTGCCAAATGGGAAGTACTTAACTTAGCATGCAAACCTCTCTATATCTTTTACGTTGTGCCTGTAGACTTCTTTGTTAACTTTGGGTAAAACATCTCCTACGTAAAATAAAAGAAACATACTTATAAACAAGATATTAACATGTAAATAGAACCAATGTGTGGATAGAACTAACAAGTGGATAAAAATAAAAGAAACATACTTTGTTCCTGTAGAGTTTGGCCCTAGAAATAACATGTGGATAAAAAAGCAAAGAGATTAGACAAGTATCAACACACAACATATAATCAATCAAAAATTCAGATTACGGACATAGAATACACAGATCAATCAAATTTCATAAATTCCACAAGTTACACAGATACTCAGATCATTCAGATCACAAACCCTCAATTAAATTACATCCTCACAAGAGATTAGACAAGACTTACCAAGGACAACAAGATGGAGATGAGAATGGTCAAGGAGTGAGTTGATACTTGCTGGCTGGCCTGAAGCCTATCGGATCAAATTTTGGAGCGGATTTCAGATTCGGATGAGGTTAGGGTTTAGAGGTGGCTTTTGGAGTTGCAAGAAGTATATGAATGGAGGGGTTGAGGCCACGAAGGTTTAGAGTTACAAGGGAGGTGGACCGATTTGGGGCTGAACCAGTGGAGGAAGGGATTGGCAGAGCTCCCATGGGCCATGGCGAGGGGGCGAGTCAGCCGAGAAGGAAAGAAGAGAGGAAGAGGTGAAGGGGCCGAGTAAAAGAGAAAGAGAGGAGTGAGGTGAAGGGGTGTGGCCGGGTTCGAGGGCGGAGCCGGTGCTCCGGCGCTGTATAGAGGGAGGTGGTCGAGAGAGAGAGAGAGGGGCGACGGCAACAAGGGGGTAGAGTGGGTACGGAGAGAGAGCAAGATAAGGGGGAGAGGTTTTTAGGTTTAAGTCCCGTAAATCCCTTCTAACTTATCTGTGTCGGCCCACCGACACCGAGGAAAAGCCCTCCCGCCCACTTTTTTCTTTCTGCGTCGCTACTTGATTTAGCGACTCTAATATGTCGGTGGTCCGACACAGATAAACGAAATTCTAGTAGTGATTGCTCCCACCCAACCCATAGGTTAGTAAAGGCTGAAAGGCCTGGAAATGGGGGACAATACTGGTGTGATCTGTGTCATACCCTGGGAAGCGGCCTTCACTACCGGTGTCATTCATGTGACTTTAATCTACATGATCACTGTGCTGAGTTTCCTGAGAAGATATCGTTCTTTGCACATCCCTGGCACGATCTCTATCTCAAGCCAGGTTATATATATATTCTTTTGCCTGTTGTGCTTCTTGTGGTCTTTATTTATTTATTTACTTACTTATATATTATTAATTTATTAATTTTTATGGGACCGGATGGAGGAGGTTTCAATTTCATCTAATTAATTACTTTTATCGATTTTATCTATAAATAAATTCAATAACCTATGCAGGTGTAGAGCACTAGAGCCAGACTTTTAGAAAAGGGGGGCAAAAAAATACCATATTAGAATTTTTAGATTTTCGAGGGGGACAAATTGAATGAATCAAACATAATGGTATGTAATTTTTGCACTTTATAGGGGTTATTTTGAAAATACAGGGGGACATTACCCAGTTTTGCTAACATGTAGCACCGCCCATGAACCTATACGATTCCATAATAAGTAATAGGAGAAAGAATTGGAACTTTTTTAATCCTATAGTAATTTCATGCTTTAGATTAATAAATAATGAAAGTTTGGAGTTATATGTTAAAATATTTATTTCTCCGCTATTTTGTATATTGAGATTTTTGAGTACTACAGGTAATAGAATTTGCGAAAGGTAATGGTGTTAGTCTTTTAATTCCATTTTGCCGATGTAGGTACAAGAATTTGTGACCTTTGTATGGAGCCAGCGAAGGGATTTTATTACCGTTGCGTCCCCTGCAACTTTGATGTGCATCCTCATTGTACCAAGACACAGCAAACCGTGCGTACTGAGTTGCACCTGGAACATAGTCTATGCCTAGTCCCTTCATTCGAAATGGAATGCAGTGCTTGCAAGTTGAATGGGAACATCTGGCTGTACAGGTGAATGGTTGCTATGATTCAGTTTCACTTTCTTTTCAGCAAGTCAAATTGCAAAACATGATACAAAAACTTTGTATCAGAATCGCTATCAGAATGTCTATTAGTGAATCAGAAACTCTATTAAAAAAATAGAAAAAATAATAAAGCAGTCCGCACTAAATCTAACAAAACTAAAAAAGAGAGAGATTTTTTTTTACGTGGGAATAAAAACGTTTTCATATTTTTTTTTTTTTGAGGGCCGACAAATGCCGGCAATTTTTCATTAATAAAAAAAAGTTTACAAATAAAACAAAAAACAACATCAAGTTTCTAACACAGTGACAAGCTTTTAACCAATGTTTTCAAAACCGTACCGGATACCGGAAATTTCCGGTAATACCGGGAACTGGAATGGTGACCGAAACGGCGGTATCCGGTATTGTGAGAGGAAAAACCGGAAAATTTCGGAAAATACCAGGAAATACCGGATTTCCATCATCTGGCCGGTAAGACTGCCGGTACGGTTTTGAAAACATTGCTTTTAACATAACTTGTCACTGTACTAATACCAAACCAGCAGTCCTTCAACCCCAGCCCCAGCCAAAGATCTATACCAGTATCAACTGGTACAAAAAACGTTTTCATATATTGAAACAGCTCAAATACCGAGTAATCGCATGAAAGGAAAAAAAAATGCAAATATAGGCAGGCCAGCATACTGATAAAGAACTGGTAACTACCCCTTGGGAAATAAATTTAAGCTTGTCAGTAGGTCTCCAATACCTCTTCACTATAAGAAAGATCGTCTTTACATAGATTTTTATAGCTAGATTTTTTTTATTTATGTAGAATATTGATCTATTGCTAGATTTATTTTTTTATTGCTTGATTTACTTGATGTATTAAATCTAGAATTTTTTTTAGCAAAGACTCGATTTTCTATTAATATCTCTTTAAAAATCTAGCAATTTATTTTTGCTAGATTTTAAAAGAGCTATTAATAAAAAAATTGAGTCTTGCTAAAAAAAATTACTAGATTTAGTATATCAAGTAAAACTAGCAATAGAACAAGTTCTAACATAAATAAAAAAAGTCTAGCCAAAAAAATCTATGTAAAGACCATCTTTCTTGTAGTGCTTTCAATTGCCACGAGCTATACTGGAATCAGTTCCCAATTGAGAGGAAGCCATTTTTCACTGCTTGATTAATTTTTCCATCCATAACAGACTTTATTTTTGTATTATGAAAATGGTTCTCATTTCTGGTCTTCCATAGGCACCAGCATAAAGCACTTATGACAAATATAAATTCATATTTTAAATTGAAAGCTAAGTGGATAATATTTCCTAAAATAATTATTCTTTTGCTTAATAAATTAGCAATTGTACTCTGAGATAACTAGATAAAAGATTTATTTATATGGTATTTAGGTGTGGCATGTGCCGTGTAAGACTTCATATTAGATGCGTTGGGCGCATTTTGCCCATGGAAGTGGAACGTAATCATGACAACAGAACAAGAAGCAGCGACACCAATAGAAGCATTACTGGAATTCCCAAGCCGCTTTTGGCAAAAAATTGGTACAGAAGTGGTAGTGGCGACTACAGCCGATGTCCTAACTCAATTCGTGCTGCAACTCCTTTCTTTTTTCTTTTACTTGACAGTCAAGACTTTCCAAAAAAATACACTTTTCTTTATTTTCTTTCTTTTTCTTGGTAGAATGTCACGACACTTTTGGAGTTGAGACTTAAAAATATGCTTACCAGTAAATTAACATGTACACCAGTTGAATTACATGCTTATTGAGGATTGTTATGCTAAAGATTCATGATATAAAGACTCAAAGGGTGTGTTTGGATGAGCCATGAATAAGGAATAAGAATAAGAAATTTCGGTATGCGTGCTCATCCAAATTCCTTATTTTTATAACATGGTTTTGTTAGTATAAGGATAAGGGCCCAAATTTCTTATTCTTGTGTTGTTTGGGTTGCACAAGAATAAGAATAAGCACGCATACCGAAATTTTTTATTTTTATTCTTTATTCTAAGCTTATCCAAACACACCCAAAGTGTATTATTCTGAATATCCAGTATAGTGGTGTTATATGTGTATTGCAACTCTTCCCATTGAAGATTTTGAGGAGAAAAGTTTTTACGGTCTATATAGCAATGTAACCTATTAATTACTAATTAATTTTCCTTTCTGATAATGTTGGACAACCATGTATTATATTATTCATTATGCTATCATTGAATTTGAACTGATACATTTTTGGCTTAAATATTGTTTCTTCAAATAGTATTTTGAAAAGTAAACTGGACTTGCACATTCAACCAGTTCAACTGGGAACCGATCATGTAGCTGGTACAAAAGTAGTCAAGTCCTACTTGTAATGAATAAGTGAAATTTGGCTTAATTATAGCCTTACTTAATAATGAATCAATGAAAATTGGCTATCCAGTCTGCTTACAGTCAAATTGGTGAACCAGACCATCCGATTTGTTATTTCGTAATATTGGACTTTAAGATTTTTTTTTTTTGAACATTTTTTATATTAACATTTACAGCCACAAGCTTTAGGTGTTGCAATTTCTAGACCAGAGATTGTTCAAACTAAAAATAATATTGGAGCGTCTTGGACCGTATTGTATAGTGGAGGGGTAATTACTACTCACCATTCATCTTAATGAGTAAATCTATTGTGAACCATGATATATAGAGCACTCCGTGCACCACGACCGTTTGATAGGTGATTTTGCTAATTGACAAATTTAAATTTACCAATTCAATCTATATATTGAAATCTGATAGCAAATAAAATTTTATAATTTTTGGAATTTTTTTACTATTTTTTTCGATTTTTTTAAAGCTTGTCATTTTTTGCTTACAAATTAGTGTATTTATAACAAAAAATGACAAGATTTTTAAAAATTCGAAAAAAATAGTAAAAAAATTTCAAAATTTGTAAAATTTTATTTGCTATGAGATTTCAATATATAAATTGGGTTGGTTAAATTAGATTTAACAATTTGTGAAACCACTGACAAAAATGGTCATTGTGCACGAAAACTTATATGAACCATGGTTCACAATAGATTTACGCCATCTTAATACAATCCGCATCATCCAACTAATCGGCGCCCTTGATTTTCCGCGCACCTCTATCGCATGGTTGATTTCGCAATCGCGTCTACCCTACCCTCCCCTCTCTTTCTTTTTTGCGCGCATCCTCCCTCCCCTCCCCTCTATTCTTTTTTTCACACATATCTCTCCTTTTCCTTCCTTTTATTTCCTCGGCCCTTCTATTCTCTACTCATTTCTTCATTTCAGTTTTGTTGGATATCTATTCAGTTTATTTGTTATATATATTCAATTTATTTGTAACATCTGTTCATTTTATTGTTTATATATATTCAAATTATTTTGTTATATCTGTTCATTTTATTTTTAATACATGTTCAATTTATTGTTATATCTATTTATTTTATGTCATATAAGTTCATTTTATTTGTTATTTCTATTTTATATATGTTCACTTTTATTTTTTAACTATATTCAATTTATTTGTAACATATGTTCAATTTATTTGTTATATATGTTCAATTTATGTTCTTTTTTTTATGAGTCCAAATTGTTTGTTATAGCTGTTCAATTTGTTTGATGTACATGTTCATTTTATTTGATATATATGTTCAATTTATTTGTTGTATCTGTTCAATTTATGTTCACTGTTTATTTTTTGTACAGGTCAGCATGTTTATTTTATCTATTTAATTTCTTTGTCATAACAGTTCAATTTATTTGTCATTTCTGTTAAGTTCATTTGCTCACTTTTATTTTTTGTATGAGTCCACATTGTTTGTTACATTTGTTCAGTTTAATTGCTATTTATGTTCAATTAGTTGTTTAGCTTCGGTTTTTTCTGCTGTGTGGTCAGTGTTCGCAATTGTTACTTTACATACACTCAAGAAACTTTCTTTCTTAGGAGAAATTTTTGGTTTTTTGGAATTTAATTATCATTCTTTCGTACAAGAATTTAATTGATTTATGTCAAAATTGGAAGAGCCGAGAGGAGCAACAAAATAATAAATAAGTAATGAACAAGCCAAACATGAATTTTACAAAACAATAATAATGCCATTAACTAAGAAAATAAATATTAGAAGTTATCAGAACCAAAGCGGACCAAAATAAAACAACCCTATCACATAAAATAAGGAAAATATAATAATAATTTTATTATTTTAATTAAGAAATAGTATGAGGTAAAAAAGAAACCAACAGAATTAGCATATTTTTATTTATTTTAGTATTATTTATTTACTATTGGGTGTGAAGACAACTTGTTCACCAAGTCACGTGTGACTTACTCGTCAAGTACAACGTTTCTTGCGACTAGCAAGAGGTTACTTGTTCTTCAAGTAAAAAGATATGTTTCTTGATTGTAAAGAATGTATTTTGGGATAGATTGTTTCTTCGTCCCTAAGTTACTCTAGGTTATATAAAGGGCCTAGACCCTTTGTAATGGAACAGACATAAATTGATATCAAATCGGCATTAGCCATATTTTAATTTGAGAATCTGTGTGATCTCAACAAAAAATCTCTCTTGTTCGTATATTTCTGATAATCTTTCTCTATTGTTCGTGCATCATACTAGGCATGACAGTTATAGCTTCGTTGCGCTATATTTTCTTAGATGACAATAATTCAGCATGGACTAACTTATATTTCTAATTAAATATATTTAATTCCTAAATTAATTAATAATTGGTACAACTATTTTTAATATATTTAAATAAAAAAGGGAAATTTATTTTTAATATGGAAATAAAGGTAAATTATAGAAAAAATATATTTTAGATTGTCAAAATAGTGCATATTGAATGGATGATATAGAACATAGAAATCAGGTATGATAAAGATCATTCCACGTGTTTTCTCTTTCTATTTTTGGATTAGCGCTTTTTAAATTTCTATTTTTTGATACTTATCCCATCATCTCCTGCCTTCCAGCGCTGAGGGAATAAGAAACAGAGAGTTAAGAGGGTGAGTAACGCTGAGTAGGTTTTGGATGAGAGGTACCATGAGTAACTAGAACAATTAGGTTTATTAACTAGGACAATTAAGTATATTAACTAGAACAATAAACTATATATATTAACTGAAAAAGCTATATTAACTAGAACAATTACTTATATTAATATTAACTAGAATAATGAACTAGTTGTTCTCGTTTTTGTAACCAAAACAATTAGGTTTATTAACTAGAACAATTAAGTATATTAACTACAATAGTTATGTACATTAACTAGAATAATATGCTATATTAACTTCGACAATTATCAAACGCCTCTATTAACTGTTCAAGTTAATATACATAATTGTTGAAGTTAATATACATATTTGTTGAAGATAATATATATAACTATTGAAGTTAATATATATAATTGTTCTAGTTATATATATATTAACTGTTAATATATAAAACTGTTCAACTTAATATCGTAACTGTTGATGTTAATATATATAATTATTTTAGTTATATATATTAACTGTTAATATATATAATTGTTGAAGTTAATATCGTAACTGTTGAAGTTAATATATATAACTGTTCTAGTTATATATATTAACTGTTGAAGTTAATATCGTAATTGTTGATAGGAGCGAAATAGAAGGACGCTCTTTGTCATTCTGTGTCGTTCCCTTTCCCTCTGTGTCGCTCCCTCCCTCCCCTCATCCCCTCATCCAAAAAAGAAAAATACATTAATCATCCTCTCATCCAAAAAAAAAACACGTTAATCATCCCTTCATCCTCATCCCTCTTTTTTTTTTAAATACAATTAATTTAAGTGCGGGGAGGATGGTGGGAGCGATGAATATTAGAGATGATCCTTATCAACCTGTTTTATTAATTAAGAAATATAACCAACGCAAACTAAAGAAAAAAAAATCTCCTGAAATGAGTAATCTAGACGTTCTTTTGTGTAGCATGATTTCATCAGTTAAATTCATTTTGAATAACACATTTATCAAAATCAGTTATATACCCCTCAATTCTTAACCAATTGGAAATATCCCCTTCTAATTTTCAAATTTGAAAATTTCCCCCTCTAACCACAATTTGTATAGATATTTACCCTTTTGTTTATTTCTATTGATATTTTAATTTGGAAAATCAATTTTTAAAATGTTGGACAAAAGTGCCCTCAATTCCTTTACACCATTCTTCTTACTCCTTTACCAATCCATATCAGAACGAGTTCAGAAATCTCGAGCCAAGTTTAAATGTTAAATTTCAAAAGAATTAAAGTAGGATTTTCAAACAGGATGATGAATGGCCAAAGTCGTGTCAAGTGGCAAACGTGAGAATGCTTGGGATAGGTCTATCTCTTAGAAGAATGCTCCTTTTCAAGAAAAATCAAATAAACAATCCATTCTGACTTAATACGAGTAAATATGGTAAAGGTGCATCTTTCCAGATTGAAGGTACTTTGAATTTGGGTAGAATTGATTAAAAGAAAAAAAAAATCCATCGCTAATGGGAATAAAATCGGAAGCCAATAAGAAGTTCAATCGTCACAGGGAGGAAGAAGGAGGGCACTTTTGTTCAAACTTTTAAACTATATTTTTTTCAGAATTAAATATCACTAAAAATAGTTTAAAGGATAAATATCTATACAAGTTATGATTAGAGGGGATATTTTCAAATTTAAAGATTAGAGGGTGATATTTCCAATTGACTAAGATTTGAGGGATATATAACTGATTTTTTCTATCAAAAGTACTTCAATTCCAGAAGCTTTTCTACGATGTTTTTATAGTGACGTCAGCAATCGATCTCAACCGTCTATTTCGTCAATCAGATTTCATTTTTTCTCCGCTGTCGATATGCTCAAAGAAATCGGCCTCTTTGTTTTCCTCATCGCCAGGCACGCCAAGCTAAGGCCGCGAGGGAGAGAGAAAGAGAGATCGCTTAATCCATCTCTCGCTCCAATTCTGTCTCCAGTTCCATCTCCTCTCAACAACCGCATATTCTCCTTTTCGCTCAACCAAACTCTCATGTTGCCTTATTGCATAGGTTCAACGACTGAGGCCCAGAGAAAGCAGGAAAGAGCAGTGTTTTAACGAGTAGGTACTTGACACCTGGCTCGCAGTACGTATCGATTGTACTTGACACCTGGTCTCCTCTTTCGATTGAGATTGTATGGATAAATTACAAACCCTAGGCAATAGACTTGGCTAGAAATTGAAGGTAATGCCGTAATTGTGCGGATCTAAGGTTATCCTCTAAAATCTCTTTCGATGCTGTGTAGAAGAAGGTCAACAGGTACAGTGTCTCCTTTTTTTTTGCTTTAAGTACTGTAGCTTGGTTCAGATCTTTTCTAGACCTAATTAAGCTTTTGTTTGTCTATCTATAAACAAAAAATTTTATTTGCATGGTTTTGGGAGGAATTATGTTCTGCACGTCAAGCGTTGGATCTAATTTTTCTAAAGACTTAGGCCCTGATCAAAATTCCATTTTTTTAACGTGGGATTTCATTTCATTTCATTTCGTTGGAAAATTCTTGATCAAAATGAAGGGATTTGGTGTCATTTAATTGGAATTCCCATGTAATTAGATCAAACGAAATCCTATGAAATCAATTGAATTGAATTGAAATGAAATGAAATCCCATGTAAACTTCATTTTGATCAGGGCCTTAGTGTTCTCATGGTACGATTCTGAGCTTTACTATCTTTTTCTCTTTTATTTTATTGTTAGTTCTTTGGGCTTTTTCTTCTCTATGTGGATTTCTTCAAGAGTCATGGCAAAGTTCTCAGGGCATAATTATTATATATTCCTATGTTATGATACTTTTATTGATAGCTTTTTTTGTTTGTGGTGCTTTTCATCTCTTGAATGATTTTGAAGCAAAAGACATTAATGAAGAATTATTTTGTCAGAGCGATGACGAAAGTGATCAAGTATAAAAGGAGATAAGAGTCTTTGCTAAATGGAGGATCAAGGATAAAGCATATTTGTTGTGGATTTGTGAGTATAGCATCAGATAAGTCCAATTAATTATTTCTTATATGGAAATACCAAATTAATTTTACCAGAGAAAGTGTGCCTATATTGATTAAGTACGGTTTCAATTTGTATCACTTTGTAATTTATTTTTTGGTTCCTATTTTGTTAACATTTTTGGATTATGCCTTGGGATTAGACACTTTCTAATGATAAAAGTGTGATTGCGGCTTGCAATAATGCCAACAACCAGAAAAAAAGTAAACTTAAAAAGTTGTGTAGAGTTAGAATGCAAAATGATAAAATATGGCCAATGTCTTGATAATATTTATTAATATTTTGATAATGCTTATTTCATATGAGATCATATGGTTTATATCCCAATATTTTAATTGCTACTTTGCAATTTCTTTTTTTTTTTTGCTTTGTTTTTTATTGGATCTTTATAGTCAAGGGAAGAGGGGGAATGCGCATAAGGGTTTAAAAACCAGCCATAGCACTTTGGATAGATTCATTCTACTCATATTTCTGGTAATTATTTGGGGCAATGAAAAGACAGTAAAGGTTATGTTAATAATAATAATAATTTTAGTAACATGATTATTTTTTGAAGAGGTCAAATATATCAGCAAAGAGATGCAAATTGTGATTAGGAGCTTGCTGATTAGGTTATTTACACCAGTGAAATTTCGTCCAGGTTGAATTACTATTTTTCCTATCTGTCAGGAATAACATGAGATATTATTTTTTATGACTATTGTGCCGTAACATAGAAATGTGAACCAAACCATGGAAAAAGAAAACCTTATGTTAGTTAATAAATTGACAGCTCTATCAGTATAAAAAAGATAATGTGCATTTACTTACTTGCCAGTTAAACATATGTGCTTTTCAGATTAGAGCTAACTAAGCACTCTGCAATGAAAGTTTCAAGTTGTTTGTCATACAATCAGCCAGGAGTTGCAAGGTTATTTACTCTCTACCAAATAATGATCAGATTATCTTTATTGGTTGGTTGCATACAATGGCCCGCCCGATATGAATATGATTGTTGTTGTCCAATAATTCTTTTGTAAATGTTTCTCAATGTTCATTTTTTAAAAAAAAAAATTTATAGCAAAAAAATACTTCTGTCATTTTAACTCCCAATTTTTTTTTTTATTTTGAACATTAATAGCTCATGATTTACAGTGCTTCTTTTGCACAGTTTGGGTGCTTCATGTGTCTCGCTACATGCCAGATGACTACAGGGACCCGCTCCAAGAGAACGAGGTTAAGTTTTCTACCTAATTATGTTGAGTAAGTTCCTTTAAATGCTAATTAATACATGGAAAAAAATGTTGGGAACATTCATATTCATATCTAAATTATCTACATAAAATAAGAAAAAAAATATTTTACAAACTGACTTAGTTCATTCTTTAATTTTATAATTAGGTTAAAATACTATGCATAGCACGGATGACCTTCGTGCTACAGACTCGTTTTTTAATTTCATGCTTCAAATAACCGATCCAAACCTTTCATTATTTTCTTCATATTGAAATTTCATTAGAAACCAAATTTTAAATTTTTTTACTATTTTTCTCAGATTTTTGAAAATTACTGTTATTGAAGGATCCAGAATTTATTAGATTAAGTATTTTAAAAAATCTGCGAAAAATAGTAAAAAAATTCAAAAAAAATGTAAAATTTGGTTTCTAATGAGATTTCAATATGAAGAATATAATGAACGGTTTGGATCGGTTATTTGAAGCATGAAATTCAAAAACGAATCCGTAGCACGAAGATCATCCATGCTATGCCTAGCATTTTAGCAATCCTCTATATATATAGAGAACAATATAGAGAACAATTTGAAAGGTTCGGATCGACTGTATGCATTATAGATTTTGAGAAACGATTCCAGCATACGGACTATCTGTATGCTGAAGTATACTTTAGCCAATATATATATATATATATAGAGAGAGAATGGCTATACTACTATCAGTATGTAAACTGCTCTTGTAGGCTGGATTTTTAGGCTGTTGGATCTCTTGGAGATCCGTGCGAAGATTTAAATCGATGGTGGAAATACAGGCGCTGAATCCTCCGTGAGTTTAATATTTTCCGTTAGCAGCTGCTCTGTCTCTCTCTATCGACATCTTCCGTTCCAACAATAGTGCCTCTGCAAATCCAAAAAAAAAATGAAAAGGAGAGCTAGAGCACGAAATTGGGGCTTAACCTCCGATCTCCACCATACCTCTACGCGAAATTGGTCGACCCCCTTAACCATCTTTTTCTCTCTACCATCTTCCTCTCTCCCTCTCTGGTGGACTCGTACATTGCAAAACCCCAATCTCTGCTCCATCGCAGGTTTAGCAAAGTCCTCTTAAAATCTCTAAAAAAAGAATTAAAATGTCATTTTACTCAATCAATATCAGATACAACAATTTGTCCTAAATTCCATTGATAGAGTTAGGAATTTAACTCAAATTAGAGAAGGGGAAAATGTACAAATTCAATAGAA
Source organism: Rhynchospora pubera (assembly GCA_028095005.1). Lineage (NCBI taxonomy): Eukaryota > Viridiplantae > Streptophyta > Magnoliopsida > Poales > Cyperaceae > Rhynchospora > Rhynchospora pubera. The sequence goes on from CM051462.1 coordinate 77,359,481, forward strand.
AAAAAAACTATCAAATTGAACGAGATTTAAAAATTAGAACTCAATTTTATACAAATTACCTGTCTAGATCGAGAACACGAGGAATTTTCGAAGTACTGTCGATATCGAGATCAAAGCTAGGGTTTAGTTTTAGGTTTCTCTGCACTATCAATTGAAGCTAGGTCTAGGTTTACATTTCGCGGCAAGGGGAGTCGAGGTCGAGATCGACGATCGATTGATGAATCAATTTGGTGGAGACGAGATTTGACTAGGCTTTTTTCTTTGAAATACGAAGAGTATGAGAGAGATCGTGCATATGATAGAAGAGATTCTGAGTCCCTGCACGATTTTAATGGAAACGGAAGAAGAATGGAAAAATTTTAATGTAAACGGAGAGAGGAGACGGAAAATATTAACTGAAAGGATAACTTCAGCGACTTTATCTAAGCCATTCCCACTAATCTCTGCACGAATCTTGATTCAATCCAACAGTCCAAAAAACTAGCCTACAAGAGCAGTTTACATACCGATAGTAGTATAGCCATTCTCTATATATATATATATATATATATATAGAGGTATGCTATGGTGCATCGCGATGTATTGAGGCTTTTGTACATTGCGATCATTATCCGTCAACCGTTTAAACTAATCCAATCTACATATTGAAATCTCATTACAAACCAAATTTTATATTTTTTTAAATTTTTTTACTATTTTTTTCGAATTTTCTAAAACTTTCATTTCTTGGAATCCAATTAATAATAAAGAAATTCTAAAAATGGTAGGTTTTAAAAAAATCGAAAAAATAGTAAAAAATATAAAATTTGATTTGTAATGAGATTTCAATATATAGATTGAATTTGTTTAGTTAGATTTTCAATTTGTAAAAACTATCGACAAATATAATTGCGATGTACAAAAAGTCTTAATACATCGCGATGCACCATAGCATTTCTCTCTCTCTCTCTCTATATATATATATCATAGAAAATAAAATTTTATTATTTTATTATTTTTTAAAACTTGTCATTTTTTGCTACAAATTAGTGTATTTGTAGCAAAAAATGACAAGATTTAAAATAATTTTAAAAATTGTAAAATTTTGTTTTGCTATGAAATTTCAATATATAAATTAAATTGGTTAATTTAGATTTGTCAATTTGTAAAATCATCGATCAAACGATCATGGTGTACGGAATCCTCTTTAAACCATAGTTCACAATAGAAATTCTTTACATAGATTCAAGTGGACACATATCATAGCCTTGAAAGATTACCATATTTGAAAGAATATTACCGCATTTGAAATTAAAAAAAAACACATGATTTAAACTAACTTCGGTCAAGTTAATTATATTAGCTCTTTTAATTTAATCTACATTTGCTAGCATACGTAACAAATATAGGGTTTTTATTCTTCATTTTAATTACGGAACATTAGAATATATCCACCTCAGTAATTAAATTAGCGAATTATTTGGATGTTTTGACAAGAAAGAAATATTAATTTTGCTTTTTTTTAAGATAAATTAGGGTCAATTTTGCTTTTATATATATTAAATTTGTACGTTCCGTTGAAATGGAATTGCTTGGTATGTATCGTTCGTGAAACAACGGCAAACAAAATGTCTCATTCCACTATCACAAAAATAGACTTTTGTAACAGGCCATCTATAACGTTTTTTTTTAAAACCCGTTACAGACCTGTCAAAAATACGGTTCTGAAAAAAAATACATCTAATCTGTAACGTTTTTTATAAAAACAGTGTTACAGATCTTCCATCCAAAAGATGTCATAAAATGTATAAGACCTGTCAAAAATACGGTTCAGTTTCCGTTTGACACGTTGGGCAAGCCTAGTCCCAGATAGCACTATACAATCATAAAAGTCATTTCTCCCCAGGGAAAAACTTAATCATTAGTCGAAATCAACGGGAAAACATTTTTTTTTTTGTTTTTCTGACTCGGTCAAATATTGATAATTATGTATGACATTCTAACTTGAAAATAATTAAAAATAGATAGGATGAATTCTGTTTTCATGATGCCAACTAAAAATTCTCCAACCAATCGGACAACGACTACCTCGTGGATCGTTATTCTTATTTGATCTCCTTTCAGTTATGGGATGTTTGAAAGATTTTCTAAATGAATTTAAACAAATTTGATTGTTTAAAATTGAGAATTTGTGCACAAAATTTACTTATGGCAAACAATACGTAAAGATGCTTGAAAATCGTTAATTGGAAACAAAGTGGACTTGTATCTGCTAACTTTGTTTTGTAGGTAGAAAGTGGGTTTAGTATGGCTCATGACTCAATGCCTTGTGGTTGTAAATTGAATGTATGTGTGAATGTTTGTAATGCGGCCTTTGGTGCCATTAATTAATTAATTTGTTGATTAATTTTTTATGTAACTTGTGTGGCTTGCATGCCCCTAAGGCTAGGATGGGAATATGATATTTTCACATGTATTTTGTTCCTTTATTTTATATAGGATTTAGATCCATATAGAATTTAGTGGGAGAGACAAGAATTAGATTAATTTTTCTCCATGGAAAATATGGCGAAACTAATGCAAGCGGGAGCCATACAAACCCACAACAATGGATGAGATGCTTATATGATTACTTATGTTAGGATAGGTATGGGTGTATGCTTACACGACCACCAAACAAAGTGTCATATGATTTGTTAGTCCCAAACTAAAAAACAAATAAATTAAATCGCCCTCCTTCTCTCTATCCCCTTCACGCCGATTGTCACACATGACGCGATCCGCCCAAGCGGACGTCATGGTTGCCAATTCGGTAGTCGGGGTGCAAATAGCTAAGATTTGCAAGGAGAAAATAGTGAGAAGTGACTTTTCGATGGACCCAACTAGAGTTTGGACATCGGAGCGAAGTTCGCTTATGCGAACCAAGAGTCATGGTAAGAAGATTGGTTGGAGAACCTACCTTATCTAGTCATTTTGGATGACGTGCCATAGCAGGTCCATTTTGACGAAAATAGGGGTCTTGGAAATCACTATACTTAGGGACTTAAAATAGTGTAGTGAAAGTTTTACTTTGTTGAAACTAAAACAAGAACATAAACCTAATTGACATTTAAATTCGATAATTGTTGTAGATGTCTTCCTCTTCTTTAACGCTTCGGCCTTTTCTTGAGAAAGAGAAACTTGCTTTTAATGGTGCCAATTTCTTGGATTGGCACCGCAACCTAAGGCTTGCCCTTAGGTTTGAGAAAAAGTAGTATCTCCTTACCACTCCGATTCCCTCGGCTCCCGCGGACACCGCTCCAAAGGATAAGCAAGAGGAATATGAGATCATGGAATCGGAACTCGAAAAGGAGTTCATTGATAGTGGTTATGGAGTGTTTGAAATGATCACTCGTCTCAAGAACATGTTCCAAACCAAGACCCGCACCGAAAGGTCCCGTCTCATCAAGGCCGTCACCAACACTCGCTTGGCGGAGGGTCATGAAGTTGGGCCACACGTCATGAAGATGGCGGGGTTGTTTCGGCAGCTTGAAAAGGTTTATATGCCCTTTCCTTCAGGTGTGATTCAAGACTTCATTCTCAACTCCCTCCCTCCAAGCTTCACCTGTTTTGTTGTGAACTACCGGATGAATGACATGGACAAGAGCATGGATGATCTCCAAAACATGCTCGTTGAAACGGAGGAGAGTCTCAAAAAGGAGAAGGGCCCAAAGGATATTCTTGTCGTGAGTGACAAAAGCAAGAAAATCAAGAAGCGAGGCTGTAAATCCAAGAAAGGCAAGGGTCTTGTGACGCCCCAAGGTCCGGCCAAGGGTGCTCCCGTGGGTTCCAAGAAAAAAAAAGAACCCGGCCACTCCCGAGACCGTTTGCTACTACTGTAGCAACAAAGGTCATTGGAAGAGAAACTGTCCCAAGTACCTAGCCGACAAGAAGGCGGGAACCGTCCAACCTTCTTCTTCAGGTATATTTGTCATCGAAACCCTTCTCGCTACCTCTAACACCGATTGGGTATTCGATACCGGTTCGTGTGCTCACATTTGTCGAAATTTGTAGGTCCTAAAGAATAGGAGGCGGCTCGAGAAAGGTGAAGTTCAACTCCGCATCGGGAATGGCACGTGCATCTCCGCTATGGCCATTGGGAGCGTGAATTTAACTTTACCTTCCGGTTTTGTGTTGGAACTAAAAGATGTATTTTTAGTTCACTCTATCACTCGAAACATTATCTCTATCTCTTGTTTAGACATATATGATTTTGATGTTGTAATAAAGAACAAGTGTTTGACTTTGTTTCGAAATGAAGTTCGTTTTTGTGATGCGCATTTATTGAATGGTGTTTATGTGTTTGATTCTAGCGGACTTATCTTGAGTGTTGAGAATGACAATAGGAAACATAAGATTTCACATGAGAATGCAACTTTGATGTGGCATTGCCGATTAGGTCATATCAACGAGAAACGCATTAAGAGATTACAAACCGTTGGTCTCTTGGATCAATTCGCTTTCGAGCCAATTGACACATGCGAATCTTGTTTGATAGGAAAGATGACCAAAGCGCCTTTTTACAGCAAATGGACAAGGGCAAATGACTTGTTAGATCTCGTACATACCGATGTATGTGGACCTATTAGCATTTGTGTGCGTGGAGGTTATTCATACTTCATCACATTCACATAGTAGATACAGGTATATCTACTTGATGCGTCACAAGTCCGAATCCTTTGACAAGTTTAAAGAATTTAAGAATGAAGTTGAGAACCAACTTGGTCGAAAGATCAAAGTCTTACGATCTGATCGAGAAGGTGAGTACTTGAGCCATGAGTTTGGCGATTATCTAAAGGAGTGTGGAATCATTCCACAACTCACTCCATCCGGAACACCACAATGGAATGATGTATCCGAGATGAGGAATCGAACCTTGCTTGACATGGTTCGATCGATGATGAGCGAAGCCAATTTGCCTATGTTTTTTTGGGGATACGCGCTTGAAACTACAGCTTTTACACTAAACCGTGTTCCATCAAAGTCCGTTGAGAAGATGCCCTATGTGCTTTGGTTTAAGAAGAAACCAAGCATGTCGTTTCTCAAGATTTAGTGTTGTGAAGCTTATGTGAAAAGGCTAGTGAGCGATAAGCTTGGACCCAAATCGGACAAATGTCATTTCGTAGGATACTCTAAGGAAATGAAAGGTTACAACTTCTACAACCGCAACGAGAACAAGATAGTTGTTGCTCGTTATGGTGTGTTCTTGGAGAAGAAGTTTCTCTCAAGAAGAAGTAGTGGGAGCAACGTGGTTATTGAAGAAATTCAAGAACCACAACAACAAAACATACCTCAAGTAGGTAATGTGGTTGTTCCAAATTTAGTGCCAAATGAGGTTGCACCAAACGAGATTGTAGCCGATCCTATTCCACAAGTTGTTGCGGAAGAAGCGGTTCAAAAATAAGCTCCCTCAAATGAAAACTCAAACATATCGCGAGTCGATAATGTTGAGGACGCACCTACGCTTGAAGTTTTAGAACAAAGTCCGCAAACCGTTGTGGAACAAGTTCAAGAACCTCAAGCATATACCCTACGAAGATCGGCAAGGCCAAGTCGTCCACCTATAAGATATTTAGGTTTGCACGACGTTCTCGTCATGGAGAATGATGAGCCTTTGAACATTGATGACATGAGAAAGAAACCCGACTCCAAGGAATGTTTAAAAGCCATGGAATCCGAAATGCAATTCATGTATGACAACAAGATATGGACCTTGGTTGACCTTCCCAACGGAGTAAAACCCGTTGAGAACAAATGGATCTTTAAGAGAAAGGTCGACATGGATGGCAACTTGACCATTTACAAGGCACGACTTGTAGCGAAAGGTTATAAGCAAATTCATGGTATTGACTATGAAGAAACTTTCTCGTCCGTCGTTATGTTCAAGTCAATTCGGATCATGTTAGCAATTGCCGCATTCTATGATTATGAGATTTGGCAAATGGATGTCAAAACCGCCTTCCTAAATGGAAATTTGGAAGAGGATGTGTACATGACACAACCCGAGTGTTTTGTGGATCTAAAGAATGCTAACAAAGTATGCAAGCTTCAAAGGTTCATTTATGGATTGAAGCAAGCATCAAGGAGTTGGAACAAACGCTTTGATGAAGAAGTCAAGAAATTGAACTTCTCTCAAAGTGAAAAGGAACCTTGTGTCTACAAGAGGTTTAGTGGGAGTGTGGTTGTGTTTCTTGTTTTATATGTTGATGATATACTCTTGATCGGGAATGACATCCCCGAGTTTAATGCAGTCAAGGATTCATTGAAGATTTTGTTGATTAAGATTTTGTTGAAAATAATTATTTTTGGTTTTCATATTATTTTAGAAATTGTAATATGAGATAATTAATTGTAATATGAGATTTTGTTGGGATATCATTACAAATATAAGATTTTGTTGAAAATAATTATTTTTGGTTTTCATATTATTTTAGAAATTGTAATATGAGATAATTAATTGGATAAATTATTAATTGTCGTTTTATGTAGGTGTGGCATGTGCAATGTAAACCTTCATATAAGATGCCTTCATGGGCCAGTTATGCCCACGAATCATCATAATCATGCCAACAGAGTGATCAACAATGACAAAATACACAACCATTTTTGGCATAGAGTTGGTATTGAAGTGGCAGCAGAGACTACAGCCAGTGTCCTAACTAATTATGTGCTGCAATTCCTTTCAAATTAATTAAGACTTGAGAGCATCGGTGAATAGTAAGCTAAACTAGGAAACAAATTAATGGCATGGTAGAAGACTTTAAAACAATTGCTAATTAAATTTGAGGCTTTAAATATATAGGTTGCACGACTTTGCAAGAGTAGCTGAAATGACAAATTAATGGCATGATAGAAGACTTTAAAAGCTCATGAATTCAAAGCCTAATGGTACAGTATATATGCAAAAATGATTTGCAGTCCTATTAATTTATCACCCAAATTTTAATGGAAGAAAGAAAATGAAGTCAATAAAAAAAACAAGAACATGGTATCCAATATTGATTTACTGTCAGTTGACTTGATACTATGGATACATGCCAGATCAACGAAGGAACAAGATAAGAGAGAAGAGAGCATGAGAAAGAGAGAGCGTGACAGATGGCTAGCTCATTAATCCATTGCTCCCACCCAGCCCATGAATTAGTAAGGACTAACAGAACGAGAAGTTTTATTTGCGATCTGTGTGAAAACACGGGAAGTGGCCTTCGCTACCGGTGTCACGCATGTGACTTTGATATACATGAGCATTGTGCTGAGCTTCCTGAGATGATATTGTTCTTTGCACATCCCCGGCACGATCTCCATCTCAATCCAGGTTATTTTTCTTTTCTGATCTGTGTTGTGCACTTATTGTTCTTTCTTTCTTTATTTATTTATTAGTAAAGACCACTGTGGTTTCTCGTCTTCTCAAATTGTTCGGCTGATTAGATCAGCTCCTAGGGTGGTTGGCTGTAGCACCGAATCTTTGAAGATCAAAGACCAGAGGGCTGACAAGTTGGGGATTGCACGCTCATCCGGCATGTTTCTTTATGCTTTAATTACTATTAGCCAGCTGAGCCAACACACTATAGATAGAAGGCTAAATAACTTGAAAAGTCTCGGCCTTTCTCAGGATGAAGTGAACCTTATAGTCAGTAAGGCTCCTACGCTGCTGTGGTCAAAAGAGAAACCGGTAAGCAGCAAAATGGAGTTCCTGTTGAAGGATGCTGGTTGTGATAAGCTTGATGTGGTCCAAACTCCAACTTTGCTTATGCTTAGCTTGGAGAATCGTCTGATCCCCCGCAATGTTGTTAGAAAGCTTCTGATGTCTAAAGGGTCTCCCCCAGATGAGAAGCAGTTTGTGACTCCAACTGAGAAGCAGTTTGTGGAGAAGTATGTTCTGCCATATGAACATGCTATTCCTGGGCTCCGCCGAGCATATGCTGATGCTTGTGCAAGAAAAAAAAAATGTGGCAATAGATTAGTTTCTAGAGTTTGACTGTCTTCAATTTTTATGGGTTTAGATCTATTTATTTTAAAGTCAGTTCCAGTTTTTGACTAGGATTTGTTAAAGCTTTACTTTGAAATTTTAACTAAGCTACGCTTACATTAGGCTTAAGTCCATTATTCAAATTAGTCCTTTCTGATAATTCTTGATTTAGTAAGTTGTTGCCGACCTTATGGAAAAGCCACTGGTCATAGTTAAGAAAAATTGTGTTGCACCTACGTACAGACCACACAAAGTGCCACATAGTGCAACGAATAATATTACCTTAAGTGGCTAGATTGATATCTAAGCTAATAAAGGCAATTAGAATATTATAATTATATTATTTTTAATTAGTTACTTAAATTAGAGATTTCCATATCTGATGTATCTTTCTTATTTTCTCTTCTATTTTATATCTATATAAGTGTCCAGGAGGATGTTAGAAAATAATAAGAAATATTTCCAAAAATCTCTTTTCTCCTCTTTTCTCAATTTCTCTATCTTCTCTCTGTCTCTCTTTTCCTTTTCCCTCATTTGACCCTAACATTGGTGCTTTCGTTCTGCCCTCATCCTCCACCATGCCTAAAAATCGCTCCCAGCATTTTGAAGATCCAAAACCCGATAATCCTGAAGTTTTTTTTCTCCAACAACAAATAGCAGACCTTAATTCTGAATTGGCAGATATGTTAACACCTGCCTCTTTACCTACCTTCTTGACCACACTACGGGAAGAATTGCGTACGGACATGCAACAACAACTTAATATGGCCCTATCAACCCGTCCGACCAGCAGTGTCCTCGGGCCCCACCCACAACCTACCCTTCATGCTGACCATAAACTTCGACTCCACTTTCCCCATTTTGCATCAGGTGACCCCACAGATTGGCTTTTTTCTGTGCAACCGTATTTCACCTATTATGCAACACCAACATCAGATTGGCTTCTCATTGCATCTATGCATCTCGATACCCCTGTTTCACGTTGGTACCAAGGTTTAGTAGAGGACACACATCTATCTTCATGGCAGGAGTTCACCACGGAATTACAACACCGTTTTGGCCCATCTGAATATGAGGATCCAATTGGACAGCTCTCACGTCTTACACAGATTGGCTCTGTGTTGGACTATCAATCCTCATTTGAGGAACTTGCAAGTCGTGCCCGTTCATTTTCCCAAGAACAATTGCAAAGTATTTTCATTGCGGGGTTGCAGCCTCGCATCCGGAGGGCTGTTCAATGCCACCGACCTCGTGATCTGCACGATGCCTTTGCTTTAGCACGCCTACATGAGGCACAAATTGCTGAATTGCTCGATGATCAAATGGCACAATCTACTAAGCTTTTAGGCCCAGAAGCACCTCTTGTTGCTCATCCACAACCTCACCTTCCAGTCCATAAACACATAACCAGTAAAGGTGTTGGATCATCTTATATGTGTTTGGAGGATACAAGTTGGGAAGATGAAGATTCACTGGTTTTATCTCGACTTGAGGACAAGTCGCCTCCACAAGAGGGGAGGAATGTTGCACCTACGTGCAGACCACATAAAGTGCCACATAGTGCAATAAATAATATTACCTTAAGTGGCTAAATTGATATCTAAGCTAACAAAGGCAATTAGAATATTAGAATTATATTACTTTTAATTAGTTACTTAAATTAGAGATTTCCATATCTCATGTATCTTTTTTATTTTCTCTTCTATTTTATTTTTATATCTATATAAGTGTCCTGGAGAATGTTAGAAAATAATAAGAAATATTTCCAAAAATTTCTTTTCTCCTCTTTTCTCAATTTCTCTATCTTCTCTCTGTCTCTCTTTTCCTTTTCCCTCATCTGACCCTAACAAATTGCTTGTTATCAACCTTCTAAAATGCGCCGTATCATAGCTGTTTTAACGGAATTATCGGTTTTCAGGGATGCACCGCACGATAACATTGATCTAATTTTGAAAATTGCGGGCTATCGAATAAACGGGTTTAGCGGCGTTTATTCGTTTAAATAATTCGTTTTTTGCGTAGAAAAAACCGAAGACATAACCTCTAATCCCAAACCCCACTCGTATTTTTCCAGACCCGACCCCTGATTTAATTTTACATTGAAATTTCAACTAAGCTATGCTTATCTTCACTAGCCATGACTCCTCCTTTCAAATTGGAACTCGATATTTCATCTCTTTTTGGTCATTGCTGACAATTCTTGAGTCGATAAATTGATGTCGACCTTATGGGAAAGCCTACTGGTCATAGTTAAGAAAATATGTTTGTCATATGACATCTAAGTAGTGTTTAATTGCTTGTCTGCTGTATAACTAGTGTGATTTTGATAGCATTTGATATTTGACCGTTAGCAACTGTTGATGGATTTTGTGTTCTTGACTAAACTCTAATGTATGGTGCTATTGTTTCTGAACTAATACCGTACTAAATTATTTATTATTAGATGATAGCTGTAGCTGTAGCTAATGTTTTCGTCCTTGTGTTTTCTCAGTTTTCTTTTACCAGTATAGTTCAATTTGTTTTTATTTCCTTCATTTGGTGCAAGGCCAACCAACCTATTTAATTAGAAAGGAAACAATTTTTGAACCGCGGTTATTTAGATGTTCATGGGTACATCGTGTTGTAAATATTAATGGACATCAGTTGTGTAATGTCATCATTGGGTATCAAACTAAAACAAATTTACTAATTTTCATCACATATGTAGCAATTGAACTTTTTTGTCACCTTTGTAACTTGGTTAAGTTTGATTCCAGAGAAGAGTATGCTTGTTAAAAAATATTTATAAGTTTGAACCCGCACCTGCACCAGCACGGTAGTCGCACACATGCCTTCTTAATTATCAGGCATATCCATACCTGTACTGATTTCTGCGCATGCCAGATTGTCAGATTATCCCAAATCTATATTGTTACCAATAATCCAGCAAGTTTTCCCATAGTTTGCATATAAAGTGCATCAAATAAAAGTGCTGAAACATGTACCACTTCAAGTTAATGCCAGATTATGGGCCGTATCTAGTCCAGCACTGGTATTAGCGGCAGTTCCGAAAGATGTCAGATTCGTGGTCCAAGGTGCAACTGATTTTATAACAGTTGGACCATAAATTTTATATTTTAGAAAGAATTTTAAATTGAAATTTGAATTCTGGATTAAAAGCATGGGCGGAACTAAGTTCATCCCAAAATTTGCTTAGCATACTTCAATTTTTCAAAAATACTCTTACAAATTAAAAAATTCTATTCTAGTTCTTTTAAAATTTGAAAAAAAAATTCTTAACTGACACACTCTAAAATTTTTAAAAGATTCATACTATGATTTTTCGCCCCTCCTATCTGAGAATCCTGATTCCGCCTCTGAAATTTAAAAAACTCATAATATGATTCTCTTTAATTGCTATCTTTCTGTCTTCGTGTTTTTGTATTAGACTAGCAACCAAATAGGGAAAAAAAATTTGTTTGTTCGCATGTTAGCTTGAGGTGATGAAATTAGTCCATGATCGGTATAATCTGTTTTAAATATAGGACATAACTATTTTTTTTCCTCCAATGAACCACGACCATAGTACTATGGAAATAATTGAGGTTTTAGCCATCTTTTGACTTGTATAGAGATGCACAAAAATAACAAGATCGAAGTAACAAACAAAGCTATTTGTTAACGCCATTTAGCATTGGCAAAAAATCATACAATTATTGACAACACTACTCATTACATAAAAAAAATATATAATTTTTTGTTCATTTTGTTTCATTCAATGAACAATATGCTTCCATAAAAAAGTTCTAAAATTTTTTAACAATAATATTAGAGCTAAAAAAGCTTTATATTAAGTTAAAACTAATTTATGTACTTTGAATTTTTCGTCTGGTAATTTTAGAACAAGCGAACTTTAAAATTTATAATCTATAATACTTATAAATGCACACATGTGAAGAGGTGTAACACGCTAGGTCTAGCATGTAACAAGGGTTTCTACCGTTCGATTGGTTTGATCTGCGGTTGGATATCAATCGCCAGCCGAAACAACACTATTGATTGGTTTTCCATCTAATATAAAAATAAATTAAATAACACATCTATTCAACACTATTGATTGGTTTTCCATCTAATATAAAGATAAGAGAAAATTAGATCCATGCCACCTCAAAGTTGAGAAATTAGAAAAATACCACCTCAAAATTGAACCTTTAAAAAATGCCACCCTAAATTCAATCTAATCAGAAACTTGCCACTATTACCGTATAAAACAGTTATTTCTACACCTAACTTTTGGTATTGACCAAATTGCCCTTATTTTTCTTTCTCTCAAGACTAATCGTCAGATCTAATCTGTCCCTTTCTTCTTCCCCATTCTCCATGTCACTGTCATAGAAGAAATGGCCACCCACGCACAGGGGCGGAACCAGGGGGTGGCGGGCGTGTGCCATGCACACGCCAAAATAGCAAAATTTATTGGAGAGGTTATAGTTGGGCCTACGCCAAAGGTCCAAAGCTGAAGTAAATGAACCTATTTGACCTAGTTAGTTGTCTAAGTAGAGGCTCCATCTCTCTCAATGTAAACACTTAGAAACCAATTCTTATCCTTTTACGCAAATTCATCTCCCAATTCGACAAGACAAAGAAATATCTAATTTTTAAATTGTTCCTCCTAATTTCTAAATCCATCTCCTAATTCGACAATTCACATTCTTTGTTATGCAAATCCATCTTTCTTACTCTCTCTCTCTCTCTCTCTCTCTCTCGGCTCGGGAGTAAGGAGTCAGGAGGCTGCAGGCGACATAGCGACAGACTCCACGGCCGCGACAGACAATGCTATTTTTTACTCCACGGTCGGCTGATCGGCCCACCCTTTGTCGGAATCCTGGTTCTGTCCCTCTGCCCACGCACCTCCATCACCATCCCTATCTTTGCCTCGCTACACCATCTCTGTCTCAATCTCTCATACTTGCCCCTTTCTTCTTCCCTATTCTCCCTTTGTTATGACTTGTGGTTTAATTAAAACTGAAACGGAGTTCTCTGTGTCGATCAGGAGGCATGAGCATGCTTTGAATTTAGAATTATTTGCAAGTTTGTTTTTATTTCTCTTCTCATAACAATTAGAACGAGACATTGTATTTTCTTTCTTTAAAACATTTTAAGTCTTAATTTATTGAGGTCGATCGCAAGGTATTATTATGGTTTGATCTAGTATGCAACTCATCTCTGGATGTAACTTTTGTAGCCTCAAACAAGTATATTGTCATCTTGTGTATTTTGAAAGACCGAATGAGAAATTGACATCAAAGAAAACAAGTAGTGCCAAATTCATCTTAATGGCACTATTAATTTGTTGTCGGCCTGTGTTTACTGCAGACTCACTGTATTACTCAGAAGTCAGAACAACACCTCTCCATGTGATTACTCAGAACAACACCTGAACCAAGAAAATCAGTCAATCCTCCAAGGCTCTAACAAATCTTCATCCATATCTCAAGAATGCAGAAATTTCTGAATCAAAAATAGAAAAATCAGTCAATTCTCTATGAAAATTTTCCTTAATATCAGTACCTGATTTGAATGGATTGATGATTGTCCATTTGTTCTCATTAGAGGTCACAATTAACGAGAAACCATCACCGTAGACTTCAAACCATTACCTGATTTGAAGTGCAGGTGTGACGAATTGACGGTGGAGTGGCGACGGAAGGGGGGGGGTGGATCGACAGTAGAGCGACGACGCAAGTGCGTTGCTTGGTTCAAAATTGAATCTCTATGAAAATATCGTTAATGGAGGGAGATAGTATTCCAGGATAGAAAGAAAGAAATTAAATAAACAAAGGGCATTTTGGTCATTAAGAAAATAAATAGTATTTGAAAGAGGTTTTATACGGTGGATGTGGCAAATTTCTAAACAGATGAAGTTTAAGGTGGCATTTAACAAAGAGTGAATTTGAAAATGACATTTTTTTAATTTTGAACTTTTAGAGTGGCATAAAGCTTATTGCCCCTAAAAATAAATTGAATAACACATCTATTTGTATCGGTGATAAATTAAGAAACATATTTTTATTGTCTAACATTGTTTTATTTCTTTATTTGCCCAAATATGAGTACATTCCTTGTGCTAGTACAAATAATAATTGATTACTTTGCAATATAATAAAGTAAAAAATTTTGATTTTGATATCCACCCCTTACCCCTGTCTGCTCCAGAAGGGTTGAATGGGAGAGGGTGAGGGAGAAGGTTAACAAAATCTTTATTCTGCTCTAAAAACTTAAATTTGAAGGGAAGTCAAAAACAATTAAAAAAAATAAAGTTTAACTCTTATGTAAAAATTAAAAAAAAAAATATACATTTTTTATTACACCTAAATTTAGAGTGTACTCTTCTCTTCCCACTCTTCCGTTTCTTTTTCCTACCAGAATCGGAGCAGGCCCTGAAAAAAATCTCAAATGGTTGCAAAAGCTCAATGGCCGACCACGACCATGAGTGTCTATCGACCTCCTTCCCTTTTTCCCAGTCTACCACCCTCCACCTCCGTACGACTACGACTGTGACTCCGTCGACTCCCCTTCGTGTCCGTGTCCGTGTCTCAATCTTTTAGCCCAGAGTACCTCATCCACTCGTGTGGGCTGCCATCTGACGAGGCAGTCCGTGCGTACGACAAGATTCGGCACCTCAAGTCCCCCGACAAGCGAATTTAAAAATTTATAATACAAACTGCCCACCAATGTGTGGGCGGAGAGAATCACAGTGATGTCAGTTTTTATTTTTGGGCGATCGGCATTGTTACATTTTATGAGGCTGGATTTATTAGAATCGTGCGAGTACATTGAATGCAAGAGTGAAGTCTGTTTGTGTTGCGTCATCACAATGTGTGGGAAGATTTTATTATGTGATATCTGAAAAAGAAAGTCTTATTTGACACATATATATTGTCCATTTTTTATATTTAATCTTAATGTTGTTTTGATCGGCACCGAAAGTAGCAGTAATACTCATCGGTTTAAACAATTATAATTAATAAAAGGAGACATATGAATAGTCCAATAAAAATAGTTCGACGGAAAAAATATCTTCAATAAAAAAGTTTCACGTAAAAGTATATTGTCTCAAACAATAAAAAAAAATACAATACAACATGACAAGTTTCTTGAATTGTTCTTGCTCCTTTGTTGTAATGAACATTGATCATAGTTAAGACAGAGACCTATTTTAGGAAAAAATAATAATTAATAATTATAATAAATAAATAAAATAAAATGAAAACTTTAAGATAGTTTTATATGTTGTGTACAATTATAAAGGATTATAATGAGCGAACATTCGTTCCGCTCCCGCATCTGCGCGTTCCGATCAAATGAGATGAACCAATGTATAAATACCTCTTCATTCTGAGATATAATCTGGTTTCTTTATCAAGTTTCTGTTTTAATAATCAACGATGTATATTACAAATTAAAAACAATCAATGATGCAGATCGTTCAGATCAAGATTGTATCCTAAGATGTTACATTCTTCTATTGGTGCTTTTAATATAGTAGAGATGTACATGCTGATCTCTTGAAGTTTCGGATCAAAATTTAATTTGGGGCTGCAAGAATCCCTATTTAGTAAACTTACATCGAAGGTCAATGAAAATATCTTAGCCCTGAAATATATGAAAACATTAGTGAATAGCTAGAAAAAACAAATTAGTAAGAGAAGTTATCTTCAGAAGAGAATAGGCAGAAAAGTAATATTGTCAGTTTAGCAATAATTAGAAAATTCACATAAATCCTTATCTTTTCTTTTTTAACAATTACTTCCTTGTTGCCAAGAGAATCAGATAGGGCTTACCTCATTAGGACTATACATAACAAACCTTAATATCATGTCAAATCTAACTTGCTTTTATACAATCCTTTAGTTAATGCGTCAGCTCAATTAGTACAAGAAACATCTACTCAATTGGTCAACAGGCTCTAGAAAATTTCAATTATCATACTACATCACTGTCACCATCTTCTTAAGATATTAATTATACTACGTTGTCAACCTTTAGACAGTTCTCAAATCAATATTCTTGAAGAGACTACATTTATACATTTATACATGCGATATTTTTCAATTTAGTATGCATGCATATTTACTAAAGTTATAAGGAATGCATAATTATTCTCGTTGATGGTGTAATTACACCATAAGAGCAAAAGAGCTAGAAATAACAGTACATTACACAAATACATATCTGATATACATATGCGTTTGATATAAGCATCTACTGGATTAAAAACAAATTGAACTACTAAACGTCTGAACCTTTATGATTCAACATACATTTCCAGCTACTAAAATTCAACGTACTGGATAAGTTAAAAACTATTAGTAAGTATGTAATTTTCAATTTTTATGCTAATTACAAGTTAATTAACCAATTAAACATCACACACAACGGATCGTGCACAAAAACCATTCAACACAAGAGAATAGAGGTGGAATTGTACCTCTCTTGGTATCGCAACTAAGAGGCTCGTTCCAACGGCCTTGATGTCGATGACAAGCCCTCCAAGCACCTCCTAGTCGCACGCCTCGAGTCCACTAAGAAATTAACCAGCTTCTCAACTAATTATGCTAGTAATTAGGAGAAATGAGACTAATTCCTAAGCTTTCACTCTTCTAGTTAATTCTACCAATTAATTATGTGGAAAAACTTGCTCAACACATGAGCTAGAAGGTGGATAAGAGAAGAGAGAAAGAGAGAAAAATTCTGAAAATTTTTCTTCCTCTTTGTGAGGTTTCGGCCAATGAGAGAGAAGAGAGAGAGGTAGTGTGGAGGCTAGAGTTTGCTCCCAAAGAACACCCCTTTATATAGGCTACTAAACCTAGCTCTCATCCAAAATTACATGGACAAAATTGCCCCTTGCCCTAGCCGCACCTACCAACCTCTTGGATGGGTTGGGCCTCAAGTTTAGTTGAGCCCAATACTCTTCCATTTAATTGCACTTTCCATTGAACATTAAATTAACTAATTAATTTAAAGGCCCAATTAGCTCAAATAATTAAATGTGTTGATTATAATTAATTATTAACTATTTAATAATTAATATGGAATTAGTCAATGCATTAAATTATTTCTATATGATCCATTTGACTTAATTAATCATAACGGCCCATAACGGTATACGATTAATTAATCAACTTATCATATTTTGCAAAACCAATTGTTGCAAATAAACAATTAATGCACGTGTGGTTAAACACCTTATTATGTGTGACCCTTTGAGGATTTATGCTATGTTGGACATGGAATTAAATCGCTATTTAATTCCAATAATCATAAGCGGTATCTAGCAACACGTTATGATTTCCAATTCGCATAAATAGTGTACTGCTACAATATTTCAATCCTGCGTAAGAGAATAATAATTTCTCTATTTTGATTCTTATGTCACACGATATCATCGTATAATCCAAGATAGGAATGTGTCATTCTTGCAGATTATACGTTTCTTGATCTAGAGATAATTGTATCAGTTGCTAGCAAATAATCTATCTCCATCAAGAGGCCCAAACAGATATCGTCACTCACTAAGTGAATTAATGAGGGGCATACGGTTTTCTTGATAATTAGCTTTTCCCCGCACAATTCAAGAGTTCTTAAATCAAGTCCGTATAGCAGCCTTTATCAGGAATCAGCGGTAGACATGATTTATAGAACCTATCCTCATGTGGAAAAGATAATCATCTCAAACTTAGAACCAAAATCATAACGAAATAAATAATGACACGTAACACAATCCATATATTTATTTCGTGGGGTCCAGTCCTGTACTATGTTCTATAACATACACATATGCAATTAAGTTGGTTACTCTTAACCCATGATTTATAGAACTTAATCATCACTTAACTTGCATACTAATCTTATTGATAATTAATGTCCTTTGTTAATTATCAAGATTATGGACTTTTAGATTTATCGTTGTCATTTACTACTAAATGAATAACAGTGATCTATAATTCAGATCCTCAACCCGAATGAATTGTCAACGAATAAATCAAAAAACAAATGATCTGAAATCACCAATAACATAAACTATAGAAGTTAGCCAAATATGATTGGCTTCTAGGACATATCTCTAACAATCTCCCACTTGGTCTAGAGTCAATCAATAGTGACTTCTAGCAAGTGCATAGTACTCAATGTAATATCCAAAATATACATGTCTCATACTAAAGCCTAGTAAGAAAAGATACAACTCAAAACCACTCAGGCATACGCCTAATACCCATGGATGCAACGTGCAACTCATGTGCGGCTCGAGATAACGGCTTTGTCAGAGGGTCCGCTGTGTTCGCGGCACCGTCCACCTTCTTGACCTTGACTCATCCATCATTGATCAACTGACGGATGAGATGGAATCGTCGTAGAATGTGCCTAGTCTTTTGGTGAGACCTAGGCTCCTTGGACTGAGCTATGGCTCACGTGTTTTCACAGTAGATATCCACTGGACTTGAGATGGTTGGAACCACTTCTAGCTCGGTCAAGAACACCTTGATCCATACACCTTCTTGCTTCACCAGCCGCTAAGTATTATGCTTCGGTGACGGAATCGGCCGTGGTATCTTTCTTGAAGCTTTTCCAACTCACGGCACCACCATTGAGCAGAAATACGAAGTCGGGCTGTGATTTTGAGTCATCTCGATCGGTTTGGAAACTAGCATCGGTGTAACCACTTACAACGAGCTCTTGGTCTCCACCATATACGAGAATGCTATCCTTTGTTCTCTTGAGATATTTGAGGATATTCTTGACTGCAGTCAAATGTGCCATGTCGGGGTTGGCTTGGAATCAACTAGTCACGCTAATCGGATGTGCCACATCAAGACGAGTGCATAGCATGGCATACATAATCGATCCGACCACAGACGGATACTGGAATTTCTTCATGTATTCACGATCTGTATCATTGGTCGGACTTTGAGACTTGCTCAAGAAAATACCATGTGACATAGGCAAGAATCTTCTTGGAATTAGCCATGTTGTGTTTGTTCAACACTTTGTCAATATATGCATCTTGGCTCAAACCTAACATCCTTCTTGATCTATCTCTATAGATCTTGATTCCTAGGATATAGGCGGCTTCGCCCAAATCTTTCATTGAGAACACTTTCTTCAATGAATCCTTAACTGCATTCAACTCGGGGATATCATTCCCGATCAAAAGAATATCATCAACATATAGAACAAGAAACACAACCACTCTCCCACTAATCCTCTTGTAAACACAAGGTTCCTTTTCGCTTTGGACGAAGTTCAATTTCTTGACTTCTTCATCAAAGCGTTTGTTTCAACTCCTTGATGCTTGCTTCAATCCATAAATGGACCTTTGAAGTTTGCATACCTTGTTAACATTCTATGGATCCACAAAACACACGGGTTGTGTCATATACACATCCTCTTCCAAATTTCCATTTAGAATGGCGGTTTTGACATCCATTTGCCATATTTCATAATCATAAAATGCGGCGATTGCTAACATGATCCGAATTGACTTGAACATAATGACAGGCGAGAAAGTTTCTTCATAGTCAATACCATGAACTTGTTTGTAACCTTTCGCTACAAGTCGTGCTTTGTAAATGGTCAAGTTGCCATCCATGTCGACCTTCCTTTTGAAGATCCATTTGTTCTCAACGGTTTTTACTCCGTTGGGAAGATCAACCAAGGTCCATACCTTGTTGTCATACATGGATTGCATTTCGTATTCCATGGCTTTAAGCCATTCCTTGGAGTCGGGTTTTCTTTTCATGTCATCAATGGTCAAAGGCTTATCGTTCTCCATGACGAGAACGTCGTGCAAACCTAAATATCTTATAGGTAGACGACTTGGCCTTGCCGATCTTCGTAGGGTAAATGCTTGAGGTTCTTGAACTTGTTCCACAACGGTTTGTGGACTTTATTCTTGAACTTCAAGCGTAGGAACGTCCTCAACATCATCGACTCGCGATATGTTTGAGTTTTCATTTGAGAGAGCTTGTTCTTGAACCGCTTCTTCCGCAACGATTTGTGAAATGGGTTCGGCTACAATCTCATTTGGTGCAACCACATTTGGTGCAACCTCATTTGGCACCACATTGGGAACAACCACATTACCTACTTGAGGTATGTTTTGTTGTGGTTCTTGAATTTCTTCAATAACCACATTGCTCCCACTACTTCTTCTTGAAAGAAACTCCTTTTCCAAGAATTCCGCATGTCGTGCAACAACTATCTTGTTCTCGACACGGTTATAGAAGTAGTAACCCTTCGTTTCCTTAGGGTATCCTACGAAGTGACATTTGTCCGATTTGGGTCCAAGCTTATCGTTTACTAGCATTTTCACATAAGCTTCACAATCCCAATTCTTGAGAAACATCATGCTAGGTTTCGAATCAAACCAAAGCTCATAGGGTGTTTTCTCAACGGATTTTGACGGAACACGGTTCAAAGTGAAAGCTGCAGTTTCAATCGCATAACCCCAAAAGGATATAGACAAATCAGTTTGGCTCATCATCGATCGAACCATGTCTAGCAAAGTTCGATTCCTCCTTTCGGACACACCATTCCATTGTGGTGTTCCTGGTGGAGTGAGTTGTGGAATGATTCCACACTCCTTTAGATAATCACCAAATTCATGGCTCAAGTACTCACCACCTCTATCGGATCGTAAGGCCTTAATCTTTCGATCAAGTTGGTTCTCAACTTCATTTTAAACTCTTTGAACTTGTCAAAGGTTTCAGATTTGTGACGCATTAAGTAGATATACCCATATCTACTATAATCGTCAGTGAACGTGACGAAGTATGAGAAACCTCCACGTGCACAAATGCTCATAGGTCCACATACATCGGTATGTATGAGATCTAACAAACCATTTGCCCTTATTCCTTTGTTGGGGAAAGGCGCTTTAGTCATTTTACCCATCAAGCAAGATTTGCAAGTGTCAATTGGCTCGAAAGCGAATTGATCTAAGAGACCTACGGTTTGTAGTCTCTTGATGTGTTTCTCGTTGATATGACCTAAGCGGCAATGCCACATTAAAGTCGCATTCTCATGTGAAATCTTACGTTTTCTTTTGTCATTTTCAACACTCAAAACAAATTCATTCGAATCGAGCACATAAAGACCATTCAATAAATGTGCATCACAAAAACAAACTTCATTTCAAAACAAAGTCAAGCACGTGTTCTTTATTACAACATCAAATCCATCCAAGTCTAAACATGAAACAGACACAATGTTTCGAGTGATACATGGAACTACAAAAATATCCTTGAGTTCCAACACAAAACCGGAAGGCAAAGTTAGTTCCACGCTCCCAACGGCCATAGCAAAGACGCACGTGCCGTTACCGACGCGGAGTTGAATTTCGCCTTTCTCGAGCCGTCTTCTATTCTTTAGGACCTGCACATTTCGACAAATATGAGCACACGAACCAGTATCAAATACCCAATCTGTGTGAGAAGTAGCGAGAAGGGTTTCGATGACAAATATACCTGAGGTAGAAGGTTGAACAGTTCCCGCCTTCTTGTCAGCTAGGTACCTTGGGCAGTTTCTCTTCCAATGGCCCTTGTTGCTACAGTAGTAGCAAACGGTCTCGGAAGTGGCCGGGTTCTTCTTCTTCTTAGAACCCACGGGAGCACCCTTGGCCGGACCTTGGGGCGTTACCAGGCCTTTGCCTTTGCCTTTGCGGCTACGCTTTCTTATCTTCTTGCTTTTGTCACTCACCACAAGTACATCCTTTTGGCCTTTTTCCTTCTTAAGACTCTCCTCCGTCTCAATAAGCATGTTTTGGATGTCATCTATGCTCTTGTCCATGCCGTTCATCCGGTAGTTCACAACGAAATCGGTGAAGCTTGGAGGGAGAAAATTAAGAATGAAGTCTTAATCGCCCCCGAGGGGAAGGGCGTATCAAGCTTCTCGAGCTGCCGAAACAACCCCGCCATCTTCATGACGTGTGGCCCGACTTCATGACCTTCGGCCAAGCGAGTGTTGGCGACGGCCTTGATGAGACGGGCCCTTTCGGTGCGAGCCTTTGTTTGGAACATGTTGGATAGGAGAGTGATCATGTCGAACACTCCATAGCCGTTATCCATGAACTCCTTTTGGAGTTTGGATTCCATGATTGCCACCATCACGACGGACATCCCCATGTCCTCATTTTCATGCTTCTCATAGGCATCCTTTTCCGCTTGAGTAGCGGTTGCCTTAGGAGCTGATGGCATGGGAGTGGTAAGGAGATACTCTCTTTTCTCATACCTAAAGGCAAGCCTTAGGTTGCGATGCCAATCCAAGAAATTGACACCGTTAAAAGCGAGTTTCTCCTTCTCAAGAAGAGAACGTAGCGTAAAAGATGAGGAAGACATCTACAACAAAACATAAGTTTAAGGTCAATTAGTTTACGCTTTAAGATTTGTTTTAACTAAGTAAAACTTCCACTACATTAATTTATGTCCCTAAATGTAGTGAATTTCCAAGATTCCCACTATTAGTTAATGCAATGACGGCGTCGGCACAACATTACACTAACTAATATGGAATAGGTTCTCCAACCAATCATACGTTCCTATGACTCTTGGTTCGATTAACGAACTTCACTCCAATGAACAATCCGATTTGGATTCATTGTTAAGTTACTTCTTTCTATTTGCTCCTAGTAAATCCGATTTACACCCCGACACGGATGATGGAACACGATGTCCCGCGTCGGCGAGAATACATCAATGAACGATCATACCACGTAGAAGGGGATAGAAAGAAGGATAGTGATTTTGTTTTAACTTAATCCTTTTTATTTGGAACAAATAACCATATGACACTTGTTTGGTGGTCGTGTAAGCATACACCCATGCCTATCCTATAACAAGCAATCATACAAGCATCTCATTCATTGATGGGGGTTTGTATGGCTCCCGCTTGCATTAGTTTCGCCACATCTCCATGACGCATAGCTAATCTAATCCTTGTCCCTCCCACTAAATTCTATAAGGATCTAAATCCTATATAAAATAAAGGAACAAAAATACATGTGAAAATATCCTATTCCCATCCTAGGCTTAGGGGCATGCAAGCCACACAAGTTACATCAAAAATTAATTAACAAATTAATTAATTAATGACGTCAAAGGCCGCATTACAAACATTCACATATGAATTCAATTTACAACCACAAGGCATTGAGTCATGAGCCATACTAAACCCACTTTTCACCTACAAAACAAAGTTAGCACATACAAGCACTTTGTTTCCAATTAATGATTTTCAAGCATCTTTACGTATTGTTTGCCATAAGCAAATTCCGTGCATAAATTCTCAATTTTAAACAACAAAAATTGTTTAAATTCATTTAGAAAGTTCTTTCAACATTCCATAACTGAAAGGAGATCAAACAAGGAGTATTCTAATTGTTTTCAACTAGTTTGAATACTTAGAAAAACAGTAATTTAACAAAAAACGTAACTAATGGAATCCAACAAAATCAATAGTTTTAGGTCTCCAAAAATTATGAAATAAATTACTTAAGCTTCTTATCATAATGCCGATTACCAGTAAAAATTTCAAGAAGAGATCTTAAACCATCTGGGAGAATAAAAAAAGATAAATCTCTTACAAGTGCACGAAACACCGTTATGAGATTTTCAGCTTATCCTCTCAACCATTTGGTCTGTTAGACCACCTTCTATCCAGTTTTTATATATACAATATCTATAGAAACACTAGTTTAGCCTATAGGCTATCCATCCATGAAAAGAAAAAAACTAAGTGCAGTTCAATAAATTTAAGTTACATGCTAAACAATCAACAAATCCTGTAATGGAACAGACTGTCGATCGAAATGTTTTAATCCAGTTGAGGGTCCAAACTTCCACAAAAAATTATGAAATTAATTTTCCTGGAATCCTAACTCAAAATAGAACAACTCCATTTAAACATAATTTTTAAAGGAGCTCTTAGTTGGTACAGTTTATTAGAACAATCGATTTGCTCAACAAACTGGATCTGACAAGATCTTCCTTTTCATACTTGAAAACCCACAAATTAATTCACTTCATGCAACAATTTATACATACTCAGAAAGAGTTTCAAGTCTTGCTTAATTCTAGCCATAGAACACTGGTACTTATATTCAAAATATAAATCTTTCAAGCTACTCAAACAGGACAGTGCGAGCAGAAACTGGTTCCGTGCACTGTCGCCGTTTTATTCACAGTAAATCCATAAAAATTCCGAAAATCATGAATCCAACGCCACAAGAATTACAATACACAGATCTACAACTTTCATGTGGATGGAAATATCTTCCAGAGAACATATAAAAGCGAAAAACGCGAAACAACACAGAAAATGTCATTTCCAGACAGCAAACAAACGCATCATCTCTACTAATCCATTAATTAGCTAATTTCTCTTAATTAAGTGTCAAAATAGCTTAAGTACGACAATGTGCTCTGATACCACTGTTAGTAAGTATGTAATTTTTAATTTTTATGCTAATTACAAGTTAATTAACCAATTAAACATCACACACAACGGATCGTGCACAAAAACCATTCAACACAAGAGAATAGAGGTGGAATTGTACCTCTCTTGGTATCGCAACCAAGAGGCTCGTTCCAACGGCCTTGATGTCGATAACAAGCCCTCCAAGCACCTCCTAGTCGCACGCGTCGACTCCACTAAGGAATTAACTACCTTCTCAACTAATTATGCTAGTAATTAGGAGAAATGAGACTAATTCCTAAGCTTTCCCTCTTCTAGTTAATTCTACCAATTAATTATGTGGAAAAACTTGCTCAACACATGAGCTAGAAGGTGGATAAGAGAAGAGAGAAAGAGAGAAAAATTCTGAAAATTTTTCTTCCTCTTTGTGAGGTTTCGGCCAATGAGAGAGGAGAGAGAGAGGTAGTGTGGAGGCTAGGGTTTGCTCCCAAAGAACACCCCTTTATATAGGCCACTAAACCTAGCTCTCATCCAAAATTGCATGGACAAAATTGCCCCTTGCCTTAGCCGCACCTACCAACCTCTTGGTTGGGTTGGGCCTCAAGTTTAGTTGAGCTCAATACTCTTCTATTTAATTGCACCTTCCATTGGACATTAAATTAACTAATTAATTTAAAGGCCCAATTAGCTTATAATTAAATGTGTTGATTATAATTAATTATTAACTATTTAATAATTAATATGGAATTAGTCAATGCATTAAATTATTTCTATATGATCCATTTGACTTAATTAATCATAACGGCCCATAACGGTATACGATTAATTAATCAACTTATCATATTTTGCAAAACCAATTGTTGCAAATAAACAATTAATGCACGTGTGGTTAAACACCTTATTATGTGTGACCCTTTGAGGATTTATGCAATGTTGGACATGGAATTAAATCGCTATTTAATTCCAATAATCATAAGCGGTATCTAGCAACACGTTATGATTCCCAATTCGCATAAATAGTGTACTGCTACAATATTTCAATCATGCGTAAGAGAATAATAATTTCTCTATTTTGATTCTTATGTCACACGATATCATCGTATAATCCAAGATAAGAACGTGTCATTCTTGCAGATTATACGTTTCTTGATCTAGAGATAATTGTATCAGTTGCTAGCAAACAATCTATCTCCATCAAGGGGCCCAAACAGATATCGTCACTCACTAAGTGAATTAAGAGGGACATACGGTTTTCTTGATAATTAGCTTTTCCCCGCACAATTCAAGAGTTCTTAAATCAAGTTCGTATAGCAGCCTTTATCAGGAATCAGCGGTAGACATGATTTATAGAACCTATCCTCATGTGGAAAAGATAATCATCTCAAACTTAGAACCAAAATCATAACGAAATAAATAATGACACGTAACACAATCCATATATTTATTTCGTGGGGTCCAGTCCTGTACTATGTTCTATAACATACACATATGCAATTAAGTTGGTTACTCCTAACCCATGATTTATAGAACTTAATCATCACTTAACTTGCATACTAATCTTATTGATAATTAATGTCCTTTGTTAATTATCAAGATTATGGACTTTTAGATTTATCGTTGTCATTTACTACTAAATGAATAACAGTGATCTATAATTCAGATCCTCAACCCGAATGAACTGTCAACGAATAAATCAAAGAACAAATGATCTGAAATCACCAATAACATAAACTATAGAAGTTAGCCTAATATGATTGGCTTCTAGGACATATCTCTAATAAAAACATCACGAAAAAATTGCAAAAGAGATACATTAGGGCCAGTGCCAAATCAAATTCTACCAATCTATCAACTCTGTAAAAGTAATTACTGTTAGGTTCACTCAAGTCAATCCAGATGTCCTTTGATTCTTGTATTTGAAATCATAAATCTCATGCCTAAGCCTCTCGGTTTCATACTTTATTTCTAATGCGGGATTTAACTTGATCGCTTCTATTTCTTCTCGAACCTTGCCGAACGCATGTTCAAATCTACGGGGTGCTAATTCCACCATAGTTTCTATCAGAGTTTCCAAACTTCGAACTTTTTGGTACGGCCACTTTGGGATGCCTAGCTCTCTGCACCGTAATTGCTGTGTTGGCACAGACACCTTGAGCTCTCTTGTGGCATCTTTGATTGACAGTGAGAAGTTTTGTGCTGCATGCTCGAATTTCAGCTTATTCCTCCTTGGTTTCTTCCTGAACATGTTAAACTTATAAACTCCTTTGTATAGAATGTTTGCAAAAAATAAATAAATAAATAAAATAAGAGTTATACCATCAGGGCTGCATAGCATCTCTCAATTTGAAACTGAAATTTCAATATTGCTTGCATGATCGTTTTAAAATGTTCCATAAGCCAATTAACAATTATTAGCACGACATTCTTGGTTACTATCCATATATCTTCTATTAATTAATTGCACGTACATTGAATATGAACATAATTAGTGTACATTAAAATACGAAATTTACTTTAGGAAATAATTTATTAAGTGCATGGTCATGAGCAAAAGAGATTTGGGAGGTTGTTTTCTACTGTATCTAACCATACATTGGTCTTAATACATAATTGAGAATAAATAATAATTTTAAAATTGATGAGATATGATAAGAAACAATTAAGATCAGAGAAATAAAAAAGAGAAAGCCACGAAAGCATACGGATGAATAAATTAGAACTTTGATGATCAACCAAATTAAACACAACAAAGAGAAATTTAAATAGTTCATCAAGTGATGCCAAACAAATAATACTTAACAGAACCAAACCTGACCAGAAATAAGATAACAGGGAATGAATGGTACAATGCATGTATGAATAGCACCAAAAAGAGGAGTACAGTGCATTTTCTCGAATCAGAGTGGGGTATTGCCAAAAGTTGGTTCTGCCCCTGGATGCGAGGTCCAGCTATTCATATGCACTGTTTGGCACTCGCATACAAGGCTAATGTTGTGTTAATTGTAATGAATTTTTGTGTGAAGCTGGTTGTATATGCAACTTAAGGGACCCATAGATTTAGAATTATACTGATGCTAGAATTGAAGTACACTGCATACAAATTTGTCAATTAAAGCTTATCCTACATCAAAGGTTTTCTATTCTATCATTACAGCTCTAAAGTATTGTATTTGATGAATATTCAATTTAAAAAGGAAATTCATACTGCTACAGTGCATTACCACTACATGAACATAGTTTTAAAATTTCTTAGCAATATTGTTCATTTATTTCCATTTTCATTTGTGTTTAATGAATTTTGGGAGCAGTTTATAAAATTTGTTAGCAAAGCTTCATTTTTATTTATCCATTATATTTCTGGCTTTGTACCAATGCATCCAACCGCTCAAGCACATAGAAAAATAATTCTTGTCATTTGATCAAGTTTTAATGATTATAACACGTTTCAATGCCAAGTCACTTGTATAATTGTATTTATGTATTTTTGTGTATGCATAACTATTTGATTTACAACTTCGTTGTGATATGTAAAGTTTATTAAAATTTAGGCCACACATTGGGTAAGCTGTTAAGTGTCTTAAATTTGACATTTACCTTGCAGTTATTGAAATACACTTGGATGCAAATTGTACCTTCGATAGAGATGCTCGGTTCGTCCACCATATCTATTGGGATGCAAAGTTTGACCCCTTCCTTGTCCAACAACCGTAGCATCCATCGTACCCAACAGATGAAGGGGTTGCATCTAGTCAAACACAAAACATAATACAGTTAGGTATAAAAAAAAAAGAAACTGTTATGATTAATGATGATAGTAGGGGTCCCCGGTTGCATTTTTTTTTTTTACCATTATGAATTCAAATTGGTATTTACCAGGAAAATCATAGGAGCGTCCATGGTTGTTGAAGCTTGTGTGCCCCTAGCAGCACACATGCGATGACTTAGCTTGTATATAGGCATCATAGTATTCAATTCCTACAATCAATCGGACATGATATATTTATCATTAAGCCGAATATATGATATTTCTTTTCATGAACTATGAACTGAAGTGCTAATAGAAGCCAACAATTATACCTCATTCCCATCCAAAAACTAAATTAGAATAAACACCCCACATTTCAATTGGGGATGTTTGGTACCGTCAGAGAGCCAGCATATAAACAACAAAGAATAATTAAACTCAAAACTCTGACAAATTGCATATCAGGAAGGAAAAAATAAAAAAATAAAAAGATAGCAAGTAACATCAGAAAATGCCTTTATAACCATTAGGGATATGCTTCATACAAATTACTTGACCTTAGTCTATTGTATATTGAAAAAATAGAGTAAGAACTTATTCAATTAACGAATATTGTGAGAAAACTAAAAAAACAATCTATGTAAAACAAATCATACTTTAAGTATAAAGAAAAAATCTTTACAGAAAAAATATGCACTGGATGGTACTGGGGCTGGTGCTGGTGCTGAGCTGGCAGTTGCTGCTGTTGTTTCAACTCTGGTGGATGATCATTCTGCAGTAAAAAAAAATAGATAAGTAATCACATTAAATGTGTAAATTGTATATCGTCTTGAAAAAAAAAATAAGAAGAAGAAAAGAACAAGAATCAGGCCATAGAAAACAACATTGAAATATGGAATCTCAATCCATCCCTTGTACTCTTGTAGAGGCTATTTGGACGATACAGCAAACAAGAAAATAGAAATAAGGAATATGACAGTGCCATGACTGTCGCCAATAAACAAGTCAATTTTTTTTTCTTTTAGAAAGAGCAGGAAATATTCGAAAGCATTTTATAAGGCACAAATAGATGACTCATTTGGTGTGACATGAAAATAAATTTCCAAGGTAAGATGTGACAAGGGTCTTACTTCATTGCTTTGATGGTATTCAGAAGGGCTAACCACAATTGGAGAACTATCACTTCTAGAGAAGGCCTGGATAGAATTTTAATGTTATAACCAAATCTAAAATTGCAAGAAATAAGTAAATATATCCTACCAGAATTTAAATTTTTAGGGCCTTGCTAAATATTGTCTCAGGCTTTTCCGCCTATAAATCGCCAATGGCTTGCCGCCACATGCATGAACCCCCACAAAATTTTTGAACATGGTTTACACTTGTCTGAATTTTTTGCTTCGATTTTCAAACACCATTTCAGAGAAGATGACAATTATAGTTTTGGAACATTTGCAAGACCTCAGAAAGCTACTCCATTATCTTTACCAGTAACTTATCCTTTTTACCAGTAAACTCATTTCGATCCCCACTATCAGAAAGAGAACCTTTGGGTGCCTTCTAACTTATCTACACTTCGATTTAGAATTGACTGAGCAGATTCGTGAAAAGTAAGAAACCCCTATAAAGTTTTACTTCAAGGGTCTGTATGAATACTCTAGTACATATGCTACCTTGAAACTCATTTACTTTGCCAGAAACCTTGACACAAAATGAAATCGAATATTGAGAGAGAGAGATAGAGAGAGACGCACCGATAGGCGAGGAGGTGACAAAATCGGGGTGCCAAAATCGGAACTGCTCTCCTTAGTATAGGCATCGTTGGTTAAATAGGCAAGCAATAGTCAAGCGCAAAATTTAAATTTCAAAATAGCGATCCGTGGGACTTGTTGGGGGTGGCGATCGACCGTTGGATGTGGGCCGATGGATGGTGGATGGGGGCCGATCGGTGGTTTCGAACTGGAGTTAGGTTTTACGATCCGTAGGTCCTCACCCATGGTGGCGATCCGTGGGACTTGGGTGAGGGTGGCGATCGACCGTTGGATGTGGGGCGATGGATGGTTGGATGGGAGGCGATCGGTGGTTTCATACTGGAGTTGGGTTTTACGAAGGGATGGCTATCGGAAGAGATGAGGGAGACGCGACTCTTTAAGTCGGAAAAAAAATAATAAAAAAACTGAGGCGCGCTGAAAAAAAAACGATCAGAACGAATCGAACCGGCGAACGCATTATAACGAGCGAACATTCGTTCCGCTCACGCATCTGCGCGTTCCCATCAAATGAGATGAACCAATGTATAAATATCTTTTCATTCTGCGATATAATCTGATCCCTTTATCAAGTTTTTGTTTTAATAATCAACAATGTAGATTACAAATTAAAAACAATCAATGATGCAGATCGTTCAGATGAATGTTGTATCCTAAGATGTTACATCCTTCCATTGGTGCTTTTAATATAGTAGAGATAATAATTGATTACTTTGCAATATAATAAAGTAAAAAAGTTTGATTTTGTCATCCACCCCTTGCCAGAAGAAATTTAGGCAAGAGACTGGTGCAAAGGTTTCGTGATTATCTTATAAGGATATGCTCTAGAATGGATGAACTAGAGCTAAAGGAAGGGTAACGATGTTAGCTTGGTGTAATCTTGGTTGTTGGGTGAATGAGCCGAAACGTAAGGAATATGAAGATTTCCGAAGCTTAAAAATTAGAGGAGAAGACTTGTTAGCTCTGAAATTGGGGTGTAACAAGGAGACACCAGAAAATTAATTTTTTTTACCAACAGTATCCATGATATGTTATTGCAATATTACTCTTTCAATTCAAATCAAAGACAATATTACCTTTTTCTTTAATAAAAATAAGGTTAAACCAGTTACGAGAGTCAAAAAGATTTTTGTATATGAAGCAGGTGAAACTTTGATTTCTTTTCCGTTCCTGACCCTTCTCGAGAAGGCCCTGAAAAACCGGCTTGGCATCCTCGACAGTCTAATAAACCGGCTGCCAAACCACAAGTATTTTTTTTTTATATTTTAAAATTCAAATGTTGAATCCAAACTATTGATCTTGTTCAATTTTATGGGTGATGTGTTTTCATATAAGTTTTATAAATTTTGAAATCGATTTGATACTAGATCAAGTAGTCAATAAATGAACGTATCTGGTTAACTATCACGGTTTAATTCTAATACGTTCAGAGGCAGAGCTACACTCAATGAATGCGGGTCAAATGACCCCCATTTATTTATGATTAATATCACCAAATATAAATTTTTATACTTACAAAATGAAATTTTTTTTATAGATTGTAATATTTGATCCCCATTTGTATCCAAAAAGAAATCCACTAGTGAACCCCATAGCTGATTTGATCAACTAGTAATTGTTTAGAAAAATAAATTCATTAAATATTATATACTTGAATATGTAATTTTTTAGTCTAAGTTTGTAGTATATTTTGTTTTCCCATACATATGATTTATTTTATTTAATTAATTAGATGTGCCAAAAGATTAAGATACAATCAATTACTATGGTTACTTTTGGTCAATAAATTTTAAAACTTTTTTTGTATTAAATTATAATTCATCTTATCTCAATTTTAAATAATTTAATTATAAGAGTAAAATCTATAAAAACTTATAAATTTAACAAAATTATTTTACATTTTGCGTCCTAATATTTTTTTTTTGTAGTAGTGATTAATTAATTTTTTTAGCTCTTCTTATCTTTTAAATTTGAACTATTACAATTAAAAATTAAATTTAAAATAAATAAATATTATATTGATATATTTAATTTTTGTAATATTAATATAATAAATTTTAATATTGAACCCCATTACAAAATATTCTAGCTCTGCCACTTAATACGTTCATAATTTGGTCAATTAATCAAGTATCAAATCGACTTCAAAGTTTATAAAACTTATATGAAAACGCATTGTCCGTAAAATTGAACAAGATGAATGGTTTGAATTCAACATTTGAATTTTAAAATATTTAAATATTAAAAAAAGGGAAAATCAGCCATATACCCCTCAAATCATAGCCAATTGAAAATATCCCCCTCTAATCTTCAAATTTGGAAAAATCCCCTTCTAATCATCATTCCTATAGATATTTACCCTTTGATAGTTTTTTAATAATTTTTTAAATTTTGAAAAAATAAATTTAAAATATCAGACAAAAATACCCCTGACGATTGATCTTCTTGTCATCGATCTTGCAATTTCTGCTCTGTTATATTCGAAACAAATATATAATAGTATATCAAGAATTTTCCTTTCCCCTTTTATCTCACCAGTGACCCACCCATCCTAACAAGGAAAGCTGTATTTGTCCTTCAAATTAATGCAGAACTCACCTGAAGGATCTTCGCATAGGCATTATTATAATCATTTATTTTATTCAATCAGCAATTTCCAAAGATCTATGCCTTAATTAATGGTAGGTATGTGTATGTCCGTTGCATTATTAGCACATTGCTCATATGTTTAACGCCATTCTTTATGAAGATTTAATATCAATATCGTTTTTGGAAAAACAAATAGAAACCGTAAAGACTGCTACTTATTTACTTACCAGTATTTAAGACAAATATAATTAGAAAATTGAGATAATACGTAAGATATATCCATGTAATTGGTTGAAAAACTTCCAGGCGATGGAGTCACGAAGGTTTTCCAACAATCAGAGACGGTTTTATGTGTAACAAAGGGGTGTCAATGTCACCCCTATTTTTTAAAAAAACATTACAAAATATGAATATATATTGTTATAAAATGTAAATGTGATATATATCCTCTATATTTGAACCCCATAAATATTTATATGATTTTTTATTGGTGAACCCCATATAATTTTTTGTAGTATTTTCTTTGTGAGGTCTTTTTGGATCGATTAACATTTTCTATTTGTAAAGCATTATTGTCATACAAAAAGATCATTTTTATAAACCAAAAAGAGAAATGTAGTCAATTTTTTTTAGTTCTTCTTTGTGGGCCTTTCAATTAATTAAATAGGTCTAAAATATAGGTCGGACATAAACTATGATGGATAACCTCATAACAGTCCAGCCGAACAACCACGATGGAATTAATAGAAAACAAATAAGAAAAATTTGAAAAAAAAGAAGAAAAAAAATTATATAAATAAAATAGTACTACAAAATACTAATACTAATAAATAAATAAAAGGTACTGCTGCTCAAAATTTATCCTTTTTATTTATCAAATCAATTCTTTTGTTTTTTTAGTTTATGACATATTAAAATTCTAATTGAGTCAAATTTAAGTTTGAAATAAGTCTGAAACATATCCAATTTCTAGCTTGCATCATATTCTTTCTTGTGATGACAAATGTCGAAAACAAAAAAAAATCTTTATATAAAAAATTAAAATATTTTTATTTAAATATTATTAATTTATTAAACCTCTTTTCAAATTTTCTAACTTTTTCCTAGATGAACGAATTGAAATCTGGTACCGCACGGCACAATGCAGCGCAACCATTCCAACCGTCCGATCTATGACGGATGCTCCATGAATGATATCAGATTGATAGGTCCGAA
Source organism: Rhynchospora pubera (assembly GCA_028095005.1). Classification (NCBI taxonomy): domain Eukaryota; kingdom Viridiplantae; phylum Streptophyta; class Magnoliopsida; order Poales; family Cyperaceae; genus Rhynchospora; species Rhynchospora pubera. The sequence continues at coordinate 77,393,232 of CM051462.1, forward strand.
AAATTTTAACCGACGATATCAGATCGGACGGTTGGGATTGATACGTTGTATCGTACCGCGCGGCACAGGATCCGGGTCCTAGCTGAACCCCCATTCAAATTTTTCTGGCTCCGTCCCCGCCAACAATATTAAGGAGAAATAAAGGTTTTCCTATGATGGAGTAAGAATGGAAATGTTTGAAAGAGGATGGAGAATGCTTGGTATCTTATGTTTTATTTCCAGTATTCTAGAGCGAGAAGATGAATCGTGAGGGCAGTTTTGTCAGAGACTTATTAATTATATTTTTCAGAATTAAGAAAGCATTAAAAATATTGAAAAGGGTAAATTTCTGAAGTATTGATGATTAGAGGGAGGTATTTTTAAATTTGAAGATTAGAGGGCATATTTCCAATTAGACAAAATTAGAGGGGGATATGGCTGATTTTCCTTATAAAAAAAACACTTGGCTGTTTGGTACAGCCGGTTTATTAGGCTGTCGAGGATGCCAATCCTTCTCGAGCAGGCCCTAAAAAAATTCTCAAACGGTTGCAAAAGCTCAATGACCGACCACGACCATGAGTGTCTCTCGACCTCCTTCCCTTTTTCCCATTCTACCACCCTCCACCTCCGTACGACTACGACTGCGACTGCGTCGACTCCCCTCCGTGTCCGTGTCCGTGTCCGCGTCTCAATCTTTTAGCCCAGAGTACCTCATCCACTCGTGTGGGCTGCCATCCGACGAGGCAGTCCGTGCGTACGACAAGATTCGGCACCTCAAGTCCCCCGAGAAGCCAGATGCCGTGCTCCGATTCCTGAGAGATATCGGCATCAGCGACTCTGACATCAGACAGGCGGTGTCGCTGGACGCTCGCGTGCTTTGCTCAAGCGTGGAGAGGAACATCAGACCGAATGTTGCAAAGCTACAAGAGGTCGGCTTCTCAATTCATGACATTTCATTTATCATTTCCCGTAACCCTAAATTGATGACGTTTAATTTTGCCCCGAAGATTGATTTCTGGTTAGGGGTCCTTGGCTCGGTGGAGAATCTGTCTGTGGCCTTCAAAAGGTCTCACAATTTCCTTAGTATGAACCTGGAAAAGGCTATCATCCCCAACTTGTATTTTCTTAAAGACCACTGTGGTTTCTCGTCTTCTCAAATTGTGCGGCTGATTAGATTAGCTCCTAGGGTGGTTGGCTGTAGCACTGAATCTTTGAAGATAAAAGCCCAGAGGGCTGACAAGTTGGGGATTGCACGCTCATCCGGCATGTTTCTTTATGCTTTAATGACCATCAGCAAGCTGAGCCAACACACTATAGATAGAAGGCTAAATAACTTGAAAAGTCTCGGCCTTTCTCAGGAGGAAGTGAACCTTATAGTCAGTAAGGCTCCTACGCTGCTGTGGTCAAAAGAGAAACCGGTAAGCAGCAAAATGGAGTTCCTGTTGAAGGATGCTGGTTGTGATAAGCTTGATGTGGTCCAAGCTCCAACTTTGCTTATGCGTAGCTTGGAGAATTGTCTGATCCCCCGCAATGTTGTTAGAAAGCTTCTGATGTCTAAAGGGTCTCCCCCAGCAAATTACAAATTGAGTTCTCTTGTGACTCCAACTGAGAAGCAGTTTGTCGAGAAGTATGTTCTACCATATGAACATGCTATTCCTGGGCTCCACCGAGCATATGCTGATGCTTGTGCTAGAAAAAAAAAAGTGGCAATAGATTAGTTTCTAGAGTTTGACTGTCTTGAATTTTTATGGGTTTAGATTTATTTACTTATTTATTTTTATTTTTAATTTTAATGTCAGTTCCAGTTTTCGACTAGGATTTGTTAAAGCTTTACTTTGAAATTTTAACTAAGCTATGCTTACATTAGGCATAAGTCCATCATTCAAATTAGTCCTTTCTGATAATTCTTGATTTAGTAAGTTGAAGTCGACCTTATGGAAAAGCCACTGGTCATAGTTAAGAAAAATTGTTTATTATATTATACCTTTGTAGTGTTTAATTGTTTATCTAGTGTAGAGCAGTAGTGTGATTTTGATGGCATTTGTTATTGGACGGTTAGCAACTTTCAATGGTTTTTTGTTTTCTTGACTAGAGACTGATACTTGCTGTGGTTGCTATTGCTGCTGCATTAATGTTTCCATCCGAGTGTTTTATCAGTTTTCTTTTACCAGTATAGTTGATTTTGTATTTATTATTTTCTTTGCAAGACCAACTAACCTAATTCATTGTATTTATCATCTTAGGTTATACACGTTTACAAACATAAGTGGAAATGAAACAAAAAAAATTTCGAACCATTGTGCTCTCTGTGTTCATCCGTACATTTAAGTTGTAAATATTAAGCTTAAGGTTAGATGAGTAGGTTGAGGAGCATAACAATGTGGAGGTCTTACTTAAGGACAGCATCTAGTTTCTCTTAAAAAGTACATTAAACGAAATTATTTTAAGAAAAATAGATAAAATGTAAGAAAAAACACCAACTTCATTTTACAGAATGAAATGTAAACATAAATTTGGATTTTTCTAGTGATTCATTTTTTCTTAACACAGTCAAATCGCTTCTTCGAATTTTCTCTGTCCATCACATCAGTATTCAGTATTTTTATAAATAAAAACCCGTGGGTGTCCATTTGATTTTTTGCATTTTTTTTACCGACACGGATCTCATTGCTGAATTAATTTTAGCGATTTTTTATTTTACGGCGCAACAGTTTGCGAGAGCGTATCCTCTGGATGGTTGTATTCAACCATCCAGTGGACGTCTTTCGATCCGAGCCGTCTGATTTGATCTAAACGGTTAGATTTTTTCGGGCCTATCAATTTTAGTATCATGCACGGGGCATTTATAACCATTGAGATTAAATCAGACGGCTGAGATCGAAACCATCCACTGGATGGCCATCCAGAGGATGCGATGTAAACAGTTTGCAGGCCATCGTGTACAAAATTAAAATTATTCAAATAAGCGTGACAATGACCTGTTACATAGTTAGCTGTTGAGTCATCAATGTATTTTTTTTGTCTACCCCTCTGTCTCTTCGACTCTTCCTTTCTCCTCCAAACCCAGATGGGTTCCGTCCATTCCTTTCGCCTCCTTCTCCTTTTAAAAAATCATATATATCAATTAATAATTATATATTTATGTTATCATCATAGAATGAGAAGGGCATTTATGAATATGACATGTGATACGTACCTTAATGGCATTTCTTTGGATAATGCATGTGAGGTGTAACACTTCTGGGAGGGGCATTTTTGGCGAGAAAGAATAAAAAGTAGGTTATTTATCACTCATATAATTATTAGTTTTTGGCTTTGTCACTGTAAAATTTGGGAATAAAATTAAGTCACTTTATCATCTTGGCTTTGCCACCGTACAATTTGGGACTTCAATGTGTTGGTGTTTGTCTTAGTTTTGTATTTATGTAGTTTATGTTGTAAAGAATATGCTTTTTGTTTTAGGGATTTATGAAAATTAAGCATCCCATCAACCTTACAAAGCTAATTGTGATATATACAAAAGCCATGTTGTTGTTTGGTTTCCAAAAGAAAACTCAAAAAAAAAAAAATTAAACTTATGCTTTTTCCAATATCTGATCCTAACTGTTGTTTAAAGCTTCATACTGTACCAGTTACGTACCGATAAGCCATGTAAAGAACTCTTGAGGTTTCACATTATTTATACTTTGTCATCCTAGCCATTTCATATTTGAATTTGTTATAAATATATTTTGTTTTCTAACTTAGATACTATTAATTTTAGCAGTTAACAATCTGCCATATTAGTGGAAGAGCTTGCTCAGAAAAATGAATTGGGAAACAATACCAAGTAATTGCTCTATCTTGATAGGGATAAGTAAGATTTGCTTCACAGGTTGGTGTGGTTGCATCAGATGATCAGCAATGTCTCTTTACAAGTTTGTTTGGGTTGATCGCAAATGCTTCTTCTTTCTTTGATCAATTATAGGGGAAAAAAACAGAACACAAAGCCCCACCTGATCACTTTTGCCAGTAAATTCATGAGCTGCTCAACAATACATAATGCTCTTCGCTACAGCATTTCTAATTGTTTATAAGAGTTGAAACAATATTTTTTGTACTTCCTCTTTTTTTTAAAAAATAATTATATAAATGAGGTGAATATGTCGACAGTGGTACATTTACTATGTTGGTTGTGCCACTATAAGAATTGATGGACGCAAAATCTTACTAATAATAAAGAAAGTAATTATCTATCTTTCTATTGTGGTTCTATACGTGCTTTAGTAAGTTATTTGTACTGAAACGATTGTCATCATTAATAAGGATAGACACGTGTTTCCATTGGAAGAATATGTGCACATCGATTATGCTTCATATTAGTGTTAATTTAATGTCTCAGTCATGTCAGATCGCACCGATTGTCTCATTCCATTAAAAAAAATGAAATTTATAATGTGACAGCCTATTTTTAAGAGGTTATTTGTGTATAACGAGGCAGATTTATTAGTGAAAATTTTATTTATTTATATTGGTATTAATGACTTGATATAAATTAATGAGAAATATCTTAGGACAGTAAAATTGGTGAGCTGTGGTTGACAGTTTGTGCATGGCCTAAGGGCATTAAATATATTTATTCACTGCATAATTAAAGCATTTAATATTTTGTTCTATTATTGTTTCTTCTATATATATGATGGATGTGAGAAACTTTTTTCTGTACCTTTTAAATCGAGCCTTTCTTATCTATACTCTTTATTACCACAAGTATTAGTGGTACTGTTATTGTAATGCAAAAAAATTATAATCAAAATTAAGAGTTTAAGTAGATTTCAGTGTTGAATAGTTGAATTACAGGAAGCTGAAATTCTGGTAACTTACAGTTATAAGGAAGAAATGTGGCATGCAAATTCAAATCATGCAAGCATTGGCATGAAGCTCCTTCAAGAAGCTCAAAGGAGCATGTCCATGATTTTCGAGATGCAATACCTTAACAATTTTAGCTCGGTTGATCAGGTAAGAGTATAATTTTGGCCTCCTTAGTCAAGTTAGGTATTGGTTGGTCACTGCTTTCTCATTGCTTCAACCTAGATGTATCGTTGTGAAACTTAGCTTCAATCTTTCATGCTAATATGGTTCAAATTGAGATTTGATGTTCAAGCCTGATTTCCAAAATCAGGGTTTCATTTTTAACAAAAATGAAGGGATCCTTTTGCCATATCAATTTGATAAATTTCTGGTAAGCGTCATGAGAAAAATAGCAGCATTAGTCGCCTGATGCCATCAATACGCACTAGGCAAAATCTCATTGAAGCCTTAATTGCTATAATGACAGATTGGGTACTCAGCATGATTTATCTTACATTTTGATAATTATATATCATACTTTTCAATCAACTAAACTCAATTGGTCTCAGTGTTTTTTATGTTTTTTTGGGTTAGAATCTGAAAGCAGAGGAAGTGGGTGGATGATTGGATCTAATTTTGAAATATAAGGAAGCATATGTGGAGAGAGGAGATTCTAATAGCAAATAGTACAGTCCAGCTTTTGTTGTATGCAAACATATGTTACAAGAAAATCAGTTTATAAAACAAAATTTATTTTTTAACCTTCTCTCGAGTTTTAATTTTTACTACCTTTATTTGTGGTGTACATACTTACGCAAGAGTCAAGTGTTTACCGCAGTGTTGGATCTCAAAATATCAATACGAAAATTAGATCAAAATAGCTAATGAAGTGGAAGGATTTTTCTTTCTCTTATTATTATTTTTTTTGACATTGTTATTATCTGGAGCTATATACAGGCCTTATTTGCTTTGGAAGTACTGCATTAAAATGCCTTCTTTTCTCTTATACGAGCTTATTTATATAATACTGATTACTGATTGTGAATATTTGTATGATGTTTCTGCAATAATTAAATTTCTCATAATTTATGCTTGACACGTGAAATTGCCATCTAAAGAAGGATCAGCAAAAATAGGAATTTAGTAAATATTAAATTAATTGGGAAATGAAAGGTTACCATATGGGGATTTTTCATTTAAGGATGTCAGCTGAATATTAATAAGAAAACACGTAAAAAATCATAGAAACTAATGGCGTGTTCTCACATAGAAAGATCCAGACAAACACAAATGAATACAATTTTTGAACTTTCTATATTTAGTTTATTTTAATTAGGCATTAATATACATAGTTCACCTCTTATTCTCTCTCTCTCCCTCTCTCTGTTTTTTAAGTTTGTTGCACTATTAAACATTAGAAAGAGTAACTGATACGAGTAATTAATGATGTTGAATTAATTTAACTGAACCTTTAACGCCAAATATCAATTACTCGATATGTTGTAATCTTTAACCTAATTAGTTAGCATTGGTATAACATTGCTAAGTGTCATTACATAAGAATAGATTCTAATAATTTTAATTAAAACAATGTTATAAGTCATCATATTCGCTAGATAAGCTATCACTTATTTTCAATAGTTTTTATTTTGATACGGTTTATGTTTGATTTTATTTGTTAATGCTTTGCCCAAAAAGTAGTGATTTGTTGGATATGAAAAGACCAAACAAAATTAATATGCAGTGCTTTATTTCAGTTGATGAATGAGAACTTTTAGTGTGGCAATTTATTTAAACACATATAATCATCAACGACACATGATTAGTTACTGTGTTTTACGCAAAGGTCTTAACATTTCTCGAATTAAATTAAAAGAGAAAAAATTTTCATATGAACGAAGCATAATTAACTTAAATAAACTTGAACTTACAAAAAAAATTGTCAGTTAACGTTGATAAATCTTAACTTAAAACAAAGCCCAAAAAATAAAAATGCAACAAAAAAATTTCCAACAAAAACCAATATGATCATACTGTATAATAATAAAATTATCATTAGAAATTATAATCAGTAATTGAGATTTGAAAAATTCTTATAGAACAAATAATATCGATTTGTTGCAACCAACTGATAATAAAATTTTTTAAAAAATCTGCATTTATTATTTTTTTGATAATTTATCTATTTGCGCTTTAGTTAATAGATGTAATAAACTGAACTACAATAAAATATACTGTAATAGTAAAATTCAATAAAAAGACGAGTGAAAACATAGGTCGCGTAACGCGCGAAAGCCCCACTAGTAATTAATAGAAAGGTGTAAATTTAATAGAATGTAGCGAAAAAAACATAATATAACGAAAACACAGCAAGCCAATAGTTGTTAACCCCACACTAAAATAGAGCTATTTACAACCTGTTTGGATTGGAGGGAAGGGAAGGAAAAATTGGAAAGGGAAGGAAATTTGCTAAATTTACCGTGTTTGGATAGAAACTGGCAAAAAGAAAAATTGAATTTCTGTTAAAGGAAGCTGGTTGTGGTAAGAATGATATTGTCCGAAATCCGTCTATGCTTATGTGTAACTTGGAGAATCACTAATCCCCCGCAATGTTGTTAGAAATGTTGTGATAGCTAAGGGCATCCACTAGCAAATAACAGATTTGCGTCTTTAGTGGTAGCAAGTGACAAGCATTTGGTGGAGTATGTTCTGCCATACGAGTTTTGTTTGGATCATATAAGATTAAGGGTAGAATTAGTTATTCAGAATTAATATTTTTTAATTCTAAATGTTCAAGAATAAGTTTTTTGTAATATAAAGTGTTATTTTTAAGTGGTCTAACGTCGGAATTAAATTCTTTTTTCTAAGATGTTTGGATCATCTTATTAATCCGAATTAAAAAAATGGTCCAAACTATTTTTTTATCCACATTAGAAAGATGATTCAAACATAACAGAAATAAGAATTTAATCTAAATGTTAGACTACTTAAAAATAACACTCTAGATTTCAAAAAAATTATTCTTGATCGTTTAGAAATAATATTTTTTTGTCCAAATAACTAATTCTAATTTTATTCTTACATGATCCAAACAGATTTGTCTTCTTGTTTTGTATTAGACTAGCAGCGACCAAATATGGGGAAAAAATTTGTTTGTTAGCATATTAGTTTAAGGTGATGAATTAGTCCATAATCGGTACAATCTGTTTTAAATAGCGGACACAACTATTTTTTTTTCTCCAATGGACCACGCCCATAGTGCTATGGAAATAATTGAGCTTTTACCCATCTTTTGACTTGTATAGAGATGCACAAAAATAGCAAGATCGAAGTAACAAACAAAGCTATTTGTTAACGCCAACACTGGCAAAAAATCATACAATTATGACAACACTACTCATTACCAAAAAGAATATTATTTTTGTTCATTTTGTTTCATTCAACGAACAATATGCTTTCATATTGGGCACAGACATGTATGCATACTAGTTCTATTCTCGCGCGTTGCGCGATGCATTCATATCTGAATATGGTGTGAAACTATTTCCTACTGAGCGTGGATATGTTGTGAATGATATAAATAAAGTCGCATATATAGTTGGTTATTATATGAGTCCTTTTATGTGCATTGTTGATTTGGATGGTTTAGGTTTCTGATAAGCAAGAGGAGAAAAAAATGACAACGCTATTTAAAAAAAAAAAAACATTGTCAGAACTTAAGCAAATCATAATTAGATACTATCAGGATTTAACTAAATAACTGGAACTTAGTATTGAAAGAACGAATACAGTTAATAGAATCTGCATGAATACCGCCAAATTTTTATGCATCAAGTGATCTCGCAGCACTACAAATCTGTATTGAAAGAATATAAAATTATTTTCAATTGACATTTCTTCAATATAATTTATTCTCGAATAGCATCAATTGCAAACATTCAATTTGACAATAGACGAACTGATCAGGCTCCTCTTTTCTTTCTATGATGCCAAATATAATGGAGCAAAAAAACATCCAATTAAACTAAATAAAATCATAACACATTTTTTCCTTAATAATAATTAGGGGTGAAGACAATATTAGAAACTTGAGCGATATCGGGGAAGAGAGACAAATCTTCATCGGCCAATTGCACCGGTACTACAATCACTCTTGTCCATAGCTGAAATCTGAAATTGTGAAATATATAAAACAGGAAATAAATAAGACACATTCCAAAACAAATTAAATTTTCATAGAAAAAGAAACGAAACAATGGGAGAGTCGTCAGTTTTACATGTGTTGTGTCGAATTTCATGATTTTATTTCAAAAATATACATGAATGTATTAATTTTCAATAAAAGAGGAAATGTGGGGAAAAAACTTAAATTCTTTAATGAAAAATTTAATGGACTGGGAAACTTACAACTGTTTATAATATATAAAGTGGTGCTTGTTTAATTGAAAATGCAAGTGGATATTTAGCTAGCGATTGAACAAAGTAATTTTATTAGGCCAACAAAAAGGGAGGTTTGTTAAGGCAGATTTCAGTTAAAACAACATCAGGCTTCATAGAGAGATGCTTCTAATTTGTATGGACCAATCACCTTTATCAATGAATATAGACCGATAACAATGATAATTGCACCAATCACACTGTTAGATTCAACAATAACAGAATTTAATTTCAAATTGGCTTTTTACCATGGTAATCTTATGTGATCTGCTTATAAATACTTCCAATCTTTTATCAGCCCCAAATAATTATTTATAAATTAGAGCAAGTCAATTATCTATGAAAGCTAAAAACTTGTCTAATATGAAAAGAATTTAGCGTATATATTACTTATACCTCCCCGAGATGATTTCATCTCCTAGAATAATGGAGCTGTTGAAGGCTGTAACAAATACATGGCCTCTGTCCTTCATGCCTATGCCTTGAACATTATATGTTACTCTTGAGAACATCACTCCCTATAAAATTAAAAAAGTTGAAAATAATCAGGGCATAGAGAGTTGGCTTTACAGAATTAAGTAGAGGTTTCTCAAGATTCATTAAGATGAGGTTTCTCAAGATTCATTTCCAACTTTGGATTACGAAAGCAAAATAGAGGTTCAACATAAGAAACTGGTTTGCACATAAACGAAGAAAAATGATATTGAAAAATAATACACACCACTGCTAGTTTCTCCAGAAGTCACTGCTTTGCATGACAGGCCAGGCGCTACATAAGAAACAATTGATTTTAATCAGAATAATGATACTTACAACAATGGTGCCATATTTATTTCACAGCTATTGATGTGCTTGCAATTTGTGGGTACTGCATATTAGAACGCTATTTCTATACCAAAATGAAATTGAACACCAGACATTAATCTCTATTTAATGGGAGTAATGGACATTGTGGGTAAGTTCTAATAATGAGAGCCGAGGGAAAATATAAATGACCTTGTTTTGCTAGCAGAGATGGTGTCTCTTGAATCAATAGCATTGGATGCACTTGGTGGCAGTGTATGAAGACTTGGTACTGATGTTGCCTGGTGCAGCTGGTCTGGTTGCGACATTATTGATCGTGCAAGAGGTTCTGCATCATCATACAAATTATTTGTTTAGTCCAAGAACATTACATACGACTATCAGGTAATATAACATATTAAATAAAGGAAAATACCAGCTACTGGAAACGTCAGCCAACTTTGTTTGCCTATAATGGTCAATCTGTCACCAATTGCTCTCATTAATCTGTATAAATTAAAAAAAGAAAACACACAGGAAAAACTTACCACCAGTTGTGTATCAATGACTATCTAATACATTTGGACTATCATAAAAAAAATAAAAAACGGTTCAAAAAGCTGAAATAGAAAAGAGAATTAATATTTTTCCAAATACCACCAAAACTGGTAACACATATATATTTTCTCAAATACCGACAGAACAAAATTGTAAGAAAAAAAATCGGTCATAATGGAACCCTCTATAATTTTAGATCCTATCTTTTCCTTATAATAAGAGGCACAATTATCATTTTTCAAGCCTTTACCTTTTAGAACTACAATGTTGTATGCAAGGACAAAAAAAATGGCGCTATAGACTATGTGGTAAATTATCATTCATTGTTAAAAGATTTTCTAAAATTTTTAGTTCCTCTACGCACCCACTTATGCAGAGCTAATGTTGGCTCCGACATGCAACTCAGCCTATCAAAAACTTCTCTTTTGAGTTAACTATTCCTGCCTGAAAGATTAAGAATATATCATAATTAAATTTTGATATTAAATCATATATAATTAATTTTAACTGCCTTACAACTCGATTCACATTTACAAAACGATAGTAGATTTCATATAAAAAGTAGCCATATTAAAATAACCATCAAAATCTGAAATTCTAACCATCAATTCTGAAATTCTATACCACTGACCACCAATTCTAACCATCAAAATCTGAAATTCTGCAATCTAAACAGAACTTGTTATTTTAAATAAATTAGCCTGAAGTAATTAAAAAGCAAGGAAAAATAGAGAAGAAAATCACATTATAAAATACCTCTTGTAAGAATAAAAAATATTAAATTATGCAAATAAAAAGAGCAGTAAAATATATTTTTAATTCAATTCGCATAATTCTGCACAAAACCAAACTCCATAAATTATAATACTTAAGACCATTATTCTTTGTCTAGTTTCTGCAAAACAACCTATATTCCCATATGATAGTGATAGAATTCAATACACAAATTTTTCACAAAGGAATATTGTTTTTTTTTTCCATGTAATGTGCCAACCTCTCATTAAAATATGTTCAGTAATTACATGCATTTTTCAGCTTGACCCCCAACATCTATCATTAGACTCCAGTAAATTAAAATCCAGCTGAAAAAAAAAACTTGGTGGATATTAAGCTATAAGACTAAGTTGCACATGGTTACCTTCACACTGATCACTGATGAGATCATATGTTCTAAGCCTTAATTAGAAAATCAAACACTCTCTGACAATTAATCAGGCATTGTTGTGATAAGAACTTTAATTTATGCAAGAGAACCCTAAATAAGATAAGTTAATTGAAACATCCCAATACATTTACAATGAACATGAACATGGACATAGAACATCAAGATATGAAAAGAAATTAAAAATACAATGAACCTTCTAAGCAGAAACCGAATCGAAAAATATATGTGTTACCAGTTTATGAATACAACAGATAAGTTAAAAAAATGAAAACATGCACAAGAAGAACAAATAACAGGCCGAACACAACTAATAATATTAATCATAACATTTAGGTTTCAATCCAACAGAAAGAGGTAGACTATAGCACTAAAAGAGGTAAACCAGAACAGGCAAGTTAAAGCTGAAATCTCATCAAATCTTATTACAAACTATAACAAAGCTGTATACATGCCCAACGAAGATAGACTAGCACAGCACAGAAGAGCTGTGTCTGTTAATTAGGTAAGAGAATGACTCCGATGTAAAGAGTTGAAACAGTGAATCTAAATAAACATTTGAAACAATGAGTTGTTATGGCACTCTAAGCACAATAGCTGAGTTCTTTCCATGAGTTCATTGTATAAGCGATAACAAAGCAAAAGGTGATCAATTTCAAACTGTCTTCTTGAGCTCAAACATGAAAGCTCAGATAGCAATAGGCGATAACACAACCAACGTTGATAATGTACAGCTTAACAGAGTCCTGTTGATCCTGTTGAATAGCCCTTTTATTCTGTTAAACTGACATTTTTACAGTGAACACTATTTATTGCAAATTTAGTCTACCATATGATTATACCATCTGTATGCAATGAAATAGAGCAGTGCAGCACTAATATCCTTAAAAAGAAAACACAAGCAAGTAAGAACAACCAAAGAAAGGATGGACCTATCCTGTTAAAAAGAAAGATAGTTCCCGATCCTAAAACTGACAAAGAAAGTGATCCTCATATATGCTCGTCAACATTCGAACAAACAACATGATCATGTTAAACCAGCATTCTGACAAGAAATACCATCCAGCATTCTGACAAGAAATACCATCTATCCTGTCAAACACTTGTTTTATCTTGTTAAATCAGCTTTTGGACAGCAAAATCTATTTGTCCTGAACCTAGTTTACCACATGACTATACTATAAGTACGCAATGAAATGCAGTAGTGCACCCCTAACATCCCAAGAAAGAAAACAGCAAAAAAGTAATAACAACCGAAGAAAGTGTGCAACCATCCTGTACACGAAGAAAGATAATTTGCTGATCATAACATCGATATAAAAAAAAAATTGAAAACAACAATCGTTCCATGAAAAAAGAAGACAGAATAGATTTTGTAAAACAGAAACTACTGTTGTACAGATAACCTTGACAACAAAAACTCTAACAAACGTATAGACAGGTCCAATTCACATAAACGACTTCTGAACAAAACCAGTGCCTCTATAAATGAAAAGAGAAACGTTTTTTTTTTGTCTGCCTTTATCCTGAAGATGGCAGGATAACTGTACCAGAAAAAACTAAAAAAAATGCACAATGTTGTGACCAGAAGTTGGAGAGGGCTTCTTTTTGCTTCTTCTAGCAGAAAGAAGCAAAAAGCAGAACACCGATTTGCCACATGCAAAGGCCACATGACACAATTTTTCACAGGATCGGCAAAAACACACTATCTATCCTGTTAAACTGCCGACAATCATTGTCCTTGTCAAAAACCAGCATTACGCTGCCTGCTTTGTCACAGAATGATATTTCGGAACAACTTTTTTAACCATATAACAGATTAGTTCTTTACACGAGTGTTTTTCTAACCGTACAATGTATGAAAAACTGTAAAAAAGATCAACAAAACAAGCTGCAGAGGAGGAAAAAGCAGAAAAAGAAGAACAAAGAACCCACCAACAGTGCAAAGACTGAGGAGAAGGAAAAGGAATGCCAGAAAACAGCAGTAGAAACAAAGGGAGGAAATACAGGCGGGGCACCGCATAAGAAGCGGAATGAGAGCAGTCTGAAAGCAAACCCCAACAGACAAATAGACTTGGACAAATACACCAAAGGCAGGAGGGAAAAAACACAATACCTGAGGAGCACAGCACGCATACCAGGGAATCCATCTGAGAGAAGCGAACGTGCGCCAGCACGTTCTGTCGAGCACAGCAAACCACCCAGCGATCGACAACGCAAAAAAGCAAAGGCGAGAGGGTGGGTTACCTAAACCGGAGAAATTGTGGTCGTACTGGCGAGCCACGTCGGAAGAGGACAAAAGAGCGAGGCATGGGAAAAAGCGAAAAGCGGTCCGAGCGACTATCAGACGGCTAAGACAAAGAGGCCCTATCGGAGATCATCCTTGCGGAACTCTCCTACGCACAGAGAGACGACACAGATGAAAGAGAGCTCATGGACGGCCACGATTGAGACACTGTTGGCGAAACCCTCATCCCCTGCGGAACTTTCCCACCCACGAATGAACGGCGCAGATCAAACAACGCTGATGGACAGCCAAGATTGAACCACTGTTCTTTCCACAGTGGCTCACGTGCAACTCACGAAAGACCAAATGTATATATTTCTAATTCTAATAGCACACGTTGTAATGTTGCGCTTTAGTGAACTGTAGAGGTTGGACCTCAAATAATCAGATCCGCGGAGATCTATGGCCTATGGACTGTAAATTGGACCGCGTTAACTTATCATTTTGGGCTGACGACCCAAAATTTGTGTCATTGTTCTCCGAAAAAATTAAAACCAACGTTACTGTTCACTCGAATTTCGATAATAACTGTAAAAAATTCAAAATTTTAAAAATAACGTTATAGGATCGTCATCCGAATTGACGAGTGTATAAATTGCTTGGATCGTCATCCGGGATGACGATCCAAGCTTGGATCGGCAACTCAAACAACGATCCAAATATATTATGAAAAAGTTTAAATATTAAAATATAAAAAATATTTAAATATTAAATAATATTAAAAAAATATTTTGAATTGCTTGGATCGTCAATTGGATTGACGATCCAAACAAAATGACAGCAACAATTTTAATACTTTTTAATTTGCAATTTTGTTTTTTAGCCCTAAAAATTTTTGTTATTACAAAATATATAATTTGTGATTACAATTTAAATATAATTTAAACATCTATTATAAAAATATAAGTATATAATTAAATTATGCACGTTAAATACAATGAAGACCGCTATGGCAGCACTTTTAATTTAGCACCGTAGCGGTCCATCAAGTCGTACCACTATAGCGGGGCTATTGCGATTCATAGCGACGCTATTTAAGTCACTAATAATATATATGCATAAAACTATTCAACATGAATAATTTAAGATATACATATATATAAGATTTTTTATATACATACAAATATGTATGTGTAAAATTAAATACAAATAAAAGTATTAAACATGTCATACTATAAATTATATTTAATTTTAAATTGCACTATAGTGCATAGGGCATTCCGTGCACCACAGACTTTTTCGGAGGTATTTTTGTAAATTTACAAATCTAATTTAACCAATATAATATAAATATTGAAATCTCATAGCAAACCAAATTTTACAATTTTAGAGATTTTGTTACTATTTTTTTATTTTTTAAAACATGCCATTTTTGGAATATTGTAAATAGTACAACTTTCCAAAAATGACATGTTTTAAAAAATTCGAAAATAATAATAATAAAATATCAAAAATTGTAAAATTTTATTTTCTATGAGATTTCAATATGTAGATTAGATTGGTTAAATTAGATTTTTCAATTTACAAAAATATCTCCGAAAAAGTTCGCGGTGCACGGAATGCCCTATGCACTATAGTGCATATTAAACTTTCTCTAAAATATATGATACATATATTATTATATATATGTATAAAATAAATATTATACACATATACAATATTATATATTTAACATGCACAATTTAATTATATACTTATATTTTTATAATAGATGTTTAAATTATAGTTAAATTGTTATCACAAATTATATATATTTTGTAATAATAAAAATTTTAAGGGTTACTAAACAAAATTGTAAATTAAAAAATATTAAAACTTTTGCTGCCATTTTTGTTTGGATCGTCAATCCAATTGACGATCCAAGGAAACCAGAATTGTTTTTAATATTTTAATATTTAAACTTTTTGCATAATATATTTAGATCGTCGTTTCATTTGCCGATCCAAGCTTGGATCGTCATCCGGGATGATGACCCAAGCAATTTGTACACTCGTCAATCCGGATGACGATCCTACAACGTTATTTTTAAAATTTTGAATTTTTTACAGTTATTATCGAAATTCGAGTGAACAGTAACGTTGGTTTTAATTTTTTCGGTCTCCCTTATTTTTATTTTTTACTACATCGCTCATTTGCTCTGTCATTCAGGCAGCCCTGGACCCTGGTGATAACTTCTAATTATTTGGGCTGGAGTCAACGACACGAGATAATATATCGACCAATCCAGCCTTTCAATTGAATTTTATTTTTTTATGATTAAGTTTCCGTTTGAACATGTGGTTAATCTATTTATGTTAATGAGTATGAGAGATTCCGATCGTTATCATATTACATTTTATCAAGAAATTAATGAATACAAGTGTTAATTAATAACGACCAATATTTTAATTAAATTTGGAAAAATAAACAGCAAGCTTAGGTCCACTAACTTCACTAACTTGAGCCTTTTTTTTTTCCTTCGCAATTGACAAAACATAAATCTAACAATTGAAAATTATAAAGCTTAATGACGAATAATAACCAAATAGTCATAATTAATTGATATTCTATAATCTATATTGTCGAGTCCTCTTTTGGCATTTCTTCGTCCATATTGTCAGTCAATGTTTTGCCTTTTGTTTCAGGCAAAAACAAAACAAACAACCCGCAGCAGCAACCTGCAATGCCGAATATCCCAAATGACCAAAGTCTGCTGGTTCTTCTCCCTTCGGCTACTAGGAATGGTGCCATGGAGCTACCAAGAAGAATCGCTTGTCGCACCAATGCGAGAGCCGAGTTCGTTACACAAGTCGGGAAGAGCTCTGTGCTGTATATCAGGGTCACATTCAGTGCCATGCAAGCGCTGAAGAAGGCAATCACCTGACATCACCATCTATTAGACCAGCCATATAATCTCAAGACTATGAAGGTAATAAATTTATTTAGTAATAAAGAACCTTTGAATAATCTTGTTGTTGTACTTTTTCTCTCATGGGGTACTAGATTGCTAAGGTAGGTAGATTTTGAGGACCACACAAAATTTACATTTTTGTATTTGATATGCATTATTTACCTCTGCAGCCAATTTGATGGCTCTTGTCATCCCCTTTACGGAACTGTTGGAAAAAGTGTGTGGAGCCGTTCTCTGCGGGTAGCAGGCTGGGCCTGCGGGCCGCAGATACTGAACGACCCAGTGGGTCGCAGGCAAGGCCTGCGGACCGCTGGTACTGGGATCTGAACAGACGTGATCTGTTCAGATCAACTCCTATATATACCCCTCTAAACAGAAACGTCTCTCTGGTTCTTGGAACTGCTGTTCTGCATATTCCACACAGAAAGAGAGGAGAGTTTCTGAGAGGGAGGAAGCCATCCAATTGCTTGGAGCAATTGGATCACACACACGAGTCGAGATCGGCAAGTGGAAGCGTGAAAGGTGACACCAAACCCTAACGTGAGGTTGTGGTGTACCGGACGCATACGGAAAGAGACAAGGCTGCAGAACCGAACTCCGACAAGCGGGTCTAGGCGTTCGATCATTTCCGCTGCGGTATATCTAATTCTCTAAGTTATTCTTATAGGTTAGATATGCATATAGGTTTATACCTAGTTAAACCTTCATTGGTATCAGAGCCATAAGGCTTCTTGTCGAAGTTATGGATCTGTTTAAGCCTTAGGACACCATGGTTTTGGTAGAACTAGATTTGGTTGTGACGTTTTTTACTCAAAACACACCCTAGATCCAAATTTTACGTGTTTTAACGCTAGATCTCAGTAGGAGTTCGTAGCAAAACACTGTAAATGGTCTAACCAGGGTTGAGTAACAGTTTTGGTGCAAAGAAACCATCTGATGAATCCTGGTTGCAGGAATACCAGATTTAGGGTTTCAGTCCGTCAGAATCAGCGGGCCGCAGGCTGGGCTAGCGGGTCGCAGGATTCTGTTGTGTAAACAGACAACGTAAGGTTGTTCTGCATTACTGTCAGACAGATCGCTTACTGGGTCTGCGGGTCGTCTGATCAGAAAAATTGTGACCAGTTAAATCTGTCATTTTCAGGTGGGCCGCTGGTATGATCAGCGGGCCGCAGGTAGTTTCAGCGGGCCGCTGTTCAGTTCAGCGGGCCGCCAGATCTGAAACTGATAGTTGAAATATAGCAACCAGAATCTGTTTTGACCAAACTGAGACCTCCCTCTTTGTCCAACATGGTGTAAAAACTATCCTGAAGATAGTAACATAGTTTAATACCTTTCTTTAGATGCATACTTGCATAGAGAGTGATGGTAGGTATTTATACCTCTCACAATTGTGGGCGTGTTTGAGTAATGATCCGGGGTCATTGACTCGCATGCTTAGACAGCACAGTAGGGTGACTTTGGACCTAAAAGAACTGGGTTTCTTGTCCAATGTCTGAACTTTGCGCCAATCGAGTTGGTTGGGAGGGGATACTCTTAGTATATGAGACAGGATTGGTGGCCCTAGTTGTCATCTTTCGGTTATCATTGCTAAGATGTATCATCTCTTGGATCGATTCAAGGATTGTGCGGTGAAGTGTAACCATATGTTATAACTCTTAAGTTATATCATAAATGATGATGCTAACATGCATACTTGTGCTTTGTCTCTATTTTGTAGAAAGATGTCGGCAAGTAAGAACATAATCGCTGATCTCAATGCTGGTGAGAAATTGACGAGTAACAATTACGATGTGTGGCATCGTAAAGCTCAATTTCTGCTTGAGATGCAGGATTTGTTGGAGCCATTGACAAGGGAACTCACGGAAGCCGAAAGGGCCAATCCAAATAGAAATCGAGCCATTGAAGAGTTCAAGAAAAAGGATCGTGCCGCTCGCATAACGTTGCTGAGTAGCATGTCCAATGATGTACTCTTAAGGTTCGAGAGGTATCGCACCACGAAAGAGTTGTGGGATGCGGTAAAGCTCCAGTATGGTGGTACTTCAACCACTAGGCTGCGCCAACTCACTCTTAGACTTGATGGCTATAAGAAGCGTCCCGAGCATTCAATGCGGGAGCATATCTTAGCCATGTCTAATATGATAAGTGAGCTGACTCAAGCGGGCCATGTCCTATCGGATGAGCAGCAAGTTCAAGCTGTGATCCGCTCTCTACCTCGCTCATGGGAGCATTTGAGAGTTAACCTCACTCACAATGACAACATACGCACTTTTGACCAAGTGGCGCGTCATGTGGAGTTGGAGGAGGACCGCTTATCGGCCGAAAAGGCTGAAAAGGCTGCTGGAGAGGCAATGATTGCCGCCTCAAAGAACTCGCAAAGGAAACCGAAGAAGAATTCCGGTTCCAAGAAAGGTGCGGGTGGCACTGGCGTGGCCAATGCAAAAATTGACAAGAAGCGCAACAAGAAGCGCGGAAAGGGGAAGGAGAAGCCCAAGGGGGCTTGCTTCAACTGTGATCAGATTGGACATTTCGCTCGTGATTGCACGAAGCCGAAAAAGGTACTTTCTGGACTGAGCAGTGTTTCTGTCTCAGTATCAGCGGGTCGCTGGTATGATCAGCGGGCCGCTGGTCTCCCCTCTGCTTGTGATTCAGCTTTATATGTGTCCAGTTGCTTTATGCTTACTAATAACAATCCTGTTTGGACTGTTGATTCTGCAGCAACTGACCACATAGCTAGGGATCGAGCAGCATTTGTGGACTATCGTCGCATACCGGCAGGAAGCAAACGCATTTACATGGGAAATAATAGTAGTGTTCTCGTGCATGGCATTGGCACTTGTGAGCTAATGTTTCGCAATGGACATAAATTAGTTCTCCATGATGTGTTGTATGCGCCTGATGTGAGGCGAAGTCTTGTATCTGTCTTAGTTCTTGTCAAAACTGGATTGCGTGTTGTTTTTCTTAATAATTGTGTTGAATTGTATAAGAATTCTGTTTTACTTGGTAATGGATTTCTTGAGAACAATTTCATGATATTAGACACAATTGATGGCTGTTCTTCTTTCTCTTATGATGTTTCTTCTTCTAATGTTAATTCTTATGTGAATGATAACATGTTTATTTGGCATGCTAGACTTTGCCATGTGGGGCAAGATAGGATGACTAGATTGGCTAAGGTTGGACTTTTGGGTCCCTTAACCAAGGTCTCCTTGCCTCGTTGTGAGGGTTGTCTAGCGGGTAAAGCTACCCGAAAGCCTTTTGGTAAGGCTGTTCGTGCCACAACTCCTTTGCAGTTGATACACTCGGACATTTGTGGTCCTTTGAGTGTTAGGGCTCGACATGGTGCCTATTATTTCATCACATTCATTGATGACTATACACGTTTTGGTCATGTCTATTTGATCTCCCACAAGTCGGATGCACTGGGTTGCTTCCAAAAATACTTGGCGATGGTTGAGAATCAACAAAATGGACATGTTAAAGCTCTTAGGACAGATCGAGGTCGAGAGTACCTCTCGGATCAATTCAAGAGCTTGTGTGATGAAAAGGGAATCGTTCATCAGTTGACAACTCCCTACACGCCTCAACAAAATGGTGTTGCTGAAAGGCGTAATAGGACATTGTTGGAGATGGTTAGATCTATGATGGCACAAGCAAGTCTACCAATTTCGTATTGGGGAGATGCGCTGTTGACCGCCACATATGTTCTAAACCGAGTTCCCTCGAAATCCGTGGCAGCTACCCCTTATGAGTTATGGACTGGACGAAAACCGAATTTGGGTAATCTCCATCCATGGGGTTGTTTGGCTTATGTTCATGATCCGTCTCACAAATATGGGAAGCTTGGTCCAAGAGGGAGAAAGTGTATCTTCATTAGGTACTCTGACACTTCCAAGGGCCACGTGTTTGTTGGAGAGGATCTAAGTGGGACAGTCACGGAAATTGAATCGAGGGATGCGACGTTCCTTGAAAGTGAATTTCCAAAGAGGAGCGAGGTTTCTCAAGAGGAATGGCTATATGAGTCAATTCCTTCCGAAAATGATGGTACTGATCAGGATGTCGAGGCGAGAGGGGGGAACAAAAGTCCTCCTCAACCTCCTGAGGTCAGAACTATCGCGGAAGAGGTAGCTCAGCAGGTCAGAACCTCTCTAGCGCCCAGTTTCAGCGGGCCGCAGGCTGGGCCAGCGGGTCGCCAAGACTGGCGAGACTTCCAGGACAGAGGTCCTGTCAATCTGCATCCAGATACAGCGGGTCGCTGGGATGATCAGCGGACCGCTGAACCTGTGACTGATATGCAGACTGAAGAAGTGTTTGAACCTCGAAGGTCTGAACGTGAGAAAGTACCCCGCCGACGATTTGAGATCGAAGGGGGGGAAGTGTTCATGACTGCTCTTGATGGATTGGTCATGCCGAATGAGGATGATAAGCTCAAACGCAAGAAGGCGATCAAAGCTATCGATCCGGATGAACCAAAGAATGTGCGTGAGGCACTTTCTAGTTCTAAGTCTAAGGAATGGTTGCTGGCCATGCAAGAGGAGATTGATTCAATGGAGAAGAATCAGGTTTGGGACTTAGTTGACTTACCACGAGGTCGCAAGGCTGTTGGGAGCAAATGGGTTCTCAAAGCCAAGCGTAAAAGTGACGGGTCAATTGAGCGTTACAAAGCTCGCTTGGTTGCGAAAGGATTCACCCAAGTAGAGGGAGTGGACTATGAGGAAACCTTCTCACCTGTGGTTAGGTTTGCCTCTATCCGCTTGATCCTAGCAATTGTCGCTGCAATGGATCTAGAATTATATCAAATGGACGTGAAAACTGCATTTCTCAATGGAGAATTGCAAGAGGAGATATATATGGTCCAACCCGATGCATTCGTGGTTGAAGGGAAGGAGCACATGGTGTGCAGACTTCGCCGTTCCATATATGGTCTCAAACAAGCATCACGGCAATGGAACCTCCGATTCCACCAAGCTGTCTTGTCAAACGGCTTTAGTGTGATGGAAGAGGATCATTGCGTGTATGTGAAAGGGTCCAATGATTGTTTCTTGATCATGACATTGTATGTTGATGACATATTGCTTGCGGGTAACAACAAGTCGCTGATTAATTCAACGCAGGCTTGGTTGTCCTCTATGTTTGACATGAAAGATATGGGTGAAGCTAGCTATGTGCTAGGTGTCAAGATAACTCGAGATCGAACCAAGAGGTTTCTCAGTTTATCTCAAGAAACTTATGTGAAAAAGGTTCTTGAACGATATGACATGTATGGATGTCGATCGGTTGACACTCCTATCGATAAGAACACAAGTTTGAGTAGTGACATGGGTCCCAAGACAGATGCAGAGAGAAAGAAAATGGAAAATGTGCCGTACTCTAGCGCAGTTGGAAGCTTGATGTACGCCATGTTGTGTACAAGACCCGATATTTGCTATGCGGTGAGTCTTGTCAGCCGATTTCAGTCGAATCCTGGATTTGCTCATTGGCAAGCAGTCAAAAGGATTCTGAGATATCTCAAGAACACATCGGATTATGTGTTATGTTATCAAGGCAGAAGCCTAGACCTAGTTGGCTATTCGGATGCCGATTGGGCTGGTGACTTGGATGAGCGCAAGTCCACCTCAGGTTTCATCTTTATGCTTGGTAACAGTGTGATCTCTTGGGCTAGTAAAAAGCAAACGTGTGTTGCTTTATCTACCATGGAGGCCGAGTACATTGCATGTTCTGCGGCGACCCAAGAGGCAATATGGTTGAGACGTTTCCTAAAGGGACTAGGGGTAGTCAAGGTGCCCAACGGACCTGTGACAATCTATTGCGATAGCACGGCTGCTATAGCATTTTCACGAGACCCCAAGTACCATGGAAAAGCAAAACATATTGACACGAGATATCATTTTGTTAGAGACAGACAAACACATCAAAAGATAGTGTTGAAGCACATTTCCACTGATGAGATGGTGGCAGATCCATTCACAAAACCCATCGCAAGGATGCAGTTCCTAAAGCTGATTAGGGTTATGGGTCTGATGTCTGCCAGCGGGTCGCTGACTTGATCAGCGGGTCGCAGACTGAGATGCAGACAGATGGACAGATTTTCTGAGATTGTTTCAGAATCACTTGAGTGGGTCGCTGGCAGGCCCAGCGGGCCGCTGATACTGAGAATTCTGTAACATGTATCTGTTATGTATGTATGTATTTGAACAATTATATTTTATTATAAAATATTGTTGAGACATGTTTATTCATTATTGTTTATGAATTGCTTGTTATTGTTCAATTAAATGTTAGCATGTTGGTAGTGTGTCATTGAACTTTAGATTGTCTCGCTCACACGAGCAATCGCCTCTAATGCCTGGGGCATGTAGAGATGAGACTAGATTGAGCTATGTGCGCTTAGTCAGGGACTAAGGAGCCATCTGGGATGGACGAAGCTCATTGTCGCTTCAGTCTGGGACTGAAATGAGGCTTGTCTTCTTTTAGGCGATCCGATGTGATTGTGCCCCAAACAATCACGTAGTTCAATTAAGCCGAGGTGAGAATCTCCTTAGAACTCAAAGAGTGTCTAAGTGAAGAATCTCAGGATCAGTTACAATAAGGAGTGGTCTAGACCATAGACACTTGGTTTGCAAACTGGATCTAAACTCGTACAATGAATGAGAACACACGTCTGCTTAGCAGATATTTCATTGTAACATGTGCTCATACCACATGTGCTAGGCGACTTTTGGAAGTGGGTTGAGTGGTTCCAGGACCAAGACCGTATGACTCCCCATGTGTGAGTTCCATAGAGAAGTACCCTTTGACTTTTGACTATGTCATGAGAAATGGGGTCAGGGCTGCTACTTTGGTGTGTACCCTATGGTGATGTATATTCCGCCTGTCGGGGCATTGCTGGGCAAGCGACTGATTTTCGTTTTGAGTCTCATGAGTTAAAAGGAAGATTCGACTCATCATGCACAAACGATAGATTTGTTGGTGTTCAGGATCCACCAAACTCGTCATATGGACTGAGGTTGGGAACATACAACAAACTAAGATTGAGAAGGAAAAGACATGTATCATTGAGTGGTCGATAATGTCTGATCTAGTGCGGATTAGAGTGCTTCTAAGGTACTAGTATACACATTAAACTGTATTTTATATAAAAGGGTAGATGCTCTCTGGTTGGCTTTGAATTTATTCAAAGTGAGGCTTTTGAGCTCCCGCATGACAGGTGTATGCGCTGGTCGCACGTTCCATTTGCCGTATGAGGTCTGGCTCAGTGTTTGGTATAAACGTCTCCAAGAGGGAGATGTTGGAAAAAGTGTGTGGAGCCGTTCTCTGCGGGTAGCAGGCTGGGCCTGCGGGCCGCAGATACTGAACGACCCAGTGGGTCGCAGGCAAGGCCTGCGGACCGCTGGTACTGGGATCTGAACAGACGTGATCTGTTCAGATCAACTCCTATATATACCCCTCTAAACAGAAACGTCTCTCTGGTTCTTGGAACTGCTGTTCTGCATATTCCACACAGAAAGAGAGGAGAGTTTCTGAGAGGGAGGAAGCCATCCAATTGCTTGGAGCAATTGGATCACACACACGAGTCGAGATCGGCAAGTGGAAGCGTGAAAGGTGACACCAAACCCTAACGTGAGGTTGTGGTGTACCGGACGCATACGGAAAGAGACAAGGCTGCAGAACCGAACTCCGACAAGCGGGTCTAGGCGTTCGATCATTTCCGCTGCGGTATATCTAATTCTCTAAGTTATTCTTATAGGTTAGATATGCATATAGGTTTATACCTAGTTAAACCTTCAGGAACAAAACAGGCTAAAAATGCCACTACAAATGGTAAGAACAACAAGGGAACTCCTTCGGTTTACTTTCTCAACTAGAAAGAAACTTGCTAGAGAAGTAGGCAACTCAGAAAGTGCATTGTATGCCACGCTAAGATAAAGATTTGGCCCGAGGCTCCCAACCGAAAGAGGCATACCATAATATACCATCCCGGTCCCATACCCGACTATCATGATTGATACTAGCTTCCACAAGGTCGAACTTGTCGTCACTAACTTCTTTATGGAGGAGAAGACTTGACAAAACTGTTTTCCCTAGTCGGTATTCTCGTTTACTGAGAGCCATCTTGGTGACTCCTTGGCAATGAAGTTGAGCAAAATAGTGTAACACAATGCCGGGATGCAGGTAAAGAGGTAAAGTAACCTCCAAGAGGACCTCCTACATATGTAGGCTAGAGAAGGGAGAGACAAAAATCCAAGTGTAAAGAAGAGAAAAGCTGACATGCTCAGCCTGTGTCTCCACTTATCATCCACGGCCTCCGTGCAGAGGACAAGAGAACATGTCGTAACAGCTGAGCGGCCAAAACCTGATACAAACCTTAGGACAGAATAGACCCAAATGTTAGGAGATAATGCAGTCAGTGCACCGGCAACCGACATAATAAGGCATGAAAGAACCAGGACTTTCTTTCGACCAAGAACTGAGTCGGCTAGCGTTGATAACATGAAACCACCTATCAAACAACCCATGAAAAATGCTGAAGTAGGGAGAGAGGAAAGCGCCTTGCCAGAGCAGTTGAGGTCCCATTCGGAAATGGTTGATGCGTCGGATGGGGAGGTCCAAACCCACGAACAGGGGTGAAGGCTGCATGGGCTGGAAGCTGCGTTGCATGTTCGGTCGGTGGATTTAAGGCAATGCCATGCTGGATCAGCTTCGGTGAAGATAGTAATGAAGATTTGTTGTGCATCAAAGGCCCATGCGAATGCCACAAAAAGAGATTGCAATATTTGGGCAGAGCTGCTCTGGCTCATGGCTAAATGTTGTTATTGTTGGTGCAAATTGAAATATCAAACCGGATAAAATCAATGTCAAAAGAATAAAAGAAATAGAAGAAACAAAGTTACCCGAATCGTGCTAGGCGCTGTCCTTAAGCGTATTCCGTCTCAACGTGCGACAGGAACCGCTACCAAGATAAGACGGGGTTGTTACCTTTTAGGGCACGACCATGAAGGTGACTGATGAAAGCCTCCAAAAATATCCAGCAGAATAACCAAATTGGGATTTGAAATATCAAATATTATCAAATAGAATATGAGAAATTCGACAAGCTGTATAGCTAATTTGTATATATCTTATCAACGAAATGGGCTGTATAAATATTGGTTCAGTTAACGGCTACAGCCTTTATCATTCCAAATTAATTGCTTTAGCCAGCGTTTACAAATGAATGATAAATAAAGGCATTGATGGACCAACGTTAAAATAATTAGTGGGATATTAGTGCAACGATACAGAATTCCAACGGTAAGAAATTGATTAACAAATTTATTAGGTAAATGAATATTCCAACGGAAATATTAATTAAAATAGAAATAAAGAATGATATGGGCCAAATCCAAAGGAATAATATAGAAACTGAAACTTGAGGGTAATGAATTTTGAGTTTTTCAAATTATTTTTTCCAACAGTTATGGCTTGTGCATCTTACTATCACTCTTATCGTTACATGAAGGAGATCAAGTGGATTTTGTATGTTTGTGGCTTTGCGCAGAAAAGGAGGGTTGGTTCGTGCTTAACACGATCCTGATTTTACACAGCATGATGATTTACATATAGCTAGAAATTGTTATGAAATTAAATAATTATGTGGATTGTTCATCTTCATATTCCCACTAAGTATTTATCTCCACTACACATTTATATCCATGATCTCCACTACTTATTTATTAACATTATGTGAGATATTATTTTATAGCCTATAAATAGAGGTATTGTACATTTGTATGTATGGTTGGAATGAGAGAATAAAATTTTGAAATTTGTGATTGAGAATATTGTCTTACTCTTGATATATTGTTCATTATTTCTTTCTTCCACCTTTATTTTACAACACGTTATCAGCACGAATTTGCTCGAAAGGAATTACAAAGTTGTTAGCACAAATTGCTACGAAGAAGTTGCAAAGTTTCTAGGTAAGTAAGAATAAATTGCTCAAAGAAATTTGAAGGTAAGTAAAAAGTATGATTGATATCATATAATTTATTAATTTCAATTTTATTCGAATTTTTTGATTGCTATATTTTTTTTGTTTAAAATTTATGAGAAACATTCCCTGAAGTGAATGATGATAAAAATAATAACTTGAAGGAATTATTCAAACTTGAAAGTTTATCAAGAACCCGAAGTTCTTATTGCATGAAGAACCTGAAGTTCATATTTCGATTTAAATTTATTTAGAACCTGAAGTTCTTAATTGTATAAATAATTTGTTTAGAACCCGAAGTTCCTAATACTTAAATTTATCTTATTTAAAACCTGAAGTTTATATTTCGTTCAAAATTATTTAGAACCTGAAGTTCTTGATACTTGTAGTAATTTGTTTAGAACTTGAAGTTCTTAATTTTTCAATTTATTTTACTTAGAACATGAAGTTCTATTTGAAGTTTAATATAACCAGAAGTTATGGAATGCCACTGAATATCATTTAATAAATAACTCGAAGTTATTATTCAAAGTTGAAATTTTTTTATCAAAGAACCAGAAATTATGTTCCTTAAGTAACCAGAAGTTATTATAGGATATTGGATGAAAAATAACATGAAGTTATTCCCAATTTAAAATATATTAGCACTTATTATTGGTCATTGAATGAAAAATAACCTGAAGTTATTTCAATTAATTTATTTAAATTGCGCAGTCAAAAAGATTTAATAACCAGAAGTTATTAAATAAAATAAAACTTGAAGTTATAATGTTAAATTATTATTATTTTTTCTTTCTCTTTTTATTTATTCATTTTATTTATTTACTTATCTCTGTTTCATTTATCATAACCTGAAGTTATGATATTAATAACCTGAAGTTATTAAAGTAATAACCTGAAGTTGTGATGAAATCATGTTAGTACTCTTGAAGAGTCTTTCAAGGAAAAATATGACTATCAAAATCAAAAACTCATTATAACAAGATATTGATAACAAAAGAAAAATGTACCAGCAGTACGTTCAAAGAAAAATATCTTGAAGATGTTTATGACATATGTGGTATAACAAAATATTTATAGCGTACCAGCAGTACATCTAAATAATGTTTTTCAAGTTTCATTGTAGGAATTTTTAATTTATGTTTAATTATTATATTATGAATATGTTAATAAATAAAAGTAAATTTATTTTTACTTTTCTTTTTATTTCAAGGGAAAATGACTGACGCGATATTAATTAAAGATGATTCATGTTTGGTTGATAGCGGAACTACAAATACAATATTGAAAAGTATGAAATACTTTTTGCAATTGCATTCCGGTATGACTAATATTCAAACTATATCTGGCTCAAGCAATATTGTTGAAGGCTCCGGAAGAGCTTGTATTTTGTTACCTGAAGGAACAAAACTAATAATAGATGATGCATTATTTTCGAGTAGATCCAGAAGAAATCTACTAAGTTTTAAAGATATTCGAAAGAATGGTTATCATATTGAAACTATGAATGAAAAAAATTGCGAATATCTTCATATCGTATCTATTATAAATGGCCAGAAAAGGATTATGGAAAAATTACAAGCATTGTCGAATGGATTATATGGTACTTATATAAGTGCAATAAAATCAAATATGGTCACTAACCGGAAGTTAGTTGATCCAAAATTATTTACATTATGGCATGATAGATTGGGTCATCCAGGAAATATAATGATGAGGAGAATAATAGAAAGTGCAAATGGGCATCCCCTGAAGGACCTGAAGATCCTGTTATCAAAAGAATTGACATGCCAAGCAAGCTCTCTTGGAAAATTAATTACTAGGCCATCTCCAAATAAAGTTGGACCTGAAGCTCCATCATTTTTAGAACGACTTCAAGGAGATATATGCGGGCCTATAACACCGCCATGTGGACCATTTAAATATTTTATGGTTTTAATTGATGCATCAACTCGTTGGTCACATGTATGTTTATTGGCAACAAGAAATGTTGCATTTGCTAGATTATTAGCACAAATTATCCAATTGAGAGCCAACTTTCCGGATTATCAAATTAAAAGAATCCGACTTGATAATGCAGGAGAATTTACATCCCAAACTTTTAATGATTATTGCATGTCTATTGGGATTACTGTGGAACATTCAGTGGCACATGTTCATACACAAAACGGTCTAGCAGAATCATTTATTAAAAGGCTACAGTTAATAGCTAGACCATTACTAATGAAATCTAGTTTACCATCTTCTGCATGGGGACATGCAATATTACATGCTGCTGCACTAATTAGATTAAGGCCAACTGCTGATCATAAGTATTCCCCGTTACAATTGGTCTCCGGAAGAGAACCAAATTTGTCCCATTTAAAAGTTTTTGGTTGTGCAATATATGTTCCAATTTCTCGTCCACAACGCACAAAAATGGGACCTCAAAGAAGATTGGGTATTTATATTGATTTTAACTCTCCTTCTATTGTTAAATATTTAGAACCATTAACGGGAGATGTTTTTACAGCAAGATTTGCTGATTATCACTTTGATGAATCAATATTCCCAAATTTAGGGGAAGGAAAACAAAAGCTGGATAAACAAGTGACATGGAATTCATCATTATCTTATCTTGACCCCCGAAGTGGTCAATGTGAACATGAAGTTCAAAAGATTATAAATTTACAAAGAATTGCAAATGAATTGCCTGACGCATTCACAGATATAAATAGAGTCACTAAATCACATGTTCCAGCTATAAATGCACCTGCTCGAATAGATATTACAAAAATATCAAATGAATCTCATGAGCGTAGGAAACGTGGAAGACCAGTTGGTTCTAAGGATGTAAATCCACGTAAAAGAAAAGAGCAAAATAAAGCAGTTGGTAAAACCCCAGAAGAAGTTTATAAGGTTCCAGAAGAAATTAAATCTCCAGAAGAGATTAATAAAATTCCAGAAGAACTTAAATCTCTAGAAAAAAATTAATAAAGTTCCAGAAGAAACTAAAACTCCAGAAGAAGTTGATGAAGTTCCAGAAGAAACTAAAGTACCAAATGATTATGAGATTTCTATAAATTATGTAAAAACTGGTACAATATTAAAAAAAAATAAAACTCATGTGGATAAAATATTTGCATTCGCTATAGCTAGTGATGTTATAAGCGAAGAGAATAATGTGCCAAAAATCATAGAAGAATGTAGGCACAGAAATGATTGGCCTAAATGGAAAGATGCCATACAAGATGAATTAAATTCACTTGACAAATGACAAGTATTTGGACCAGTAGTCCAAACACCCAAAAATGTTAACCCTGTAGGTTACAAATGGGTATTTGCCATCAAAAGAAATGAGAAAAATGAAATTGTGAGATACAAAGCAAGATTAGTGGCACAAGGATTTACACAAATATATGGAGTAGATTATGAAGAAACGTATTCACCTGTAGTGGATGCGATAACTCTCAGATTTTTAATAGGTCTCACAGTCACAGAAAATCTAAAAATGCAACTTATGGATGTTGTCACAGCATATTTATATGGTTCACTTGATAGTGACATATATATGAAAATCCCTGAAGGATTAAAAATGCCAGAAGCATATAGATCAAAACCTAAAGAAATGTACTCCATAAAATTGAAAAGATCTTTATATGGACTAAAACAATCAGGTCGAATGTGGTACAATCGACTTAGTGAGTATCTTTTAAAAGAAGGATATAAAAATAATGTAGTTAGTCCATGTGTTTTTATTAAAAAATCAAATTTAGGTTTTGCAATAGTTGCAGTTTATGTTGATGATTTAAATATTATTGGATCTCCTGAAGAGAACGAAAATACTGCAGAATTGTTGAAAAGAGAGTTTGAAATGAAAGATCTTGGAATAACTAAATTTTGTCTCGGCCTGCAGATCGAGCACCTAAAGAATGGAATATTTATCCATCAATCAAATTATACAGAAAAAATACTAAAATGATTCAATATGGATAAAGCTCATCCTTTGAGAACACCAATGGTTGTACGATCATTAAATGTAGAAAATGATCCTTTTCGTCCCCAAGAAAATGATGAAAAAGTACTTGGTCCTGAAGTACCATACTTAAGCGCAATTGGCGCGTTATTATATCTTGCAAATAATACAAGACCTGATATTGCATTTGCTGTAAATTTATTGTCAAGATATAGTTCCAAACCAACCCGAAGACATTGGAATGGAATTAAAGGTGTTTTTCGTTATCTTTGCGGAACTCGTGATATGGGACTATACTATCAAAAGAATTCAAAATTCAATCTAGTTGGTTATGCAGATGCAGGTTATTTGTCAAACCCGCATAAGGCGCGATTTCAGTCAGGATATGTATTTACTTATTGTGGAGCTGCAATTTCATGGCGGTCTATAAAGCAAACTCTAACTGCCACATCATCAAATCATGCTGAAATCATTGCTTTATATGAAGCAAGTCGGGAATGTGTTTCATTTAGGTCAATTATCCAAAATATTCAAGAAGAATGTGGACTTGAAAATATCAAAGAAAATCCTACTCTATTATATGAAGATAATGCAGCATGTATAGCACAAATAAGAGAAGGATACATCAAAGGAGATAGAACTAAGCACATTGCACCAAAGTTCTTCTGGGCACATGATCTACAAAATGATGGTATAATAGATGTTCAGAAAATTCAATCATGCAACAATTTGGCCGACCTATTCACAAAATCTTTACCAACGAGTGTTTTTGAACAATTCAGAAAGAAGATAGGTCTACATCGACTAAAGGATGTCAAATAATATTAAAATGAGGGGAAGTATTATACATACTGTACTATTTTTCCCTTATCCAAGTTTTTTATCCCAATGGATTTTTCTTGGTAAGGTTTTTAATGAGGCAGATAAATTGGTCCAGAAGTACCATATTAATATTGATCATGAAGTATCATATTAATAGTGTATAATCAAAGATGAACATCCAAGAGGAAGTGTTATGAAATTAAATAATTATGTGGATTGTTCATCTTCATATTCCCACTAAGCATTTATCTCCACTACACATTTATATCCATGATCTCCACTACTTATTTATTATCATTATGTGAGATATTATTTTGTAGCCTATAAATAGAGGTATTGTACATTTGTATGTATGGTTGGAATGAGAGAATAAAATTCTGAAATTTGTGATTGAGAATATTGTCTTACTCTTGATATATTGTTCATTATTTCTTTCTTCCACCTTTATTTTACAACAGAAATCTCCCTTGTTTTTTTTTTATTGTTCTTATAACTTAATTATCAAATTTATGTACTTAACGAAGGGCAGACAAATAAATATATATAATTGGTATGATTCTAGCTTGAAATTAACTGACGCGTATTCTAATAATTTCCAATTAGAAGAAAAAAATAATAATCTACGATATCAGTGATGACAAAGGTTGGTCAATAAGAAAGGTTTCTTCACATGTTTACCAATGCATCATATGACTATCAATTGATTGCGGTTCATGCGCGCAGAAATATAAGAAATTTTTTGGTAGCTAGCATCTAGCTTTTAAGTGATGGTGCATGTTACTATATGACAAACGAAATTGGTATGAGTTCATTTTGCTTCTTTCAACAAAAGGCTGATTATATTGTCTAATTTATAAGCAAAATTGGTAATTCTGTAGAATTTAAGCAATTTCAACATAAAGGTTTGTATTTCAAGCATGAATTAATGATAAATTTTACCTAAATATATTTAGAAGAATTTTACAAATAAATTAATATGAAAAATGTTATGATCAAATTGATTTGACGAAGGGTCCGTCCAACATACATGTTGGCGTCGATTAATGATTCAGTGGGCACCAAAAATGTTGAAAAATCTCTTCACATGGCACAGCGAAAGTATAACGACCCTAGTACGCTAGCTAGCTACCTGTCTGTGTTTTTGTCTGCTTCCTTTTGTTGTTTAACAGATATAAAAAGTATACATGATATAATACTAGTGGGGTGCATTTGGGCGCATGACGTCGGGACAGCCGCGCATGGCACGTACGTGCCGGATCATGCACGGCATTCTAGTGGGATGCACTCTAATACCGCATGGCCTACTCTGATAAATACGTGTTCATGTGTCTAGCTTGTCGTTGGAAATATTGTGTACGGAGTCTGAAAAATTGATACGGCACGGCCGGCATTATCAAAGGTCTAAACATGTCACAACATGCACAAATATGGCTAAATTTGACAATTATGAGAATCAGCTCTTAGTCTAATTACGAAAAACAATGTATCTTGATTCATTGAGTGAAAGCCGCAGGTTCGAAAATATTTAATTTAAAAATAAATTGGATGGTTTAGATCTCTAATTTATCTTAAAAAAAAAAATCTGACAATTGTGTTTGTGTCATATCATACAGGCCGTGTCGAGTTTGTGGGCAACTATCGTGTGCCTATGCGCATGCTTGCTTAGGTTCAAAGATAATGTTGGAATACATTTCTTTTTTTTTTTGAACTAGACACCAAATAATTTTCTCACTTAGCTCAAACGTAACAATATGGGAGTTTTTACACACTTTTGACGAGTAACTGTAGAACTGATTCGTACATTGGTTCTCAAACTCTACGGTCCAAAAGATTTAATTATTGAATTAATTAATTATATATTATACGATTATCAAGAACAGACGACTGACCACACAGCAGAAAAACCCGAAGCTTTTAACATGTATACAAATATACAATTAAGGCCCGTTTGCCTTAGATGTATAATTGTATATTGCCTTCAGGCCCAATTAGAAGCTTGTATAACTATTTTGGACTTCAGCCCAAATATTTCTTCGGCTTTACCACTACCAGAAGTCGAGAACTTTGCACTGACAATATATGGACAGTCCACCTTTGAGTTTGCTTAGGACTGTCAACGGATAGGATACGATACGATAGAGACATCTTTTATATTCGTATTTTAGTCTTTGATCAAATATTAAATAAATTCTAAAATTTATAAAACTTATATGAAAACACATTACTCATCACACATTAAATTAAATAAAAGCAACAGTTTGGATGTAACATTTGAATTTAAAAATTTAAAAAACAAACTAAATAGTAAAATATTAGCGTTTAGAGGAAAACAAAATATTGGTATAACGGAACCTTTCTCATATAATACATGTGTACTTGGAAGGTTCCGCTATACCAATATTTTGGTTTCCTCTAAACGCCAACATTTTACTATTTGAATCAATGAAAATTGGCTGTCCAGTCTGCTTACAGTCCAATTGGCGAACCAGACCACCTCATTTGAAGCTACACTCTTTTTCTTTTTAACTTGACCAACGTACAGTTCAGTAATGTTTCGTTATTTCGTAATTAATATTGGACTTTAAAAAAAAAATTGAACATTTAATATATTAATTAACATTTATAGCCACAAGCTTTAGGTGTTGCAATTTCTAGACCAGAGAAATGTTAATTAATATATTAATTAACATTTGTAGCTTGTGGCTATAAATGTTAATTAATATATGATGAGTGGATTTTATATGCATACTCAGGTACTATTTTATCTCCAAACTAAACCAATTTCCTTGAGTTTACATAGTTTACATAGTTTAGATGAGTTTAGGTTAGTTTAATTAGAGTTTTGTATCAAGAATGAGTTACTACCATAGTTTCTAATTTTATTGCAGATTCTGGATAAGAAATGACTTGGATGAGTCCATAAAGTTGAAGAGCTTGTTCTAAGCTTTCCAACGGATCTTGAATCACCTCAAACGGAGTTCGGATGAAGGAGATATGCCCAAAATACTGACAGGACGCAGTGCTGACATTTTCCTGCGACCCGCTGAAAGGCCCAGCGGCCCGCAGGCCTGGAACTGCTAGATTTAGCAGAATCGCCCGATTTGGCAATTCTATATTTGGATGGCGGTTTCTACCGACTCCAGGTGCATCCAGAGCACGTCTTCAGTTATTTACAAAACACGATCAATATTGCATGTGGAGAAAACCAGAACTTCAGCAACCTCATCGGATTCGACGAACCTTTTGACTGTCAAACAAACCGTTCGAGATTCATATGGAGGGAACCTGAAGCACAAAACATGATTGCCAGTTTTAGCGACCCGCTGGGAGATCCTGCGACCCGCTGGAACCTCAACAGACAGACATGCGATTCTGGTTTGAATGATTTTCCTTCTTTTGCTTTGGACAATAATGGGTTAGTGTCTCAACCATATCATAGGTCTACTTTTTTTCCTAATTTTGATAATTTTCGACCATCTACGCAAATGTCAAGTGTTGAATCAAGATTTGAAGAGTTTAAAATAAACCAAATCGAATTTAATGAGAAACTTTTAAAAGAAATGAAATCCATATCATCTTCTCTCAATACTCTCATTACAAATCATCAAAGGATGTTAGAGACTGAAAATTCTTCATATAGACCACACAATGAACCAAACAATGAATTGGCTTTGCATAGTGATTGTGAATTTGAAAACTCTAGTTCCAAGAAGACCCAAATTTGGTTAGATACCAACAAAACTGAAAGCAAACAAGTTGAGAATAGGGATGTACAAGAGGAATTTGATGAACCAAAGTACATACCACCTCCTCTCTATATCCCTCCAATTCCATTTCCACAAAGATTGTTTAGGGCTGAAATTGTCAAATCTAATGAGTTGGAATTGAAGCATCCTCCAATTGAGAACATGAATGATGAACTTGAAGAGAAGAAAGATGGTGACACTACTCTCAAAGTCGAGGCATCCGACAACACAAATGAGAAGTTCAACCAATTCGACTCGAGCACTCTTAAAAGATGTTTGGAAAAACTTGATGTGATGGAAGACAACAAACCACAAATCAAGTATCACATCATAATCGAGCCAAGGAAGATGACATCCAAAGAAGAACACTCCAAACATATTTCAAAGGACCCGCTCAATCACTTTTGGGAGAACTATGATGCGTGGAGAGGGAGAAAAGTGAAGATAAGATGAGTAAATGCAAGGTGGTCAAGCTAGTGACCCAAAACAAGCGCTTCTTGGGAGGCAACTCAAGGCCCAAAAATTTCATTTTTTCTCGTTTAGATTAATTTAGATTAAATTAGTTTTAGTTAGTTATAACTTATCAATTGTTGTTGTTGGTTTTAGGTTTGAAGAAAAGTGACAAATCAGCTTTTGGAAGCACCATTACACGAATTGTATGCAAGAGCTCAAATTTGGGGGATACACCATGAAGGAGCATACAAGCCGTTTTGCAAGTCGCACCAACCCCTATGCGAACTTCATAACCACTACAATAATTTGATGAGTTTCCTTTCCTTTCTCTCTTTTAAGTTATGTTTTCCTTGCATTGAGGACAATGCAAAGTTTTAAACTTGGGGGGAGAGAATATGAGTTGTATCTAGGTTTGCATCATGCATTTTAGGTGTTAATTTCATATCTGTCCCAGTATCGGCGGCCCACCGAGTGTCTCAGCGGCCCGCTGAAGTTTTCGGTGGGTAGCAGAGATTTTCGGTGGGTAGCAGAAAAGTCCGGTGGGTAGCAGAGATTTTCGGTGGGTAGCAGAAAAGACCGGTGGGTAGCTGAAACTGGAACTGACAGGTATAATTATGCATTTCATTTAGGAATTGTCTTATTGCATGATAATTTCATATAGATTGCATTTAGGTAAGTTAGGAGATGCTTAACAAGTTTTGATATCGTGAATTGAATGAATTATTTAGGGAGTTTTAGAAAAATTTTCGATTTGACTTGTGGGTCATCTAATTGATCGACTAGACCCTGTGACCTTAGGAAATGAGTAGGTATTGTATCATAATCTATCTTGATTGAAACATAAATTTGATGATTTGATAAGTAGTATGAATGACTTGACCAATTAGAAATCGGTAACCAAGACAACCACCAATCGAACTAATTTCCAAATTTTGTCAAGATCGATTCTACCGACCCAAATGCACGTCAACTAAGGAAATAAACACTAAGTCTAGAGTCAAACAACCGCTGTTTTCAAGTTTATTAAAAGTCGAAGATGTAAATACACACCCTTGTATATAAAAAAGAAAGTAAATAAAAAGGGGAACTAAAAAGCGTGCAATGCCATGGACATTGCGGGAAGCTATAGGTTATGGTGGATAAAAAAACTTCCATATATCATGAGTAAAAACAGAAAGGCTCATGACATAAAAAAAAAACGAGAAAAATCTCGAAAATAAATCCACCATAATTTGGCTAACCTCTCCACCGCGGGAAAAACCTCCTAGCCCCGGGAGAAAAGTTAAAAAGTCCAACCCAAAAACTTTGGAATAGAATGGGTGAGGAGTTGTACCCTTTTTTCCGCCTCACTTTAGTTCGATTTCCAATGCGTTTTCGAAAATCAATAAAGCGGTTTAAGTACTCAAAAGCTTGGTTGTGAAATAATTTGGTATGACATGTTATTTGTGTTGGTAGGGTGTGATCCCGAATCTCTTTGCCAAGTCATTTGTCAAATTTTGAAAAATCAACAAGTTTAGGAATTGAACAAGATAAGTTATGGGCAATAGTTACAAGTATCCTAAGTGTTTCACCCGTGGGGTAAGCGTGGGTCGTTTGGGACAACTCAATTCAATTTGAAAAAGCTTGTAAAATTGTTTAAATAATTCAATCAAATCAAGATATTGGTGCATGTTAAGAATTTTCATAACTTGTAAGTCTCAAGTCATTGTTTTAGTTTAGAGCCAAACCATCCTTTTAAGATAAATATTTGCTTGGGGACAAGCAAAGGTTAAACTTGGGGGGATTTGATGAGTGGATTTTATATGCATACTCAGGTACTATTTTGTCTCCAAACTAAACCAATTTCCTTGAGTTTACATAGTTTACATAGTTTAGATGAGTTTAGGTTAGTTTAATTAGAGTTTTGTATCAAGAATGAGTTACTACCATAGTTTCTAATTTTATTGCAGATTCTGGATAAGAAATGACTTGGATGAGTCCACAAAGTTGAAGAGCTTGTTCTAAGCTTTCCAACGGATCTTGAATCACCTCAAACGGAGTTCGGATGAAGGAGATATGCCCAAAATACTGACAGGACGCAGTGCTGACATTTTCCTGCGACCCGCTGAAAGGCCCAGCGGCCCGCAGGCCTGGAACTGCCAGATTTAGCAGAATCGCCCGATTTGGCAATTCTATATTTGGATGGCGGTTTCTACCGACTCCAGGTGCATCCAGAGCACGTCTTCAGTTATTTCCAGCGTTTCTAGACGTTCCCAAGGCCTATTAAAGACCTGTTTGAGGAGGTTTTGGGGGAGAACAAGAAGGAGATCAAATCCAAAGTCAATTTAGGGTTAGACATTGAGTTATTTGAGAGTTAGGTCTCAAGTCCAGATCGAGGCAGCGCCAAGCAGGTTGATTGCGACAGCAAGAGACGTGTTTGATAGGAGATTTCGATACACGCAAGAGCAATTGGTTGTAAACTTTCCTTATTCTCATTTTCTCTTGTGTTTGTATGATGTCTTTTAGTTGTTGATTGTTTGTTTTAGGGCTATGGTTGTAAACTCGAATTCTTAGTTGTTGATTGCATGTTTATTTAGTTTATTTGATATCTTTGTGTTTTATACCTTGCTTGAATTGCTTGATTTGATTATGCCATGATTATTTAAGTAGATTTGTTTACACCCGTTAAGTAGAGCTCGCTTAATTGCTAGGTGGTTAAGTCCAAATAAACTTAGATTATTAGGCATGATTATGATTAACATGAAGGTTGTAAACTGAAAGGTTAAACCAGGACTAATTATCGAGAGTTAAGTCCTTTGCAAGAGTGAAAACTCAAGGATTTCATAGGTTAGAAAGGTATAAACTTGTAGAAACTAGACCAAGAAACGATAGTTGAAATCTAGATTCTATACGAGGGAAATTGGGTTAATTAATTGATAACCAGACCTAAAACGAGAGTTTGATCTAGGAACCTTAATTAAGCCATTATCCCTACACAATTATCAACTGAATTAGGTCAATTTGCATTCTCATCGCTAATCCTAGCGGGCCGCTGAGTGAATCAGCGAGGTTGTCTATGTCCGCCAAGTAGCCAGCGACCAGTCTAATAGATTAGCGACCTAAGTTCTTTTAGCGGGCCGCTACGAGAGTCAGCGGGCCGCTGGAACCGGGACTAAGATGAAGTGTTAGCAACCAGAAACCCTAGAATTTCGTGACTTGTTGAAACTCTCTTATTAATTCTTGTTTTGACCTTGTAACGAGACTTAGGATTTAGACCCACCAACAACCCTTGAATCATTAAGAGTTGAACCGTCTAGCTAGTTTAATAAAGTAAAAGACTAATATTCCAACACCGTCCCTGTGGATTCGACCCTCAAGCTGTTCTACAAACGATTAGATCGGTAGACACGAGGTTTTTATTTTGAGACTTGGTTTTCCCTTCGATCAATATATTAAATGTTCAAAAAAAAATTTTAAGTTGTATAAATATTAAGCGATTCTTCTTGGTAGCTCGATGGCACCATTCCTAGTAGCCGAAGGGAGAAGAAACAGCAGACTTTTGTCATTTGGGATATTCGGCATTGCAGGTTGCTGCTGCGGGTTGTTTGTTTTGTTTTTGCCTGAAACAAAAGGCAAAACATTGACTGATAATATGGACGAAGAAATGCCAAAAGAGGACTCGACAATATAGATTATAGAATATCAATTAATTATTACATTATTATTCGTCATTAAGCTTTAGAATTTTCAATTGTTAGATTTATGTTTTGCCTATTGCGAAGAAAAAGAAAAGGCTCTTGAAGTTAGCGGACCTAAACTTATTTTTCCAAATTTAATTAAAATATTGGTCGTTATTAATTAAAACTTGTATTCATTAATTTCTTGATAAAATGTAATATGATAACGATCGGAATCTCTAGTACTCATTATCATAAATAGATTAATTAACCACATGTTCAAACGGAAACTTAATCATAAAAAAAATAAAATTCAATTGAAATGCTGGATTGCTCGATATATTATCTCGTGTCGTTGACTCCAGCCCAAATAATTAGAAGTTATCACCAGGGTCCAGGGCTGCCTGAATGACAGAGCGAATGAGCGATGTAGAAAAAACCGAAAATTTTAAAAATAATATTAAATTAATATAATATATTAAAAATAATATCAATATAATAATATTTTTTAAATAGTATCACAAGCTCGGAATCTGGAATTCCGACCGCAATTACGGAATCCCGGATTCCTATCTTAGCCCGGATTCCGGTCTTACCTTTAAATATTAGAAATAATATTTAAAAATAAATTTAATTTATTTATTTAATACATATAAAAATCATTTTGTGGCTATTACAATTTAGTTCGAGACAAATTAGAGACGCATTTGAATCATCTTTCAACTTTTGAGTCATTGTGAGAGGAATAGAGGACGTGCATGCCTATGGAGGACATCGAAACTTCATGAAATAAGAGATATTTAAGTAATAACATGAGAAAAAGTGAGACAAAGAGGAATAAATAATGATAAACGGGTGGGTTGAACTATACACGGGTTTACTAATATAAAATCCGTAACCCAACCTGAAGTAACGGGTTTGTCAAAATTAGAACCCGTACCCAACCCAACATCGTGCTAACCCGGTAAAAAACGGTTCGAGTCGAGTGGGTTGAACGGATTGAACGGATTCACGATTTTTTTGTACACCCCTACATGCGTGAGAAGGGCCGGAGACTTCACGCATGATAATTTAACGGCTGAAGTTATTGCCAACTGCATAAGAAATGCAGTAAAGAGAGATGTCGGTATTTTCTTACCGGGCGTGAAATCTCTATTGGAGAAAAAATACCCGAATGTGGTGCCCACTTATAACAAAATTTGGCATGGGCGAGAGAGAGAGCAATCGAACATCTTTTCGGATCGTGGGAAGATTCGTACAACAAACTCCCGAATCTTTTATTGGCTATACAGATGACGACACCCGAGACGCATATCAAATGGTCGTTTAAAAATTTATAATTTTAATGTAAATTAATTAAAATTTTATAACTTAATTATTCATTTTTTAATTAAATAAAATAATTATTTATATTTTAATTAAATTTATATTTAATTAAATAAATTAATAAAATATTATTTCTAAAATTTAAATGAGTAATTAGCTAAGATCGAAATCCGAGATTCCGTAATTGCGGTCGGAATCTCAAATTCCGATCTTATGATACTATTTCAAAAATATTATATTAATATTATTTTTAATATATTATATTAATTTAATATTATTTTTAAATTTTTCGATAGTAAAAATAAGGGAAAAAATGACACAAATTTTGGGCCGTCAGCCCAAAATGACAAGTTAACGCGGTCCAATTTACTGCCCATAGGCCATAGATCTCCGCGGATCTGAATTAGGGGCTGTAAAAATTAATACTAACTTTACTGTTCATATTAATTTTGATAATAACAGAAAACAAATCGAAATTTTAATACTAATGTTGCTGGATCGTCATCCCAGTTGACGAAAGCCCAATACCCTTGGATCGTCATCCCACTTGACCACTCAAGCTTGGATCGTCATCCGAAATGACGATCCAACGATCCAACAAAAAACCACATATTTTAATTTTCTGAAATTTTGCATTTAGCCCCCAAAATTTTTATTATTACAAAATATATAATTTATAATTAAAAATTAAACATAATTGAAACATCTATTATAAAAATATAAGTATATAATTAAATTATTGCATGTTAAATACATAATATTGTATATGTTTGTAATATTTATTCATAAATATATATATAATGTATCGTATATTTTATATATTAAATACATATTAATGTATATAATTAAAATATATGATACATATTATTATGTACATATATTTCTATGTATATTTATTTATACATTAAAAAATTATATATTAATATCTACATTTAATGTATAACAAATTTTTTTTATTGGACTACTATGTAATAATAATAATTTTAGTGTCAGCGGCGAATAAATTCGACAAAAAATATATTCAATTCTTTCGCCGATGACTCTAAAATTATTATTTTTATAATATAGTCCAATAAAATTTTTTGTTGTATATTTTATATGTATTTTTAATGTATATAATTTTTAAAAAAATTATACATTAAAAAATATATGTTGACGATGACCATATATTTCTATGTATAAGTATATTAAAAAAATATATGTATATAAAATATATTAAAAATTATACTTAAAAAATATGTTTATATATACATTATATACATATAAATATATACATTTATACCTTACATATTTTTTTATTGTATTGTAAATATCTATAAATATCTACATATAAATACATACATTTATACATTTACATACATATAAATATCTACATTTAATGTATAAATTTTTTTCTATGACTATATTGTAAAAATAATAATTTTAGGGTCATCGGCGAAAAAATTGAATATATTTTTGTTGAAGTTATTCGCCGATGACCATAAAATTATTATTTTTACATAATAGTCCAATAAAAAAATTTTATACATTAAATGTAGATATTTTCATATAAATTTTTTTAATGTATAAATAAATTTACATAGAAATATATGTACATAATAATATGTACCATATATTTTAATTATATACAATAATATGTATTTAATATATAAAATATATGTTACATTATATATATATGTATAAATAAATATTACAAATATATACAATATTATGTATTTAACATTCATAATTTAATTATATACTTATATTTTTATAATAGATGTTTTAATTATATTTAATTTTTAATCATAAATTATATATTTTGTAATAATAAAAATTTTTGGGGCTAAAATGGAAAATTTACAATAAAAAAAATTCTGAAATTTTTTTGTTGGATCGTTGGATCGTCATTTCGGATGACGATCCAAGCTTGGGTCGTCAACTGCGATGATGATCCAAGTGTATTGGGCTTTCGTCAACTGGGATGACGATCCAACAACGTTACTATTAAAATTTTGATTTTTTCTGTTATTATCAAAATTAATATGAACAGTAAAGTTTGTATTAATTTTCGGGAATTAGGGGTGCGTAACGTCTAAATTACAACGAAAATGGGAACTTGCGTTAACCATTTCGTTTTGGACACGAAATTGATTACAGTTTTGTATTAACCGTTTCGTCTATCGAAATCACGAAAATAAACATGGACGAAACTGACTATGTGTTGCGTTAACTGTTTTGTTTTTGAAACACAACTAAAATCTTTAACTGTTTTGTTACGTTTTGAAACGAAAGAATGAATAAAAGAGTCACCATTTTCACCCCTAATCTGAATAGGTAGTCTCAAAATTATATGATGCTAAATGGAAAAGAAGTTTGTACTAGATGGGTCTGGAAATTGTGATCCTAAGGGGTAGGTGTCATATGAAAGAATCGTATGAGAGTTTTCAATATAATTTGAGTAGGGGTGAAAACGGTAATTGTTTTAATCGTTTTTTCGACGAAACGAAATAGTTAAAAATTTTGGTTGTATTTTAAAAACGAAACGGTTAACGAAAATTAAAAACGATTGTGTCCATGTGTATTTTGTGATTTCAATTGTTTTGTCCAAAACGAAATGGTTACGCAGCTGACCATTTTCGTTGTCTAAAACGTTATGCAACCCTAAATTTGAGGTCCAACCTCTACAGTTCATTGAATGAAAGCATTACAGCGTGTGCTATATGCATACATGTCTCTGCCCAATATGAAAGCATATTGTTCATTGAATGAAACAAAATGAACAAAAATAATATTCTTTTTGGTAATGAGTAGTGTTGTCATAATTGTATGATTTTTTGCCAGTGTTGGCGTTAACAAATAGCTTTGTTTGTTACTTCGATCTTACTTTTTTTTGTGCATCTCTATACAAGTCAAAAGATGGGTAAAAGCTCAATTATATCCATAGCACTATGGGCGTGGTCCATTGGAGAAAAAAAAAATAGTTGTGTCCGCTATTTAAAACAGATTGTACCGATTATGGACTAATTCATCACCAAAAACTAATATGCTAACAAACAAATTTTTTTTTTCCATATTTGGTCGCTGCTAGTCTAATACAAAACAAGAAGACAAATCTGTTTGGATCATGTAAGAATAAAATTAGAATTAGTTATTTGGACTAAAAAATATTATTCCTAAATGATCAAGAATTATTTTTTTGAAATCTAGAGTGTTATTTTTAAGTAGTCCAATATTTAGATTAAATTCTTATTTCTATTATGTTTGAATCATCTTTCTAATGTGGATAAAAAAATAGTTTGGACCATTTTTTAATTAGGATTAAAAAGATGATCCAAACATCTTAGAAATAAGAATTTAATTCGGATGTTAGACCACTTAAAAATAACACTTTATATCACAAAAAAATTATTCTTAATCATTTAGAATTAAAAAATATTAATTCTGAATAACTAATTATATGATCCAAACAAAACTCGTATGTATGGCAGAACATACTCCACTAAATGCTTGTCACTTGCTACCACTAAAGACGCAAATCTGTTATTTGCTAGTGGATGCCCTTAGCTATCACAACATTTCTAACAACATTGCGGGGGATTAGTCGATTCTCCAAGCTACACATAAGCATAGACGGATTTCGGACAATATCAGTCTTACCACAACCAGCTTCCTTTAACAGAAACTCAATTTTGCTTTTTGCCAGTTTCGGACAATATCAGTCTTACCTTTAAACTGTCAAGTCTTTTCCTCAACGAAAAATTTCCCTTCCATGCAAACACGGT
Organism: Rhynchospora pubera; assembly: GCA_028095005.1. NCBI lineage: Eukaryota > Viridiplantae > Streptophyta > Magnoliopsida > Poales > Cyperaceae > Rhynchospora > Rhynchospora pubera. The sequence goes on from CM051462.1 coordinate 77,437,847, forward strand.
AAATTTAACAAATTTCCTTCCCTTTCCAATTTTTCCTTCCGTTCCCTCCAATCCAAACAGGCTGAAATAGCTCTATTTTAGTGTGGGGTTAACAACTATTGGCTTGCTGTGTTTTCGTTATATTTTTTTTTTTCGCTACATTCTATTAAATTTACACCTTTCTATTAATTATGTGATGGACAAAAGAAAATTCGAAGAAACGGTTTGACTGTGTTAAGAAAAAATGAATCACTAGGCACAATTAAAATACAATTTTATGTTTACATTTCATTCTGTAAAATGAAGTTGGTGTTTTTTCTTACATTTTATCTAATTTTCTTTGGAAAATGAGTTCGTTTAATGTACTTTTTAAAAGAAACTAGATGCTGTCCTTAAGTAAGACCTCCACATTGTTATGCTCCTCAACCTACTCATCTAAACTTAAGCTTAATATTTACAACTTAAATGTACGGACGAACACAGAAAGCACCATGGTTCGAAATTTTTTTTGTTTCATTTCCACTTATGTTTGTAAACGTGTATAACCTCAGATGATAAATACAATGAATTAGGTTAGTTGGTCTTGCAAAGAAAATAATAAATACAAAATCAACTATACTGGTAAAAGAAAACTGAGAAAACACTAGGATGGAAACATTAATGCAGCAGCAATAGCAACCACAGCAAGTATCAGGGTCTAGTCAAGAAAACAAAAAACCATTGAAAGTTGCTAACCGTCCAATAACAAATGCCATCAAAATCACACTACTGCTCTACACTAGATAAACAATTAAACACTACAAAGGTATAATATAACAAACAATTTTTCTTAACTATGACCAGTGGCTTTTCCATAAGGTCGACTTCAACTTACTAAATCAAGAATTATCAGAAAGGACTAATTTGAATGATGGACTTATGCCTAATGTAAGCATAGCTTAGTTAAAATTTCAAAGTAAAGCTTTAACAAATCCTAGTCAAAAAAACTGGAACTGACATTAAAATCAAAAATAAAAATAAATAAGTAAATAAATCTAAACCAATAAAAATTCAAGACAGTCAAACTCTAGAAACTAATCTATTGCCACATTTTTTTTTCCTAGCACAAGCATCAGCATATGCTCGGTGGAGCCCAGGAATAACATGTTCATATGGTAGAACATACTTCTCCACAAACTTCTTCTCAGTTGGAGGCACAAGAGAACTCAATTTGTAATTTGCTGGGGGAGACCCTTTAGACATCAGAAGTCTAACAACATTGCGGGGGATCAGACGATTCTCCAAGCTAAGCGTAAGCAAAGTTGGAAATTGGACCACATCAAGCTTATCACAACCAGCATCCTTCAACAGGAACTCCATTTTGCTGCTTACCAGTTTCTCTTTTGACCACAACAGCATAGGAGCCTTACTGACTATAAGGTTCACTTCCTCCTGAGAAAGGCCGAGACTTTTCAAGTTATTTAGCCTTCTATCTATAGTGTGTTGGCTCAGCTGGCTGATAGTAATTAATGCATAAAGAAACATGCCGGATGAGCGTGCAATCCCCAACTTGTCAGCCCTCTGGGCTTTCTTCTTCAAAGATTCAGTGCTACAGGCAACCACCCTAGGAGCTGATCTAATCAACCGCACAATTTGAGAAGGCGAGAAACCACAGTGGTCTTTAAGAAAATACAAGTTGGGGAGGATAGCCTTTTCCAGGTTCATACTAAGGAAATTGTGAGGCCTTCTGATGGACCCCTAACCAGAAATCAATCTTCGGGGCTAAATTATACGCCATCAGATTAGGTTTACGGGAAATGATAGATGAAATGTCATGAATTGAGAAGCCAACCTCTTGTAGCTTTGCAACATTCGGTCTGAGATTCCTCTCCACGCTTGAGCGAAGGATTAGAGGATCTCGCGACACCGCCCGTCTGATGTCGGAGTCGCTGATGCCGATATCTCTCAGGAATCGGAGCACGGCATCGGGCTTCTCGGGGGATTTGAGGTGCCGAATCTTGTCGTACACACGGACTGCCTCGTCGGATGGCAGCCCACACGAGTGGATGAGGTACTCTGGGCTAAAAGATTGAGACGCGGACACGGACACGGAGGGGAGTCGACGCAGTCGCAGTCGCAGTCGCAGTCGTAGTCGTACGGAGGTGGAGAGTGGTAGAATGGGAAAAAAGGAAGGAGGTCGAGAGACACTCATGGTCGCTCACTGAGCTTCTGCAACCATTTGAGATTTTTTCAGGGCCTACTCGAGGGATCCATATCCTCTCCAGCCGTATAAACTGGCTGGACCGTGCAGCCATCCTTATTTTTTGTAATATTTAAAAAGTTTAAAATTTAAATACTGAATTTAAACCGTTGATCTTGTTCAATTTTATGGACGATGCGTTTTTATATAAGTTTTATAAATTTTGGAGTTGATTTGATACTAGATCAAGTGACCAAATTATGAACGTATTAGAATTAATCAGTGCTGGTTAATCAGATTCGTTCATTTATTGACCACTTGATTTAGTATTAAATCGACTCCAAATTTTATAAAACTTACATGAAAACGCATCGTCCATAAAATTAAACAAGATCAACGGTTTAAATTCTGTATTTAAATATTAAAAAAATCTGGTTGGCTACACAGTCCAGCCACATAAAGCGGCTGGAGAGGATGTGGATTCCCTACTCGAGAAGGATTGGCATCCTCGACAGCCTAATAAACCGGCTGTACCAAACAGCCAAGTGTTTTTTTTTAAATATTTTAAAATTCAAATGTTGAATTCAAATCATTCATCTTGTTCAATTTTACGGACGATGCATTTTCATATAAGTTTTATAAACTCTGAAGTCGATTTAATACTTGATTAATTGACTAAATTATGAACGTATTCAGTGGCAGAGTTAGAATATTTTGTAATGGGGTTCAATATTAAAATTTATTATATTAATATTACAAAAATTAAAAGAATCAATATAATATTTATTTATTTTAAATTTAATTTTTAATTGGAATAGTTCAAATTTAAAAGATAAGAAGAGCTAAAAAAATTAATTAACCACTACTACAAAAAAAATATTAGGATGCAAAATGTAAAATAATTTTGTTAAATTTATAAGTTTTTATAGATTTTACTCTTCTAATTGAATTCTTTAAAATTGAGATAAGATGAATTATAATTTAATACAAAAAAAAAAGTTTTAAAATTTATTGACCAAAAGTAACCATAGTAATTGATTGTATCTTAATCTTTTGGCACATCTAATTAATTAAATAAAATAAATCATATGTATGGGAAAACAAAATATACTACAAACTTAGACTATAAAATTACATATTCAAGTATATAATATTTAATGAATTTATTTTTCTAAACAATTACTAGTTGATCAAATCAGCTATGGGGTTCACTAGTGGATTTCTTTTTGGATACAAATGGGGTTCAAATATTACAATCTATAAAAAAAAAATTCATTTTGTAAGTATAAAAATTTATATTTGGTGATATTAATCATAAATAAATGGGGGTCATTTGACCCTCATTCATTGAGTGTAGCTCCGCCTCTGAACGTATTAGAATTAATATGTGATAGTTAACTAGATACGTTCATTTATTGACTACTTGATCTAGTATCAAATCGATTCCAAAATTTATAAAATTTATATGAAAACACATCACCCATAAAATTGAACAAGATCAACGGTTTGGATTCAACATTTGAATTTTAAAATATTAAAAAAAAATACTTGTTGTTTGGTACAGCCGGTTTATTAGACTGTCGAGGATGCCTAGCCGGTTTTTCAGGGCCTTCTCGAGAAGGGTCAGGAACGGAAAAGAAATCAAAGTTTCACCTGCTTCATATACAAAAATCTTTTCGACTCTCGTAACTGGTTTAACCTTATTTTTATTAAAAACAAAAAAGGTAATATTGTCTTTGATTTGAATTGAAAGAGTAATATTGCAATTAATATCATGGATACTGTTGGTAAAAAAATTAATTTTCTGGTGTCTCTTTGTTACACCCCAATTTCAGAGGTAACAAGTCTTCTCCTCTAATTTTTAAGCTTTGGAAATCTTCATATTCCTTACGTTTCGGCTCATTCACCCAACAACCAAGATTACAACAAGCTAACATCGTTACCCTTCCTTTACCTCTAGTTCATCCTTTCAGAGCATATGCTTAGAAGATAATCACGAAACCTTTGCACCAGTCTCTTGCCTAAATGGCGTTAATAAATATCTTTGTTTGTTACTTCGATCTTGTTATTTTTGTGCATCTCTATACAAGTCAAAAGATGGCTAAAAGCTCAATTATTTCCATAGTACTATGGTCGTGGTCCATTGGAGAAAAAAAAAAAAATAGTTATGTCCTATATTTAAAACAGATTATACCGATCATGGACTAATTTCATCACCTCAAGCTAACATGCGAACAAACAAATTTTTTTTCCCTATTTGGTTGCTAGTCTAATACAAAACACGAGGACAGAAAGATATAGCAATTAAAGAGAATCATATTATGAGTTTTTTAATCCAGAATTCAAATTTCAATTTAAAATTCTTACTAAAATATAAAATTTATGGTCCAACTGTTATAAAATCAGTTGCACCTTGGACCTCGAATCTGACATCTTTCGGAACTGCCGTTAATACCAGTGCTGGAATAGATACGGCCCATAATCTGGCATTAATTTTAAGTGGTACTTGTTTCAGCACTTTTATCTTTATATGCCAAGTATGGAAAACTTACTGGATGATTGGTAACAAACTTAACCAAGTTATAAAGGTGACAAAAAAGTTCAATTGCTACATAAGTGATGAAAATTAGTAAATTTGTTTTAGTTTGATACCCAGTGATGACATTACACAAATGATGTCAATTAATATTTACAACACGATGTACCCACGAACATCTAAAGCACCGAGGTTCAAAAAATTGTTTCCTTTCCAATTAATTAGGTTGGTTGGCCTTGCACCAAATGAAGGAAATAAAAAAAAAATGAACTGTACTGGTAAAAGAAAACTGAGAAAACACAAAGACGAAAACATTAGCTACAGCTACAGCTATCATCTAATAAAAAATAATTTAGTACGGTATTAGTTCAGCAACAATAGCACCATATATTAGAGTTTAGTCAAGAACACAAAATCCATCAACAGTTGCTAACGGTCAAATATCGCTCACTTGCTACCACTAAAGACGCAAATCTGTTATTTGCTAGTGGATTCCCCTTAGCCATTAGAAGCTTTCTAACAACATTGAGGGGGATCAGTTGATTCTCCAAGCTAAACATGAGCATAGATGGAATTCGGACAATATCAGTCTTACCACAACCAGCTTCCTTTAACAGGAACTCAATTTTGCTGTTTAGCACTTTCTCTGGTACCCCCAACAACATAGGGGCCTTACTGATCATAAGGTTCACCTCCTTATGAGAAAACCCGAAATTTTTCAAGTTGTTTAGCCTTGCATCTAAATTCTGTTGATACACGTAGCTAGGTTGACAATTGTTTGATTAATGGATGCATAGTATATTATTCTGTTAAGTACTTGCCTTTGAATTTTGATGCACGTACAAGGTGCCTTGATGCTTCTGTTTGTTATTTCCCATTAGTCCTTATGTTTCAAATTTGCTGATTGTTAGTTACAAGACCTTAAAAGGTCAGTACAAGCTATGTACCAGTTCGGTTTGCCATTCTCATTTACTGGTACCGTACACTCCTTATACTTTTAAGAACTGATATGCAAAAAAACTTTCTGCTAAGGATCTATTTGTAAACTTCTTTAAACTGAATAAAGACTGTTTAATGATAGATGCTGTTATTAGGGTCTTTAATGTAGGTGAAATTATGAAATAAAATGATCCAGGGCTATTTTGAAAAAATTCTAAAGGTTGCGGGTCGGATCTGAGGAATGAATGGATCGGACCAAATACTTAATCCTGTCATTCCTGTGGGTTCGGACTTAGACCGTAACCCCTTAACCCGCTGGACCTGAATCCAATAGCCGACAGGTACGCCCCACTTCCTACCTGGGCTCTGTCACTCCGGGCCGTGTGCTCTCGGCCTGTTAAGGCCTGTTCAAATTTCCTCTCTTAGGCCCTCTTTATTTTATGGTCTGATTGGAGATAGAATTAGTAAACAAATTAATTATGACTTAATCACTTATAATGGAAATTAAATAAGGATCTGATAAAGACTTAATAATAAATTATTTAATTGATTAATAATCGAGACTTTTTTTTTTTGGATAGACTAGATAGTGACTGTCTAGTAAAAACAGAAAAAGGACAAGAAAAAGGAAAAAAACTAAATAACAGTAGCTGGACTGAAGCAGTACTTCATAAAAAATGTTGCCTCGCTAATGATCCAATTGTGTATTGCTTGAACATTCCTCTGTTCATTCCTAAAGATTCTATTATTGCGTTCAAGCCATATCGCCCAGAGAGTACTCGTAATAATAGTGTTTTGTGTCCTAGTCGGGTGTGTAAGCTGGAAAATGTTCAACATTTGCTTCCATGCAATTACTATTACATTCAATTGGTGTAATACCGCGCCTGTCATTGGACAATTGAAGAACAAGTGTGGGGATGTTTGTTTTGATTGCACAACACACACTTTTCTTCAAAAGGAATTTTTCTAGTAATTTCTCTTGTGTTAAGATTTTGCTATGTGCTAGTAGGATCGAGAAGCATTTAATAATCGAGACTTAATAAAGGGAAAATCGAAAAGTTCAGCTGTTTGGATAGAAGGGAATCGGAAAAAGAATTTTTACGCGAGGGGATCCAATTTCCTTCCGAAATTTCTCTCCTATACAAATTCATTACTCTCTGAATCGGTGGAGAATGGAGGGAAAGAAAATCGCCGAAAATCGTCGAGATTCAGATTGACACCGTTATCCCTATTTTTGGCGCGAGATTTTTACTTGCCGGAATTTCCTTATAAAGAGAGATAAAAAATTTTATGAATATTCTAAAAGGATTATAAAAAATTTCAATAATGTCTACCTTTTTCAGTTTTGACTTTCAAAATAATTTATATATTTTAAATTTCAGAAGAATATACTTTAGATATTGGCTTGTCTGAGGCCTTCCGAAATTTTCATCGAATTATATATGTATGCTCGTAAAATAAAAAAGAATTTATGTGATGCTTTTATGATTTTAACGTTTAATTAAAATTAATTTGACAAAATTGTTCAAGGCTTTTCTACATTTATTTTTACAACAAATTTTATATGGATGCTCAAAATATTACAAGAATCCAATGATACCAAATTATAATATGTTAGATGTTAAAAATATTAAACTACCTTTTACAATCATATTTTATTTTAGTAGTCAAAACCATGAATTTAGCGATGTAAAACTTTTTATTTTATTCAATACAGAAATAAAATAAATGGAGTTTGGGTATTCAAGTGCCATTTTGCACAGAAAATCGAGATTGAATTAAGCAATATGAGCACACCAAATCATCAGCCGGACAGAAATTTTTTATAATTAAACTATAATCAACACCATAAATTCAATTAAGAACACCCCAATTTTTAATTAAACTATCCGACCACGAGAGTCAACAAAAATGACAGGACACCAAATTAAAATAATCACAATGTGAGAAGAATTTTATAAGTTCGCAATAAGAGAATAAACATAATATTCTAAATTGCCGCATTTGGTTTTGTAAAACATAGCTTGAGAATTGAGATAAATATCACTTCATGCCAAAACATGACAAGTATAACGCAACATCAAAGAACCATAAAAGAGATGCCCCATCCAATCCAACCCACAAATAAACATGGGAAAATCGGATATAAGCCCCTCTAATCTCATTCATTCAGAAATAAACCCCTTTAATCTTTGAAATCGAATATAAACCCTTCTAATTCTTTTAATCATATTTTAAATACAAAAAATTAAAATATCACTACTATAACTATTATATCCCTAAACTACACATTTTGGACAATGACAATTCATTTTCTCGCTTTCTCTCCTCCATCCCGCGATTCATCTTTCATATTCATGACTTTGCCTTTCTTTTTTCTGAATATACAAGGAGAGGTTTCTCTTATGTAATTTTGCTAAATCCCTAGAGGCCTAGACACTTTTCTTTCCATCTTTTTATCTGTATCTTCCTCTACCTCTATTGCTATCAAATAAGGGAGACACAAGAATTCAATGATAATTATTTCTCACCCTTAATTATTGAGCAAGATTCCCAAAATAAAGTTTCATTGATTGGTGAAGAACCCCATCAGAAATCGTTGCAGAAATTGAAGATAAGAAGGAAGGCAATGAAAAATATTCATCAAACTATTCAGGTTGAGATGTGATACTTTTGTTTGATCCAGAACTAGAATTTAGAATATGGAAGCATGTGAGGGTGAAGCTTGTAATATTCATCAAACTATTCTCCAGTGGACGTCTTTCGATTCGAGCCGTCTGATTTAATCTTAACGGTTAGAGTTTTTCGGGTCTATCAATTTTGATATCCTGCACGGGACATCTATAGCCACTGAGATTAAATCAGACGGCTGAGATCGAAACTATCCACTGAATGGCCATCCAAAGGATGCGAAGTCATGTGGGACGTGTCAATTAGGGGTATAATAGTCATACCATTGATATTTAAATTTTTTCTAAAAAAAATGTTTAAAATATGATTAAAAATAATGAAAAAGTAAGTCCAAACAAAATCAAATTAGAAGGGTTTACATCCGATTTCAAAAATTAGAGAGGTTTTTGTCTGAATAGAGGAGATTAGAGGAGTTTATATCCGATTTTCCCATTAAACATCAGTAGCAGTGAAGTACCGCAGTAGGTCAAGCGGATAAAGCTTGAATTAGATTAGATGTGAACAACAATGCCATTTATATACATGACCCCATTATATTTTCCCGCCATAATTCGTCATCCATGCTGGTCCCTACCATGATACCATCCCGTATGTGATTAGAAAAATAGAGAGTAATTTATCATTTAAGAGCCCAATAATCAAATCCTATTGCAGTGCGTGCCAGATAATACGACGCAGCGCCACTCAGACTCAAGCACAGCTGCACAGGCTGATATATACGGACCCGAATCCGCTGTAGCACGGGACAGCGTGTAGCGCGCGTACGAGCCGTCTGATCTTGATCGGACGGTTCATTTTTTACGGGTTATCAATCAAGATTACATGCACGGAGCTTTCTTGTCCATTAGATCTTGATCAGACGACTAGAATGCCGCGCTACACGCTGTGCCGCGCAGCACCAGTTCTGAATTCGATATTGTTGGAAAAAGTGTGTGGAGCCGTTCTCTGCGGGTAGCAGGCTGGGCCTGCGGGCCGCAGATACTGAACGACCCAGCGGGTCGCAGGCAAGGCCTGCGGGCTGCTGGTACTGGAATCTGAACAGACGTGATCTGTTCAGATCAACTCCTATATATACCCCTCTAAACAGAAACGTCTCTCTGGTTTTTGGAACTGATGTTCTGTATATTCCACATAGAAAGAGAGGAGAGTTTCTGAGAGGGAGGAAGCCATCCAATTGCTTGGAGCAATTGGATCACACACACGAGTCGAGATCGGCAAGTGGAAGCGTGGAAGGTGACGCCAAACCCTAACGCGAGGTTGTGGTGTACCGGACGCATACGGAGAGAGACAAGACTGCAGAACCGAACTCCGACAAGCGGGTCTAGGCGTTCGATCATTTCCGCTGCGGTATATCTAATTCTCTAAGTTATTCTTATAGGTTAGATATGCATATAGGTTTATACCTAGTTAAACCTTCATTGGTATCAGAGCCATAAGGCTTCTTGTTGAAGTTATGGATCTGTTTAAGCTTTAGGACACCATGGTTTTGGTAGAACTAGATTTGGTTGTGACGTTTTTACTTAAAACACACCCTAGATCCAAATTTTACGTGTTTTAACGCTAGATCTCAGTAGGAGTTCGTAGCAAAACACTGTAAATGGTCTAACCAGGGTTGAGTAACAGTTCTGGTGCAATGAAACCATCTGATGAGTCCTGGTTTCAGGAATATCAGATTTAGGGTTTCAGTCTGTCAGAATCAGCGGGCCGCAGGCTGGGCCAGCGGGTCGCAGGATTCTGTTGTGAAGACAGACAACGAAAGGTTGTTCTGTATAACTGTCAGACAGATCGCTTACTGGGTCTGCGGGTCGTCTGATCAGAAAAATGAGACCAGTTAAAATCTGTCATTTTCCGGTGGGCCGCTGGTAGTTTCAGCGGGCCGCTGTTCAGTTCAGCGGGCCGCTAGACCTGAGACTGACATTTGAGAATATAGCAACCAGAATCTATTCTTACCAACTTGAGATCTCCCTCTATGTCCAACATGGTGTATAAACTATCCCAAAGATAGTAACATGGTTTAATATCTTTCTTTAAATGCATACTTGCATAGAGAGTGATGGTAGGTATTTATACCTCTCACAATTGTGGGCGTGTTTGAGTAATGACCCGGGGTCATTGACTCGCATGCTTAGACAGCACAGTAGGGTGACTTTGGACCTAAAAGAACTGGGTTTCTTGTCCAATGTCTGAACTTTGCGCCAATCGAGTTGATTGGGAGGGGATACTCTTAGTATATGAGACAAGATTGGTGGCCCTGGTTGTCATCTTTCGGTTATCATTGCTAAGATATGTCATCTCTTGGATCGATTCAAGGATTGTGCGGTGAAGTGTAACCATATGTTATAACTTTCTAGTTATATCATAATTGATGATGCTAACATGCATACTTGTGCTTTGTCTCTATTTTGTAGAAAGATGTCGGCAAGTAAGAACATAATCGCTGATCTCAATGCTGGTGAGAAATTGACGAGTAACAATTACGATGTGTGGCATCGTAAAGCTCAATTTCTGCTTGAGATGCAGGATTTGTTAGAGCCATTGACAAGGGAACTCACGGAAGCCGAGAGGGCCAATCCAAATAGAAATCGAGCCATTGAAGAGTTCAAGAAAAAGGATCGTGCCGCTCGCATAACGTTGCTGAGTAGCATGTCCAATGATGTACTCTTAAGGTTCGAGAGGTATCGCACCACGAAAGAGTTGTGGGATGCGGTGAAACTCCAGTATGGTGGTACTTCAACCACTAGGCTGCGCCAACTCACTCTTAGACTTGATGGCTATAAGAAGCGTCCCGAGCATTCCATGCGGGAGCATATCTTAGCCATGTCTAATATGATAAGTGAGCTGACTCAAGCGGGCCATGTCATATCGGATGAGCAGCAAGTTCAGGCTGTGATCCGCTCTCTACCTCGCTCATGGGAGCATTTGAGAGTTAACCTCACTCACAATGACAACATACGCACTTTTGACAAAGTGGCGCGTCATGTGGAGTTGGAGGAGGACCGCTTATCGGCCGAGAAGGCTGAAAAGGCTGCTGGAGAGGCAATGATTGCCGCCTCAAAGAACTCGCAAAGGAAACCGAAGAAAAATTCCGGTTCCAAGAAAGTTGCGGGTGGCACTGGCGTGGACAATGCAAAGATTGACAAGAAGCGCAACAAGAAGCGCGGAAAGAGGAAGGAGAAGCCCAAGGGGGCTTGCTTCAACTGTGATCAGATTGGACATTTCGCTCGTGACTGCACGAAGCCGAAAAAGGTACTTTCTGTATTGAGCAGTGTTTCTGCCTCAGTATCAGCGGGCCGTTGGTATGATCAGCGGGCCGCTGGTCTCCCCTCTGCTTGTGATTCAGCTTTATATGTGTCCAGTTGCTTTATGCTTACTAATAACAATCCTGTTTGGACTGTTGATTATGCAGCAACTGACCACATAGCTAGGGATCGAGCAGCATTTGTGGACTATCGTCGCATACCGGCAGGAAGCAAACGCATTTACATGGGAAATAATAGTAGTGTTCTCGTGCATGGCATTGGCACTTGTGAGCTAATGTTTCGCAATGGACATAAATTAGTTCTCCATGATGTGTTGTATGCGCCTGATGTGAGGCGAAGTCTTGTATCTGTTTTAGTTCTTGTGAAAACTGGATTGCGTGTTGTTTTTCTTAATAATTGTGTTGAATTGTATAAGAATTCTGTTTTACTTGGTAATGGATTTCTTGACAACAATTTCATGATTTTAGACACAATTGATGGCTGTTCTTCTTTCTCTTATGATGTTTCTTCTTCTAATGTTAGTTCTTATGTGAATGATAACATGTTAATTTGGCATGCTAGACTTTGCCATGTGGGGCAAGATAGGATGACTAGATTGGCTAAGGTTGGACTTTTGGGTCCCTTAACCAAGGTCTCCTTACCTCGTTGTGAGGGTTGTCTAGCGGGTAAAGCTACCCGAAAGCCTTTTGGTAAGGCTATTCGTGCCACAACTCCTTTGCAGTTGATACACTCGGACATTTGTGGTCCTTTGAGTGTTAGGGCTCGACATGGTGCCTATTATTTCATCACATTCATTGATGACTATACACGTTTTGGTCATGTCTATTTGATCTCCCACAAGTCGGATGCACTGGGTTGCTTCCAAAAGTACTTGGCGATGGTTGAGAATCAACGAAATGGACTTGTCAAAACTCTTAGGACAGATCGAGGTCGAGAGTACCTCTCGGATCAATTCAAGAGCTTGTGTGATGAAAAGGGAATCGTTCATCAGTTGACAACTCCCTACACGCTTCAACAAAATGGTGTTGCTGAAAGGCGCAATAGGACATTGTTGGAGATGGTTAGATCTATGATGGCACAAGCAAGTCTACCAATTTCGTATTGGGGAGATGCGCTGTTGACCGCCACATATGTTCTAAACCGTGTTCCCTCGAAATCCGTGGCAGCCACCCCTTACGAGTTATGGACTGGACGAAAACCAAATTTGGATAATCTCCATCCATGGGGTTGTCTGGCTTATGTCCATGATCCGTCTCACAAACATGGGAAACTTGGTCCGAGAGGGAGAAAGTGTATCTTCATTAGGTACTCTGACACTTCCAAGGGCCACGTGTTTGTTGGAGAGGATCTAAGTGGGACAGTCACGGAAATAGAATCGAGGGATGCGACGTTCCTTGAAAGTGAATTTCCAAAGAGGAGCGAGGTTTCTCAAGAGGAATGGCTATATGAGTCAATTCCTTCCGTAAGTGATGGTACTGATCAGGATGTCGAGGCGGGAGGGGGAAATAAAAGTCCTCCTCAACCTCCTGAGGTCAGAACTATTGCGGAAGAGGTAGCTCAGCAGGTCAGAACCTCTCTGGCGCCCAGTTTCAGCGGGCCGCAGGCTGGGCCAGCGGGTCGCCAAGACTGGCGAGACTTCCAGGACAGAGGTCCTGTCAATCTGCATCCAGATACAGCGGGTCGCTGGGATGACCAGCGGGCCGCTGAACCTGTGACAGATATGCAGACTGAAGAAGTATTTGAACCTCGAAGGTCTGAACGTGAGAAAGTACCCCGCCGACGATTTGAGATCGAAGGGGGGGAAGTGTTCATGACTGCTCTTGATGGATTGGTCATGCCGAATAAAGATGATAAGCCCAAACGCAAGAAGGCGAATAAGGCTATCGATCCGGATGAACCAAAGAATGTGCGTGAGGCACTTTCTAGTTCTAAGTCTAAGGAATGGTTGCTGGCCATGCAAGAGGAGATTGATTCAATGGAGAAGAATCATGTTTGGGACTTAGTTGACTTACCACGAGGTCGTAAAGCTGTTTGGAGCAAATGGGTTCTCAAAGCCAAGCGTAAAAGTGACGGGTCAATTGAGCGTTACAAAGCTCGCTTGGTTGCGAAAGGATTCACCCAAGTAGAGGGAGTGGACTATGAGGAAACCTTCTCTCCTGTGGTTAGGTTTGCCTCTATCCGCTTGATCGTAGCAATTGTCGCTGCAATGGATCTAGAATTATATCAAATGGACGTGAAAACTGCATTTCTCAATGGAGAATTGCAAGAGGAGATATATATGGTCCAACCCGATGCATTCGTGGTTGAAGGGAAGGAGCACATGGTGTGCAGACTTCGCCGTTCCATATATGGTCTCAAACAAGCATCACGGCAATGGAACCTCCGATTCCACCAAGCTGTCTTGTCAAACGGCTTTAGGGTGATGGAAGAGGATCATTGCGTGTATGTGAAAGGGTCCAATGATTGTTTCTTGATCATGACATTGTATGTTGATGACATATTGCTTGCGGGTAACAACAAGTCGCTGATCAGTTCAACGCAGGCTTGATTGTCCTCTATGTTTGACATGAAAGATATGGGTGAAGCTAGCTATGTGCTAGGTGTCAAGATAACTCGAGATCGAACCAAGAGGTTTCTCAGTTTATCTCAAGAAACTTACGTGAAAAAGGTTCTTGAACGATATGACATGGATGGATGTCGATCGGTTGACACTCCTATCGATAAGAACACAAGTTTGAGTAGTGACATGGGTCCCAAGACAGATCAAGAGAGAAAGAAAATGAAAAATGTGCAGTACTCTAGCGCAGTTGGAAGCTTGATGTACGCCATGTTGTGTACAAGACCCGATATTTGCTATGCGGTGAGTCTTGTCAGCCGATTTCAGTCGAATCCTGGATTTGCTCATTGGCAAGCAGTCAAGAGGATTCTGAGATATCTCAAGAACACATCGGATTATGTGTTATGTTATCAAGGCAGAAGCCTGGACCTAGTTGGCTATTCGGATGCTGATTGGGCTGGTGACTTGGATGAGCGCAAGTCCACCTCAGGTTTCATCTTTATGCTTGGTAATAGTGTGATCTCTTGGGCTAGTAAAAAGCAAACGAGTGTTGCTTTATCTACCATGGAGGCCGAGTACATTGCATGTTCTGCGGCGACCCAAGAGGCAATATGGTTGAGACGTTTTCTAAAGGGACTAGGGGTAGTCAAGGTGCCCAACGGACCTGTGACAATCTATTGCGATAGCACGGCTGCTATAGCATTTTCACGAGACCCCAAGTACCATGGAAAAGCAAAACATATTGATACGAGATATCATTTTGTTAGAGACAGACAAACACATCAAAAGATAGTGTTGAAGCACATATCCACTGATGAGATGGTGGCAGATCCATTCACTAAACCCAACGCAAGGATACAATTCCTAAAGCTGATTAGGGTTATGGGTCTGAAGTCTGCCAGCGGGTCGCTGACTTGATCAGCGGGTCGCAGACTGAGTTGCAGACAGATGGACAGATTTTATGACATTGTTTCAGAATCGCTTGAGTGGGTCGCTGGCAGGGCCAGCGGGCCACTGACACTGAGAATTCTGTAACATTTATCTGTTATGTATGTATGTATTTGAACAATTATATTTTATTATAAAATATTGTTGAGACATGTTTATTCATTATTGTTTATGAATTGCTTGTTATTGTTCAATTAAATGTTAGCATGTTGGTAGCGTGTCATTGAATTTTAGATTGTCTCGCTCACACGAGCAATCGCCTCTAATGCCTGGGGCATGTAGAGATGAGACTAGATTGAGCTATGTGCGCTTAGTCAGGGACTAAGGAGCCATCTGGGATGGACGAAGCTCATTGTCGCTTCAGTCTGGGACTGAAATGAGGCTTGTCTTCTTTTAGGTGATCCGATGTGATTGTACCCCAAACAATCACTTAGTTCAATTAAGCCGAGGTGAGAATCTCCTTAGAACTCAGGGAGTGTCTAAGTGAAGAATCTCAGGATCAGTTGCAATAAGGAGTGGTCTAGACCATAGACACTTGGTTTGCAGACTGGATCTTAACTCGTACAATGAATGAGAACACACGTCTGCTTAGCGGATATTTCATTGTAACATGTGCTCATACCACATGTGCTAGGCGACTTTTGGAAGTGGGTTGAGTGGTTCCAGGACCAAGACCGTATGACTCCCCATGTGTGAGTTCCATAGAGAGGTACCCTTTGACTTTTGACTATGTCATGAGAAATGGGGTCAGGGCTGCTACTTTGGTGTGTACCCTATGGTGATGTATATTCCACTTGTCGGGACATTGCTGGGCAAGCGACTGATTTTGTTTTGAGTCTCATGAGTTAAAAGGAAGATTCGACTCATCATGCACAAACGATAGATTTGTTGGTGTTCAGGATCCACCAAACTCGTCACATGGACTGAGGTTGGGAACATACAACAAACTAAGATTGAGAAGGAAAAGACACGTATCAATGAATGGTCGATAATGTCTGATCTAGTGCGGATTTGAGTGATTCTAAGGTGCTAGTATACACATTAAACTGTATTTTATATAAAAGGGTAGATGCTCTCTAGTTGGCTTTGAATTTATTCAAGGTGAGACTTTTGAGCTCCCGCATGACAGGTGTATGCGCTGGTCGCATGTTCCATTTGCCGTATGAGGTCTGGCTCAGTGTTTGGTATAAACGTCTCCAAGAGAGAGATGTTGGAAAAAGTGTGTGGAGCCGTTCTCTGCGGGTAGCAGGCTGGGCCTGCGGGCCGCAGATACTGAACGACCCAGCGGGTCGCAGGCAAGGCCTGCGGGCCGCTGGTACTGGAATCTGAACAGACATGATCTGTTCAGATCAACTCCTATATATACCCCTCTAAACAGAAACGTCTCTCTGGTTTTTGGAACTGCTGTTCTGTATATTCCACATAGAAAGAGAGGAGAGTTTCTGAGAGGGAGGAAGCCATCCAATTGCTTGGAGCAATTGGATCACACACACGAGTCGAGATCGGCAAGTAGAAGCGTGGAAGGTGACGCCAAACCCTAACGTGAGGTTGTGGTGTACCGGACGCATACGGAGAGAGACAAGGCTGCATAACCGAACTCCGACAAGCGGGTCTAGGCGTTCGATCATTTCCGCTGCGGTATATCTAATTCTCTAAGTTATTCTTATAGGTTAGATATGCATATAGGTTTATACCTAGTTAAACCTTCAGATATATACGCCACTAAACCGACGCGCTTTGTTCCTGTACCATGTTCTTTTGTCGCTTTCGCCTCTTCTTTCTGTGCAACACTGTAAGGCTATTGGATGATTTCGGAAGATCTAGGTAGTTGATTATAGATCGGATGGACGTTAATTTTAGTTTGAAATGCGTTATTTTAAATTTAAAATACGCTAATTTTATTTCACTTAAATTTTAGTTTGGGCCCATCGCAAAAAATTCCTTCGAGGAGTCAGGAAAATGACATACTGAAAAGCAAATTTATTTTATAACATATAAAAAAATTATAAAATGTTCTTTAAGAATATATTAGTAAATTATAAAATGTTCACGACATTTTTTGTACTAGTGCATTAAAGATGGTATATTTCAAAGACTGTTTGATCATCAGCTAACTATTAATAAACAGTACTAATGGTACTATTTAAAATAGCTTTGTTAATTTAAAACAAGCATACATCCTTTCCAATATTTTTTTCATTCTGATTGTCACAATTACCAAATAAATTATTATCAATATATTATATCCCATAAGTACATAAACATCATTTGATTTACATATACGGATGCATCTTTTGAAAATTAATTTTATTAGCTCATAAATTTACACCCTATTTGTTAATTCCTTTAATTTATTTATAATATAATAATATGTTGGATGTTGGGTGCTATTTTATCTTTGTATTAGTTAGTTGCAAAAGTATCGGTAAAATAATAACCTGCTATGTTCTTTGCTTCAACATAAGGCTAAACCAACAAGAAATAATTCCTTTGAACATTTTAAAGTCAAAAGACCATGAGAAAAACTAAGAAAATAACTATAATTCTGACCTATAAATTCAAAATTAGTCCCATGCCCATTGCTAAAAAAAATGACATTTTCGTTTCCCGGTTTTAATGTTAATACTGTTATCCTAAGTAACATTTAGTGGCATCCGTTAAGCACCTTCTTGACAGTTATAACTTATAAGCTGCCATTAGTGTACTATTCTTTTTATTAAATTAAAAAATGAAAAATATACTACAATTGGCAGAGAATCTAGTGCCGAAGGAGATCTAGACTAGAAAAGTAGAAATCAACTAAAAGATTTAAATGGGCAAAAAAAGTTGCGTGCACAATTTGGCATGTGGGTTTGTTCTCACCGAAAATGTAAACGATGACCGTATAGTTTGCCTGTAAGCCACTACATGAAAGATAGCTAGAGAATTTAACCTTATCGCCATCGCCATGGTCAGCCCCCATCATCAAATTAGCAACAGATTTGTACCAATCTAAAATTAAGTTCAATTTTCTACATTAATTTTATCTAATGAAATTTATACTGAACTTACTACAGTAACATATATATTAACCAATTTTCACAAAATCAACTTAATTTTGATTTTATTATTAGTGTATTATTTTTCATATTGGCCTGTAGGTATTCGATTTTAATTTGAGTTAAAGTTTCTAAAATTTCATATAAAATTGTCAGCAAAATTCCACGTCCGTAAATTAAGTTCAATTTTCTAAATTTTCTTTTCTTTTTAAAATTTGTTTCGGGCTTGACTAAAAGCAATGCCACAATTGCAATCAATTTTTCTTTCTCTTTTTTTTAAAAAAAAATTCATAATTATTCACCGCTTTTCATAAATGCCCCCTTTGCATCAAATTTTATTTTGATATACGCACAAAACCGAAATTCATTGAGAATCCACAAAACCGAGTTCAACTCCGCCGCTCCGCGTCAACTAATGGCCGAATCCAAAGTCCCAAAATCCAAAATCCTCTTATTCAACCCACTAACCAAGATCCTCCGTGCCCAATTCCTCACAACCCAACCTACAACCATCCGATCACAAAACCCAAATCCCTCTCTCATAATCTCTCAATCCAGAAACTCCGACACAGACGATCCAATCCACCACCTCCCTTCCCACATGACAAGAGAAAATCCTCTTTTTACAAATAATCCTCTAAAAATCCTCTTTTTATTCGTTTCCTCCATCATCCCGTGACAGCTCGCTCTTCACTCTCTCTCTCTCTAAAACCCCAAATGCATCCATAGATCAGATCTCTCGTCTCTCTTCTACTTCTACTTCTTCTCCAACTACCCACGTTTCCTTTTTCCAAATACAGTTCTAAAAGCAACTCAAAGTACACATACGAAATCAACCAAAAACAAACCAACCATAGATACACTCCCAATAAAGCGAGCGCGAGAATGAGAACCAACCACTCGTTCTCTCTTCTCGCTTCTTCTATTCTTCTCGCCATTGTTGCAACCACATTCATCTCCGTTTCGGTACGCGCCGACGACCCGTACCGGTTCTTCACGTGGAATGTCACCTATGGCGACATCTGGCCTCTCGGCGTAAAGCAACAGGTACATATGTTCATTATGTGAGAATGTATGTATGCAAAGAGTAAATTGATTCTTGGTTTGGAAATTAATCTTGAACTGTTCTTTATTCGACATTTTGTGAAAAATGCAGGGTATTTTGATAAATGGGCAGTTTCCCGGACCGCAAATCGAGGCCGTAACCAACGATAATCTGATCATCAATGTATACAACAGCCTCAATGAACCCTTTCTTATTTCCTGGTAATTTGTTCTATTCAATTAACCCCCTGCATTTTTCTGAAATTGAATGGAGAGTCATATTAAAGAATTTGTCTTTTAATTTGAGTTGTTGTTTCACTTAGTGGCGCTTAATTGCTTTTTAAGGAGAGTGGTAGTTACATATACGAGATGGAACTGAAAGATATGCGTTTAGTAAATTGATGTTTTAGTTTTTACTCGTGTTCAGTTTTAGAGAGAGTATATTAATTATGGATCTAAGTTTTAGATATGTTAATTAATTGGTTTTGGGTTGGCGGTACAGCCTGCAGACATTCTACTATTCTAGTAATGGTTGTAGGGATCAAGATCTAGCGTCATTAAGGCCCTTTAAGTACTTCCGTGATCCACGGTCAAGTATTTAATTCTTAGTTCTAGTTTCCTTTTCTTATGTGTACCCAACTTGCACCCTTATTAGTGTTACATAATATTCTGTTAGCTATGTAGTAAGCTATAAAGCTAATAAAGCATGGACCCATTCATGAATACTAATTTTTTTTCTTGGGGTAAAATCGTATTGTTTAATTATGTTAGAAATTAGTAATTTCTGCATTACTAGACTTTAATAATTATTGTAAATGTAATTAAAAAACTTTAAAATTTTATTAGAATTGTTAATGTTAACCCATACAATTTTTAGTTTTATATGAACCGTTTTATGGATTAGTTTGTCAAGTAAGGTTGAATAATCTGGAGTTGTGCATCATAGTTATTAGACTTATAGATAGGTCCCATGTGATGAATGGGGATTGGTGGAGAAAGGAATACAATCCATGACATGGTTCTGATTTTGTGAAAGCTGGCACTGCGCTTGCCTTTTGGGTTCCAGGGAGTGAACCGAAATTCGAGATAAATCCTTGTCCTTTTCTGAAATTTATAATATTTTTAAAAGTTGTCGGTTCAAAACGCAGAAATGCAGCTGTTCACGGAAAATCGAGATCTGCTGCTGCGCGACACCGCGTGTCGCGCGGTATGCTGGCCGTCTGATTAAGATCCAATGGACAAGGGAGCCCCGTGCATGTAACCTAGATTGATAGGCCCGTAAAAAGTGAACCATCCGATCAAGATCAGACGGCTCGTAGTGCGCGACACGCTGTGTCGCGCAACAGCAGAGTCGGATTGGTTCACGGACCCTCGGATGGATAGTGGTTAAATCTGAATTAAATTCGCTTTTAGTTTGCATCCGAAAACTGTGCATTGAATTATTTGGAATATTAAAATATTGATAAACTGTGTCGGTGGAGGAAATCTGGTTCCTTTTTCCAAATTTTTACCAAGAAGTTTTTACTACTAACTTACGTACTTAGTGAAAGAATCTAGGCCTTTATGATATGGGGTCATATAAAAAACTGGTGAAAGTGACAAGTAATAGGTTCTGTGATCCTATTTGACCACACTTTTGGCATGACTATATTTTTTTTCTATTTTGTACCGTATAGTGTGTTTGGATAATAAGAAATTTCGGTATGCGTACTTATTCTTATTTTTGTGCAACCCAAACAACACAAGAATAAGGAATTTAGGCCCTTATTCTTATACTAACAAAACCATGGTATAAGAATAAGGAATTTGGATAAGCACGCATACCGAAATTTCTTATTCTTATTTCTTATTCATGGCTCATCCAAACACACAATAGATTTTAGAATATCAAAAGATTATTTATTTAAAAAAATGGCTTTTTTAAAACTGAATATCTCTAACATAAAAAAAGAACATATTGTAGGAAAGTAATATTTTTGGAATCAGCTCTGTTCTATTAATTTGTCACTTACTGTACCAAATGTAGCAATTAACTTCTATTACACGTTTGATGTTTCTACCTAGTTTCTTGTTCATATCTTAATACATCAAATATTAGTGAGAATAAAGATACTTTAACAAGTAAAGTTAATACATCAAATTTCTTTAAATTTTGACACTTTTTTTATTATTTACTTGCTAACATAGTATATGAAAAAAATATTTTTTTTTATTTACCAGCATACACTTATTTTTCTAAATGATTATTTTATTTCATTTTACTTGTCAAATGCCTCTTATTAATTATGGCTAACTAGTAACAAGCATACTATAGTTTATAATTATAACTCAAGCATCTCTTTTTTGTCAAAAGCAAAGCAATAGCATATCTGCATTACACATTCGCGCCGAAAGGAAATCTACTCGCCTTTCTGGATTAATAGATGTTGGTATTATTCATCGATCTTCCTTTGGGAGGAAGGAAGCATATGTACTATTTCTTCCAATATTTGGAACTTTCTATCTAGAATCATGATAGGAATCACGTGACATGCACCTAACTTAGTCAACTGATACACTGCTCTTGTCAGTATTACAGGCTGTCTTTGTATTTATAGCCAGCCCATGGGCCCTGGCCCATAAAGGCACACTCAAGTTCTTGGAATTGACATTTGTTTGTTTTTATTTTTTCTTGTTGTCGATTTGGTTACCTATTCAATTCTCATTTACCACAATGAAGTACATTTAAAAATAACTTTTTACATTACATTTTGACCCTAAAAAAAAAATAACTTTTTACATCACCATTTCAGGAATGGCATCCAACAAAGGAGGAACTCATTTGAAGATGGTGTATACGGCACAACATGCCCCATTCCACCTGGTGGTAACTTCACATACATACTTCAAGTTAAGGATCAGATTGGCACCTACTATTATTTCCCATCTCTTGGCTTCCACAAGGCAGCTGGTGGGTTTGGTGGAATCCGGGTCCTGAGCCGGCCTATGATACCAGTGCCTTTCCCACCCCCTGCTGCTGATTACACTCTTCTGATCGGTGATTGGTTCAAGGCTAACCACACGGTATGATGCATTGAAAGCAGTAAAGCACCTTGTTGAAGATTCTTTTGTTTTCCAATAATTATTTTGAAACATTGAAACTGAAGTATATATTTTTTTCTGTTTATAGGATCTTAGATACATACTAGATAGTGGCCGAACACTCGGCTTCCCAGATGGACTGCTAATAAATGGACGTGGATTGAATGGCAACACTTTCACAGTTGATCCTGGTACAGTGGAACAAAAGAATACTGTCTCGGCATTATACGAAATTTTGTATTCATTAAATTGCCATTGATTATTCATACTGACATCAAAATTTTACTACTGTATGTACACAGGGAGGACATACCGGTTCCGTATATCAAATGTTGGTCTGACGACCTCACTAAACATAAGGTTTCAAGGTCATACGATGAAGCTGGTGGAGGTTGAGGGGTCCCACACCATGCAAAGTGTGTATTCATCCCTTGATGTACATTTGGGGCAATCATATTCAGTTTTGGTCACAGCCGACCAACCAGCCTTTGATTATAGCATTGTCATCTCGACCCGCTTCACTAGCACTATTCTCTCAACTTCTGCTGTGCTACATTACAGCAACTCTGGTGGGAAATCTCCTAGCGCACTACCTGGTGGGCCCACAATTCAGATTGATTGGTCCCTTAATCAAGCCCGGTCAATTAGGTGAGAAGTGTGCATTTTGGATTTAATATTGGCCTTTATAATTTTTACAGGACAAAAACTTGAAAATTATTTTTCTTATTGTGAAAGTTAGCACAAGGAAAGTTCCATTCATACACAATTTCAGAGGTGCTGTACTGCAGTCAAAACACCAAATGTTACTTATAAAAAATGTGGAGACAATGAAATTTCCCATGTTTGTACAATTTTACAAAATGAAAAAAAAACTCTATTATTTATAGTCATTCTTTTGTTGTTTTTCCATTCTTTCTGTCCAATATATATTGACAGAGAAAGCAAATCCTTCAACAAGCCTTATTTATGATTCATATAATCTTACAAGTGCTTTCTCTTTCTTAATTAAATTTACAGATGGAATCTGACAGCAAGTGGCCCAAGACCCAACCCTCAAGGTTCATACCACTATGGGTTGGTACCTACTGTCAAAACTATCAGACTTGCCAACTCAGCACCAGTAATAAATGGAAAACAGAGATATGCAGTGAACAGTGTATCCTTCACCCCTGCTGATACGCCTCTAAAGTTGGCAGATTATTTCAAGATAGGCGGTGTATTTTCAGTTGGAAGCATACCTGACAACCCAACATTTGGTGGTGGTTATTTGGCAACTTCGGTTATGAGAGTGAATTATAGGGATTATATTGAGATAGTGTTTGAAAATTATGAAGATACAGTTCAATCTTGGCATATCGATGGATATCAGTTCTGGGTTGTGGGGTACATGTCTTTCTCTAAATTGAATCTTACTCTGGCTCTCTCTCTTAAAATGATTGTACCATTTCATTAATGTACCATTTTATTTTTTACAGAATGGATGGGGGGCAGTGGTCATCAGCTAGCCGAAACAACTACAACTTGAGGGATGCAGTTGCTCGATACACTATTCAGGTACAAAAATATACCTAAGAAACAAAACCAACACTAGTAATAAATTACAACCAGTAGGAAGGTTTAAACAAAAATTTAAGCCAAAATGTTGAAAAATACTTGAAATTTTTATTACTTTCAGGTCTACCCCAAATCATGGAGCGCGATATACATGCCAGTAGACAATGTTGGAATGTGGAATGTAAGGTCAGAGAATTGGGTCAGACAATACCTCGGCCAGCAGTTCTACCTCCAGGTTTACACCACTTCCACTTCATGGCGGGACGAGTACCCAATTCCCCGCAATGCTCTCCTATGCGGCCGGGCATCTGGCCATCACACCAGACCACTTGAGTATAGAAAGGCATAGAAAGTTATGCCATCATTAGATTGTTTTGTCACGAGAGGGTGACAACTTTAGTTATTATACTTCACGTTGATTCGCGTCAGAAGTTATCTCTAGTTAAATTATTGCTTATTTTTGTGTCATATTTTGGGCTTAGTATTGATGTAGAATTGTTGTAACGGATACATTCTTCTTTAATAAAAATACTTAAGTCTTTGCAGAGCATAAATTGTGGCTGTCCCATATTAAAGGTGTACTTAAAGAGTTGCAGCACACAGTAATCAAAGGCTAACGAAGCTAAAAAAAAAAAAAGGAAAAAAAGAGCTAAACAATTCCTAAAAAATAAGGGAAACAAAAACCTGCGTCACTAGAAAAACTTGTCTAGCCAAATTCGCTGATCTATGTTCCCTTCATCCCTTGTGTAGTTGTGTATCCAGCAATCCAGCAAAATTTCCCTATTGCAACAGTAGTTTTGTGCAGAAACTAACTAAACAAGACATTTGACGTGCTTAACGTTTTCTATATCAAATATAATAATGTATACACAACATTCTATGCTAACTATGTGTGCATTATTGCTGAATACATCTCATTTTTTTTTGTAATAATATTGTCCCTTTAATAATTAAAAATATAAATATATAATAGATTCATTTTGCTCGAGCCAAGTTGCAGGATATATTCAATTAAAAAAGCTCAAAACTAGAATTTATACCATAAAATTCTTGCATTATATGACAAGCTGTGGAAGATCGATCACCATGGTTCATCATAAAACAGCAGCTCTGTGAGATTTATTTATGCAAAATAAAAAAATAAAATAGTTAACACTTAATACACACTTCTTAGGTTACAAAACTAGCCTTAACCTTCAAACATCAACATTAAAAATTTTTAATATCTCTGGTAACGTGACAAATAACTACGGAATATCACACAGCATTTTGTTTCTTATCACTTTAATTGATATACATCAATGCTCCATATCACAATCAGAAAATCTAATTTCCACCTCCGGCACCACCACCAGCACCGGCGCCGCCACCAGCTCCAAATCCAACACCTACACCAACCCCGATTCCTACTCCAACACCGCCACCACCACCAAGGCCTCCGCCATGACCACCACCAAGACCACCACCGCCTCCGAGACCACCTCCACCTCCTGCACCACCGCCTACACCACCACCGGCTCCAAAACCACCCCCATGCCCGCCACCAAGTCCACCACCGCCACCTCCACCAAAACCACCACCGCCACCAACACCGCCTCCGGCACCACCACCTACACCACCTCCAGCACCAAACCCACTACCGTGGCCACCGCCAACACCGCCACCGCCACCTCCTCCAAAACCACCACCACCACCGACTCCCCCTGCACCACCACCACCTACGCCACCACCAGCCCCAAACCCTCCACCATGCCCACCACCAGCACCACCACCGCCTCCACCACCGCCGCCACCTCCACCACCAACACCTCCACCAGCACCACCTCCTACTCCGCCTCCAGCTCCAAAGCCTCCACCTTGACCGCCCCCAGCACCACCACCACCTCCACCGCCAAAACCACCACCACCTCCTACACCACCACCAGCACCACCTCCTACACCACCACCAGCTCCAAATCCACCACCATGACCACCGCCAAGTCCTCCACCACCTCCACCACCAAAACCACCACCACCACCAACACCACCACCTGCCCCACCTCCTACACCACCTCCAGCTCCGAACCCACCACCATGGCCTCCACCAAGTCCTCCACCACCTCCTCCACCAAACCCTCCACCTCCACCAAATCCACCACCTGCACCACCACCAGCTCCACCTCCAAAACCTCCACCATGACCAGCGCCTCCACCTAACCCTCCACCACCACCACCTCCAAAACCACCACCACCTCCAAACCCACCACCTCTACACCTTCCAAACCGGCAATCCCGCCCGAATGGTCCCCGACCAAATCCAGGTCCGCGTTCAAAACCACCTCGACCAAAATCAGCCCTTGCAACGGCACTCAACTGGAGTGCAACTCCCACGAAAAGAAGAAACAACAAAAAAGAACTCTTCATCTTTGGAGGACCCATATCTTACTTCCTCACTCACTTCACTGTGTGTTGAAGCCAATGCAAATGGCCTCTTTATATAGGCCACCAAGCTAAATTAACCATGGAGACTGTGCAAACCCTCTGAGTCCTCTCCACTTGTGTGAGAGTTGAATGGATATGCATTAAATGAGAGATCTTGCCCTCCGCGTTTAAGCAGTTGAGTGGTTGGAGAAGGCATTGAATGATATCCAATCAGCTTAAATAGTACTAGAGAGTGGAATAAAGCACGTTTGTAAAGATGTTGAGATTGTGAGTTGACTTAAAAAGATAATTTTGAACAGACGATTAGCATGCATTAACTGTTAATATATAACTGATCATGAAGGCATAAGAAAGAAAACAATTAGGCCCTTATCACAATCCCATTTTTTTAGCATTGAATTTCATTTCATTAGAAAATTTTTTATCAAAACGAACGAATTTAGTGTCATTATTTGATAGGAATTTCCATGTAATTAGATTAAATGAAATCTTGTAAAATCACTTGAAATAAAATCTCGCGTAAATAATATTTTGATAAGGGCCTAAATGGTGCAAAAAGTTTTTATAATCTCCATAATTTTATTTACTCCATTAGTTAAGTTTTTCAATTCTGTAAAGACGTTGATGTTGCGCTCATATTGAATTTGTTATTGAGATGTATCTTAATTAGATGTGTGTCATGATCTCAAGTTCTCAACAGAAAACAACTATATTCAGTATTATCACTATGAAGGATCATTGATCAAATTATATGTAATCTTCGGAATGTCTTTTAAGAGTCATCGCTGTACGTATAACTTGTAATTAAAAACAAAGTTAAAGAGCACAAGTCCTTTTGAGACAGCGTGCTACTTGTTTTAACAAGAAACAAAAGTAGTGGTGAACAACTAAGTAAAGATCAAATTTAATTGAAGACAAGTATAAAGTTCTCGATATTACAATTGTACTTCATGCATATTTCTGGGTAGTTTAATTGTCTTATCAGTACAAAAAAGTTAAAACAATTAATTAATTATGCAATGTTTAGGAAGACGTACTATGGTAGTTATGATGTTTACTATGCATAAAATTGAAAAATTCATTTTAATTAGATCAGATAATTAAAAAATTATTAAAAAACATGAAAAAATAAAAACGCCTGCTTTTTATGAGATTTTATAAATTGAAGTACATAAAACGAACGTACCTATAACTGTCCCCCCCCCCCCCCCCCCAAAAAAAAAAAAAAATCCGACTATAAGAGGTCCACCGTATAGGTTGTACTGTACCAATTAAATTGCTTATAGGGTGCGTTTGGATCGTTGAAAGAAAGAAGAAGAAGAAGAAGGAAGAAGGCCTTTGTTTGGATGGGGTTAGAAGAAGGAAGAAGGAAGAAGGAAGAAGGAAGAAGACCAAAAAAAAATTATAAACAATCCAAACTTTTCACAAAGTTACACACTTCCCAATACTTCTTCCCTTCTTCCCTTCTTCCCACACCTATCTAAACGCACCCAAGAAGAAAAAAAATTATAAACAATCCAAACTCTTCACAAAGTTACACACTTCCCAATACTTTTTTCCACTTCTTCCCTTCTTCCCACACCTATTCAAACGCACCCATGCATGGTATCTTGATCAAACTCTCGCTCGCGCATGCATGCTATTTCAATATTCTACTTTTTACAAAACAAAATCTACATATAATTAAGTTTCTATATATAGAATTTTTTTCCCGAACAATTGACACATAAAATTACTGTTTTTTTTTTTTTTTGGAGGGGCCGACACGATTAGTACTTAATATACGTCTCACTTGATTTTAGTTTTGGACACGTACATTCAATACATATATGCCTCTAATTTTATAGAATACTACTGCAATCAAACTGTGTTATATGCTTGACATTTCAAACGAGAAAGCACTCATTAAATCACAGATCATGATCACTTATCTATCATTTTGGTCCTTAAGCTTTCTAAATCTTAGCAAATTAATGCTGCAAAAAAGTGTAAAATTTTCGTCCATCTTACTCGAAATTTAGCATTGAAATTAGCATGAGCGTTATTGAAAAAAATAATTGAATGTTACGAGTACCAATGTTATCGCTCCTTTAATTGTCTAATAAAGCCATCTGATCCAGACATGCCCACTGATTTCTTTTTTTCTTTGTTTCTTAAATATAGTGGTATTTCGATACATTATTTATTAGTGGGTCGACACAATTAATGTATTCAGCAAATTTTCCTTATGTGTCATTCAATACCTTTCTAACTTCCATCTACCCACATGATATCTTTCCGTAATGCTGTTTCTTACAAGACTGAACGCGTCTCTAGTGTTAAGACTTTTGTTTGTTTTTTGAGAAGAGAAAAAAAAAATCTTTGGTACAAAATCCATCTTTACATGGAATTTTACTATTTTTAGTACACCATACAACATTCTGATAGTATCCAAAACGATAATTTATTCCTATATTTTGATCGACTAAAAGTCAGCTTCAGTCCGAAATTATTCCGAATAGAATGTGGGGACTGGGGTGCCCAAATTATTTGGGAGCAGCGTCCAAATAATGATAAAATTGCTTGCTCATGTGTGACATGCGTTAATCTATCCTACCGTGATCGACAAACTGTGCGTACTCATTTGGTGTGTGATGGAATGTTGCAAGGTTATACAACGTGGTATTTTCATGGAGAACGTACGTGTCGGTGAAACCTCAGCTGATCCAATTGTTCATCAATATCCGATGGAGGAAAACACCTCCATGAATGTTGATGTGGATCAATTACTTCATGATGCGTTTGGTGGAGTCGGCGCGGATGAAAATTTTGCAACTGAAAATTCACCGAATTCTATGAACACAAGTGTTGAAGGACCAAATTCTGATGCTGAAAAGTTCCACCATTTGCTAAAAGAAATGGACTAAGCTCTTTGGGAAGGTTGTGAGCTAACCCAACTCTCCTTTTTGGTGCTTTTGTTGAACACAAAAATCACCAACAAATGGTCTGACAAATCTTTTTCCGATCTTCTCAAAGTATTGCATCTTGCTATCCCAAATGGGAAAAGTTTGCCAAAATCCTTTCCCCAGGTTAAGAAAACTTTGAGAAAGTTAGGTCTTAGTTATGAAAAAATTCATGCATGTCCTAAAAATTGTCAGTTGTATTGGAAAGATACAATTGATGATCAATTTTGTTCAGTTTGTGGTACATCTAGATGGAAAGATTTTGGTCAGGGAAATACTACCCATAGTACAAAAAAGAAAGAGGTTCCTGCTAAAGTTTTGCGCTACTTTCCTTTGAAACCTAGGTTGAAGAGGTTGTTTATGTGTGAAAAGACAGCCTCACGTTGAGATGGCATGCAGAGGAGCGCACAGAGGACGGAGCACTTAGGCATCCTGCTGACTCAAAAGCTTGGAAAGATTTTGATGCTAAACATGTTCAATTTTCAAGCGAGCCACGTAATGTAAGATTTGGTCTGGCATCAGATGGATTCAATCCTTTTGGAATGTGTAGTGCAACATATAGTAATTGGCCCGTTGTGTTAGTCATCTACAATTTGCCTCCATGGCATTGCATGAAAGCACCTTTTTTAATTCTTTCGACTCTCATTCCTGGACCAAATGGACCTGGACAAAAAATTGATGTGTACTTACAACCCTTGATTGACGAACTCAAGGAGTTGTGGTATCCAGGTACAATAACCTATGATGCTTCTCTTAAGGAAAACTTTACACTACAAGCTGCTATTACATGGACCATAAGTGACTTTCCTGGTTATGGGTATTTATCTGGATATAGTGTCCAAAATAAATTTGCATGTCCTCATTGCAATGTTGAAACATGCTCACTCTGGTTGAATAAAGGTGGTAAATATTGTTTCATGGGACATCGTCGCTTCCTTGATTGTGATCATCCATACCGTCTTGATAAAGAATCTTTTGATGGGACTGAAGAGGTTAGGGCTGCCCCATCTACACCTGATGGTTATTTTGTTCTCTCACAAATTGAAGAGGTTAGTAATTTTGAGAAGTCTGACACATGGAAGAAGAAGAAGAGCATTCTATTTTCATTACCATACTGGAAATCAAACTTGCTCAGGCATAACCTAGATGTCATGCATGATGAGAAGAATGTTTGTGACAATATTCATGGAACACTGTTATATCAACGAGATAGGACCAAGGACAACCTGAAAGCACGACAAGACTTGCAAGTGTTGGGTATTAGGCATGAATTGCACCCAGAGAAACTGCCAGGTTCTTGGTACTTACCTCCTGCTTGTCACACAATGTCCCGAGAAGAAAAAAAGAAGTTTTGCAAAGTGCTTAAAGGCATCAAAGTTCCTGATGGTTATGCAGGGAATATCTCTAGGTGTGTAAATGTGGAACAGTGTAAATTGGTTGGTCTCAAAACCCATGATAATCATATATTAATGCAACAACTTCTTCCAATTGCTATAAGAGACTTGTTGCCTAGAAATGTCACCAACACACTATTCGACTTGAGTAGTTATTTTAGAGAGTTGTGCTTAAAGGTCCTCTATCCTGACAAGCTAAAACAACTCGAAGAAAGGATCAAGTTAACACTTTGCAATCTTGAAAAGATTTTTCCACCAGGTTTCTTTACTGTATCAGTTCATTTAGTAATCCATCTAGTACAAGAAGCTATGATTGGTGGGCCGGTACAATTTCGGTGGATGTATCCTATAGAAAGGTAATGTTAGAAGATTGTATCTCGACCTTTAAATTTTGTTTTGTATCAACATTAGGAAGGCAATACTAACATATACTTTGCTAGGTTCCTTGGTGAATTGAAATCTTATGTGCGCAACCGAGCACGGCCAGAGGGGTCGATTGCTGAAACTTACTTAGCGACTGAATGCATGACCTTTTGCTCTAGGTACATTTGTTGATTTTGTTGTTAATTTATTTGGTGGTGGTAACTCCCTTTTGATTTTTGTGAAGTAGCTACTAACTGAGATCGGTTAAACCTCTTTTTACTGGTGTTTGCTTTTTGAGAAATTCACTTTGCTAATAAATTTGAGTGGGAATTTCTATTGCTTACTACTCTTGTGACTCTCCAGGTCGTTATTTTTCATTTTCCTTTAATTGTGTGTTCCTCTCCAGTTTTATGATGACTTAAGATTTGACAACTATTTTTCTCTATAAATTGACTTAGATATATAAGTGGATTCGACACTAAACTGAATAAGCCTTCAAGAAATAATGATAATGTTCAACAGATGAACCCTTCAACTTCAGAACCAAGATGTAAGTTATTTTCAAAGATGGGCCGACCATTAGGGAAATGCCGTCCCTACCCATTAACGACTTTGGAACTTGCACAAGCACATCGTTATGTTCTTTTTAATTGTGACGACATCATTCCATATCTCAAGTATGTGCCCTTACTACTTTTAACTTCTCTACATATATTTTGTTGAATAGAATTATTCAAGGGCTGTTTAGTTGAATTAAGATCGATTCTGTTGGAATTTCATATGAACTATTGGATGTCTTATCTTCTTTCTTTTCAGCTTTTATCACTTTTGAAAAAGTTAAAATTGTTTTGTAGAGACCATGCTGCTGACATTAAGAGAAAAAGTCGTAATCGTCGACTAAAAGTAAAAGATATTGAGGGCATTCAACATGAGAAATTTCACGAGTGGTTTAGAGATTATGCAAGTCTTTAATTTCATTTATTTTTTCTTTGATACTATTTTGATCTAATTGTGAGTTTCTGACTTCTGTAATTTTTTTTTTCTTACATTAAACAGGTTCTTCATTTGGAGCAAAAAGGAAGTATTGGAGACATGCCAGAATATCTTGCATGGCTAGCAAAAGGGCCATTGCCAGTGGCAAGGAGGTACAGAGGGTTTAATATAAATGGTTATAGGTTTCGACCTTCTCGTTATGATAAAGTAACCCAAAATAGCGGGGTAGTTGTAGTAGCAAAGACCTCGAGCTATTGCGGTGCTAATGATCCTAATCCTATTTTAGGAGACGTGACCTATTATGGGCGGATTCAAGAAATTATTGGGCTAGATTTTATGGGACAATTTGATATTGTGTTGTTTAAGTGTGATTGGGTTGCTCAAGGTAGAGGAATAAAAAAAGATGATTACGATCTCACATTGGTTAACTTTTCACATTTGATGTACACGGGTGATAAATTAGACCATGAGCCTTTCATATTGGCTTCGCAAGCAAGTCAGGTGTTCTATATTGACGATCGACCTGATTCAGAATGGCAAACTGTCATTGGTGTAAAACCACGAGATGTATATGATATGGGAAATGAAGACATGATGGAAGAAGTTGAGCATGGGCCATATCATGCAGCCTTGTTAGAAGATGAAAGCTGGATCAGAACTGACATAGAAGGAACAATTGAAGTTGAAGATAATCCTGGATCTCAATAAGGTATTAATTTGTTTCTTTTTTTTCCTTACCTTAGCTGAGTATATCTATACTACTAATAAATATTCACTACTTCATATCTGTAGCTCTTATGATTGTTTAGAACAAAAGATGCACTGATTGTTTCAGGCTCTCAGCAAACCTGAAGAGGTGTAAGTATACTATTTCTCGTGAAGCATTTGTTTATTTCTGGGATATTAGGAGCCAATATGTGTATCTCGGTGACAAGTAGCCAATGTCGAAAATGTGAAGTGCAGTAAGTTTTGTTATTAAGAAATTAAAAAGGTCCTTGTTATATATTGGTTTTTTTACATTTTTTTACTGGCAATGTTGGGTCTTAAGACTATAAATATTTAATTTTTTTTTCTTTTCGTAGTTGGTTTTCACCAAATAATACAGAAGACAAAAGTAAGCACATAAAAGTGAATTTTATTTTTAGGCCAAACTGGTGTCATTTCTTATTCCTATTTTTTTTTCTCTTAAATCATGTAGATTTTAATATCACTTGGAGGTACATGATGGCGCATTTTAGATATTCTTAAATTTGACAAGGATGAACGTGACACCTGAAATAAGATCCACATGCCTTTTTTTTTTATTAAATAAGTAGTTACTAATTTGTTATAATTGTGGTTTACTTATGCTTGATGTCGCACCTCTTGATCTATGATTAGTATATTAACACCTATCTTTTGTATCACTGTCTTATTCTAATGGAATTAATTGTTTGTTTCAGGGGCTTTCATTAACAAGAGTCGAAAAGATGAAAGATGAATGAGATCAGATATCTAAGAAATATTTGTTGAAGTTGAAGAGAATATCTACCTCGATAGATCAAAGTACTAATAGTTGGAGTTAGAAAATGAAATTTAATTGTATAAATTTTGGTGTTATAAAAGTAGATTTTTTTTGTTATTGTGTAAAATAGTTGGATGATACTTGAGATTAATTTTAGTTTGTTAGTATTTGGTGTTGCTCTCTTGATAATATTATGATTTTTTGGTATTTTTAATAATATGCATGAATTCTTATAATATTAATATATTTATTTTATTAATTTAATATGCAAATGGAAATAAAAATAACACCGTAATGAAAATTTAATTAGCAAGAAAACTCGCAAGATGATTTGGTCTTGCATTTCATTATTAATATTTTGCAATTTTCTTGTACGTACGGAAAAG
Organism: Rhynchospora pubera; assembly: GCA_028095005.1. Classification (NCBI taxonomy): domain Eukaryota; kingdom Viridiplantae; phylum Streptophyta; class Magnoliopsida; order Poales; family Cyperaceae; genus Rhynchospora; species Rhynchospora pubera. Next base: position 77,471,656 of record CM051462.1, read on the forward strand.
AAAATTGCAAGACTAAATTAATCATGCAATAGTTGAGGAGACGTACGGAAAAGAAAATTGCAAGACCAAATTAATCATGCAATTGTTGACGAGAAGGTCTTGCTAATTTGCAAGAGACGCTTAAATCTTTACCCACACTGCCGAACAAGTTGCTACAACCCCTTGCTACACGACTTGCTGCAACATCAATTACTTTCTTGCAAAAAAATTTCGCTAGACGTATTATGCTTAATTGCAAGGGATCGCAGTCTTGCTAAAGGCCCTTCCTGTTGTAGTGAGATGAAGAGCTGCGCTCTCTCTTAACGTAAAAAATGCAAGGAATATTTAGGAAAGAGTAATTAAAGAAAGTATTTTGAGGTCTACAATTAAAGAAAATTATTAGAGTAATTTAGGTAACACAATATAATATATAAATAGGGATAATCTGGTCATAAAATTTTAAAAGTGTTGCTCGGATCAAATATCTTGTTGTCCGGTTCAGTACCCGTGAGAAAGTTGTAAAGGAGACCTAAACCGATTTCTTCACCATACCTGTGCAATTGCGGTCGCAGACTCGCAGATTACAGATTGGCGAAATGATAGGTAATAGTGGTCAATGGATATGATCGGCCATTGGCCACCAGTCTCATGGAGTCATGGGCCACATAATTTATTGCGTCAAGCTTCACTAAACGGAAGCAACTTTCATACATATGGGTCCAGATTTCTTCGTAATAAATTAATAAAAAAGATCCATTAAATTTAAAATTAGAATCCAACGTATGACAGTTGACAGCTAACCAATTGTATCCTTTTAATGAAAACTAGTCAGCGCTGACGTATCTTACCTTGCCTTTGGTCTTCCCTTTTTGACTTTTTTTTTCAAAATTGACAAGTAAACAGATCCTTTCTTTTTCAAACCTTCAGCTCTTCCCGCCATCCTCCAACTACTCATATTTATTTCCTTCCGCTCAATGGATCATGCTAAGTTCGATGTAGACTATATAATATCAACGGTGTGTGTGTGTTCATAGCATCGATCAAACACAAGCTATCATATTTCTCACAAACTAATTAAAGTAATTAGTCAATATGGATTCCTCTGTTAAGGGGCAAGTAGCATTGCTTCTACTTTTCATTGGTATAGCTACTGTAGTGCTTGCAGATTTTGATGGTGCCCGTCGGTTTGGCGGTGACTGTCGTTATGGCTACCAAGGATGCAGACGAGGAGGTCGTATCGGAGGTGGTAGAGGTTATGGATCCGGAGGAGGATTCGGAGCTGGCGGTGGAGTAGGTGGAGGAGTTGGTGGTGGTGGTGGTTTCGGAGGAGGTGGAGGTGGAGGCATTGGTGGAGGGGCTGGATCAGGTGGTGGATTTGGGGCAAGTGGAGGTGTCGGCGGTGGTGCTGGCGGTGGTGTTGGTGGAGGCGGCGGCTTTGGTGGTGGTGGAGGTGGTGGCACTGGTGGTGGAAGTGGCAGTGGGTTTGGAGTTGGTGTTGGTGTAGGTGTAGGTGCAGGAGGAGGCGGCGGCTTTGGTGGTGGCGGCGGTGGTGGTATCGGTGGAGGCAGTGGAAGTGGTGGAGGTTTTGGTGGTGGGGGTGGTGTAGGTGGTGGTGGTGGTTTTGGTGGTGGGGGAGGTGGTGGTGTTGGTGGAGGAAGTGGAAGTGGTGGTGGTTTTGGTGCTGGTGGTGGTGTCGGATCAGGTGGGGGAGTAGGGGGAGGTGGCGGCTTTGGTGGAGGTGGTGGCGAAGGAGGAGGAGTCGGTGGCGGGTTTGGTAGTGGATTTGGTGGTGGTGTTGGTGTCGGAGGCGGTGCTGGTGGATTTGGAGGCGGTGGTGGAGGAGGTGGTGGATTTTAAAAGTTGAACGTACATAATTCAAGCTACTTTATACTTTATACTTTATACTTTATATTATATTGTTTGTGCTGCTCAAAAGATTGTTAATTTGGATTTATTTCGAAATAGTATGCTGCTTGCCTACGGGCTGAATTGCTAAATATATATATAGTTTGCTGCATTTCCGAATTTTTGTACATTTAATTTAATTTAAGATATAGTTTGGGATGTGTAGTGTCTTCATGTTCACTGGCTAGTTTGCAAAAAAAAAAAAAAAAATAAAAAAAATAAACCAAACATGTCATGCTTTTGTTATAAATTAAAAATCCGTATATTGGAACTCGTATCTCTAAGCCAGTGAAATTTCTTCGATTTTTGGCTCCGTTTGGATTCAATTTGGAAAGAAGGAAAGAAAAAATAATGGAATAAATTTATTATAAACAATCCAAAATTTTCATAAAATTACACACTTTCCAATACTTCTTTCCTTTTTTCCTTCTTTCCACACATTATCCAAACGGAGCCGTTGATGTGTTATTTGTGCATGAGATGATGTATTGAATGGTATATCTGAGCACACAGACTAATTACCTCAATCTAATTTTTAAGAACCTTATACACTGAACTTATATTAAATATCTCATTTCATTTTTGTAAGCAAATTATAATGTGGAAGAATTTTTATTTGCATTTTAAGTATTCTTAAAATTGGCTACCTTTTTTCACTAACAATTTACAGGAACACATATTATGAAACACTACTAATTAACCACCTTGCTACCAGTATCACCTTTCATAAAGGCTCCGTTTGGATAGGTGTGGGAAGAAGAGAAGAAGGGAAGAAGTGGGAAGAAATATTGGAAAGTGTGTAAATTTGTGAAAAGTTTGAATTGTTTATAATAAATTTTCTTCCCTTCTTTTCTTCTTTCTTCTTCCCACTCGTATCCAAACGGAGCCAAAAGCAATTAAAAAGATTTTACTCTGCAGCCCGGGCATGTCACTACTGGACAGAGTTTGGGATCTTTCGCATTTGAAGCATGTTAGATAGTAATAATTTTTAGCAGTTAATATTGGTTAAACATATGGGAGATCTTATTTAAGGTTCGTAATTGTTTTTACTTTATTGTACCAAGGAATGCAGATCGTGAGTTCAAGATTTTTTAAGGAAAATTGCAATCTACTTACTTGCTAATAGCTGTATATATTAAAAAAATGTTGATATTAAAACTTAAAAAGTAATATATAGAAATAATTTATCAAATAATTAAGAAGTATACAGAGAACATATGATGATATGAATATAGACATATAGTAACGATCTGGATAGATTGAATTATGGCCCTATAAAAATTGAAAGACTACGAAGAAGTCGGAAGTTCACTGGGCTACGGCCTCACTAATTGACTACTAATATGATTGGTCCAATTTGGCGGGAAAAAAATAGAAGATAATTTAAAATGAAAGTTGCTTCTTACAAGCCAGCTAAATTTATAGGTACAAGCAGAATTCCTGTTGTAACTTTTGTTACTGCTGAAATTTTAGAACTGCTTCAGATAATGGTGGATTGTTGTAAACTTGTGAGTTGTGATAGACATAAATCCAATTAGGAGGGACATGAAGAAATAAAATATATCTCAATTGAGATTTAATCTCAATTTTCGAAACTGCTGCAGAACGGTTTTTTAGAACTGCTTCAGCATAGATTTAATCTCAATTAAAGGTTTCAGAGTGCTTTGATACCTCAGTATAGATCATTTGAAGATTTAATCTCAATTAAAGCCAATGCATCTTCAGAACTGCTTCAGTATAGACTTAATCTCAATTAAAGGTTTCGGATTGCTTCAGTATAGATTTAATCTCAACTAGGTGTGGGGAAGCGCGGCTTCGTCGCACCATGGTAAATTTTTTATAATTAACGAATGTGATTTTTTTTATATTTTTTTATAATTAGTAAACTATAAGTGCTTACTATCATAATTTAGCGCTGACATATTGAGATTTATTAAAGACAACATTAAGTATATATAATAAGTATATCTTAGATTACTTATTATTATTAATATAAAAAACATGCAACATTATGTTTGTATCATATATAGTAAGTTAGAATTGCAATTTAGATGGCTCATAAAAGGCAGACGTTAATTTGTTAAAAAATGTGTGTATAGAATTAGCTTTTTCTTGGAGGCTAAAGTGATCAATATTAGTAAAAGAAAATTGTAAGATAAAAACTCAAATTACGCCTATAAAAAATGTGATAAAAAAAATATTGCTTGCTTATTGTGTATAAAAAGTTACTTACATGTATCTGCTAAACGTCACGTAATTGTATCTATATCTGGTCTCCTGTGAAGTTCTTAACTTAAATTAATTGCTTTTTAGAAAACAAATTGCCTGATTTGGTTTAATTGCCATTACAAATCAGGCAAATCCAATATCTGGTATTCTAATATTCTTTTCAAGCCATTACAACTGCATATCTGAATTTGAAAAGAATAAAATGCCATTACAACTGGTACCAGTGCCCCTCCACTATGTGATGTCAAAGACCTCCAACCATGCCCACCAAATTAACTATTAAAATGAACTAATTCCATAATTACTGGCAGTGGTCTCTCTATATTTTGAAACCGTAAACTTAAAGGAAGGGGTTTGGGAAGGAGCGGGATGGAGGCAGAGGAGGAGGCGACAGATCGAAATTGAGCCAGAGGAAGAGGACAAAAGAGGAAGAGAGCTAGCTGATGTGTTCCTTGTATGATAATTACTCAATATACATTATATACCAAAAAACAAATGAGATGTACATGAGCAGCTAATATTGCAATTAAACTTGAACTCAGCGATCATGATGTTGGTTTAGTTGCTCTTGTCGATTATGTAAATATCATTGTTGCTTCTAGTCCAGATAAGCAATTTCTCTAGAAAGATTTTAAATATAACTTTAGTAGATTAAAAAATAAAATTAAAATGCAAACATATTGAAATGTTCATAAAAACCTAGAATTCCAGTATGGACGATTGGATTTACTCAAGTACCTATTCTCTTTAAGAGCTTGAGATTGGCTTCTGATAAATTGAAGACTTTCAAGTGCTCGTTGCTTCCTGAACTTCTTCTTCTTTTCCATTGGACGGGTTGGTGGTAGGGCGGGGTGGCAGAGGAGGAGGTGCATCGGGATGGATCCAGAGAAAGGGGGCGGAAGGGGAGAATCAGACATGAGACGAGTAGGGGACCTGAGATCAGCCCTCGTCGAGCACGGTGCGGAACTCCTCATCGTCGAACTGAAATTTAGATTAGATTAAAGCCAATGCATCTTCAGAACAGAAATTTTGGAACTGCTTCAGAACTATTCGGATCGACTGCTAAAATCTCGAAAATTGAAATTTAATCGCAGCTGACAGACTCATTAGTCAGTCGCGACTGATTTTAGTCTACTTCATTTTTTTTTAAATAAAAAATGGGGGGTCAAGTCTACCGCATATTTATATATGGTGCCGTTGGGCAACAGTTAATACAATACTTCTCTCTTTGGGTGTGTTTGGATTGTTGAAAGAAAGAAGAAGAAGAAGAAGGAAGAAGAAGAAAAAAAATTATAAACAATCCAAACTCTTGACAAAATTACAAACTTCCCAATACTTCTTCCCTTCTTCCCACACCCATCCAAACGCAACCTTTGTAAATGAACTCGTATATGATGCTAATGCTAGGCTAAGAATGTAGTGTTTAGTATGAGCTCGGCAATAAGATTAGCAATAATATATTACTCATTAGCCTCCTGTTTAACTATTAAGTTAATGATACCAATCTTAGTATAGGTTTTAAATTATGTTAATAAGTTGTAGCAGAAAATGTATAGATCATTTGTAGATGCATTGGCTTTAATTTGATAATAATTTCAGGTAAAATATGTTTAGTGTTCAAATTTTTTAAAAAAAGTAATTTATTGTGTCATTTTACTCTTAAGTTATTAACCTACGAAACTAAGGAGGCCAAACCTCTTAGGGTGCGTTTGGATCGTTAGAAGAAAGAAGAAGAAGAAGGAAGAAGAAGAAAAAAAAATTATAAACAATCCAAACTCTTCACAAAGTTACATACTTTTCAATATTTCTTCCAATTTCTTCCCTTCTTCCCTTCTTCCTACACCTATCCAAACGGAGCCTTAAATTAGGGAAGTGGTGCATAAATGAGGCTAAGAGGGATTAATTTAATTTATCAAGATCATAATGTTCTCTAAGGATGTCTTTGACATAATCAATTGAACAGTGGAAAGTTGTAAGGAGCTAAACCGGTTTCATCAAACTCTGCATTTGCAGATTACAGATCTCATGGATATGATCGGCCATTAGCCACCAGTCTCATGGGCCACAGAATTTATTGCATGAAGCTTCACTAAAAGGTAGCGACTTCATATGGGTCCAATCTGGATTGCTTCGTAATAAATCAATAAAAAAGGATCCATTAAATTTAAAATTATAATTCAACGTATCGGCGGTGGTGCTGGCGGTGGTGTTGGTGGAGGCGGCGGCTTTGGTGGTGGTGGAGGTGGTGGCACTGGTGGTGGAAGTGGCAGTGGGTTTGGAGTTGGTGTTGGTGTAGGTGTAGGCGTAGGCGGTGGTGTAGGAGGTGGCGGCGGTGGTGGTATCGGTGGAGGCAGTGGAAGTGGTGGAGGTTTTGGTGGTGGGGGTGGTGTAGGTGGTGGTGGTGGTTTTGGTGGTGGGGGAGGTTTTGGGCCAATCATAGTTGTAATCAATTAGTGAGGCCGAAGAATTTTAATTATACTCAGAAGGAGTTGCCGATTTTCGTCCGATTAGTGTCATTAACACTACGATGAAAATTATAACAAAACTTTTAGCAAATAGACTAAGTCTGTTCTTACATGAATTAGTAAGCCCATATCAAACGGCGTTTACCAAGGGGCGAACCATAATGGAATCCTACTTAGTTGCCTCGGAAACAATATCCTTCTTTCACAAGAAGAAGATTCCAGCAGTGTTACTTAAAATTGATTTTACAAAGGCATTTGATTCTATCTCATGGTGCTTTCTTGTTAATCTTCTAGTTGAAAGAGGATTTCCCCCTCTTTGGATCTCTTGGGTTTTAAACATTTTGAAATCCTCAACCTCGGCAGTAATAGTAAATGGGAAAGAAACACAGACATTCGCTCATGCAAGGGGGCTACGTCAAGGAGACCCTCTGTCACCGCTGCTCTTTATTTTGGTAGCAGATGCATTGCAACGTTTCATGACAAATGCGTCAGGCCTTATGAAGAGCCCAGTGTTACTTCCCCCGCGAACCCTGCAATTTGCAGATGATACAGCTCTTGTTATGGAAGCCCACCCAACAAACATACGAGTAGTAAATGGCATACTTAAACAGTATGCAAAACTCACCGGCCTCACAATCAACAATAGCAAATCTTGCTTTGTGCCTATAGCAATGAAGCAAGACAGTATACAAGTAGTACAGTCTTTACTGTCTTGCCAGGTTAAGACATGCCGAATATCATATCTTGGTCTCCCTTTGTCTGTAAAGAAACTCAAAAAGATACACTTCCAGCCACTCCTAACTGCGGTACAAAGGAGGCTCCAGGGTTGGAAGGCAAAGTTTCTATCACTCGCGGGAAGACTTACCCTAGTTAAGGCAGTCCTCACGGCTATGCCAAACCACTATATGCAGACAATCAGATTACCGATCTGGGTCATAAAACAACTAGATAAGATGCGTAGGAACTTCTTGTGGAAAGGAGGTGATAAATGCCTAGGAGGGCATTGCTTAGTCAATTGGGATAAATGTTGTATGCCAAAACAACATGGTGGTCTTGGTATCTTAAACCTAAAGACACAAAATGAAGCCCTCTTAGCTAAGTGGGTTTGGACCTTGCACTCCAAACCAAACTCAATTTGGTCAACAAACATCTTTGAAATGTACGGAACAACTGATATTAACACCCTTCGAAACCTCGCTTATACCTCAAGTCACCTTGCTGAAATTTTAAAAACAAGCGCTCTCTTCTCGACACATGAAGGCCTTGATGGGCTTCAACCTACGCTCACCTGCAGATGGGCACCTGACGGTCAATACACGGCTTCTGCGGCTTACAAATTTATGGCATGGTCAGGGTTGATCTCTCCTTATCATAGCCAACTTTGGAAGACTAAAGCTCCACCAAAAGTTCTCTTCTTTGTTTGGTTGCTTCTATTGGACAGACTTCTAACTCAACAAAATCTTTTAAAGAGAGGATGGCCTTCCATTCAAGCATGCAAATTGTGCCAATTGCAAGCAGTAGAGACCACTGACCACTTGTTTGTCTCATGTCCTTTCACAAAGGAGGTCTTCACCAGAATAACTTCACAGTTTAACTTCAGGTTCCACACTACTAGCACAGATCCTTTAGCTCTTTGGCAATCCACTTTAAAAGGATTGCCTCCAACACACAGTGAGACTTGGTCTACTCTTTGGGCGGCTACTTGCTGGTCTATTTGGAAGTGTCGATGTGACCTTATTTTTGAGAACCGGCCAATGTCCATTGACCAACTCATCTTAGATATTGAATCTAGGATAATACAATGGATCTTACCAACAGCATAAATATCTAAGTAGCATAGACTTGGTAGGAGGCAGAGTTAGAATATTTTTTCTTCTTTTTTCCATCTCTTGATGTAATTTTTTCTTGATTTTAATAAAATTTCCGTCGTCGGCTTTTCGCCGGCTGACCTTCAAAAAAAAAAAAAAAGTATTCTTAAAATTGGCTACCTTTTTCCACTAACAATTTACAGAAACACAGATTATGCAACACTACTAATTAACCACCTTTTTTTTTTTTTGAAAGTTACTAATTAACCACCTTGCTACCAGTACCACCTTTCTTAAAAGGAATTAAAAAGATTTTACTCTGCAGCCCGGGCATGTCAGTACTGGACAGAGTTTGGGATCTTTCGCATTTGAAGCATGTTAGACAGTAATAATTTTTAGCGGTTAATATTGGTTAAATATATGGGAGATCTTATTTGCATGCTTCGTAATTGGTTTTTATTTATTGTACCAAGAAATGCAGATCGTGAGTTCAAGATTTTTTAAGGAAAATTGCAATCTACTTACTAACTAGATATATTAAAAAAATGTTGATGTTAAAACTTAAAAGTAATATATAGAAATGGTTTATCAAATAAAAATGTATAATCTACAAATAAAAAGTACACACAGAACATATAATATAGTAACGATCTGGATTGATTGAATTATGGCCCAAAAAAAAATTAAAAGACCCTGAAGAAATCGGAAGTTCACTGGGCTTCGGCCTCACTAATTGATTACAACTATGATTGGCCCAATTTGGCGGGAAAAGAACAGAGGATAATTTAATTTGAAAATTGCTTCTTACCAGTTACCATCCATATTACTATATTAGTATCATCGACGTCCATCATCCAGTCGCTTCTTCGGCTTTCAATCTTGTCACGAGATATCACGTAAGACGGTTGTTTTCATTTTTTTAATTCACTTCTCTCCTCTTTCTCTCGATCAGATCTTCCAATGACGATCTCTTGTATTTCGGTGGCGATCAGATTCAACAAATAAGGTCTAAATTCTCTGTAATTTCTCTCAAATATTTCACCTATTCTCTACTCTTCCGAGATCGAAATATTTTGCCAATACTCAAAACCACATCCTAATCGACATCTTATCCTCGATTGATCAGATATCTCTACATCTGGTGATCAAGCTTTGCAACTTTGATCTAGCGACAGACAATTAGTGCTCATCTGCTGGTGTTGTCAATTAGGAAGTGGCTAGTGTCAAACATATAGGACACGTGCACTTGTCCAACGCGATAAAATTTTAATTTTTAAGATTGGAATAGCCGATCCAAACCGCTCAAATTGTTCTATGTTATAAAATCTTCATGGAGACCAAATTTTATATTTTTTCAATTTTTTTTACTATTTTTTTGGAATTTTTCAATAGGCTCAATCTAAAAAGTTCCGAACCCTTCAATTTTGAAAATTCAAAAAATATAGTTAGAAAATATGAAAAATATAAAAATTTGGTTATCAAGGATATTTTAATATAGAGATCATATTGAGCGGTTTGGATCGACCGTTTGAAATTTTAATGTGCGACGTTTGGATCGTGTTTGACGTCCTATATGTTTGATTCTAGCATTAACCATAACAAATGTTTTGATCAGGTTAATGTTTGTTTCATTATCTATTTTGTTAATCGTCGAGCTTCTAAATAATTAAATATTGGATTCAAACTCTGATTTATGAATTACAACTCTGGTCAAGCTATATGTACAACGAATTTGTTATTTTCAAGTTGAAATTATCCTTCACAATTATTAACTCTTGGATTCTATCATTGTTCCACGCAGATACTCTTACTTTTTGTTTCAAAATGATTGTTCTTATTGATATCGGCTCAAACCGTCATGCGTGAATTTTGATGCATCAACTGTATTTTTTAAACGTGCGGAAATGTAAGTTTGAAAGTAGTTTTTTTTTTAATTGTTAATAAATTTGAACTTGTGGAAGCAATAATTTTTTTGTGCACTATTCAAATTTGACATTTGTTAATAGTGAACCAAGTGCGTACATGTTGATGTTGATGAAAAATAGAAAAAAGAAAAATGCGTAGTTACTACCTAGTTAGCAAGCATAAATCATATTCGTACACCTTTTGATACAAAAATTAATTTAATCCAGAGCTGATAAAGATCATTCCCTCATCTTCTGGAAATCTGCATTATTAATTAGAAAAATATGTCATTAATAAAGAAACACGTAATCTCCTGATATCATCCCCACCAACGCTAATTATTCCAGTCTCCTCTCTATCTGCATTTCTCCTCCTCCCACCTCATAGAAATTTTCCAGAATAATTTTTTTCAAAGCATTTGTATATAAAATTAACACAATTAGTTTTTCTTTCAGAACAATTATATTATGAAATAAAAACAATTAGTTTTTTCAGAACAATTATATTATGAAACTAGAACAATTAGTTTTTTTCTTTTACAGAACAATTATATTCTATAACTAAGACAATTAGCTTTTTTTAGAACAATTATATTCTGAAACTAAAACAATTAATTTTTTTATTTACATTTAAATTATATTTTATAACTAAGGTAATTAGTTTTTTTTAACGTAACATTTATATTCTACAACTAAGACAAATAGCTTTTTTTCCGTTCTGAAACTATATTTTGAAATTCGGCAATTAGTGCGAAGAAGAGAAATCCAATGAAATGGAAGAATAGAAACACAAGGAAGGAATGGAGATGAGAAGAAGAGAAACATTGGGAAGGGATGAGGGAATCTCTGGAAAAAGAAGAGCAAGGTTCCGGTTCCGATCCAAACCGTTGATCTTGTTCATTTTAACGACGGATGTATTGTCATAAAATTTTATAATTTTTGAAGTTTATTTGATGCATGATCAAAAGGTCAAAAATGAACGGACCAAAATAACTAAAATAAAATAATTCTAATATGTCCATTTTTCAACCTCTCGATCAAGTATCAAATAAATTTAAAAAATTATGAAATCTTAGGACAACGCATCCGTCGTTAAAATGAACAAGATCAATGGTTTGGATCGGACAATTATATCTCAATTTTTTTAATTTAAAATAAAAAAAAATAAAATATCGCATTTGTGGCACTAAAAAATGTGGCACCGGAACCTTGCTCATAAAAAAATACATTTAGACAAAAATTTATTTTTATGTTTCATACTTCTCACTATTCCAGGCGTCAAAATATATTGGACTATATTTAAAGTTTTATGATCGCTCCTAATTCCAACTCTCAACCACCTCCTCCCTGTAATATCTGTATATACTTTTAATCTTTTATTAAGTATAGATAGAAAATTCTCTCTCCAGAACTCTCTAATTATGAGCCACGTGAGATAGGATTTATTTCTCTCTCAAACAACGCATTTACCCTCGCAAAATATGATATGCAAATATTCAAAATTGGCAGTCAAGCCACTGACTCGGATAGTATTAATTGGAGCGCGATGTCAACATGTTTTCAGTAATTACGTGGTAATGCAAAATTTTCTCAACATGATAATCATCCTGATTTTTTTTTCAAAATATTTTGGTCGGCATTCACGTAATTAAATGCAATTTTCGCCAATTTTATTTTCTTAAAGTTCAAGTTTCTCGTTTAATCCTAGAATTGCATTTGATCCCCAAAAAAAAAACATTAGTAGTACTCAATGTTTTTCCACTTGCTTGAAGAAGTCCTTTCCTATGTAACACTTTATAATAATAGTAATTTATGGTGGTAATTGATCAAAGCCTATATTTCTAGTTGCTTGGTTGATATGTAGATCTTTAATTTCGTGTTTAATTTAAAACTATTTGAGGAACAAGAGTATTGTCAACAGTATATCTATCAAACTTTTTTTTCCCCCATATTACAGACGTATATCGAAGTAACTGTTCGGATCTTTATTTAATTTTAGATATAATTCTATAGATACATACCCGTAGGTATGTACAAAAATTCTGCAACGTGTTGCATTTATCTCACATTACAAATGTATGATATATCACATCACTAAGTTCACATATTACAGACTTATATCAAGGTAACTGTTCGGATTTTTATTTAATTTTAGATATAACTATAGGTACATTTATACCCGTAGGTATGTACAACAATTCTGCAACGTGTTGCATTTATTTCACATTACAAATATATGATATATCACATCACAATTCACAAGTCGCAACTCACAAGTTTGCATGTCAATCAACGGCCGATCGAGAACTCAAAAAGTATACACGTATCATATATGTATGATCTGTTTCAAGATATTTTTGTTTACTCCATAGTTAAGGAAATCCCCCACCAAAGCCACCGCCACCACGTCCTCCAAAACGGCCACCGTTGCTGCCTCCACCGCCTCCTCCTCCACCTCCCCTAGAACCACCACCACCTCCTCCACCTCCGCCTCCGCCTCCTCTGGATCCACCACCTCCTCCTCCACCTCCGCCTCCACCTCCACCTCCACCTCCTCTAGATCCACCACCTCCTCCTCCTCCTCCTCCTCCACCACCAGCACTGCCACCACCTCCACCTCCACCACCACCTCCTCCATTGCTTCCACCACCTCCGCCTCCACCACCACCTCCGCCATTGCTTCCACCAGCTCCCCCTCCACCGCCTCCTCCTCCACTTCCACCACCACCGCCGCCTCCTCCACCACCCCCAGCACCACCGCCTCCTCCTCCTCCACCTCCACCTCCGTCACTAGTAAGCAGCATTCGCTTGGACTCTTCTGTATCTTTGTCTTCAGTATCTAAAAGCATTCTGGCGGTTGTGGTGCAAACAAGGACACCAAGCAGAGCAAACACTAATAGCTTAGAAGCCATTTTGTTAACTATGTTTCTTTGTTATTTTTTCTCAGAGAGCTCTTGTTTCTAGTTGTGGTTTTGAGAAGTGTATCGAGGGGTATATATAGGGCCTAATTTGCATGTTTGGCAGGTAGCAACGCAACGAGTGACGGTAGTAAACGAAGAAAATAGAGAGAAATTAAAGAGGGTGGGTAGACTTATGGCTGTCAATGGATACGGTACGGTACGGTAGAAGGTATTTTTATATCCGTATCTGTTAAAATTTTCTTTATCCATACCCGTATCCGTATCCTTTAAAAAGACTTTATTCTACCCGTTAAGAATTAACGGTAATGGTAGGGTAACGGTACATAACAGGTAATAATAATATTATTAATTTAATAAAAATATATAATGTGATAAATAAATAATATCAAATAAATATATAGATAAAGTAAAATATTTAGATAATATTTTAGGTATAACAAAAATTATGAAATTTATTCTCATATCAATTGAATTCAAAAAATCTATATAATTAATTATAAATTATAATATAATATAGAATGAAAAATCATCATCATAAATAAGTTTAGATGAAGATCAAAATTAATAACATATCTTTCGAAATATGCTAAAAACTTGTTTATATATACATATATGTTTGTAAATATTACCCGTTAGATAATGGATAGGAAATAACCCTTACCCGTATCCGTACCCGATAAGTTAACGAAAATTTTTCTTTACCCGTACCCATACCCGTTAGTCTAACGAAAATAAAATGTTACCCGTACCCGTCTTATCGAATACGGTACGGATAGGATAAACGGATAAACGGGTTTCATTGAAAGCCCTAGATAGACTTCAAACTTCAAAGCAGAGATTTGTCAAAAGTCAACTTATAAGCAATTTAATGTGTAACTGTACCGAAAATGATACAAGGAGAAATATTTACATATGTACGCATTTATGTTAGATTTAATTAAATTATTATTTTTCCAAATTTTGAAATATACCTATTTGATATCGTCGGAATCTTAATTCCTGGATCGTGCAATGTCTTAAATTATTAGCTCCTAATGTTCCGTAAAATAATTCTAGCTCCCAGGTATTAACCTGTACTGTAATGTAATATTTTCCAGTAAGTTATATTAATTAATTGTGATAATTTCTTCTAAATTCTGCAACAAATCTTATCCACTCTGTATGCTCAAGTGATATAAACATATATATATATATATATATATATATATATATATATATATATATATATATATATATATATATATATATATATATATATATATAGAGAGAGAGAGAGAGAGAGAGAGAGAGAAAGCCTTCAATCAAAGCGCTTTGACCGGAGTCCCAGTTAAACCCCGTCGGATTTCAATTTTGAAAGTTCTAACGATCGATCCGAACCGTCAAATATGATCTCTATATTGAAATCTTCTTGCCGACCAAAATTTTTATTTTTTTGAATTTTTTAAGTATTTTTTTCGGATTTTCAAAAACAGCAATTTTTGTAGGGTTCAGAACAAATTAGATTAACGATTTTTTAAAATTCGAAACAAATACTTAAAAAATTCAAAAAAATAAAAATTTTGGTCGGCGAGGAGATTTCAATATGGAGATCATATTTGACGGTTCGGATCGGTCGTTTGAACTTTCAAAATTGAGAACCGACGGGTTTTAACTGAGCTTCCGGTCAAAGCGCTTTGATTGAATCCATTATATATATATATTGAATCCCTCTAACAACTCTCTAATTATGAACCATATATATGAGCTCGATATGGTTTATTTCACCGTCAAACAACCAATTAATCTACCCCTCTAATTAAAATATGATAAGTTTCTTCAAAAAAAAAATTAAAATATGATAAGCTAATGTTCAAAGTAGGCAGTCAACCCACCAACTCGGATAGCATTAATTGGTGCTCAATGTCAATATGTTTTCAGTAATTATTGGGTAATGCCGTAATTAATGGATAATTTTCTCAACATGATAATCATCCAGATTTGTTTCAAATTAATTAATTTGGTATTAATGTACATTGCAATTGTGGCTAAACTTTATTTTCTTACTCATGTCCAAGTTATTCGTTTAATCTTCAAATTACAATCGATCCCGGAAAAAAAAACATTATTAGTATTTTATGTTTATTCAATTGCTTGAAGAAATCATTATATATATAACACATTATAAATTCATAATAATTTTTCTTTTCTCATCATCGACATTTTTTTGTCCTCCACCTCAATTTCTTTAGCTTGCCTCTTATATTTTTCTCTCTTTTCTTGGATTAAAGCATATTGGCCCGTTTGAATTTAAACATAAACCTTGCTCCGAAAAATTAAAAAATAATATTAAATTAATATAATATATTAAAAATAATATCAATATAATAATATTTTTTTAAATAGTATAACAAGATCGGAATCCGGGATTCCGACCGCAATTACGGAATTTCGGATTCCTATCTTAGCTAAAAATAAAATTTAAATATTAGAAATAATATTTAAATATTAGAACAAATATTTAAAAATAATATTTAATTAATTTAATTAATTAAATATAAATTTAGTTAATTTATTTAATTAAATATAAATTTAATTAATTTATTTAATTAAAAATAAATTTAATTAATTAATTTAATTAAAAATAAATTTAATTAATTTATTGAATTAAATATAAATTTAATTAATTTATTAAATTAAATATAAATTTAATTTATTTATTTAATTAAATATAAATTTAATTAATTTATTTAATTAAAAATAAATTTAATTTATTTATTTAATTAAATATAAATTTAATTAATTTATTTAATTAAATATAAATTTAATTAATTTATTTAATTAAATATAAATTTAATTAATTTATTTAATTAAATATAAATTTAATTAATTTATTTAATTAAATATAAATTTAATTAAATATAAATTTAATTAATTTATTTAATTAAATATAAATTTAATTAATTTATTTAATTAAATATAAATTTAATTAATTTATTTAATTAAATATAAATTTAATTAATTTATTTAATTAAATATAAATTTAATTAATTTATTTAATTAAATATAAATTTTATTAAAATATAAATAATTATTTTATTTAATTAAAAAAATGAATAATTAAGTTACAAATTTTTAATTAATTTACATTAAAATTATAAATTTTTAAACAACCATTTGATCTGCATCTCGGGTGTTGTCCTCTGTATAGCCAATA
This sequence comes from Rhynchospora pubera, assembly GCA_028095005.1. Taxonomy (NCBI): domain Eukaryota; kingdom Viridiplantae; phylum Streptophyta; class Magnoliopsida; order Poales; family Cyperaceae; genus Rhynchospora; species Rhynchospora pubera. The sequence goes on from CM051462.1 coordinate 77,488,060, forward strand.
AAAGACTCTGGAGTTTGTTGTACGAATATTCCCACGATCCGAAAAGATGTTCGATTGCTCTCTCTCTCGCCAATGCCAAATCTTGTTATAAGTGGGCACCACATTCGGGTATTCTTTCTCCAATAGAGATTTCACGCACAGTAAGGAAATATCGACATCTCTCTTTGCTGCATTTCTGATACAGTTGGCAATAACTTCAGCTGTTAAATTATCATGCGTGAAGTCTCCGGCCCTTCTCACGCATGTATGCTCTTGTTCATTCGTTATTATCTTCCAAAATTTATAATTTTAATGTAAATTAATTAAAAATTTATAACTTAATTATTCATTTTTTAATTAAATAAAATAATTATTTATATTTTAATTAAATTTATATTTAATTAAATAAATTAATTATTATTTTAAAATATTATTTCTAATATTTAAATTTTATTTTTAGCTATGATCGTAATCCGGGATTCCGTAATTGCGGTCGAAATCCCAAATTCCCATCTTGTGATACTATTTAAAAAATATTATTATATTGATATTATTTTTAATATATTATATTAATTTATTATTATTTTTAAATTTTTCGGAACTTTGATTTAATAAGTAGGCCTGTCAAATCAGACCCAACAGTGAACAGAGGGGAATGAAATTGATCAACGCCAGCAGAATAATATTTTTTATGTAGTTAAACAAATTCTACGGCTGAAGTACTTTTGCACTTAGGGGATAGATACATGGGTTTCGAGATGGTTAACTGGTCATGGCAAATAAAAATATGCCATTATGTAAGCAACATTTAATCCATATTTTGTTGCTTTTTTTGCAACTTTGAGTTAATTGATAGTTGCAGGGTTAATTAAAATTGAAATACTACTATACTAGCTAGCAGAGTTGGATCAAAAACACCATTTAAAATAGAACTCATAACTGAGTTTGCAAATAATAATAATGATAATAAATAAAATATCGCAAAAATAGAAACATCATTCACAGGTGCTTATCATTTGACCCAAGTAGAAACAGTGCCATATATGCGTTGCTGTTGCTGACTTGGTTGATCAACGTTCAAAAGATAATGTCTGACTCCACACTTACTCGCTAGCTAAGTAGCTATCGCTACTGTCCTTATTTTGATTGTTCTGTATCAGTCAATCCAACCCACGAAAACACAATTTCAGAGTTGGATTGAATAGCATCATGAGAGAATACAAAATTTCCTTTGTAGGTTTGTAGCTCCAACATATAAACTAAAGTTGTATATTATACTGTTGGAATCTTTATTTCATATAATTATAGGTAATATTCTTACAGCAACTCTGCAACTTATTACACATATCTGATATCTTAAACATAATTGCAAATATATATATATATCACATCACAAGTTTATATGAAAAACACCAGCCGATCAAGAACATGCATGTGCTTGGAAAATTTTCTACATAAGTTTACTCCATAATATTTAAGGAAATCCCCCTCCAAAGCCACCATGACCACCACGGCCACCACCGCCACGACCGCCGCCTCCTCCGAAACCGCCACCTCTGCCGCCTCCTCGACCACCACCTCCTCCGAAACCGCCACCTCTGCCACCACCTCTTCCGCCACCACCTCCGCGTCCACCTCCTCCAAAACTTCCACCTCCCCTTGATCCGCCACCGCCGCCACCACCTCCACCTCCACCTCCTCCATTGCTTCCACCGCCTCCTCCACCTCCTCCATTGCTTCCACCGCCTCCTCCACCACCTCCTCCGCCTCCACCACCACTAGCACCACCACCGCCTCCACCTCCGCCGCCGCCACCTCCATTGCTTCCTCCGCCACCTCCTCCACCACCACCGCCACCTCCATTGGCACCTCCACCGCCTCCCCCACCACCTCCTCCACCTCCACCGCCGCCTCCACCTCCACCTCCACCCCCACCTCCGCCACCACCTCCACCTCCACCACTTCCTCCACCCCTAGTAAGCAGCATTCGCTTGGACTCGTCAGTCTCTTTGGCTTCAATATCTAAAAGCATTCTTGCAGTTGTGGTGCAAACAAGAACACCGAGCAGAGCAAGCAAGAATAGCCTAGAAGCCATTTTGCTAAGCTAACTATGCTTCTTTTTTTTTTTTTTTTTTTTTCTTTAATTTCAAAGAGCACTTGTTTTTGGTTGCTACTTTGAGGAGTGTTTTGAGGGGTTTATATAGAGCTTTGCATGGCAGGTTGGCAAGGAAACGAGTGGCAGTAAACGAAGAAGATAGAGAAAATTAAAGAGGGTACGTAGACTTCAGAGGAAAGATTTGTCAAAGGTCAACTTATGAGCAATTTAATGGATAACTGTACCGAAAATGATACAAGGAGATATGAATCACATATGATAGCAAGATATCTAATCTAATACACATTTTTCGTGAGATTTAATTAAATTATTATATTCTATTTTTGCCTACGGGCTTGTTGTCAAAAAAAATAATAATAATAAATTATTATTATCATTCCAAATTTGGATGTATTATTTCGCATCTTCCTCGTGCCATATCTTAAACCAATGCTAGCTCTTTAGTCCTAAAATTCAAGTGCAAGAACTTTAAAAATTCTAGCTCTTGCAAATATCATCTGTAATATATATTTACCAATAAATCGTATTAATTATTTAGTTGTTAGAATTTCTTATATACATAAAAAATTTTGCAATCAATCACATCCAAAATCTATGGGCAAGTGATTTGTTCCTGTCCTTAATTATTATGTTTACAGTTAGATTAAAGCGGTACTCAGAACTCATAAGTCAGGAGGATTAGCTAGGAGCTCCAAAACTTTGCTCCCAGTCCCAGCCAATATTCCTGTTCAGTTTGGTCCTTTCGATGGATAAGCTTGATCAAATCTCAAGTCCAAAAATATAACATATACATGGAGTAAACAGATAGAACAATTTTTTTATTGGACGTCCATAAATTTTAATGCATTAACTGTATTTTTTTTATGTGCAGAAATTTTTTATAAATTAATAATTAATATATTTTAACTAAAAACATGATTGTCTACCTTCTAGTTCTTATTTCAAAATTCTGTATAAATTTGAACTTGTGCAACAAAAAAATATCTGTACAGAAAAATTCAAATATATTTATATTTTTTAAGAGTGGACCGCGTGTAATTTTTAAAAGGATGACAAATAATATGGGAGAAAAAAAGTGCCCACTGTGCATATTAACGGGCATCAGTTCTATTCAGACATTCATAGTAAAAAATAATAATATATTTCGGTTCTCAATTTATACACAATTCACAATTATAATTATTTTATACGTTGAAAATATTAGCATGATATACAATTAATAAACACGCATCAAAATGCATGCTAACAATGGATAAATGTTGAAGCTATTGTTAAATGTTGAGACTTGAGACGTTAATGATAAAATATATATTCTATTATTCTCCCTAATTAATCAAATTACAATTTGACTTCACTACCCTAAAAACCATGCAATCCTCAATTTTCGTCCGTCTTAATTGCCTCTCTCAACCTCCTCCTCCCTCTCATATCTCTATGTTTAAAATAAATAAAAAAACAAGAAATTAAGAAACTTATCTCCTTTAATAGCTGTCTACTTATAAACATAAGAGATAAGTTTTCTTTCGTTCTCATCAACGCATCCTTCTAACTCACGTACGTGCATCTCCCTCGGTCATACTTTGTTATTTTTGTTAGTCAAATTGTGGAATATTATGATTATATTAATTAAATAATTAGAAAATATTCAAAATGGGCACTCAAGGCACTAGTGACCCCAAACAAATATTAGCCATTCACTAATCACTACCAAATGTCCAACCATTTAATGTGCATCCCACCACTCCCCCCCCCCCCCCCCCCCTCTATTTTTTTTTTTTTTTGACTCGATCGGTAGTATTGGAGCATGATGTGTGTCAGTGTGTTTGGACGAAGAGTCGGTATAACAAAACAATGTACTAACATATCAAAATAGTGGTAATCAAAATTATTGGTAAGAATAGGAAGAAAGATTAATTACTATTCTAATCTAAATAACTAATGATCACTCATCTAACGAGATATAGCATTTTTTAAATAGTTACTAACCCTGGCTATATATCGCTATATACTGTTTGTCAAACCAATCATAGTAAAATTTATGTCCATATATAATTCTTTTAAATCTTAACACGATAAGTCGATAACAATGCCGATGAATTTGGTCAATGCTTAGTCAACTGACTGTTCCTCCTCGGCTATATTTCTTATTCAAGATGTTTCACGTGTCCAAGTTTATTACCATTTAATCCATGGTATATATAGTACTTGTTGATTCTCCAATTGCTTGAAGTAGCCCTTTCAAAGTAGTTTATATTGGGAAAAGTAATTTTCATTTTCCATCATGAACATTTCTCAATCTATCAGCACCCCTTCTCCCCCATTTACAATTTCTTTTCTTGTGATTCTATAATGCTTTGCATGCATGGCAGGGGATAAAGAAATGTATTAAGCACGACAAAACATGAAGTGTGTAAACACACACGTTGCAGAGATTTACGAAAGGTCAATTAGCTAGTAAGCAATATAATGGATAACTGTACAGAAAATGACACGATGGGAATGTGAACCAAACATATCTACTCCAATTTTAATTGAGATGTACTTAAATTATTATATTGATCTATATCTGAAAGGCTATATTGCATTGTCGGCATCTCCCTTAAGCTAAGACTTATCATGTCATTTAGCTGTCGACATTAATTTCGTATGAAATTGTCATCCATTACGGCGAATTAGTATGTTAGGATTTGCAAGTCTATGCTCAAGCAATCCATTCCTAACTAATTCATTAATTACAGTCAGATAGTCAAAGGGTACTTACTGCAGGACTAATGAGTTTTGAGTACCATAGTTTGGTGGCAGTTGATTGCCGTTTACTTAGTCTTTTTTTTTTTTTTTTTTTTTTTTTGAACGATGTTTACTTGGTCTTCTTTAATTTGTCGATCTCATCATTGTTGTTGTATTGTCTAGCATGGGCTATTAGGTGCATGATTTAGGCTCTGATGTCAAGCCCAACGATCAAATAAGGATACACCGTCAGGGATTAGAGGATCCACAAATCAGTGGCTTGTAAGAATATACGTACGGAGTTTGTAACGAAAGATCCGGATTGAAAACCAGCATGCTGGAATGGCAATACAAGGAGACGCTCTGAACCAGTGACCATTGCCAACCTCAATAGTAGCAGAAAAAAAAGAAAAATGATAAGATTGTTGGACTCTTGAGAAGAAGAATACATTGGACATTTAAATTTTTATTTCTATTGAACGACTAAACGAATGGATTAAGTATTTACAAGTTATTCCCCAAGCATTCTACAATTTACAGAGGAAAAGAAAAGAAAAAATAAATTGTTTTGACGCCATTCACACAAAATTGTTGGGAGGATCATTTAGGACAATTCCTTGGCCCAGCCGCTACCCCCTCTAGCACCCAATCATAGAAAAATAAATAAAATAAATAGAAATAGTTGAGAGAGAATGAGCCAGTATACTATTGGGTTGTTCCTGATTGGTGCCTGGGCTAGTATACTATTAGTTTTAACTCAAACTCCGCCATTGCAGAACTGTCCACTCTCCATCCACCAATGAATCTTCAGTTGAGGCGTCTTCTGATTTCTCGGACTTTGAGGGTTTCCTTGCAAACATGGCGTTCTTCTTTTCTAGTAGACTAGATAATACATTGGAATTCTGCTTCTGATCTGGTCTCTTCTCATCCTTTTCTTTCTTGTCTTCTTTCACACCTTTTTTCCACAAAGACCCCCTATCTTTTGTAATGAAGTTTAAGCTCATTGTTTTAAAACTGCGTTTTGATTCCTCATTTTTTCTGCCAGGTGACGACACAACTGTTACAGCTTCTTGAGGGTTCATGGCAATGGCTTCCAAAGTTTCATATACCTAATACAACACAAATAATATTATTCACAAAGTTATAATTTCAGGTCCATACCTATTACCTTGTTTTTCACCAAAATTTCCTTCCCTCTCAAAGTTATTATTATTAATATTTTACTTTTGGGAACAGAGAAACATCCTACTTTATTGGCATTTTCTTTTCCATTCCATTTCATAACCACACCACTAATGTTGGTCTGAAAGTATGGTGTTGCAAACCAAGCAGTACTAAACTACTTATTACTCACAAATACTAGTTAGTATGCTAATCTTATTCAGGTATAGCCCCAATGTTCAAACAAGGCAGGAAGTAAACATGTGCCCGTGTGTGTTAATGCTGAAATGCAAAATTACCTGGAAAATGTCATTCAAGTTCTCCTTTGAGAGATCTCTTCGGTACATTGCAATTATGTAGTCTTTGCACTCGTGATACAACTTTGCCAAAGTTTTGTTCTCCAAATTTATGGTTGCCTCTGCTGCCACAAAGCTGACTGAAAGCTGGTTTTCTCCAAAATAATTGTCTCTATATAAGTTCTAACGCAGAAGATATGCATACACTACATAACTTTGAAAAAAGAGAGATCGTAGAATGTAAATTATAACTTACCATTGTTGCAAGTAGTTCTTCAAACAGTTTTGATGGTTTCATGTCGTCAAAAGAGGTGAATATGTCTTCCCTGCATACAAAGATAATAATTATTTAATAATGTAGCTCTATTAAGCAATGACCCTCTTCAGTTTAAAGCCCTGGCAAGCAAACATATTTGCAAGTTAATGCTATAACAGTTATTTATTTGAATAATAGGTAAGGGCACTTTGTTAAACTCGTTCTTGAATAGTTCAAACAAACTCTTTCTTGAATTGTTCACAAAAACTCAATACTTGTAGGTTAAGACATGAAATCAGGTATTTCAAATGGCAATACATATAGCAGATACTTAATTTGCAGCAGGTACTTTAAAAAAAAATGTTTAAGTAATTAAAAGAACAAAAATTTCTTACACAGCTAGATCCTCATCAAAGAGTGGAGCTTGCTCAACAGCCGGCAGAGGTTTTGCAGTTTCCCACAATTCATGCCACAAATTACCTACGATTATCCATAAAGCACAAAAAGTAAGAAAGAGAAAGTACAATACAGTCACCAATTTTATATAAAGCAACCTAAAAGCAAGTATTACAGTACTCATAGGTTTTGCATTTGCATACAGGAATTGCAATACTAATATATAGTCATCACCTCCATAAAAGTGAGACATTTGGAGTTTAAGATATGCAGATGGATAACTTAAAAATAATTAAAGAATACATTTGCATGTATCTTTTGTAGGGAAAAAAAAGTATATATATATATATAGAGGATTGCTAAAATACTATGCATAGCACGGATGACCTTCGTGCTACGGATTCGTTCTTGCATTTCATGCTTCAAACAACTGATCCAAACAGTTCATTATCTTCTTCATATTGAAATCTCATTAGAAACAAAATTTTACATTTTTTTTTTACTATTTTTCTCAGATTTTTAAAAATACTTAATCTAATAAATTTTGGACCCTTCAATAACAGTGATTTTAAAAAATCTGATAAAAATAGTAAAAATATTTAAAAAAATGTAAAATTTGATATTTAATGAGATTTCAATATGTAGAAGATAATGAACGGTTTGGATTGGTTGTTTGAAGCATGAAATGCAAGAATGAATTCGTAGCATGAAGGCCATCCGTGCTATGCATAGCATTTTAGCAATCCTCTATATATATATATATATATATATATCATCATCCTTAATTCAAGGTATTTAAAAAGCATTAATTGATTTGCATGCAGAAATCAATCAAAAGGACATTTGTTGTAAAGCAACAGTTATGAAGTCTATGGGAAATGAGAATATTCCTTCTTCAATTTGAAGATGGATGTAAATTTGAACATTTCAGTCATACGTAATTAGTAAATGGTAAAAGTTAGTACTTTTCCAAACTATACTATTGATAACAAGGTTTGTGGATACACTTATCAAATCGAAACATCTTGATAACAAGGGGCTGGTGGGACAATACCATGTGAACATTCAGATGCATTAAAAGCTCGAGTAAATTGGTAAATGCTAATATTGTTAATTCATATTTTTACCGAGCAGATCTGTTACCTTTCTTTTGCATTCGGTCACTGAGTCGACCACGCCTAGATGAGCCTTCTTTATCAACATTGGTCCTCTCCTGACAATACTCACTCCAATCTGGTGGTGAGTGCCATCTAATGAAATCCTCTAACACACAACCAGGATTTGCAGCCTGTTAAACAAAACCTTTGATGCTTCTTCGATATAAACCAACAAAATATTCCTAATCTACAAATAAGGTTTAACTGCCAATTTGCAAAGAGACTTGCCTTGAAAGCTTGCATGTCAGATAGGAGTTGAGAACACCCTGCACCGACACTGTTAGGGATTATAATACGAATTAAATAAAAGAATGCAGATGTGTCAGAAAGATAAAATATGATGTTTCCAGAGATGAAAGTATAAATTACATTTTCTCTGCCCTTTAAAAGCGAAAGATAAAACCAATAGAGGCATACCATCTAGTGAGCCTACCAGTGAGGGAACCTCATCTTTGATAGTATACATATACAAATTTGAAAAGATTACATGAGCATCTTGATTACCTTCCTGTTCGTAGCACAAACTCTTCAGTTTCTTTTATAAGATCTTCTGTTAAAATGGGCCCCTCCTACAGTAACAAAATGTATAAATCAACTTAAGAACTACCAGCAAAGTAAAGATCCTTTTGTGCCCAAGGCAAAGGATAAAGTGCTTTTAAACAGTACAATAGAATGTCCAAAAATTCTCAAAGAACAAAAACCACTTTGGAGATTTAATACAATGAATTTTTTGTTTTAAAACCCATAGTTGAAATCAATTTAATTCTGCAGATTTAGATGTTAATTGCAATATTTTTGTGAACTAAACATGAACCAAATTAAGCTACTACAATCTTAGGGAAATAACAACATTTTATTTGTAAGTTTGTATTTCAATATATTCGTTTACAGTTGCAAATAAATTACCAGCCATCATTTAGCTTGAACTGACAGTGCAATAATCAATAGTTTTTAGCAGTTTTAAAAACCCGAAATTATTTTATATAAGAATTTAGACTCAAAAAATTTTAATAGAAAGAATTATTATTATTTTTTTTTAATAAGAACAAAGTTCAAACGCGTTTTATAAAAGCGTACAGTCTCTCTCCTTCCTACCCGTTTATAAAACGCGCTCGAAGGCTTCGAACGCGTTTTATAAACGGGTAAGAAGGAGAGAGACTGTACCGCTTCAGTTACGCCTCAAAAGGCTGGTCAGACTTTCGTATCCGTTTATAAAACGCGTTCGGAGCCTTCGAGCGCGTTTTATAAACGTGTTATTAGTTTTTCATATTTTTCATTCAAGCCGCAACATTTAACTTATTAAAAATAATATTTTGCAACAAGGTCCCTGCATGTTTCATATTTACAAAATAATCAAAATTTTATTTCCAATTAAAGATGTATTAAATAGATATAAGAAATATATCACACATATTTTATATGCATTTAATTGTACATATTTTTTTTAGCATGTGTATAATATCATTTTGTTTGAATAATTATTCGCCGATGACCCTGTATTTTTACTATTTAATCTACAAACTTATCTTTTGCATGTAGTCTCTCTCTTTTTTTATTTTATGTTAGCCATATATAATCAAATAATATATAATATGGAAATAACTAAAATATAAAATTTTTAAAAAATTTTGAACATTAAAACTTTAAACCGGCATAACTTTTGATAGGAAGGTCCGTTTGGGGCGATCAAGCACAATCCGGAAAGCTGACGACGAGATCTACACATGTTACTGGGGTGGAACCCCGTAACGACCATTTTCGGAGCCAAAAAACGCTCTCTAGACCTCCAAAATCCACTTTGAAAGTTTGCAAACCTAAAAACCACTCTAAACTACTAAAAAAGTTTTTAAAATCATAAATTAATCATTAAAAAGAGAAATGCAGTAAATCAAGTGACTTTCTTCATAGTGATGGAAACAAAATGATATTAATGTCAAAATTAATATTCTAATGTCATTTTTAAATAAAATTAATATGAAATTAAATGTGATATTTTAAAAATTATAAATTTAACCTTAAAAATTAATTTTCCTATTAATTTTGAAAAAAATGGTAATTACTCCATTTCGAAAAATTTACGCCTTCCTACCCGTTTATAAAACGCGCTCGAAGGCTCCGAACGCGTTTTATAAACGGGTACGAAAGTCTGACCTAGGCGTAACTGAAGCGGTACAGTCTCTCTCCTTCTTACCCGTTTATAAAACGCATTCGAAGCCTTCGAGCGCGTTTTATAAACGGGTAGGAAGGAGAGAGACTGTACGCTTTTATAAAACGCGTTCGAACTTTCTTCTTATTAAAAAAAAATAATAATAATTCTTTCTATTAAAATTTTTTGAGTCTAAATTCTTATATAAAATAATTTCGGTTTAAAAACTTTTGAGAAACAATTTGCATGAAATAGACAGCAATCAGACAGACCACAAAATTTCATTTAAACAATAACCAAATCACAACTATCTCCTGCTTTATTAACGAAAAAATCCATTCCAATCTCCTCTCTCTGTGCAAGTGTACAATTTAGACATTCTTACAGAATCAATAAAGCAGGACGGGCGCAAGGTGTAGAGAACATCTCAGACAATAAAAAAAACAATAATAAATAAATAAATAAGATGAAAATAAAAATAAATTGCCACCTACCTGCATCACAGGAGAATATACAGGCTCACCAGTCTCTAACATGGTTAGGTCTTGTGAGATAGAACTTGCACCCAGCCTCAAAACATACTCTCCATCTGCACTCTTAGCATAAAGCTTACTATCCAACAGCTTCCCTTCCTTATCAAGGCTTTCACTTTCCTTTAGCACCTCTTCAAGAGAATGTCTGGCAATTTCTCTTCTCTTTTTTCTTGCAATGCAGCAGTTTATCGCTTGGAGTTGTTGGTATAATAGACAACAATTCAAATCTGGCTGTTCGTCTGGTGGGATTCCAGGAATAGGTTCTCCTTCAGACCACAAGTTTCTGATCTGTACATTGAATAAGAGACAAACTTAAAAAGAATAAAAAAAAAAGAGCAAAGAATCTTTTCAAATACCCAATCAAAATTTTTTTCTATTTGCAAATGACAGCCAACAGTCCTCCATGTTTACAAGAGGAATTTCAGTTGAACATACTTGCATACAACATCCAATATAATAATTAAGGCAATGCAAAGTGAAAAATCTGTTCAGTGTAGACAGTTTAACCACTCATTCCACTAAATGATATTTAAGCTAAAATCTGATTAAAGTGAGCCAATATCTGTGTCACTAGTTTGGATAAGCAATAGGAAATATGTTTGTTAAGATGAAAAAAAAAATAGGGGCAATTCAGCCAGTTCTGTTTGACTGCAAAACTTTATTAGTTGTTGAATATTGTGTAGCAGTTGCAAACAACACAATATCCAGAATCCTTTCAGAAAATGTTATAAGGGACAAGGGGCTGTATGTAAGTTGACAAAGCACTTATAAATAAATAGTTTGCACAACCATCACTGCTTATTTACGGATTTTGCAATGAGAGGCATCATATCTCGCAGTTCCCAATCATAAGTGATTCCCAAAATATCTTTCAGCTATTGGGACCAACAATTCCTCAGGATAGTCATTTGTAAATTTTCGCCTTAAATCTCAAATTACATTATTTATGCGGCAAAAAGAAATGAGGAAGGTACAGAATAAACCTAGATAAAGTTGGAAACCAAATTGGATCTTTTTCCATACTATAAAAAGACAACAAAAAGCCCAAAGTACCATTCAATTTCCATGCACTCGTCAAAGGATGGAGTGAAGTAGCACACTTGTTCAGAAATTTGTCATTTCTTGAAGACAACAGATCACAAAGCCTTCTTTAAGTGCCTATTCATTTATGGCTTGGATCCAAAGATCTCAATCAATGGCTTATTGGGTGTAGGTGCTCCACTTTTAGATTGGATAAGGCATTGTCTTAAAATTATAATAAGGTGTACATCAACAGTACCACATCCATTTGAGCTTTATCCATTATTCCTTGCAGAAAAAAGATAATTTAGAGATATTTCCTTATTTTAACAAATTACCTCAGAAATAATGAAGTGCCAAAGCAAGCCCATCTTTTGTAACGAACTGATTGTTCCTATAATCTCAGACAATTGATGTACAAAGCTTTCTGTAGGGGCACTGTGTAGGTATGGCACCATTGGTATGCCTGCACAGCCTTCATTTTTTCTAGAGGATGGGTAATTTTCTGTTAACATGATGGAGGACTACATTAGTACAGCACTACTTATACTTCCTACTGAAGCATGCCATATCCCAACCTAATTATTTGGATTTTCTGTTGGTTTTCTCCTCTGCTATGTACAGAAATAAATACATATCTAAGACCATACCAATTTGGTACCGATGAAGTCAGATCTGGAGGAAAGATAACAATTGAAGCAACATTTTGGTACATAAAATTAGTAGCATTGTTAACCGTAAAGAGTTGCTGTCCAGTAGGTACTGTACTGGTCCTGTACAAATAGCTGGTTGAGAAATCTCTAGTCCTCGTACATCAATACTATTTCAAAAGCCATACCTGATTTAAAAAGTAACATAGCAAGTGATTGAATCTCCTCTTCCTCAGGAATGAAGAGCTTGTCATCTTTTTCTCGAAGGACAAGTGATTTTACAACAGAGAGGGTCGAACTGGTCTTTTCCTTCAGTGAAGAAGTGTCGCCTTTAGATTTCAGCTCAGTCATTGATTTATAACCATTTCCGGCTCTGAGAATCAGATCAAAGTTAGCAATTGCAACTTTACTTGGATAAAAAACATGTATAATGAACCAATCTAAGTTTGAAATAACTTGCATGATTGAGGGTATTTGGGAACAATTTGGTTCAAATGATGCTTTATTGGTTACTTTATGGACAGCTGGGTTTTAGCTGAAATTTGACAGTTTTCACAACATTTACGCATACTTACACAGAATAAAAACAATTGAAGCATATGTTGCGCCTAAGTTTTTATAACCGTTTTAGGTGTACATTGCCATAACATAATAAGAAGTTTCACAAATAAAAGAGAAGAGTAGTAAAAGTAATTGTGCAAAGTGAAACTCACTCAAGAGCCATGGCCAATTGTTTAAGTAAAGATAGTGGAGGAAATGTAACTTTCCCTGACAACTTTGTGTTATCACCTTTTTGGCCTGTTGTTTCATTGGCCTGGAAAGTGTATAGAACAAAGTTACTCAGATTAAAATTGCATGTGGGACAAACTATAGTGAAAAAGCTGGAAATTAGAGAGAAATTATTTTTTTCTTATTGAACATTACTTCCTTGGTTATATTTAGTTTATATATAGATTTTTGCCTTTCTGCTGACTTTGAGGCAAAACATCATTGGGTATGTAAAAATTAGTCTTTATTGACTATACGGGGCATTATCTTTTCTAGATATTTTGCTTTGTCATTCTTTTTGACCAGAGTTCATTTCACTTGCCTAAAAGGTGACATTACCAATAAGTAGATTTAAAAATAGAAAAGTTTAACTGAAAGAGACTGAAACTTTTTTTGTTGTTTCGACTAAATCATTTTTTATTTTTGGTACTTCTTTTCTCATTAATTTAGGGGTCTAGAAAAGTAAGCATATTATGCAATAGACATATTAAACTAACTTGTTTTGCATCTAGAAATGAATACCAGATACCAGTAGTTAAAGGAAACAAAAATAACACAAAATAAGCAAATAACAAGTTTACATAAAACAAAATAATAATTCAAGCAAACCTCATCTTCATTTTTGTTGGACATGCTAGGTTGAGCTCCCTCTTGATCTATTGACTTTGTAGAGTTCTTGAGAGCAGTCGCATCGATCTCTTCAAAACACAAAGCAAGATAAATATAGTTTCATAGCAGTAAACAGTTAACTGTATGAAAACCACAATTGCAAAATTCAAGTTCAATTATGTACTGTAGACAATGTTTGATCTAAAATTCAGAACTGAACAACTTGAGACGATGTTTGGTACTTCTTTTCAATGATTCCCTGGCTCAGTATGTATCCATTGATTACTTCGACACAAACTTAGCTAATCAATTTCACTTACTTTTTCCATCAGAATCAAAATCTCCTTAGATATTTCGACTACAATCAAAACACATACAACATTTCGACCAATTGGAAATCAAACGATACCTCTATCCGACTTGAGATCGATCGCTCTGATATCAGTGAAAACCTTCTCCGCTTTGGCCGCAGCTGAGTGCAATGCCGTTTTTGCCCTCGAAACGATTGAAAAGGAAGACTCCATTAGAAGACCTCGATCACAAAACCAAACTATTCATTCATCCCCTTTATTACGCAATTTGTTTGGAGAAAAGAAAAGGGATTGATATTGAATTTAATTTAACTGTCTGAGAAAGCGTGAGAAGAGAGAGAGAGAGAGAGAGAGAGAGAAGCGTTGGAATGAAACAACGGTAGGATACCGAAGATTGGATTAGGTAATTTGGGTTTTGGGTTGGAGAGAAAGAGGAATTTCCCATTTATTTATTTAAAAGTGTGCCATGGATACAAATGGATTGTTATTTTATTATTTGTGGATTTAGATCTCGGATAATTGACTTGAACATTTCTGGAAGGACATTATTCATTGATTGAAATTCAAGAGGTGGGACGAGGTAAGGAACCTTGTTTGAGGCTCCGTTTACCATTTCTCTTTCTCTATCTTTATCTGGAATTAAGTAAAAAAGTAAAAGTAAAAGGAGAAATATCTTAAAACTATTTTATTTTTAAAATTTTATTAAAATACATTCATTTTAAAATAAATAAAAATTTTGGAAAAATAACATTATAAAAATACTATTGGTATAACTTATTATTTTTATGTTGTTGTTGTGGCTACCATTACTACTATTGATATTACTATTATTATTGAGTAAAGAATCTAACTGTTGGAAAAAATTAACTACAAAATAAAATGGGAAATTGAAATGAATGATTTTTTGTTATAAAGGTGAAAAAAACGTTGTTTTCTTTCGAAGAGGTCGTGTTTGAAAATAAGATGACTTCTTATGGATGGGTTCCAATTATTCTTGAGCATTTCCAAACGCTTTAACAATTATTTGGCATATCATTCAAAAAAAATAATTATTTGGCACATGTTTTTACCATGGAGCTGTTGAACTTGATGGGGCCGCAAATTTAAACAATGATTAGAAGTAATATAGTAATTGATCATGGTAATATATCCGTCAATGTTGACTTTTCAAATATACATAGAGGTATCCACTGACTAATATGCTAACATCTTAATAAAGAAAATGAATATGGTGGAAACCAATGGAATAACATCATAATGTCCCAAAATAATCAACAAAATATTTGTTTAGATATGCTTGACAGGGGTCAGGGGTGTCACAATAATCAACGAAATATGTGGCGACTCTTCAACACTTCGTGGAGTTGAATACTTGAATACAATTTGGAAAACTGTTCGATGACTTGCCATGTTAATAATACTAAATCTTTTTTATTTGTAAAATTGCTTAATTGGTTACTAGTCGGTTTTTTGTGTTGTAAAAATTATTTTAATTATTATTTAACTACATTATAAAGAACATGCGGACGATTTAAGTTTTTTCCATATTTGTAAACTACCTATTATACTTATCATAATGATCAACCAAAATTTTTTTTTCATATAATCTGTTTGTTACAGCATGTGGGTCCCCTTCATGGGGAGCTTAGTTTCAAAAAAATAATAAATAAATAAAATCTGTTTGTTTCTTGTATAAAACCAAGTTTTAATTTTGATAAAGTACCTATTAGCTATCCAAAGATATTACTTATCTGACATTAACATTTACTGTTTTCCATCCTTTTGGATAACAATAATTCGAAGGACACTGAGCAGAATTTTTTGGGACGGACAACTGCAAGGGAATGCAGAAATCGATAAAAAGGTGAGATTTATTAAGCACCAATTGCATAATTTATTGTTTAAAAAGTAAGGTTCAAATTCGGATAAGCATGTGAAACTTCCTGAACAGGGAGCTTTTTGAATTGGCAAATAGAGCAATTGAGAAGTTTACCCCAAGATGATGAAATCATTTTTGGTTTTCTATACTCTGCAAAATGTATTGGGCATGTGATTCATCATTTATGTTCGTGCATCCACAGTACCACACCATATCAATCAAAATATCGTTACATCTGATCATTTCAGATGTTAGTGACCAGCCAATAAACTCGCTTCTTAGTTTGAACAGGAAGTTTGGAACTAAAATTGTTCTGAAAGTATGGTGTAAAAATTACTAGAAAAGTACTCTCCAAGTATGTAACATTGTAATTTGTAACGAAACAATTACTAGAAAATGTAAAAATCCTGAACAAAGCAGTGGAAATTTTCGGTGCATTGCGCCCATTTTCATGCATCAATGATTGGAATTTGATCTAAAACTATAATAAATTAAAGTTACTTTTCGGATTTTTCCCCTCATAGAAAGAAAATGAAAATTATATATATAGCTAACTGTAGCGAGTTTTTTCGTGAAATCGACTCAGAAAATAAGATTTGACTACACAATTCTATTTGAAAGCTAGTGTAGAAAATCTATTGGACATAAAGCATCATGCATGAGCGAACATGCCACTCAAGTGTTAATCTTTTTAATTAATTACGATCGTCTGATCTCGATCATATTATATGACTTATAACTATTTTTAAAATAAATATATATATATTCCTAGTTCTTTTCAAAAGAACTGTTCGTGCAACTTACTTTAACAAACATTTCTGTTCCTAAACATAAAAAAAATCATATATTTTAAGAATAAAAAGTTTTTGCTCCTGGTGTCGATATAATGTCGTTAAGAAAAACTGCACTCATCTCCAAAAAAAATAATAATAATAAATAAATAGAAAAACTACACTTTCTCTTTTTTTTTTTCTCTTGCAACTATGTTAATTACTTACTATTTAAATATAGCTAACAGTCTAACACGATGCAAGGGAGAAAAAAAATTGCTTTAGATTTTTTTTTTCAGAATTAATGATGCTTTTATCTGTGGGTAGGTAATTTAGATCTAGCTTGTTCTACTTTTGTAATGAAATAGAAAATAAGTTTCACTAGTATTACATTTTTATATATTTTAATTTTAAACTATGTATCAGGAAATTTGTTACGAAGAGTGGTTCAAAATCTACTTTTTAACTAAAATAGGCGAGAAAATGCCATCCGGAAAATGAGATAAATTAAAGTTATGTATAAAGTGCAAATAAAGGTCAAAGTATGTTACCTTTTCATATAGGGGCTGTTTGGATGTGTTGAGAATTTGGAAAATTTCAAATTCCTACATCCAAATTTATTATAAACAATCCAAACTCTTCACAAAGTTACACACTTTCCAATAAATTTATGTCTAAGAATATGAAATTTTTCAAATTCCCCAAATTCCTAAGCGATCCAAACGGCCCATACGTGGGATATGGAGAAAAAATGGTCCGTTTCATGTATTGAAATGAGATGGAGCAACTCGTTTGAATACAAAATGAAAATGCGACGATATTCTTTGGGGGGGGGGGGGGGTGGCGGGGAAAGAAAACATGCTTGGATTGACCAATTTAAAACATCAAATATAGTTGAGAAATGTCTATGATGGAGCAGGATTGTTATATTTCTTTTTCTTTTTCCTTTTTTTCATTTAACAGAATGGCTCTCAGCTAGTCGTCTCCGACCAAGTACATCATGAAACAGAAAAATAAGTTCCATCATTTTAAGCGTTCGTTCTTATCTTTTCACAAAACAAAACTACATTTGAACATTGTCTATTAATGTAATTAATTTAGTCATTAGTGATAACTAACGGTTAGCCAGAACTATCTTTACCGTCACTAACCATTTTTTTTACATGTTATTTGACTGTTGTTCTTTCTTTATTATATTAATTTATTTACATTAATTAGTGAGAGGTACAAGATTTTGGACCGTTATAAATCAATTTAATTCGCACGGACCATTATTCCTTAATTACACAGGTGGTGGGTCCTTTTGCTATTTGGATTTTGGAACGTGGAAATTAATAGTCGCGGGCCCCTGAATAGCTTTGACTCCATGGGTGTGTTTGGATTGTTGGAAGAAAGAAGAAGAAGAAGGAAGAAGAAGAAAAAAAATTATAAACAATTCAAACTCTTCACAAAATTACACACTTCCCAATACTTCTTCCCACTTCTTCCCTTCTTCCCTTCTTCCCACACCCATCCAAACGCACCCCATGTAAGATAAATTTGACGCGAGAGCAAAAACACATTTCATATTTTCTTTTTCATGCTTAGCGAGAAAAGGAAATATTTTCTAAGATTGATAATATTAGTTATTACTATTAGAATAATCTTTATCTTTACTACTTATAAAAGCATCAATCCAAATGTCTATCCAAAATTTGAACTCAAAGAAACAAACAATTGTTTATCCAATACAATATGGACCGTCCATTTTTGCAATTTGATCAGATCAGTGGTGTAGATTTAATAATGAGATAAAAGATTTAATCCTTTCGTTTAGACCATGTTAACATCTGCACAGATGGTTGTTTTCTTTCCTATTTTTTCCTAATTTGTGCGCATAGTAAAGGAAAGAGAAAAAATAAATCAACTCTCTCTCTTCATACTAAAACGGCCATCTAATAAAATCGCCTCAAATTTCCTTTCTTATTCCCATACAATCGGGTGGGCTCATTTACTAGTTAGTTAATAAACAATTATAATAACTATTATAATCAACATTTAAATAAATAATGGCAATTACATTATTAAAACAATAATAAAGATAAAAAATATTAAAACGACAATAACAACAATAATTTATTAGCCGAATGAATTAATGATAAGTATACATTGAAAATTATGAACGGCTATCGGTTCTCAAATTAGGCTGAACAATTAGTCCATTCGTAACGTCCAATTATGACAAATATTAATATTAATAATTAATGATGATGATAATAATAATTATTAGTAGTAGCAGCAGCAGCGTGGAGTAACGCCATATTTGATGTAAACGTGAAGTAACTCACTTATTTCACTTTTACTCATCTCATAAATATGGGTTCAGTTCTTATAAAACATCAAACATCTATAGTTCGAGAAGCAAACCTGCAATATGTTTAGTAGATTATAATTCTTAATGCTTTGCAATAGAAATTATTTAATGCGATAGTCAAACATTTTTGACGTCAAATGCGATTCGAGTCTCAACTATTGAAAATAAATGGTCAATCCGAACCACTCAATATATAAGGTCTCCATATCAACAAATATTTGGAAACCAAATTTTATATTTTTTAAAATTTTTAAGTATTTTTTTCGTATTTTTTTAAAATTGAATGGTCCAAAATTAATTAGATTGAACATTTTCTAAAATAAAAAAAAAACAGTAAAAAAATTGAAAAAAAAATTTAATATCTAAGGAGATTTTATTATGGAGAAACAAATTCTGTGATTCAGATTGACCATTATAATTTTAAAATTTGAGATTTAATCGTGTTTGACGGACTAAGTGTCAAATGCGTTTGACTCGAGTATTATTCGAGAAATATTCATTAGATAAAGCAGTATTATGGAAAATCATTGTATCACGATTTTTCCGTTTCATGATTTGTTTTTGCGACGATCCCGTGTTGAATGTTGTGGTAACAACCAAAATTCTCAAAAGTGACACCATGGATAAGAACCCGATCCATTTGAAGCAAAGGTTTAAATAGCAAAAATAACAACCCTTACTTGGTGTATCGGTAGTAATTTTAACAATTTTTTTACATATTCCGATTGACGGCGAATGAGAAATTAGAAAAGCAGAGAGGATGTATCTTTCGAAAAATTAGAAAACTTGATATTTCAATATAACGTTATGTTTTATTTTTTTTAATATATAGTTGACTAAAATAAAAAAATATTATCTAGTGGAAAGAAACTATATAACTTTTGTTGATGCTCCGTGCATGTTTTGATCCGATAGTGGTCGCAAAATGTCCGCTGTATATTACTATATTATGACAGGTGCATATCCAACAAACACCTTGTTTCCTATTTAATCCTTTGATTTGAAGTAAATATATAAACTTTTTTCCTCTAATCAACAAATTAGGAGTAATGGTTCGAAACATAGTTAGTAAAAGCTCCAAATGATTGAAAGCGGAGAAAATCATGTTTGGGAGGAACTTAAATTGTTTCTTAAGTTAGAAATTTGTAACTAATTAAGTCATCTTATTTCACCAAAGTTAAATTGTGTTTGATATAGATGTAAGAATTAGTAATAGATAAGATAATATTTTTTCAACTAATATATGAATTGTTAATTACAAAAGACCAAAATACCCACATACAATTTTTGGTTAAGAAAACTGATAATTAATATTGTATGATTTGATCGTTTTGAATAATTAATTAATACAACTGAAAATTAAATTTAATAGTTAGCGATTAACCAACGTGGTGAGAAAAAAAAATCAATTATAAATGAAAAGGGAAAAAAGAAAAAAGATTTAACTTTCGTATAATTTTTGTGAAATTGGTTTTCCGATGAGCAAACCAAAGATATGAATATGGTCTTATAAGAAATGGATACTATTTATGAGCGTGGCCTTTTATTTTTCATTGAACGTGCCGGGAACGAAATGGTTCTATATTTTCATGGAATACGCTTGGAGCGACGGAAGGGACAAAACAGAAATTTATGATAATATTTTAAATTAAGTTGTCTAATTAGGAGCAATAACTTTAGATGACATGTCATCATTGTTTTCTTAAAATTGAATCCTAAGTCGGCATTTAAGTAACCTTGCTAATGTGATTTTAAGATGCATTTGGTGACTTAACTCATTCTTAACAATAATGCATTTTAGACGTATAATAATTCATTTCCAATGAGTTGTTTTAAATGTTATTAACACAATGAAATAAGGGAAAATCAATTATATGCCGGGAATTGCTTTCCATCATCCCATAGATTCTATCATTCCCATCATCCCCAAATTTTCATTAATTATCTAACATATCTTCATTAATAAGAAAGTCCAAGGGATGATGAAATCATCCCAGTCATCCTCATTGCAAATCCAGCGTCATCCCATCATCCCATATCTACTCTCAGCATATAATTCATTAAAATTCTGAACCGTAATATGTAATAATAAAATATACAAATTCAATATATGTAACTGTTGAAATTATATATGTAATTTGTTAAAGTTAATATATATAACTTTTGAAGTTATATATGTACTGTTGAAGTTAAAATATGTAGCTGTTGAAGTTATGTATGTAGCTGAAGTAGTTAATATAAATAATTGTTGTAATTTGGATACTAACTGTTGTAGTTAATATGAGTAATTGTTATAGTTCTCGTGGAGACCAAAAATAGAAAGGATGGAAGGGAGAATAACAGTGGGGACCAAAATAGAAAAGAATGGGAGGGAGAGAAATAGTGGGGACCAAAAATATTTTAAAAATAGAAAAAATTAAAATGAGTTCCCACTGGGGATGATGGGGATGATGGATCTTGGGGATGATCATTATCACCCCCGTTATATGCCCCTCTAATTGGAAATCGGAATTGCTTTCCGTCATCCTCCTCTTTTATCATCCCATCATTTCCTCTATAGACGCGTTAATTCCTTTCATTTTTAGAAAACGCGGAAGTCATGATATAGAAGAGAGAGGATGATAGAAGTCCAGGGGATGATAGAAGAGGGCAGAGGAAGTCCAGAGAAGATGAGCGAATCGAAGGGAAGGAGCGAATCAGAAGAGGAGGGAGCGAATCTGAGGGAGAAAGCGAACCAGATCTTTCAGAACCTTTATATATATATAAGTAGAACTTTTACATATATTAACTAGAATCTTTACATATATAAATAGAACTTTTATATATTAAGTAGAACTGTTATGTATGTAAGTAGAACCTTAATATATATTAAGTAGAACTGTTATATATATAAGTAGAACCTTTATATATATTAAGTAGAATTGTTAACTGTTCTAGTTATATGTTCTAGTTATATTAACTATTAACTAGAACAGTTATATATATTAAATAGAACAGTTATATATATTAACTAGATCAATTATATATATAACTAAAAAAGTTGTATATATTAACTAGAACAGTTGTTTTCCTTTTTTCTGTGTCTGTGTCGCTCCCTCCTTCTCCTCATCCCCTCATCCAAAAACACGTTAATGTAACTGCCGAGGAAATCATCCCCATCATCCTTATTACTGAAAATGGAAATTACGCGCTTCCTAAAAATAAAAAATGCGTTAAAGAATGATGAGGATGATAGAAATCGGGGATGATCCTTATCAGCCCCGATTGGAAATATCCCCTTCCAATCATCATTAATATTGATATTTATCCATATCATCATTTCAACCGATTATTTAATTCTGAATATCCCATACCTTAAACTTTTGGACAAAAATGCCCTCATCCCCTAATTCTGAATATCAGAAGCGCTTCCTTCTCCTTTTCAAATATTTATATTGTAATCTCCTAAGAATTTGGATTTCTCCTTCCAAACATTTCCCGCACATGCAACGATTCCCAAAATTCTATTTCACCTATTAGTATTTGCGTTACTATTCTTTGGATCAACGATTCGAAGGACCAAATTCATTTGTGGACAGTGAATTGCCTTAGCAATTTTGAAATATTACACGAGCCCAACCCCTATTCAGGACTAGAGTATCACCGTTTTTAGTAAACTTCATGATCTAATTCCCTATTATCTCTATCTCTACTATATTAAAAGCACCAATGGAAGGATGTAACATCTCAGGATACAATCCTGGTCTGAACAATCAACATCATTAATTATTTTTTATTTATAATCTAAATCATTAATTGTTAAAAGATAAAGTTGATCAGCGGTCCAGATTATATCGCAGACTGAAGAGAATTTTATTTCTTGGTTTGATCGAAACGCGCATATGCGCTAGAACGAATTTTCGCTCATTATAATACATTCCCGGTTCTATTCGTCAATTAATTCCTTTAAATGTTGCAAATTTCGAACTATTTTTGTGTCCCCTTCGCATCTTTACATGTTGCCCCTTCGCTTCTTCTCCTTTAAATCAGTGTTTCAAAATTCTGATTTGAAATTCCAATGAAAATTGAGGGAGAGCCGCAGCCCGTAGGGACTAGAGGGAGAACTGCAAACGCTGACCGTCTCGAAACCCTCGATAGTCGGCACCCTCCCCCCTCCACCGCTCCCTCCGCCTCTCCTTCACCCTTTTCTTCCAATAAAGCCACCCCCGCTCTAACTACGTGTCTCCGACCCGAATCGGTTTCGCTGAATTTGAGAAATAGGGTTAGTGTTTCGAAGAAGAAAGAGAAATGGCTCAAGCCGTGGAGGAATGTACAAGCGGATGCCTATCATCACTCCATCTTACCTAACTACTGTTGTTGTTACCACTGTTGGTTTCTCTTTGAGGTATTGCTTATTTCTCTAATTTTTTTTTCTTTGATCATTTTTTTTATTCAATTTTTTTGATGCCATCGTCAGATTAAATCCTCTCTTTTTTTTTGTTTTTGATTGTAGTTTTGAAAGTTGGCGATGAGTTATACTGTTTGATTTGTATTTTGGGTGAGGGAAAAAGCAATGCAAGCCAACTACGATCAACAAATATCAACAATCCTCTGATCTTCAATCGATCAGATGTCAAAATTCTCTCTCTCTCTACCTCCCTAATTAAAGAAATCCTAGATTGACCTTGCTGTCGCACCTCCTGCCGATCGACCCGCCTGGCCGCCTCGCACATTCTGACGATCCGTACCACCACGATCTGCATCCAACGCACCAAACCACCTCCAAACCATGACCACGCTTCTCTCAGTGCCGATTGGAACACGACTTTCTCTTCTCAACACCGCCATGAGCCGTTCGAGCACGTAATAGGCGATGTAACTATTGCAACGCTGCCATGAGCCGTTCAATCACTCTCTGAATTCAATTCGTTTGTGTTATTTTATGGTTCCATTAAATTTTACTTTTGTCAGTAATGAAGCTGTTGATTTGTCAGTAAATTTTGCGCAACTTTATTATATTTTTTCTCCTACAAGGATTCAGATTTTCGATACCTAATTTGTGGATTCTTCACCTTTCCCTTCTGAGCAGCAAAGTGAAAAAGGCACAGCTGCTTTTGACTTAATTCATTCTTTAATTTAGTATGATTTTTCGATTTTGATGGATGGTCCAATTTATTACTAATTTGTTGACATCTATGTGTTTTATTGGTTTCAAGAGGATGGTGGTGGGGGGTCAGTTGGGCCATATATACGAGTAGTTGGATACCCTTGATGCTTCAACTGCTTACAGAGTTGAGATTCTAATTGGACTTGGCTTATGAGGTTTGAGTTTACAGCTCTTTTTTCTGTATGGGATACTGGTACTGCACACTTGTATTGACTTATATTATGCTAACTGCTTATAGTACCAAAATTATTGGTCTGTTGACCATCTTGTTGTTGTTTCCTTCTTTTTAAAGATAAAAGCATATTAAAGTGTCACTAAAAGGGGCATTTATACAGAGCTGTTGTTTGATTGAGGACTCAAACCTTAGATTCTACTTCCGCAGGTTTGTTTTCATCAATCAATTGAAACTATTGTAATATTCACATGGAATTATAAGGGAGTGGTCATGTAATTAGTTTCACGGTAGTCATGTGGATTCTCCTTGAAAATTATTATGAGAGTCTAAGTTATGGAGGCTGTTGCCGTGAGAGAGAGAGAGAGAAACTTGCCTCCAGAGTTGAGATCTCACTTCACAGCCACGGCCCACGGCGACTCCGACAAATATCACTCTCTCTCAATTTGGTTATTTTCTCTCTAATTCTTAGAAGATCAATAATTATCATATTTCTGATTTTCTGCCTTAAATTTCTGAAATAATGACCAATTGCAATGTGAATTACATTTTTTTTTTCTTCCTTTATTCTAAACATAGGCGGTGTTATTGCAAATCAGTTGATGTAATGAGAGTGCCTTATATAACATTGGATAAATGGTTGATTCTTACAAAGAGCGGCTTGGTTTTTGTATGGTAGTTTATTTGAAGTTATTTTAGATAATCAGTATAGTTGCTGTTGACAGACAAGAACTGCAATGGAATTATTATCCCATAATAGTGAGAAAGATAGAGCTTTGTTCTTTTTTTTTTTACCAATGAATCTCATCCAATTTGATTGGCACATTGAAGAACATGAACTCCAAAATTGGGTTCATTTGTGATCACACTTAGCATTACACCAAGAAGCTTGTGAATAATCTCTCTTTTTTTCTGATAAGAATCTAAAAAAATATATTCCACCCCTCTTCCCATGACTTGAATTTTTTGCTATGCTTTTCTAAACCATAGAGTTTATTGTAGTCCAAAAGATGATCTGCTGGAGGATGAATTCTGGCCAGGAGAAGATGGTATAGGAAAAAAAAAAGATCTTGAGGCATGTACATTTTTTCTCAACTTTTATTTCTTTTTCTATGATCCAGTATTTGTGTTTTTGACATTACTCATTACCAAAAAATTATTACGTGAATTTACTGATTACCATGCCTGTAGATATCAGGAAAACTCAAATGTTTAGATTTCTTTTGGATATTGTTTAGTTTTGGAAAGTATAAAATTCTTCAACCTTGTTTCTGGGTTGGCGTCTGATTCTATCCATTGAGTGTATTTTCTCTATTGATTACCTTTTTTAAAACAAAATAGGTTTGATTTGGACCAACTATTCCTTGGAAAAAAAAACACTCTTGTGGAATGGTCTGAACAAAATTCTTTTTTGACCGGCAAGCCAACAATAATCAGAGGCCCTGATGTGACACCCTCGCCCCATGGCAAGGACTCACCTTCAATTGTTGTTGTAAATTGTTAATCTCTTTGATTCAATTAATTTGATATGTTTATCATTTAAACAATATCTTTTCAGTTTCCGTAGTGTGCATACCAAAAGAAATTATGTACATCTTTTTTTAATATTGCTTGCCAATAGCATCCATTGATTGGCCTACTACCACCAAGTACAAGCAAGAGGTTATCAGTGATGTGTTTACACTTCACAGGAAGCTGTATCCTCAAAAGAGCACCATGTTTTTTTTTTTTTGATTAAATTTATTGTTGAGAAAGCTAATCTAATTAATTTCTTTTATTTTTTTTATTGATCTATGTTAGAGGTGGCATATGGACTTGATTTATTGATCCATTTGGCAGGAATTTAAATGTTTGACAGAGAGGAAGCAATTCAAGGCTCACATTTGTATTTGACCTTAATGCTCACTGCCTCACTAGTAAATGGTAATGTATAATCTTCGGTTAAAGTACTTAGTATATAATGGTTCTGAATGTTTCGTTTAATACTATCAATTTAAGAGCATTCATTTTATTTAGCATATTGGTTTATTTTGTTTCATGGTTATGAAAGTAAACTGATTTTTGATGAATGCTTGGTTCTTTGCATATTAACAAAGCCGTGAGATTATTGACAAAAAAAAAAATCTTATTTGCATATAAGAGAGGAGACTATAACCTTGATTTCTACAAGGAAAAGACAGCTAATGGTATGTATGCGAGTTGTGGATGTCATACTGGCGTCATCATCTTTCAAAACAGCGAAGAATGAATTTGTGATGTATCTCAATGAGGCTTTACAGAAATGGAGCAAATAGGTCCAGATCGTAGGAATTAGGTTTCAATGATTTTTCTCTTTTTGTTGTAATAAAACTAATCACTAATTGTGTTAATGGTGACTTTGATATGAATCACTCAAAAAGTTAGGATGAGATGAATGCAGTTCTTCCTTGATATGGCTTTTCGGCCAATTGTCATGCATATAATTTCTCAAAAGTACATGAACTCTGAAGTACTGGCACCAATTCCATGGTCCAGAGAAGAAGTAATTAATTTTAAATTCCATGATAAATTTATAGCAAAACTGAAGTTCACAACATGTGGAAAATTAAATCTGAAAGAGATGCACGAGAATATAAATTTACTCGGAATAGTTCTTTTGGCACAACCAAAAAAATGTTCTCGAGCATTATCGAGATATGTAAAGTTGACTTTTTTGCAATGTTTGTGTCCTGTAGGACAAACTAAGAAAGAATTAATTTTTCTTTATATCTTAATAACTTTGTCATTTAGAAAATTTCCATTCAAGTTTAATACAAACAGACAATATCCTAGACTGCTTGCGAATTGCGATGGCATGGAGATGGTTTGACTTAATATGACGGTGCCAAATTAGTAGCAAAAATATTTTTTTAAGAAATGCCCGCACATTGAGTGGCCACTTTTGCTAGTAAGTATAATATATGAAAAATAAAATTTTGAAATATGATAAGGGAAATGTTACATCCTAAAATTGCATCTCAAGATGCAGGTGCATTATTGGATGCAGGTGCATCCTATAATATACAATTGTTGTAGTTCATTTGCATAACGTTGAAGTTGTAAGCATAATTGTTGCAATTGCTAAGATGATTGTTAACAGGCCATGGCCCAATAGACTTAATGGAGAGGATATGATTACTTCAACTCGAGGAGATAGAGAAGCAGAGTGAAGAAGCTGTTAGACAGTTACGAGGGTTATGGCTTCCATAACTAAATTTTACTCAGTTTTACTTATTAGTTGATGTAATTAGGAATTAAATGATGTCACCAATACTATATAAGGAGAGGCTGAGGAGAGAGAATTTATCGTGAAATCAGATCCGAAACTCATTTCTCATTTTAGTTTTATTTTCCTGCCAATTTTTTTATATTTTCTGAATTCAATGAAAGAGTTGATTTCCAATGCAATTTCTTTTTAGATTTTTACCTTTACTTCAATTATCATCCAATTCATATCTCAATTATACACAATTTTGTGATTCTTTCCTCAACATCTGAATTCAGATTCAGATACCAATGCGAGCGCATTCTTGAATCAGTCAATTCTTTTTGTCAGATCAAGTTAGATCGTGACAGGTAACGATGGAGTAAGAAGGAAAAACAAAATTATATAGCAAAGTAGCAAGAAATGCTTGAATGGAGAAATACAAGTTTTAAGTACAATAAGAAGGAATTGTTTGAAGAAAGGAAGCGTTTTTTATGTCGAATATCTTTTTTACAAAATTATACAGCAAAGTAGCAGAAAGGTTAAGGATGAGGGCAATCCGGTCCGAAGTTTTAAGAAATGAATTTTTAGAAATAAAAAATCGGTAGAATTAATGACAAGAATAAATTATACAGCAAAGTAGCAGAAATGTTAGGGATGAGGGCAATCCGGTCCGAAGTTTTAAGAAATGAATTTTTAGAAATAAAAAATCGGTAGAATTAATGACAAGAACAAATTTCCATTACTAATGATGATTGGAGAGGGTATATTCAAATTTGAAGATTAGAAGAGGATATTTTCCAATTAGCTATAATTTTTCCATGGGCTCCGTTTGGATAGGTGTGGGAAGAAGGGAAGAAGTGGGAAGAAGTATTGAGAAGTATGTAACTTTGTGAAGAGTTTGGATTGTTTATAATTTTTTTTATTTCCTTCCTCCTTCTTCCTACTTCTTCTCAACGCATCCAAACGGAGGCATGATGAAATAATTAGGAATTGACCATGACTATTTGATAATTTATCTGCCCAACCATTAGGTGTGGACGTTTTTTTTTTTTAGTCAAGACTATTGTGTCAACTTTATAACTTTTAAATAAAAGAAACGTATGGTCATGTTGGATTTCTGTAAATTCTTAGGCCCCGATCAAATTTCTCTTTTTTAAACATGAGATTTCATTTCATCGGAAAATTTCTGATCAAAATGAGCGGATTTGATCTCATTTGGTTGGAATTTCTATATTATTAGCTCCAAAGAAATTCTAAGAAATTAATTGAAATAAAATGAAGCGAAATGAAATCTCATTTTATATGATTTTTTTTGGAAGTTCTGAAGATAAACTAATTCGAAATCATTTTATATACGTTAAAATTTCTATCATTATTTTATGTATGATGACAATGCAAATCATTTTTTGAATGTCAAATTTAAAATTCGAAAGTAGTTTTGATAATTCCAGTTTTTTAGAATTTAATAATCTTAAAATAAAACTAATTCATTGATGACAAATTTTAATTCATAGAAGAAAGAATCAATTAAAAATTAGTATTGAGTATTGACTCGACCAGTTCGCCTCATTTGCTAATTGGATGGAATCCGCATGACGCTCTTCCGGAAATAGATAATAAGATAAACCGGACATCTGCATCAGAACATAATCACTTGTTATACAAATCACTACACAATTTTTGAAACAATAAAACATCATCCACTCCGAAGTAAGCGAGTCTTCCCTGAGACGCTTCTCCGAACATGGTACTTTCCCGCCATATGGCATGCTTGTGCCTCTTCGATATAAACGTTCCCTGCACCCGGTGTTCCATAAACCACGCCACTGACAGCAACCAAGTTCCATCCTCTCCAAACTCCCCGCAGTTCTTCAGTGCGACAACGCCTTCTTTAATTTTATTCTTTCCGAGAATTGCTTCCTCTATTAAAACCCTTTCGCCTCTCTCCTCTCTCTTTCCCTTCTCTTCTCCTCTCTTCTCTCTTGGAAGTTGAAAGGATAAAACCCTAACCCTCTAATCTTCTTCGATTAACCTTATCTCTCTCCGCCATGGCCGTGAGACGCGGCGCAAAGAGGTCGCGCAAGGTGACGTATTCTTCTCTTTCCGAATACGAGGAGTCGCTGTCCTCTTCTTCCGATTCCTACGACACCGACGAAGCTCAAGCTGGAACCCAACATCGACCTGGGAAAGAGAAGGTGAGTGTCGGAGAAGGCAATGAAGTCTCGTCTAATCGGAAAAAGAGAGGTAAAATTGAGAACCAGCCCACATTGGAGAGGCAGTTTTTACCTGATTTGAATCAAACTTGGTCTCCTTTGCAAGCTCAATCAGGTAACCATATTCCGGATTATGATTGTGATCTTGATTTATTTGAATCTGAATCGGATTCTTATATTGATCAAACCCAAAATGGGAGAAGACGCTGGAAGAAAAAAAAAGCCAGTAAAACCAAAAAGAAAAAGAGAAAGAATGAAAATAGACCCAAATTGCAATGGGAGATCTGGTCTGAACAAAATGAGAAGTGGATAGATGAGTTTAAGGGGAACAATCATGACCCTTCAGCTCCCAATCCAAAGGCTATGGAGCCCTCACCAGCTGTCTTACTGCCTCTGTTGAGGTTTCAGAAGGAATGGCTCAGCTGGGCTTTGAGCCAAGAAGCTACTGAGGCGAAAGGGGGCATCTTGGCTGATGAAATGGGGATGGGAAAAACCATCCAAGCAATATCTTTGGTTCTGACAGCACGGGATTTGCGTGCGGAATTAGATGCTGGTACTAGCTCTTCAGCTGATAACAACAAAGCTACACTTGTGGTCTGTCCTGTGGTGGCAGTTATCCAATGGGCGGGTGAGATTCAGAAGCACACTGAGAAGGAGAAAGTTAGGGTTTTAGTTTACCATGGTGCGAAGAGGGACAAATGTGAGGTTGATTTTAGCCAGTATGATTTTGTACTAACTACCTATTCCACAATCGAGTCAGACTACAGGAAGTACATATTACCGCCAAAAGTGACATGCAAATATTGTGGGCGTGGGTTTGTTAGCATAAACAAGCTTTTTACTCACCTGAGGTATTTTTAGGAATATAAATTTATATCAGCTTTTTTAACTCTATCTTATTTTACACAATGATATTTCTGATATGGCAATGGTTTCTAACAGGTACTACTGTGGGCCTGATGCCATGAAAACTGAGAAACAGGCCAAACAAGTGACAAAGAAAAATAAAGGGCTTTCTAAAGCCGCAAAAAAACTGAAATTGGAGTTGTCAGATTCAGAATGCGAGAGTGATGAAAATGAAAAGGAAGGTAGAAATAACGGCAAGGGAACTAAGAAGAAGAAGGCCATTGATGATAATTTTGGAGAAGATTCAGCTGGTACATCATCTCCACGCGGTAAATCGCTGCTTCATTCAGTGAAATGGGAAAGAATAATAATTGATGAGGTAATTTTCTTTTTGTTGTCCTGATCAAGAATTAGGATGCCAAAATCAAACATGTGCATGATTTGCTTATGCAAACTGTTCAGGTTGTTCTACTGTTGAACATTTTATCATAGTTTTGAAATGTTGGTACTGATTGAATTTTTAAGCTCCGAATTCCTTATTCATGTGAAATTAAACAAAACATGAATAAGGAAATTGGGCTTATTCAGGTGCTTATTCATACAAAACCTTGGAATATGAATAAGCTCTTCCTTATTCACTCCACATCCAAACACACTATACAAAATTGGAGTAAAGTCACCTTCTTTTTTTTTTTTTCTGGGGAGGCTAGTCAGTCGAGTCGCTGACACTCCTTTTTAACCAAACATTTTATTCACAAGTATTATGTGTTATCTATATTTCCATAACATTGTTTGGATTCCTACATAGGCCCATTTCATTAAGGATAGGAGATGCAACACTGCCAGAGCCATATTTGCACTCAATGCTGAGTACAAATGGGCCCTTAGTGGGACCCCTCTACAAAACAGAGTTGGAGAGCTTTATTCACTGGTAATTTATTTGAAAAATATTTTTATTGGTTCTGTAAGGACTATTTTATATATACTCAGAAATTTGAACATTTTCTTGGAACACATTACCAGATTCGGTTTCTGGAAGTCTACCCCTACTCCTACTACCTCTGCAAGGATTGCAACTGTAGGTTACAAGACTTCAGGTGATTATATATTTACTTTTCAATTTAGTTTTTCTTTTTATTTTTTCTTATTACATCATTACACCTTTCTGTTTTAAGTCCTGATAAAAAGTTGTGGCATTACCGTTATCCAGCTCTTCCAAGGTTTGTACGGATTGCAAGCACTCTAGTGTCCGACACTTTTGCTGGTGGAATAAGGTACATTTTTCAGTTTGCTTTTTGAAGTACATGTTAACCCCTTTAAGATACTAGGTTTGCATACACCTTGCATAGCAAGGAAGTTAACATTGTGTTAGGGGAACAACCACATTTTGTTACAGTTCCATGTACACTTGTTAAATTAAATTTATAGAAAAATGCACATGGAATGATATTCCCACCTTCTTTCAGTTGAATGATTATGGAACTTAGGCTTCCTTTTTCTTTATTGTTATGCTGTTATTGGCTTATTGGATATTGGTGTCTGCAAGAAATGTTAAAATGGTGGAAATGTATGAAATTTTCCCTTGAGTTTACAGCTTTGTTTATTGAAATTTTATGGTTGTTTGATATGTTCTCATTTTGCAGAAGTTTCTGTGGTATTTGAAATTTTCTTTGGTTATATCCTGTTTTTTTTTTTTTTAGTTTTTTTTTTCTTGAAATTTGAGGATTATAATGATTCCTTTTTTTTTGGTTTTCTTCAGCATATTGCTAGACCTATACAAGTTAAGTCGAGCCAAAAAGCTGGTCAAAGAGCCATGACATTGTTAAGAGAGAAGGTTTTGAAAAGTATTGTATTGAGGCGAACAAAGAAGGGGCGTGCTGCTGATATTGCACTTCCACCTAAAATTGTATAGATATGATATGAGTTGATATATTTATCACCGCTTGACTACATGAGTAAGGTCAAATTATCTGGCATTTATAAAAATACTAAATTGTAGGTTACTCTGAGGCGGGACTCAATGGACGAGCAGGAGCACGAGTTTTACGAAGCATTGTATACTCAGAGTTGTACTCAGTTTGACTCGTGAGTGTTGCTTTTTAATTTAATATATACTTCTTTGTATTGTCCTTTCATTACTTTCACACCCATGTTTTCTTTATATTATGCATCTTATACTTTTTAGGTATGTGGATGCTGGAACTTTGATGAACAATTATGCACACATCTTTGACCTCCTAACTAGGTTACGTCAGGTAAGTTTTACTATAACAGTATATTTTATGTAATTTTGATTACCAGTGGAGAAAATTAATTTAGGTACAACAATGGTGCATATTGTACATCGAATTCTTCTCCAAAGAAATATTAATTGAAAGATTCAAGAGTAGAGTTTTGCAATGTTTACAATACAACAACAACAGCAACAGCAACAGCAACAACAACTGAGCCTTTTGTCCCAAACACAATGTTTACAAAGTTTTTCTAAAATGAGACTGCTAGTAATTGGACAAGCAGTATTGATTCAAGAACTGAAGATAGCAATGTCCAGAGTATTATGGTTTTTATTTATTCATTTATTTTTTAAACAAATTATGGTTTTTAATTTTAATCTCATGCTCATTTAATTGCAGGCGGTTGACCATCCCTATCTAGTTCTATATTCTTCAACTGCTCAGCCTACAGAAGGTTATCAGGATAATTATGCATCCAAAACTATTTGTGGTTTATGCGATTTTGAAGCTGAAGATGTGGTGGTAAGCTATATAATTTTGTTTCATACCTTTTTACGGATAAGAGTTTTGTTCATGCTCAAATAGATACTGCTAGGGATGATAAAATAACATTTCTTTTAAAGCTTTTGATGATATCATGTCATCACATCAGTCAACCAAATCAGAACAAAAAAATTGATTGCAATTTGGTGCCATCTGTTACTGCACACTAGGACATTTTTAGCACCACTGATTTCTATATTGTAAATTAAATTCAATTTCAAAGAAGTTCATGTGTTAATTTATTCAGTTTTACAATTGATATTATTTGCTAATTTTAGAAGTGTATATATATATATATATCTGGTTGAGGAGTTAGTATCTGAATTTCTGAACTGAAAGTTTTACAGAAAAGAAATAAAAGGAAGAGAGCAAAATGAAAGTAAATTATAAAATTACACTTATTGTCTGAAAGAAGTATTTATCTAAATTATTGCTTGTTTATTTGTTGTATTTTTTTCCACAGGTCACTTCTTGTGAGCACTCTTTTTGTAAATCATGCCTCATTGATTATGGTTCAAGTCTGGGAAGTCCTTCGTGCCCAACCTGCTCGACACGTCTTACTGTTGACCTCACCAGCAAAAATTCTGGTGACAAGTCTCAGAAGGCTAGTAAGGTGAAAGGCTTCAGAGGTTCAAGTATACTGAACCGGATAAATTTATCTAATTTTAAGACGAGTACCAAGATTGAAGCCTTGGTGAGATGACAAAACCTTTTTTTGAGCAACTTTTGTGGAGAAGTAACATGATATTACTATTTTGTTTACATGTTTTCTCAAGTTGGGGATTTGAGATCATGTCAACAAGATAATAAATAAATAAAAACAAGGCATGTGGCAAAAGTATTGTACATACAATAAACCAAATGTCACTTCCTGTTTTCAGTAGTTAGATTCTTAGTAATTGTTATAAAGAAAAATGTCACTGTCAATTGATGTTTTTATTTGGTTATTTGTTGAATAATAAATTTAAGCAAAATTATCAACGTACGATGTCTTGTTGGTGGGAAACTTGGTTATCTATACATCATAATTTTAATTGTATTTTTTTTTTCTTTTTACAAGGAAGTAGCATGTTAAATTGTTAAGTATAATTCAAATCATCTAACTTCTATATTTTGGAAATTAATCGACTGATGCACACGTCTACTTAGTTTACTTAGTGTCGAGGGAATGTTAAAACACACCGTCATATACTGTTGCAGACTTCATATATTCTTACAGCTTAGTAAGTAGTAACTTTATTCTTGTTGATTGCAGAAAGAAGAAATAAGGAAAATGGTAGAACATGATGGCTCGGCGAAAGGAATTGTTTTTAGCCAGTTTACATCTTTCCTAGATTTGATTCACTTCTCTCTTCGTCAGGTAAAGTTATTATCTACAAGGAAAACAAAGCATTGCATCCTTTTTTGTCTGACAAATTTCTCGGTACTAAATTGAATCTCTCGTTGCAGTCTGACATTAAGTGTGTCCAGCTGGTGGGTAGTATGTCACTGACTGAAAGAGAGAAGGCGATCAACACCTTTACTAACAACTCTGATTGTAAGATATTTCTGATGAGTTTAAAGGCTGGAGGTGTGGCTCTGAACCTAACTGTGGCTTCCCATGTAAGTTGTTTGATCTTTTAATATGATTTTAAAATACTGTACAACTGTTAAACCTGCGGTATTTAGGCTGAATTCAACACAGTTAAGAAAGGAACCACCTACTTGCTAGTACTTCTTCAGGCTTTAGAACCTGATGGTATCTTGCAGACACTGTACAGTTTGGTTCTGCAATGTTAGTAGGGGTGGGGATTTTCTGTGTGGCAAGGGGTCTCTAATTGATTACTTTGAATGGACCTGTGAGATGGATTATCATGAGCAAAACTGAGGTAGCTTTTTTTTTTTAAGTAACATTTTTGCTTTAATGGAGAACTGACTGATGTTGGGGTTGTTTTATGTGACTTGAAGGAAGTTTGTGCAATGATTCTCTTTTCTTCCTTTATTTCATCTTTCTTGGTTGTCGTTGGATCTTTCTTTTAATAATACCATCTGGTTAGATCATGCTACATTGTCGTAGAATAGAGGTCTTGGTTTATGCAGTATTCTCAATTAATTTGCTGCAACTTCATCTTTGTTAAAAAATTGTCGGTAGGTGTCCCAAGAATTTGCTCAATTATAGCATGTTGCTTATTTTATTTAGCTCATTGGTACGATGGTGTTGTCTATGTAGGTATTCCTGATGGACCCATGGTGGAACCCTGCTGTGGAGAAGCAAGCCCAGGATAGGATTCACCGGATTGGGCAGTATAAGCCGATTAGGTATTTTTAAAACTAACAAAATTCCCTTTTTGTTAATAGCTCAATATTGCTTCATTTGGTGCTAATACTGGTTAATGTGGATCTTTTTTTCCTCTGTTAAATATGTGAATTGAAGTGATCATCTAGTCTGCATAACTTGCTAATTTAAAAGGGAGCATTATTGTTCCTAGATGTATTTAATATGATTTATAATTAAGATGTCATAATTACCTGGATATTCAGGTATTAATATTTCTTGTACCATGTCTTGTAGAAGCACAAGGTTCGTCATACAGAACACTGGAGGAAAGGATCCTTAAACTGCAAGAAAAGAAGGAACTTGTGTTTGAAGGGTAAGCCTCACTAATCTACACTGATATTAGCGGTACCCTGTTTGTTAATATTCGCTTTTATAATGCTTGAAAGTGGTCGTGTACGTGAACAATAATATCATGATTTTAGCCTCAACAAAACTTTTCATGATTTTGCAGAACTGTAGGTGAGTCAGCTGAAGCAATGGCAAAGTTGACTGAGGCTGATCTCCGTTTCTTGTTCCATACTTGATCCTTCTGTGGAATTTGTAAAGCTGCTGATGCGGGATAAGATTTATATAGTCCTGTTTAATTGGTGTTTTGTTTTTCTTTTTGCTTTGTGATGTTGATGAAAATAGTTGGCTGGTCCGACTGATCCAAATTATCCTTTTGAAATTGTAAAAATAGTTAGTCCGATGTTCTGACAAGTTTTTCAGTATGAAGCTAATTATCAGCAAGTTGGATCCTCTTTGTTGGTTAGGAAAATGGTTAAGTGCATTATAAAAGCTCTTGAAAATGTGATATTGCAGTATTTGATACTCAAGGGCGCATAAATCGAGAGAAATAAATATGTAGAAAATTTTTTCATTAAGTTAAAATATATTTTGCAGCTGTTGATGATGGGACTTGCTCCTCGAGCTACTAGCTGTGATAATGTTAGGTTAGCAACTCCGAAACAGCAACTAAACTTGCATATTTTCATTCATTACTAGTGGGCATCTCGCGCGTTGCGCGATCTATTTTTTTTTTAAATTTTGACTTAGTATTATAGTGATAATTTATGAATATTTGATTTAGATTAAAAGATTAATTCAACAGTGACTACTCAACCAATAAGACAATAAAAAAATAAAATTACATACTTTCTCAGATTTTGATATAATAATACATCAAATGAAACATTGACGATTTAGTATTACAGTGGTAGTTTATGAATATTTGATTTAGATTAAAAGATTAATTCAGCCATGATTACTCAACCAATAACACAGAAAAATTTTCCATACTTTCTCAAGTTTTTGATATAATAATACATCAAATGAAACATGCACGTAACACAATTTATTATTCTAATTGAAATGAAATGCTAACAACTCAAAACTTATCAACTTATGTCTATGAATTTTAGAATATACAAAAAATAGCGAATATCTTCTCTTTAGCTGTCCGTGCACTCAATATTGCATGACAAACAAACCTAAATATATATTCCTAAATAAGATAAAGTAAAATGGATGAAATTACAAATTAAAGTTAGAAAATGAAATCATTTAATGGAACTGATATTGATAAATCAAATAAGATTAGATTTAAACCTTTTGATGCCCTCATGTCCAGTAATGTCGTTCAGAATCTTTTGATTGCCATGTATCAATTTTGGTAAACTGTTTTGACCCTTTTCATCATGCCTATGTACTATACTGTAATGCCCTTGTAGTTCATCATAATTTATTTTTTTGTGTCCTAAAAAATAACAAACAACAAACAGCTGAACAACAATAATTCTAAACACACAAATTACCTTGCACTGCGTCACTCTCCAATACTCCAATATAGCTTGCTTAATTGTTGATTTCAGGAATTTACTGCCTCCATTTTTAAAGCTGAGAAGAAATATCGGAAACAAAATCAGAACATAAATACAAAAATCTATAAACATAAAGAAGAAAACTAATTGATATTAATATTGCGTTGAGCAGTATCAAGCGATTTTGGCCATGTGCTGAGGAACAATGGCAGAAAAGAACATTAAACACACAAAGCAAGAGGAAAAAAGAACTCACACGTACATGGAAAGGCATGCTATGTGGCCATACTCATTGCAGTTCGAGCACATAGTTTATAACAATTTCAAGCAGCATCTTAAGTCCTGCAAAAAAACCAAGTAGGACAATTTCAGCTAGTATTTTTGCAGAAGCAAGATCTGCTCCAGTGCAAATTAGTTTCAAGTTAGTTTGTATGTATAATTTTGTGCGTGTGTGTGTGTGAGAGAGAGAGATATTAGCTATTCCAATATAGAAAAGAAGAGAAGGAAATAAGCAAAAGAGCGATACCCTGTTAAAAAACACTCGTTGCAAACAGCTTCATTGTGATATTCTCTTGCAAAGTGTCCAGGCTGCTTGCTCTTTATGTAGATCAAATCCTTGAATGAGTTTAATAGAAAAAAGAAAAACAAAAAAAAAAGAAATGGTCATTAAATTTCACATCATAGAAGGGCGCAATTGTCAACCAAATGTACTAAAAAGTTTATTTTTATTATCCATATCAAAATTACATGATTGAGAGTCATATTAAGATGGCAATTGCAACCAGAAAGAATGCTGACGATTCTGTGAGTATATGCCGGTATGTACCAACCAATAATGGGACTGCTGCATTGAAATGTATAACCAACATTCAGTTTCTGTACTTGACTACTTGCATATATATGATATTAGTATACTTTGAGAACAACTGGAAAAGAATTTCATGTTTCCTGATGTATCTTTTTTTAGTAAGTGAAAATAATAAAATATATTACACGAAATAAACAAAAAAATACATTGCAATAACACCTTCATCAGTAATTTGCTATAGAATTGCTCAATCGCTATTATAGATCTGCTATCTGATACTTAACGTTCGATCAGAGGTCCAAAATACACACAAAAGTTGGAAAGAGAGGGAATTAAAACAAAAGGAGGAAAGAGCAATCAACATAGCCAGCTTATGATCAAGCAGGTCGAAATTAAATGTTCTTGCCAAAAAACAAAAAATCATGTTGCTATGAAGGATTTTCAGAACAAACCAGCCAGTATACTCGTAAAAAAGTTGACTGCTACTAAACAATATGTATTGGTTGTGCAAACTCAAATGGGTTCATTGAATCTCCAATAGACCCTAACGAAGACAAAATTTTCAAATAACAGAGAAAACGAAGTGAGAGGCAAGTACCGCCGGGTGCACATGTCTTGGTGTAGCGGTCATAACAGTAAGTGGGGCAGTGGGGACTTGTTCTCCTGATAGTATCGCCTGGGAAGCAGGCTGAGGGTCATACTTCTGGTCCTGCTCCTGGTTGGACTCATGCTTCATGTCCAGCTTGTGCTCGATCTCAAAGTCCTGCTCATGCTCATTCTTCAGTTGATGCTCGTACTCCTTATAGAGCTTCGGATCCTGCTTCTCATCTTCTCCTGCAGCATTATTGGAAAATGAATAAAGCATGAGTCCAAGAATGAATGAATATGCACCCACTTCCACTCCCACTTAGTATTTTATTTATATATGCCGCCAATGTCGGTAATAATTGCCTATACCAGTATCAATCAACACGTAGCACATGTCAGTCAAGTTTACCAGTAAAGTAAATTACCATATAATTAGAGCAAGGCAAGAGGCAACAACAAATATTGCATCTACTCATTGGATGTATGCTCCTTCATAATAGGCGAATGTTCTCTTTTTCTTACAATTGTAAGTGTCGTTCCTCTACTCATTGGATGATTCCTATTTTACCCCTCGATTATGTTGCCAAGTTGTTTGTAATGCTCAAATGCGATTATTCAATAAGTGCAATATGTTGAAACCATTTAATGAGCTTTCTTTGAGACATTGAAGGGGATAAGAAATCTGATTGTGTTCCTTTTGTTTTTCATTTTTTGTGTGCCATCTAGAAACCTGAATATTTGATAAAAATATATAAAATTAATTCCAGCATATATTATAGAAAGTTGGTGCTTTCAGAGCCTTACCTCAATTTGGGTGCTTGTGGAGTTTGATCTTATCACCAGAAATTCACTTCTGATTTTTCTACCACTAAGTGCACCAAAACCCATTAGTTATAAAACAAAAAATACATGCTCCAACAAACCATTTCCTTTCTTTTAGAGTTGTAGTATAAACAGAGATACTGATAAAACCAATCCTTAATGAAGAGTATTTCACAAATTCAAATTCAGAAATCATACAAAACAATATAGATTGACATAATCTATTCACTAAAACAGAAAAATTGAGATTGGGAGAAGGAAGCATAACCCAAGGAAAAGAACACAGAGAAGAATATACCACCTAGGAAGAATTGAACACAACCACAACATATAAGCATAGAACCTGCAATGAAGGCAGAGAAAAAAAAATCAGGTCAATAGGCGACCAATTAAGCTAAAGTCACATGAAAAAATGGAGGTTAATTTCTGAGGGCAAGAGAAAATATGAAAGATGTAGCTCTTTTCAAGCCAGGATCTACCAACGCAACAAAGAAATAATAAAGCAAGAACTATGGAAAAAATTAGAAAAATGAGCAAAAAGGAATGCCAAATTCTGGCCTTATGATTTACAAAAAGGGACAACAACAAATTATCAAAGAGGAATATTTACGGAGCTTCCTGAAAAGCAATTTGCATAAGATATTTTTTTAGCACTTTCTAGCGCCATAAGAAAAAAAAAATCAAGAAATAGAAAAATAAATTAAGATGAAATCTAAAGCACTTACCATAGAGAGGAATAGACGAGAAGCCACATAAAAATCCGAAAGCTAATAGAACCTAAGGATCTGCACGAAAAACAGAAATTTCAAATCTAAAGCACTTACCAGAAAGAGGATGCATTATTGCGCACGAAAAAAAGAATATCATCAGCACCAATAGGAGGGCAAAAGATAGATAACGTAGCAAAAAAAAAAAAAGAAAAAAAAAACGATCATCAAAAGGAAGGGGAACCTAATACCAAATATCAGTATGAGATCGGAGATGGAGAAGTTTCTACCTGCTGCCTGTGATTGGAGAAAGCAGAAGACAGTGGAGATTTGGGAGGAGCGAGACACAAAAGAGAGAGGAAATAGAAGGAAATAGAAAAAGAGGAGAGAGAGCGCACAGGAGAAGAATCCATATACTCACATGAAGAAGGAGAAAGAGCCGTACATGGGAGACGCATCTTAAAAAATAAAGAGCTCAGAACTCTCGAGAAGAAGGAGACAGAGCCGT
Source organism: Rhynchospora pubera (assembly GCA_028095005.1). Lineage (NCBI taxonomy): Eukaryota > Viridiplantae > Streptophyta > Magnoliopsida > Poales > Cyperaceae > Rhynchospora > Rhynchospora pubera. The sequence continues at coordinate 77,529,116 of CM051462.1, forward strand.
ACATAGCTCACATGGAGACGCCTCTTAGAACAATGGAGGCCAGCTGAATTTGAACGGCCAAGATAAATCAGAAAAAGCAACGGCCCAGATGAACATAAAAAAAATCAAGTGGGGCCCACCTGTCAGCCACACTGTTCTTGAATAGTACTAACTACAGTAAGTTAGTGGAACGTCTATTTATATATGTTTTGATATGGAAATACGTTCACCGGAGAACAACTGAACGGGTGATCAATTACACATTGCATATTTTTTGTTGGTTTATTTATAAAACCATTGCAATATACATGTTCAGTCATATGGTTAGAAGCACAAAAAACAATTACTTCGAACAAGTACTTACTTTAAAGACACATTTGGAACAAGTTTCATATTTTTTTTTTAAAAAAAAGAGTTGATAGGTTCTTAAAAGAATAATTCTACATCTCATAAAACATTTTTATAATTAATTATGAATCTGTAAAAACATAATTTATAAATAGATATTTTTAAAGAAAAAATCATTAAAAAAATGTAAGTAATTAAAAGCTTAGTTTATAAAAGTTTGTTTTATAAGAATTAGATCCGTGAAATAGTGAAAAGTAGAAAGAGGTGGGCTGATTTTAAAAACTAAAATAAAATTTAAACATTTATTAATTTATATGATGGACCTTTCTTTTCTGAACAATCAACAGAGATGGATGAAAGTTGGGCATGGAGAAGGTGAGAAAACTGGACTTGGATACGAAGTTGAAAATGAAAGTGGTTGGCACGCCCCAATTTGCAAAACACTCCCATTTTGAGAGCAAAAAGACTATAATAACCTATGATAAAATCATATTTCTACATAAAACGGAGGGTATTTTGGCCTTAATTATTCTTTCAAAATTAGACTGTTTGCAAAATGGGGCGTGCCCTGAGCAATTCCCAGTTGGTTCGGTGTAGACTCGGTTCATTAGCCATGGCTGGTTCACCTTCTAGCTACCAGGCTCCGTTTGGATGGCTTCTTTTCGGAATAAGGAATAAGGAATAACCACTTTTTATCAATAAATTTATTTCTAACCATCCAAACTCTTCACTAAAGTTACACACTTCCCAATAAATTTATCCCTTCCCAATAAATTTCTTCCCTTCTTCCTTCTTCTTACCTTATTCTCAACACATCCAAACGGAGCCTAACTTATCTAAACGTGCAACGCACATGTTTTTTTTATTCATATTGGGATCGATGATGACAATAGACAATAACAGTTATTCATTTTAGATGCACTTCTGACATTGTAGCGATTTTATCACATAGTTCTAGCAAAAAAAATATATTTTTTTTAAGAAATGCTTGGGTTGGTACTTGGTACTGAACATCAGGCGTTGATTTAATAAGGGGACATGATCCAAAATCAGAAATTATTTCCGTTGCCATTGAAGGCTGAAGATTATTAGGTGAAAATAAATTGACAATTCAGATCGAACAAAATAATTCCCACTGAAATTTTAAATTATAATAAAAACCATGTAGTTTTCATCATATGGTCTTCTAGAACACTAGCAGAAGATAATTCTGTTTGGGTGCACGAAGTCTTTGTACAGCTAACGCATAGTATGAACTCTAACCTCAAATACCATGACATCGGTGATCGGTTTCAATCAATAAATATCAATTATTAATTCTAATTTACTTGGCAAACTAACCATCTTGGATTCTCAATTTTAGTTACTGTTTGATTTCTGAGGCCTTCATTTTTTACAAAGGAAGTGGATCAGTGGATGTACTAATAAGTATGCACCAGTCTTAATTTTTGAGGTAATATGGAATGCTTGTCACGTGAGCGTCATGTGGCATCATCTTCAATTTTCTGAGTGGTATGGTATGTATATTACTTTTGAGTCTTCTTTCCATTTTGGGTGTGGCATCATATTTGTGAATAACTATTCTAGAGACATAATTGTTGTGACTTAACTAACAACTGTTTTTATGAGCTATTTTAAATATAAAAGTGTGTACTCATCCATCAATTCATACATTTTTAAGGCAACGCATTGCATTCTAAAACTTCTTTTTGATAAAATATTGTTTTCTAAAAATTTTTAGGCAAGGCATTGAATTTGATCTAAATTGTTTTATTAAATACTGGAGGGAACTAAAAAACTATATTAGAAGTGTTTGCACAATCTACATATACATCAGTTTGGTTCTACAACTTTGAGTGTCGAAATAACAAAAACAAGTTTACAGAAGACTCGTAACTTTTTAACTATTGCAATCCAATGGTACAGACCTCATGGCAATCAAGAACCACAGGCGAGGCTCTATATCTCATTCCAAGATATAAATATATCTACTATGGAGGTTAAAAATATAATAGCTTAGCTCCCAGTGTCGGATTCATCCTTAAATTAATATGGGTAATATTACAATAGTAGATCAGCAAGATCAATTAGTGTAAATAATCAAGTTTATACACCAACAAAAATTGAACTACTGTATTATTTTGGGCCTAAAATAAATTGTGTTATTTTAGCAAAGAATTCTAAAATTGAAGGCAGGCGCAAAATCATTAGACATTATGTCAATTTGCACAAATGCTTATTTTTTTTCCCTCCCAAGAATAAACCAATGGCACCTGAGATTTTTTTGTGTAAAATACAGATAATTTAACAAAAATTTTTGTCACAATTACTTGGGTAATTTAAACTGTTTTTTTTTTTTGGCATTTACAATTTAGACATTTGGATGAAGTTTCATATGGTAATTTGAGCCCGTTGAAAATTAATAAGGTCATCAGATGGTGTGTGCGCTAACATGATATAGATGGCTGTGTAAGATCTTCGTCTCCCGATCTGCGTATGGATTGAAACCTAATTTTTTTTAGTATTTTGATAAGAAAATATCAATATTGAAATTAACAACAATAAATTTGTAATCTTATTTACTACTGCTATTTTTTGTTTATCGTGAATTTATTTATATACGTGAATAAAATTTGTTACCTCGCCATACGTTTCATCAAAAGTTTAATTTTATATATCTTTACACAAATTATACATTTTTAGAAAAAATGTGAGAGTTTGTTATTGGAGTCGGCCAATTCCAGACGAATTGCCCACGATTCTGACTCTGGAGAGAACATGTTAATTTCGAAACCATGGCTATACACTTCGAATATGTGAAATTGTAATTGAAATTAGGTTAATGGCCAGTTACTGGGTAATGAGTTTGTATGTCTTATTAGTTGCTAGGTCAATGAGTTTGTATGCCTTCGATCTTTCATCATAGTCGATAAAAATCAACTTCTTGCTCTTGTCATCAAGCTTTGTCCTTCGCTGATCCGGAATGTGCACATAAGCCACACTTCTGAACACTTTCAAATTAGATACTGCTGGTTTCACACCGCACCATGCGTCTTGTGGAGTCATGTTGTCTAAATTTGCTGTTGGATATCAGTTTTGCAAGTAAACTGCACATTGCACCGTTTCAGCCCAATACTCCTTTGGCATATTCTTACTTTTCAGCATGCTACGAACCATGTCGAGTATGGTTCGATTCTTTCTCTCAGCCACGTCATTTTGTTGAGGTGAATATGGCGCTGTTAAGAACCTCCGAATGCCATGCTCCTCACAGAAATACTCAAACTCCTTAGAGATATATTCACCACCTCTATCTGACCTCACCGCCTTTATGTAATTGCCATTTAATTTTTCAACCAGCACCTTAAACTTCTTAAAAATATCAAATGCTTCTGATTTTTCTTTCAAAAAATACTCCCAAGTTCTTCTTGAGAAATCATCAACAAAAGCAATGAAGTAACGGTGCTTACCCAAAGAGTTTGGTGTGATCGGACCACATATGTCCGTATGTATCAACTCTAGCGCTTCTTCGCTCGATGGCTTGCTTCTTTCGGAAATGAACTCCTTGGATGCTTTCCAAGCACACCCTTCGCAAAACTTGTCACAATTCTCAATATGTGGCAGTCTCTTCACCATACTTTTCTTTGACAATTCTTTTAAACCACCAAAATTTAGATGACCAAACCGCAAATGCCATAACCATGCTTTGTCAACCACACATCATTTCAAACATTTAGCTTGCACATTCATCAAATTCAACTTAAACATGCGGTTTTTAGTCATTTCAACTTGAGCTATCAACCTATCATTTTTATCTCTCAAATATAAGGTTCTGTCCTTCATAACCACAGTATAACCAAGTTCCAACAATTGTCCCAAATTCAAAATATTACTCTTCATATCAGGCACATAATAAACATTTGTGATAAAAGTCTCACTTCTATTTTTTCAGCTGAATGAGAACTTTACCTTGTCCTTCAACTTTCATTTTTGACGCATCACCAAATGAAATATGGTCATCTACAACTTCTTGCATTTTGGTGAACATGTGCTTGTAGCCACACATATGATTGCTTGCACCGGTATCCAAATACCACACCGTTTCTTGATTGGGAGCTGCTTTTTTACTAGCAAGCAACACCACACCATCTCCAACCTTCTCATCTCTTTTCTCATTCTTTTCTTTTTTATCATGACATTCATATGCATAATGATCATATCCTTTGCAACTGTAACATTGAAAATGAGACTTATTACCTCCTCTTCCTCGGCCTCTACCATTGCCAAATGAGCCTTGCTGCTCCTTCTCGTCTCGGTGGTCTTGCTGTCCGCGACCTCGACCACCTCGGCCACGGCCACGACCTCGACTTCGACCTCGACCTCGACCACGACCTCGATCACTACTGGTCGGTCTTTCTTCTTTCAATGTCACCTTTTCTTGAAGTGCTTCCTCGAGCACCTCTTGTTTCTTCTTTTTCTTTCTTTGCTCATGTGCTTCCAACGAGTCCGAAAGCTCATCAATAGTCATCTCATTCAAGTCATTTGATTCTTCTATAGCACATTGATGAAGGCTTAAAACCTAGGAATCAAATAAATTTATAGACCTAGAGCTAACCTCACTAATCGTTCAGAATATAGCTTTAGGGTCGAACCCAAGGGACGGATCTGTGAATACCGGACTTGTCTTTTCTTAAAATCTAGATGAAAATATTTTATGGGATTTTGAGTAATTAAATAGTGCTTAAATTGTAAATGTTTTTAGTTATTTTTGGACTTGGAATAAAATGTTCAAACAAACCAAAGTAAAATATTAAAGTAAAGTCTTTTTGGGGTCTTAACAGAATTTAAGGCGCCTTAGGAATTGGATTTCATCTATGTTTGGCTGTTAAATTAGAAACTCGAAATACTTTCGCATTTTAATTTCTCAATTTAACTACAGTTAACCCTCTGGTCAATTCGAACACAAATCTGTTCGATTCGAACGGAACTCTGTTCAGTTCGACCAGATCTCTGTTCGGTTCGACCAGAGAGCAAAGGTGCGTTGGGTTTGTCTACTATGTTTACTAATGTTTTGAGGTAGGTTTAATTGGACGAACCTAGCTAACCTAAACCTCAGCCTTCGCTTGTTGGAACAGATTCTGGTTTGTTCACAATCTAGCCTATTTAACTTGATTGGTTCACAACTTTTGGTATAGAATTCAATTCGTTAAACCAGTCTATCAGAGTTCTTAGGAGTATTTAGAAGTCTTTTGTACTAATCTAAAAGTCGCACTTTTGATGCAAACTAATCTCCCCTTTCGGTTCTAAGATTTACTCCAAATACTTAAATCAATTTAGACTTGCTATTCCTAACTTAGACTTACTAGATGCAGCTGTTCAACTAGAAGGTAATTAGAGAACTCAACAAGTAATTAACTCAAGCAACTAATTAATTCATAATAAACTAGGTCTCAAATCATAGCAATTCATAGCATATCAAACTAACTTCATCCAAACATAGAGTTACTCTCCTAATCCTGAGGCTATAAAAGGGTCTAGCCTAACATAGTATCAAAGCAAACAACAAGAGTTAAACAACAATAAAGATACAAGCCCATCAAATCACAAGATAAAAACATAAAGAAATAAAACCAAATACTCCTTATGCTTTTGATCACGATCTTCAAGGCGATGGAGTGATGCTAGATGGAGATGTCACGTGAAACACTGCTGCCGTCGTCACAAGGATGATGATTCCCAAGGAGAAGAAAGAACTTGACCCTTAGAAAAGTGGAAGATGGTATTCAGAAGCGAATCCCCCTTTTTCTTCGGGCCTCTAGGGTATATATAGATATCCCAGGACGCAAGGATGGAAGGCTAGGGCACCAGGGCGCAAGAAATTGCCATAACAATCAATTTCCATACAAGAAATACTACCATAAGTGATATGGCGGCAACCTGGTCGGATCGAACAGGTGGGCAGTCGAACCGAACAGGAGAGAGAGAAACCAGCCACGCAAGCACGCCACTGTGAGGTCCAGTCGGATCGAACAGCCAGGCAGTCGGATCGAACAGGAGAGAGATATGTCGCCTGATAGCCATGAGTCTAGGTCGATTCGAACAGAAATCTGTTTGGGTCGACCAGAAGAGAGAATAAAGCCTCCAATGCTAGGAATGAGTCATCTAGCGTGCGTAATACGTCGGGAATCCATCTATACGCTCCAAAGTCATCAGAAATCATCAAAAACCTGTACATAGAAGAGAAGAAACGACGGCAGAACCAAATCCTGGAAAAACATAGCAATTTATCAAATAATTTATTGGTTTGAGTCTATTTTAAGTGCTAAGTACGGTCCAAATAACAATAAATATTGACTACGTCAAATCCCCCCAAACTTAAACTTTGCTTGTCCTCAAGCATCGCCCTAAGCTTAGATTCTTAGACTGTACTTAAATCTAAATCAAGTCATATCTCAAACCAAGAAATCAACATAGAAATCAATTGCTCGTGCCTAAAATTTTCTCACACTTTCAACAAATGAGTCAAACAATAATTTTAAAAATAAACCAAGTCAAGTGTTCACAACTTAATCAATACAACTCTTGGGCCTAAGTGAAATCTTTTCCCAAAATTAAGAACTCTAGCCCCTCTTTGATATTTCAAAAGCAATCTCAATTTCAATCACCCGTTCCTTTTCATATTTCTCAAAAATTTGTAAAAGCCTTTATCAACTCCAGAAATTCTATAATGAACTTTTCTTAAAACAATTTCAATTTTTCACCAATATTTTTTTTTTTTTTTTTTATGCAAGTCGAGCAGTGGGGCTTTACACCCTAGAGGATAATGCGGTATCATTGGCCTTAAGTTTGCTACTAGCACATGTCGCGCTAGGGAGGTTGGACGGGTGTTGCTCGACTATGGCCACGGTACACTTGGGCCATAATACTCAACAACTCCTTTACCAATGCTTTCGCACCGGGTCCGGTAGAAATTAATTACAAGCTCCCCAATTATACCTCGAAACTTTGAGTTATAATTCCTGACAGCTTGTAATTAACCCAATACCCTCCAATTTGTGGTTAAGTTAGTGGAGAAGGCCTCAGTGCGTCCTCGTTTTCACCGCTATTTAAATTAACTTCCCTTTTTATTGTTGCTCGTTGGTGATTCGAGCGATTAAAAAGCAATTTCAACAAGACAAAGTTCATCTTTTAATTTCCAAAGTCGATAAATTTCTTTCAAAAGTTTGTCAAATACAAATCAGTTCACTCGGCAAAAACTTGTGAGAATTGACTAAGTTTGAAATAACAATTCTAAGCATCCAATATCAAATTCAAATCTCAAAGAAAATACTTCAGTTTGGGTCCATTGGTGCAAGATCAAGTATGATATCAAAACATTCTAAGGTTATTTGAGAAAATTTTTGTTCGACTCAAAATCAAGTTCAAGCAGTGTGAGAGTTATCATTTAAAATCCAAATCGAGAGAATAGGCAGAACCAACTTATTTCAAAGCCAAAATCATACTAAATTGTGCAAAATATAAGTTTTGGTCGAGTCGACCAAAGCTTTGTTCGAACCGAACGAAGAGTAGAGCAGATCAAGTTTTTTATGAACTGGTCGGATCGACCAGGTATCCGTTCGAACCGACCAGAGAAGACAATTATGCATAAAATCCAAATGAGAGGCGTTCGATTCGACCAGTGCTTGTTCGACTTGACCAGAGAAGAGAAAAATTCGAGAAAAATTGCCCATTTTCACAGAAAAACAACATTTTCATCCCACAAATCGATTTATCTCCTATATGCCCTCCCCCAAACTTATCAAATGCTTGTCCCAAGCATACTTTCACACAGAAATAGCAAATAGGAGAGAAATTGATGGTTACCTTTTAGTAGGGAGGAGGGAGGCTCCTAGAGGAAGAGCCTTGGTTGAAACCACCATCATAGCTTGGGAAAATGCCAAAGAAATCGCCTTGCTGCTCCTGCTGCTGCTGCTCCCCTCCTTGGTCACCTAGAGATGGATAGTAGCTTGGGTCGGAATTTGCAGGGCGCCATTGTCCCTCAAAAGGTGGTGGTATGGGCTGCTGTGGCGGCTCTAGAACTTGTCCTCCAAGATATGGGTAAAACCCATAGTCGGAGTGAGCGGAGAAGGTTTGCCGTGGAGAAGGAGGAAGCGGTGATGCTTGGCTATGAACCGATTGGGCTCCCGGGCTCATGATCGGATCTTCATCATCACGTGGCCAATACCCTCGTTGCAAATAGAAGCGACTCTCAAATGCCATGTCATAGGCCATGCTAACCTTCCTATTCAAACGATCAAGCTTCTTGGTGCAATCGGCCATGCCCTTGCGCATCTCATCCCGTGTGTCCAAATGAAGTTGAGTGAGGTTGTCCACCATTTGGATGAGATTGTTGGCCCATTGTGGTTGTGGCTCACTCCCTTGAGGAAAGGGTACACGTGGTGGCGAGTTAGGCCTTGTTGATGGCCCCGCTTCATCGGTTTCCATGGGGATGATCCTAGGGATTGGGTGTTGCAATTCCTCCGCTGTCCTAGGAGTCACATAATCATGAGGAATTAGCCAAGAGAGAGAGTTAGAGAGATCTACCCGGTGAGGATATGGAAGAAAGAAGTTGCTCCCCTTGTCACGCACCCACAAATATCGCTCGGATATGTCCCGGCTCTCGCGGAAAATTTGCAAGAAGCGAGCGGCTCGGAACCTATCATCATCATAGACCATGTAGCCGGTGCAAAAAGTTTGCTCGGGTAAAGGTAGGCCCATGCGCTTGGCTAGGATTGTAACAAAGGAGCCCATAGTGATTTTGCCCCTAGCGTTTTCCATATCCCTTTGATAAATCCAATGTTTCACCATTAACTTGATCCAATCCAATTTAGGGGGTTCGGGTTGAAGTACGTGCCATAGGATGCCAATCTCCTTGTCATTGGTGATATTCACCGTCTCCCCGCGTGCAAAAATTGTAGAGGCAATGGCACGAAGAACGATTCGAAGGGTAGGGTGCTGCACATGCCTAGATTGAAGCCTTCCCCCAGTTGTGCCTGTGAGCCTTTCCCACACTTGCCTCCCGAAAACTTCATCATTTGGATCCCTTGTCCAAGTAGTCTCCTCCACCTCCCCTCTTTCTAACTTGAAAACCACGGACAAGTCATCAAGCCATGCCTTATGAGTGTTATTCCCAAGCCGGAACCAAATGTAATCCCGGCCATCTTGTTCCATGAGTCGAAGAGAAGAGAGAAACTCTTGGGTGTAGACTTGGTATGCCTTCTCTCGGAATTCCCAAAAGGCGGGGGTAATACCGGCATTGCTCGTGATCTCCAAAAATTGCTCCGCTACCCCAAAGGTTTCTAATGTCTCCATATCCATGAACCTCGTGTGCTCAAAGATTCTATCCCTCATCCTTAGATAGTTCTCAAACATATAGTTCCAAGGCATTTGAAAGTTGGCATCCCTTTCAAACGGTGCTGCCGCGGGGTTACGGACCAAGTCCGGATCCATCTCAGGCCCAATAGGGTGCTGCTGGGGTTGAGAAGAAGAAGCAGCGGCTGCTAGGCGTGCACTGGCACGGGTTCTTGGTTTGGGCGCCATGGGTAAGGTGTATGCAAGGTTTTGGGTGCTCTGGTCGAACCGAACAGATGGCTGTTCGAACCGAACAGAGTGGGTTAACAGAGGGTTTGCGCTAGAGGTTGTGCTCTGGTCGATCCAACCAAGGTCCTGTTCGACCTGACCAGGGAGGGGGAAAATGCTGGTTCTGATAGATACTGGTACGGGTCGACCCGTTTCACAGTTCTATCCCCAAAATTGCTGGTACCACCTTGTTAATTCCTCAACCAAACAAATTTAAGTTTCAAATGAGCAAAATAGAGGGAAAAAGGAGCAATTGGACCTTTGTAAACCCCGATGTTGCGAAAAAGCGGTTGATTGGGACGGGGCAGCGGCAATTAGTGGTCGTAGGCACTCCTTGGGACTTTGTGGCGCAAGAGAAGTGTGCAAAGGTGCTCGGGAAGAAGAAAGAATGCAAGAGAAGCCGGAGTCGCGCCCAACAACGACGGAATGGTCCCGTAGTGGTGTCCCTTCGGCCAAACCTAACTTGAGTCCTTCAAGTGTGCAATTAGGGCAAGGAGAGGGCCCTGAAGTACTTCCCCACGAGAGAAATTGAGAGAATAGCAAAATCGCTTGAAACCTCGTGGAGCGTGCCTTGAAAAACCCGTCGCGACGGAACTTCAATAGCAAAAACTAAGGACAGTAGTGAGAGGAGAGTAGAGAGGAGAGCAATTTGGGCTTTAGATCTCTTAAAATGGTGGAGAATTGAGGAAGTTGAGATTTGGGAGGGTTGGTTCGGTTTGGAGAAGAAGAAAACGAGAGAGAGAGATGAAAAATGGGTCGAGTGGGGGAAGGAGAGAGGTAAGGGACGGTTTTGATTAGGCTTAATGGGTTTCGGGTCGGGTTTGGTGGTAACGGCCCCCTTGTAACGGCTAGTCACGACCCCTGGGGCGTCTCCTACGCACATGAATGGAGGCGTCCATTCAGGCCATGAAAAAGGCGCCCCTTCAGAAAATGGAGGCGTCCATTGATGCATAATGGGCCCTACTTAGACAAAAATCAACTGTCAGCCCAAAATCAAAATGAACAGGCCCAATTATTGCTTTGGTCGAACCGACCAGGACACTGGTCGATCCGAACAGCAACCAAGTGTGGCTCTCCTTGCACCGCTCCTTTCAGTCGATTCGACCACCCTTGTGTTCGCTTCGAACAGGCTTAGTTCCTGCTTAGGTCCCTCCCCAGCTTCCGTTCGACTCGACCAGAGGTCTGTTCGACTTGACCAGGAAGTGATTTTCATTGATTTTCATCACTTCATCATGCCGTTGTACTTCCTTGTTCTCTCGCTTCATCCAGGATGGCAGTGCTCCATCGCTTGAGGTGTTGTGCAATCCATATGAGGTCGATCGGGGTTAGTTGGCTCACGTAACCCAAGGTGCTCTAGCATGGAATGCATTCTCTTTCGTTTGTTCCTCAAAATTTCCCTACAATCAAACAAACACAAACATCAAGTTCTATTTTTAATATATCTCTTTTTTTTTTTGTGATTTTTTTATTCTTTTTAATTAAAATAAAAGAGAGAAGAGTTGAGAAATCCTTGGGTTGCCTCCCAAGAAGCGCTTGTTTTCGGTCCCTAGCTTGACCATGCCATTCTAGCTTTCGCATGGGATTGGCTCGCCTAGCTTGATGGCTTGAATCTCTTCCTGCACCTCACTGGCGATATAATGCTTCAAGCGTTGACCGTTAACCTTGAATGGCTCCGAGTCTTTGTCGCAAATGTCAATGGCACCAAAGGGGTAAACCTTGACGACTCGGAAAGGGCCGGACCATCTGGACTTTAACTTGCCCGGAAAAAGCTTGAGCCTTGAGTTGAATAGTAGCACCGAATCCCCTTCCTTGAATTCTCTCCTTGAGATCCTCCTATCATGCACAAATTTCGTCTTCTCTTTGTACAATTTGGCACTTTCATATGAGTTTAGGCGTATCTCATCCAACTCATGTAAGTCAAGTATGCGCTTTTCACCTGCCTTGAGGAGATCCATGTTGATTGCTCGGGTTGCCCAATATGCTTTGTGCTCTATTTCAACCGGGAGATGACACGGCTTCCCATAGATAAGCTTGAAAGGACTCATGCCAATGGAGGTCTTAAAGGCGGTGCGATAGGCCCACAATGCATCATCAAGCTTGTTTGCCCAATCTTTACGGGTGCGAGCGACCGTCTTCTTCAAAATACTCTTGATCTCCCTATTAGACACCTCTACTTGACCACTTGTTTGAGGATGATAAGGGGTTGCTACCTTGTGAATCACTCCATGCTTTTTCAAGAGGTTATCAAAGTTCCGGTTGATGAAGTGTTTTCCACCATCGCTAATTACCGATCTAGGTACCCCAAATCGCGGGAAAATCACCTTAGAAAAGAGTCTAATCACTGTGTTGGAATCCGCGGACTTGCATGAAATTGCTTCTACCCATTTAGAGACATAGTCAACGGCAACCAAGATATATTCATAACCATGGGAACTTGGGAACGGTCCCATAAAATCAACTCCCCATACATCAAAAATTTCAACCTCAAGAATCGGGTTAAGGGCCATCTCATTCCTCTTTGAAATATTGCCCGTTCTTTGACATTGATCACATGTCATGACAAAAGATCGTGCATCCTTAAAGAGAGAGGGCCAATAGAAGCCGGATTGGAGTACCTTAGCGGCTGTTTTGGAGAATGAGGCATGCCCACCATAGGCCGATGAGTGACAACTCGCTAGGATCGCCTTAACTTCATCGTATGGGACACATCTCCTGTAAATGTCATCGATCCCAAGCTTAAAGAGGTACGGCTCATTCCAAAAGTAGTACTTGGCATCCGTTTTGAGCTTCTTCTTCTCCTGCCAACTCATTTCAGGAGGTAGGGCACCACTTGCAAGGTAATTTGCTAGGTCAGCGTACCATGGGTGCTGATTTTGTGCCAACTTTCTGATCATTCGAGGCTCTGGTCGACTCGAACCAGAATCTGGTCGGTTCGACCAATGCTCCATGGACAGCATTTCGTGTGCCAGGTCAAGCCAGAATTGGTCCTGCTCAGCTGGTCGGATCGACCAAGGTGGTGTTCGGTCCGAACATGCATCAATTTTCATCAATTTCTCATGTGGAAAGGAGTCATCAATGGGGAGTTTAGTATCTTGACCTTCCTCCCAGTGCAACCTTGACAGATGGTCTGCAACGGAGTTCTCTGTGCCCTTTTTATCTCTAATCTCAAGGTCAAATTCTTGAAGGAGAAGAACCCATCGTATGAGACGCGGCTTGGCATCTTTCTTACTCAAAAGGTATCTAATGACCGCATGATCAGTGTAGACAATCACCTTAGAACCCACTAAGTAAGGTCGGAATTTGTCCAGAGCAAAAACAATTGCAAGGAGCTCCTTCTCGGTGGTTGTGTAATTTGCTTGAGCCGGGTCTAACACCTTGCTTGCATAGTAGATGGCGACCGGCTTCTTGTCTTTCTTTTGCCCAAGCACCGCTCCAATCGCGAAGTCGCTCGCATCACACATGAGCTCAAACGGTTGGGACCAATCGGGCGGTTGCAAGATTGGGGCAGAGACAAGGGCTTGCTTCAACCTGTGAAACGCATTCAAACAATCCTCATCAATAATAAAATCATTGTCTTTAACGAGAAGATTACTTAATGGTTTGGCAATTTTAGAAAAATCTTTAATGAATCGGCGGTAGAATCCGGCATGGCCTAAGAAGCTTCGCACGTCCTTGACATTCTTTGGCACTCCAAGCTTCTCGATCACCTCGATTTTTGCTTTGTCAACTTCGATCCCTTGAGATGTCACCACATGCCCTAGTACTACACCTTTTTGCACCATAAAATGACATTTCTCCCAGTTCAAAACCAAGTTAACCTCCTCACATCTCTGCAAGACTTTAGATAGGTTAGCAAGACAAGAATCAAAACTAGTACCATACACAGAGAAATCGTCCATAAACACTTCCATTTCTTTTTCAATAAAATCAGAGAAAATTGCCATCATAGCACGTTGGAAGGTTGCGGGTGCATTACAAAGACCAAAAGGCATTCTTTTGTAGGCATAGGTACCATATGGGCAAGTGAAAGTGGTCTTTTCTTGGTCATTTGGATGGATTGGTATTTGAAAGAAACCCGAATAACCGTCTAAATAACAAAAATACGAGTGATTAGCTAATCTTTCAAGCATTTGGTCAACAAAAGGAAGAGGAAAATGGTCCTTGCGAGTCGCCGCATTGAGCTTGCGGTAATCGATGCACATCCTCCATCCGGTTGCTACTCGGGTTTGAATCATCTCGCCTTTGTCATTCTTGACCACCGTCGTGCCTCCTTTCTTTGGGACCACATGGACCGGGCTCACCCACTTGCTATCGGAGATTGCATAGATGATACCCGCATCGAGGAGCTTGAGAATCTCCTTCTTGACCACCTCCTTGAGGTTGGGATTGAGTCGCCTTTGTGCCTCTCGAGTCGGCTTATGATCATCTTCCATGAGAATTCGATGTGTGCAAAACGAGGGGTCAATGCCCTTCAAGTCCTCAATCGAGTAGCCAATTGCACCTCTATAGGCTCTTAGCTCCATTAAAAGCTTCTCCGTTTGGCCTGCATCTAGCTCTGAGTTAACAATAACTGGGTATGTTTGACTTGGGCCAAGAAATTCGTACCTTAACGATGCGGGAAGAGGTTTCAACTCGACTGTTGGAGGCTCTGGTCGACTCGGACAGGTTCTGGTCGGATCGAACAGGTCGCCAGATTGGGGTTCCATGCCTGGTCGAGCCTCTGGTCGACTCGAACAGGGGTCTGGTCGGATCGAACAGGTGGTCGAACAGGCCATGTTGAGAGTGGCGTTGCTTTCTTCCTCGACTTCCATCGTCTCTTCTACCCCTATTTCCTCTTGCATGTCACATAGGAAGGCTTGGTAAGTTTCTAGAGCTATTTGGTACTGGTTCTCAAGAGACTCTTCAATTTCAGGCATCTCTTGGATCATGAAACAAGTTTTCGCGGGGTCGGGGCATTTCATGGCATGATCTATTGAAAATAGGAGGCGCTCCCCCCCACTCTGACCAAAATTGTCCCTTACAGGGCATCCATCATTACACCGGCTGTTCTAAGAAAGGGCCGACCCAAGATTATTGGTACTTCTTTATCAACCTCCATTTCCATGACCACAAAATCGCCGGGCACTAGGAATTTTCCAACTTGCACAGGGACATCCTTTAAAACGCCCAAGGGCAGCCGGGTTGTGGAATCAGCGAGCTTAAGGGTCATGCTCGTGGGTGTAAGCTCTCCAATTCCAATCGTTTCAAATACCGACTTAGGCATGAGGCTTATGCTTGCTCCCATATCACACAGGGCTTGCATAACAGTGGCTTTTCCAATAGTGCAAGGAAGGACGAACCTACCTGGATCCTCAAGCTTGGGTGGCATGCGGTTCTTCAAAGCCTCACTGCTCTTGTATGTTAATGCCACCGTTTTCAGCTCCTCCATGGACCTTTTGCCCGTGCAAAGCTCTTTCAAGAATTTGGCATAAATGGGCACGTGGGCAATTGCGTCGGTGAAAGGAATTGTAATTTGCATTTGCTTGAGTATCTCCCAAAAGATTCTAAACTGAGCGTCTTCTTTGGATTTTACCAAGCGCTGAGGGAAAGGTACAGGAGGTTGGTAAGCAGGCACTGGTGTTTCAGCACTGCTTTTATCCTTAGGTTGTGCCTTTTTAGCCTCCTGGTCGGACCGAACGGTGGTCTGGTCGACCCGAACAGGCTCCTGGACTTCCACATGGCCTTGTGCAGCTTGGTCGGGCTCTACTATGGGCTGGTCGGATCGAACAGGGGGCTGGTCGATCTGACCAGAGAGCTGGTGTTGCTCGTCAGCCGGCATAGGAGGGTCTTGATACTCTCGTCCGCTCCTCAAGACGTGCATGGCTTTGATTTCAGCATTTGGGTTGACTAGAGGCTGCCCTGGAAGCTTCCCTTGAGGTCTAGAAAATTGTTGCTCCATCATTCGCTCCAGGCGTTGCAAGGAAGCGGCACTACCCTTTAACTCATTTGTGGTCGCCTTGAGCTCATCCAACCCCTCGGCCATCATCAGGTTGAATTTGCCTTGCTGATGCATGAACTCTTGGACAACCGGAGGAACCCCGTCTGTATTATAGACTGATTTCCTAGAAAACGGTCCATTAGAGTTGTTAGGTTGCTGATCTCGCCTAGGGGGCTGCTGATTCTGTCCCTTGTAATTGTACTTGGGTTGGTAGGGCCGGTCAAGAGTGGATTTTTGCATTGTATTCTTCAGATTTGGGTCATTCATGTGCTCCCAATTTCTTTGCTCACCCTCATCCAGTGAATAGCTCCGGTTGAAAATATGCCTCGGGTAATAGGAAGGTTCGCTATTCAGAGAGTTTACTTGAGCCATGTCATCATTGATTTTAGCAAGGGGGCAGTCGGGAGATTTATGCCCTTCTTCGCCACAAGCACCACATTCGTTTGAGTAGAGATGAGACCCTTGGGCGGATTGATAAGATGCTAGCTTGGCTTCCAATTCAGCAATCCTCTCATCTCTAGTAGTGATCTCATGCACTTGGTGCTTCGCATGGCCAGAGCGGCGGGGGTTGGGGATTGGATACCACGTATAGTTCCGTGCGCAATGATCGAGTAGGTCTCGCCCTTGAGTCGCATCAAGCCGTTTGAATGCCCCACCTGAAAGTGAATCAATATTAATTTTGATATTGTCATATAGACCGCTATAAAAGTTTTTAATCAAAAGCCAGTCTTGAATGCCATGGTGTGGGCATGAGTTTTCAAGATCCCTAAATCGCTCCCAAGCATCCCTCATTGTTTCATCATCTTTTTGGGCAAAATTGTTCAATTCTCTCCTAATTGTATCAGACCTATCAGTTGAGAAATATCTTTCTAGAAAAACTTGTGCCATTTGATCCCAAGACCGAATTGAACCCTTTTTCAAAGTCTTTAAGGGTGAAATGAAACAGTAACAGCCTAATTGCTTGTTGAGAAACCCCATTAATTTTAATTAAACGTGTGCAATCAATGAAATTTTGTAAATGAGCATGAGGGTCCTCTTTGTCATCTCCGTAGAACGGAGTTTGTTGGACTAGTGAGACATGATTTGGAGAGATTAGCATGTTATTGGCCGCGAAGCCTGGAATCAACACGGGCCCGCCCACATCTTTGGCATTCGGGGCTCCGTATTCTCCAAGTGTCCTTTCACGGCCTTGGCCATCCTCGTCATCAGAGTTGTGGACGCTAGCCTCGTCCTCTTGGGTCCAGCGGCGACGCTCGTCTTCTAATTCCCTTCGTTGTCCTGTGAGAGCGTCCCGCTCTGCTGCGAGTTGAGCCTCTCTTTGCTCGAGTTGGAGACGGAGGTTCTCCAGTTCTTGTGTGCGCTGGGCGATGGCCTCGGGAGTAAGTTGGTCGGCCATCGCAGTGTTTTCTTCTCTCTGCTCGGGGTGCTGGTCAGATCGAACAGAGTCCTGGTCGGTTCGAACAGGACTAAAAGAGGAGAATCTGGCTTCTTCGTTTATTCTTCGGAGAAAATCTTTGATCCTCGGAGGAGGGGACTTCTTCCTTTGTGTATTGCCTGCCAGTCCTGAAATTTAAGAGAGAAGAAAACGTACGTGTCAAAAGAAAAAGAAAAGATCTAGTCTCTTAATACTAAGACAAGGATCCAATATCAACACCGTCCCCGGCAACGGCGCCAATTTGATGAAGGCTTAAAACCTAGGAATCAAATAAATTTATAGACCTAGAGCTAACCTCACTAATCGTTCAGAATATAGCTTTAGGGTTGAACCCAAGGGACGGATCTGTGAATACCGGACTTGTCTTTTCTTAAAATCTAGATGAAAATATTTTATGGGATTTTGAGTAATTAAATAGTGCTTAAATTGTAAATGTTTTTTGTTATTTTTGGACTTGGAATAAAATGTTCAAACAAACCAAAGTAAAATATTAAAGTAAAGTCTTTTTGGGGTCTTAACAGAATTTAAGGCGCCTTAGGAATTGGATTTCATCTATGTTTGGCTGTTAAATTAGAAACTCGAAATACTTTCGCATTTTAATTTCTCAATTTAACTACAGTTAACCCTCTGGTCAATTCGAACACAAATCTGTTCGATTCGAACGGAACTCTGTTCAGTTCGACCAGATCTCTGTTCGGTTCGACCAGAGAGCAAAGGTGCGTTGGGTTTGTCTACTATGTTTACTAATGTTTTGAGGTAGGTTTAATTGGACGAACCTAGCTAACCTAAACCTCAGCCTTCGCTTGTTGGAACAGATTCTGGTTTGTTCACAATCTAGCCTATTTAACTTGATTGGTTCACAACTTTTGGTATAGAATTCAATTCGTTAAACCAGTCTATCAGAGTTCTTAGGAGTATTTAGAAGTCTTTTGTACTAATCTAAAAGTCGCACTTTTGATGCAAACTAATCTCCCCTTTCGGTTCTAAGATTTACTCCAAATACTTAAATCAATTTAGACTTGCTATTCCTAACTTAGACTTACTAGATGCAGCTGTTCAACTAGAAGGTAATTAGAGAACTCAACAAGTAATTAACTCAAGCAACTAATTAATTCATAATAAACTAGGTCTCAAATCATAGCAATTCATAGCATATCAAACTAACTTCATCCAAACATAGAGTTACTCTCCTAATCCTGAGGCTATAAAAGGGTCTAGCCTAACATAGTATCAAAGCAAACAACAAGAGTTAAACAACAATAAAGATACAAGCCCATCAAATCACAAGATAAAAACATAAAGAAATAAAACCAAATACTCCTTATGCTTTTGATCACGATCTTCAAGGCGATGGAGTGATGCTAGATGGAGATGTCACGTGAAACACTGCTGCCGTCGTCACAAGGATGATGATTCCCAAGGAGAAGAAAGAACTTGACCCTTAGAAAAGTGGAAGATGGTATTCAGAAGCGAATCCCCCTTTTTCTTCGGGCCTCTAGGGTATATATAGATATCCCAGGACGCAAGGATGGAAGGCTAGGGCACCAGGGCGCAAGAAATTGCCATAACAATCAATTTCCATACAAGAAATACTACCATAAGTGATATGGCGGCAACCTGGTCGGATCGAACAGGTGGGCAGTCGAACCGAACAGGAGAGAGAGAAACCAGCCACGCAAGCACGCCACTGTGAGGTCCAGTCGGATCGAACAGCCAGGCAGTCGGATCGAACAGGAGAGAGATATGTCGCCTGATAGCCATGAGTCTAGGTCGATTCGAACAGAAATCTGTTTGGGTCGACCAGAAGAGAGAATAAAGCCTCCAATGCTAGGAATGAGTCATCTAGCGTGCGTAATACGTCGGGAATCCATCTATACGCTCCAAAGTCATCAGAAATCATCAAAAACCTGTACATAGAAGAGAAGAAACGACGGCAGAACCAAATCCTGGAAAAACATAGCAATTTATCAAATAATTTATTGGTTTGAGTCTATTTTAAGTGCTAAGTACGGTCCAAATAACAATAAATATTGACTACGTCACACATACAACATTTTCAAACTCGTTCGTCAATGAATGAAGTATCGTCTCCACAACTCGAACATCAGAAATTGGCTCACCATTTCTCTTGAGTTGGTTCATCATAGTTTGTACTCTTGTGATGTATTTTGACACACCTTCTGTCTCCTTCATTTTCAAGGCCTCAAACTCGCCTCGAAGTGTTTGCAACCACACTTGCTTCACTCGATCAGCGCCTTTGTATGCCTTCTCGAGAGTGTTTCATGCCTCATGTGAAGATGTCGCACCGGCTATCTTCTCAAAACCAGACTCATCAACCGCTTGATAAATGATGTAGAGAGCGGTCTTGTCTTTCTTACGATTCTCTTTCAAAGTTCTTGCTTGTGCAGATGTCAACGCCGTCATGTCGGCGTGCTCTTGGTAGCCATCTTCGACTATCTCCCATACTTCTTGCGCACCGAGCAGAGCTCGCATTTGGATACACCAATTGTCGTAGTTGTTCTTCATAAGACAGAGCAGCGACATGTGCCCAAACGTCGAAACACCGGTACTTGCCATCGTCTCTGATACCAATCTGATATGATCGTATTATTAATATGAGGCTAAGTTTATATTAGTGGAGATAAAGAGAAACTTAGAAACTGAAAATTCTCATTCATATATTGATAAATCACTCTTACAATCAGATTTCTCTCTAAATTCTAAGTTCTGAATTTTATCTTACTCTTACATTGTTTATATAGCAAAACTAGTCTTCACAATTAAACACTCAGCTACCTAATTAAATTGCATAGTTTTCTAGACAATAAAAACACATAATTTCCTACACATAACTACTATCCTAAAAACCATAAACATTTGACCATGCAACCATAATTGAGTTTATATTTCCAACATGTCCTGCTGCTCCCTGTCATGGTGTGTGCACTACAAATGATCTGGAAAGATTGATCCGTTGCTGTTCATTACAAGATCACTACAAAACTTCACAACAGACAATCTTATGCGATCAATATTTGGTCTACAGTGCTTTACTGTATCTAAGGTGACAAATTAATGAACGAGGAAGGAAGATATCTACTTCTTAATGGGCAGTGTAGCAGGAGAATGCGTGCAGAAAATATTTCAGAAGATATGCAAAAAGAGAAACATCAATAGCTTGTTTTTGTATATATAATTATATATAATTTCCTCAAATCCATCTACTTCACCTGTTCATTCCCAACCCATACAATTAATCATTCTCCTTTCATTCTAAACAATGCCCCTTAGAATCACAATTTCTGTCATTGTACTTCTCGGCTTGCTTCTTGTCGCCGGTAAATCTCATTTTATGAAGTAGCTATCTTTTGCATGTCTATCCCACAAATTGACGGAGTATACCTTCAGCAATAAATTACAGTCTTTCGTAGTTGATTGAAATATTTAGGACTATTATGAATTTCTGTAAGAGAACCATCTCTTAGATCATGACCACCTACATCACATTTCTAGGTCATAATTCACATCATGAACTAACAGACTTTCAGCAATACTTCTTTTATAGTATTAATAAAGTTGTATAAATTATCTCATTAGTTACAAACTTACAATGTGAAAATTTCATTTACAAAATTACATATTGTATCTAACAATAAATATGGGCTTTGTAAGTTTGTATAACAACGCAGTTGCAGAGAATGTGGATTTCTATAATGAAGACCACTGCCACTACCTGGACACATGTTCTAACAATAGTTCATACGAATATTGCATGACAAGCTGTGCCAACAATGGCTATATTTCTGCAGGAGCAAGGTGTGTGCGGAGGGAAACAAGTCGCACCTGTTGCTGCGTGGAGGACAAGACCAGTTTGAATTCGAATTCCTGCCATTACTTTGGTGAATGTGATCATAATACCGACAAGTGCATGGCAATATGTGCTGACAATGGTTACAATTCTGGAGCACTTTGTGTGCATCGTTTAAGTTACAACTGTTGCTGTTTTGAGGATAAAAAAAAGTGAAACCTTTCACTGAACTGGTTAGTCTAGTTTCAAAATATGACATGTAATATTGCGAATTTCAGATAAGTTTATTGGTGAAGTTCATAGTGGAATCTGCAGTAATCCAATGAATAATGCAATAAGTGGATGAATAGAAATTTATATTCTCTTTCAATTAATGGTGATGAATTATTAATTAACATATGGTGAAGAATATGTTGATATTGCATAATTATAGCGGGCTATCTCTAGTCAAACCATGCCTACACTATAAGAGATATGATCTTTACATACATTTTTATAATTAGACTTTTTATGTATATTGTACCTTATCTAGTGCTAGATTTACTTAATACATTAAATCTAATAATTTTTTGGTAAGACTCAATTTTTTATTAATGTATTTTTAAAAATCTAACAATTTATTTTTAATAGACTTTTTCGAATATATATAATAATATCTAATGTAGCAAGTCTATCATAAAAAAATTGCCCTGGTCAATTATTGTCACATATTTTTGAGATGTTTGGTTCGTCCAAACTGGCGTGGTTCGTAAACTGCCAGTTCGTGAGTTGTGCCAAACATTAGTTGGTCCCAAATATATCCAATTCTATACGTCTTGGATCAAAATGTTTTTCACGCAGGTTTTTTTTTTTTGAGATAAAATGGAGGTCTAAACCATCCAACTTATTTTTAAATTAAATGTCTATGACTTTTCACTCAAAGAGTCAAGGTGCTTGCTCTTTGCCACTAGATCAAGAACTGGTTCTCTTTTCACGCAGGTTTTCATTTCATTTAAATTGATTTCTCAAGACTTCATTATATTAACATGAAAAATTGCAATCAAATGACATCAAATCTGTTCATTAATTTTGATCGAAAAAAATTCTAACAAAATGAAATGAAATCCCATGTTAAAAAAAAAGGATTTTGATCAGGCCCTACATGAAATTGAATTCACAATGGCATTATAATCTTCTACTACAACCGTAATAACTCAGTGCAGTCTGTCTAGCTAGTGCAATTAACTATACATTATAATGAGAATACACCAAGGAAAACGAGAGGAAAATTTTCAACTTCATCTGCTGTTAATTTTCAAGATCAGACAAACAAAAACCAAAAATTAAGTAAGAGAAACACTTTTCTATTAGTTAAAATGATACAATCGCAGCTATAGAGTCTAGTCTCTAAATTTCGCCCTTCCTACTACTAGATTTCTTCATTGCTTGATTTTTGGACCCCATATGGACCCAACTGTAATCACTTGGGATCAGGAATGGGTCTATTGTTTCAGTCGTGCCAGCTGCAACTGTCGTGCCTTCTGACGGGCTAACAGACTTAGATCTGCTTAAAGTGCTTTTGCTTTATGAATTATTAGTAGATGTGCCCCATTTGAGATTTTGAGCCATGATGAGGCTCGGTATGATGTCTCTTCTTTCTTTTGCTTGAGGCGCTCCTCTTTCTTTTCCTTTCTTTCCAGGAGGCTCGGGCTTGAGAGAGGTGTGAAAAATTGCTCAGGTTGGAGAGGCACAAATTTTGTGAATGTCACTACTACTCTTATTGTGGGAACCACAGGGATAGCAACCTAATAGGGGTACATCAGAAATTTTATCAATTAACAGGAGTATCAGAAAACTACTAGATCTAATTAGCCGTAATTTGATTACAGAACCTTCACACTACTAATGTGACATTTCCGAGCTTGATTTTGTACAGCCATTTTTTTCAATAGTTCTGTACATTGCTCAGGAGTTTCACCAGCTGTCAGCTTTTAATCTTGTGATGTGCTGAATACCTGATCCTTATTAATCCTCTCATGTTTGTACAATGAAATTTGCAACTAATGAACATAAGATAAATAAAAGAGGAAAATAAATGAATAAACAAATCATCAATGAGACCCCAGAACTTATTGTTGTTACCTTAACTGGAAATGTCCCAGGAGGGAATTTGTTAGTAAGCAACTCTCTAAGGCGTCTGACTGCACGCACCCCATTTGACAGTATGTCCAAGAGAGGTAAAATCTCTTCTATCTTCAATGGGAACTCTTCAGTAAGCCAAACAGTGGGCCGCAAGCTCTTCACCATCTCCTTCTCCTTACATTTAACCTGCCATTAAGTCCCGTCAGTTCAATTAGTCAAACATTAGCTAACAAATTCATTCAGATGTGTTACAATTAACAAAATGAAGCTAGGAAAATGTTTCTGGTGTCAGAGATGGTGACATGCAAATTGAAATAGATCACATACAAAACAATGAACAAAGAAAAACAGAATAATTCAAGCAAAATTATTCAACGTACGATGTCTTGTTGGTGGGAAACATGGTTATCTATACATCATAATTTTAATTGTATATTTTTTTTCTTTTGACAAGGAAGTAGCATGTTAAATTGTTAAGTATAATTCAAATAATCTAACTTCTATATTTTGGAAATTAATTGACTGATGCACACGTCTACTTAGTTTACTTAGTGTTGAGGGAATGTTAAAACACACCTTCATATACTGTTGCAGACTTCATAAATTCTTACAGCTTAGTAAGTAGTAACTTTATTCTTGTTGATTGCAGAAAGAAGAAATAAGGAAAATGGTAGAACATGATGGCTCGGCAAAAGGAATTGATTTAGCCAGTTTACATCTTTCCTAGATTTGATTCACTTCTCTCTTCGTCAGGCAAAGTTATTATCTACAAGGAAAACAAAGCATTGCATCCTTTTTTTTGTCTGACAAGTTTCTCGGTACTAAATTGAATCTCTCGTTGCAGTCTGACATTAAGTGTGTCCAGCTGGTGGGTAGTATGTCACTGACTGAAAGGGAGAAGGCGATCAACACCTTTACTAATGACTCTGATAGTAAGATATTTCTGATGAGTTTAAAGGCTGGAGGTGTGGCTCTGAATCTAACTGTGGCTTCCCATGTAAGTTGTTTGATCTTTTAATATGATTTTAAAATACTGTACAACTGTTAGACCTGCGGTATTTATGCTGAATTCAACACAGTTAAGAAAGGAACCACCTACTTTCTAGTACTTCTTTAGGTTTTAGAACCTGATGGTATCTTGCAGACACTGTACAGTTTGGTTCTGCAATGTTAGTAGGGGTGGGGATTTTCTGTGTGGCAAGGGGTCTCTAATTGATTACTTTGAATGGACCTGTGATAACGTTAGGTTGGCAACTCCGAAACAGCAACTAAACTTGCCTATTATCATTCATTATGGAAATACGTTCACCGGAGAACAACTCAACGGGAGATCAATTGGTACATGACCATTTGCAACAATTACACATTGCATATTTTTTGTTGGTTTATTTATAAAACCATTGCAATATACATGTTCAGTCATATGGTTAGAAGCACAAAAAACAATTACTTCAAACAAGTACTTACTTTAGAGACACATTTGGAACAAGTTTCATATTTTTTTTTTAAAAAAAAGAGTTGATAGGTTCTTAAAAGAATAATTCTACATCTCATAAAACATTTTTATAATTAATTATGAATCTGTAAAAACATAATTTATAAATAGATATTTTTAAAGAAAAAATCATTAAAAAAATGTAAGTAATTAAAAGCTTAGTTTATAAAAGTTTGTTTTATAAGAATTAGATCCGTGAAATAGTGAAAAGTAGAAAGAGGTGGGCTGATTTTAAAAACTAAAATAAAATTTAAACATTTATTAATTTATATGATGGACCTTTCTTTTCTGAACAATCAACAGAGATGGATGAAAGTTGGGCATGGAGAAGGTGAGAAAACTGGACTTGGATACGAAGTTGAAAATGAAAGTGGTTGGCACGCCCCAATTTGCAAAACACTCCCATTTTGAGAGCAAAAAGACTATAATAACCTATGATAAAATCATATTTCTACATAAAACGGAGGGTATTTTGGCCTTAATTATTCTTTCAAAATTAGACTGTTTGCAAAATGGGGCGTGCCCTGAGCAATTCCCAGTTGGTTCGGTGTAGACTCGGTTCATTAGCCATGGCTGGTTCACCTTCTAGCTACCAGGCTCCGTTTGGATGGCTTCTTTTCGGAATAAGGAATAAGGAATAACCACTTTTTATCAATAAATTTATTTCTAACCATCCAAACTCTTCACTAAAGTTACACACTTCCCAATAAATTTATCCCTTCCCAATAAATTTCTTCCCTTCTTCCTTCTTCTTACCTTATTCTCAACACATCCAAACGGAGCCTAACTTATCTAAACGTGCAACGCACATGTTTTTTTTATTCATATTGGGATCGATGATGACAATAGACAATAACAGTTATTCATTTTCAGATGCACTTCTGTCATTGTAGCGATTTTATCACATAGTTCTAGAAAAAAAAAAACATATTTTTTTAAGAAATGCTTGGGTTGGTACTTGGTACTGAACATCAGGCGTTGATTTAATTAGGGGACATGATCCAAAATCTGAAGTGTTGGAACACGCTCACAGGTGTCAAGGCACAGCGAAAGCCAAGTAAACAAGGAGATAGTAATTTCGACAAACACGTGACGAGCATAAAATAATACCCGCTAGAACAAAGCTATGATGGTACCACTTGAGAACCAATAACAATAGCACAATCAAGCACAAGAAAATAAAGAAGAGATACAAGATTTTACGTGGAAATCCAAAAGGAAAAAACCACGGGAGCGATAGGTGCAAATCCACTAAATCAAGAGTTATTTTACAAGCACATGGAGATTATCAAGCTATCAACATTCCTCTCTCTCTCACTCACACTCTCTCACAATTTAGAAGTGGAATTAACAAGAGATTCAAGAAAAATAGCAAACCCTAGATAGCTTCACCAAGGGAGAAAGAACACAAGAGAGCTTATGTTGGAGATGTGCACAGAGAGACTCGATCCCCTTCTCTGTCTCCGTAACCCCTCTTTTCTTTTGTTTCCGTATGGGCCAACATGGGCTACGGCCCATTTGTTTGGCTTCATACATAACATGAAGGCTGAAGTGAAGCGATAATAGGTTGAAGCCGAAAAATTTATAACTAACATTACTGTTCACTCGAATTTCGATAATAACAGTTAAAAATTCGAAATTTTAAAAATAACGTCGCTGGATCGTCATCCGGATTGACGAAATCGCAAAACCCTTGGATTGTCAACTGGGATGACGACCCAAACTTGGATCGTCATTCCAATTGACGACCAAACGTTTATGATTAACTTATGAAACTTTTATACGAAACTTCTATTATAAAATATGTTGGCAAAATTTTTTTTGTTTGTATCGGCAATTGGGATGCCGATCCAAACAAAAAAATTGGCTTATATTTTTTATTGTGAAATTTACTTTTTAGCCCCTAAAATTTTTATTATTACTAAATATATAATTTGTGATTAGAAATTAAACATAATTAAAACATCAATTATAAAAAATAAGTATATAATTAAGTTATACATGTTAAATACACAATATTATTTGTGTGTATAATACTTATTTATATATATTATGTATTATATATTTTATATATTAAATAATATTAATATCTACATTTAATGTATAACAAATTTTTTTACTGGACTATATTGTAAAAATAATAATTTTAGAATCATCGGCGAATAAATTCAATAAAATAATATTTAATTTTTTCGCCGATGACCCTAAAATTATTATTTTTACAATATAGTCCAATAAATTTTTTTGGTTATACATTAAATGTTAATATAAAAATATATATATATATATATATACATTAAATGTACATATATAAGTTTTTTTGGTTATACATTAAAAGTATATATATAAAATTTTTTATATACATTAAATATACAAACAAATATGTACATGTAAAATTAAATATGAATGATAGTAACACATATGTCACAATATAAATTATACTTAATTATATATATTTATTTATATTAACATTTAATGTATAACAAAAAAATTTTATTGGACTATATTGTAAAAATAATAATTTTAGTGTCATCGGTGAAAAAATTAAATTTATTTTATTGAATTTATTCGTCGATGACCCTAAAATTATTATTTTTACAATATAGTCCAATAAAAAAATTGGTTATACATTAAATGTAGATATTAATATTATTTAATATATAAAATATATAATACATAATATATATAAATAAGTATTATACACATATAATATTGTGTATTTAACATGTATAATTTAATTATATACTTAAATTTTTATAATAGATGTTTTAATTATTGTTAATTTCTAATCACAAATTATATATTTTATAATAATAAAAATTTTAGGGGCTAAAAAGCAAATTTCACATTAAAAAATATAAGCCAATTTTTTTGTTTGGTTCGGCATCCCTATTGCCGATCCAAACAAAAAAAAAATTGGCAATATATTTTTATATATTTTTATAATAGAAGTTTGATATAAAAGTTTCATAATTTTTTTTTTGAGGGCCGTCTGGCAAAGAGCCAGGGGCAAATTTTAATATAAAAAAGGAAGCGTATTTACATCAAAGGAGACTTAAAACTCCTAAACTAAAAAAGAAAAAAAGAAAAAAAGAAAAGCACTACTAAAGTACACACAAAAAAAAAAAACAACAACAACTAAGTAAAGGTAGTTTGCCATTGCTCTGTCTTAGATAGAATGTCAAAGACTAAACTTTGCACAGAAGCACGGTGGTTGCTGAAGATGATTGAACATCGATTTTTCCAAATCATCCAGCAAGTTGCCGCCCATAACGTAGTCCATAGCCTTCTTTGCAGACCCGTTAAACCTTCACTAGTAAAGAGCCAAACTGATCGAACATTAGCAATCAAAACACAAGGTGTAAGGCTGAAGTGGGTCGTCACCCTCAATAAGACCTCATTAGCGAAGGTGCAAGAAACAAACAAGTGATCAGCAGTTTCTTCCAAATGTGATTGACAAAGTTTGCACGCAGAGATGGAAGGCCAACCTCTCTTCGCAAGATTTTGTTGAGTGAGGAGTCTATCACGAAGCAATAGCCAGAAGAAAAAAATCACTTTTGGTGGGGCTTTCATTTTCCAAAGTTGTTTGTGATAAGGAGAGACAACCCCAGACCACGCCATGATTTTGTAAGCAGAAGCCACCGTGAAGGTGTTATCCGAAGTCCATCGCCAGTCGAGAATCGGTCGAAGGTCATCAGGCGCCGGTTGAATTGGCCCCTCGGCAAGCGAAAACAAGGCCTTAGTTGCAAGCACGTCTTTTAGAAGCGCAGAGGTTGTCGAACGCGTCTGAAGGAGATTGGGGTCTCTTGTGTGAAAGAGTTGAAGTACAGTGGTAGTCCAGACGGAATCTGGCCTCGCTCGTAGCCACCAAAGCCATTTGGCAAGTAGTGCCTGATTCTGAGTCAGCAGGTCATGGATTCCTAAGCCTCCATGAATTTTTGGCATACAACACTTGTCCCAACTAACAAGGCAATGGCCGCCCAAACATTTTTCATTTCCTTTCCAAAGAAAGCTTCTCCTTAATTTATCAATTTGATTAATGACTCCTTTAGGTAGTTTGATTACCTGCATGTAGTGCAATGGCATAGCCGAGAGAACGGACTTGACCAAGGTCAGTCTTCCTGCCAATGAGAGGAACTTCGATTTCCATCCTTGTAGTCTCCTTTGTATAGCCGCTATAAGCGGTTGGAAATGAACTTTCCTAAATTTTTTGACAGACAAAGGCAACCCTAAGTACGAGATGTGTGTTACCTTAGTTTGACAATTAAGAATGGATTGTACAGTCTGAATGTGCTCTTGTCTCATTGCAATAGGCACAAAACACGACTTATTATTATTAATCTTAAGACCTGTGAGAGCCGCATAGTAACGCAAGATACTAGTGACTATGTGCAAGTTTCTCGGATGCGCCTCCATCACCAAAGCCGTATCATCCGCAAATTGCAAAGTTCGTGGCGGTAAAAAGACATGAGCTTCCATTAGGTTCATCGCATTTTGCATGAAACACTGCAATGCATCTGCAACCAGTATGAAAAGCAACGGAGAAAGTGGATCTCCTTGTCTGAGTCCTCGAAAGTGACGAAATGTCTCAGATTGTCTCCCATTTACTAGGACCGCCGAGGTGGACGATTGTAGGATGCATAGAACCCACGAAATCCATAATGGGGGGAACCCCCTTTCCACTAGTAGATTAACTAAAAAGCACCAGGAGACAGAGTCAAACGCTTTTGTAAAATCAACTTTAAATAGAACGGCGGGAATCTTTTTCTTATGAAGAAAGGAAATAGTTTCTGAAGCCACGAGGTAAGACTCCATTATAGAACGACCTTTGATAAAAGCCGTTTGGTACTTGCTGACCAACGTTGGAAGAAAAGCTCCCAATCTATTTGCAAGAATTTTTGAAATGATTTTAACCGGTGTATTAATAACACTAATCGGACGATAATCCCCTAGGCTTTCTGCGCTCTGTCCTTTGGGAATTAGAGTAATGAGAGCTTTGTTTAGAATATCAAGGCGCAGAGAATTATTTTGGAAAGCGACAATGAGGTCCATGAAGTCAGGTTGAATAAAATCCCAGAATTTTTTATAAAATTCGGCGGGAAATCCGTCCGGACCGGACGCTTTTCCGTTTCGAAGTCCTCTGACCACTTCCTTAACTTCTTCAGATGTGATAGGGTCCTGAATGGACATCAGATCGACCTTATCCCCTACCTTGTTTGTCAAGTCAAATGGTGGAGGGACAGGTGCTGGGGTGCCAAGTAGGCCCTTGTAGAAATCGCAAAAAGCATTGCAGACTTCTTCTTCATTAGTGACAACTTGATCGTTAATTTGAACTGTAGAAATACTATTTTTTGCTCTCCTTTCATTAGCTATAGCATGAAAGTATTTTGTATTCTTGTCACCTAGTTTTAACCACGTTGCACTTGTTCTTTGTCTCCATTTTTCTTCTTGAATGAGTGTAAGTTTGTATGCATGTTCTCTGAGAGTAATCCTGAGACGGAATTCCCTAGACGTTAGTATTCTTTTTTCTTCTAATAAATCAAAGAACCTGATAAACCATTTTGTTCTTTGAAGGAAAATATTAAAACTCGAAAATTTTGTTTCTGCCCAGGACCGTAAAGCTTTGCGAACCACATTGAGTTTTTGGGAAAATCTAAAAGCCGGGTCTCTATGTGTAGGAACTGAGTTCCATGCTTGAGTGACTACAGACTCTATCTCAGGGTACCTGAGCCAAAAAGTTTCAAATCTAAATCTTCTTTTTGGTGGTCGGCTAGCTGGCTTAATCGAGAGATTTAGTGGGGCGTGGTCCGATGTGGTAGTCAGTACGTCATGCAAAGAGAAAACTCGATTAAATGACAACCAATGTTGCGAGAGAAAAACTCTATCTAATTTCGAGAAAGAAGGCGAAGGTCTTTTATTTGACCAAGTAAATTTGCGGCCTCTAAGCGGAACCTCTAGGATATCCACATCTTGAATGAAATCATTGAAGTGCCGCATGGATGATAGTTTTTATAATATATTCAATACGACACGATTTGACACGACACGGTTACAACACGACACAACAAGATTTTATTTTATTGTAAAACTTAAAATTAAAAAAATATTATAAAAATATTAATATATTATAAAAACAAAGGATGATTTGAATTTTAAGGATAAAAATATAATACAGAAACTATAATTAAAAATTTCCAACTAATTAATATTATGTAATTAGTAATTTATTATCTAGTTAATTAATTATTATATTGTATCATCATGAATTATTATGATATTATTTTTTATCGACTATATAACAGATTTATAAAATTTAATACAATTTTTTATCATTTTATCTCTAATTTTAAAATATATTTAACTATTTTTAAATAAATAAATAAATAAATTTTTAACACGGTTCGACACGGTTGACACAACTGTATCGTGGCGTGTCAACACGGTTTCCAACTGTGTCGTGTCAATTTCCGTGTTGTGTCGGCCTTTCCCTCCACTCAACACGACACGACACGACACGGTTGCATGTATAAACCGTGTCAACACGACACGACACGATGCTAAACACACCCGTGTTTGCCACGACACACCACGATACGGTAAGATTGCAATTCACTAGTGGTATGGTATGTGTATATTACTTTTGAGTCTTCTTTCCATTTTGGGTGTGCAATTTCTATTATTATGTGAATAACTATTCTAGAGACATAATTGTTGTGACTTAACTAATAGCTGTTTTCATGAGCTATTTTAAATATAAAAGTGTACACTCATCCATCAATTCATACATTTTTAAGGCAACGCATTGCATTCTAAAACTTCTATTTTATAAAATATTTTTTTGTAAAAATTTTTAGGCAAGGCATTGAATTTGATCTAAATTGTTTTATAAAATACTGGAGGGAACTAAAAAACAATATTAGATGTGTTTGCACAATCTACATATATATACATCAATTTGGTTCTACAATTTTGAGTGTCGAAATAACAAAAGCAAGTTTACAGAAGACTCGTAACTTTTTAACTATTGCAATCCAATGTTACAAATCTCATGGCAATCAAGAACCACAGGTGAGGCTCTATCTCATTCCAAGATTTATTTCTAGTATGGAGGCTAACAATATAATAGCTCCCACTGTCGGATATTCATCCTCAAATAGTCAAATTAATACGGGCAATAATACAATAGATCAGCAAGATCCATTAGTACAATAATCAAGTCCATACATCAATAAAAAATTGTACTATTATATTATTTTGGGCCTAAATTGTGTTATTTTAACTAAGATTTCTAAAAATGAAGGCAGGCGCAATAACTTCGATGTATTTAAAATCATTCGACATTATGCCAATTTGCACAAATGCTTATTTTTTCTTCCAAGAATAAAGCAATGGTACCTCAGATATTTTTTGTAAAATATAGATAATTTATCAAGAAATTTGGTCACAATTATTTGGGTAATTTAAACATTCATTTACAGTTTAAACATTTGGATGAACTTTCATATGATGATTTGAGCCCGTTGAAAATTAATAGGTCATCAGATGGTTGCACGGGCTGTATATGAGCTGAGTTTGAGTGAGTTGGGGTCAACTCAAACTCAGCTCGTTATAACTCGAGTTGAAATGAGCTGAGTTAGAAATACTTTCGAACTTTTTAAACTGACTCAAATTCGACTTGTTTCCAACTCGAGCTAGCTTGTGGGCTCACGAACTAACTTGACTAAGTTGAAATGAGTGTGACTGGAATGGTGTTCAAGGGTGTGATTAACAAGTTAAGCATGATTGACATGTATATGCCAACTTTAGGAGGATGTTCAAAATACAAGTCATTGTTCGGTCTGAACAAGGGTTCACTCGGACCGAACTGAGAAGTGTGTAGCATGGACTCAAGGCATAGAAGAACAATTTGGTCCAATTGGATGTGATTTGATTCGAACTGAATATGGTTCGGTTCAAACTAGGTGTGGTCTGGTTCGAATAGGTACACCGCCAAAGTATATTTGGCAAAATATTTGTGTAATTATGTCAAATCCTTATAAAATGAAGACTGCTCCACTACGCGAAATTTCGACTTCTGTAACGGTTAATAAAAGGCATTTGTAACGGTACACGTAACGTTACAGTAGCCTCCGTTACAGAATGTCTAATAACCGTTACAGAAGCCAGTCTTCTGTAACGGTTATTATCTAATAACCGTTATGGTATAGTGGACGGAAATGTGGTTACGATTTTATGGAGAACATTTGTAACGGTTAATAGATAATACCCGTTACAGAAGACTGGCTTCTATAACGGTTGTTATATAATAACCGTTATCCTATTATTGACGGAAATACATTTTACTATTTTTTTAGATCCAGTGTAACGGTTATAATCTAATAACCGTTACAGAATCTAGTCTTCTGTAACGGTTATTAAGGAATAACCGTTACAGATATTGTTGATATAAAAAAAATGAAATTATGAATTCTGTAACGGTTATTCCTTAATAACTGTTACAAAAGACCTTCTTTTTTTTTGGATTTCGCCTGTTTTATTGGCTAGCCCAATTTTGCTAGCCGAATTGGTACCAAATTGGTACCCAATTTACATCATACAATCCAACATGCAGCAGACAAACATATATCATGCATATATCAGATGTCACATATATACCAAGCACAAAACATATATCAATATGTAGCAAAAATTAACAAAGTAACTATACATAGAGTTAACACCAAATCAAGTCAAAATTTTCCTAAAATAATACCCCATACATGAAGTCCATAACCTCCGAAACGACTGCATCAACGTCTTCGTTTTTATATGGTTGTCCAACCGGCTCGATATACTGCAATTTGATCATTAACAATTGATAAAGTCAAATAATTTTGTAAACCCTAAGCCCTAAACCAATAAAAATATGAAATCCTAAAATAATAAATCGGCTTAACATTACCTCAGGGAATTCTCCGACCGTAGTCCAACTACTTAATATCGCCCTCATGTTGAGCATTGTGAAATATCCACACTCTATGCCGCCCCTTTGTATCGGTCCCTAATTAAGATTCCAACAAAAGAAACACAATCTTTTTTAGTTAATTTCAATTTCACAAACAAATAATATCTTAAACTGATAAGTTCTGTACCTTAATTCGGTACCAATCAAATCTTGTTCTGCTCTTTTGGCTATATCTTCCGGCTTCCACTAAATACCGCTTGTATACCCTGCATGCAATATTATTTAAAACAAAAAATCTAATATTTTTTAATTTGAAAAATCTCATCATGCTTTAACTTAATTCAGAAATGGAAACTTACGAAGATATGAATGGCTTAATATATAACTTTGGATTCTTGCGTTCCAGAGAATCAACAAAGTGAACGGTGCGCTTCTCGACATTAATAACAAGGACAACCCAATGAAACCTGTAATTAATAGAGATTTATTATTTTGGTGGAATTAAAGGAAACTACAAAATTCTTTCATTAGTAGCCATATTGGTTATATTTCTTACTGCTGATTATACGACAAAACAAGATAGGAGGATGGATTATCCATGAATGCTCTCGTTAGGTAATTCACCGCACCGAGTTCTTCGTGTTTGAATTTCCACTCAGCCAATAACTCTGGATCCAGTACGGTGATGCTCTTAGAAAACTCATTCTCTTCTTGCCTTGTTGAAAGTTCTTCCATCCAAAACCTACAAACATGGATATCAAAGTTCAACAATTTCAATTTTGAATGAATTGAATGAAGAAAAAAATAAACATTAAAGTTGAAAAATTCAAACCAGCAGTAAAATTTCACAATCGATTGAGATAACTCATCCCTTTTAAAACATTCGACAATATCCTCGACATTAACGTTGAACTTAACATCGCCATCGTGCGTACCCCAAGGATTGCAATTAGGCAGCTCAAAGTTCGTCTCTTCTTCTGGTTGGAGCATCAACAGTCTGTATACTGCTTGTTCGGATGGGCTCAGCCTGTCAATAATATCCTTTGGGAGGAGTGGATCACGAGTAACAAACGACCCCGCACTTGGGACCTTTGGACTCTCCTCCACATTCTTCGCCGCCTCCTTCGCCTTTGGCTTCTTTTTGGCCGGCTTCTTTTTGGTCAAACTCTGCATTCAATGCCATCATATTAATAAGTCATTAGGAGAAATGTATGAAACAGATTGTCATAATTAAATAAAACGATACCTTGTGGCCTATGTCCACAAAAAATGACGGCCATGGGAATCGGCCCCCTATATTATTTCCCAATAGCTCATCTGACCTACCAGGGACTTGCCATTCACGAAATTCATCGCCTAAAATTAAAATTTCAGAGAAAGGGGGTTTACCTTCGAGAGAGTGCTGTCGGGGGCAGAGAGGGAAAGGTGGTTGTCGGAGTTGAGAGAGCAGAGATCTGTAAGGGAACAGAGAGGGAGAGGGGACAGAGAGGAAAAGGGGAGTCAGTGAGGGAGAGCGGAAGAGGGAGGGGGACAGAGAGGGAGAGGGAAGAGGGATTACCTGAGAGGGAGAGGAAGAGGCGAGTGTTTGAGAGAGACAGCGAGTGCTTGAGAGAGACAGCGAGTGCTTGAGAGACAGCGAGTGCTTGAGAGAGGCCGCGAGTGCTTGAGATCTAGGGTTTGGAGAGCTCAGCGAGGGAGAGATCTAGGGTTTGGAGAGACAGCGAGAGCTTGAGAGTGTTTTCGAGTTTGGAAAGAAGTGACGAAACAGCGGCTAGATGGTGTATATTAAAAAAACGTTTGAACTTCTGTAATGGTTATTAGCTAGTAACCGTTACAGAAGATCAAACGTTTTTAATATATATGATCTTCTGTAACGGTTATTAGCTAATAACCGTTACAGAAGATCAAACTTTTTTAATATATATGATCGTCTGTAACGGTTATTAGCTAGTAACCGTTACAGAAGATCAAACGTTTTTAATATATATGACAGTCTGTAACGGTTTTTAGCTAATAACCGTTACAGATTTAACTCTTCTGTAACGGTTATTAGCTAGTAACCGTTACAGATTAGTTTAATTTTTTTTTTTTGCTTTTTGTTTGTTTTCGTAAGCCTTCTGTTCAACAATTTTAAACTTTAATTTAGAACAATTTTAGAACAATTTTAAGTAGAACAAATAATAATTTTGAAATGTTAAATAATAAGTTCAACAATTTAGAATGTTAAACAAAAATTAAAAATAAATTTGCTCATAAATTAGCACATATATGTTAAATTTCACCAATTAATGACCTGCAAAAAAAAAATAAAAATAAAACTATTAATATATATAACAATTTAGCACATATATGTTAAGAATAATTTATATTAGTTTTTGTAACTCAAATGTTATTATGTAGCTACTTTCTTTTTTTTCCTTCGTGTATCGACCCACACGCCTTCGGTGTTATCTGTGCGCCTACAACTGATCGATACTGGCTGTGATGTATCGTCGATACCGATAGAAAAAGGAGGTATTTCCTCGAAGTGGTCGTATGCTTCTTCATCTACGACATCACCAACGCCGACAATACGTCTTTTTCGTGAAAGTGGCAAGTAATAAATAAGATGAACATTTGTACTCAATAAGGTGAACATTGTACTCAATAAGGTGAACATTTGTACTTAAATAAGATTAACATTTACCTTGAAGCACAACATGTCTTTTTTTATCCGCCGGATCTTGAATGTAAAAAACTTGCATTGCTTGCTTATTTGCAAGTATAAAGGGATCGTCTCGATAAGCCCTTTTATTGAAGTCAACAGTTATAAACCCCATCTTGTCTTTTTTAACTCCACCGTGACCGTTGTCGATCCATGCACACTTGAATAAGGGTATCTTAAATTTCAGGTAATCTAGTTCCCAAATCTCCTCGATCCACCCATAATAAGTAGCCGGCCTAACATTATCACTAGATAAAGCTACAACAGTGACTCCACTATTTTGCACGGAACTTTTACCATCCTGTTTCCTTGTGTACCAGGTAAATCCATTCAAGTCATACCCTTGGTATGTCTCGACCACGGAATCAGGACGTCTTGATAACCATTTCACGGTTTCATCGACCTCTGTTCCTTCTTTCAACTGGGACTGTACTTTATCTTCTAGCCATTGGACAAATTTTGTTTTCATACTTTTAAATCAAAATCTTATCACTATTTCATGCTCTATGGTAATCAAGTTTTCGGTGTAAGAAGGGTATTGTTGACGTAACTCGATTAGATGTTCATTGATGTAAGGCGCCACAATAGCAAGATGTTGGAGAACTTTCATATGTGCTTTGGTTCTCATTGCAAGATCCGGTATATGAGTACTAGCTCCAATTGTACTTGAAAGGTGAACATTTGTGATAAATAAGGTGAACAAATATTGTGCTTTAAGTGAACATTTGTGCTAAATAAGGTGAACAAATGTTCTAAATTAGGTGAACATTTGTGCTAAATAAGGTGAACAAATATTGTGCTTTAAGTGAACATTTTTGCTAAATAAGGTGAACAAATATTGTGCTTTAAGTGAACATTTGTGCTAAATAAGGTGAACAAATGTGCTAAATTAGGTGAACATTTGTGCTAAATAAGGTGAACAAATGTGCTAAATTAGGTGAACATTTGTGCTAAATAAGGTGAACAAATATTGTGCTTTAAGTGAACATTTGTGCTAAATAAGGTGAACAAATATTGTGCTTTAAGTGAACATTTGTGCTAAATAAGGTGAACAAATATTGTGCTTTAAGTGAACATTTGTGCTAAATTAGGTGAACAAATATTGTGCTTTAAGTGAACATTTGTGCTAAATTAGGTGAACATTGGAAGTTAATGTATAACCTTTTCCTTCAAGTCTACCCTCATGTCGAGACTTTGGAAGACCGATTGGTTGTACATCCTGCAAATAATCGGTGTAGTACTCAATAACCTCCTCGGCCACATATCCTTCTACTATGCTTCCTTCTGGTTTAGATCGGCTACGAACAAGCCCCTTCAATTGACCCATGGCTCTTTCGAAAGGATACATGTATCGTAGAAATACAGGACCACACATTTTTATCTCTCTAACTAAATGAATGGTCAAATGCACCATGGAGTCAAAAAACGATGGCAGAAAGTACATTTCCAGCTCACATAGGGTTAGTACAACACCTTCTTGTAACTTGTCCAAACTATTCGGATCAATCACTTTAGAGCAAATGGAATTAAAGAAAAAACACAACTTAGTGATGGTTTTCCTCACTTCTTCTCTTAGAATTCCTCGAATTGCGACCGGAAGTAACTGGGTCAGTAGGACGTGATAATCATGTGACTTCATACCAAGTAATTTGTTGTCCTTAATAGAAACCTTTCTTGATATATTCGAGGAATAACCAGTAGGAACCTTAATAGATTTCAGGCATTCTAATAAGCTTTTTTTCTCTTGCTTTGATAAATTAAATTGTGCTGCAGGCAGCCAAGTTCGGCTTTTTCCCTTATCTTGTGCCGCTAGTTCTTGCCGGATCCCCATTTCAACCATGTCCTTCCTCGCATTTATGCCATCTTTAGTTTTCCCTTGAATTTCCAACATGCAACCGATCAAAGCTTCACATATGTTCTTTATTATGTGCATCGCATCTAAGCAATACCTAATCTCCAAACTCTGCCAATATTCAAGATTCCATAATATAGACTTCTTCTTCCATATCCCCTTGGGTATCTCATTTGCAAATTTCTTACCAAATTTTACATTAATGTCCTTCACCTGTCGATACACCCCTGAACCGGATAACGGTATTGGGGCCTTGTCTTTTTCTACAGTACCGTCAAACCTTTCCTTGTCTCGACGGTAAGGGTGGTTGCGGTTCTTAATAAACCTCCGGTGTCCCAAGTAAACATTTTTTCTGGAGTTTTTCAGGTACACAGAATGAGTGTTTTCCATGCAAATAGGACACGCTTTCGCTCCTTTATTCCTATACCCTGACAGGTTTCCGTATGCAGGAAAATCATTAATTGTGCAAAATATCATGGCACGGAGGTTAAGCTCACTTCTAGAGTGTGCATCATATATTTTCACTCCATTCTGCCACAATTCACCAAGGTCATCTATTAATGGAGCCAAGTACACATCTATATCATTACCTGGTTGCTTGGGACCAGAAATCAACAAGGGCATCATCATGTATTTCCTTTTCATGCATAGCCAGGGAGGAAGATTGTAAATACACAACAAGACCGGCCACGTAGTCTGCCGGCTACTCATGTTGCCGTAAGGATTCATCCCGTCTGTACATAAACCCAATCTCAAATTTCTAGGTTCACTGCCGAAATCTTCAAATTCCCTATCTATATTTATCCAATCTGGAGAGTCTGCTGGGTGTCTGAGCATGCCATCGCCTTTTTTCCTGCAGTCTGCGTGCCATCTTAACAATTTGGCATCCTTCGCGTTAGAGAAAAGCCGCTGGAATCTTGGTATTATTGGTAGATAAAACACCACTTTTGCAGCTGGTCCCTTACTACCTTCATCTTCAATTTGATCGTCCCTCGGTTTATACAGTGACGTATTACACTTTGGACATTTATGTAAGTCTCCGTACTCATTCCGGAATAATATGCAGTCATTTGGACATGCATGAATTCTCTCAACTCCAATTTTTAAAGGACATAACATCTTTTTAGCCTTATAAATTGAATCTGGCAACTGGTTATCTTTTGGAAGAAATTCTTTATGTAATAGTTTGAGCAAAGATGTGAAACTTGCATCACTCCATCCATTTTTGGCTTTAAGATTGAACAGTTTGAAAACAGCATTAAGTTTTGACAATTCACAACCAGGATATAAAGCTATTTTATCTTCTTCACGTAACATACCAAAAATTTCAACATTATCAACAAAATTTTCATCCACATTGTTCACAATTTCATCTAAATCGGCATTAAATTCTGAGTTATCTATCATCTACATTCTCATCATCAAATACATTGACATCATCAATTTCATCATCAATTTCATCATCCAATGATACATTTTCTTCCTCATACACAGAATCCAATACATTTGTGCTAGTACTATCCCCCCCATTCTCTCCATGGAGTGTCCACCGACTATAATCCGGTTGAAATCCATTTATAATCAAATGAGCCTTCACTTCTTCAAAATTAGACCACTTCAACAAATTCTGACAAACACGACAAGGACAATACATTTTATCATCTTCTTTCATTTTCAAATTCTCTTTAGCACAAACCATAAATTCTTCAAGTCCTCTAAAAAATGTAGACGAGAATCGATTACTTGAGTACATCCACGTCCGATTCATCTGAAAAATAAAATTTATGCAAATTATTAGGGTTTCGGACCAATTTGTCATATTAGGTTTTCGGACCGGTCACCATCCTAGCCCGCTCTTTGGATACTCTGTCTCATTAGCGAGCGTACGTTAGATGCAATGTGCTATCTGAGAAAAATTCGGCAGCATTTCCCCTTATGTTCCCTGAATACGCCAACACACGATTGCTCGTGCGTACGTATCCGTGGGAACACAAGGGAAATGCCGCCGAATTTTTCTCAGACAACACATTGCATCTAACGTACAACTCGCTGTCCTAAATGAGACAGATCGTATCCAAAGAGCAGTACTCCCGACCGGGAGTACTATCCGAGATTAATCCCTAATGGATTAATCTCGGACGGGCAATGACCTAAATTCAGTTGAGTTCCGGTATTTGGTTCCTATATGACAATACAAAATCCATGCCTATATATATATGCAAATTATTAACCAAATGCAAATAATTTAAAAAAAGAGAAGTTCATGAAAATATATACTTTCAATCGTGTGACTTCCGATCCGTTGAATCGTGCGACTTATCTGGCCGATGTAAGATCTTCTCCTATTCAATGAGATCTTAAAATATATAAAAAAACAAAAATAACCATGAATTAATAAAAAAATCGAAATAAATAAGAAAAAAATGTAAAAATAAAAAATACGGTTCAAAATTAATTTTTTTTACCTTAAATCTGCTCTCCTTCTTATTCTCTTTCTAATTATTATTTTTTTCAGAATTTTTAGAAAATTTTTGCTATTTTTTTGGAGTGAAGTAGGACACCACAAATCGCAATAAATGAGAAGATCAGAAAAGAGTTAAGTGCGGCGCTAGCTGTGAGTTTGTTGGGATGGGAAGAAGACCTAATTAAATACAGAACTTTTCTGTAACGGTTATTAAAAATAACCGTTACAGAATCAAGAAAAAAAAACGTTAACCTACTGTAACGGTTATTTACTAATAACCGTTACAAAAGATGGTTGATATTTATATATTTCTTTTTTCTTTTCTGTAACGGTTGCTGGATAATAACCGTTACAGAATATAAGAAATCTGTAACGGTTATTATCCAACAACCGTTACAGAAGCTTCATGCATTTTTTTTCCTGACCATGACGGAAATGTTATTACGGTTGTTTCATAATAACCGTTACAGATTTGTGGCGCCAATTTTCCCGCCTAATGCCTCACTATTCTGTAACGGTTATTTCAAAAATCGTTACAGAAGTGCCGTTACAAAAGGTCCTTTTTCCCGTAGTGCTCGTGAATTTGTTGTATTCCCGTATCAAGAGGATCTGATCTAATTTCCAAAGATAGCATGTTGCCTTATGTAATTCTATGACTATTAATTTCATCTCCTTGTCACTCATTGCAAAACAATTAACAAAAAAAAATAATTAGAAAAACATGAGTGTGTAAGTGTGGAGGACGTAGATACTAAGTTAGTGCTAAACCTCGTTAAATTTTTGTGCTCTTGTGTGTTATTTTTGTTGTGTCAAATTGTTACAACTGCAATACAATTTAACTATGGAATGTAACGTATTGTTTGTATATTAAGAATTAAATATTGCATATATATTTTTAATTTTTTATAAATAAAACTATTTAAGGATTTGTCCTTAGTCTAGTGGCAAAGAGAGATACAGTTTAAGTTAAAGGTCACATGTTAGAAATTTGAGGGTCTTTCATAAATATTTAATTTAAAAATAAATTGGAAGGCATGATTTCCGATTTTATCTTAAAAAAATAAAACTATTTATTTAGAAAGACATTGCTCAATGTGTGAATTTACTTTATATTATTCTGTAATTTCATGGATTCATTCGAAACTTTTTAGGCTTGATGTAATTTAGTTTTTATTACTAATGAAATTCTTAACTTTATTTAGAAACAATTTCACAGTGATAAAGATTGACGATCTGAATATTTGACAGTATGCGCAGTAATTAATTAAGTAATTAAGTGTTAATCGTGCAAGACAATTAAAATAAATGTTCATACCAGCATTCATATTTTATTTTCATAATATAACATGGAATAATATCAAACAATACATTACATTCGGTAGTTAAATTATATTGCATTACTTATTGATCGTGGAGAACAAATTATATAAACTTTTATTTCATACCATTCTGAACGTGTTTATAACTCATGAGCTGCCCAGCTGAACCTTGGCATCAATTAAAAACCTCAGGGGAAGAACGGATGTCTCAATGACTACTTGGCATCAATTAGGGATCTCGATGGCACGAAGAACGGATGTCTCAATGGTGAGACCTGGCCCAAACCCTAAGAGCACACCGAATTCTCTTCCTTCGCCGGTGGTGGCCTTCCCTTGCTTCTTTGACCTCTTCCTCATCTCATCCATGACAAAAATCACGCTGCCACTTGCAATGTTACCATACTCTGCTAAGACATGCTTTGTAGTAAGCATCTTCTCCTTGTCTAGCTTGAGTTCATTCTCTATTCCCTCTAAAATCCTCTGTCCACCTGGGTGAACGATCCAAAACAGAGAATTCCAGTCTGTGATCCCCAGTGGTGCGAATGCTTTAGAGAGACACTTGCGGACATTATTTGTGACATGTATTGGCACAGAGGGCTTCAAAAACAAGACAAAACCCGCCTCCTCCACACGGCCACCAAGGGCATCTGCTGTCCCGGGGATCATCATTTGGCCTGACGAGAGAATCTCATAAAGAGGTCTCTCAACAGCAATGTCCGGGTCGGAACCAACAATGATTGCTCCAGCACCATCACCGAACAAAGCCTGGGCAACAAGGACATCCATGCAGGATTCTGATGGACCACGGAAGAAGCTAAGAGTTACCTCTGAGCAGATAGCAAGGACACGAGCACCAGGATTGTTCTCTGCTAGGTCTTTTGCTACACGAAACACAGTACCTCCAGCGTAGCATCCACTATGGTAAAACATGCAGCGGTTCACAGTTGGCTCGAGTCCTAGAAGGTTGATTAACTTGTAGTCTGGACCAGGTAAATCAACACAGCCAGTGGCAGTGTGGAAGATGAGATGGGTAATTCTGGACCTCGGTTGGCCCCATTCTTTCAAAGCCTGCTCAGCTGCTTCCTTGGCTAGTTCTGTCACTCCCCGTGCAAGCAATTCGTTACGGCTGTTTAATGAAAGTTCCTTAAAAGTGGCTATGTTGGGATGATCCTTCAGCATCTCATCTGTCAAGTAAAAATGACGCTTTTGAATCTTTGTTCCGGTACCTGTGCACAATCAATATTCAAGAGTGTGTTATTTCAATCTTCAAAATTTTATAAGATTGCAAAACTATATATGTAAACCAAAAAATGTTGAAGGCTTGGATTCATTACATATTCTAGTAAGCTTTTGCTTGAGTTCAGGAAGGTGTTCGCTGTTGGTAGCATTGAAGTAGTGGTCAGGATAATCAGACTGACGGATGATGTGGGTTGGAACAGCAGTGCCAACTGCAAGAACTGTGGCCTTGCCTCGGAATGCCATGTTACTGTTTTGTGGCATTTCGATTAATTCCTTGAATTGCAAACTGGTGTTGTCCAAGGAACACTTTTTAGTCTTAGTGGCAAATTCGAGTGACGATTGAGTAGATGCTGAATGGGTTCCGCTATTTATAGAGCAACTTCGGCCCAGGATTTGTGGAAAATGCGAATGAATATCAAACAAAGCATGCAGCACAAATATTCAAAGATAGGAAATACTGTACCTAGCTGACTCGACCAACGCAGCCACAATTAACAAAATTAGTTTTGAAATTTTTTGTTTTATTTGTGAAGGTTTAACTATGTATAAACTTATATTCATATCTAACCTATACTTGGCTCCATTTGGATAGGTGTGGGAAGAAGGGAATAAGGAAAAAAGTGAGAAGAAATATTGGGAAGTGTGTAACTTTGTGAAGTGTTTGAATTGTTTATAATTTTTTTCTTCCTTCTTCCTTCTTCTTCTTCTTTCTTCCTATATCCAAACGCACCTCTTATATCTATATGCATATCTAATCTATGGTTCCGTTTGGATAGATGTGGGAAGAAGGGAAGAAAAGAAGAAGTGGGAAGAAGTATTGGGAAGTGTGTAACTTTGTGAAGA
Source organism: Rhynchospora pubera (assembly GCA_028095005.1). Lineage (NCBI taxonomy): Eukaryota > Viridiplantae > Streptophyta > Magnoliopsida > Poales > Cyperaceae > Rhynchospora > Rhynchospora pubera. The sequence continues at coordinate 77,573,259 of CM051462.1, forward strand.
GTTTGGATTGTTTATAATTTATTTCTTCTCTTTTTCCTTCTTCTTACCTTCTTCCTACCTTCTTTCCTTCTTCCTTCTTCCTACCTTCTTCCTACCTTCTCCCTATAAGAATAATTTAGAGAATTAGATATACCGCAGCGAAAATGATCGAACGCCTAAACTTTTTTGTTGGAGTTCTTTTCGGTAGTTTTGTCTCTCTCCGTACGCAACCGGTACACCACAGCCTCAAGTTAGGGCTTGATGTCACCTTTCACGCTTCCACTTGTCGGTTTCGACTCGTGTGTGTGATCTGATTGCTCCAAGCAATCGAATGACTTCCTTTCTCTTAGAAACTCTCATCTCTTTCTGTTTGGAATGTACAAAACAGTAGATCTACCAGCTAGAGAGGCGTTTCTGTTTAGAGGGATATATATAGGAGTTGATTAGAACAAATCACGTCAGTTCATATCCTAATCCCAGCGGCCCTCAGGCCTTGCCTGCGACCTGCTGGGTCGTTCTGTGTCTGCGGCCTGCAGAGAACGGCTCTACACATTTTTTCCAATATTTCCCTCTTGGAGACATTTATACCAAAATATTGAGTCAGACCTCATACGGCAAATGGAACGTGCGACCATCGCATACACCTGTCATGAGGGAGCTCAAAAGCCTCACTTTGAATAAATTCAAAACCAACTAGAAAGCATCTACCCTTTTATAAAAAGAACAGTTCCATGTGTATACTAGTACCATAGAATCACTCAAATCCGCACTAGATCAGACATTATCGACCATTTAATGATACTTGTTTTTTCTTTCTCAGTCTTAGTTTGTTGTATGTTCCCAAGCTCAGTCCATATGACGAGTTTGGTGATCTGTCCCTAATCGGTTAGAAACTTAATTGTCATGCATTGCACCATTAGATAAGGGTCGTGCCGCACCATGCACTACTTGTGCGGGTCACATGGAATCCTGTGCGGGTCGCACAGGTCAAGATTGGTGCCGCACAAGTCAGCGTTTTTTGCGACAGCACACGCGTTGACAACCCGAAGCCTAACCAAAGTAAAAACAGAAATCCGAAGACATTTTATTATTAGAAATCACCAGAAAATAACTAAATTGTTACTTGCTTTAGTTTTGTTTTAGTTTGATTGCTTGCTTATCTCATTTTGTTATTGTTGAAAACCAAAACCAACTCATTTGACCGACCTAGATTTTGTGAACCGGTAAACCTAATACTCAACTAAACTGTCCCTGTGGTTCAACCCCTAAACCATATCCAACGATATACCGTACGTTTGCGGTAAATTTTAGGACAAATTAGGGTATTAGTTTGCACACATCAAGTTTTTTGGCGTCGTTGTTGGTGACAGTATTTGATATTAGGACCTTACTTAAGTATCAAGAGCCTAGGTCATTTCCTTTGTTTTCACATTTCTTTGTTTGGTTTGATTTTGTGACTTGTAGGGATAAATGGTGGCTAGTTTAAAGCAAAAGGCTCAACTGAACATGGGACACCGCTACCTCTTGAGGAGCAAGTCCACTAAAGGCTTGAGCACACTTGATCCGATAGCCACTGATCAGCCAACACAGGCCCGACCGGCTACCACACAGGAACCAGTCAACGCATGATTTGAGCGATAACCTAGTGTCGTACGACCAGTCAGAGTCTGGTGCGACCCGCATAGACCCTCTGACAGCGAGAAAATGACCAAATTGGAAGTGTTGCGATGCGAACTTGAGGCACAGCGCCTGACACTTGAGCAAGAGCATATCCGCCTAGACCTGGAGAGGCTAAAGCTTGCAAATGAGCTCCATGGAGGAGGTGTTGATGATGGAAGCCACGACGGCTTTGAAGTTACCGGGCCACAACCGAACTCGAGGACCTTGAGGCATTTCGCTACGCCAAAGTCAAGTAACATTGGAGGGACAATTGTGCTGTCAGGAATCACAGCGAACAACTTCAACATTACACTCGTCCACATCAACCTTGTGCAAATGAGCTCCATCAACAATGAGCCCTCTTACTTCCCCAACCCACCTTTCACAACCTCATACTCAAATGATGCGAGGTAGCGACAAGATTGGCAACTCATGACCTTCTCAAACTTCAAAGACAATATCCAAAACCACTCTCATGCAAGATCGTTCTACCCCAAGAAACCCGCTCTTCCACCTCCCAATCAACCCAACAACAATCCCACCACTTTCTCCAATGCTACCTTTGAGAACAACCGCAACCAACCTCACCAAAGGAGGTCTTATCTCAATGTCCAAAACTTCATGCACGAACAAGACAAGTGGAATCAATCGGTGGCTGAAAAATTGAATAAGTTTGATGATGGGTTGAGGTCAATCACAAGGCTAGAGCAAATGATGGAGGCACATTTTGCCCAACAAGCGGGACCAAATCAAAGGGGTCCGGGGCAACTTCCTAGCCAACCATAGGCTAATCCAAAGGGGAAGTGAAAGCCATAAGTCTCGAGATTGGAACGGTGTATGAGGGGCCCAAGATGTCCGCCGAAATGGCATAACAACATCCTGTGCAGCCTGTACCAGAATCCTGTGCGGCCCGCATAGAGTCCCAGGGTCCCAGCAGTAGTGTCACAGACCATGTCCAACAGCCCGAAATCGTTGAGATCCGCACCAGAATCCTATGAGGGGTTCAAAAGCTTTCTACACATGTTGAAGCAACTCCACATCACCATTCCCTTCACCGATACCATCACCCAAATTCCAATCTATGCCAAGTTCTTAAAGGATATCATCTCCAACAGAGAGGCCGCTAGAAGAGTTGAAAACAGTGAAGCTAACCGAGCAATATAGTGCGGTGCTAAGAAGTGAGATGCCGACAAAAATGGACGATCCCGGCAAGTACACGATTCCATGCACGATTGATAAGGCAAATATCAGGAAGGCCCTATGTGACATGGGGGCTAGTGTGAGTTTGATTCCTAGGACCGTGTATGAGAAGGTCGGGATTGGAGAGTTGAAACCGACTCGCATGACATTGCAACTTGTCGATGCATCGATTTGCATGTCGCTTGGTGTGATTGAGGATGTGCCGGTGCAAATGGGGAAGTTTTATGTGCCGAGTGACTTTGTTGTGATGGAAATGGAGGAGGACAAGGAAGTGCCGATTATTTTGGGACGATCTTTCCTTAGGACGGCCGAGGCATTGTTGGATGCACTAGATGGGAAGTTGATCTTGAGGGACAACGAAGACTCAACCCCAACTTAAAAGAAGTGGTGAAGAAGGAGGCATTAAATAGTTAGATGCGGGCATCATCTATCCGATTTCGTATAACAAATGGTTGATCCCGATCCATGTTGTGCCGAAGAAGGGAGGAACCACCGTGGTGAAGAATGACAAGGACGAGGAGATCCAAACTCGAGTGGCAACCGGTTGGTGCATGTACATCGACTATCGCAAGCTCAATGCGGCCACGCGAAATGACCGTTTTCCATTGCCATTTGTCGAGCAACTACTTGAGAGACTTGCAAATCACTCTTTCTTTTGTTATTTAGATGGTTTTTCCAATTTTTTTCAAATACCCATCCACCTACTTGACCAAGAAAAGACCACATTTACATGTCCCTATGGTACGTTCGCGTACCATAGGATGCGGTTTGGTTTGTGTAATTCCCCCGCTACCTTTCAAAGAGCCATGATGGCAATTTTTTTCGATTTTCTTGAGAAGGAGACGGAGGTTTTCGTGGATGATTTTCAGTGTATGGTATATCCTTTGATGCTCGTCTAACTAATCTTTCTCGAGTTTTGAAGTGTTGTGAAAAAGTCAACTTGGTGTTGAATTGGGAGAAGTACCACTTCATGGTGCAATGAGGCATGGTGCTAGGCCATGCAATCACCGCCAATGGAATCGACGTTGACAAGGCTAAAGTGGAGGTGATTGAGAAGCTCAGCTTGCCGACATGCGTGAAGGATGTGCGAAGTTTCTTGGGTCGGTTTCTACCGCCGCTTCATCAAGAATTTCTCAAAATTTGGCAAGCCAATCACCAACCTCTTGATCAAAGACAATGAGTTCCATTTGACCGAAGAGTGCACACGATCATTCCAAGTGTTGAAGGAGGCTCTTGTCACCGCACCAATCTTGCAACCACCTGATTGGTCCCAACCTTTTGAGCTCATATGCGATGTTAGCGATTATAAGGTAGGGACTGTTTTGGGGCAAATGAAAGAAAAAAAACCGAAGGCAATCTTCTATTTAAGCAAAGCTACCCCGCACAAGTCAACTACACAACAACCGAAAATGAGCTTCTTGCTATTGTGCTTGCCCTTGACAAGTTTCAATCTTATTTGGTGGGTTCTGAGGTCCTTGTCTACACCGATCATGCGACAAATCGCTACCTTTTGAGCAAGAAAGATGCCAAGCCGCGATTGATTTGATGGATACTTCTCTTGCAAGAGTTTGGCCTTGAAATCCGAGGTAAGAAGGGCTCGGAGAACTCGGTGGCTGACCATCTGTCAAGGTTGCATTTTTCAGAAAGAAAGGGTGCCGATCTACTGATCCATGAGGAATTTACGGACGAAAACCTGCTGTCTATCTTGGCTCTAGCATCCTGTGCGACCCGCACAATATCTCATACGACCCGCACAAGTCCCATCACGGGTCTGGACATGGGCCATTACATGCTGGGACACACGCTGGAGCTGGCAGCCACGCACAAGCACAAAACCTGAGGAATTTGCCACGACGGAGGCTTGTGCAGTGCAAACCATGCCTCGTCCAGTGCGCACAGGACCCCTGGGACCAGCACAGAAGCTGCCCTGGCACGCAGATTTGGCGAACTACTTGGCATGCGGAGTCCTACCGGCGGAAATGACTTACCAACAAAAGAAGAAGCTCAAAACCGATTCCAAGTACTTCTTTTGGGAGGATCCATACTTGTTCAAATTGGAGATTGATAATATCTTCCGTCGTTGCGTGTCGTATGAAGAAGTTAGGCTGATCCTTGCTCATTGCCACTCCTCCGCATATGGCGGCCATGCCTTACTTGGAGTACCAAATGAGGTGATTAGTGATGGTGGAAAGCATTTCATAAACCGCTAATTTGAGGGTCTCTTGAAGAGGCATGGTGTGACCCACAAGGTCGCTGCCGCTTACCACTCTCAAACAAGCGGTTAAGTTGAGGTCTCCAATAGAGAAATCAAGTCCATCTTGGTGAAGACGGTGACCCATTCTAAAAAGATTGGTCACAAAAGTTGCATGATGCGCTATGGGCTTAGTGCACTGCATATAAGACCCCAATTGGTATGAGCCCCTTCAAACATGTGTATGAAAAATCTTACCATCTACCCATGAAGATTGAGCACAAGACATATTGGGTGACTAGGGACCTCAACATGGATATGCAGAAGGCCGGTGAAAAATGGGTCTTGAACTTGAATGAGTTGGATGAAATGCGCCTCAATGCGTATGACAATGCAAGACCCATGACAAGCGAATTGCAAGGAGAGAGTTCAAGGAAAACGACCTTGTACTATTGTTCAACTCACACCTTCGACTTTTCACGGACAAGTAGTGCTCGAGATGGTCGGGCCCATTCCGTGTGGTGAAAGTGTACACGTTTGGGGCCGTGGCCATTTGTGACAAGGATTCGGAGCCGTTCAAGGTGAATGGACAGCGGCTCAAGCACTACATCGCCGACCACGACAAGAAGTACATCATGGCGTACACACTTGTTGACCCGCAACTGATTGGAGAATAGTGACATACGGTCAAGCTAATGACCTTAAACAAGCGTTTCTTGGAAGACAACCTAAGGATTTTTAACCCCTCTCCTTTATTTTATTTCGTTTTGCATTTTTGAAAATTTCGAAAAAAAACCTGAAAATTAAAATAAATGTAGAAATAATTTAGGTTAATTTAGGATTTATTCTTTGTTCTTTATAAAAATCAAAAACACATAAAAACTTGAAAAAGTGAAAATTAAAATTTGACTTTAGTTGTGTCATGATAGAATTTTAATGCCAAAGTGTTTGTTTTGTTTGTGGTTGAAGATAATTGTCACAATCCATAATTAGCTTGTACAAGAGCACCATGGGTTGAAAAATTAGTGGCATCAACCCGCGCACGACCTCACGCAAGCCGATTGCCACAAAAGATCAAGTGTTGCTTCCATATCGTTTCTCCATGTGACACCACCACGAAAGATCAAGTTTCAGGCCACAAAAGATCCCACTTGACCTAGTTTGAAGTTTCCCTCCTTGAAAATTTCGAATTTGAAGTGAATAAGTGCATTTTGGGGTTCATCTGACACTAGTGCGGACTGCACTAAATGCTGTGCGGGTCACACAGGGACACCTGCACGTGTCAGCCACGACAGGACCACGCCGGACCACGACAGGACCACGCATGACCACGACAAGACCATGCTAGGACCACATTAACACTGGTGCGGACAACATTAAATACCTGTGCAGGGCGCACAGGGACCGCCTGCCATGCGGCCATCCACGATTTGGACCACGCCTGCCCTGCCTGCGACGCTGCTGACACCCATGCGGACCGCACAGAGCTAATAGATGCTCCAAATGGAACCCCATGTTCCCCCACTTCCCTCAACTTCAAATTGAAACGGTTCATTTTTGCTCCAAACCGTCCAAATTCAAAATCCCACCAGATCCAACCCAATTTCCCTATAAATACCCCACCCCTTTACCACATTTCACCACACCAACTCACATCTCTTGTTCTCTCTTAATTCCCACAGTCATAGCACCTTCCACCATTCCATACTTAGCTATTTCCAAGCTCCAAACCATCAAACACTGTTTCCACAACCGCTGAAATCACCGCTGCCCCACGAACTGCGAAAAACTTACCGGCGAAAACCAAATCTCTTCCACTACATTTGTCCAACACCCTTTCACGAATCTACTGTCAAAATTTGAGATCAATCGAACAACCGTAGCCCCACCGCAAATTTTAGCCGCAACCCATGATTCCATCAGCAGTTTCGCACGAATCAACAGCTGCAGCCCACGATTCCAGCAGCAAACCACGTTTCTACCGCCCCATCACACATTTATGCCGTCGCTTTGCAAGTTTCTACCGCCGCTTCACACCGAAATCAGGTTGTAACACTCTAACTCTCTTGTTTACATTTGTGGTTTTCTTGGTTGTGGATTTTGAACTGTGTTTTATTGAATATTTGACTACACCGACCATCCGTTACCAAGAACTTATCCAAATCCACCAAAAAATCCAACCGTACACCACCCAGACTAGTCTGTGCGACCCGCACAGACCCTTCCAGCATACGAAAAGCAACAATGATGCAAGTTAAGTGATGATTAAGTTCTAGAAATAATAGGTAAACAATTACCAACTTAAGTGCATATGTGTATGTTATTGGAACATAGCACATGACTTGACCTAATGAAATAAACATATGGATAATGTTATGTGTCATTGTTTATTTCTTATAAGTTTGATTCTAAGTTTGAGAAGGTTCAATCCTTCCACATGAGGATATGTTCTATAAATATCGTCTACCGCTAATCCCTGATGAAGGATGCTATACGGACTTTATTTATGTTTTCTTGAATTGTGCGAGGAAGGGTTGTTCATCAAGAAAACTGTATGTCCCTCATTAGTATACCTAGTGAGTGATGATAATTGTTTGGGTCCCTTGATGGATGTGGATTGTTTGGCCAATTCGTACATTCAACTCTAGATCAAGGAATGTATAGTCTGCAAGAATTACACATTTCTATCTTGGATTATATCATGATATCATGTGGCATAAGTATCAGACAAGAAAATACTTTTATTTCTTATGGAGGATTGAGATATTGTAGCAGTACATTATTTGTGTGAATTGGAAATCATAGTGTCTCGCTAGATACCGCCTATGATTATTGGAAATACATAGCGATTTATTTTCCATTTCCAGCATAGTATAAATCCTCAGAAGATCACACAAATAGGACTTCAATCACACAGTGCATTATTTATTTATTCAAAGCAGTAAGTATTGTGAAAATATGATAAGATAAAAAATTATATACCGTTTTGAACCGTTATAATTAATTAAGTCAATGATCATATAGAAAAATTAATGCATTAATTAATCCAAAAATAATTGTTAATGAGTTAATAATTAATTTAGTTCAACACATTTTAAAATAAATATTTATATTAATTAATTGAGCCACTAAAAATAGACGTACCTTGTCAAATGTGATTAATCCTCCTTGGTGGATTCGAGGGCAGCGGCTAGACGTGGTGGAGGTGGTGGAGAAGGAATGCCATCGATTCCCATGCCTTGGTCGAGTCTCGTGGATACGATTCCGCAAGAGGTACAATTCCTACCCTTTCTCATGTTGTATGTTGATTGTTTGACAAGATCCGTTGTGTTTAATGGTTAATTAAGTGTAATTAGCAAGAAAAATTAAAATTGAACACTTTCTTACACCAATAAGCCAGTGACAAATTTGATGATGAAGAAGAAGAAAGCTCAAATCCTGAGCACACCAACCTCTACGACAAGGAACGCGAAGGAGAGATGAAAATTCCTGACGAAGTCACCCTGCTCCGAAAGGAGTTGGAAGAAAAAGAAAGGAAGCTAATACAGTTCCAAGAATAAAATGATCGAGTCACCGCAGTCTGTGCTGAAATCCAAAAGCACTTGGCTAAGAAAGGCGATGGAAAGGCTAAAATTGACGCTTTCAAGGCTGCTAAGCCTGCACCAAAGAAGAAAAATCTAAACCAAGGTCAGCAATCCTCGACCCAAGGTCATTTACGAGGAGAGCGATAATTTGAGTTACGCCTCTAAAGACACGGTCCATGGAAATAAAATGGACGATGGTGTAAGTCTTGATCGCCTGGCCAAAGAAATACAAAAGGCCATGGAACAAAATCTCCAAACCTTGGGGATCATGGGATCAGAATTCCCAAGCAACTTTACAGGGAGACCCTATCTAGAAAAATATGATCTGATAGAGTATCCAAGGGTCTATGTAGTCCCTAAATTCAAAACTTTTGATGGAGCTGGAAACAAGATTACTCCCAATCAGCACCTAACGCACTTCCTGACCTCGTGTGGAAATTCAGCCAGGAGGCAAGAATGGCTACTTAGACAATTTCCACAAAATTTGACTGTAGCAGCATTCGATTGGTTTGCTTCCTTGGAAGAAAATAACATCAAAACATGGAAATACAAGGTCAATGCTTTCAAGGCTAGGTTCAAGGTCACCCCATGCCAAGTCTCGGTGACTGACTTGATCAATGCCATGCAAAAGCAAGGTGAAACCACCTCCAGCTATGTCGCAAGATGAGAGGATATGTACACTAGCTGCCAATCCGACCTCAGAGAATCAGAAGTCGTTTGGTAGGTCACAACATTACGACTTTCGAATACCTTGTGGCCGTCGTTGCCCGATATGAAGGTGTCAAACCAGAAATCAAGAAAACCGTTGGCAAGGCAACCAAATTTGCAAAAACCACCGCGAGCACCAACAATGTGCAATGGGGCAAGACTGAGTACAAACAAGAACAAGCCTCACAATCCAAGTCTCGAAGACATTCCTTGAAGGAGTTGCAAAGCAAACCTTATTCCTTCAAGAAAGAAAAGACTGAAAAGCTCTTCAAGCAAGCCATGGAAGTGCTTGAAATGCAACTTCCTCGTTGCAAAAGATCTGAGGAAGAAGGAAAAGATGATCACCCCAACTACTGCCTATATCACCGAGTGTTTGGCCACACCATCGATGATTGCTACATCTTCAAGGATTGAATCAAAAAAAAAGATACAAGAAGGATTGATCCCTCTGCAAGACGATGCAAGGCAGGAATCGGCCCCACATGCCAACCCGCCTAAAATCACCAGTGCTAGCTCAAGGCGCATCTCCGCTAGCATTGATGGTAAACCCTCCACAGAATGGAAGTTTCATCTCAACAAGAATACAAAGAAGAAGCTAAGGGCAATCCAGTAAGATCCAAGTCTTAGATGGATAAATGCCATAACATCAATAGTTACTCAAAATGTTAAAACCGAGAAATTACCTTCAAGGCAAGGAGCAAATGGTCTGATCACACCCGAAACAAGTCCAAGAGGCCGTTCTGGAAAACCTACACCCAGGGAAAACCTAGGGCAGTCACTCTAGAGAGTTTCATCTCTCCCAAGGGGGCAGCCAAAATCAATGGCCAGGTGTGGCAAGAATTAAGCCACACTGGAGAAAGGAAGAAAGATGAGGAATTCTGGACAGTATCCTGTCACCACATCACAGACGGTGACATGGAGAAAAAGACCCCTCCGATAAAGAAGAACAAAAGCAAACAAATGCTGAGTTTTTCCAAACCCCGGCCACAAACGAGCCAAATCAGACTGTGGCATCAAACAAACCGGTCCTGGTCGAGCCTGTCTCATCGACAATCACTTCCGAGACCTCAAGCAAATCAAGGAAAAGGAAAGAAGAAAATCCTTGAAATAAAGAAGATTGGAGAAACCTCTACCTCCAAAACCAAGAAATCGGACCTAATGGCTCTTCCTTTCACGGTGAATGGTCAAAGCCATATAGTGTTCATAGAAATTCCTAATGAATGCGTGAACTCCGATGGCAGTTTAAACATGACAAAGCCCGAATTCAACTTCATTGTTCCAAAGAAGAAAGGAGAATCTGGAGTCCCACCAGAGAGATTACAATACTGGCTAAACATGTGTCTGACCTGATGAAATAGACCATAGCCATAACCAATCTCAAGAAGATCAAAGAAACTAAGGAGGCCTCCACATCGGCCGACATCCAAAATACCCAAAACACTCCAGATCTCACTAATGAGGAATACGAATGGTCCGAGTCAGAACCTCTACCACTTCAAGACAATGACTACAACTTCGACTGTTATTTCAACAGCGATGAAGAAAGGGGAGGCGGCAGCGCTGGTGACGCTTGTTGCACTATCACAGCCTCTGAAACTGGGTCCACAAATGTCTCAGAAAATGAAGACGATGAAGATGCTCATTGTGGTCATGCTGGTGAAATGACCACAGAAGAAGAAGAGCAAATATGTAAACAACCCAAATTCTTGTAGTGATGTCTGTCAAATGTGAATATGTGATTTGATCTTAACACTTGAGTTGCAAATAACTGATTCGAATTGCTCAATATTATTTACATTAACAACTCATTACAAATCAAATTCTATTTATATAAAAAAATATTTTATAAAGTTTTTTATTTTTAAAAAATTATTACTAATGGACGATTTATAATATTTCAATGTCAAGCCATTTTGATATAAGACTCCGTTTGGATGGTTTCTTTCCGGAATAAGGAATAAGGAATAACCACTTTTTACCAATAAATTTATTTCTAACCATCCAAACTCTTCACAAAAGTTACACACTTCCCAATAAATTTATCCCTTCCCAATAAATTTCTTTCCTTCTTCCTTCTTCCTATCTTATTCTCAACGCATCCAAATGGAGCCTAAGACAAGTTAGTCGAAACAGGCCCAAGTCCTGTTTCCATTTCAATATTTTATTGATTCGATTATTTGGTATTAAAATTGTTCAATGTGATAATACAAACACCTGCTTGGCTTCTGGTCCAATTATGTTGGTATTTTCTATAACATAAAGTACTAGATCACAACTTAATAATTTCAATACCGTACCGGTATCGGCAGTGCCAGATCTAGGGTTTTGATTAAGCCCAGGCACAAACAGTATTTAATATATTTAATATTCAATTTTTTAATAATAATAGTGTTAAAATATAATATATAAGAAAAAATTTCGTCCATACAAGTTTTATCCTTAATTTTAATATCTTGAAAATTTTCTATATATTAGGTCCTCATTTCAATCTCTATCTAGTACTTATGGCTCCGTTTGGATGGTTTTTTCCGGAATAAGGAATAAGGAATAACAACTTTTTACCAATAAATTTATTTCTAACCATCCAAACTCTTCACAAAAGTTACACACTTCCCAATAAATTTATCCCTTCCCAATACATTTCTTCACAAAAGCTTCTTCCTTCTTCCTACCTTATTCTCAACACATCCAAACGGAGCCTATAAAACAATTAGGCATAGGATGTAAACAATTATTTACTCTATGCAATCTTTCAATTAATAGTCAAAAATAATGGTTGGATATTAGCAATGGATATAAGTTTACACGTTCTTCACTTTTTAAGAAGGCCCTCAAATATTTAATACATGAATACATTTCTTAAATTATAGAAACTAAATACATTTCTTAAAACATTTTGAAGTCTTAATTAAAAAAAATTATATTTCAAGTTCAAAATTACAGATTCATTGAAGAACAACATATTTAGCATTATTTATATCAAGTATTAACTTTCTTTTAAAAACATTCTATAAAAATTTTCCATAAATCTAGGAACTAAGTACAGAATGGGCGATATGTCATAACAGTTAAAGGTGTCTATTGAATATATAGGCCATCCAATTGGAGGTCACTACAAATACGACAAGTGCTAGTAATAAATAACTAAATATTGATAATTGTTTGTAACTAATAATTTTCTAAATGATTCAACCATTTTTTAAGCCTCGTTTAAGGAGACTAGTTGAGAATTAAACACATAAGAAAATAATTAGATCAGATGGCATGGTTCGGAATTTACCAGTGACTGGAAAATAGAAAATTGGATTCAAGTGTAATTCATCTCAACTAACTTTTGAAAATAAATTTGTCCAGAAATTATTATATACATCAAGTGTAATTCAAACAAGTAATTCTGCTGTTATCATATTTCAAATTATTTAACCTCATAATAAAAAAAAAAAGATGTATCATTATTAGAAACAGACAGATGCAAATGCACGTACTGTGTTTTTCAGAAAAATGGAGCCAGCAAGTTAATTATTAGCTTGAATACAAGTTAAAAGACACAGCGAATATAATAAAAAAAAATGCACAAAAATTATGAAGGTGTTGATTTTAGTGAGATTCGGAAGGCACCCATGCCATGCCATGACATCATATCTGTCATATGAGTTGGATGGGTACTGTGGAAGATAAGTTTGTTAAATAACTAGTTGCATGTGGTGTCTCAATTTTGTGTAAGGTCAAATAAATTGTTTTGGAATTACTCTACTAAACTTTTAAGACCAAAAGCATGCATGTCAGCTTATTTTTCTTTTTACGTGGGATATACACCTTTTAATCAAAGACTAGCAGTAGTGTCCGCACAACCGCTCAATTTTTATTTGATATATTTTAATAATGTTAAAGACTTTTTAGTACATATACTTTTTACGTGAACTTTTTTATTGTTCTTAAAGAATTTCACTACACAAGATCTAATATGTAAAAATATTATTTGACATGAATGTGTTGTTCATTTTCAATATTTTAGGCTATTGTTGTCTTGATTGGCACAAAAGGTAGTAGTTGTATTTCACCTATGTAAACAATTAGAAAAGAATCAATAAAAGTAGATATGTGAATAACTCAAAAAAAAATAATTGGATGAAAATACATATGTTTATCAATAAAAAGTTTTACATAAAAAAATATCAATCTCAAACATATAAAAAATACAACATGACAACCTTTTAATGTTAGAGGATTTGATTCCCCTTCTCAATAAAAAATACTGCATGAGGCACAGCACATTGCTTTTAGTTAGCAGTATAATTGTGGAATAGTGAATTCATTAAATAAGTATTCAAAAAAAAAAAAGTTCATTAAATTCCATTTTTTAAATATGATAATATTTTGTTGGGTGAGAGACACCACCCATGTAGAATAAGATTACGTTAATTGGCGCGTGCACACTGTTCATTGCGTAGTAATAACATTTCTCTTTAATTCTGTCATATAAATGTAATTATTCATAGCATATTTCCAAGCAGACGTTTAAAAGACATTTATACACTACTAGAATTTCGTTTATCTGTGTCGGACCACCGACATATTAGAGTCGCTAAATCAAGTAGCGACGCAAAAAGAAAAAAGTGGGCGGGAGGGTTTTTCCTCGGTGTCGGTGGGCCGACACAGATAAGTTAGAAGGGATTTACGGGACTTAAACCTAAAAACCTCTCCCCCTTATCTTGCTCTCTCTCCGTACCCACTCTTCCCCCTTGTTGCCGTCGCCCCTCTCTCTCTCTCTCGGCCACCTCCCTCTATACAGTGCCGGAGCACCGGCTCCGCCCTCGAACCCGGCCACACCCCTTCACCTCACTCCTCTCTTTCTCTTTTACTCGGCCCCTTCACCTCTTCCTCTCTTCTTTCCTTCTCGGCTGACTCGCCCCCTCGCCATGGTCCATGGGAGCTCTGCCAATCCCTTCCTCCACTGGTTCAGCCCCAAATCGGTCCACCTCCCTTGTAACTCTAAACCTTCGTGGCCTCAACCTCTCCATTCATATACTGCTTGCAACTCCAAAAGCCACCTCTAAACCCTGACCTCATCCGAATCTGAAATCCGCTCCAAAATTTGATCCGATAGGCTTCAGGCCAGCCAGCAAGTATCAACTCACTCCTTGACCATTCTCATCTCCATCTTGTTGTCCTTGGTAAGTCTTGTCTAATCTCTTGTGAGGATGTAATTTAATTGAGGGTTTGTGATCTGAATGATCTGAGTATCTGTGTAACTTGTGGAATTTATGAAATCTGATTGATCTATGTATGTCTATGTCCGTAATCTGAATTTTTGATTGATTATATGTTGTGTGTTGATACTTGTCTAATCTCTTTGCTTTTTTATCCACAAGTTATTTCTAGGGCCAAACTCTACAGGAACAAAGTATGTTTCTTTTATTTTTATCCACTTGTTAGTTCTATCCACACATTGGTTCTATTTACATGTTAATATCTTGTTTATAAGTATGTTTCTTTTATTTTACGTAGGAAATGTTTTACCCAAAGTTAACAGAGAAGTCTACAGGCACAACATAAAAGATATAGAGAAGTTTGCATGCTAAGTTAAGTACTTCCTATTTGGCAAACAGTGTCAATTTCTATTATATATGAACATTGTTATAAGAGAAACTGGTTGAATAATGGCAGTCCTAAAATAAATATCACAAATGCATCAAGTATCACTATTTTTGTTTGTTAAGAGACTTGTCATATGCAAACTTGTCATATATTAATTTGCTCTTTCAAGCTGCTTCAGGAATTTCACCGGTGTACATGTGGGAGGATGACAATCATGGATTTGTTGCATTCCGATTAATAAAGAAAGGTTATTATCTGAATTTTATAAAGAAAAGTTATTTTCTAATCCACTTAATTTATGTATCCAAAGTATCTATACTCTAGACATTTCTTTCTATTTAAATTCATTATACCAAAAGATCTAATGGTGTGATAAAATTTGATGAACATGAAGATATAAACTTAACACCAGCAGGAGGATATACCATGCAATTTAAAAACCTTAAGAAAAAGAAAGAAGCTACGAAAGCCAGCCCATACAGCTTCTTACCGAGCCGGTACGCACCCCCGAAAGGAACCCTCGCAACAAGCCTTCCTTCTTTTCAAAGGTATGCAGATGACTTGCGTAACTATTTCCAAAATAAAAGCATGAAGTTTAGAATTTGTAGTCAATGTCCGATGCATATTTGAAATTTTTGTCAGTATTACTTCCATGGTCTTATGATATATATATTTTGTTGATTTATGTGAAAAAACCAAAACTTGATATATGTTTGTGAAATTTTGTTTGTAATACTTTAATATTATAATTGTAGAAGAAAAATATCTGAATGTTCACTTGATTTTGACTCAGAAAAGGTGATTCAACTTTAATTTTTATTTTTTTTCTAATGTAATAATTCCATGCATTCTGTCTTCACAACTTTAGAAAAGGACTTAGAAATCATTTTCTATTACTTATTAAATTGAATTTTTCTTAGTTTAGGTAGCAGATGTGGTTCTTTTGGATGTTGATGATGTAGAAACACCAGAAAATTCATGAGAAGTGAGATATTTTCAATTATTTTACAATACGTTGTCTTTTATTATATCCTTATGTCAGGTACACTTAATATAAACAAATTATTTGCATTGCAGGAAAGGGAGTAAGATTATTATTTTTTAAGGTAAATTATATATATGCTAGTAGTTCTTTCTTAATTATGCATTTTCTATTTTCATTTCAGATTTGTTACCTCGTGAGCAGGAAAGATCCAGAAGCTATCGAGCTTGATTATTAAGATCTGAAATGCCTCGAACCGTGTCAATATCTATCATCTCTAGTTATGAACTTAATAACTTTTATATTGGGTAAGTGATTTTTTTTAGAACTAAACTTGTTCGGTCAATAGTCAAATATAATGTAGTGTATACTCTTTTTAGAATTGCATGGTTTATTTTTTTAAGTCTTTTTGGTATATTTTAGAATATGCAAGTTTTGTAAGTCATGCAATCTTACTATGTACTACTTTTTTAGGGTTAAAAATTATTGGTGAATTGAATAAGTGCATGTCAAGTAAGAGAAGGATTTGTAATCGAGTTAATGTAAGAGAAAAGCTGGAATTCCTTTTAACAGTTGTAGTGGTATTAGTGCTTCTCCATTTCATTTTCAGTTTCTAAGATGACTTCCTTTTAAATTTTTATTTTTTTGAATTCTGGTTTGTATCAAAACATATGCATGTTTGTTATTTTTATTGGATGTTGATTTGCAATTCAATTGATAATAGATATTTGTGTGATTTTTGTTTAATTCAATGTGAATAATGTGTATGGTTGAGAAATCCAAATAGCTGTGAATAATTAAAATTATATGAATTAAATCATGGTGGACCTTGCTAAATCTGACAATATATCATTTGGATCGCTGATCAAAGACGTCGATACACCGACTATTATAAATTATGGGCCCCGCTAAATTCTGACAATATATTATCTGTGTCTCTGATCAAAGGTGTGAGTATACCGACAAATATAGTTTGTGGGCCCCAATAAATTCTGACAATATATTATTTGGGTCGCTTAATAAAGGCGTCGGTATACCGACATAGTAACCTCTAAATAGAGACGCGCTTATTGTTTGATTAAGCGATCAGAGAACATGGTATGCGTCGTTATCCCGACACAGATATAGGGACGCGTTAAGTAATCCGCGTCCTCGCGACACAGATATTTATTATTAGCGGCTAGAGTATCGGAGTCGCTTGGGTAGTGTCTTTAGGTGGACGCAGATAGCTTTTCGTGTCGGAATAGGGACGCCTTTTTGCGAAGCAAATAATTGACATTCTAGTAGTGATATTGTTATATGAGGATAAAGAAAAAAAAATGTCATTTCCAATTATTGAAAAATTGAGCATGAATGGCTCTGCACAATCTCAAGGGGATAAAAATAAAACACATCTGGAAAAACAAAACCAACATACATCTATTTTCTGACAAAATTGCAAAAGTTGTGAAATCAATGAGCGGCATATGGATCTCCTCAATGCAACTTGGTTGCTAAAAAAATATATCAAAATAAGAACATTATTAGTAAAGTGAAATATTTAAATTTTTTTCTGAACGGAAGATGTTGAGATTAAGAGAGGTGTACCGTACTTATACCCCCATTCATTGTCATACCAAGAGATGAGCTTGACAAAGTTACCATTGAATGCAATTCCAGCCTTGGCATCAAAGATGCTCGGCCTATAAAAAGTGAAAATGTTTTTTTTTATGAAAACTCAACCAGTCTGAATAAACCTCATTTACACTCTCCCTGATTAAAGAGGAGTAAAGAAGCAGTAGACCAAATTTAGAAGCAGTAGACCAAATTT
This sequence comes from Rhynchospora pubera, assembly GCA_028095005.1. Classification (NCBI taxonomy): domain Eukaryota; kingdom Viridiplantae; phylum Streptophyta; class Magnoliopsida; order Poales; family Cyperaceae; genus Rhynchospora; species Rhynchospora pubera. The sequence continues at coordinate 77,590,970 of CM051462.1, forward strand.
TCCAAATTTGAGCATAGCTTGCAATTTGGTGTTGAAACACAAAAACTATTTCCTCAATCGGGTTTCTCACTTCTCAGTTCAACCAAAGGTTTGTCAAAACAAAATTTCCAAGGAATTCATGTGTAATTCAAAAAATTGATTTAACAAAACACGAAAATTAAGCAAATAAATTCCATAGATTAGACAACGATCACGGTACCTGTTGTGTTGTCGCCAAAAAAGTCAGTGAAAACCAAATCTTCGTCAACGTGTCCTGAAATTCTTTTTAACCTGCCCTCAGCCTTTGCCCTGTAATACATTATTCAAGTACTCTTATTCAATATTAAAAAAACAAGTCAAAGTATGCACAAATTTTGTATGATATGACAGGTAATAGTTGTGATCTTATCCCGTATGTAAGAAAAATTACTATTTATATATCGGCAGTTGAAAAAAAAAATGAGTTTATCTGACCCAGAAATATGAAACTATTTTTAAGTATAGAAAAAATGCTGGATAAATACTTGTCATCCTATCCTTTATAGAAAATAACAACGTACTTGGGCTACAACACAAACAAGGTGTTTCTTGATTCATTAACCTACAAGTGGTTCTCAATCGGCAACGTCACAATCTGTTTAGAGTACTCTACCTCTTTCTTTCTCTCTCTCTCTCTCTCTCTCTTACGGCTGTCAATGGTACCCTTTTAATCGTTTACCCTACCCGTATCGTATTCGATAAGACGGATATAGGTAAGATTTTATTTTCGTTAAGTTATCGGGTATGGGTATGGATAAAAAAAAATTCGTTAATTTATTGGGTAAGGATTTGGGTAAGGCTATTTCGTATTCGTCAATTACCCATACCGTTATATATATGTATATATAGTTTATAATCTTTATCATAATCGAAAAGATGTTATTGTAAGATTTTAATTAATAAGCTAATAACTAATTAGGCAATTAAATTATTAAATTTGATTACGATAATACTATTAAAATATTATTTATTTCTTTCCAATTTTAATTCACACGTTTAAGATAATACTATATTAAAATATAATATTATTTATTTCTTTCCACTTTCAATTCACACGGCACGCTACATTGGGCTACATTGTGTCATTGAAGAAGAAAAACCTAAATTCTTTTTGGCTCAATTAGTGCGAGACATTTTAGGCGTCCCCGTTTCCACGGTCACATCTGAGTCTGCTTTTAGCACCAGCGGAAGGATTCTTGATGATTATAGAACTTCTTTAAAAAAGATGATGTATTAGAAGCACTGATCTGTACTCAAAATTGGTTGAGAGCTTTTGCAATTGGTATGTATACCTCTTTTCAAAATTTAGCATGTGAATATTTATTTAACATTTCAACTATATAAATAATGCTCTTAACTTGCTACGTTTTCAACAGATGAGTGTGCTGATGAAGATGGAGCACTTATGTCATTATCGGAATCTATTTGCATTGACGAAGAAATTGATTTGCACTCTGTTCTGGTTAATATAGTATAATTAGTAATTAATTATATATTTTTTGTGACAATTGACACGAGAAGATATTGTAGGATTTTATTGTATTTAAAGTATTATTTAATGTTGTATTTTATTAATATATTTAATTGATATAATTTATTTATTCATATTGTACAATTTTTTTCATTGAGTTATTAATATTATTATCCATTTTCTACCGTTACCCTACCCTTACCGTTAATTCTTAATGGGTAAGGGTAGGGTACGGGTAAAGTCAATTTTTAATGGGTATGGGTAAAAAAAATTTTAATGGGTACGGGTATGAAACATGTCTCTACCGTATCGTACCCTACCCATTGACAGCCCTACTCTCTCTCTCTCTCTCTCTCTCTCTCTCTCTCTCTCTCTCTCTCTCTCTCTCTCTCTCTCTCTCTCTCTCTCTCTCCCCCCCCCCCCCCTAATTTGGAAAAGGTACTAAAATTTTTGCTCGAAATTGAGCTTTCTCATCTCACCAAAGGTACTTTTCTTTCAAAATTGAACATTGTCGTCTTAAAAAAGAACTGGATCTCATTGTTGTTTAATTCTCAAGAAATGAATTAGGTGTTACTTATTGGTACTACAATGAAATTAAAAATGAATTGGTCATGGTGACATGATGGTTTCATTCATGCAAGTAAAATCGTGTAAACACGAGTACTCAAAGTAGAGAGATTTTGACAAAGAAAAATTTTGTAGGTGTTACAAAGAGAAATTTTGTGAATGCATGTTACCAAATTTTTCTGACAAATGAGTACTCAAAGTAGTCAAAATAATGGATGAAATATGGAGGTAGCAATTCCTTAAAGCAAAAGATGTGCCAAATTATACTTTCAACGGTTGAGTGAAATCGTGTAAACATTCATCATGGATTACGAATGAAATTGTTATTGACTAATAAAGTAGTGGCATCCCATCTTACATGTAATAATTAAAATGCGTGGATGACTCCAAAAGATGCGAATGAAAAGGTGTATATTTTAACATAGAGACCATACAGTGTCATTTAAGGATGTCTCGTCAAAAAGGTGGATATCTTGGCATATAGACCATATGGTGTCATTTAAAAAATATCTTGACAAAGAGTGTAATCGAATGGCTATTTTAAAAGGTGCAAATGAAAAGGTGCATATCTTGACAAAGACACCAAATGGTGTCATTTAACAAATGTCTCACTAAAGAGTGCAATCGAGGATGATCCCAAAAGATGTGAATGAAAAGGTGTTTATTTTAACATAGAGACCATATGATGTCATTTAAGGATGTCTCACCAAAAGGTGTAATCGAGCAGCTATTTTAAAGAGTGCGATCAAAGATGTGCATATCTTGGCATATAGACCATATGGTGTCATTTAAGAAATGTCTTGGCAAAGGTTGCAATTGAATGGATGCAAATGAAAAGGTGCATATCTTGACAAAGACACCAAAGGATGTCATTTAAGGGATGTCTCACGAAAGGGTGCAATTAAATGATGCCTCCACCAAAGGATGCCAAAATTATTACCTATAAATAGTACTCCTTATTTCAAATTTTCATCAACCATTTCACATTTACAAAATAGTAAACAAAATGTTACTTTTTTGCCATCAAATCTCTTTACCATATCCGCGTGTTACTTTGATTTTAAGTCTTTTGAAAATATTGGAACAAATATTACTGATTTGATGCGGCCTGTAGGTACACCAATTTATTTAAATTTCTACAATCATATAAATTTAAAATTATATTTCTGAATTACAATTTACTTATTAAGTAATGTTATTATGTTTTTTAAAAAAATTAATTAAATCTATTTTTTATATTTTATAATATCTTTTAACAATAGCAATTATCATTATTGTCAGTTATGTATAGTTCAATATTTGTACATTTCAAATTCATGTAGATGCCGTAGGAAGGATTTATGAGTTTTTTTTTGTGAATGACATAATGGTAAAAGGGCAGCCTAAGCTAATCCAAATTGTATATCTAATTGATGAAAGATCTTTTATTTTTATAATGTCAATATAACCATCACTTTTATAGTTCACCAACATTAAATTTTAAGATATGCATAGTTTATTTTATAATTTTCACACTTTAAATTTAAACATATACCATATATTTTATATTTATAATTAATTTATTTTTTTGAACTCTATATTTACTTTTATCTGAAGGCTATACAATTGATTTTGTTTTATGGAAAAACTTTTTTTTATTTTGTAAATCATTGAATAGCTTGAAACAAACTCTAATGGAATCCCAATCATATTAGCAAGCAACTTCATTATGTTGAAAGAATATGAACGTATATATTGGCATGAAATTAATTCGATCATGTTGAAAACTAAACCATATATGGGCATACTTTATTATTTCAGTTTGTACTTTTTTTATTATAATGATTATGTTATCTTATATAGAAAATATACTTTAAAAACAAGATACTTTCCGTAAAAATTATTTATTCAAAATCAGTTATCCACTTAAAAAATTTAAAGGCACAATTTTTCATATATTGTTTATAGTAACATCCAATATCGTCGAGCGAACGTCGAGCTTCGCTCGAAGTATAGATCTAGTTATTATAATCATAGGTCCAAAACATTTTTATGTAAATTTTCCATGTAAACAACCCAAATTCTTGTAGGGATGTCTGTCAAATGTGAATATGTGATTTGATCCTAAGACTTGAGTTGCAAATAGCTGATCCGAATTGCTCATTATATTATTTACATTAACAACTCATTACAAATCAAATTCTATTTTTTTTAATAAAAATATTTTATAAAATTTTTTATTTTCAAAAAATTATTACTAATGGACGATTTATAATATTTCAATGTCAAGCCATTTTCATATAAGACAAGTTAGTCGAACCAGGCCCAAAGTCCTTTTTCCATTTTAAAATTTTATTGATTCGATCATTTGGTATTAAAATTGTTCAATGTGATAATACATACACCTCCTTGTCTTCTGGTCCAATTATGTTGGTATTTTCTATAAGATAAATTACTAGATCACAACTCAATATTTTCAATACCGTACGGGTGTCGGCAGTGGCATATCTAGGTTTTGATTATGCCCAGATACTCCGGATGGCATTTTACTAATTTTAAGTTTTTACAGTGGCATAAATCTAATTAATCCATAACTAAATATTGATAATTGTTTGTAACTAATAATTTTCTAAATGATTCAGCCATTTTTTAAGCCTCGTTTAAGGAGACTAGTTGAGAAATTAAACACATAAAGAAAATAATTGGATCAGATGGCATGGTTCGGAATTTATCAGTGCTGGAAAATAAAATTGGATTCAAGTGTAATTCATCTCAACTAACTTTTGAAAATAATTTGTCCAGCAATTATTATATACATCAAGTGTAATTCAAACAAGTAATTCTGCGGTTATCATATTTCAAATTATTTAACCTCATAATAAAAAAAAAGGATGTATCATTATTACAAACAGAGATGCAAATCCACGTACTGTGTTGTTCAGAAATATGGAGCCAGCAAGTTAATTATTAGCTTGAATACAAGTTAAAAAAACACAGTGAATATAATAAAAAAAATGCACAAATTTAATGAAGGTATTAATTTTAGTGAGATTCGGAAGGCACCCATGCATGCCATGCCATGGCATCATATCTGGCATACGGGTTGGATGGGTACTGTGGAAGATATGTTTGTTAAATAAGTCGTTGCATGTGGTGTCTCAATTTGGTGTAAGATCTAATAAATTACTAGTGGGTCTCGCATGTTGTGCGATCTATTTTTTTTTATGATTTGGATCAATAAAAAAGTGTATTGTTGGAACAAATATGAAAAATATTTAAATGATAGAAAATATAAAATTTTTAGTAAGTGTATTGAGTGTCTAAATAATCATTCGATGAAAACAAGAATGAAACTATAACAGAGATTAAATTTTATGAGGCTTAGAAAATAATTGAACATACTTTATAGTTCTAAAATTAGAAAATATTATATGATGGGATTTAACATATTTTCTCAATACATGGGATTCCTCATATATAGAACTTTATTCCTCATATATCTATAGCGTTGCGCAATGAACTTTTATTTTTGATATTTTTTCATTACATTTATTGCGCAACTTTTATTTTTGATATTTTTTCATTACATTTGCTACCATATATAGAACTATTTTTCATAATTTACACAATCTCTTTATTTTTCTCTTCATTTGCTACCAAATAATATTTTGTTATATTCGCGTGTTCCGCAAGAAAATATTTTTTATTGCGGATAATATATAAATTTATAAAATATAATTTAAAATGATCAAATAGACTAAATACAATTATACAATTACATGTAACTAAAAAAAATTACATAAAGTATTAATTCAAAAGAAAAATTTTAGTGTTATTGGATGGATTAGAATTTTATAGCATGGACACAATATTTATTTACTGGATTAGTTATTACTTGTCAATTACAAAATTTTTTTTAAAAATTTTCAGGTCCAAAACGAAACATTTCAAATTGATATGTATAGACAGTATAATATTTCAAAATATTGGATGATAGGAAATTTTGTAGCAGTAAATTATCAGCATTTTTATGAGCACGCATATAAAATTTGATGGAAAGATGAATTTAATAAAGCATCCAACAATAAAAAAATTGAAAAATATTTTTTTTATAATTTATAAAAACGAATAACATAACATGAGTAAATAATTTCATTTTGTCCTTTAAACAACGACTATTTAGGAAGGGATTGGAACAATTTAACGACTATTTAGGAAGGGATTGGAACAATTTAAAGGCTAAAAGATTTTTTTTACATGAATAAAATAATATGAGCGATGAAAAGAATAGCGGGGCCATTTGGATCGCTTAGGAATAAGAGGAATAGTCTCTCACTAAACAAAAATTTATTCCTAACCATCCAAAATTTTCACAAAGTTATACACTTTTCAATATTTTCGTCTAGAAATAAGCTATTCCTCTTATTTCTAAACGATCCAAACAGCCCAGCATACTGTATCTATGCCGACTGTATCAACATGTGCAGATTACATACATAGCAAAGATATTTTATTATATTATTATAGTACAATAAAAATATGTGTAGGATCTTCCTTCTATGCCCAGCAGCCTAGGTAAGCTAAGCTTAGGGGTACTGTATCTATGCCGACTGTATCAACATGTGCAGATTACATTCATAACAAAGATATTTAAGTCTTTTTCTCTTACTTTTTTTTTTAAGTTAAAGGCCCGTAGCCGTAGGACCGAAATCCTCTGCAGTCGTAAATGGCTGTAGAGATATCCAGCCAACCTCATTTTTTTTGCAAAATAAAAAAAATTTAAAATTAAAATGATGAATGTAAACCGTTTATCTTATTCAAATGTACGGAAGATGCATTTTCATATAAGTTTTATAAATTTTAGAGTTGATTTGATACTAGATGAAGTGGTCAACAAATGAACGTATTAGAATTAATTAGTGATAGTTAACCAGATTCGTTCATTTGTTGACCACTTGATCTAGTATCAAATTAACTCTAAAATTTATAAAACTTATATGAAAATGCATCTCCAGTAAATTTGAACAAGATCAACGATTTACATTCATCATTTTAATTTTAAAATTTTTTTATTTTGCAAAAAATAGAATTAGGCTAGACGTCTCTACAGCCGTAAATGGCTGTAGAGCAATCCTAATCCGCTGTTGCGCTACAAAATTTGTAGCGCACTAAAGGACAAAATTTCAGGGATTGATTTAATCTTGATTTAATAAGTAGCCCCCAATTGTGTACCCATATAGTTCATGTTATTAGTTTATAGTTTGATGTTTTCTGTCTGGTTTTAGCAAAACCTCACCTCATCGTGTTTTCCCGTGATCTTCCCTCTCTTTAGGTACTGTACGGCAGGATGGTTCTTTTGGTTAAACTAAATCTTTCAAGAAATTTTTCATTCCATAAACTATTATCTTTAGTTATTTTATCATTTATACTTTTTATTTTCAGGTTTTTAAACAGTTTTAGTGCTTAGGTATAACCTCCCCTAATTGCCTTCCTAGAGAATTGAACTTAGAAAGCCATAAGATAATTAAGAAACAAACCTCGCTCTGATACCAAAGTATAGTGGAAGCGAACTGATCGACTTTGAAACTTCTGATTATAAGAAATGCTGGCTTCAAAGATTGTAAGAGAAAATTTTTATTGATAGAGTAAGATTACAAGAGAAGAAGTAAGACTTCAGAGTTTTTCTGTGTGTCTTGCAACTTCTGAATGACACTCTTTTATAGAGACTCGAGCTTGGTATCTCAATAATGCATCGGGTGCTCATTGGGCCCCATCGTCATGCAATTAATTGGATTACCACATACTTTTGTCTCCCACTCAAATAAAAAGATGCGCACTAACACACTTAGTGCGATCTAAAAATGAAATAAAGGAGAGCACTACCTCAGTGCTGTCCAAAAGCAAAATAAAGAAAACGCACTACTTCAATAATGCGCCTAAAGATGCACCAAGTGGCGCACTAAAACACACCAGTACATACTGGCACCATTATAAAGATGCCTTTTAGAAAAGAAAAGATGCCCACTAACAGACCAAACAGGTTGGCACCGAAAGTAAGCATATTATGCACTCTACCTAATAATAGATGCTCTGCTGGATTATTCGAAGCTTACTGTGAGCTTCAATCAACTTTTCGATATTATCGTTAACAGGTTCGAGGGCATCCCTTGCCCAATTATCCTTGCTAGCATTTTGTTCAAGTCTGACCTTTTGCAAATTACTCATGACTAGCAATTTTTCAAGCTCCGTAAGGGACTTTTGAATTTGGGCTTGATGTAATTCCATGAGCCTTGTTCTCATTCCTCCCTCCATATTTAAAGTCGGCCTTGAAAACAATAAATCACAAGTGATTGTCTCATAGTTTTCTATTTCTTCTGTCTGGCCACATGATGCTCCCCAGCGAACAGCGTTGTTAAGCGCTATCCTGGAATCTGGCCTGAGACTATAACGTGGAGATCCTTCATAGCTTCTAAAAATATGGGTTAAATATTCCAGCACCATTTCTGCAAAAATATAAACAAACTGAAACTATTAAACAAAAGACAGTTTTCCGTAGATTACTGTCAAAGATCAATGGTTTTCCGTAGATTACCATCAGACCTGAAAAAGAAAAACAAAATAATTAAACATTTATTTGGATTTTAAAGGGAAATCAGAGTAAGGAGCTAATTTTTAAAATTAGCTCATTCATCTGCTTGTTCAGGCTATCACTAAATCGGTCTGCTTCTTCGAATGCTCCTTCAAGATGTGCTAAGAATAGCTCTTGTTGTTCTTGTATCTCGCTGGTGACAGCCAATTTTGTTGTTAATCGGGAGAGTGCATCTGCTAAACTGTTTAGCTTACCATCTATATGCTCAAAGTTAATTTGCACTCCTGTCCCTGTTACATAATCAACAAAGTTTATCCATCTAACCCTTGATGGTTTATTTTGGGCTGACTTATTGAAAAAGGATATTATTGCTTGACAATCAGTCCTCAGCGTTATCTCCTGCTGATCAAGGTAGTGGATTTTTAGTGCCTTCAATGTTTCCATGCAAGCGTGTATTTCTGCATCAATGGTTGACTTGATCACCGGAAATTTACCGCTAGCATAGGCACAAATCTTTTCTATGGATCTAGGGTCATGTTTCTTTGGTTTCCATTTGCATATGCCACCCCATCCTTCCATGCATCCGTCTGTTTCAAGGATGATATAGCTCCCTGTTGGTGGAAGCTCCAGATCTGGCAAGTTTTGCACTTTTTCCTTGATTTTTCTGATTAGTTCATAATCAGACGGTTTAAGGCGCTTATCTCCATGAGGGCTGGTTTTTGTGTACAAGGGACCTAGAAGAGTCCCAAGTTTTGGAATGTAACTTCTGGCGTAATTGAGTATGCCTAACCATGCTCGGAGTCCGGCCTTTTCTTTCAGTTTCTCCTCATCAAAGGAGACGATCTTCTTTATGACATGGGGTTGGAGTTTCACCTTACTCCTTCCAATGATTGCTCCAAGGAATTCAATTTCTCTAACTGCTATCTTCATTTTTGTTGGAGAGAGTACGAGACCCCTTTTTTCACAAATTTCTAGCATTTTTCTGAGGTGCTCAGCATGTTGTTGTTCATTCTCAGAAAATACTAGAATATCATCAATATACACCGCTATAAAATCTTCGGTACCAGCAAAACACTGATCCATCTTTCTTTGAAAAATAGCCGGTGCGTTCTTCAATCCAAATGGCATAACGAGCCATTCATATAGTCCACCGGGCACCACAAAAGCAGTCCATTCAATTGACTCAGGTGCCATTGCCACCTGATGAAATCCACTCTTGAGGTCGAATTTCGAGTAGATCTTACTGTGACCGACCTTTTTAAGGATAGTATTGATGCCAGGGAGGCTATACTGATCCTTATGGGTATTATCGTTGAGGGACCTATAGTTGAATACCATGCGCTCTTTGCCTTTAATTTCTTTGCCAGTGATTGGGTCAATGGTGGTTCCAGAATTGACCATTATAGCCATGGTTCTGTGCCTGCTTTTACTAGGCCTAATTACTCCCAGTTGTAATAACGCCTTTGTATGTTTTTCGAATTGTTCTTTCATTTGAGGCGTCACATGCTTTAGGGGTTTATCCTGAATCTGGAGATCAGGATTTATGATGTCGAGAGAGCACGTCACCTGATTTTTCGACCAGTGTTTCAGAGGGTTTTCTCCAATGAACCCCTGCTCTTTTAGTCTGTTGAGTAGTGGTCTGAATTTCTCCTTAAACTGCTGTGACTCTTGCTCTTGGTGGTATGCTACGGCCTCTCTTACTTCAATGTATTCCAAGCCCGTCAGGTCGAGCTCAGGAATTGCGACTTGTACCACCTCAGCATCTGTTGTGGTTGCAATTGTTGTGATATTTTTGTAAAAAGTCACGTTCTGGCCTTCGATTCGCAATCCACCTTGCATGGATCGGATAAAATTGCACCCGATCAGCATCTGAACTCCCTCCTTCTTCCCCATCGAAAAAGAATAGGTGAAGGGAATTCTGAACCTATTCGACTCAATCAGCATACTACCATTTTTGAGTTTTAGACTGGCTATCTGAGTCGAGTTTACCCCATTTATTTGTATAGGATAGGCACTTGGCTCCAATGCCTCTTGTGGGACAATTTCTTGGTTGACACAACAGACAGTCGCTCCTGTGTCAAGAATTGCTTGAACCTTGAATGGGTTGACTCCTGGAATTTCAAAGGTTATCTCCATGTTGTAGAGTCTGTTCAGAACCCTTTTTCCTCTTACAGGGTCTTGGACCACTGTATTGAATTGCTCAATTTCCTCGGTAGAGATGGTATTGGCAGAAGCTATTCGAAGAGCTCCCGTTGGATTTCTTGGTTCCATCTCTATTTCCTCATCTACCTCTTCATCTTCAAACCGTAGTTTGGTTTTTCCTTTATCCTTCTTCATTAATTCATCAAACTCGGCTTCGAGATCCTCTGTTCTGGCCTCAAACAGTTGTTGCTTGAGTTTTCCATTTTCCGCCAAGAGGTATTGAACATAAAACATCAGCTCATTGATTAGCTGATCCTTACTATCATAAGGTGCTATTGGCTGCACCTTAGTTCGTATTCGTCTGCCCAGCCTGAATCTGGAACACATAGGACATACTGTTAGGCGGCAGTTTTTACAGTATGCCCTTGTTGATTCAGTTGTCATTTCCTTACACATGGAACATTTTTCATGTCCCGTTGGAACTGAATCATTGTCCTGCCAATCATGGGGACAATCTTTTTGATCTTCAGGCAGTTGTATATAACTTCGCCAGCTCAATTGCTCTGCCTGCATCATAAATGATTGCTCGCCGAATGGTAAATCATTGATTACGGCTGAAGCAACATTTCCAACTTCTCCTTCAGATAATGAGCATATTGCGTCACTATCAGGTTCATTGAGATCAACTGAGAGGACATCCCAGCTATCTGACAGTTCCATATTTTCAATAATGGCTGCCCTGGCAATGTTTCCTGTTTTGCGGTTACACTCTCGCGCAAAATGCCCTTCTTCTCCACAAATGAAACACTTGCATTTGCGGACCTTGTCAGCATGTTTTCTCTTGAAAACACGCACATGAGATTCGTGGGGTTTGCCTTTGTAAGTTTTGGACTTGCGAAGTCCATACTTCTTTCTTTCACCATAGTAGCCTGGTAATGGGATTTTGCTGCAAAAGGAGAGATCTTTCAAGCTCCTTTGGAGTGCAGCTTGTTTGCATCTTTCAGCCAGGTACTGGTATGAGAAATTTATTCTTGGCATAACGCCTATCGCTGCTCCAGGGTATTTGTCCAAAAATGCCTTTTCTAGTTCTTTTCCGATTAGAGGTGGCATTTTTCTGAAGAATTTTTCCGAGAGTTCTGAGGAAATGTACATCCTCCCGGATTTTGCTGCAAGGATCTTGTAATCATTCATGTAATTGAACAGATCCTTAACATGGTTGCATGACAAGCGCTCAAGGTCTTGGTAAGCGCGTGTCTGTTCTTCAGTAGACCCTTGGTATGGATCCTCTAGCAGTATCATCCTTCGAATGCAGGAGATTACGTTTTGGGGATCATCTGCAACTGCTATTAATTCTTCATATTCATGGGGGTACGCCATTCTCCATTGGATAAACATCTTTTTCTCTACATCCCCTAGGAGATTTTCAATGAAAATCACCTTACTCTTGTTATCCGTCCAGTTGCGGTCATTAACCACATTGAGAGTAATTGATTCCCATCGAGAAATTACATCACCGTATTGCCCAATATCTTCTGGTAATACCAGAATTGCACCTTTGTCACTTTGAGCATCTGGAAGGTTGAACCTCCCGCTATGCTGTTGTGCATAACCTCCTTTGAGTCTGCCAACATGATCTCTGATTTCATGTATTGTTGGCATCGGTGTTTGCCGTGATGTGCTTGCTGGTGGATAGCTAACAGGACCCATTACTGGTTCCGTTGGCCTTCTCTGAGTGAGTGAGCTCTCAGCTGTTGAAAAAGCTGATTCCATCATTTTTGTGAAAGCCTTCATCTTAGGATATTCTAGTTCTGTTTCTTCTGCCGCGTATGCAAAGTGCGACAGTTTGTCTTTATCACCTTCAGAGGCGAATGGATTGAGCCATTCTTCCTCTGATTCTTCATCTTTATCCCAGATTGGACAATAATCTAGCATCGGCCCTTCTCTAGACAGAGATGCTAGTAGTTGGATTGATTCCAACTCTTCCAAGGTTTCTGGCTCTTCAATTGTCACCATCAGAGCCATTTCTCCATCTAGTTCTTCTTTGATTTTAACAAGCAGCTGGATGATAGTGTTGTTCTGCTTGATAATTGTTGAGGTGCCCTTTTGTGTTGCTTCAGATGGTTTAACGAAACCAAGGGCTGGCTCTTCTAATGATTCTGTTGCTCGCAGGGCTTCTCTGTATACTGAACTTTCAGCAGTGAGACGCCAGTCGCTCATAAATAAAATTAATTTTATTAGTATCAAGATTTATCCTTAATTTCTAAATGACTTTTTATCTCAAATATTTCTAGGTCGGCTTTTAGGTTTGATTATACCTTTTATGAATATGTTATCCTGAAATTTAAGTGTAAATCAAGATTATTCATCTAAACTTTTCTGGGTGCAATATGGGTTTCCTTTAATTTTTCTTCCACACTACAATTTGTCTTCATGTGCGCTACACCATTGTGTTGCGCGACACATGAATTGAGTTTGCTGTAGAGGATTTCGGTCCCGTAGCCGTAGGCCATATCAAGAGAGGCATCATCTCTAAGAGAAAAACAAAAAAATAAAATAAATAAACAAAGGAGTGAAGAGGGGCACGTGTCCGTTTCTCACTGGACAGAACAGAGTGCACGTGAGAGCAACTATAGCCAAACTGGTGTACGATCCCCTTTTTTTTCGATTCCGACACGGCAATCCGAGCCGTTATTTTTTTTCGCTAAAATCTGATCGTCGTTTATTTTCCTCTCTAAACCTAGCAGCGTCACTCTCTCTCTCTCTCTCTCTCTCTCTCTCTCTACATCCCTACGATTCTTACTCAGATGCCTCTCCGCCTCCGCCTACATCGCTGGCCCACTCGCACCGCTAACCCTCCTCTGCACTCCTCTCCTCTCCTGCCATTTCTCCGCCGCCTCCTCTTCCAACCATGCCCCACGTTCTCCCGACACTCCATCTCCTATTCTTTGCTTGTCTCTGTCTTCGATTCCTTCTCACAATCCATGGCGACATACACAAAAATCAAAGCTCATGCTTCAACCGAATCCCAGGTTCATGAAGTTTTTTTCTTTAACGGTCAATTTATTTCAAGAACTGGCTCCAAAATTAAACGACAAAAAAAAATTACGAAAATTTACAAGTTCGTTTATTTTTTTATTATTTTCTTTTTATGTAGCCCTTTCTGTAGAGCAAATATTTTTGTGTCAAATTTGTTTATTATTATCTTCTATTTAATTGATTTCGTTTTTTTTCTTTTCTTTTTTTTTTGTTGTTGTTCCTTAATCATGTTTGGGCCTTGGGGTATTAGTTAGTACGTTGCATTTGGATATAATTTTGATATAATCTCTTGAAAATAACTGGTTCAGGATAATTGGGAGATGCAAATATCAAAACTTTCATGGAGATATAATATTTATTTAGCTTGATATCTTAGTTATAAATTATGCTTTAAGCTGTTTCTTTTTCTTTCTCAGAGCAGGTTCTTAAGGTGTTATTGTGAGATGTTCAAAGGAGAATCATAGCAACAGGAAGGCAGTAAGAAGGAAAAAAAAAAATAAGAACATGTTGTGGTTTACCTTTCCCAGAATCATTGTCCAGAAATCAAACGAGGTTATATTTTTGTATCTAATAGTGATATTGTAGAAGGCAACTGTAAATAGGCTATGGTCATGATATGTTTGCAATCCCGAAAATAATGATACTTGCACATGTAGTTATTGATTTTTTTTCTAATACTTTGCACTATTAAACTACCATTTAATTTTATTAATTTCTTTGTGATATTTTCAAGATATAAAATAATCAGGTTGCAACTAGAGTTTAGGAGAATATATAAGGAAATGAAGAGTAGTGAGATATTAAGGGGATGTGTCGTATAGTTCACTCGAGTGCCATCTAGGTTGACTTTCTGGTGAATAACTCCTGATCCTAGCTTGACTTCTGGTGAAGCAGATGGGTTTTATATGGTCTTTTCATTTTTGTACTAAACCAACTTTATAGCTGATTTTTCTGTACAAGCATTTCATACTTCTTCCTGCACCTGAGCAGGTCCAGCATTATAAGCATGAAAGAGAGTAAAATGCTGTAACTGCATAGACACTGGAAAATAAGATATCTCGCATAGAGACTTTAATGGATGGCATCTTACCCACAGAAGAATTTATGGAAGAGGAGTTTCTAGCATTACAGAATGAATAGAAGGTGATTTTCTTGCCTTCTTTTTATTTTTAAATCCACACATGTTGTTTCTTGCAAACATAGAATACTTCTGAAAGCACACATTAAAAAGAAAAAAGAAAAAAGAAAAGAGAGAAGAACCGGTGGGGAAGAGGCATCAATGATTTACCTTCGCTCCACAGGTGGAAAATTTAAAGACATGGTTATAAGATGTTACATTTATTTATTTAATTGTGTATTGTTTGGGCAGAAAAAACACTTAGTATCATTTATTTTATTCTTTGAACCTTATTAATTTTCTTATTATTGATACCACAGCATCTCCGAAGTGTCTACGAGAACCATCCTGAGGTATTAAAAATAAATATCGAGCTCAAGAGGGCACAAGAGGAGCTAGACAAGTACCACAATTTCTAAATTGTGAGCTGGGGGAGAGAGAGGTGTTAATGGAAGAGACTCAAAACTTCACCTCTCCTTCCACCTCTCTTTGCTTCACAAGTCCAATTCCTCTTCCATTAGGCCCATTCAGCACAATGACCACCTTTCTACTGGGGCTCAAACAAGGCTAGATGGAGGTTGCATTAATCGCTTTTCGTCGGTAAGTATTCATTTATTTTTTAGAATTGGTTCTTCTGGTCTATTTGGAATATTTATATCTTTTTGTTTTGTGTTGTTTATTTAGTTTTACTTCAGCTTTCTGATTTTCTGTTTTTGATTCAGTATTGGGATATCACATTTAGGAGGGATCCAACGAACTACATGCCTTGCATAAACAAGCTGGACTCGACTAAGGATAGGGAACAAAAATCTGCTGGATCTTATTATTATCTTGACGACTAATGTAACAATGTGTATGTATCACAGGTCAGATAACCTTTTGTAACTGTTTAGCTAAGGTGATCTCTTTAGTTCAATAAGCACATACATAAGCAATTGAACAGACCTTGAAAGCATCACAAATTGTCAAATATAATAACATACATGATGGGGTATGGTACAGAGAACAATTGGTGTATACTTCGGTACCAGTAGGAGGGTGTATGGAATCGGTATAGGGAAGTTGGGTTTGTTTGGTACAGGTGCAAGGTCGGTACATGCAAGATGGTTTCTAACATTATATATACATTTTACCAAGCCCGTGTACATATTTACATGAACGTACAACACCTATGTCTAATTATCAGCAATAAACCACAATTAAGAAATTCAATACAGATGTATGTGTATGAGATGTGTTAGTTGCTTGATAAACAAATGCAAGTCCATCTCATTTCAAAGAGGGGTAAGTCCATCTCTATTGTTATTTTTCTGTCAAATAATACTTCTTTTTGTTTGATTTAGAAACATCACATTTGCCCCCAGTAATATACATTCCAAACAATTTGAATAGTGATATTGTGTATGTTTCCTGAAATCAATGGTGGTTAACTCTTTGTTTAACATGACGTAGTTTATCTATGCACCTTATTAAGAGATTTCTCTTGGTATGCTTACACAGTTTTGTGCTGTATTTTAGAAACGTGAAAACTGAAAAGCAAAAAAAAAAAAATTTGATGAGGTTGATATTATGCTTACACAGTTTTGTGCTGTATTTGTGCCACGCATAATACTAAGTGTCAGGATTCTTTGCATCCATGCATTTGATCCTCACTCACATGGTGTAATCCTTGGTGCGTGGCACATTGACAATGTATCGTTAACTACATGATGTTATCCCTCTGTACAACACAACCAGTACTGGCAGGTGCCGCGGCAGGCCATGTGGCAGTGGCGGTGGCTATGTAGATCGTTAGATTATTTTAACAGATACTACAATAAATTTGTGTTGAATTGATTAGATCTACTAATACGTTTTTTTTATTCTTTTGATGCAGTGTTGGAAAGAATCTAAGAGATATGTGTCCTTGCAATGGGCCCCACAGCTTCCCACACTCGCAGCAAAGCATGCCGTTATACTACTCTGGTAAAGGCCAATCTTTCTTTTGCAGTATGGCATTTAGAGTAGTTTTTTTTTTCATTTTTGCAAGTACATTCCATGTGTGCTGTAAGTCTGCTTATGTTGACCTTATATATGGATTAGCAATTTGTGTAAATTATATATGGAGGCATTTTGACTTAGCGGTGTATTTTAGTAATTGCTTAACAAGTATTTTAAATAAATGAAATTTAACCTGTTTTTGCATCTCAATCGTAATGAGGAAAAGACAAGTATATATGAAGCTGATACTTTAGTTTCAAGTGTTATTGTTATCTGTGTACATACTGGTAGCTAAACCAGTATATTGTTGTCTGGTAGTTGTGTAATCTAAATGCAAGAACAAGTACTTAGACTAAACACACGTATTTTCTTATGATTTATTCAAAAATATAAATTTTTTTCTCGCTTTTGCCCTGAAGGAATGGCTAGGTTTAAGAATATCGATCAAATGTATGATGGCTCCATTTGGATCTTTTCAATTGCTTATTTATTTATTTATTTATTTTGAAATTCAATGTGTATGGATGCTAAAGCAGCTCACGTATGATGTTTATGCACTTAATTTGTTTCAGCTCATATGAAAAGAAAAATTATGGCATTCTACCTTTGCACTTATATATCTATCACACACAATTTAGACTTCATGACAAATTATTATATTAATGGTTCTTAAAATTGAGATACAAAAAATTCACTACGCCGCGCTTCCTCACCTAGCATGTATTAAATGCATGTAGTAAAAATAGTATACATACATGTAGAGTATATTAATTAAATTCCGTGAGTGTCGGATTCCGCTATTTTTATTTCAATTCCGACACGGCAATCCGAGCCGTTGAATTATTTTCGCTGAAATCTGATCGCCGTTTTTTTCCTCCTTTAACGTAGCAGCGTCTCTCTCTACAGACTACAGTCTACACCCCTCCGCACATACCTCGCCTCTCCGCCACCTTCGTTGACCCGTCATTCACACCGCTAACCCTCCTCTGCACGCCTCCTCCTCCTCGAACCATGCCCCATCTTCTCCCGATGCTCTGTCTCTCCCCTCTTTTTCCTTTCGCCTTCGAAAACCCTACTAGCAATACTAACCACGACCAAAACTGAAAACCCCCGACTCCAGTTCAACCTCACATCCTTCCTCTCCAGCGTTAAAACCCCCGACCAAATCCTCTCCAGTTCTCCCACATTTGCCTGTGGGCCCCAGCGCACTCCCTCCTTCATCTTCACCTCCCCCCTCGCCTCCTAACCCTCTCTCTTTCGCCTCCTAATGAAATACAAAGGCGGACCGATTCCTTCTTGCCATCATGGCGACATACACAAAAATCCAAGTTCATTCTTCAACTGAATCTCAGGTTCATGAAGACTTTTTTTCTTTAATAGTCGATTTATTTCAATAGCTGGCTCCAAAATTAAACCGCAAAAAAATTATGAAAATTAGCATATCTATTTTTTTTTTATTATTTTCCTTTTATGTAGCCCTTTCTGTAGAGTAAAGACCCAAGTTCTCTTGAAAAATCACCTCTGAAGGACTATGCTAAGAAACTACGCATTGGCGAAAAGGTAGTTATTTAATTTCTTCATCTGGCTAATCTAGCAGAAGTTTGAAGTTTGTATTAGTAATGTATATTATTTGGTGGAACAAACAAAACAATACTTTGGCATGAAAAAGCAATTTTTTTTCAAGAGATTTTTTTTTTTACAAACTTTCTTCAGGACTGATCTTTTGCTGTGTGCAAATTTGGTAGAATATAACTCTTTAGTGTACTGTTTGAGTCATTTTGTGCTTGCTTCCTTATGAGTGTACTGTTATCAGTGTGGAATTTAAGTGCAGAGTTAGTAGAAGCTTATAGACGATTTGGCATGATAACCCTCAAAATATTCTTCTCGACTGCTGTTTCTATTTTGGATGCTGATTTTTATGTCAAAGTGGATGATGATGTGATGATGTCCATGTAAACTTAGGTATATCACTCTGTTAAGCTGGTATTGACCACAAAAGAAACTTTACTTGATATTGTCACCTGGCACCTCTATGGCACCGGAACCTGGCTACTTTCTCTTATTCGTTTTGAATTTCTCATACTCTGTAGGTTGGGACTACATTCTTTTGCTCTGTAATGGTAAATATTACCTGATCTCTATATGACCAATGCTTATAATTTTATGATGTAGGGATGCTAGCATCAACTCTAGCTCGGCATAGGTCCAAAGCAAGAACCTACATTGGTTGAATGAAGTTGGGCTCTATTCTTTTTGACAAGTAATGATTTTTTTGTACTATTTTCATGTCACTAGGTACAAAAACCTCTATTTTTATTTTGAATATATACAGAAAGTAGTCTGTCTTCTTCATTTTCACCTTAACATCCTATTTGATAAGGACACCACATTTTGGTCAAACAATGTTTCAAATTTCTTCTCATTTTGCACTATTGGACCTATTAAAATCATTTCTGGTAAAACTATCTAAATTTGACTTTATTTCTTTTATTTAATTTCTTTTATTTAATATAGGAATGTGAGAGCCTGAGTACTGAAAATTTGGATAAGAAGGAAATAAGTACTTTCACCATGCCACTGGACAGATTTACGCCATCTCGAAGGATCTGGCCACCTACATCTCAATTAACCAGTAAATTTTTTTGTAAAACATTCAATTAAATTATTTACGATCAGTTTCACCAAATGTGTATAAATTTTCCTAACTTTGGGCTGATATACATAGTGTTGTTCTAGGCATATCTTTTGCAGCTGAATTTGCTCAAACATGACTGTACAGTACGATTTGGCATTTCTTTTCCTTCAATTAGTATCACTAAGATATACTTAATATTGTCATCTTTGTCATCAACTACAATCACCCATTTCGTTATGGTATCAATAGATATATGCTAGACCATCTTCTTTTTGCCATTTAATCGCCCTCTCTCAGAGTCAGAGTCAGAGGTTAGTTGCATCGATTTTTGTTGTGATATCATTCTGAGCAATTTCCAACATATTGTGTTGTTTCGGCTATTTAGTTTAGAGTACTTACATTTGGATTTGTAATCTGTGAACGGTGTCACAATTAGATTTTGCTTCTAATTTTTACCCTCTTTTGTGTCCTTTTAACTTCCATTGTTATATAATCAACCTGCATTTTAAAAAAAAAATCGCAAAAATAAATGACTAAATAAAATAAAATAAAATCATTTTAGTGTAGCTCTCAGTGGTTAGTAGATGTTGATACTTATATCCCTACTGCTTTGTTTAAATAGAAATTGTTTACTTACGTTACCTTTTCAACTTGATTGATTCACCATTGCTAAAATACTTTGATTTACACACATTTCATATTATCTAATTTGGAAAGCTGTGTCTTATGCATGCAGTTTTTTTTATAATGGGATCAGAAGCTTTGGTTGCAAATGGCATCCGAAAAAGGACAAAATATCGAAAATAAACCAGATAATTCACAAATCAGTGAAAATGGATGAGCAATTCAAAATTGTATAATGCATGTCTGCATGAACTGATTATGGAAGGGAACACAGAAAATGGACACCAGATTCAGAATGGCTCAGTAAATGAACTTGCTGACGGGTTCTCAGTTCGTCATCTTGAATTATCTGACCATAAAAAAGAATTTGTTGAACTCCTTGGCCAACTCAGCCCCAGACGATCTGAAGAGGAATTTCAGGTTTGGTTTTTGTTACTTCTAATGGTGCTTTTCCATTTTTTCCCCTTCCCTATAATGGTGTATAAGCAGGAGACCTAATGCCACTAAGAACTTAAGTCTTCCTCTTTTTATATTGCAAGCGGTGATTAGAGGAGAAGTTTATAGATGTATTTTTCTTGCTGTCATTACAAATCTGAAAATTAAATTAGGGTTGCAATTTCTTTTACTCCATCCACCTCTATCACTTTATATGATGCAATAGGTGCCAAATATCACAATTAGTTTCATTTCAATCAATTTATTCTTACCAATAATTGATTTCAAGTGCTCATATCAATGTACCTTAAATTAACTTTTGTTGTTATTAGTCACACTAATAGCGCGAGAACAAAATTTTATGTTAGGTACCATATCCATATGCCACGATCCTGGATAAACCTAACTGGGAACCTCATGGAGTATGGCGGTGAAGAAAGAGGAGCCTCGATCAACCGTGGTGCCACCAATAGATATACATACCTCAAGATGCGTAGTAGAGATTGCTTCGATTAATTAAAGCATTTTAATTTTAGTTTAGATTGCTTCAGTTAAGTAAAGAATTATAGTTTTAGTTTATGTTATTTTTTCTATATTTTTATTAATGTAATATGTAATATAGTGGTTTATTGGTATCCTCCTTGAGGCATAGCAACTAAATTTGTCATCTGAGTTTTACAATAAAAGACAAAAAATGACATCTTGATCTGCATTTCATGTCTTATAAAGCCCCATGAGGTGAAAAAAGTTAGGCCATTGGCTCATTAAAAAAAAAAGTTACATGTAGCGGTGAAAGAACGAATTTGAAGACATTAAAAATGTATATACTTCTTTAAATAAAAATAGATTTAGCAACAGTATTATTTGAAAATTGATATAGTGATTTATTGGTATCCTCGGTGACTGATTTGCCGTTTAAAAAAAAATGAGTTTTGTATATAACACATTAGCACTTAAATGGCGGCGAAGCCGCCTCCCTCCACCTAAGTATAGTCGTACATATTATTTTAGAACATGTGCAAAATATAAATATGTAATTTAAATATGTATTTAAATATTGTTAAATATCTTGCATGTTTAATTTAAATATGTATTAAATCCGTGGTTGACATGTAATTTAAATATGTATTAAATATTCTACATGTTTTTTCTCTCACCTAATTATTCCTTCATAAAAGGAATAAAAAGCCTTTTTACTCATTTTATGAACGGGTAATTAGACCATCACAAAAGACATTTTATTAAAAATCATGCATTCTTCTCTCACCTAATTATCCCATCATAAAAGGGGTAAAAAAATCTTTTTACCCGTTTTATAAACGGTAATTAGGTGAGAGAGAATAACGCGTTCATAAAACGGATAAAAAGATTTTTTAACCCTTTTATGAACGGGTAATTAGATGAGAGAAAATAACGCGGTTATAAAATAGATAATTGTTTGCTTCTTACTAAAAAAAAATAAATCGTTCTTCCTATTAAAATTTTAGAGGCACAAATTCTTCTTTAAAATAATTTCGGCCTTTCTTTGGTTTACTTTCTTGAGTTCAGTTTCTTTATACGGAAATCGGAACTAAGTACATAATGGGCAATATGTCATTACAGTTAAAGATGCCTATTGAATAGGCCATAAGGTCCAATTGGAGGTCACTACAAATACGACAAGTGCTAGTAGTAAATAACTAAATATTGATAATTGTTTGTAACTAAAAATTTTCTAAATGATTAAACCATTTTTTAAGCCTCGTTTAAAGAGACTAGTTGAGATCATGGTTCGGAATTTATCAGTGACTGTAATTCATCTCAGCTAACTTTTAAAAATAAATTTGTCCAGCAAATATTATACACATCCACATTCTCCGCTTTTTTTTGATCGAGTAGAAAACAAGGGTTCTCCCCAAAGGAGCCCGGCTAAGTGTAATATTCAAACAAGTAATGAAGTAATGCTGCAGTTACCATTTTTCTAATTATTTAACCTCATAATAAAAAAAAATGTATCAATTCAAAGGTCTATATAAACAATATGTATTAAAGGTATATCTATTTTGGAGTCCAAAGGTGCATATATCCAAATGTTATATTATAAAATATAAACCATTGGTTTTTATAATCTTATCAGATCACTTGTCTGGTACGTCCCTATTATGTTGTAGTGCCTGTTTGGAGGCATTAATTTTGACCTAAATTTGTTTAATTTGAGGTCATCTTGTGTAGTTTTACTGATTCGGTACTGGAAGGGTGATATGCTCTTCCATTAAGAATCAAATTTACGTGTATTCAAAGCTCATTATATTTTGCAATCCCTAATACTTGGCTAGTCAATTTCTTTTCACTGTTGCACACTAGTTAGTGCGGTAAGTGTAAAAGCATATTTAAGAATTGAAGTCATTAACTTATTATTATGCATATTTAAGAATTGAAGTCATAAACTCATTATTATTCATGCTGTGAAATTGTTCAGGATTACACGAAATAGCTTATTAACTGATGACACACACACATGAGAGAGTAAGAAAAATTACAAAGAGAAAGTGATTCAATAAAATTAAAAACAGATATTTAAGGATAAACTTCGATGATCGAGATGTAGCCAACAGTACGCACAATCTTGTAAGACGAAAATCCAGCTCTTGTGAATAAAGATTTCCACTCTTGCTCAGCTCGATCGCTCTGCTCCTACGTGTACTGTCAGCATGAGCATGTCAATCAATAACTGTGTTTCCTCGCATTCAATGGCTTGATGGGCGCCAACGACGGATTCTACAATAATAACCTTGTCTCCTGTTTTTGTTGAACGAATTGCTTCTTTGCATTTCTTCAGTATCTCTTGGCAAGCCTCCTCACCCCAATTATGGAGGACAAACTCGTATGAAAATTAAGTTCATCAAAACTTAATATTAATTTTTACACACGCATATATATTAAAAATTTAGATCTATACATCCTAAAATTTTTTATTTTTAAAATATCACTCCAAAATTAAGTTGTCTTTCAGAAATGTCACAACAAACTCATTTAAGTTAGAAAATTTTTGACGTGTATATATATATATAGAGAGAGAGAGAGTTTTGTTATGGTGAGTCTCGACTCACTAAAGGGTCCGTGAGTCAGGCTCTAAACTCCTAGATTTGATTCAAACTTACCGATCCAAACCGTAAAATATGATTTCCCTATTGAAATCTCTATGCATACCAATTTTTTTTTATTTTCTCGACTTTTTAAGTTTTTTTTTTTAAAATTGTTGTCTTTGAACGGTTCCGAACTAATTAGATTAACAATTTTCTAAAATTTCAAAAAAATACTTAAAAATTTTGAAAAAATATAAATTTTGGTCTAGTTGGAGATAATATCGGATTGTTTGGATCGGTCATTTTGAACAAGATCTAAGAATTTTGAGCCCAACTCACGGACCCTCTGGTGAGTCGCGACTCACCATAGCAAAATTATATATATATATATATATATATATATATATATATATATAGTTTTGCTATGGTGAGTTGTAACTCACCAAAGCGTCCGTGAGTCGCGCTCAAAATTTCGAAATTAAGTTCAAAACGACCGATCCAAACCGTCTAATACGATCTCCCTATTGAATTCTCCATGCTGACCAAATTTTACATTTTTTCAAAATTTTTAAGTATTTATTTTGGATTTTTAAAAACTGCTGTTTTTGAATGGTTCAGAACTAATTAGATTAATGATTTTCCAAAATTTCAAAAAAATACTTAAAAATTTCGAAAAAATATAAAATTTGGTCTGCATGGAGATTTCAATAGGAAGATTGTATTAGACGGTTTGGATCGGTCGTTTTGAACTTAATTTCGGAATTTTGACCGCGACTCACGGACGCTTTGGTGAGTTGCAACTCACCATAGCAAAACTCTCTCTCTCTCTCTATATATATATATATATATATAGAGAGAGAGAGAGAGTTTAGCTACGGTGAGTCGCGACTCACGGCCACTCCGGTGAGTCGCGACCAAAACTCCTAAATCTAGATCAAAATGACTGATCCAAACCGTTCAATATGATCTCCCTATTGAAATCTCCGTGCAAACCAAATTTTTTATTTTTTCGAAATTTTAAAGTATTTTTTTCAGATTTTTAAAAACTGATGTTTTTGAATGGTTCAGAACCAATTAGATTAACGATTTTCTAAAATTTCAAAAAAATACTTAAAAATTTTGAAAAAAATGAAAAATTTGGTCTACATGGAGATTTCAATAGGGAGATCATATTGGACGGTTTGGATCGGTCATTTTGATCTAGATCTAGGAGTTTTGGTCGCGACTCACCGGAGGGTCCGTGAGTCGCGACTCACCGTAGCTAAACTCTATATATATATATATATAGAAAGGATTCAATCAAAGCGCTTTGACCGGAGTCCCGGTTAAACCCCGTCAGTTCTCAATTTTGAAAGTTCAAATGACCGATCCAAACCGTCAAATATGATCTCCATATTGAAATCTCCTTGCCGACCAAAATTTTCATTTTTTTTAAATTTTTAAGTATTTTTGTAGGATTCAGAACAAATTAGATTAACGATTTTTGAAAATTCGAAAAAAATGCTTAAAAATTCAAAAAAATGAAAATTTTGGTCTGTAAGGAGATTTCAATATGGAGATCATATTTGACGGTTTGGATCGGTCATTTGAATTTTCAAAATTGAGATCTGACGGGGTTTAACCGAGACTCCGGTCAAAGCGCTTTGATTGAAGGCTTTCTCTCTCTCTCTCTCTATATATATATAATCATTTCTAATTTTTGAAATAAGTGAAAATTTAAAATTTAAAAAAAAAATTTGATCGGCCTAAGTGAAATTTTATTTAATTTTTTTGTCAGTAAAAAAAATAGATATGAAGATAGTTGTACAAGTGACTAACTTTTACTTAATTAAATTTCAACTTGCATTTTTCAAAAACATAACTGAATATTGATAGCAATTAAGTGTGGTATCTGTGTGTGTGTTTGACAGAAGTCTTTTCAATTACCTTATATATATGAGTAAACATATCTCCGGCAACGAATTTCACAATTCCATCAGTATCTTACCAAATGAGGTAAATCTAAAACCGTCCACTCCACATGGGGAAAGTTCGTCGCAACGGCTTTAATTTGCTGCTGCGCCAACGCCTCCACCGACATCTACTAAGGATTTGATTTTGATCCCCTTGAAAATCTCGCCCCCACTTTCAATTATTACATCATTGAAAATGCTACAGGTGCTTACCATAGCACTGTTAAAAATCTTGTTAAGCCCAGAATTCTGACTTGCCATTTCCCATAAACTGCAACTGTGTGCCATGTCAAATGGCGTCTCTTTGTCCTCTTGCTTCAGCCAATCGCCCGTGTATAGAAAAGCTTGGTGGAAAACATCTTTATTTGAGAACTTCAAACTGAAAATGGACAAATTGCACATAATTTAATGACCCTTCTGCTAAAGATTATTTCAAAAAACTTTTTCTAGAAGAATCAGTTGTGTATATATTTTTAGTATCAGTTATTTTTAGATGTATCAGTTTTTAGTTATTTTCAGTTGTTTAATTATGTAAGATAGGTTCTGTTTGTAGTGAGTTAAGTTATAGGATTAGTGAAATTTATTCTTAATAAATGAGAGTTTATTTAAGGGTGCGTTTCGATATAGAAAGAAAGAAGAAGAAGAAGAAGGAAGAAGGAAGAAAAAAAATTATAAATAATTCAAACTATTCACAAAGTTACACACTTCTCAATACTTCTTTTCATTTCTTCCCTTCTTCCCTTCTTCCCACACCTATCCAAACGGAGCCTAAAATAGTATTGTAATCGTGCTTTGTGTTACAACAAAGAAAAAAAAGTTTGTGTTCTATTGCTGATACGTTTCAATTGTTCCTTCCTCATCTTTAACTGTTGAAGTTCAATACTTAATTGTTGAAGTTTCAACATACAACTATTATAGTTCTCCAACAATTTTGGTATCTGTGAAAATCCGAAAATATTAATTATGAGTTAAGGTAATTAACTAAAAATCTTCTAGCAAACAAATAAATATAAATTAATAATGTTAAAAATCACACTCAGATTAATTAGCGGATTATCAATTCCCATTAATTTAGAAGTCGATTTCATTTCGAATATGATATAAAAATTAAATTTCCGGCCATTTACAAAATTTCAAAAAAAAAACTATTTAATCAAAGATCTAGTTTATACTATAAAAATTTCAAATATCTATTTTGAAAAAAATTGTATAATTATTTTCATGAATTTGGCACCATATTTTGGGTTAAACAATTTTATCATGAAATATAAAAAAAAAATTATTCTCATGTAGAAAATGAATCTCAAATTTTTTTATTCGAATTTTTTTTAGATTTTTTTCAGTTTTTAAATAATTTTTAATAAATTTTGACAATTTTTTTGAAAAAATTAATAATAAGTTTCTAACACGGTTTGACACGGTTAACACAACTGTGACGTGGCGTGTTAACACGGTTACCACCTGTGTCGTGTCAGTTTCCGTGTTGTAATGGCATTTTTCTCCACTCAACACAACACGACACGGTGCTAAACACACCAGTGTTTGGCACGACACACCAAAACACTCTAAAATTATAATTCACTACTCATAGCAAACCCAGAACTAAAAATGTATTTTAACTTTTCACCCTTCTCGATCTCTACTTTCTTCTTCCTATATCATATATGGAGAAGTGTGCGAGAGGG
This sequence comes from Rhynchospora pubera, assembly GCA_028095005.1. NCBI lineage: Eukaryota > Viridiplantae > Streptophyta > Magnoliopsida > Poales > Cyperaceae > Rhynchospora > Rhynchospora pubera. Next base: position 77,618,265 of record CM051462.1, read on the forward strand.
TAGAGTGAACTGATGGGAGATCTATGGTGAAGGAGAAGGAGAAACAACGGAAGAGATAGTAGAAGGGGAATAAGATGAGAAATTAAGGAGACTGGATAGGAGAGGGAGGAGGGAGGCGTGTTGAAGGGGAGAGATCGTGTGAGGGGAGGGAGGCGAGAGTTGGGATCAGAGAAAAAATGGAGAAGGAAAATAGAAGAGAGGAATACTCGCGCAGGGGTAGGGTGAGGGGAGAGTCGCTTAGTCGCGTGAGAGGAGGGAGCGCTACCTTTGATTGTTTGATTGCTCAAGTTTGTGATTGCACAGATGAATTCTCAATTTTTTTATTTGATGTACATGTTTTACTCGGAAAATGGGTAGGCCTGTCAAAATGGGAAAAACAAACGTGCTGCCAATCCGTTTTCAGAAACGAAACATAATGTGGCACCAATTTTTCATGACGTTTCAAAAAATGGAAACGAAAACAGAATGAAGTTATTCCGTGTGCGTTTCCCAAGTTCGCCGGGCCTAGAAATAGGCCTCTTTCTTGCAATTTACTCTTAAGAAGTTGGTCCCAAAAATATCCAATTCTATACGGCTTGGATCAAAATGTATTTCACGAGGATTTTATTTCATTTGAAATTTGAATTGATTTCTCAATACTTCATTAGATTAACATGAAAATTGCAATCAAATGACATCAAATCCACTCATTTTGATAAAAATATATATATATATCCTAATAAAATGAAATGAAATCCCATGTTTTTTTTAAAAAAAAAAAAGAATTTGATCAGGGCCTACATGAAATTGAATTCACAATATGGCATTATAATGTTCTACTACAACCCGCGTGTACTACCTCAGTGCAGTCTACCTAATATAATTAACTATACATTATAATGAGAATACACCAAGGAAAACGAGAAGAAAATTTTCAACTTCATCTGCTTTTAATTTTCAAGATCAGACAAACAAAAACCAAAAATTAAGTAAGAGAAGCACTTTGCTATAAGTTAAAATGATACAATTGCAGCTATAGAGTCTAGTCCCTAAATTTTGCCCTTCCTACTACTAGATTTCTTCATTGCTTGATTTTTGGACCCCATATGGACCCAACTGTAATCACATGGGATCAGGAACGGGTCTATCGTTTCAGCCGTACCAGCAACAACTGCCCTGCTTTCTGACGGGCTAACAGACTTGGATCTGCTTAAAGTGCTTTTGTTTTGTGAATTGTTAGTAGATGTGCCCCATTTGAGCCATGAAGAGGCCCGGTAGGATGTCTCTTTTTTCTTTTGTTTGAGGCGCTCCTCTTTCTCTTCCTTTCTTTCCAGGAGGCTCGGGCTTGAGAGAGGTGTGAAAAATTGCTCAGGTTGGAGAGGCACAAATTTTGTGAATGTCACTACTACTCTTATTGTGGGAACCACAGGGATAGCAACCTAATAGGGGTACATCAGAAATTCTATCAATCAACAGGAGTATCAGAAAACTACTAGATCTAATTAGCCGTAATTTGATTACAGAACCTTCACACTACTAATGTGACATTTCCGAGCTTGATTTTGTACAGCCATTTTTTTCAATAGTTCTGTACATTGCTCAGGAGTTTCACCAGCTGTCAGCTTTTAATCTTGTGATGTGCTGAATACCTGATCCTTATTAATCCTCTCATGTTTGTACAATGAAATTTGCAACTAATGAACATAAGATAAATAAAAGAGGAAAATAAATGAATAAACAAATCATCAATGAGACCCCAGAACTTATTGTTGTTACCTTAACTGGAAATGTCCCAGGAGGGAATTTGTTAGTAAGCAACTCTCTAAGGCGTCTGACTGCACGCACCCCATTTGACAGTATGTCCAAGAGAGGTAAAATCTCTTCTATCTTCAATGGGAACTCTTCAGTAAGCCAAACAGTGGGCCGCAAGCTCTTCACCGTCTCTTTCTCCTTACATTTAACCTGCCATGAAGTCCCATTTGTTCAATTAGTCAAACATTACCTAACAACTTCAATCAGATGTCTGTTACAATTAACAAATTGAAGCTAGGTAAATGTTTCTGGTGTCAGAGATGGTGACATTTAAATTGAAATAGATCACATACAAGACATGAACAAACAATCTAATAGGAAAGGAAAATAGAATGCATTACCTTCCTCTCCCACCTATTTCTTTCTTCCTTCAACCGAGGTGGGGGTACAGCCACATCCACACTGCGCCGCCTCCTTCCCACATCTGCCTCCTCAGCCACTCTGCTACGCCGCCTGGGTTCATAACAGCTACGCCGTGGTGGTGCAATATCAGCTACCAGGAACTCTCCATCATCCTCGCGAATCCGCAATGGCATCATTACATCCTCCTCCTCGAGAATCACATCATCATTATAATTATCATCATGATCATCATTATTATTTTCAACATTCTCATTACTCTCTTCAGTTTGGAGGGTTTTAAAGGTGAAAAGGATGTTGTTTAGGTCATATGACCTGGCCTTCCATGTGCCGGCCACAAGTTCTGTCTTCTCCTTACCACGCCAACTTGTTCGTGGCACCAACTCAGCTGACGTGATATTTAAGCCAGGACGGCATGCAGTCGAATCAGCAATTAGTTCATCATCGGATTCAGTATCCTCTATTCCAGAGAATATATCATGAACCTGTGCAACACAAATGTTTATTCAATGCTAGTGATTTATAATGATGTATAATGATGTAGTGATTTGACAGTTCTACTATCTTGCGCCCATTTCAGGAGTTATTTGTACTTTCGATTATTATTTTGTCCCAGAATTCTGTTTAGAACAAAATATGAATCTGACCAATCTGTCAGAGTAATTATCCAATTTAGTTTACATGCACATTGGTTAAGTTAAATTGAGTCTATATCGACAATTGAATAACTTATCATATGGTAGACAGTAGACACACTAGGCAATTATTCTAAATATAACTTAAAGTCAGCAGCTCAAGTCAAATGTATATTAGGGGATTTGGTTATTCCATGACGATTGCATAATAATAATAAAATTATAAAACATCATATTGCAATATTCACTGCCCCCATTATCCTAACAAGACAAATAAACAAAAAAAAATTTATATATTGACTGCAATCAGGGGTTTAATTAGAAAATATTATTCATGTTCATCAAAAGCACACAAGATTAATCAAATTACCTCCCGGCGGCTATGGTGAAGCACAAGAAGAGACCCGATTGGGAGCTTGGGATCCTCAGGCGCTGCCAAAAACACAAACGACCGCTCAGCGCGGCGCGGCCTCAACCCGTCAAACCCGGCAAGCGAAACATCAGCTCTGACATTTGTGCCGCGTTTCCACACACGGCACGTATCCGATGGCGCGGCCCGAGACAAGAACGGCACAATTGGACTCTCTAGCCGAAATGAAATCTCAAGGTAGGAATCCTGCATTTGTCTAAGAGCCGGTAAGAGAAGATGCAACCGACGCCGCAGCTTAGCCCAAGCAATGAGTCGGTAATGCTTGAGCATCAATTTGGCAAGCCGGTGCCGTTCAAGGGAGATAGCAAGATGAAGAGGAGACCAACCCGAAGCATTCTGTAGAGACGGATCGGCTCCGGCTTGTAGAAGAAGCGAGGCAAGGTGGGGCCGGTTGAGCCGTACAGCGATGTGAAGCGGCGTATCATTCCCCGGCACATCGCGCCGATCTAAGACGCCCGAGACTGAGGCCGCAAGAGACGATTCACGAACCGAGTCGGATAGGGAGAGGATGGTAGAAGGGTGGGAGAGCGAAGGAAGCGAAGCGAGAAGTGCCGACAAGCGGGCCCCATTGTTCAGTAGCACAAAGTGGTGTGCCGGGCTGTGCGAGTATTCGGAAGGGTTGAGAGTTGGAGAGACGCCATTGTTGGTGTGTTTGTGGTTGTGGGTCTGCCCCTTTTGAGGTTTCACGTCCGTCGCCATGGCTGAAACAAGAGCTTCCTCTCTCAGTTTCTCTCACACACAAAGAAAGAAAGGGTTTTGTTTTGTTTTGTTTAGTTTAGTAACAGAGTAAAGTCGCTATCTGATCTGAGAGTGACAGTGAGAGGTGGAGAGAGGTTTATGTATATGTCGGATTAGTAACGAATTAATAATTTGAGACAGATGGGTCTAAGAGAACAACTTTTTACAAGGTGGGGTTTCTTCATCGTCTTCTTCTCTTCTCTTCTCTTCTCTTCTCTTCTCTTCTTTTTAGAGTTTTAGTGCTTTCTCTTTGTTTGTGAAGGGAGATGGAGGTGGCAACGCCGGGATGTGAGACAGCAGATTCGGACTGGATCAAAGCTACTGTGGTTATGATTTCTTTTTCTTTTTCTCTTTTTCCTTTCCTCGGGTTCTGTAATTTTTTTTTTTTACTAGTTTACTAATTACTACGGCTTTGAGCAGGTCGTCTTTAATGCTTCGGTTTCTCTATGACAGGTTATCTTGGATTCTAATCTAGTGTCGCGCGACGCATAGTGTAGCGCACTAGAAGACAAAATAAGGATATAGCACATAGCTTTTATGGCGCACAACAATCAGATAGTTTTTATTTTATATTTTATCTAATTTTTATTTGAGGATCGTCTTATTTTGTTCTAATTGAATGCACAAAATGTGATTTGTTCGTACGATATCATTTGAAAATAGATTAATGTCGTATTATTACTGCCGTCATATAAAAATATTCTCTTATAATAAACTATGTTTCACTTTTGAATGAATATGCTATTATCGATAGCGTAATATTTATACGAACATAATTTTATGAAAATTCTAATTCAATGGAAAAACTTTTAACGCATTAAGTTGCGAAAATTAATTACTGTCATCTCTCGAATTGCCATCGTTGCCATCGCGTGTCAGCGCTCGCTGAGCAGCACATTCTCCCCTCATCTATACTCACCCAACATGCATATTATTTTTTGTTCAATTCGTTACAATAAATGTTCACTTTTTATTATAATTGTTCATTGCTTTATAAGTATTTGCTATGTTCAGTATGTTAATCTTGTTTTTTTAAATATCCAAATGATCAGTTTGATCAATACAAATGTTCTGTTAATTGAGTATAAGTGTTCAATTAATTACAATAAAAAAATATAAAAATTATAAAAAAGTTATTACTAAACCAAGTGAAGGGGTTACAAACCGGATACAAAGCACATGGAAAAATTAGAAGGGCTTATGAACCGGTCCAGTTCAAATTAATTTTTTTCCGCTCTTTCCTTGACGCGCCTTTATCCAATAGCGCCTCAGTGATTCTATATAATAAAACAATTAGTTGATGCATTTAACTGAAAATTTTTTATTATTAAACTGACCATATATAATACATACTTTTTTGACACGTGAGGCTCACGCACGCGCGCCATCTGTTCAGTGATGACACGCGATGATAAATTTGCCGATTACAGTTATCACTACTTATCCAATTTACAAATTCGGTAAAGCTTTTTATTATTTTTTTTACATTGAAAACATTCGTCTAAATTTCATCTGTTGTATAATACCCACTTCAAGATTGTGATTGTCTATACTGCCCACGTTTAAAGTCCTAAACTCTATCCAACTCTTAACTGGGAACCCACACCCCACTCGTCCAATTAAAAAATTATCACAACTATAGCAATCTTGTTTTTTTGCGCGCTACAATATGTGTCGCGCCACACTGGATTTGAATCCGGTTATCTTTTGCTTCTTGGTACTCATTGATGCATCCATCATACATGGTTCAAGAAAATTTCTATTTCTTTTTCTATATTGACTTTGATAATTATATCGAAATTATTAAATCTTAACTGTTACTAGTTATAGTTTCCCTAAATATCCCAAGTATCTTATTTTGTCAAAATGATATAAGATTTAATTTTATTTGATTTTTTTATCTTAACACTGAATAGAAAGATATTAAATACTAAGTGGGCCAAAAATTAGAAAAATAAATACGTTCATTGAATTGAAGTTATTGAACGCATTCTGATATTAAATGGAAACATAACATGTTTAAGCCGAGTTATCATATTATTTCACTAACTATAATTTATTAAAGTGTACCCTAACATGCATATGGGTCAGTACGAACTATTTCATGACCTGTTGCTATCAAATTTTTCGGTTTTCAATATCTTCACTAGCTAGTTCAACAACTATTCAAATAACATGTTAACTCTTAAATCATTAATTAAAATAAAACCATAATTCTATTAAATGATTAAATCAAATCCTATGAATAATATCTATGACGGTATTGAACTATTGATGATGACATTAGTATATCAATTATTATAAATTTACAAAGTATCTAAATCAACTAACCTGGTAAATTCTTTTTGCAAAAGGAAAATTTTTTTATATTACTAAAACAAAGAATCAACTTTCATCAAGGATTTATGGGCAATTTTAGGTGGCATTTGAGAGACAGCATTGCTTGGGATAGGTGATGACCTTCTGTCGCTCCATACATTCTTTCTTTTTCTTCAAAAAGAAAATGTTTGATTTGTAATTTAGTTTAAAGCTAAAGGTGTTTCATCTCGCACATTGTGTCTCCCAAGCTTTCCTAGCTTTTTTTTTCCCTTACGAGTAAATAGTGTTGGATTCAAAATGTAAATATTGAGTGGAATTTTAGATTAAATAGAAATGGTTTACATTTTGAGTGGAATTTTAGATTAAATAGACGTGTCCATAAACACCCAAATTAAACTTTGCACGCTGAACTTTTATCTTTTGGAGCAATAGTCCCTAACTTTTCTACTGATGAATGATTAAGTACACAAGAACGAATAAAAACATATAAAACTAAGAGGCAAATTATACCACCATCTGTGTACTGTATTTTTTTTAGGACTTATTAAAAAAATTTATAGTACGCGAAAATGCACTATAGCATTACATTCATGTTTAGTCATTATCAAACAGCGCATGAAATTTTCATCCTGCTGGAACCGTTGGATAAAGTAGAAGAATTTTTAATTAATTTATTTAATTAACAAGAATCTTGAAATACCGCCCCAAGCCCCACTAACCGTTCGATCGGAATTAAGATCCCTCCAACGATGTAGAGGATCTCGGATGAATAGTGACCTCGGGTTCCTAAATGAAGCAACGTTACTTGAGTGAGGTTACCGTTCAGTTCTTATGTGGTCAATTACTCTGTAATCTATTATATAAGCTGAAGCAGTGAAGCCTAAAAGCTACAAAAAATAATAAAATATAACATGGAAAAGAATTAATTATTCATTTTTAATTCGTACTAGTAATATAATTTCAAAATGGACAGTTTATATTAAGTTTAAGCCTAACTTCCAGTACTGTACCTCCACGCTACATAAACTTTTGCACAGGAAAAGCAATAATTTATCTACAATAAGCAGATTTAGTACGTACGACGCGTCGTCGCCAAAATCTTATCCGTTGATGTGATGATGAAAGAGAAAAATACCCTTCTGATCTCCATTTGTAGTGAAATGGATAGACACAGTGGTATCAACTTCCAAACGAAGCCTAGAAATGGAGACGAAGAGGAGGCCAGCGTTACGTGGTCCCATCTGAAGTCAGGAAAGTGTGATAATTACACACCCAGTTTATCACAACTACACACCCTTCTCGTACACTGTGCCATAGAGAGTGTGGGCACACTGTTTGTTGAAACAACGTGTCTTGTCTCTTGTCGTTATTAATTGGTTCCATCCGTGCCGCATTCGATCCAAAAAGCCCGTACAGGTTTGATCTGATTCTTTGTGGCTGATATGGTGTAGTATTCTCTGCAATGAAAGTTGTTTTTGTTTTTTAAATTTTTTGAGATAAAAGTTCTATTATTGTACGGTCATTTGAGTCATTAAAATAATTAAGTTAACAAAAAATAAAAATTATCAACTATACCATATCACATATAGCTCGCTCAATATCGATTTAATTTTTAGCATAAACTTAAAACCTGGTTGAAGTTATCAAATGCACCATAGACGGTGCTTTAATGTTGACTGCCATCTAACCCTTCTAATAATTGGCAATACATCCTCACTGTTTCTTTCTGTTATTATTTTCTGGTTTCCTCCGGTAACTCAAATATACTAATAAATATTTGTCAATTAGCATCAGCTTCATGAGAACACACTAGCCATTTGGTTAGCAATATAAATATATACTTTGTTTTTTGCACTTCTAGGTTCATGTGTTTCATGTTTTAAAATTCATACATTCCGAGTATTCCAACTACCTAAAAATAAAATTTGTACACAAAACCTGCAACGTACGGCAGTAGACAAATTAGTGGCTTAGTGCAGTTCTGTAATCACTAATGAAGCCACAGATTTATCCGTTGTTTTACTCACTAATTAAACAAAATCGTGATAAAGCCTTGGCAATGAGGCTGCGAGAATCGTAAGAGGAATTTATTATACCTGTTCATTGATAATATATATGATTTTTTTTTATCCAAGATTAAGTAGTTCACCACCTAAAAAATTTATCGCATTGATTACAAATCAATGATTTATGTTCATAGGACACTAGCGCGCTGGGTTGAAAAAAATAGATCGAAACATATCTAATTAATCTGTATTATTCTTATCTAGGCCCACATAATAAATTAAGTTATAATGCTGGCGAGTATGGATATAAATTAATTTAATTATAGTTGAAGTTAAATCATATTCCATATATATCCAGAAAATAAATTACAATGCTTGCTACGTAACTACGGTAAGTACTTCGTAGAATTAATTTCAATCAAGGATCCTTTGTTGCTTTGTATATGAATGAAGGACCTTGCATTGCATTACAACAAATATATATAAAAAAAAAACTAAGAAATAAAGGACCAGTTTTCTTGGACGAAAGGGATTTTTTTTTCTTTTCTTTTATAAAAAAAGTGGACGTCATTCCATATACAATGTTAACATCTGGAGCAAAAATAAAAGAAAAAAAAGAAAGAAATCAAAGTACAATAAAAACAACTGACTGCGACCACCAAAAGAACGCACTAAGACTAACTTCAAGTCTTCAAAACTAACCTAAAGCCAAGCCTGACGGCTGTACCAACAAAGGTAGGGATGTCAATACCGTACCGTTTCACACATTTCGGAATAAAAACGGATGGAAAATCAGTTTTATTTCTGAAAACGAAACAGAAACGAAACAAATACCGGTAAACGTTAGTGTTTCATTTACTGAAAATTAGACTAAAATCAATGAAAAATAAAAAACGGAATAAAAAATGAAACGGAACGAAAACGGAACATACTAGTTCCATTTCGTTTCTGCACGTTTGACACCCCTAAACAAAGGTACCATCAAAATACCTAATAAAAGAAAAACCCTACAAAGATTAACAACCAAGCAAGCAACAATCGAACAGCAAAAACATATATACAAACTAAAAATACCACGTGTAATATATATGCAGATCGATTAGCAGCAAAAAAAAATTTAATTCTTCATGCAGCAAGCGTAATTTCATGTCAAGAACATCAGTGGGACCCATCTGCAGAGTTCATCAATTATTGAAGGCAAGGCCTGTTCATTTTAATGGCTCAAATGTTTGAAGGCAATGAAAAAGTGGCGCTTAATTTTTAATGAGAAAAATAACATAACTAATCACAGTAAATTTTATTGTGAATAAAAAGGATTACCCCTACGATTAAACATATCACTTGGCCCTTAGCAGTAAACTTTGTTGTGATATTGCAAGGTTTAGTGAACACTGCTACTATATGTGTGATACATGGTTATTATTTTGTCTGATAGTCGTCTGCCAGCTGTATTGTCAATTATGATATTGTCCTAACGAAATAGAGGTCGTGAGTCGTGACAATGCATGCATGCAGTCTGTTATGATAAAGTCAACCAAATAAATGAGTAAATAACATATATAGGTTAGCACATGATCTTACTAGAATTCTAAGCGTATTATCATAATGTTCTAAAAAGACCATGTCGCCGATCACCATTTTGCTACAAAAATGCACATGGACCAATACACGATAAAAATGTCACATCGTTATATCGTTAAATTTCAAAACGAGGTAACCTCGAGTTCCCTAATATATAGGTCTGCATGAGTCAATATTGGTCAAATCAGTGAGACTAGCTCCGACAATATACACACATATATATAACCACATTTTCGTTATTCCAATTAACACAACTTGTCTATTTCAATTGATAAAATCAAGCAAGACAGAGCAAAAAAAAAAAAAAAAAAAAAATTACAGTGAGACAAAATATTCTCTGATTATTAATGTCGAATATGAATTTATTTTAGAATAAAATATTAGGAATATAGGATCATATGCATGCATTTCTTCTTTCACCATTCGCAGTATTCATATATTCCAGCAAACTAGTTTAACAATAAATTGAGAGACAGCCGGAATGGTAGTATCTTGTTATTTGTAGTGAGTACTGGTCTCTTAAGACCGCTCCCTGCTTTGGATTACTTATTCTAGTAACTCCAGCTGGAACAGAGTCTTCTCTTCCTTGAAAAAGAATATTGATAGGCTGATAGTTATTGGAGTCATCTTGTTGTCACAATTTAATTGGCAAACAAGCAGGGGCGGAACCAGGATTCCGACATAGGGTGGGCCGATCAGCCGACCGTGAAGTAAAAAATAGCACCATCTGTCGCAGTCATGGAGTCTGTCGCGGTGTCGCCTATAGCCTCTTGACTCCTTACTCCCGAGCCGAGAGAGAGAGAGTAAAAGAGATGGATTTGCGTAATAGAGAATGAGAATTGTCGAATTGGGAGATGGATTTAGAAATTAGGAGAAACAATTTAAAAATTGGATATTTCTTTCTCTCTCTGACAGGAATTGGGAGATGAATTTGTGTAAGAGAATGAGAATTGGTCTCTAAGTGTTTAAATTAAGAGAGATGAAGCCTCTACTTAGACAACTAATTAGATCAAATGAGCTCATTTACTTCAGTTTTGGACCCTTGGCGTATGCCAAACTATAACATCTCTAATAAATTTTGCTACTTTGGCATGTGCATGGCACACGCCCGCCACCCCCTGATTCCGCCATTGCAAAGGCATCACGCTTCACGCATAACTGGTGTGGGTTCCTCTGTACGCCCGTTAAGGTTTCTTCTTATCCTAGTGTTCTCTGTAATCACAGTTATTTTTGTCATTAGCTTTGTGAGATGATTAGTTTTTGGCATTTGAGTAATTTAAAGCAATTAAGTTACAAAAGAAATTATCAACAATATAGAATATTGCATATATATCACATATATATAATTCACTCAATATCATTTTTCCATCATAAAATTCAAACCTTTGCAATGAACTTCGCAATTGACCATATGCGGTGTTTTAATGTTGAAAATTAGTTGTTGATGCTTACAATAGGCATTGCATCCTTACTGCTCTTTTATGTTATTATTTTCTGGTTTCCTCCAACAACTCAAATATACTTAAAGAAAAAAAAAAATATTATTGTCAATTAGAATCAGCTCCATGAGAGCACACAAGCCATTTCGTTAGCAATACATAATACTATATATATATGATGTTGAGAAAACTGTGTTTATATTATCAATGGACCTTCCGATAGATATATATTGTTTGTTTTTCGCACTTCTAGGTTCATGTTTATCATGTTTTAAAATTCATACATTCCGAGTACTCCAACAGTCCAACTACCAAATTTTAATCTCTCTTTCCTTTGGTGTTTAATGAAGAGATTGATGAAATAACTACTACGTGATCATACTTTAAATGAGAATCTATTTTTTGTTAGTGATTCTCTTATAGCTCTCTGTATCTAAAAAGTCACATTTGAAATTACATGGCCAATTCCAAAAACAGCATTTCAAGTTCTACGTTTGTTCAGAATTTATACACAAACCTGCATCGGCACTAGATATTGCAGTTCCGTAATAAAGCCACAGTTTTTATCCATTGTTTTCATCACTAATTAAACAGAATTGTAATAATATCCATATCAAATTAACTGATAATCCACGTTGTAATAAAGCCTTTGCAATGAGTCTTGGAGAATTCTAAGAGGAATTCATTCATTAGTATCACTATCACCTTTCTATTATATATATATATATATAATTATATATATATATATATGTATAATTATATATATATATATGAACTTTTCTATTCCAAGATTAATTTTAGCACCACAAAAATTATCACATTGATCAAAGGATGTCTAATCTGTGTTCTTATAATAGAGTATGGATATATATATATTTTTTTGAAGATACTTTAATCAATCATATATAGTTGAATTGAAATCGTATTCCATTTTATCCAGAGAACAGATACAATTAATACTTCTACTACGGTAAGTACGTAGAGCTTCAATTAAGGACCCTCTGTTGCTTTGCATATGAATGAAGGACCTTACATTGCGTTAGAACTTATATATAAAACAATCAAATAAAGAAACAGTCGTCTTCGATGAAAGGGAATATTTTTCTCCGTTTTTAAAAAAATAAAATAAAATGGAGCCATTTCATAAACAATGTTTACATCTGGAGCAAAAATAAAAGAAAAAATTAAAGAAGGAAATCAAAGTACAATATAAAGAGCAACTGACTGCGACCAGTAAAAGAAAGCACTAAGACTTACTTCAAAACTAACCTAAAGGCTAAAGCCAAGCCAGTACCAACAAAGGTACCATCAAAAGACCTAAAAAGACCTTCAGAGTTCAGACATTAACAACCAAGCAGGGCAACAATCTCGTAACACTAAAACTACCACACGCAATATATAAAGCAGATCGGCAGCTACAAAATTTTAGTCTTCAAACGGAAAGGCATATGGACATGGTGCTTCTGATATCCGGAATTTAGATAGTAATGAGATGCTTAAAAAACCTAAAACCCTAAAGACTTTACAAATCAGCAATAAAAATGAATATATAGTTATGATATATGTGACACACGTTTTATAAGCTAGCTATTTCTTTTTTTAAATGAGAAACCCGTAGGTAAATTTTCATTCCACTTCAAATAGCCAGCATAATGCTCGTCCATTAATTTAGAGCCAGAGGACAGAGCTATGTACAAAATTACTTTCATGCATTGTAGTTGCACTGTAAATTGAGTCAAAATAGTTTAAGATCTGGAAATTGGGTCCCAATAATTTTATACTAAGGCAGGCCCAACTGGAAATTGGGCCTTAGGATGAGGGTTCTATTCCCTTCAACAATTGGGCCTAAAGTGTGTTATATACCCTGCAACGATTAGGGGTGCATAACGTCTAAAACGACCACGCAAATAGACTGATGCGTTGATCGTTGCGTTTTGGACACGAAACTGACTATAATTTGCTTTAACCATTTCGTTTTGGACGAAATGATCGAAATCACGAAAATACATATGGACGGAACTGTTTCAAGCTTGCGTTAACCGTTTCGTTTTTGAAATGCAACCAAAATCTTTAACAGTTTCGTTTCGTAATGAAAAGACGGTCGAAACGGTCACTGTTTCAGGCTAGCGCCGATGCCTCTCACGCTCGTAAAACTAGTTAGAAGCTCCTGGAAGCTGTAAACATACAATACAGCCTTTAATATTGTTACTGTTATTAATATGAAAATGCGCACCCTATCAGCATTTTATGTAACAGTTGGGGGGACTTGTTAGCCATGAAATCTGCATCTACACAAACACAGGAATTTGTGCATACACAGATACACTACCAGGATCATGTATTTATTCTTTCACCACTGTATTCAAGTATTCCAGCCATCATATTGCTCGTTCATTAATTTAGAGCCACATGCAAGAGCTACGTACAAATATACTTCAATGCATTATAGTTGCACTGTAAATTTAGTCAAAGTGTTGAGTTTTTTCGAATGGCAATTTAGTCAAATAGTTTTAAATCGGGATTCGTTTATATGAAACCACCAGAGTTTGTATTTTATTGTTATTTTTCCTGATTAAATGAAGTAATTATTCTTAATTTTTTCCCAATCTATTCGACACAAGGATACCAATTTGATCACAATTTAAATGTTAATTATACACTGTGCGTCACTGGTGTGGGTTCCCCCAGTGAATAGATATAGACAGCTATAACTGCCCATACTGCCAACACAATAGGTCGTCATCTCCACCAACCTGAAGCAACAGTGTATGTAGACCATCACGCCACCTTGTTCCTAGCTATCACTTCCTTTTTTGCCTCTTTTTCATTGTAAAATTAGTTGTTTTGACTGTTTCGGTTTGTTCGCATTCAAGAGTATTCCCTGATGAATGAACAAATTCCCAAAGGTTTCGCGACAATTAACGAAACAGTACTTAAGAGTATTCCCTGATGAATGAACAAATTCCCAAAGGTTTCGCGACAATTAACGAAACAGCAATAAGTACGATGCATTTCATAAATCAAGCATTCTGAAATACCTGAAAATTGTGATTCACAGAAATTTACACCATTGAAGGCTCCACATATAGGTGCCTCATGTTGTAAAGAAAGGTTCAGACTAAGATCTTGCAAAGAGCACCAGCAAAATACCCAGGCAACAGAGTTTAATTCTAGTCTAATCTATTTTAGCCATTTACATTACAAGTACAAGAATACCAGAAAGCACAGAGACTTCTAGGAAGGCCAAAGTCAAAAGTAAAAATAAACCCTACTCTGCCACCAAAAAATTTTTTGCACCGAGAACCTAAGCCCTCAGTCCAGCACTATCCCTATTGAATTTTGGATCTACCAAATTTCTCCGGAACTACAAATAATTTAGAAAGAAAGCTCTAACCAATTTACAAATATTCACCACCAGTCTCCAATTTACCCTCAAATTAACAATTCTACTATTTAGGCCTCTTCCTTCTTCAAGTCTCCACATTGTAAGAATCCAGAAAAGCTAGAGTTGCAAGGCTAAATCTGGCTGCTGTGCCTCCAAATTAATACTTGATGATTGGCCTGGCGGTGAACCTGGTGAATTGAACCCAATATTTAAATCTGGTCTAAGTGTTTGTGGTTCTTTGATTTGCATATGCTGATTATGCGACACAAATCCTTGCCACTGTAGCTGACCCTGTACCCTTGTTAAATCCCTTTGCATTGGAAACATCACCAAACCAGGGTTGCTATTGGAGTTTTGCACTTGCAAAGGATGAATTGCATTACTAGCTGCACTGCCAACCCTGGGGCTTGTATTAACCACCCTCCATACAGGAGCATTATGTGATGCATTGTTAGATGCTGGTCTTACTTGATTACCAAGGAATTCTGGCACTTGTCCAGGAAACGATGCTGGTATGGGTGCACTCAGGTAAGGCTTGGTCTCATATGGAGGACCACCAAAGGAGATCCAAGAGTTTTGGCCAGAAATAGCAGGGCCCACGGCTTTGGGGCTCTCGGCTTCTTTCTTCACTGATTGTACCGGAGGGAAAAAGCCTTTCGAAGAGCTAGAACCTCTGTTCAGGTTTCCAGGCTGGTTTGTTGGTGCACCAGGCAAAACATTTGACCTTCCATTGTTGTTGTTATTATTGCTACCGTTAGGAGAGTTAGCCATTGAATGGTTTGTCGCTTGGTGCTTTCTGATGAACCCCATTGGATTGGCTTGTACAGGATTATGATTTGGTCCCATGCTTGCATTACTCATTTGTCGTGGTGTGCTCACCTCTGGTGGCTTTAAGAATGGCTGGGACATTTCAGAAGTGCTTTGCAAAGCAGCTTGATTCCTTTTACTTGGAGTGCACCTAGCAGTCGTCAGGCCTACTTTGTCAGTCCTTTGCTGTACCTCTCTGACATTATTATTATTGCTTATATGTTCAAAGGTAGCAACACCAAACAGTGATCCATTATTTCGTTCAGGAGCTCTAGAGGTGCTAGGTGTACCCAAATGTTGACCTGCAGAGATATCATTGATTGATCGAGATGATCTTGGATGTTCAACTCGTTTAGCTACAAAGACAATGGGAGGAGAAAGAGGCTCAAAATCGCCAACCCAGCCACGACCAAACTTGATACCAGCAGGTAAAGACTGCTCAATCCTACTAGAGGCGATTTGCCATGCTGTGGGGCCTAGAAGGGCTGCAAAGCGGGCTAAACTCCTTGCATAACAATGTTCAGTTTCCAGCCCAATCTAATAAGCACACAGAAATTGACAAAAAATTAAGTAAATTTGTGAGTAAGATAAGCATGATTCAGTACATTTGTGAGTACCATTATGTCTGTGTTATACAGGAAAGATTAGCTAATTGGATTTTTTTTAAAATTTTCTCTCTCTTTATTTAATAACTTTACGGCAATTCAGAATATTGGCATACCGCGAGGAGTTGCTTTGGGTCATCAGCAAAGACATCAAATATAGGATCAGGTTCTACTGAATGTTGCTGTTCATATGTGCTATAAGTTTTGCGTCTGTTCATATCAACAGGCTTTTTTATCTCATCAGGAACCCTCCTATTCTCATCTACAACTGGTGTATCCACTGGTCTCGACGGAGACTCCCTTGCTGAAATAAGCAGGAAGAACAGTAATTGGGGCTTTTAGGTACGAGAAATAATCAATTAATCTTATTCTGACTATAATCCTCAGCCAATAATGAGGAAAAATAACAGTAAACCCCTAAATAACCTTGAAGGTTGTTAGTCTTTGTTTGTTTGTAAAGTTGCAGCATTAAGTAAAATAGATGGATGATATTTGTCAAATTATGGCAGTAAATTGACTAAGGCCAAATAGGGTTTAAACTCAGTTTAAATTGGATGAAATTACTTGTAGAAACTGGACTAAAATGCAAATTGATCACAGAAAAAAAAAGAATAAAAGGGATGGACCTGAGATTTCCCCAGCCTTATCAGATTGGCTCTCACCCAATGAGCAGCTATTATTATCCACAAACCCATTAAGAACCACATTTAGCTCAACACTCTTCTCCTTGACATTAAAATTACTATTGGTTTTATCATCTTCATGATTATGGTCATGATCATGACCACCCTCATCATCCCTACCATTATGGATATCAACACGTGAAGCACTCAGTGATGTTCCAGCCTCCTCTGCAGAGGCATGAGTTCCAGCTGATGATATGTCAGAGCTGATTGGATCCTGACCAAATTGATTGAATGACCTCCTATTATTATTGTTACTAACAGTTGACTTTTCTCTCTCCTCCCAAAAGTGATTTGTTGAAGATGTTGTGTTCCTCTCCTCTCTCTTGCGCTTCTTACTATCAAACTTTATTTGGCTGGCCACTCTGTGCACCATTTCTCTCTCTTCTCTCCTGTTGATTGTTTTCTTCTCTTCAGAGCTGGTCCTGATCTGATATTTCTCTCTAATTGCTGGCTCCCTCTCCTGAAGAGTGCGAAGTTTGGCCTTTGGCCTCTCTACATTCTCTGGTTGAATCACACCATCTCGGAGTTTATGAAACTTGCTTCGAGCCAGCTCTTGAATTGAATGTGCCTAAATATAATAAATTAAACAACCTTAATAATTAAATGCTTCCTTTACATAATAGCCACCATGTTTGCATAAGATGATTCCACTAATGGAAAGGTGAAAAACTACAGAGGAGATGTGTCCTTGCCGGCATTATAATCCTTTTCTTTGTTCTGTACCACAGATTTATGTCTGGCCACAAGAGGTAACAATGATGATCATTTAGACAGAGATTCCCAACGGTGCATGTCCGCACAAACACACTAAACTGCTTGTACAATATCCTCATCAGGCTACTAGATCATTACATAAATTCCATGTTTTTAAAACCATTTTAAAAGACTACTCTTATGTTTGAAGGAATGGCGAAAGTGTGTTACCTGTCTAAAGTAAATGGTGTCTGGTGCATTGTACTGCATGGCATTGCTACAAATTAAGAACACATCATCCTGCAATTGCAAACTTCTTTGTGTAAGGAAAAAGGATGGCCAAAGTAATAGAATGTCAACGAACATTAAAGAAGCATGAAGAGAACCCCAGCAAAAATTTCACATAAAGCAACTATTATGATTTAAAATAGCTGATTTCCTTAACAAGTGATGCAAGTTAATTTACTGTGTTTAGCTTGATTATTATCTCTTCAGTGATATCTTAACAATTTTCTAACATTGGAAAATAAAATGTCGTCGCTTTATAGGGATGGTGCAAAAGAGTTATTTTGCTATCCGTTAAATAGGTATATGACTTGAGGTCCTTTTTTTCCCTATTAAATGGGGAACTTCTTCATTATTTACATAATGGTTTATTTGAAATAACCGCCTTTCCAAATGCCTACATCAACTGCTCTCACAACTGCACTAGTAGTGAAGAGAGAACAAATGATTTAACTTTTTGGCCAAAACAACACTCATCATGAAGTTAAAACATAATGGTTTTTCACAATGTGAATCCTTCAAGAAAAGAATATTGGACACCGCTAAAACATGACATTATTCAGATTAAGTTATAAACATCTTGCAAATGACACTACTTCCTATTTTTGCAATTACATCAGAAGTCTATTTTTGCATCATTCAGAACTACCAAAACAATCTGAAACAGGATTTGCAATAATAATTATATATATATATATAAAATAAGAAATAAGTTCCTAAACTATATTAACATTAATCCAGCAAAAAATAGAAAATTCTCTATAAGAAATTCATCCAATTTAGAACTTGGAAACCAAATTCAGCTTCTGGTCAGTCATTAGAGACGCGCTCCAGGTCAGGTTGCTAACAAAAAATGCAGATCACCAAGTGCATTTGCAAATGTAAATAAGTTTCTTTTCTCCTAATCGAGATTAGATTTATCAAACCATTCATAACCAATGAGGAATAATGACACTATGGCTTTACAAAACCATAATTCTTCAAACATTTGAAAGCTTTAGAAACTCCCTTATAGGTCAAGGTCCAATGCGGCTAGTAAATATGGTTAATTATGAAGTGCATTTCTCAACAATTCATTGAATTTAGTTTCGCAAGAACAACAAATATATTACTAAACCACAAATCCATAAGTAACAGAAACCACAAAATGATTCATTACACCACAAATCCACAGAGCATTATTAGACCATAAACTCCAAACAAACTAGTCAGGCAAATCACAAAATAAATTATCAGACCGGGTTTCCCGAACCAATTTACAGAGTTAGGTGCTCTATTTAGGCTGTGCTTCAGAAATCAATTAAGAAGGTATGGAAGGGGAAGTGATCAGAAGATAATCTTGTATGTTGCGACACAACTACAGTTGTGAGGGAAGGAAAGAAGTTTTATTGAACATCTAAATTTGGTTACCCCCAAAATTGGAGGGTCAGGAGGTGAATAACTAATTTTTGGCAAAGAGTATACTATATTCCTTCCTTCCCTTGTGGCTCAGACTGGAGCAAGTAAACAGTGATTCTTAAACCTCCTCCTTTCTTCCTGTACTTTACCTTACCTTTCCTTCCCTCTTTCAAATTGTCATGGCCTTACTGGCAGATATAATCAATTATTGAGTGCATTTGCAGAAGGCCCAATTTAGTTTGGCAATAGAAACTCCAAAACTATTATGAAACACAAGTTCACAAGAATTTAGAGAAATGGCAAAATGGTTTATTGCTCCACATATCCTCAACCAATAGCCAGCAATGAATTTAAAGAAATGAAAATTGGTATATTACTCCAAGTTTCCACAAACAATACCCAGCATTACTAATTGTGTCGCAAATGACTTTTTAGCTCTTTCTACATGGTAAAGGTAGGGGAAGATAACCCATCATGCCATCCAACTAAAAAGAGAGTAGAATCATCTTGAAAGTAAATAAAAAAAAAAAAGAAAACGGTGTGAACTTTAGATTGCATACTTCAAGTGTTATCATTTATGAAAGAAGAAATTTCCTTTTCTGGTGACCATAACTACAAGAGACATATGATGGTAAATCCAGTATTGAAAACAAATCTTACCAATTACAAAACCTGAAAAAAAGCACAAAAAATTTTACTACAAAGTGTCTCACCTCAAATTGTTCAAACGAACTATAGACATTCTTAGCCAGCTTTCTTCTCACAGTACTGAAATCCATCGGGTGCTCAATCACATCATAATAATCAGGTAGCTACATTAAAAATAAATGTGCTCCTTAAATATTATTTTAAGTTTAAACAAAATAAGAGAGAAATGCATTAACAATTTTGGTTCTGTTGTTATAATAGGAGTGGTGGAAGAAATTCAATAGTTTCCGAGAAACAAAGAGATGCATTATATCTTTGGTTGAAAATACTAACCTCTTCTGGATCCACTGGCTCTGCAAATACCCCATAGGTATCTTTCCTAAAAACAAAGAAAAAATAAAATCAAAACACAGAAAAATAAACTAGAAATCATACTACATATCATGTTTATAAAATCATACTTTTGAAGCTTCTCGAGTATCTCTTCAAGTGTCTTCCGGCCAGGTAAAGGAGTTCTCTTCATAGACTTAAGCGACAGGCCTAATAAAACCATCAGCCATTAACAACGCTTGCAATTATAACTCTAAAAATCCTAAACAATCATGAGATGACAATATCTGACCTGAAACAGATCCCTTGAATCCAGAACCACTGCCCCTTCGTACCTGCGAACAAGCATGAATAAAATGATGCATCCCATCACTAGCTAAGCACAAATGACTTGTTTTGTGCGGGTAAACTAATTTACTGAACAAAATAAACACCTTAACACTTGGGAACAATTAAATAAATACATAGTAAAACAAACTTAACTATAAACTCAACTATAGCAAATGATGACTAATTTTAGCATTAACACTCTCTTAACTAAATCGAGCCTAGTATAAAAATTCTAGTAAGAAAGCAGTGAGTAATTAGCTCACTATAACTATAAAAGACCTTTACACAAAGAAAAGAGTGATGCAACAATACCTCCTGGTGATTAGACTCATCAAACCCTAATCTCTGTTCTCTCCCACCCGAACCCGCACTAATCCGCCTCTTCTTCAAAGGCTTAACCTCCTCCTCACTCTCTCCATCATCTTCAACATAAGAAGAAGACGACAAATCGGACTCCACCAACTGGCGCCCTCCAGTTGTCCTCCGACCGCCACTACCTCTGTTCCCGTTCTCACTCGAAAGCTTCGTCACGAGCTTCACTTTCCTCCTCCCTTTCCTCTCGCTCTCCGATTCTTCCCCAGATGAAGAAGTCAAGCCATAGAAATCTTCGATTAGGGGACGAGGCGTGAGGCGAGGTCGGAGGTTGCGACGAGGCGGAGATGGAGGTGGAGAAGGCGATGGCGACGGAGATGGCGATGGAGGTGGCGGCGGCGGTCGTGGAGGTCGGCCGCGACGGAGCTGAGACTTCATCGCTCGAGCTAGTTTTTTTTCTCTCTCTCTCTCTACTTCTTTTTTATCTTTTTCTTTTTGCTTGTATTGATTTTCTTCTATTTTTTTTTACTTAATTCTTCTTCTCTCTCTCTCTCTCACTATCAGTGTTTCTCTCTCTCTCTCTCGGCTCACCAACTCTGGCCACTAGTATGACTTTTGGGAGAACAGATCTCTCTCTCTCTCTCTCTAAAAAGAGAGGATGTCATTACTGTGTGTGTGTGGGTGTTCTTTTATTACATCGAGTGAGCCAGACCAGTCGGTGATGATTGAAGTGACAAGTTTTTCTTGTATGTCCTTTTGAAATTGAAAATTAAATGATAACTTAAGTTATGTATCCTTAAGTCACCAAACACCTCTTACATAAGATGCCTTAAGAGTACATAAGTTATGTAACCTAAATAGGTTGCATAAGTTATGCACCGGTCCCCTTTAATTTTTTTTTCCAACAATACCCTTTAGAAATAATTAATAATAATCTATAATAATTAATAATAATTAATAAATAATAATATTTAATAAGTAACAATAACTATTAAAATCATAATTAGTAATAAATATTAATTATAATAATAATAATATATAACAAGTAATAATAATAATTAATAAACAATATTGATTTATTATTAAATAATTAATAATATTTATATTATTTAATTAAAAATAATTAATAATATTTCATAATAATAAAATGATTTCTTATTATCATTAATAATTAATTTTTATAATAATTAAAAATTAAAATTTAATTTAATAAATAATAATACTTAATAAGTAACAATAATTATTAAAAAAATCATAATTAATAACAAAGATTAATTATTATAATTAATAATATTTAACAAGCAATAGTAATTATTAATAATAATGATTTAAGAATAATAATTAATTGAAGATAATTAATCAATAATAATTTTTATTATAAAATAAATAAAAATATTTATAATATTTAATTAAAAGTAATTATTAATATTTCATAATAGTAAAAATGATTTATTATCATCATTAATAATTAATTTTTATAATAATTAATAATTAACAATAATTAGGTCACAACATATAATACATAATACTAATTCAAATTTAAGGGCATTTTAGTCTTTTGACATGAATATATGCATGCATTAAGTTAGTCATCCTTACTACACAACCAAACATCTATTACATAACACTACATAAACACTTAGGCATCCTTAAGTTATGCAACTCCTTACTACACAAACAAACGCCCCTAAATGTTTTTTTTCTTTGGATCCATTTTACTGACAGGTCCAACACGAACGGAGTTTCAGGTTCAATAATAAATTAATACGTTTTAATTATAACATGATTATCTTTGTAAACTTTATGTTTGTTGGACTTGTAACTAAAATTTGACTTTGTGGATGCAATTTAAAATAATGTAGTATAATAATATATCATATTGGCATATTGCTGGTATCAGATTGTATTCTTGTTAAGGAACATATTATAAGGTGAATTTCTTTTTAAGTTTAATTGGTAAATAAAGCTAGAACAAAGAGTGTGGAAAAGAGACATTTTTTTTTTGGATAATACCAACTTTGTTTGTTAACCTTGTGAAAGTTTAGCAACTCTTAGATAGTTTTAGAAATCTCAAGTAATATGTCAAAAAGAAATATTACAAGCTGCGGGTGTCAATTTTTCTTTCTTCTCTTGATTTTTCGATATTTTCATTTTTTATGTGGCCTTTTTTCTTAACTCACTGCATGGAAATAAAGAAAAAAGAAAATGTACTTTTAAGAATCAATATTTAGCATATCATTTTTAAGAGTAGAAATATATTGATACTCAAACTTATTTGACATCTGCATGAAAAAAAAAATTAACAAAACTAGAAATGTAAAATTCAGATATATTTATTATTATTATTTAAATATGGTGTATATAAACTTTGATACAATTTAGGAATCACTTGGCTATTCATCTAGTACCATCAAATTGGACTGTTAATAATTTAATTATTTAATGAATGATCATTTAATTCTCAGATTGCGTTAAATTTGATACACTATATTTAAATTATAAAGAAAATATATGTAATTTATTTTCTTATATATATAACGGTTTAATCGGTTATAATAAATGATAAATAAATTTGATGCTAATGTTACATACCCATTTAAGAAATAATAATAGTAATAAACCCTGTTTAGGACTAACGTCTCTTAATTCTTTGTTTCCATGTCTCGGTCTCTTGGCTTTGTGAAAATTATTTGGAAGACTCACTAGGTAGTCGCTGCCTGGTTTGTCCAAGAAGAAACAAAGAAAATTATTTGGAAGACTATGACGTATCAATATCAGTATTCAATAATATCGACAGAGCTCTAGGAAGATCTATAGAAAAGTTATGTTCCAGGTTCAGCCAAGAAAGTCTCTTTCCCATTTTCCTTCTCCTCTCCCTCTACAGCCCGATTCTTTTATTATTTTTATTTCCTTCTTATTTATATATTTATTTGCTTGACCACTTTACTGGCCACTTTTACTCCTTCCTTGCTAATAAATTTGGTAAAATCAAATTCACTGAAAATCATTTATCTTATTATAATCGGATGTCAGAATCCGACTCAAAAACATAAAAAAAGTTAAATATTTAAATATTCTGAACCTTAAATATTTGAAAATGAATAAATCCTCAAATACTATCCGTTTAATTAAGTATTTTGAATCTGAAATATTTGAAAATGAATGAATCCGCAAATACTAACCATCCAAATATAAATTACCCTGACCTGAATGACTCGCATATCTGAATCTATTTTGGTCCAATATTACATGACACACGAACCGAAGATTATTTATATTTATATATATGTAGGCCTGTCAAACGTATAAATTGGAAGCGGAAACAATCATTTTCGATTTTTGGGGTAACGAAATGAAATGGTTGTTTCGTTTCGTCAAATGAAACAAAAATCTGTTCCGTCTCTATTTTCTACTGATTTTAATCCTATTTCCGTATTTCGTTTCATTTACGTTAACAATTTTGCATTTCATTTTCCGTTCCGTTTCTGAAAACAAAACTCATTTCATCTTTCGCTTAACATTCTATTTCGACAGAACGAAATGAAACATTAAACGAAACGAAACGTTAATATTTACATGTCTATATATATGGAAGAACATGGACTACACACCTTTCAGTTTCCCCAATATATAATGCACGTACGACATTTTCTAGATGGAAGATTGCATTACTTTATTGCCGGAGCATTTAAGGATGGCAACAAAGTTAGGCCCTGATCAAAATTTCATTTTTTTTAAAGATTTTATTTCATTTTATTTTGTTAGAAAATTTTTATCAAAATGAATGCATTTGGTATCATTTGATTGGGATTTTCATGTAATTAGATCCAACAAAATCATATGAAATCAATTGAATTGAAATGAAATCCTCCGTAAAAAACATCTTGATCAGGGTCTTAAATTAATAATACAGAGAGCTTTTCGTTTGGGGGTATATTTGTGAGAAAAGTAACTTATAATATTTCGGAAAGGGTAACTGATATTATTTCGATCAATATATATATTTTTTGTTTTTATGATTACAATTTAGATCCAAGCTCTCAAAATCCAAATTGGCATATAGAACATATCGAAAGAAATATCTTTTTTAAGTTCATTTTGGTATTGTCTACCCACCAATTTTTATCAATAATTTTCTTGTTGTGTTATCTTTTCACAATACTTACATATCTTCTAAGTGATATGATATAATTAGGATAATGGTTTATAAAAAAAAAGTTGACAGATTCGAAAAATGAATAGAATTAGTAAGTCGTAGTTAAAAATTATATACTTACATTGGTTTATTATTTTTTTTTTTATGAAGCATCAAACGAAGTCAATGGTTAAGATTTAATTTTGACTTTAAATTTTAAAATATTAAATAAATAATAAAATGTGATATTTGACTCACCAAAAGTTAAACGGAGGTGATCAAAGTTACCATGTACAGACATGCTTCTTTCGATCAAAGTAATAGCCCAGATCAATGTTTTCATATTCGAACGGTCAAAAGTCAAAACAATTGTCCAGATCAATGTTTTTATACCCTAACGGTGGATTCAAGACAATAATTTTATTTTTCTTGTTAAATTCTTATAAAATACTAACTTATATTATTTTTTAATATTTTTGTTAATTTCTG
This sequence comes from Rhynchospora pubera, assembly GCA_028095005.1. Taxonomy (NCBI): domain Eukaryota; kingdom Viridiplantae; phylum Streptophyta; class Magnoliopsida; order Poales; family Cyperaceae; genus Rhynchospora; species Rhynchospora pubera. The sequence goes on from CM051462.1 coordinate 77,643,667, forward strand.
AAAAATGAATCCGTTTAAAAGTGTTCATTCAACTCAGCTGATTCAATTTTGTCCAAACAAATTTTAACTTAATTCGCATTAATAAAAGCCAAACTGATGAAATAATTTCTTTAACCAAACTATAAAGTATAACTTTAATCCTTGATCATCTGCGGGAGATTTTAATATACTACGAAACGAATCTAAATATAAATAAATTTAAGAAGACAAATGCCAGAACCAAATTTTAATTTAGTGACAAAGGAGAACGTTAATTGAGTATAGGTCCCAAGTTTAAAATTATGATGAAAAATTTTTCATCAATATTTTAATTAAAAAAATTAAAAGACGCAATATTATCTTTCTTAAATAAAGAAAAATGCACAAAAGTCGAGAGGAATCTGTCACCAGAATATTGAAATGTCAGATGGCACTAGTAAGAACGAGAAGAATGACAGGAGCGACGACTTTTACGTAAAACGAGATTTGTCATCTTTCCGGTCAAAAGTTTTTATTTTAAAATGAATATATTCTTCCTTTCTTTTAAAGATGTATATGCAACCGTGCTGCACAGAAGAGTGTATAAGTCAACCAACTAAATAAATGGATTTGACAAAAAAATTATTAAATTTACTTTTTTATTCAACGACCCTTGAATCGTGTAAACACATTTGTAAAATTTATGTATAATATTATGGCCCTACACAATTACCGTGAGAAAGACTAGAGTTATTACTAAATGAGACCCATTTGCAATATAAAATTAAGTTTTACTCCCATGCTCACACGTCACACCATATATGTTAATTTTCATAAGCCGTTGATCTTTCTTCATCAACGGTTCTCAATAAAGTCTGATTTTTCTTCATGGTTTCATATGAGCGCAGGGATCAAGGAAAACCAAATTTGCTGAAGGGCAATTTTGTCAATGAAATTTTGGTTTACAGGTTTAGCTGAAGCTTCACTACCCGAAGCAATGCAGTTAGATCAATAATAAACATGAAAATGGCACTAAATTATTCAAACCCAGAATCTGATCTAAGGGATTCAGTAATAATGGCTCCGTTTGGATAGGTGTGGGAAGAAGAAAAGAAGGGAAAAAGTGGAAAGAAATATTGGAAAGTGTGTAACTTTGTGAAGAGTTTGGATTGTTTATAATTTTTTTCTTCTTCTTTCTTCTTCTTCTTCTTTCTTCCAACGATCCAAACGCACCCAATAAAAAGGCAAAATTGGATATAACTAAGTTGCTAATATTAAAAGAGCCGAATAATTTGCTAGTAGTTAGATCAAATAAGTTGTTTGCTAATTAGTTTGGCCACTCTTCATTCTGGACAAAGGGTCCCTTTACATTTTTCCCTTCTATGTAAGCAACCTTTTTGCTAAAGAGAACTTATTTCTGTCTTTACTCCCCCTCTTCCTTATTCTTCAGGTTCTAAGTTTTCAATATTTTAAACTGCTTTTGTTGGGTCTTGGAAACTCAGAGATCATACTACAAAAGGTTGGTGGAAAAAAATGATTCAAAAAAATATGGCTTGTTTGGCCAAGATAAAATCAAATCTTTTTTCTGGAAGAAGGTTATGGAGTTTGCTAGTATCATTAATATCAATAGTAGTTTTGAGGTGGGCAATGGGCAATCCATTAAATTTTGGTTTGATAAATGGTGTCAAGGAATTGCTCTAAAAATTAGATTTCCCTCATTGTTTCAGATATGTACCAACCCTAATATTATTGTAGCAAAAGGGGTGAGGGATAATCTGAAATATATTTCCTTTAGAAGGCAGTTGAATGCAACACAATTAAGCGAATTAGAGATGTTGAAAGAACAGATTGCATCTTATATTCCACTAGATGTGCACTCTGACAAGATGACATGGGAATTGAATGCAAAAGGAAAATATTCTACAAGCGATATATATAATTGGTTAGAAAATGGGGGTATAGAGAGAGACACGACAGAATTTATTTGGGACCTTAAAGTGCCTCTAAAAATTCGCATGTTTCTTTGGATATTGAGTAAAAAAAAATTCTCACAAGAGATAATTTGGTTCTAAAAGGTTGGGAGGGTAATCCCAAATGTATTTACTGTGAAAATCTTGAAACAAGTGATCATTTATTTTTTAGATGCTATCAAAATGTAAAAATTTGGGAGTGGGTATGCCGATTGTTCAGAATTCCATTGCAAACAAACAACAAACAACAACTAAGCCTTTTGTCCCAAACAAGTTGGGGTAGGCTAGAAAGAAACCCAACAAAAGAACACATCGAGAAAAAAAAATAAATAAATAAATAAAAAATACTAATAGTAAGACTAGTCATACTAATAATAATACCTCTAATAATAATAGTAATAGTAGAAACCTAGACCTCGACCGTGACCTAATAGAGGGACCTACAAACCTATGGCATCGCTCCTACCCCTAAGTTCCTACGTCATGGCTCCGGTACATGAATTGCTAACTTCCAAGCGCTCCTATCGATCGCCAACTCCTTGGAGACGTTCCATTCTTTAAGGTCTCTTTTCACCGCTTCTTCCCATGTCAATCTTGGTCTCCCTCTCCCCCTCCGGGTGTTCTCGAAATGATTAAGAATTCCGATACGTACCGGTGCCTCTGGAGGTCTGCGTTGGATATGTCCAAACCATCTCAAACGATGTTGGATCAACTTCTCCTCTATTGGTGCGACCCCAACCATATCTCGTATGTCATCATTTCTAATCCGATCTTTCCTCGTGTGACCGCAGATCCACCTCAACATACGCATCTCAGCTACACTCATCTTCTGGACATGTCGTCTTTTAGTAGCCCAACATTCTGCGCCATACAACATCGCAGGTCTAATCGCTGTCCTGTAGAACTTGCCTTTTAGCTTCTGCGGGACTTTCTTATCGCATAGGACGCCTGATGCTTGTCGCCATTTCACCCACCCCGCTCTTATCCTGTGACTAACATCTTCATCTATCTCGCCATCGCTCTGCAGCATCGACCCTAAATATCGAAAAGTATCTTTCGTAGGTACTACCTGCCCGTCTAGACAGACATCTCCGTCCACTGGTCGTATCCCACTAAACTCACACCCCATATACTCCGTCTTAGTTCTACTAAGCCTAAACCCTTTGGACTCTAGAGTTCGTCTCCACAATTCCAATTTCCTATCGACCTCCGTCCTACTCTCATCGACTAACACCACATCGTCCGCAAAGAGCATACACCAAGGAATCTCTCCCTGTATATCCTTCGTGATCTCATCCATCACTAAGGCAAAAATATACGGGCTCAAAGCTGATCCCTGATGTAGTCCTATTTTAATAGGAAAGTCACTAGTTACACTATCACATGTCCTGATGCAAGTAACGGCACCATCATACATGTCTTGGATGAGGGTAACATACTTTGTGGGGACTTTCTTCTTTTCTAGTGCCCACCACATAACTTTCCTTGGCACTTTGTCGTATGCTTTCTCCAAATCAATGAAAACCATATGTAGATCCTTCTTTCGCTCCCGATATCTCTCCATCAATTGCCTTATTAGGAAGATGGCCTCCATGGTTGACCTCCCAGGCATAAAACCAAATTGGTTTTTCGAAACGTTTGTCATCCGTCTCAAACGATGTTCTATCACTCTCTCCCAAAGCTTCATTGTATGACTCATAAAATTAGAAGATTTGTTCCTTTATGATGGAAATATACAATCAAAATCAGCTTTCAGATACTATTGTGTGGCAATGTTTTGGGTTTTATGGAAAAATAGAAATACATGTTGTTTTTCTAATGACAAACCGTATAGTTTTAAAAGGTGTGTTGCTGATATCAAAAGCATCATGATTTACTGGTCAGGCCTTTGGAAAGCATCACTCAAAGAAGAAGTCTGGAGTGTCTGGTCTGAAGAGGGTGAAGCACTATTGGAAGATGTCAGAGCAACCATGGAGGAGAGAGCAAGGGGTCCCATGGTGATATATGCAGCATAGAGGAAATAATGTGTTGCCACTATTTGTACTGTTCTTTTTAGATGGATTGAATAGCTGGTTGTTTTGTACTCATTGGAGGTTGCTTTGGTTGTTAACCATAGTCTCCGTTTGGATCGTTGAGAAGAATTAGGAAGAAGGAAGAAGGGAAGAAAAAAAAAATATAAACAATCCAAACTCTTCACAAAGTTACACACTTCCCAATATTTCTTCCCTTCCCACTTCTTCCCTTCTTCCCTTCTTCCCACACCTATCCAAACGGAGCCATAGAGAGTGTTAGATAATGAAGGGGGTACTGGTACACAGTTTGTGGTATGGTACCAGTGCCGAGTCTTTAGCTGTTGATGTTGTTTTGGTTGTATTGACGTTTTGCTTTTCATTTTAATGGAAAGTGGTGGGATTTCACCCACTTATTTCAAAAAAAAAAAAAAAACTGCTTTTGTTGGAATTTTGGTTCTTTACGAGGGACGAGCATTTGATGTTGTTTGAGAGTTCGTCACAACCCACATTGATCACCTCAATAGAGTTAGCCTCATATTGGAGAAAGAAGCGCAAGTTGATCCAACTCCTAGCTCCATGCTGGTCAGGGCATGGTTTCCATAATCCAAGCACCCTTACTCATTTTTCTGTGTTTTTAGCTTTGATAGGAACTTAATTTACCATCTAAATTTATTATTGGGCCTTGATTGTGACTGGAGGCTGTGAGTTTATATGTTGCTCTGCTGATGTAGTGGACATTATGTTATTGATATCTGCTTAAAAATTAGCAAAAAAATAATTTGGAGTAATGATTAATGGATTGACACAAATATTTTGAAAAGCAACCAGAAACTGGGGTTAATCTTTGTACTAATATTTTACAATCATTGAACCGTTTTAACATTTATCTACTAAAAAAATAATGCTAACTAAAAAAGACCTTAAACATGCACAACGGCCCTTTATGCTTTTCTTTTGGAAAAAAAAAAGAAACTCTCAAGCTAGGTATGGAACTATTTGCTTCTTTTGCTCTCTACACTTCCATTAAAACTATTGGAAAACTACAGCTCAATCAAATGAGATACTTGAGGTTCTCTTTTGGATGTTATAATAGTGTGTCCACTGGATAACAGCCAAGTACACGAAGAAATTTGGAAAATTCCTGCACATCACAAGGACATTGCAAATTAAATTTTCTAAATATTGGGAATTGAAAATATAATCTAAAAATAAGCATTAAGAACACTGAAATTTGAAATAGACTTGCAGCTATATCATAGTAATAAAGTATTGAACAAGTATTTGTTTTTATAGTAGAAAAGCAGGTCCGACCATGCTACTTTTTGTAGGAAACAAAATACAATGAACTATGTGTATATAGATGATATTCAAATTAAAGCAAACTACAGCTAAAATGAAATCTAACCTGTAAATGGCCCAGGGCATTTTGTGCACGGGTCTCAGCCATGGATGCCTCAAAATCAACGTAGAACAAGTACTCAAAGTACCTGGACACATGATATGATGCAACCATTACACAATGTTTCCTTTTGCTAATGCTTTAGAAAATTATAATAAAAGTTAAAAAAAAAATCAAGAAATGCTTAAGTGCTTACATGGCCGTGCCATGGTTAAGGTCGTCTACAAGTCTCAAGGGACTAGTTCTTAGTGGCCGGCTTTCGATCTGTTTCAATATTAAAAATCTTTTAATAAAACTAACATTTTTGAACATTTGAAAATGAAAAATCTAACCAATTGAGGATGTCAAATTTAATACCTTTAATATGTTGATATTTCTGAGAGCAAAAACAGCTAGAGCCTTGAAGAGCATGCCAGCTCCCTCTTCCAGTGTGAATACAATACTAGTCTATATTTTGGGAAGCAAATTGTAATATGCGATACATTCAGGTATAAAATAGCAGTCTGGAATCCATAATTAATACCTTAAACGGTCCATACGTCTTAGGTAGTATTGGCTCTCTGGACAGGACCAAGAAACGGGTTATATTGGCATCTTCATCCTGCCATAAAAGAATGGTATATTACTAGTCAATTTCTCCACTATAACATAGTTATGTTATTCTAGTGCTAGTGGTGTACCATTGTAATAATCAGTAAACAAACAGGTTTCCCAAATATTGCTTGCTTAGTAATATTCTTCCAGAGTAAATAGATAACAAGCAACTATCAAAATCATGTCTCACAAGTAAATATGAGGAATTTTTTTGCAAACTCAAAAAAAATAATAATAATAAGAAAGGAGTTTGCAATGCCATATGCAAAAAAGTAAGACAGTAGACTTCATACGTGTAATTTGTTCTGGAGTATTTTGAGGCCATAAAGCTCCCCAGCTCTCGCACTAGCTATTGCTCCAGCATCCCTCATGCCTCTTTCTGCTATTAACTGGAGGAAGAAAATTTAAAATTTTAGTTAATCATATTCCTAGATACAGAAAAAACTTTTGAAATACCCCTATTTACCTGAGCAGCACTAGCTGTATCCTCAAAATTTATCCTGATTGCTTTCAGGTCTGAGATTGATTTTTCGCACTGTTGAAATGCCTATAAGTTTGACGATGGCATATTTCTTAGAGATACAGGATAAAAATAACCAATAAAGTATATATTTGTTAAGAAACTGCATAATTATTTTTTGGTAAGTTCCAGATTATCTGTAAAACTACAAGGGCTGTTTCTATTGGTAAACAAACTGTCAAAGCACAAAACTGGTTACATTGCAAGGGCCCCTTTTTTAAAATTTTGCAAATTATCAGGTACCCAATTACTTTTCTTTATATTTTTAAAATGGAATCGTACCTGTAAATGGCTAAATACTCGTTGTATATCCTCCTTTTTAGCACCAGGCAGTGCAAGAAGGCAGAGATCAACCTTTATCTGCACCTCACCTATGATGTGTAGTCTGTGGCTAAGCAGTAGATCATAGTTGCGGTGAATGCTCCCAACTGATGTGTTCTCAATTGGGAGAACCGCTCTGTCTACATGCCATAATTCTACAGCCTGACAAAAGAATTATAAAATTATTAGCAGAAAAAAAAAATTTTGTTTGGTTGATGATGTAGGACTGATATTTTTGGGTAAAAAATAAATAATGCAATCCAACCAAATACAGATGGAGGATGGATGACAAGTAACAAAAACAACTTATATATGGCCAGGAAAGGAAAAATTTCAATCATCTGTGTCAATCCAGATCTAGATGGCAGATGGAAAAATTTCTTTTTTCTGTGTCACTCCAGTTGGCGGCAGTACTCTTAAGGTATCATCCAGGAATAAGATTATTTTAATTGAAAATAATTAGCACCCTATGGAATCATATGACCAAATTTTGTAATATGTCCTGGATATTTTTACGACCTCACATGAAATGTTACCAGAACTTGTCACGGACAATGTGGAATGGATTTGTCTGACAGCATTGATATTTCTCAGTGGAGATTGGCCAAGCACGATATCAGACCACAGATTAATAGAAAGTCCTAAGTCAACCAATTCATATTCTTAGAACTTACTGAGATATTGACCAGTACCCTACTAAGAAACGGAGAAATTTACAAGTTTATCAAAGAAAACTTAAAACTCCATATTCCATTAATACTGATATGGTGCATAAAAACAAACCTTGAGGGCGACCTCAAAGTGTTCACATGGAACACGAACACAATGGGGATATGCTTTCAAAGCAGCATCCTCGCTGAAAGATCCCGGTGAACCCTAATTTGAACGGACAATAAAATAAATTCAATAATATCATACAGTTAATAAAACAAATTACTGAAAATACATAAAAGTTCTTCTGAAGGCACCCTAATCGCTAGCCATCTCTATTCTCTCCCCATTTTAAATATTCAATAATGATTCTATTTTTACTTCATAGGCATAACAATAATATAATATGTTTGGTGACTATTATATAATGTACCTGGTATGCCGCACGAATGGCTGATCCATCACTAGAGGTCAAGCAATCCATACTAGACAAAGGCTCTGACAAAGCAAAAAATAAAAAAATAAAAAGGAAAAGGACATGAGTACCTTTAATGCTGCGAACTTCAAAAATAAAAAATTGCATCTTTTCTTTTACCGTAATTAATACCCAGTAATTCATCATGATGGATTTATGTCTGTAATACTAATGTAGCTGGAATAAGCACTGTATGTTCAATAGATATGCTAACCGCAATCACTTTTTGCGGAATAGCAATACTGCATTGCTACCGAAAGTTAGCTAAGTTAACAAAGTTTGCAATAGATATATTCAATAAGTACCCAAGTTAGCAATACTGCAATAATTACCAAATTATGCGACTCATACACAAACGATAATATAATATAAACCGCAATCACATTTTGCGAATTGCTAACTTTGGTACCTAAAACATCACTACTCTGTGTATTGAGCATACAGAATTGGGTCAACAAGTACCAGAAACCCCATTATGTCAAGTTGTCAACTAATTGTTGGGAGAATTCGGAATCTTCAAATTTACCAACTTATCTCTTTTTTTTTTATTTAACTAAATTTTATTCAACTAAGTACCAGCAACCCCATTAATCCACAATTTGAGTTTCCTTTTCTTCTTTGAAGTTGGCATAAGCTAGATAGTAGATTGAATTGGGTATTTACAAATTACTACTGAGAGAATCACAATTCACAAGAACAACCTGGTAAAAATTAGAATAAACAATTCAGTTCCATCATTTATTAATTCCCCTTGGCTCATAGGAAACCAAAAGGGCCAGGTCAAATTTTAAATAAACAGATAGGGAAAAGAATTCTCATGAAGTGAAAATATAATAAAACAATAAATAACCAAGACTGAAACCAAACCCACTTGGTAGAGAGTTGCAATCCCTGGTGAGAGCTCGAGCATTTTTCTCTAAGTCACCACTCCTTAGTCCTTTGAACTGGTCTTGAGGATTTGAAGAGGAAGGAGAGGGACCCATCTCTTTTTCTGATTCCTTTCTCTCCACCATTCTTAAACTAAGAGAGCTCTTTGGATGGAGACAAGCACGCGGGGTCATGTGACAGGCCCCTCCCACACCATTTCCTATTGCTTTCAACGCCATTAATGGGTAGATAGAGAAAGAGATAGAGAGAGAGAGGTAGGTAGAGATGAAAGTTGAAGGAAAGATTAAAATTTTTTTTGACAGAAAGAAAGACTAAAATTTGCGGCCTTATATATGATAGTTTAAGAGTAGAGTGGCGGTATTTTGGTTGGTAGAAGTACTGAAGAAGTGAAGAAATGAAAAGAGTGGAAGTGATGTGGCAATTGGAAATTAAAAACACTATAATATAAACGAGGTGCAGACTAAATTCTACTGACAAGTGGGACCTACGAATCAGCATTTGTATTACTATTGGATGGTCCAGGAGTATAGTAGTTTCATAAAATAACAGGTTGGTGGATTAGCGTTACGTTACAGCAGTATACCAGGCGTGCTTTGTTAGTTTTGACATAAAAAGGAAAAGAAAAAGGGGGGAGAAAATGTGAATTAGACCAAATTGTTATTGATGCTTACCCTTTTTATTGGGTGAACAAATTTGGTAGAAAATTGTATAATATTAATCTTGTTAAAATTGATAAGTTAGCATTTATTTTCCTTCTATTTGCTTCGTTCATATTCATCTCTTCTCACCAAATTAATTTGAAAACACTTCCTTGTCATTAATTCTGATAATTAATTACCTTGACTAGACCGCGGTGCTTCTACTAACTTGTGAACCGGGAAGTAGACAAAGGAGTGTATTTCTAGTCCAGTTGGGACGACCGACATTCAGTCTTCCTAACTTTCTGACTTGGATTCCGGAATTGTGACTTGTGAATTTTTGACCTTCTCAGTCTCAGGTTTCTAGCTATTAGCTTATGTGTGGCCAAACTTGTAGCGAGTCATTAAACTCTTTGGTAAAATTGCCTCATTTTACTCTGAAAAAAGTTGCTCTAAAAATTAAATAAATTACAATCGTTGGGATATAAGCAGATCAGGGTAGATCTGTGGATAGATTTTACGCTGATAGGAGTGTTGAACAGTGGATAGACCACTGTATGATGTATCATATTGCAATTTGGTTTTCCACACGAAAATCTACACAATCATGGGTACAAAAAGAAAAAATGTTCAATATTAATTGGCACAGCCGCAATGCATTTAGTTGCGTTTTTCCTCGGAATTTACCATGTTAATGCGTTGCTTTTTTTTCCTGAGAAGTGAGAACACAACCTGATGTAAATGTTAACACGGTTGGTTTTTGGTCTATAAATTTTCTTATTCTATCGGCTGTTTAGTTGGGAATTGGGATGTAATTATGTGGAACTTGATCGTATATTATACGTTCATATATTTAACATAGCATGCAAAGATTTTTAATAATTAGTAGTTTATTTTTTTTTGCGGACTTTGCAACTAAATATTATGAAACCAGCATGTCTAATATGTCGATATTTTCAGATTTTGCAACACATCTAATATGAATATTGGATTGAGTAAGAAAAATATGTTTAAATTACGTTTGGAAGAAAATAAAAAAATTGAATAAGAAGCTAAATTTCCTAATCATTTTCATGAACAAATAACAATTATTTTACTATCATCACTTTTTATCCCATATTAATCTTATCTTTTAAAACAGTATTCTTGTTTTTTATATATATTTTTTATTCTGCGGATAAGAAAGTAATTTTTATCATCCGTTTCCCAAGCGATAATGTTATCTTCTTATCTTCACGTTTTTAATCCTCATACCAAACATATCTTTAGTGATATTTTTTGTTTTAGTTTTTAGAATTATTCTATGAATAAGAAGATAAATCTTATCATTACTTGTACACGCGATAAATGATAATAGTCATCTTCTTGCCTTTACTTTTCATTCTCATACCAAACGTCTTTAAATATTTTTCTTTACTTATTTTTAATATTTAAAATTTTTCTAGGAATAAGAAGATAATTCTATCATCATTTTCATGAGCATTGAGAATTATTTTTTTTATCTTCACTTTTTTAATACACCAAATATATCTGTAAATATTTGTTTTCTTTATTCTATATTTCTATGAATAAGTACATAATTTTCATAATCACTTGCAGAAGCGATAACGATTATCTTCTTATCTTTACTTTCTATTCTCATACGAAACGTACCAATTAAATGTTTGTTCTATTTTTTTTATACTATTCTCTAAATAGGAAGACAATTTCAATCATTATTTTCAGAAGCATTCTAAGTTATCTTCTTATCTTTTTATCTTCACTATTATACCAAGCTTTTAAAATGCTTTAAGTGGAATTATCTATATTTTTAGCCATTCCGCTTAACCATTTATCACCGTTTTATTACCGTATAACTTTTTTATTATCGTTTTATCCCGAATCATTATCCAACCGCTAAACCACACAAATCACATTTTAAAACCTTACTATATACTCTCTTATCAATCAATCAAATGCTTAAACATTTATTCTATTATATATATATATTTTTAATTATTATAAGATGGTTAACTATTTTCAATAGAATATAGTAATTTATACATGCTTGTAAAGTAGAACAGAGTAAAAAAATCAATATTAGTCCACTAGAAAAATTTGTCTATATCTAATTTGTCTAAATCTTAACGGTGGTGCTCCCAACACAGAGCATTAATTGTTGTAAGTAGTCTTTCCATTTTTGTTGGTCGTGAAAGACCAAATAGTTGGCATCAGAAAATACTTGTTTGCTACTTGTAACTGGGTGATGTCTGCCTAGTATCTCTAAAAACTGAAAAAAAAAAAGTATTGTTTGCTCATTCACGAACAAATCAAGAAATTCTCGGATCTATTAAGCCGAACATCTACTAGACTACTACGCACTAATATAGGGTGCATTTGGATCGTTGGAAGAAAGAAGAAAAAGGAAGAAGAAGAAAAAAAATTATAAACAATCCAAACTCTTCACAAAGTTACACACTTCCCAATACTTCTTCCCTTCTTCTCTTCTTCCCGCACCTATCCAAACGCACCCATAGTAAGACTGTTAATAGTATTTTATTATTATTAATTTTTTTTTGGGTTCAGAACACAGTATCTAAAATAAACATAAGAAACGAACTACAACAAGAATAAATGATCCATCGATGTCTTTCTAACTAGCTATATAAATTGTCCCATATAATTAAGTGATATTTAGTCTTAAATTCCGATTCTTATGTGACATAAACTGTCTAAATATTGTTGAATAATCTCGAATTTATTTCTTGGCAAAGCCACATACCATTGATGAATTTAGGATGGATTGTTTGAAGGTTTACTGAAGATGATGCATCTAGATTCACAAATTTAGTTCGTTACCCTCAAATAATCAAATTCAATGTACGCTTCTATATATTTTGTGATGCGACATCATCGGAAAAAAAAAACCTATTCCATAAAATAAAGTAAAATAGTTTACTTAACTAATTATCATTTGCTTCTTCTTATGTGTCTCTAAAAGACTAAAACAAAGAGAAATAATTACCCAAAAAAAGGTAAATTGTTCAACTACATGCACCATTAAATTGGAATATTGACTTCATGAAACAAAGTTATCACACATTATTCTTGCAATTTCAATTGAATCGACAAGTTACTTCCCAGAGGAGTCAATCAGTTGGTATATGTCCCCTCTCTTTTGCTTCTCTAGAGGAAGATTCTCTCTGTACATTAATTCATGATCGATACACAGTTAGGCAAACAAATAAAATCATCATCCGAAAACTAAACTGCTTAATTTAAAAATGTTACCACACCTTCGGGTTTGAAGAATGGAATAGTCTATCTCACCAATGACAACATCCTCTTCATGCCCAGTGGTTGCTATTATTTCTCCAAACTACAATTAATATTTTTCACAATCAAAACACATTCCAAAATACAATTTTAGTTTGACAGGGTGCATCTTCCCATTAAATGACATACCGGTCCCACAAGACTAGAGTGACCCCAAATCATGTAATCAGAATTCACATCTGGGTCCCGAGCAGGAGAGCAAGCTGCAACAAACAGCTGCACAAGTACTGTGATGTTCTTTAAACTCATCATTTGGAGATGTTGAAACCTTTCAACTTAAGGAAACAGAAAGATAATGAGAATGTCACTATTCAAATTTACCATACCTGGTTATCAACAGCCCTGCACGTGAAGGTTATACAAATACATCAATACAACAAATTCAATGAGGTAAGAGGATAATCTTACATCAATATGCAAATATGAAAGTTTAGTTTAATTGTATTGGACTATTCAGTATTCAACATAGTGTTTATATTTAGTACCTTGACCTTTGCATGAGCTCCCACAGGAGCTCCCCAGTACTCATGTTAAATGCTCCAGGAAAGCATATCAAATGAGCACCTATAAATTCACTAAATGATTTTATTAGTTTTTCCATCATATGATACAATGAAAAGTTATCAGCATAGGATCCCTCGCAATTTTACAATCGAGTAAATAATATAAGGAACTTTAAAATTCTTAATAGAATAATTCTAGTTAAAAACAAGCATGAGTAGAGTTCTACCTCTTAATCTGTATAAAATTGACAACTCTGGAAAACGAATATCATGACAAATCCCTATGCCAATTTTACCCACCTCTGCAGAAACAAGGTATCAAATTTAAAAGATTAAAAACCAAGAAATATCTTTTAAGGACTCAAATATAATTTTGAAACAATAGATTAAGTTTGGCGCTTGCTGGCATCACTCAGTATAAGCCAGCGCTGGGCCAACAGCAAAACATGTCTTCCAAGGAATAAAAAACAGAAAATGAAAATTGAACATCAATGCTGAACAGTACCAGTGTCCACAATAGTGGGTCCATCTCCATATGCAAAAGTATCAGATTCCCTAAAGCTTTCCCCAGGTAAGTCCATGTCGAACAAATGTAACTGAAAAAATGATATTGTTTGGTAAGATATCAGACTGACAACAAATATAAAAAATTCAAATATTTCAGCTTTGCAGATCTCATATCTATATGAACGGAACCTTCGATTAGTATCAGACAATAATCATGAATAGTTGAACCAGTTAAATTTGGTACCTCACAATATAACTTAGCATGGACTAATACTAATCCTTTAACAGTCAGAGATTTAACATAAGGTTATAGGGTTTCAGCACAACATACAAGCCTAATGTTCCACAATTCTATAATAAGCTCTAAGGGCAAGTGAATCCCAATATTTTCCTCAGATGACAACAACTACAATTGAAGTGGAACTCATTTTGGCTTTAACTTTTCATCATAGTATTAATATTCAAAACAGGCACTAAAAAGAAAAAAATTATCAAGAACAGGATTTCATGAATACCAGTAGCAATTTTTGGCACATTCCTTAGTCTGATGGCTACAGAAGAGGACAAAGTACCATATTTTAGTCCGTGGTCCAAGGTTCTCAACTGATCTTTCTTAAGGAAAGACAACAAGGAAATCCTACTCCTTTTACCGGCTTAAAAAAATCTGGTAATTTAATTTCATTATGTTTTATATGAGAAATACAGGTTGCATATTTATCAAGTGACAGGTTGTATACCTTTCTGTGCTTGGCTTTTATTTCCCCATCTGGGCCGAGAACACAACAAGTGTTGAACAATTTTCCACCGGACCTTTCAGGAATTGATCCACCAACAATTGTAATTTTGTGATAAGCAGCAGCCTCTGATAGCATAGAGATAGATGGTGAAGATTTAGCTTCTATATCCTCAGCATGATCCCTCAAGGTCTTCATTGAGTAAGGACAACACCACATCTCCTGTAAAATCAGAGAAATCAGGGGCAAAGTATTGGCTTGTACATACCCATATGCAGAAATTCACAGTTCTGTAAAATGAGGTCATATATTTATTTACTTATAATATCGGCAGAGGTCAGATAACATTTCATCATATTTTTATTCACTTCAGCTGAAATGTCCAAAAGTACCAAGGGTTTTGTCAGATTAATTTCAAATTGTTTTTAAATCCTTAAGCAACTTTCCATCAAATTAAAGAAGTACTAATAAGTGCAATTCTTACTGGTAAGACGACCAGCTTAGCGCCCTTCTCTACAGCGCCCCTAATAAGAGATCGAGCATGGGAGATATTATTCTCTTTAATTGGCGAGACTAGCATCTGGCAAAGTGCGATCTTGAATTGCATTTTGGTTGGATAAAAAGATGACAAAGATTGTAGTGCTCTTTGCAAGTAGGATCAGTTAGCTTAGCTGATTGCAGAGAGATGAAGAAAGGAGGACCTCAGCAAGTGATGTTGACCCACTAAAAAAAAAAGAGGTGTAGCAGATTGGAATTTAGTTCAGCCCAGTTCATTGGCAAATTCTAAATAGCCTATATTTGATTTGAAGGATGGTATATCTTTTACCAAAGTGCAAGTTAAATCTGGTTGATAACACTTGGGTTTCAATTTCAACAGGATAAATTTATTTAAATATAGGTGGTCTCAGTAGCAAAGATGATTTTGGGAATAACCTAATAGTACAAGCAAATATCAATGTAGTCAATTAAATTTTTTCAAAACCTGAGTGATCATGTTATCACCATTCGATCAAATCACTAATAAATGTTCAACTAATTTTTTCAAAACCTGAGTGATCAATTACCACCATCGATTAATTAATTTTAAACCTGACTGATGGGAGCAAGCGTATTTTTGTCAATAAATTTCTGTACATGGAGCGAATAGGCAAAGAATTGAAAAAAAATGAAGAAATAAAACAACATAAAACTCACCAGATTTAGTAGCTTAACGTAATTTCTGAATTAGTGAATTTGAAATTTGTTGTCACTTGGGCAAACTGTGTCAGGTCCACCTCTGAGCAGTAGTACTTCAGGGACAGTTGCTAGGGTTCTTGTTAAGGTACGGATTAAGAGTGGCAGACCCTGTTAGTACCACCTCGTACGAGAACTTGTATAGGGTGCGTTTGGATAGGTGTGGAAAGAAGGGAAGAAGGGAAGAAGTATCAAAAAATGTGTAATTTTGTGAAGAGTTTGGATTGTTTATAATTTTTTTTTTCTTCTTCTTTCTTCCAACGATCCAAACGCACCCATAGAGAAGAATTTACTGCTTACTAGAAGCAGTTCTTCCGTACCAACTTAGCTACCCCACCAGATTAGGTGAATCACATCCTCTACCGACCTTAAAAAAAGTCGGTAGAGTGACAACTCTTGATTTAAACCGTTAGATCTAATCTCAACGGTTAAGGAACTTTCGTGCATGTAACTTAGATTGATAGGCCCGAAAAATCTTAACTGTCGAGATTAGATCGAACGGCTCGGATCTAGAGTTGGTCCTCTACCAACCTCAAAAGGTTGGCATAGGATACGGGTCCCCAAATTAGGTAGATCTTTTTTTTTTTTATAAGAACCCGTAGGTTGCAAAACATACTCACTGTAGAACACCATAACATTTCTTTAGTTTACGAACTCAACTTATTTTAGTGTCTTTTTTTGTCAACTTTTTTTAAAAAAATTAATTCTGACAGTGGAACCTACCTTGTCTGAGCGACTGAGCCGTGCGCACAAAAAAAAAAAAATTCAGAAAAGAAAAAGGATTGACATTGAAGGCTGAAGCCAACCTTATGATAAGTTAGTAACCCAAATAAATAAAGGGAGATTCTGCCATTTAGAATCTCAGAGTGGAGCACACACCATTTAGAATCCAAAAAAAAAAAGAGAAATCCGTGGGGACCCGCTTGTCATAAAATAGGGTTACTCTTCTGACATCCTCTAACAAGTGAAACAAGAGATCCGCCCAAGCCTCTTCAAAGCGCTATCAAGATCTAATGGTCATTAAATTCCAATCGGAAAATTTGTACAATTTCTTTAAAAATAATAAAAAAAGCAAATAAAATAAATTAAATAATATAAAGGAGAAAAATGAAAAAGATAAATGAGGTAGCTCCTGGCTCCAGCAAGAAAGTAAGATTTTTGTTGATCCGGGAGGAATGAAGAGATCTTGGAGGAGAAATGGAAAAGGAATTAATAATATCACAAGCTATGCCGCATGGGTCCCACAGTTGAGAAGAATGTATTGTAATTATAAAAAAAACTATGTCTATTGAAACGTATTTCAGTATTTAATTCTGACAATAATATGTCCATATTTTGAAACAAAAATTCCAAAACACAAAAGTTACAGGTGTTTTCCCCAGCGCCTTTCTTGGAATTTTTTTTTCACTTAAATCTTACTTGCTATAACAAAAGTTATGATTAGACGTTTACCAGTAAATTGCCTCAGGATTTTTTTCCCCACCACAATATAAAATCTTAGCACATATTTTGTGCATGTTAAATTCAGATTCTGCTAAATATCATAGCTTTTGAAAATATTCATTCATACCAATTGCAAGCCAGTAAGAGATTGAATAATTTGTGGGGAGGGGAGGGAATCGAAACAGTTTTTCTATTGCAAGCCAATTTATAAAATTATTATTTTGTATTTATAAGATTTAAATTTTGGTAAATTTTCCATATATACTGTCGCAAACAGAGCTGAAACGGTTCTTCAAAACAGGAAGTGAGGAGACTCTTTCTCTAATAACATACAACCTCTCCATATTTTATACATGTGAAGTATAATTTGTAATTCTGAGATGGGAAGATCGTTGTTTATATCTTCTTGTTTAGATTTACATTTACTTTAGTGTGAAAATAAAACATGAAAATTAAATAATAAAACACATTTGTAGATGTTTGCAAAAAAACCATGACACTGTTTCTCTAGTAATCTTTTTCTTCCCCTGAGAAGTAACATTATCTATTCTCTCATCTGATGACTAGAATTAGTTCATTTTTATATTAAATAAGTACAAAACAAATTGTGTTTTGAAAAACCGGCGGCGCCGCAGAACGTTGCTTTATATAAACACTTAAAAAAATTCGCAACACGTGTCATCTATCTATTTACTTAATCTGACGGTCACAATTCGAGTTCCTTTCAAAGTGAACTTTTAGGGTTAAGATGATATCTTCTTCATATTGCTGCGCCACTCCTCTCATATTGGTTGAGAGAGAAACATTTACATCATAGAGATAACTTTGAATGTGTTTCAATTGTGAAGATTTTTATTGTGTGGAAACTGATGGATGTTTTGGCCAATTCGTTACTTATCAGGTATGTGGCTTATTTCAAGTAAATTCAGATTTCATAATGGAGTAATCAGCAATTTTATTTTACTTTATTTCTTTTGATTTTAGCTAGATAGCGTAATATAGCTTGAATATTGATGTCTTAGTTTTTTTGACATCACTGGGAATCCTTAATTAATCAAAGATGCGATGCAGTCCCGTAGCAGAGTTGAGAAATTTCTAGCAAGGCTTCCAAAATTTTCATGTTTGAATTTTAAAAATTATCTAAATTTCTTACTTAGATCTTTGATGCCTGCTGTGCTAACATTGCTTTCGATATCCTGCGGACCTCATCCAGTCAGTCCTGCATTTGTACATTATATGTTATATCTACCATTATTAGTAGTATTATTATTTTGCAAATTACATGTAATTTGTTTTTATTAACATCATGATTCCCTCTAGAAATTCTGTAGTCTCGTGTGTAGAATGAGGTTTCAATAACTTTCTTTTTTTTGACATTCGAATTCACATGCTCATCTATGTGTTAAAGTAAGTTTACATCAATTAATTGTTATTGAATTTCTAGGAAGCAGGCACAGTCTCCCAGAACAGAGATGAATCTTGACATCCTTCTAAAGGTAAACATTTGTAGAACACTGGAATATTCAGTATTATGTGGCATATATGTGGAAGGAAAAATATATTTAACAGAGGCATGGATGTGCTATTTTTGTTGATGTGAATAGGATGTAGTTGCTGGTATTGAAGAATGCCAAGAAGCTTGGCAGAAGCAAAGCACATTTGTGGGAAAGTTGTGCATCACTAAGGACGCAGCGACCTGAGAAGGAGATGGACAAGGGCAAAGACGAGGAAATCAAAAAAGAAAGATAAGGTAGCCACTCTTTTAGTAATGTCTTTTCGTTAAATAATAGATTTGTTTGCAACCTTCATTTCCCCAAACCATCCTTAGAAGTTTTTTTTTCTTCTCGATCCTAATTCCATTAGAAATGACCAATATTTTCTAAATACAGAAATGTGCAAAAGACGACTATGATTGCAGCTATGACAAGGGAGATAAAGGCCATAAAATAGTAGCTGGAAGATAATAAATTGTTCTTCTAAATGCAATTTGTAATTTTTTAAGGGGGGCTAAGGATGAATTGACATTGGATGTGGATCTTCGGTCAGAGATTTTGATTAAAATAGTTTAGTGGAAAAGGAGGGAAATGAGCTTTTGAGATTTTTATTTTATTTTATTTTTTTTGTAATAAGGACAAACTATGTAAATTAAATTGTATATTTATTGTAAATCCGATCTAAAATCAATGAAATACCATTTTTATTCATTACTTTGGAGTATATCAGCTTTTGTGTAATATTTTTATTTGTCGTATATTTTGAATTGTTATGCGAATATTAGTTCTAAAGGAATCAATCCATTTAATGATATAGAATGATATATTCTAAACGAATCAATTCATTTGCCTCTATAAGGATTTTTTTCCTAATTTGATTTTTTTTTTCTTGGATTTTTCTGTTTTTTATTTTTCTGAATTTGAATTTTTGTAATATCCATGCATTTGTTGTTATTATTTTTTTCAATTTTATAATTTTATTACACATAGTTGGATGTTTTTTTTTATGAAATGTTTATCGTTTTATTAGATCGGATCGTTGTTGGTTGCCGATAGTCCGTAGTTTGCCTCCTCTTGACTCGAAATCGACCCTTGCCTCCTCTCCTTCCTCTCCTTGTTGTATTACAAATGTATCATGTTATGTCGTGTCGTGTTGACACGAGTTAATATTTTTGATGTGTTGTATCGTGTCGTGTTACGTGAAGGAATTGGTAAACACGACACACATAATGGCACGACACGTCGACACGTCTAACACGACATGCTAAATGTGCCAAGCCATATTATATTTTATTTTAATTTTTTTTCTAAAATTTCATTAAATTAAAAATTTCTTAAAAAATTGTTGAAATCTATTTTAATTTCATATATTAAAATAAAAATTAATTATTCAATAACAAAATAACAAATAGTATGAATAAAAGTTATTAAATTTATAATACATACAAATTCAATATAATTTAATAAATTTGAAATAATATTGATTTTTGTCATGTCAACTTGTGCTACGTGTCGTGTCATGTCACGTGTCTACTCGTGTCGTGTTAAGACGTGTCAATGTTGGTTATTTTTTTTGAAATTGTGAAACACTAAAAGTTCATTTCTTCAATTTCTAAATTTATAAATTTCTTAAAAAAAAACATATTTAATATATATTGTTAGTTTTACTGGAATCAATGGCCGTAATTAGAATTGTGTAAATGCAAAAATCATAAAAATTAAAGAAGAATAATATGAATTCAAATTTGCAGATATTTTCTCCTTAAATGAACTATGTTACATCCCCATTGCTTGTGGAAAAAAAAAATACTACAATATCCAGGTTATTGATTTTAATTTATTGTCTCTCTAGATGCCTGACTTGCGGAAAGAAAATTATTTTACTTGGCCTAATATCTTCACAATATCCAGGTATATACTTCTATAATCTCCCATTTGGCAGCATAAACATGTTACTTGGCCTAATATCTTCACAAATGAATTTGAAATCCAACACAACAAGCCATACAAAGATTTATGAATCGTACGGCATAGTAATAACTTTTATGAACAGAGAGCCTGAACAAAGCAAAATTACTCCAAATGAATGCTGCAGAAAAACAACAGATAGTATGATGAAGTTAGTGATCATGGGATTTTTTTTTTTTTTTTTGAATAAAAGTGATCATGGGATTTGTTCATAATGCACTTAACATGGTGATGAAACGATCTTGATATTTGTTAGTTCCCTTGTACTATCGAACAGCAAATCAAGCAATCTCTTCACGGAACTATCATCACTGAAGTATTTCACCTTAACTTCACTAAGGTTCTTGCAATTTATTGGTGAAAAACACTTTGAGCTTTCGTTTGAAGCTTCATCGTCACTACTAGAGCTGTCACTAGAAGATCCAAAAACACTCGAGCAAATCTCGGTCAGGAGTAGTTGAGATATTGCTTGAACTTGCATCATTAATACTCCTCAACCTAGTGCTTGATCCTCCCCCATTGTGCAGTGGCAACTGCATCGGATCAAAATGTCAAACTCAATGCAAAAGGATTATTGTACTTCACAGTATAACAAATAGCATACCTCACATTTTCGCCCATCGTGCTGGAGAATGAGTTTATTTATGTTCGGTGAATGCTCGAAAAGTCTGGCTAGCAAACAGAAGTGACAAGATAAACAAAACCCACCAGTTGAGAAACTTTCTAGGTTTGTAAACACTGACAACTCTGGTATTTGTTTTTCCAAGAGGTCCTGTAATGTAAATCAGTTCTTGCAAGTTTATTTGTTGTATTTTCTTATATATATTGCTTCAATTATAGATAATAATAACGTTAAGTTAAGGTCAACGAACATTTTCAAAACAATCATGCCTATGCAAACTCGTTGGCTAGCTAACCTATAACTTCAGGTATCGACGAAATATATATACACATCTTTGCCGAGAAAGGGACCTGCTTGCTTGTATAATTCAAAACAAGGATCAAAAGCAAATATAAGTCACATAAAATGGAAGCATACCAAACAAATATGGCCTGTTATCTCAAGATCCTTAATAGAAGAAATCGCAAGAAATTGTTCCCATGGGTTCTCATCTTCGTCTGAACTGGACATCAACCATTGTTGGTGCTTGGCAGTATCAAATTCTAGGTGCAGTTGGATTAATGAAATTGTGCTCTCAAAGATTATATTCCAGAAGACCTCTGGTTGTCCGATGAAAGAAAGAGAAGTGAGATTAGGTGCACATATCCTCAAAACAAAATTCTCTATCTCAATAAAATCAAATTTTTTATAATCACTGAAAATAATTGTCAGATGTTTTATCATGTTGGAAGACATTTGAAAATTTTCAAACGGACAATCCTCCAAACAGAGATCTTCAAGAGCAGGGCAACCTAAGAAAAGCCTTGAGAGGTTGGCATCCAGAAAAACCCCAATGAGATACAACTCTTTGAGGTTTGGAAGATTAATGACCTCGTCTCCCTCTGACCCATATAAATGATCATCAAGATGAAATTCAAGATGCAGCTTCTCTAACGACGAGCAATCAAAGAAGCAAGTGGGGAAAAAGTCTCTTAATCTGGCACTGAAATGGAGTTCATGTACATTGTGCATCATAGCATAGTGTATCCACTCTTCCACAAATTCATCAGTCAAACATGACACTGCATCTCTGCATTTCAGGTGAAATCTGTCAAGATCATAGGGCTCACGCTGGTGTAGCACCATACTGACAAATTGTGAGAATACTGCTTCCTCTTTTTCTTTCATCCTGAATTGAGACCAGTATTCCTCCCTTTTTGGTTTTGACCAATAACTCATTGGGTCATAGCCATCCCATCTGCTGCCGCGTACTTCATGAAAGGGCTCACCTTTATGGAAATGGAGTACATTAAAAGAGAGGGAGGACAAAGAGGTCCAGAGGGTGGTCCATCGCTTGGAGAGGATGCATGTCCGAACCGCCTCATGTGTCTCTAACAAGGAGAGGATTCGGTGGAGTATTGGATCAGGCATGTTGCTTATGTAGTCAAAATCCGGTGTCCTCTTTGGGTCGGATGTGCTTCCTCTCTCCATAGCTACCAAATGGTCTTAGGGGCTCTTGTCGAACAGACCTTGAGCTCCTGCACTATGGTCAGAAAAAGCACTTTTTCAATCAATAAACAAGAATGTGTTTGAAGTGAAGCATAGGTCACTGGTCTAAACTCTAATATGTTCAGCAGCATAATTAAATTAATTGTTATATAAGTGAAGTATATAAGTACTTAAAAATAGTGTAATTAATGATGGCGTCTGGTACATATTTTCTTACATTTCTGCAGATCAGGCCCTGTCATGTAAAGCTGCAATTTCAAAATAATCAAACTCTAGTGAATTAATAAGGATTTCTTAATTCGTAAAGAACAACAAAATAATGAATAGATGAAGTAGCAGGTACCTTTTGTTGATCAAGCGATGGGGAGATCTAGCATCGGTAGCTGATGGTCTTTGACTTTTGAGATAGAATTGAAATATTGGGGAATCCGTATCTGATGAAATAGTAGTGTGGATGAGATTGCCGGCACGTTGGGTTTCTCTAACAGTATTGACTCTCTTTAATTTGGTTAACAAATAATAATTTCCATAGCAAAACTGTCAAGGTTCTTCACTCACATATCATATCTCAGAATATTCTTCCTTCTTTCCTTCTTTTTCTTTTATTAATATTATTAATTATTACTATTTATTATTATTATTATTTTACATCTTGGTGACCATCCTACAATAACTAGCGGTCAAGCCAATGAACTTAACAATTCTTTTTTGCTTTACTACATTCCCACTTTAGCATAAGACTTGGTTACCTTATTTTGCATGCTGGACCTTTTCCTGAATATTATAAGAGGTAAATCTAACAGTCCATTCAACTGCATATTAAAACTTTTATACAAAATTTTCTTTAAAGCTAGCTGTTGCTAATTAATTTATCTGGAGAGGGATTAAATGCTTAAAATTTTTAAATAGCGGTGAGACTATAGAAAAATGTTCCACAAATTTATGTTTTCCATAATTAACCCAAAATTAAATTTGTTAAATTTAACCCTAGTAAATTAATTACAAGAATGGCTATATAAACACACTTGCAGAATGATTTAACATTATGCTTGCTCTGAATCAAACAAATGTTGATTCAATAATCAATTAAATTGCTTTGGTGTGGTGAAGGGCCAACACGAATCGGAGGTAAGTTCTATAGACGAAATTTTTAAATTTTTTATTAGAGATATTATTTCTCGTAGGGCAACATTAAGACCGTGGTTTACATAAATCTTAACATTACAGGAAAAAAAAAGAGAACAAATAATTTGCATGTACAATGCACTACATAGTAGGCATAAACCAAAACAAAAATGTACAATAAGGGCTGGATTCTCCCAAAGCGCACACCTCAAAACATCTACTCTCTGCCATGTCAAACCCAGACAACACATAGTGAACCAGAGGATCCTTGGGATTCCATTTCAAATGAGAGATGAAATAGATGCAGTTACCCTTAAACCTGTCAAGATTGCTGGCCGCCAAGCTAAATCCATTATACATGTCTAAAAATATCATCTCGTCTCCAATTCCACTCAACCTGGTCCAGTGAGGTTCCTTCTCGTCATTCTCAAGCTTGTACACCACAAATTGACAATTCTCATGTGGTGCATCATATTGAGGTGAAGCAGATTTTTTTACTATCATCAACAAACTATCTTTTGTTGAAACCAAGTAACAGTGTTCCAAATGTTCCACAGGACACTGAACTGTCGATGTGACTTCTCCTGTGGTGTCATCGATAACAGTAACATGTTTCGACTTTGTTCCTTCTCCTTCGTAAGTGAAAATCCTGTCCTTGTGGTGCGCAAGATCTCTCGCGAAAGGGACTACCATTGCAGGGCGTTTGTATTTTTAGGTGGAGACTCAAGAAGTTTATTTAAATTCAGAACAGGTGGAAGAGCGACCAGTTTGTGATCACTCGTGTTGCAACGATGACGGCGAGTTTAAGCTGATAGAAACTATCGAACTCATTAACATTATAGTCTTCATTAAAGTCATCCTCGATTAGAAACTCATTTGACCCTTTACTGTTGCATTTCATGTGAAGAGCTGCTCGAAAAGGGATTGAGAAGGTTTTATATGACGGAAGAGCATGGAAACAGATCTCAGGTATGGTATCCAATTTAAGCATCATTACCCAATACCCATGGAAACTGGTGGGTGCTGTCTGATAAGAGGAGTGCAGCTCTTAATTTAGTTCGCCCAGGTCTATTGGCAATATGTACTTATTTGCCATTGATAAATCTGTCACCATCAGCGATCGATCGAAATGAGTCAGATTATGATATCGGTAATTCTGAATTAGCCAAACAAATATATTGCATATCTGCATCGCCCGTTTGGCAACCACAAGTTTATTTTGACTCAAAGGTCAACGAACTAATCTACGAACCTTGCATCGTTAAACAATTTTGGGGTCAATAAGATTAACACTACCTCACTTATAACTTGGTCATTTTATATTTGTGTGTTCCTCAAACACCAAAAAAAAAATTATATTGTATCTTAAGAGAAAAACCTTGAGAAGAAACCTTAAAATAACAAAATTTTAAATTTTCAAATTTAAAAAATTTTTATTTCAAATTTTAATTTTCAATTTTCAACTTTTTAAAATTTTAAATTTTTTAAATTTTCAAATTTTTATAATTTCAAATTTTGAAAATGTCAAGATTTAAACTAGAAGTGACGGATCATAAAAGTAAAGCATACTGAAATAGATTACTTATGTTAGTTAATTTTAGTCATGTAAAAAAGAGTGTTCTCAAAATAAAGTCTCAAATAGACTTGATTATTGCGCTATGTAGTCTTTTAACTCTTAAAAATGGTAAAGATACTCCAATAGATACAATTAATAGGACTTTTTTTCTTAAAGGACTTAAATTTCATTTGAAATTTCACATAGGACTTAGGTACCCCTAATAATTTTTTAAAGGGTCTAAGCGCAAGGTGTCTGCATATATCTTATTATTCTGCAAAAAACTTGACGCACCTGCTATATTTGCGCCTTTCATGCACTAATTTTGCGTCTTAAAAATTTCCGCGTCCTTTCTTTATTCATTTGAACACGTCATTAATGAAGAAATGGAATTAAATAAATAGTATCCCAAGAACACAAAGTCATAAACGACAAGGATCAATGGGGGCGTTTGGATCGCTTAGGAATTGGAGAAATTTGCTATTCCTAGGCATAAATTTATTGAAAAGTGTGTAACTTTGTGAAGAGTTTGGATTGTTTATATTAAAATTTATGCCCGGAATTGCTTATTCCCGGAATTTGGGACGCATCCAAACGACCCCAATGGAATTAAATTTATGAATTATTAGCAGGTGGCTAAAAGCCTAAAACTAATTAATTATTCCTATCACCGTCAATTAAAACCAATTAAAATTTAAAACTTTACTTTCCTAAACATTAAAATTTAAAAAAAATTATTTACAAGTTCAAAAATATTTGAAATTTGAAATTTTAGAATTTCATGTTATAATCTCATGGAAAATGAAAGGAAGATTTCTCA
Organism: Rhynchospora pubera; assembly: GCA_028095005.1. NCBI lineage: Eukaryota > Viridiplantae > Streptophyta > Magnoliopsida > Poales > Cyperaceae > Rhynchospora > Rhynchospora pubera. The sequence continues at coordinate 77,669,899 of CM051462.1, forward strand.
AAATTTTAGAACTTCTGAATTTATGCATTAACAACTACATATAAATTTTTTTTTAAAACACATTAATTATAAGAATCAGGAAATATTTTCCCTTTTGTATATATCCAGAAAGGAATGAACATAAACTACTTTTTTTTTCAAGCATCTCAAGTGGGTTCTTACGTGAATTTCATTTTTTTATAGTATTAATTGCTCACCATATCAAGTCTGCTAATTTACAACTATATAAAAATATTATGCAGCGATTACATACTAATAAAGATCATAAACAAAATGAACCGTTTGGAATTATTAGCAAGGAAGTAGCCTGAAGAAAATTGAATCATTGCTAGCAATATTAATTAAATCCAATTAATGGATTAAAACAGGCGCATAGAGCATCAATTGGACTAAAATTAAATCAATTAATGAATACACACTTAGCTTTTTATATTCCGACCTATCTAAATTTCTAAATTTTTATTGTGTACTTTAGTAATAATTTATTAATAACTTATAATTTAGACAGAAATAAAAGTTTAGATAACTCTTGCTGCACGCAATATGAGATGCAATATTCATCGGAGAAACTAATTTCTCCGTGATAATTTTTGAGAAACTAAAATTAGAAAATGTTCTTCTATCCAAACCGATGGCGCACTAATCCCTAATTAAGTCAGTTATTAAGTAGTTATTAATATTAATTACCTCCCTAATTAGAGATGACAGAAATACCACTTGGCGCGCTAATCCCTCTCACCGTCTCAGAACCTTCAAATCCCTTTTTTAAACTCAATCGGAGATCGATCATCGCGACTCGAAAAAATTAAAAAGCCCCATGGAGATCGAGCGAAGAAGTTGCCAAGATGGGTGAAATATCGAGTGTTGAGCCACTTCTGGAGACTGCATACTTCCAAGGAGTACCGATTACATGTTTTTCTGAGGAACTCGGGGTAATGTTTGTTTAATTTCTCTTTTTTTTTTTCCATTCTTTTATGTGTTCTTATCGATATTACTTTGTCCAAATTTATGCGTAACATATATGGTATTATTCGGAACTTTCTCTCTGTTGCGCTCTTCTCAGAAAAACCCTAACCGCCGCCACCCAAATAAATCTAACTCCGCCTCTCTCCCCTCTCTTCTCTCACACCAACCCTGTTAGGATCGGTCCCAAGTGGTTACTCACTCTTAAGATTCTTCAGAGTTATCAGAGTTAAGATTTGTGATTTTTACACAACACATGCAACACACAAATGTATCAGTTGCAATGACAAAGAGTGAGTTTAGCTTTGAGGAAATTTGTCTGGAAGGAAAGTGCAATCTCATATGCCAAGACTAAAATTGCTTTATTATCAAGAGATAATAACAGAGTACAAAATACAATTACACATGCACTACTGTGTACTCCTTTAGCGATTACATAGGAATGAAATATATATAGACCAAAAAAACAAGAGACTTGTTCCTTCTCAGAGAAGAATCGTGAAAAGGAAGATTCACAGTCTTCACACATCTCTCGTGACCATCACGCCTTAGTTGTGACCGAGAATGTAACAGGTGTCTCCATGCACACCATACTCGTTTCTTCACGAGAAAAGCCTCTCCATCCTTGACCAGACACGTGTCAACGTGCCACGTGTCAATATTGGTCTCCACACTCCTAACAATCTCCCACTTGGAGACTCAATGATGACACCAGCGTCCCGGCGTTCCACCATACTCCAACATCGGCGTCCCGACAATGTACTCAACTTCTCTTTATTCTTAGCAATCTTTCATAGACTTGGCAATTTGGCTCCCACTCAACTTAGTGAACGAGCCCAACCGAGGTACAGCACAACTTCAGTTTCTCAGTGGTGACCACCTTTGTCAGCATATCTGCGGGATTTTCTGCACCCGCGATCTTCTTCAGTGACAAGGTACCATCTTCAATGACCTCACGAATGTAGTGGTACTTCAGTTGGATATGTTTGGTCCTTGAGTGAAACACCGGATTCTTCGCGAGATACAGAGCACTTTGACTGTCGGTGTGGAGCGCTCCGCATCCCTGATCTTTACCAATCTCCTGGAGAAAACCAAGTAACCAAACCATCTCTTTTCCGGCTTCTGAGATTGCAACATACTCGGCCTCTGTTGTTGAAAGAGCCACGCACTTTTGCAATCTCGACATCCAACTAATAGCTGTACCACCCCATGTGAAAACATAACCGGATGTACTTTTCCGATTATCCATGTCACCACCCAGGTCCGCATCAACGAACCCTTCTAAACCCACACTGCTTTTCTTGAAACACAGTGCCATACTTGAAGTACCTTTCAAGTATCTGAGCAACCATTTTACCGCTTCCCAGTGTGCCATACCAGGATTTGCCATGAAACGGCTCAAAACTCTCACTGCTTGAGAAATATCGGGTCTAGTACATACCATTGCATACATGAGGCTGCCAATTGCCGAGGCATAGGGCACAGCCGCCATGTGATCTCGCTCTTCATCCGTCTTTGGTGCTTGCGCCTTCGAGAGTTTGAATTGTCCTCCCAGCGGGGTACACCTTGGCTTGGCATCTTGCACTCGAAACCTTTCCAACACCTTGTTGATGTACTTCTCTTGCGACAGGATGAGAGTTCCCACCGCTCGGTCATGAGAAATGCGTATGCCTAGGATTTGACTTGCTGGACCCAAATCCTTCATCTCAAACTCCTTTGCTAATTCTTGCTTTAAGTTGTTTATTTCTTTCATGCTATTTCTCGCAATTAACATATCATCAACATACAAAAGCAAGATAACAAAAGAAGTACCAAAGTACCTGAAGTAGCAACAATGGTCCATGCCACTTCTCTTAAATGCATGATCACACATGAATTTGTCAAACTTCTTGTACCACTGTCTCGGTGCTTGCTTCAAACCGTACAAGTTCTTTTTCAACTTGCACACTAGACCCTCTTTTCCCTGAATTTCAAATCCTTCGGGTTGCACCATGTATATTTCTTCTTCTAAATCACCGTGGAGAAATGCAGTCTTCACATCGAGTTGTTCCAGATGCAAGTTCTCGGTCGCTACAAACCCGAGAACCATTCTAATGGTTGTGAGCTTTACCACCGGTGAGAAAACTTCGGTATAGTCAATACCTTTCTTTTGCATGAACCCTTTGACCACTAATCTCGCCTTGTATCGCTTACTACCATCAACTTCATCTTTAACTCGAAATACCCACTTGCTTTGTAGCGCCCTCTTTCCTTCTGGCAATTTGGTTAAGTCCCATGTTTTGTTCTTTTCAAGGGACTCAAATTCCTCCATCATTGCCTGCTCCCACTTAACCGCATCACCCGACTCAATCGCCTCTTTATAATCCTCAGGCTCACCAGAGTCAGTTAAGAGCAAATAACTCAAGGAAGAACTATACCTTGGGTTTGGTCTACGAATCCGAGTAGACCTCCTCAATACTGGCACTTGTGGGTCATGTTCTTCTTCTGGCACATCAGTCGCATCATCGGCCAATTCGGTTGCATCATCATCACTTTTGGGAATTTCAATGGCCACATTTCTCACTTCTTCAACATGGGATTTGGACCTTTCTTTATACAACTCATTTTCATTAAATGTAGCATCTTTGGACCTAATTATTTTTCGATTTCCCTCATCCCAAAATCGATAACCAAAATAATTTGTCCCATACCCAATGAAAATACATTTCTTTGCCTTGGCATCTAATTTGTCCCTCTTTTCCAAATCCACATGTACATATGCCATACACCCAAAAGTTTTCAAGTGAGAAAGAGATACCTTTTTACCCGACCACTTTTCTTGCGGCAACTCGAGTCCCAATGCCATCGAGGGACTTCGATTTATGAGGTAAGCCGCCGTGTTGATTGCCTCTGCCCAAAACACCTTGGGTAGACCCGCATGAAGCCGCATGGCTCTAGCACGCTCGTTGAGAGTGCGGTTCATCCTCTCCGCGATCCCATTTTGTTGTGGCCGATTTGGGACCGTCCGTACTAGCTTGACTCCATGCTCAGCACAAAATCCCTTGAAATTAGCTCCATCATACTCGCCACCATTGTCTGATCTCAAGCTTTTAAGCTTACAACCGGATTCATTCTCGACCTCCGCCTTCCACTTCTTGAACACTCCAAACACATCAGACTTGTGCTTGAGAAAGTAAACCCATACTTTTCGAGTGGAATCATCGATGAATGTGACATAGTATAGTGAGCCACTATGGGATTGGACCGGTGCCGGTCCCCACACATCAGTGTGCACAAGTTCTAACTTTTTCTCCTTGCGTTCCCGTCCGACCTTTGAGAAACTAACCCGCTTCTGCTTGCCAAACACGCAATCTTCACAAAAGTCAATTTCTACCGATTTCATGGTTGGTAGTAATCCTTTTGAAGCTAGAATTTTCATTCCTTTGTCACTCATATGCCCCAGTCTTTTGTGCCATAGATTCGGGTCGGCCTTATCCCCCGCAACCGCCACCAAAGGTACACTGCTATTTATCAAATACAATGTACTTATTTTGGTACCGCGCGCCACTACCAGTGCTTCTTTCACAATTTTCCAAGAACCTTCCCCAAAGATGATTCTAAATCCCTCTTTATCCAATTGACCCACAGAAATTAAATTCTTCTTCAACCCAGGAATATATCTAACATCATGTAATGCCCACTTATACCCATTATCAGATTTAATGTGAACATCACTTTTGCCAGTTATACTTAGTGGTTTGCCATCCGCTAAATATACTGTGCCATATTCCCCGGCTACAAAATTTTTTATCAATTCTTTACAAGAGGTAGAGTGAAAAGATGCACCTGAATCAAGAACCCATGATTCGATCGGGCTATCGACACATAGAACAAGAGCATCTCCAGAGTCGTCATCGGCTACTGCGTTCACCGAGTTAGACTCATCTTCTCTCTTCGCCTTTCTTGGCGCCTTGCAATCTCGTTTCATGTGGCCTGACTTGCCACAATTCCAGCACTTAGACTCACTTTTGGCTCGAGATCCGCCTTTTCCCCTCGACTTAGACCTCGCATGATTGATTCCGCCTTTCTGACTCTTTCGACCCCTTTCAACACTTAGGGCCGCACCTGTTGCATCGCCTCGCTCCCTTCTACGAATTTCTTCGTTTACTAAGCGATCACGAACCAGATCAAGAGTCACTTTTGAGTTGCCACAAATCACATCAATGACTGTGGACCAACTGTCAGGCATTGAGAGTAACAAACAATGCGCCAACAACTCATCATCCAATAAGCCACCTGTTGCTTTTAATTCACTCACAATCAGGTTGAACTCACCAAGGTGCTCTGTCACAAGAGTACCTTCGGCCATTTTGAGGTGAAATAGCCGTCTCAGGAGATGAAGTTTGTTTGAGCTCGAGGTTGTGACATACAGCTCTGCTAGCCGTTTCATCAAGCCATGGATTGTTGTCTGATCCATGATGTGTGATGCTACATCTATGGATAGTGTGTTCAACACCAGACCAAGTGCTTGGCGATTCTTTTTAGTCCAGACCTTCTCATCCATGCCCGTGGGTTTTGCTAACTCAAGAGTATCCTCCAACTCTTTCGCATGGAGCATATTAGTAATCTGGAATTTCCAGAAACTAAAATGCTTACCATTGAAAGCCTTCACATGGACTTTGTTGTCCTCCATGTTGATGTTGTAAAACACCAACCTTCTTCTCCAACCACGAGGAACCTGGCTCTGATACCAGTTGTTAGGATCGGTCCCAAGTGGTTACTCACTCTTAAGATTCTTCAGAGTTATCAGAGTTAGGATTTGTGATTTTTACACAACACATGCAACACACAAATGTATCAGTTGCAATGACAAAGAGTGAGTTTAGCTTTGAGGAAATTTGTCTGGAAGGAAAGTGCAATCTCATATGCCAAGACTAAAATTGCTTTATTATCAAGAGAGAATAACAGAGTACAAAATACAATTACACATGCACTACTGTATACTCCTTTAGCGATTACATAGGAATGAAATATATATAGACCAAAAAAACAAGAGACTTGTTCCTTCTCAGAGAAGAATCGTGAAAAGGAAGATTCACAGTCTTCACACATCTCTCGTGACCATCACGCCTTAGTTGTGACCGAGAATGTAACAGGTGTCTCCATGCACACCATACTCGTTTCTTCACGAGAAAAGCCTCTCCATCCTTGACCAGACACGTGTCAACGTGCCACGTGTCAATATTGGTCTCCACACTCCTAACAAACCCATCATCTTCCTTCTTCCTCTCTTGTTTTCTTATATCTCCCTTTTAGCCGTCGGTCGTCCCGTCGTCGGCCTCCCCTCCGCCCTCCCTCTTCTCTTCTTTTCTCCTGTTTTTAGGTTGTTTCTTTTATATCTGGTTTTGTTCTTCGTTTCCTTCTGTGACGGCTTGGTGTTTGATGACTTTCTTCACGATGCAGCGAGGAAGAGGGTTGCAGTCGTCATTGTGGTTCGGCCGGTGAGGCGAGTTCGATGCCCGACAAGTGTGGTATGTTAATCACTGTCTTTGGTGTGTGACCGGCATGTGTTTTGGGTGTGCTCAGCATGTGCTTTGGGTCTGCCTATGGTGCATCATTGTTTGAGATGCAATGAGGCATGGTATGATCATGACTGTGTTGTTTAGGTATTAGGCAGTGGTCGTATTGATACCGGTACCGGTACCTAACTACTAGGTTATAAACTTATTAGGAGTTTATATGGTATGAATTTAACCTTTGTTATGGTATTTTGTAACCTTTTTTTGTTATTAATGAAAATTTTGTAGCCCTCAAAATAACATATCTGTTATTCAAAAGGAGTCTGGACGTCTGCTTTCTCATGCAGTTGCTCTCAATTCAACTATAAAAGCAAGGCAAGTATCTATTATTTCTTAATTTTGATTTTGCCCGGTTTGCTTTTTAGTTGTTTTGTTATATCGTGAAACTTTAGTTATCTGAGGACTTTGATACTAGGGACACCAGTCCAACAATATCCTACACTAAGGCTATACTTTTTAGAGATAGAGAGAGAGTGAATTTGTTTTTATTTAAAATGTTATTATAAGTGCTAGTATTTGACAACTTTAATTATTAGTAATAATATTGATGGTAATAAAGTGGAGGATAAAAAAAATCTCATTAATATATTATTTACTTTAATTATCAATAATAGTATTATTTACTTTTTTGAGGTCTCATTAATTGTCTTTTTGGACTCCAACATAAAGCAATGAATATTCCGTTTGTTTGTTTTCTTATTTATATATTTCTTGCTGAAATGTCCAACAATATCACAATATCAAGTTTCAACAAAAATGTTTGAGAAGTATGCTGGTGTCAATTCAAAATTTCAGACTGATCATATATAGTAACAGAATGAATTTGTATGAAGTATTACAACTCATCATAAATATTCCAGAAAAACGACAACTATGTCAAAATTCAAAATTCTAAAATTAAGGATGAAATTAAAGAGAAAAAAATTTAATGAAGAGCAACTTTTGCATTAAAAATTTGCATAGTAATTGTAAAGAGCAAAAGAAAATTCATTTTCAAATAAAATGGTGTTGGACAATTTTTGTGATTCTAATTGATAGTTTTTATTGAAAGGACAGTGATCATATATGCTCTAAAATTTTTTTTTAGTTGTTTTTGTTTACAATTACTATGCAAATTTGTTTGGGACAAAAGGCTTAGTTGTTGTTGTTGTTTACAATTACTATGCAAATTTTTAATGCAAGAGTAACTTTTGCAAGTTCGATTCATAATAGGCTCCTTTAGAGATTTTTCGTTAAATTTCTTTCTATTTAATTTGATCCTTAATTTTAGAATTTTGACATAGATGTCGTCCTCTGGAATATTTCTGATGAGTTGGAATACTCCATACAAGTTCATTCTGTTACTAAAGAATATATGATCCGTTTGAAATTTTGTGTTAGCACCAGCATGTTTCTCAAACATTTTTGTTGAAAGAATCTGATATTGTTGGACATTTCAGTAAGAAACATTTCAGTAAGAAATATATAAATAAGAAGACAACAAATGGAGTATTCATTGCTTTATGTTGGAGTCCAAAAAGTCAATTAATGAGAACTCAAAAAAAGTAAATAATAGAGAGAGAATAAACATAGAAGTTTCTGCTCCAAGCAAAATATAGTTCTTGTTGCAGGAGCAATTTGTAGTCCTTTGGTAACTTAGTTCCTTTTAGACAACTTTAGCTCTCACTAATAACATTTTGATTTGAAATGCTAATTTACTTCTGTGGAAATTTTTTGATCTTCCACCTTATTACCATCAACATTATTATAGATGATAAAGTTGTCCAATAATAGAAATGTGCACTTATAATAACATTTTAAAAAAAAAACAACCCCACTCTCTCCTCTCTCTATCCATAAAAAGTAAAAGTATGACCTCAATATAGGAGAATATTATTTTTTTTTGCTTTTAGGAATACATATTATGAGCTCCTTGATATATCACATTGTAATTAATTATGTTCACAAGATGTCTTCAGCGGTACCTGGTTTCTGTACACATTGTACTTGGGTTGATAACAGCTTGAAAAAAATATGTGCCCTTTGTGCCAGCATGTGCCACCTCCATTTTCGGCTTCACTGAAAGCTGCTCAAAATAATCACTGAATCTATCCTGGCGAATTTTTGGAGGTAAAAACACTGAAGACCAATTGTTGTGTTCAAACTCATTGAAGCTCATAAAGGTAAAGTATTTTGTTTGAAGTAAAATATTGTAATAAGAGTGGTTATTTGAAGTCAAAGATACAATTTAATTTCATTCTAACAGTGCATACTTTAAAAGGCCTAATTATATGATATGCATCAGGATTGTTTACTAAAATGCCCAGAAGATGAATTGGTAGTCAACCTAACTTTTTCCAGTCAAAAAAAAAAAAAAACATTTAGATGAATTGGTAAATTTAATATGACAGCTACAAAATTTGTATAATTGTTTGTTTCTATAAATGTAGCATTTAGTGTTTTCACAAATTGCTTAGTCTTGACTTAACATTTTTAAAATCATCTGCAAAGGTAAGGACAGTAGTTTTCTGTATAAATGTATAAATGTGGGTGTTTTTTTGCAAAGGAAATCCCTTTGCTAATATTTGTTTAAAATAATTTGTGAATACTGTTTGTAGTGTTCTGTATGTTGGATGGTATCCTGTTAGAGAATTAGGAAGTATATTGTAGATCATACTCTATCCAAGTACTAATTGTAGATGCATGGATTGGTGCTTATCTTGTAGGGGGCTTTTGTGTCAGTTCTTCATGGAAAGGATGATATTATACAACAATTGGTTTTTGGGTATGTGCCACATTATCATGCATTGTTTTGTTTATATTATGTTAAGATTATGGAGTATGGACTCAGTAAAGCAAGAATGCTTTTGATGCAGAATGATCTAATTTGTTTCTTGCAGAAATCAAGTGGCAGGAACAGGGAAGGAGTTTCATGGAATGCGTTGCATATTTATAATCATTACGTAATTTCCTTTCCATTTAAATATTGATTTACATGTTCAACATCAGTTTGATTTATGTATGTTTTTCTTACTGCAATGCATTATGATCCTGGTAGATGATATTTAATTATATATATAATATATAATTTATTCAATTCAGTGAGGAGATCGTCAGTGTTGCCCTTCTTCGAGTATTTGGCAAATTTTTTGCTGAGCTTCCTTTGGTTATGTCGCCTAAAAAGTGGCAGCCAAAGGTAAAACTGATTTTTATGTGACATTCCATGTTATCAGATTTGGATGAATGAAACCTTGTGTAGATAGGTCGTTTTATTCTAAGATTACAATCTGTATGTAATGGAAGCTTACAATCTGTCTATGCATCCAGTCAATTTAAGTAAAAGGATGGTTACATGTTTCATTGGTTTTTGTGGCAGGGTTATTTTAGTAAACTTCTCTCTTTGATAGAAGAGTTGCTAGGTTTGTTGGAAGTCGGGTTACTTTAGCCCGTGTGCATGAGAAAATGCAAGGAATTTGACCCAGAGTATTACTTTGATTTCTTGGAGCGCACATTCATTCGATGCATTCTGAGCCCTTGGATCCACGATCGTTCGTGGCCTCAACACATGAGGATCATCTTGCTAATCATAAAAGGCAGGAGTACCCTTGGGGTTTTCTTGTGGTAATGGCGTTTGCAGCTTTTTACGCAGTGCTTTTGGTCTGGTACACAATTGCTTCTGCATGGAAATCTGCCTCTAGTGAGAGCGGTACATACCCAATTCAATCTGGATACAGAAAGATCTTGTTGCTTGAAGGGGAGAATAGTAATCGTAGCTTGGAATTAGAGGACTTGGAGTTGGAGTGAAATTGTTACTTCTCCTTTGCTGTTTCTGCTTTATTTTTTTCCTTTACCTTGTTTTCACCCTTTGTTTATCTTGCTTAAATATACCTGTTCGTTGTGTTTAGTTTAACTTTTGTCATCAATCCAGTTTAAAGTGAATATACCTTTGCACCTTATCCCATGAATTTATTATGATTGAGTTAATCTTATGATTAGACAGAATTGAGTCACAAGGGGGTTCTATTTAGCTATTAGAATTAAGTTAGACGAACATATTAGCCGATCTCCTATTGGACGATCTAATTTGGGTTTGCAGATATCGTTTTTCCTTACTCTGAAAAGTAAGGGGGCAACAATTTACAAATTTTTATTTTGGACATAATCCTGTATGACTACATTTTTTATTCCCATAGTATACTTTGTTATACCAGTACCTTTGCCGTGAACTCCTAACATAAAGGAAAAATTAGATATAAACCCCTCAAATTTTCACCAATTGGAAATAACCACTACAATCTTCAAAATCGGAAATAATCCCCTCTAATCATTTTTTTTAAGATAAATGGGGGGTTTAAGCCCTCCAACTTGTTTTTTGAATTAAATATCTATAAAAGATCCCTAGCTGGGTTTCAAGCCTCCTCTAATCATGTCAATTTGGGATATAACTCTTGTTTATTTTAATTAAATTTGATCATTTTTAGTTCGAAAAGAAATTTATTTAAATTTTTGACAAAATTGCCGCTCCATCCTCAAAAGGGGGAAAAATTTTCTTCCATCTCTGATTATACCATTTCAATAATCAATAAATTATTTAAAAAAATCTCCAATCTCTAGCTACTAGAATTTAAGCTTTAGTTGGATTCTACTGTTAAACTTATGATTCGTGCAGCAAAATCCTTCTTCAAATGTTGACAAATAAAGTACCATTCTCCAATGTAACTTTCTTTAAAAAGAAATAATCAACAATCAATAGGACTTTTTTTTTTTTAAAAAAGAAGACTTTAATTTTCATTGAAATCTCATAAAGTGGCTACGTCTCCTAATTATTTCCATAAGGGGCCTGGATCAAGGTGCTTGTCCGCCTGATTTTGCTGAATAAAATATTAAAATCTGGCGCTAATGCTCTATGCGCTTGTTTTAATTCATTAATTGGATTTAATAAATATTGCTAGCAATGATTCAATTTCTTTCAGGTTACCATAAAAAAATGGAATTCACGTAAAAAAAATAACACTTGAAATGTTTGAAAATGTCGTTTATGTTCATTCCTTTCGGGATATGTACAAAGGGGAAAATATTTCCTGATTCTTATAATTAATGTATTTTAAAGAAATTTTTTATATGTTGTTGTCGATGCATAAATTCAGAAGTTCTAAAAATTTGAGAAATCTTCCTTTCATTTTCCAGGAGATATATATCATAATATGAAATTCTAAAATTTAATATTTCAATTTTTTAAAATTTTAAAATAAAAATTTAAAATTTTAATGTTTAGAAAAATAAAACTAAAAAATATAAGTGGATTTAATTGACGGTGATAGGGAAGAATTAATTAGTTTTAGCCACCTGCTAATAATTCACAAATTTAATTCCATTGATCTTTGTCATTTATGTTCTTGGAATATTATTTATTTAATTCCATTTCTTCATTAATGACGTGTCCAAATGATAAACAGAGGACAGTAATTTTTAAGGCGCATATTTAGTGCAAGAAAGGCACAAGTATAGTAGACTCCGTTTGGATGAGGTGTGGGAAGAAGGAAAGAAGTGAGAAGAAGTATTGAGAAGTGTGTAACTTTGTGAAGAGTTTGAATTGTTTAATAATAAATTTGAGCCCTTCTTTCTTTATTCTCTTCTTCCCACTCCAATCCAAACATAGCCGTAGGTGCGCCAAGTTTTTGCAGAATAATATAGGTGCACGGACAACTTGTGCTTAGGCCCTTTAAAAAATTATTATTAGAGGTACCTAAGCCCTATGTGAAATTTTAATTTTGGATTAAATTGCCACATAAGAAGCCTATGTATATCAATATAGGATAATGTACAAAAATCATTTTTCCTTAATTGAGGAAACATTACTAACGTTTTTATTTTTATTTTTATGCTAAATCGTGCTGCTACTATTTATTTACACTTTATAATCCATTTCTATTTTCACGACATAGATTATGTTTTAGTTTTATGAACGGTTGAAACAGAAAAACGAATTTTTTTCAACCATTGTACTAGACAAATTTATTCTTAAATTAATTTTATATTCTTCAAATTTTATATTTCTGTACTTCCTCTTACTCTGAGGTACGAAACGGATCAGATATGGTTCGGATAGTGATCATACCATATTCGTATCCATATTTTTTTTTCCGGATTCGGATACGAATACGGATATGTTCGGATACGGATACAGATCGGATGTTAAATAGATACGAACATGAATCAGATATTACGGGATACGAATACAAATACGAATATATTTTAGATGTTAAAACAAATATATATAAATTAAGAAAAATAAGTAATTAATTCTATATAATCATCGTATTATGTTATTATGTTGCCAAGATGTTATATTAAGCAAGAAAAAATTTTAGTTTATTAAATCAAAAGTCTTTTCTATAGACGCTAGAGGAGTAATTAGGTTTATTATCTTGTATCATTAATTTAATTAAGGGTGAAAACGGTTCGGATAAAGACCAAATACTGATCGGATAACGAATTTTTTTGTCAGATACGGATACGGATCGGATAGTAGTCAAACCATATCCGCATCTATATTTTTTTGTCAGATACGAATACGAATATGAATATGTTCGGATTTGAATACGATTCAGATATTAAGCATATTCTTCGAATTCGAATGTGGTCTCCGCACCGTTTTCATCCCTACCGCACGCCCCCCCCCCCCCCCCCCCCCATCCGCAGGCCCAGATTTCCGAAACGGGCTATCCATGATCCAATCCGAAAAGCATCCTTATCGGACTACAACATATCGGGTTCCAGTAATCCAGTTCGGATCCTTCAAATTTCGCCCAATAACTTTGCCTCCGTCATTTCATTTCTCGCTTCTGACTTTCTCGCAAACCTGGGACCACCGCTGTACTATTACCACGGTTCATCGTTACACTGGAACAACACAATTTCTAACAAATCAAAGAAAAGGAAAAACAAGAGGTTGGTCGAAATGGCAGGAGGAAGTCGAGAGAAGACTCGAGCTGCGATCGTCGTTGCGTGCTTCGTGGCGGCGATCTCGGGGGCGATCCTCCTCCGTCGCCTGAGAAAGAGGTCGAGGTCGAGGTCGAGGTCGAGGTCTCCGAAAATCGGAGGAGGCTCGATCGAGGAGAAGCCACAGGAGAAGTTCAAGCGAGTGTTGGCTGACAACTCCTACTCTCCGTTCAAGCATTTGAAACGCGATGATAAAGGTGATTGAATTTCGTTACTTGGTTAGATTGTATGGTGGAGAGTTGGTGGAGTGGAGATTGTGTTTTGAATTGATAAATGTGCTTGTTTTTTTCGCATGTTTTCAGCTAATTAGAGGTTTATGGTCACTAATTTTGATTGGCCAATTAGCTATGATTTGACTTGTGGTGGAATGAATAATACCTTTTCTAGTTTAATAAGAGACATTGGGATCCTATTAGGCATCAAGCTCACCTTTTCCAGCTGAAAATTTGCCTTTTGTTTTTTTGGAGGGATTAACTTTTCTTCCAAAGCCTAACTTTCCTAGTTGAAAGTAACATTTTGTGCTAGAATCTATTACAATGAAAAGCTCTCCATTATAAGGTCAACTTTGTAATATTATAAGATATTCTGTCATGTTGCTTATCCTTGCTGATATTTGTAAGTGCTAATTTCATATAACTTTGGTGAAGGTTCTCCTACTGAACTCCACCCATATGAAGAAGAAATTACACATTTGCTGCAGAACCCCTCAGTTTTACCCGACTTTGTCTCAGATAATGGCAATGTACCTTTAGATATGAGTGGTTCCTACACTTGGGTTGACACAGAACCCCAATTAAAGTCCTTAGCAGGGATACTGAGTGGAGAGAAAGTTTTTGCAGTGGATACAGAGCAGCACAGTTTTCGATCTTTCCTCGGGTTTACTGCCTTAATGCAGGTATTTAAAAAAAATAATAACTATATTAGTTCCTTGCAGTTAGTTGGAATACCATCTATAACTTCATTCTCGAGATGGGTTTCTCACTTTGTCAGAGAGACTCACGGAGGTTGATTGTACTTGAACAAAGAATATTTTTCTTCTTTTTTTTTTGTTTTTGTTTTGGTTGTTATCTGTTTAGATTAACAATTACTAATGTGTCATGCTTTTAGATATCTACTGTGAAAGAAGATTTCTTAATTGATACTATTGCTTTACATGATGTGATGGATATCTTAAGACCAGTGTTTGCTGATCCTTCTATTTGCAAGGTATGCTCTCACCGTCTGCTAATGCTACTCTATCTGCTATTATTGATACAATGATACTGCTATAACCAATGCAATTGAGGCTACCTTCTCAGATATTGGCATTAGTCATGCATATAGTAGAACATAAGTCTCACCAGCATATTGCTAGGAACATCTTTATTTGTTTAGTTGTTTTGGTTATTTTGATGGGCTTGTCTATTATTTGGGTCTTTTGGCTAATAATGGCCTAGGTGAGATGTCCTCTTCATGCCGTAGATGTACATTCTCAATTTATGGTGTATATTATCTCATGATGAGTCCTAATTTAGGTTTTTCATGGTGCTGACAATGATGTCATTTGGCTACAACGAGACTTCCACATTTATGTTGTTAACATGTTTGACACTGCCAAGGTAGAAGTATTCTTACCATTAATTATTTGCCTAGTTTGTTTTAAAAAGCTGTTTTGGGTCTTTTGACCAAAGTTATATGCAATCAATTTTTTATATGTTTCTGTCAGGCTTGTGAGATTCTATCAAAGCCACAGAAGTCATTAGCATATCTTCTTGAGGTGTACTGTGGAGTAATAACTGACAAAACCTTACAGGTACATGTCATATTGGGATGCTCAATTGGGTAGTATGGTAGCAAGTTGGCCATCTCTTCAGGGATTTAGATGATATTTTTGGCTGGTAGGTTCTGTTAGAATCTATTGATCTGAACACATTGGAAAAGGGAAAAACAAATGAGAAGATAAATAAATTAAAAAATCAGTACAATGTTATGTACCAACTCTGTACCAAACCTAATATAAATTTTGTTTACAACTTCTAAAATTCTTCATTTAATCATCTAGCATGCCAAACGTATGATGCTGTAAATTTCATAAATGTTAAAAGCCCACGATGTTATGATGTAAAAAAGGATATTCTTAGTACTGGTTCTTTTTGAAATTTCAGAGGGAGGATTGGAGGATACGGCCACTATCAATGGAGATGATAAAGTATGCACGGTGTGATGCTCATTACCTTTTATACATTGCTAATTGTCTCTCCTCTGAGCTTCATTCCAAAAATACCTCTGGTATGCCAGTGCTCTCGCTGTAATGTAATTCTATATCGATATAGTTGAAATAAAGAGCTTTAAAAGTCCAATAGCTTAGTTTCGTTATGACCAAACTATTTCTTGATGTGGCTAGCACTCCAAACAAGCTGAACTTGAGCATGCCACACCAAGTTTGAGCTTAAAAATGAAGCCAAGTTCTTGTTTCTTGTTTTAACAGCATGAAGTAAATGATGAGCTCAAATTCGGTTCCTCTTAAGTTTCTAGCTCTCAGTTTGAATTGTCACCTCTTGGCTGCTAGCTCAGCTAAGGTCATGGTCCGGCGAAAACTTGATTTGGATAACAAATTGGCATGGTTTTGGACCTTACTAAAACAATCTATGATTAACATCGACTGAAAAGGGATGCTTTGTTTTGAAATAAAAGCTAAATTGAGTCTTATCTTGAGCGAGCTCAGCCTGGTTTGAAACTGGCTTGGTTTCAATATAAGTTCTTCCAGTGGGCTCATTTTTTGCTTAAAATTTCAAACGAATGGGTTATTGTTAAGGAAAATATTGAGTCTAATGTGAGCAGGCCAGCTGGCCAAGTCTAAACCTCAGTACCAGTTAGAAAGTACAGTTTGCTTAGTAACCATTAAGTTAATTAAAATGATAACTGTGTATGACCTGCTGACTATATAGCTGCTTCATTCAACAGAATGCATATGTACCTTGAAAGATCCTGAAATATTAGCATATGCCCCTTAAAAAATGTAAATTATTTTCTAGACCCCAGTAAAAGGAATTGCTTTTGACTCATCCCTCCTATTGTATTTCTGTTTTGATTGCACCCAAATAATTGTTAATCACATTTGTCATGTTTCATTGGAGATGTATATGGAAGTGCTAATTTTTTTATACTATTTCTCTTATTTTTTTTTATTTTTGAATTTAAGCTTATCTTTACAATGATGTAATCAGAGACTTCATCTTTTTCCGGTGACAAATTGAATTTTTTCTTCGAGGCCAGCCGACGGTCAAATGCAGTGTGCATGCAATTATACACAAAGGAAACAGAACCATCTCCTGGTACCTCAGCCGCCACATCTATTTTTTCCAGAACTTTCAATCAAAAATTGGACCTAGCTAAAGTTTCTGAATTGAAGGTACTCCATATGCTAGTTTTAATATCCGTTTCTTGTTTCACTGTCTAGTGTGTTCCCACTGGTACCTGTTAAAAGTACATGTTTATATGTACTGAAGCTTTTTCAAATCTAATACTTTGTAGGATATAATATGGAAGCTATGTGCATGGAGAGATTTAATGGTCTGTAAGTGAAACACCTTTCTTTTTGTATGTAATGACATAAGTAATTTATGTTCTTGCTAGAAAAAGATAACTGCACCTTTCATCATTAAATGTTGTTTCAAATTTTGATAATACTCTGACTTAAGCAGTGTCATTTTTTTAGCTATAAAGTAAAATTGTTAGCAAAGAGACAGTAAGTACATATTTCAATCCTGTTCCTCTGCTACACAACTTCACAGTTTTCTGTTTTGTATCTTCATTTGTTGGTAACATAAAGAAAAGGAATGGTAGAAAAAATCACTCATTTTACTATTTGAATTATCAATTCCAGGCTCGGATCCATGATGAGAGCCTGCGCTATGTCCTTTCTGACCAATCCATTTCTGCGCTTGCGGTGAAATTACCAAAAGTCCCTCAACAGATATATGGAACAATGACAGAATCTCCTTCTCCCATTGTTGTCTCACACATTGATGAGCTACACAACTTGTTGAAAAATTCAAATTTGAGCATTGATGATTTATTTGACAATATATTAGAGATGCGCCTTGATCCAGTTGGTTGTTGCCCGTTGTCAGCTTACAACTATGCTCTCTTATCACAACTTAGCTCAAAAAGGGGGGATATGTTCAATTTTTCTTTGAGTGGGTCTGAGAAGGTAGCCCAAACAGGAAGTAAGAGGGCTTCAAGGGAGCTCTTTATTAAGAAATTCTCATGCAAGTCTCCAGTTTATCACAACTGTCGCATATATGCCAGTGATGGGAGGCTTCTGTGCTATTGTGATAGAAAAAAGTTGGAATGGTTTGCTCTTTTCTTTCTAGTTCACTTCATCGCTTTGCTTTTATTTCATTATCATTCATGTGTTTATTTACTTTTAACTGAATATAATGACCTAAAATTATTATAAACCAGTATCATGCTTTTATCTTACTACTGCTATATGGATTCTTCCTTTTTTTTTGGGTTGGGGGCGGGGGGGGGGGGGGGGGGGGGGGGACTATATGTTTAAAACCTTTACTAGACATGTTCAACAGTGCAAGTGATTTTCCTTTTTATCCATGGAATGGAAGTAGCTTTGACCAATATCAAATTTGATTATTTGAATAAGAAGAATATCGCAGAAAGTTTCATCCAGGGGTGGACAACCAAGTGATGGCATACCAGTTTTGACATTTGTTGTCCTTCCAACCAGTATAATTATCTGCTAGAATTAATTTCCAAAAAAATCAGGTATCTCCAGAGAGACCTTGCAAAAATGGTTGAAAATGATCCACCGGCAATAGTTCTCCTATTTGAGCCGAAAGGACGGCCGGATGACGAAGACAATGACTTCTACATCCAGAGCAAACGCAACATCTGTGTTAGTTGTGGTGAAGAAAAACACTACATTCGCTACCGCATCATACCATCCTGCTACCGAATGCACTTCCCTGAGCATTTGAAGAGTCACCGGTCCCATGACATTGTGCTTCTGTGTGTTGACTGCCATGAGAAAGCACACAAAGCTGCTGAGAGGTACTGCTAAAGACATCTGAAAAAAAAAATTATATTTTTACTCTTAAAATATAACCTATGTGAAGGAGATAGGTGTGAAAAGTTGGAAATCTAAATAATGATAAAACCTTTGGGTTCTGATTTTGAAATTAGGAGGTTACATGCCAATTCGTTTGGTACTGATAATCTATCTAGGTACTAAATGTTTTTCCAGAACAATTAAAGATGTTCTCACAATTACTTTTGTTGACTGCCAGCAAACATGTGCTACTGAGAGGTAAAATTTAAGTGCTTAAAACTTCTGAAAACATCTAAACCTTTTTACTTTTTTGAAATTTGTATTAATTACAAATTGTCTGGAAGGTCGGCCAAAGAAATCTGGTTGTTGAATGCTTGTCATTGGTAACAGTTTTGGTTAAGTTAAAGGTTGCAGATGTGTCCCCAGATGGTTGTAAACTTTTTTGAAAAGAGACACATTTGGTAATGTGACATACATTGATAACTTCTCAAATATGTCCCCAGCATAAAGCATAAAATTTTGTGATTAAAGGTACAAGAGGAAGGTGGCAGAGGAGTTTGGGGTACCCTTGTTTGTGCAAAAGATTGTTGATTCAGGTGAGGAGAAAGTGATTGCATCGATTGGACTGACTAATAACAAAAATAGCAATGATGGTGGTAAGGGGGTGTCACCTCTTCACCTCAGGACCGCCGCTATGGCACTTTTGCGGCATGGATCGAGCATGCCATCTGAGAGGCGTGATCAGTTAATGGAAGTAAGTGGCCTACTTTTGTCAATTTGGTTTGTTTTCACCAGTTTCTGAGCTGCCATTGAATTATTTTTTATTTTTTATTTTTTGGTTGTTGTTGTCTTGTAGACAGTAAAAGCATACTATGGAGGAAGAGAGGTTTCTGAGAAGGATCTTGAATCAGCATTACTTGTAGGCATGAACCCGAATGAGAGAAGGCGCTTTGGAAAAAAGAAGGGTCTTCCCTTGACCTTGGATTACAAGAGCACCACACTGATTAAAAATGGCTTCCCCTCCAATATTGGAAATGGGGAGAACAATGGCCATAACAATATTTCTTATTCAGACAATCATCATAACAATGACTCTTCTGAGGCTTGCGAGGTTGGTGTTTTGGAAAGTTATAGACGGTTGAGTCTGCTGGGTCATGGGCCTCATGGTAAATTAGTAGTGGAGCAATTGCTTGAAAAGTATGGCGATGAAGGGATTCTCCAATTTTGTCAGAAATGGAGAGAAGTATTCGTTGAGGCACTTCAGCCCCAATTTTTGCCTGGTGGATGGAATATTAAGCACAGGTTAAGCCAAGCTACCTTAATTTTGTGCATTGATTTAGATGAACAAATAGTCATTACATTTGTTGCAACCAAGTAGCAAATAAAGATTTATAAATGGTAATTTGACTTATTATCTTATTACTAACTAGTATGTGTGCTTGCTATAAACCATAATTGAATACAAGCAAATGAAACAAAAAAAATAAATAAAGATTAAGATAACAACCAAACTAAAACAATAATTGAAAATCTTGAATATTATCATGTACCTGAGGTGAAATTGTGAACCTATGATTATTGACATTTGTAATGTTCACCTATTCAATGACAGCGGCAAGCGGGATTTTGGCGATTACAGTGTGTACAACCCAACAAAGAAAGTCTAAGGTAGGCTGGAAGACGCTTGTGTGCATCATAAGAACTCGTGACTTTGTTTCATATTTTTTTAGCATCTCTTTAGAATAATTCTTTGAGCTTTTTTTTTTTGTTTTGTTTCCCTTTTTTTTCATTTTATTTTAAACTTTAAAGGACAAATGACTGAGCTTTTAACTTATCTCGTTTTGTCGAATTCAATTCTTTAATGGAAAATTTCAACTTGCTTCTGTCAGTTAAAGTTGCTGTTAACAGGAGATTTTTCACGTCCATATAGTTGTGGAGTCAATTAGAAAATGTTATGCAAGAAACTGCACTCTTCTTGTGGAATAAGTTTACTCACAATGAAAATTGAAAAATGCTCTTCATTTGATGCGGGAAAGATGATACTCCATTGATTTTCCATTATCAGGAGATTGTCGGGAATAAAGTAATATTTAGGCAGGGCTTTAAAAATTTTAAATTATACCTTTCTCGTCCTTTCGGCCAAGTGTAGTATATGAAAGATTTTTTGGTAGCTTCTGTCAAGTTTTCAAAATATATATATATATAGAGATTGGCTAAAGTATATATAGATAGTCCGTATGTTCGTTTCTCAAAATCTAAAATGCATACAGTCGTGCACCAGATTAAGATCATCGGACCAGATTATGGCGCTGATTGTTTTTTTTTTTTCCGTTGAGAGAGCCTTTTTCGTCCCGTTAGCGATGTTATGTGCTTTCTGTCTGATCTCTTCGACTCCCGTTAGCACCTTTCTCCTCTATCTATCTTCTAGTCCCCGTTTGGACAGAAATCTATCGCACCTCTCCTTCACTAAATTTGCAAAAACCTAGACACATCGCCTCTCCTTCAGCGCATCTCCTTCAGCGCCTCTCCTTTAGCCGCACCAAACCCTAGTCAAACATCTGTCCTTCTTCATCGACAAACCTATCTTCTCTGTTCCTCTCTCATTGCTCGTTGGTAACAAAGGAGAAAGCTTTCTCTTCAATTGCATACAAAGTTTTGTTAACTAGGGGTGAGAAACCAGTAACTAGAAATTTTTGTAACTTTATTTTATTAATTGTGTTCATTGACTAAGTATGATTTAATAAAGCAGATTCTCCTAATTCTTTGGAAATAAATTATATTGCATTAAAACAGTTTTTATGTTGCATTTAAATAAAGTATCCCACATGTACTGTTGTCACTTCTCCTAATCCCAGTTATGTGCCTGATGCTACTTGCGAGAGCAATTTCAAGTAATTTAGCGACACAATACAAATTCAAATACAAGACATCCTAATTTTGCGCCAAGGAGAAATCATCATATACTGCAAGCAGATCCAAATGCATACCCAAATTGATAATCCTAATAATTTTTAGAGAAGACTTACTCAAGATTTTGAACTAGGATGGAAGGAGGAGTGCACAGATCAATCCTATCGCTGACTATCCTCGACCCAAATGTTGGCTATTGATCAAGCAATTCAGGAGGTAGAAGCAGAGGGAGGAGTCAGAGGAGGGTCGCCTAGGCGGAGAAGATAGGTCACCAGGGCGGAGAGAGGAGGCAAATCCCGAGGACAAAGGAGGCAGCGACGGAAAACGCGAAGCTAGTGTTCTTGCGATTATGGCTTTTTTTTTTTTTTTTGGGAAAAGCTCTAATCTACGGAGGGGGAGAGAGACACCAGAATGAGGAGAGGGAATCCATGAGGAGAGACGGAAATGCTTTAAAGTACAAACGGAAAATTTTAAAACTAACGGAGAGTATGAAGCAATCAGCGCCATAATCTGGTCCGCTGATCTCAATCTAATGCATGATTTTTAAAACGATCCAAAGGCAAAGAAATTCAGTGTACGAGGGCTCAATACTCCAGAGTTGTAGTATATCATTCCTCTCTATATATATATAAAACTATTGTGCATACTAATGTATTGGGGTTTCAGTGCATACTAATTCAGATCGTTAGATCTGCTTCAAGATCCGTGCAGATCAAGTCGCTAGATTAAAAAATTAAGTTGTTCCTTCTTCTTAGTTTGCTCCGCTCTCCTCTCCGACTAAATCGTTCTGAACCTCTCTCTCACGACAAATGAAAACCTAGACCTTCTCCCTCTCGCCTCTCTCTCTCTCTTCAACTCCGCTTCTCATTCTCTTCTACTCGCACCTCTCTTCATCTCCGGGTCTGTCTTGCTCTCCTCGTCGCGACTCTCTTCATCTCTATCATATTCCCTGCCGATGAAGCAAGCAAGCACCTCTCTTCGTCTCCGTCACATTCCCCACTGAAACAAGCAAATTGAATCGTCTCTTAGGTCTGATTTGGATTCCCGGTTCCTCTCCGCCAACTAACCTAGCAAGTTCAAGTTTCCAGGTAACCCTCTCCTTCTCTCACTCCCCCCCCCTTCCCTCTCTATTCGGATTGAGCAATATTCTATGGGGATTGGATTTGACCTGATATGCACAGAACCTTTGTACATAATAGTACGTTGCTAATTGGCCTAATTGTATTTTCATTTTCTGTTCATGAGGTATAAAATTTGAACGAAATTTAGCTATCAAAAGATGAAGCTTGTTGATTGTGTGTCATGTACAGTGGTGCTATCAAGTACAGTATAAATGTTACATGTAGGTGCTATCAAGTACAGTATTCAAATTATTTGAACTAATTTAGCTCACGGATAAATGTTACATGTCGGTGCTATCAAGTACAGTATTCAAATTATTCAAGTCATATCCAAACAGAAGAAGGAAAATTAGTTCCAGTGGAACATTTTGTGTGCCTCAAATTAGTTACTTTGGCAAGCCTAAGTTTTTTTCTTTCTGAAAGAAAAATTAAGAGAGAACCAATCTAGTCCCTTTACTTTTTTTTTAATAAAAAAATTGTGCATAATTGGTCCTTTAACTATGAAAAATGGACAGAATTTAGACTGTAAGATATTAAATGTGTCATATTGTTCCTTGAAACCTTAGGAGAACGTCCAAGTAGATAGGTTACCGCTTACCAAATCATGCCTTATATTGTCTGATATGTGTTGTTTAGGATGCTTACTAATA
The DNA here is from genome assembly GCA_028095005.1 of Rhynchospora pubera. NCBI lineage: Eukaryota > Viridiplantae > Streptophyta > Magnoliopsida > Poales > Cyperaceae > Rhynchospora > Rhynchospora pubera. The sequence continues at coordinate 77,693,129 of CM051462.1, forward strand.
AAATATTTTTGTTCTTAATTTATAATTTTCAGCATGAATGACAATGAGAATGAGTAGGTAGCAGCAGATGAAAATAATGATATTGGCTATACACGGGCCAAGGTAATTGTGTAATCTGTTTATGCAGATTTTTTTTTTTTTTTGTGACAGATCATTACTTAATTGATACTCCTCTTTTGTTGTGTTGTGACTTGTGAGTTGTGACAAATCACCACCGACAGTCAATTTTCTTTGATATGGCATTGTTTAGATTAGAGAACACTAACAATTTTGTTTGGTTATTTGAAACATGCGTGAAAGCAATGTATGGCATGCACCCAAGGGTTATCATTACTGATCAAGATCCAGCAATGAGGAATGTCATCGAGATAGTCTTTCCTGATGCTGTTCATAGGTGTTGTCAATGGCATGTAATGAGGAAGGCAATGGAAAGATTGGGATACTTCAATGCTTTAGCTATAAATTTGTCTTTTTTTTTTGGTATAAACTGACAATGAAGTGTAAACAATAGTTCTAATTTTGTGATATGGTGCATATCAAATATTATCTTTGTTGAAAGTATGTCCATATTTGCCTCTTGGCGCAATTAGCCTCTGTACCTTGTTGAAAGTATGTGCATATTTGCCTTGTTTGTCGTGTATATTTCATGCCTTTTTGAAAAAAAATTTGAGCATTCATTTATAAGTTTATTAGTGCATCATTGTTTGTCGCAATTAGCCTCTGTTTGTACAGCCAGTGTTAAGGAGGCATGAACAAATATTATATAGTATGTGCCTATCAAAATGAGATAGTAATAATAGCTTTGAGATATGCCACAACATAAGAAACAGAAGAATAAACACTGAAAAACAGTTAGCGTCCATCTTAAAATGTTTAACTATTTGTACAAACACTGAACACGTTCTTCTAAAAATTCATTTAGGTAGAAGAACACTGAACAACAAGTAAACTACTTTCTACCAAAATATAAACTTCATTCTAACCAAACAACAAGGAGAAAACTAAAAACAAGTAAACTAATTAATATTACAACCGCTCGATATACCATTACTCACATTTGTGAACCTTCCATGGAGCTAGAATCTACAAGAGATGAAGGTTGGTTAGAAACAGAAAAGAAAAACAGTTCAAGTAAACATGGTTCCAACCTATGCCAAATAATTAGAGTAGTCTTTAGCAGTAAAAACAAAAGTGTTATCTAGACTTTAGCAATAACAACAAATATCCAAATTAAAAACAAATAATTAGACTAAACTCAAGTGCCAATGATTCAACCAATTAAATGTAGAAATTAGAAACCTTAAGATACCAATATCAACAAATGTTCCAGTATCTATACCATGTCTACTAATACCAGTAACAAATGTTCCAGTATCAACAAATGCTAATGATGGCACATATTTGAACCCAATTTCGCCAATTAATTAAGCAATTGTAAAAATTGAACCCAATTGTAAAAAATCTCAATTTCAGCCTAGTTTTGCAAACCATGAACCAAAACTTTTTTCAAGAAACAAAATCAGAAACCAAATTTGCCCATGAAGGAGAGTGATGGTTATAAGAGAGTGTAAATCGAAGTAAGGGACATTACAATTTAAGCCAAATTTGGTACTGCATGTGTACCGATTGTTATAAAATATAAACATTTAAAATCTCAATTGAAGTAGAAACCTAAACAATATAACAGTAACATTGAATCCAATTGAACCCAATTGCAAAAAATCAAGAACAAAAACTAGAATTTTGAAGAGAAATCTGCCTAATTTTATCAATCAGTTTTGCAACCCATTAACCCAATTGGACCCAAAATCGGTCTAATTTAGCAACCATGAACCAAAATTGTTTTGAAGAAAAAAAAATCAGGAACAAAAGAGGAAGTGGGAAAGCAAAATTGTTTTGAAAAATTTACTGTAGTGTAAATCTAGGCTTTTGGTTCTAGAGCAAAACTTGTGTACGGTAGAGTGAGAGAGGCACTGGTACCTTTAAAAGTTCCAATGAGAGAGGCGCGACTTGCTTCTTCAGCGCGACTGATTGAGACTTGAGAGAGATGGAGAGAGGCGCGACTGACTAGGCATCGGAGAGAGTAGTCGGAATCAGAGATTTGTCGGAGACGAAGATGAGTTCGAGTCGGAGTCGGAAGAGAGAGGCAAGAGAGATTAGCTTTTCATTTTTGTCGTGAGAGAGGCTTCAGATGCATTTAGTCGACATGGAGTGGAGCAGAATAAGTAGAAGAGACAAGTTCAGTTTTTCATCCAGCGACTTAGATCCGCACGGATCTTGAAGCAGATCCAACAGTCTAAATTAGTATGCATTGAAACCTCAATACATTAGTATGCACAATAGATTTTCTCAAAAAAAAAAAAAAAAGATCGGAACCGTCTGATTTATTTGTGAACGGATCGGAGAGAGACTTATCCATTGTTTTTCAAGTACTTTATGCGACTTTTCAATGTTTTCTTTTTTTGGTTCTCGATATATCCCCACAATTTTTTTTTCTTTTTAACTAAAATACTCTCAACCGAGTTTCCAGAACACTTTCCTTTTTTGGTTACTCAGACCCTCGCACTTGTTTTATTTTACAACAAAAAATGTACAATGTTATGTGGCTAACTTCCTGTACATTATCACATATGTTCCTCTACATATTAAAGACGCGTTTCCTCGTAATAAAAGAATTTTAAATGACAAAAATAAGTTGAGCCATTTATTTTAGAAATTATACCTTATACGAATATTCTAACGTGGTGATTCCCTTGCTAACAAAATCACTGAAAGTCTGAAAGAGACAAAAGTGTATAAACGAAACTTGTAACGGCCTCTATTTTTTATTTTTGTGGCAGAACAAAAGCGTCATTTCTGGAATCTCACCTCTCCTGATTCGTGAATCGCTGAATCGCCATAGGCCAACGGTCAAAATCGATCCCCTTATCTCCAAACGTAATCCAAATCTCAACCCCACTCCCGCTTCCCTCCTCTCATTTCCTTTCTCTCCATCTCTCTCTCTTGGTCCCATCTCCAAACCACCACCACCACTCTCCCTCCCAACAATCCTTCTGAAATGTCGTCTACAATGTGGGCCACCACCTCGGCCAAGCCGACTCCTCTCTCGGCTAAGGCTTCCTCCCGGCGGTCTTCTCTTTGCATCGTCCGATGCAGTCTTAGAGACCTGCGTGACCGTATCAGCTCGGTGAAGAACACACAAAAGATCACTGAGGCCATGAAGCTTGTCGCGGCCGCCAAGGTCAGGCGTGCCCAGGAGGCCGTTGTCTCGGGCCGTCCCTTCTCTGAGGCGCTTGTTGACGTGTTATTTAATATCAACGAGCAGTTAGATATCGATATCGACGTGCCGCTTACGAGGGTTCGGCCTGTCAAGAAGGTGTGTTAGTTTGACTGCGTGTCATTTTGTTTACCTGTTGCAGGGTTGCCGGGACATATCAGAGTTGAACAAACATAGAGGGGGTGTATTAACACATCACTAAGGTGTTCGAAGAAATGTCCCAGTGAGAAGTTCCCTATATTTGTTCCAGTCATCAGATATCTTGTGGCCAAAGGCAATAATCAAGACCAACAGTTTGTATCCCATCTAAACCTCTCAAGGATCACCACCATGGATTTTGTGTCTTGGTTAATGTCCAGTAAAGCACCAAAATTTATAATTAAGTCACATAAGCACCGAACAAACTTATGTATCATGCAATTAATTTATTTGGTTAATACAGGTTGCACTGGTGGTAGTGACGGGTGAAAGAGGGTTGTGTGGAGCTTTCAACAACAACATAATAAGGAAGGCAGAGCAAAGAATGGAGCAGCTGAAGCAATTGGGGATAGAGTACACGGTCGTCAGTGTAGGGAAAAAGGGCAATTCGTACTTCCAGAGACGGCCCTATATACCAGTTGACCGTTTATTGGAGAGCGCTAGCTTGCCTACTACAAAAGACGCTCAGGTGTTCATGCTCAAATAATTGAACGGAGAAAACAAAAAAGAAAGAATTATCTGAAAATTTATTTGTCTTTGAGATCGATCCTGATTTATAACTGAAAAAAAGAATTTATTGGAGACACTCACAACTAAGAAACAACCATTCTTGACCTGACTTAGTGAAATACTCGTTCGCAGGCAATAGCAGATGATGTGTTCTCTCTGTTTGTATCAGAGGAGGTTGATAAGGTGGAGCTTCTCTACACAAAATTCGTCTCACTTGTCAAATCTGACCCAGTAATCCACACCCTCTTGCCACTATCACCCAAGGGTGAAATCTGTGATGTCAACGGTGTTTGTGTTGATGCAGCTGAAGATGAACTCTTCCGCCTCACCACCAAAGAGGGAAAGTTGACTGTTGAGAGAGATACTGTACGCACACAAACTACTTCGTTCTCACCAATATTGCAATTCGAGCAGGACCCTGTACAGATATTGGATGCACTTCTTCCATTGTATCTCAACAGCCAGATTCTCAGGGCATTGCAGGTACATGTTTGGTGGTATGGTGGTATAGTTGCAATTCAGAGGTTACAAGGGGATTAGGGTTGGGTAATTCATGTCGGGATCAATCTTGGGTTAACTGCTGGGATCAGTTTTGTGGGTCTAATTCTGTATAAGCTTTTTATGATGAATCATCCTCCATAAGAAGAAAGATGGCAATAATAAATAGGAAACTCAAATAATAGAAAAGCAAAACTGTTTTATGGAAGGAAGTAAACTCAAAGAAACAGGAAAGTTTATCCTACCTCTATATGACATGTCCACTCTTTCACAGGAGTCATTGGCCAGTGAGCTGGCAGCAAGGATGAGCGCCATGAGCAGTGCATCCGATAATGCAGTTGAATTGAAGAAAACACTGTCAATTTTATACAACAGGCAGCGGCAGGCCAAGATCACAGGAGAGATTTTGGAGATTGTGGCTGGTGCAAATGCTCTTGCTTAAGATACATATTCATCTCCTATTACCTCTTTCCTTTTGAGTGTAATTTTTTGTTGGGGGCCAATTTGGCAATTCTTACTTGTATCTGGTACTTTCTGCGAGAAACCCCAAAAGTGAATTGTGAACGGTAAAATACGTATATAAGATTCTGTATGTAATTTTGGTTCTCTTTTTTAATATTACTGATTATACACATTGAAAAGTTTCTACGTCTTGTACATACTTTTCTGAAAGATTGTGTGCACCTGTCTTTCTTTTTTTTTTTCTTTTTATAATAGAACAACGTAGAAAGAGCCCTGGTGTTCATTTTGTGAACGTGATTATTTGGTCTATGAAAGCATCAAATTTGTGCAACTACTTTATTTGGTTTGTAAAATTGCATACCGTAGGAGTTCTGGGTGCTAACTTTCTTAAAAACTAACGAAAAGAAAAACTAGAATCGACTGCTGATATCACTTGGTAGATCTAATAAAATAGGGATGCCACAAATGGAAATTTAGGAAGGAGAAAGTTATCCGGAGTGTTTGCCCTAACTGGTTCTTGTCAATGCTGTATATCTATGAATAGAAAGCTCTTGTTTGTTAAGCTGAAGTTAGACTAATTCTGGGAATATTTTAGGCCCTGTTTGGATAGTTAGGAATAAGGGCTATTTTAGACTAAATAGCTATTCGGGACTAAGAAACCATCCAAACAGTCCAGAATTAAGGGCTTATTCTTAATCAGACTAAGATTAGTTAATCCGACATTTTGTTAGAATAAGAGTTGAGATTAGAAAGAAAAGCTCATTATTTATTCTTTCCTCATCCAAACAAAAAGTCTTAATCTGAGATTAAACTTTTTCTTAAGAATTTAGGATTAAGAATTTTAATCCTGAATAACTAATCCTACCCTTAATCTCATACGATCCAAACAGAGCCTTAGTTACTTGTAATTGCTATTACTCATTGCTCTCAAACCATTTTGGCTGAATCACCTTTAATATTGGGTAAATGGAACATTGAAGCATCATCAAAATTACTACTTTCTTTTCTCTTTACAATAGTAGACTAAAGTAAACTAAATTAGTACTGCACTGAAGTACTCGGACTCAGCAATTATGTTCTTTTTTTTTTACCCTAAGCTAATTGGTAGTTCTCCTATCAAAATCAACAGTTACTGTTATTTCTATGTACTTTTCTAATAGTGTGAACTGTTCTCCTCAGCTCCACAGTTGTTCTTTTTACAATAGGCCTAAAATATCTAATTTTCTTGTGATGATAACAAAGTTATTTATGAGGTGCGCACTAGTAAGAAATGGAGGTTTTGAATGATTGCTTCGGCTCAAATTAATAAGGATATGCAATATATGTTAATCTATTTTTATTTGCACAAAAATACAAAAGTATCGGCTGCGACCCTTGTCATAACTTGTAGCATGAAATACTGTGTTAAAAATTCGCAAATGCAAATCCTTTTATACAAATGCTAAATAATGAAAAAACAAAAACTGATCATACACTTCAACTCCTGTAGCCTCAGATATACCACCTCATGATCAGAGTACCATTAACCACGACTGCCTTGGTGCAGAAAAAATGAGTTTAATGTTTTTATGCACTGCACCAAGTTCCTCTTATTTTTACACTTTTTTTATATTGAACTTCAAAATCAGGAAAACGTTTTATTTCCAAAAAAATTATCCTTTACTCGGGAAAAGAGCTTTCTTCTAAGAAGTTCTTTGCTGTGAGTTGATAGGAATATTGCTTGGACATTTACTTTATTCTGTTTCATTTTATCAAAATGAAACTGGGTGGCGCTCCCACCTTTTTTCAAAAAAAAAAAAAAGCTTTCTTCTCTATCAAATGGGAAATGTTACTCTGGCCTGGAGTTGCTTAAGTCGCAAATATCAATAGAGATTGTGGAACGATCAAGGAATTGTAAGTAATTACTTCTAAGCATTCTTTGTAAGTCATCAAAACTAGAAGACATCAGTATAATAACTTCTGCAACAATTAATTCAAGGTCCTCGCAAGGAACTAATTTCAAAAAAGTTCCTGCAACACAATTGCATCTCAGCTAGGCTTTTTGAATCATCAAACGTCCTTAATGGCAACTTATGGAATAACAGAACATTCTTAATATTTTACACAAGCAATTACAAGGCCACATAAACAAACCAAAGAAAATAATAATAGAAATAAAAGGTACTGATATCCACGAGGAAATCACAGTGCCAAAAGCTACAAAGGTAAGAAGAAACTGACAAACTTTGATAATATGAGAGATAATATTTGGCTCTGGAATAAAACTTTGTATTAGAAAATCTGCCTTTACAACCTGCGCCTCCTAATCCTTATACATCTCTATACCATAGAATATGGAAATCAAATTGAATACTATAACCTGACTCTTTTCTATACAATCGTGATCTTTCCAAATACAACATGCCTTCCTAATAACAATATGTTTAAACACGGCACAAAACTATTTCCTAACCTGGAGCCTCTGACTTGTGCGCCAAATCTCCAACCGAACCATCATGTGCTGAATATGTTGATCTATGCGCTGAATCATGATACTCAATATCCTGACATCCCCCCTCAAATTGATGATGGTAATCAACCATCATTAATTTGTTTATCAAAAAATGGTGTCGTGCTACTGTAAGAGCTTTGGTGAACACATCTGCTGTTTGTAGATTAGATGACACATGAGGTAGAGTAATTAAATTCTGTTCCACAGCATCACGAATATAATGACAGTCAACCTCAATATGCTTGGTTCGTTCATGAAAAACCGGGTCATTAGAGATGTGAATAGCACTAATATTATCAGCATAAAGTGATGTAGGGCCAACTTGAGAAAAAGAGAGATCTGCAAGTAACCGTCTTAGCCAAACAATTTCTGAACAAGCAGCAGACATAGCCCGATATTCAGCCTCTGTAGAAGATTTAGAAACACGATCTTGCTTTTTACATTTCCAAGATATGAGGGCATTACCAAGAAATACACACCAACCAGTAGTAGACTTCCTTGTGTTCGGGCAACCAGCCCAATCAGCATCAGCATAAGCAATCAATCTAAGATCATTTTTTAGAGGAAAGAACAATCCAAGATGAGGTGTGCCTTTTAAATATCGTATGATACGATGGACAGCTGCCAAATGCAAATGTCGAGGCTCATTCATGAATTGACTAACCACATTAACTGCAAAAGAAATATCCGGTCTTGAGATAGTGAGATATATCAAATTACCAACCAAGCTTCGATACAAAGTGGGATTGTCCAGTAAGTCACCATCCTCCTTACGAAGCTTAAGATTAACTTCCATAGGAGTATTGGCTGGATGAGAAAATTGGAGATTGGCCCTAGTAATGATATCATTTAAATACTTGTGCTGGTTGACATAGATTCCTTGTACAGTGCGATGAATTTCAAGACCTAAGAAATATTTTGCTTCTCCAAGATCCTTCATATGAAAAGAAGTTGTCAAAGCCTTTTTAAGCTTAGCAATGTCTTGTAAACTACTGCCAGTGATCAAGATGTCATCAACATACACAAGAGCCAAAGCTATACCACTTGAAGATTTCGAAAGAAACAAGGAGGGATCATCAAGACTCTGCTTAAAACCTGCAGAAACAACAGTGCTTTTAAAAGTACGGAACCACTCACGAGGCGCTTGCTTCAGGCCATATAAGGATCTTTTCAGTTTACAAACTTCATTTGGATTACTAGTAGCCAAGCCAGGAGGAGGCTTCATATAGATAATCTCATTCAATTCACCATGGAGAAATGCATTTTTCACATCCATTTGAGTAATAGGCCATTGATGTGTGGCAGCTAGAGCAAGAACAACACGAACAGTTGTCATCTTCGCTACAGGTGCAAAGGTTTGAAGATAATCAATCCCATATTCTTGACGACAACCAAGCGCAACAAGGCGAGCTTTGTACCTGTCAAGTGAGCCATCAGACTTTAATTTGACTGTGTAGACCCATTTACATCCAAGAGGCTTCACATCCTTCGGGCACAAAACCAAATCCCAAGTATCATTCTCAAGCAAAGCATCCAACTCAGTTTGCATGGCGATTTTCCAGCACTCGTGTTTGATTGCATCCTTGAAGGAAGTTGGAACCGAAATTGAAGAGAGTGTTGCCATAAAACCATAGCGATCAGGAGGACGACGAGAGCGCATGGATCTTCTAGGCTGATCAGAGTTCACATCATGATGAATAGTAGCAGCCCCTGAGTCATCAGTGCCAAATGGACCAGAGGAATCCTCGGATACATAGGATTGTACGGAATCAATAGCAACAGTCCTGAGGTCACGCACAGGCACAGGCACAGACTGATCGGATTCAGTCCTGAGGTCACGCAGATGTTCGTCGAGAGCAATAAGAGGAGCTTCATCCACAGTCACAGCAGGTACATGAGCCGAGTCATGAGAACCAATTACACATCCAGAAGATGGCAACAAGATCTGTTCCTGAGAAGAGTGGTAAGAAGAGGGCAAAATATTTGGTTGCTTTTTCCTTTGTCTGACATACACAAGGCCTGGCTTAAACCGTCCCGATGAAGGTAAGGAAGAAGATTGTGTTTGACTGGGTTGAAAAAGATGCAGGACAGAAGAAGAAACAGTAGGAGACAAAATATCACAATTTTTGTAATAGAAATCTGATTCAGAAAACAATACATTTCGAGAGACACGAATTTTTTTAAACTTAGGATCATAGCATCTAAAACCTTTTTGACCAATAGCATATCCTAAAAAAACACATAGAACCGATTGAGAAGATAGTTTGGTACGTTCAGAAGGGGGAAGGAAAACATAACAAATGGAACCAAAGGAATGTAATATTTCATAATTAGGATGCTTGTGATGCAAAAGAAAATATGGTGACTGATGTTGCAAATTTTTAGAAACTTGACGATTAATCAAATATACAGAAGTGCGAACTGCTTCATCCCAAAAAGTAGGAGGGACAGCCGCTTCCAAAAGAAGTGATCTACAAATGTCAAGAATGTGTCGATTTTTACGTTCAGCCACCCCATTTTGTTGCGGTGTGCCAGGACAAGATTTTTCATGAAATATACCTTTGTCTAATAAAAATTGTTGAAATTCATTAGAAGTGTATTCTCCACCAGAATCAGATCGAAAAGTTTTAACACTCATTTGAAATTGATTTTCCACCATTGCAACAAAGTATTTAAATATCTGGAAGACCTCCGATTTTTTTCTCAATAAATAAATCCAAGTAAATCGAGTAAAATCATCAATAAAGAGTACATAATACTTATAACCCATGGCAGAAACAATTGGTGAAGGACCCCATACATCGGAATGAATAAGTTGAAAAGGACATGTAGTCTTTGTAGTACTAACAGAAAAAGGAAGAGTTTTACTTTTACTTAAAGAACACGTTGAACAATGACTAGGAGACACATTTTTATGAGGAAGTAAACCTTTCTCAAACATATAAGATAAACAACTAGAATTTAAATGACCTAATCTACGATGCCACAAAATCCACGAATCATTTGGAGATGAGGTAACCAATGCAGAACCAGCCAAAGCAAGAGTTTGTGTAGTCGGAACCGGAAAAAGCCTACCATCTTTACGCGCCATCTTGATTATCTTCCCAGTTACCTGATCCTGTATAATACAACCAGACGATGTAAAAAGCACATGATAATTATTATCCACGAGTTGTCCAACTGATATTAAATTAGTGGACAATTTTGGCACCAACAAAACATCCTTCAATGACAGATTGTTAATATGCACCTTGCCAATACCAGTGATCTCTAGATCAGTACCATCTGCTGTTGAAATGCTATCCTTACCATTATATGGAATAACATTGGACAAAGTACCTAACTGTCCTGACATGTGATTGGATGCTCCAGAGTCTATGAACCAGGATGTAGAAGATTTACCTGATATGCCCATTGCAGAAAGGACAGACTGAATCATCTGCTGAATTACCTCTGTAGTAATAGTCGCCGACTGGGAGGTAGCGAGAGGGTCATGGCGCTGTCCAGTTGTCGCTGAGGGTTGCTGCGTAGCGGAAGTCAGAAACACAGAAGGTCCTGGCGCATGATGATCGCGGATGGCTCCTGGCGATTGAGGCACGCAAGGCTGAGTGTATTGCTGCGTTCCAGAGAGATGAGCCGAGGTTTGTTGATACGCTCCAGAAGTCCTGTTCTGAGGTCGACGACGACATTCGGTGATGATATGCCCATCCTTCTTACAATATTTGCAAAACTTTTTCTTGCAATTTTTAGCAATATGACCAAATTCATTGCAAGAATAACACTTAACATCATGACCAGTCTTAGAACTTTGACCACGAGCCACAAAAGCCATATTATTAGAATCAACAACCGCCTCAAGACTGGATCGTGTAGAGATGGTCTGTTCTTCTCTGACGAGATCACGAAAACATTCAGTCAAGGATGGTGCAGGGGAGCGTGCCATAAACTGTCGTCGTAAGGGCTCAAACTCAGGACGAAGCTTCATAAGAAATTGATCTCGCATGGTTTTTTCCTGCAACTCCTGAACTGCAACTAAAGCCGTGGCTGGAACCTTAGAGTACAGAATCGAATTATAATCAAGCCATAGTGTCATGAAGCCAGAATAATACTCTTGAATACTCTTGGTGCCCTGTGAATAGTCATGAATTTCTAGGTCAAGTTGGTACTTTCTAGCATCACTCTCATGAAGATACAGAGTCTGGAGATAATTCCACATATCTGCTGCAGTAAAGTAAGGTCTCAAATTAATCCCAATCTGTGGATCTACAGAACCAATGATCCAACTCATGACACGTGAGTTCTCCTTAATCCACTTTTTCAAAGCTGTTTTGTCTTCCTTGCCATCAGCATCCTTAACCACATCAGGCTTCTCTTCAGTGCCATCAACATAACCCCACAATTCTTGGCCTTGAATGAAACAACGAAGATTGAATTCCCACAAAACATAATTCGGTCCAGTCAAACAGACAGAAATAACAGCGCTCTTTGAACCAAAATCCATGAGAGAGTATGAGAAAAAATTGAAGAGAGATCAGAGAGAATAGAGAAATAGCACCAAGAATTTCGTTGAAAAAACTTCAATCAGAACCACAGTGCTCTGATACCATGACAAACTTTGATAATATGAGAGATAATATTTGGCTCTGGAATAAAACTTTGTATTAGAAAATCTGCCTTTACAACCTGCGCCTCCTAATCCTTATACATCTCTATACCATAGAATATGGAAATCAAATTGAATACTATAACCTGACTCTTTTCTATACAATCGTGATCTTTCCAAATACAACATGCCTTCCTAAGTTTAAATAATGAAAACATTGTCTTTACTTCTATTAAGCAAAAGTCTGTTACCATGAGCTAATAATAATTTCTTCAATGGTCTTTACAAGAGTTTGCAACTTCTTGATGAGCCCATCAACCACCACATCTTGCTGTTTTGGTTGTATTATCCTGACCGACTTCAGATACTCCCTCTGAAGTAACCCATCTGTCAATTCCTGCTCGCTTAGCTCCCCATCTGTTAATTCCTGCTCGCTTAGTTCCCCATCTGTCAATTCCTGCTCGCTTAGCTCCACATCTATCAATTCCTGCTCACTTAGTTCCCCGTTTGAATCATCTTCCTACAATTACTATATCAGTAAAAGCTTCCATATTGATCTTATAAGAAAAAAGAAAGAGAAAAGGACAGAGAGAAATTACCTCATTGCTGCTGCCAAAATTATTGAGAGGAGAGGAGATTTCTTCACAGAGGTACAAAGAAAGCTCTTCCAGATTAGGTGAATTCTTGAGAAAACCAGCCACCAAATCGATGTTATCACTCAACCCCCAGTGGCCAATTTCCAAACTCTTCAATTTGCTGAAGGGTCTGCAGTTGAGAACATCCTCCTCCAATTTTTCCTTTATGTTACAACAATATAGACAATGAGTAAGGAACTTTAAACAGTCATTTATAACTCGAATCGTCTCAATATGTGGACAAATCTAACTGACATGAATAAAAGTTCTGTATGCAAGGCAATAATTTCCCAAATCTCAAGTTCCGTATCCATGATATCCAATCAAAACGAGCTGGTGTGGAAACAAGTTGTGCCCAGAAAAAAAAAATGATAAAACTAGTTGTAAGAGATATTATATAACCTCTAGAGATCTGCAACATTCTTTATGTGATTTAAGGCGCAGGTGCTGATGGACGCCAAAACTTTCATTTACAAACTGGGAATTTATTTCTGTCCAATGACATTGTTCTAATTCCAAAGGAGTGTATTCAAGGAGAGTAAAGATTTGGATATAAAATTCTGACAAGATAACATACCTTGAACACGTCATCCCATATATCAAGCCTGAGCTGCGAAACATTTGAAAGACTGCTGAGAAGATTCACATCACTATGATTCTTATCAAGATTTATGCTGATGGAAGCATATTCAAGGGATGCCATGTTCTTTAGTTCGAAACTTCCCATTTTACCATATGAATCAATTATAAGTGAAACAAGACAGGGGCATGAAATTCGACTTTGCTTTAATTGATCACATTCATAAATAACCAATCGCTTCAGCACATTAGATGAAATTTCGGATATATCCAAAACACAAGTTTCAAGATACAGGGTTTCAAGGGCAGGGCAACCTGATGAAAGCTTTTGCATGAAGTTATCATCATCACTCAGTTCTACGCCCCTCAGCACTAAATTTTGCAGAGAAGGTAGGTGTATAGATTTTGGCCTAATAGTAGTCACTTCTTCATCAGTGTAGAGAGTTAACTCAAGTTTTTGTAGGCTTTTACAAGAGAAAATTAAATCAGGCAAATCCAACTTATTCAGTCTACAAATCTTGACACTGACAACCTGAGGCTTTAGAAGCGCCACATCATCAAGAAACTTTAAAGCAGGTTCAGAATGGTAATCCTCAATAGAGTTTATATATTCAAACTGTTGCAACGGTTCACACCCTCGGTTTTTTAACACACCATTCACAAATTTTTCAAACTTATCCTCACATTCCTTCAGAATTGCATCATCCTCAACAATAGCATCTACCCAATCATCAAAATTGAATTTCAAAACAGGAACATTAGCCAATGCACCCTTCCAACTTTTTGAAACTAGATAAGTCTGCACAGCCTCTTTTATACTCAGGATGGAGAGGATGTGGATCAATAATTCCTCGGGCAAGCTACTGATTCTGTCCATTTAGTTGCTATTATTGAATTTTCAGTGAACAACTTGGCAGCATCGTCTTCTGTGAAATATAGAGAAAGCACAAGTTTTTCAACGTTTTTTCAAATGAATTTAAGCATATGGCCACGCATATAAAGATCCACATATCAATCTAAAGGAGAATATTTAGACAACATTTTGATGCTGGACACAGAACTTCATGTATTTGTGCCATTATATACAACTTAACTAGTTAACTTTAGCCTGCCTATAGGAAGAAGCTTAGCAAAATGAAACAAGATCATAATAATGGACAAGCCTCAAACTCCACTAAAGAAAGCAGTAAACCAATTGTTCCAAAATTTGTCTATCGAGTGACTAGAAAAAAGTAGGATAGGACAATTGAAGTAATAAGAACTAGCAAGTAAACTCCATATTTGGTTCGGAAAGAAAATAATAGGAAGATAAGGCTGCCATCATATTCTTTAATTTAACTATCTATAACAAGGTTTGTTAGCAAATTAACGATGTCTTGTGTTTAAAAAAAAGCAAGACAGATCAATGAAATAAAGGAACTTACCCTTCTGTAATGAGAGAAGCATTCAATAGGTGGCAGATATGACCATTCAAATCACCTTTTGTGAGAAAAAAAGAGTTCAATGAAGCGTCAGGTTGGTTCTTGAGGGTGCTTTGATGTCAAGAGCTTTTTGCCACTAGATGGGTTTTGTTTGGCATAAATGGCAGCATTTCTCCTCAGCTTAAATGTTACCTGGTAGTTATTCTGACTTGCAACGCAACAGAGCACCTGAAACTGACTTGCATTACCTGAACACAGTAAATTAGGAAAAATAAAACATAATAAGGTGTGAGCAGTGTTATTTTAGCATGTAATGCATGCTTGTTAAACATTCTTTAATTTATTGCAATACAAGTGGCCTGCAATCTTCCAATCAAAAGTGTTTTTCTTGTTCCTAGAAAATAATAATTTATAAAATACAAAAAAGAAATTCCAGGCATTAAGATTAACACCTAATGTAGTAGATGCCTGCTGAGGTGCCTTGCCAAACCTAACACATAGCATAATTGTATCAAAGAAACTAAGTTCATTTGGATTGCAATTGGAAAAAGGACAAAATTACAAGACATCTCCATTCAACATTCAACAAATAAGTAAACAATCATTTTTATTTATGGCCAAATTATAAAAAAAATTTCACTGGGGCATGGTATTTCAGACATGGTGGTGCCATAATTAATGTTGATTGCCAAATTGCACAACCACAAAGAGAGAAACAGTATTTGTGATTGTTCGCAAAAGTTGGTTGCGAAAATTTTTCTATGTGATAATATCTACAAGAGATATACTATTGGGCGGATGCTCTTTCAAGTAGATTATTATATTAATTCAAAACGTTGCATCGATGAGAGACAAATTTTCATAATAAGAAAACTAATATTGAGATCACATTAGGGACAGAAATTTGCAATTATAGCACATAGGCTACTTTGTTCTATATTTATTTTTTTGTTAATTAATTGAACAGAAAAAATAACTTATCAACTCTTACCGTTGAGAGGCCATGATCAGATGAATGGTTCATATTTCATAAGGAAAATCATATTGAGATCACAATTTGGAGGTACCCACAATTGTGTTTTAGGTTCTTGAATATCAAGTGAAATTATTTAGTGCGTGTGCATATAGTTCTTACATGGTGTATCACTATGCAAGAATAATATCAAGTGAAATTATTTAGTATATCATATAGTTCTTACATGTTATATCACTATGCAAGAATAATAACACTTTACTCTCACTCAACAAGGGCAAATATGCATTTGTCTTTCTTTGTAAATCCATTAAAATGTCTACAAGGAATGTTCTATGCTATTTCCATATCTTTAATAAGTGTGAATAGGAATTGTGTAGTGATCTGGGAATTTAAAATCATTTCAACCAGAAGTTAACTTTCATTTCACATGAACCCGGTGCAGTTATGAATTTCTCTATTGACAAAAAAATTCTACTGTTATGAATCCATAAATATTATTCCTTGAATGCAAATTACCATCAATTAGTTCCTTGATCATAAATTTACCTTTTCAATAAGTTTTATAGGAAAACTATCAGTAGAAAAGATCAAAGAGACCAGGTTTGGATCATTATACTTAAGTATGACAGGCATTAGAAAGGACCACAATCACAGTAAAACTCTCCATTTTGTTGTAGTGTCACAAAAGTGTTAAATAATGGATAGATCAAATATCGTTGGATAACAGAATAGGGAAATTTACCTATAATAGTCTAAGGAGTTGAATATCACAACTAAAAATTTCCTGCCTTCAATCATTCATCTTTGATAGGGATTTTTTCTCAAACACCTGGCATGCAAAATCTGTGTAAAAATAAAAGGAACCAACATTAATTCTCCCAAGCAGAAATTTATCTTTTGTAAATCCAATAAAATATGTAGATCCAATTTATCAAAAATAGTTCTCTTAAAAAAAGGTGGGATCGACGAAAAGGGATGGTTCCAATAAAAATTTTGATTATCAAAATTAAGAGATACCAATTTAATTAGATTTTTAAAGAGTTATCAACCTGGAAAACTACAGAATTTTAAAACACGCTTTCCTATTCCATGATCCAGAGCTTTTTATCCACAGTGAGAGGTTTGCGTCTAAATAATAACAGGGAAAAGAAACTTACAAAGAAAAAGTTGCAATAGAGAAATAAATCGAAGGGATTTCGCCTGGTTTTGGGTGTCTAAGAATTTCTATTTACTGAAATGGGTCGAAGGAGTGAAGAGAGACGAGAAGGAAAGCAGAGAGTAATGCCTATGTTACGAACAAAGGAATTTCCCAAATTGGTCCGAATTTGGGTTACCTATTTCAATTTTGGTTGAGATGATATTCTATTTCTATTTCGGTCTTATTTATGGGGGAAAAGTGAAGAGAAAATAATATATAATAATAAGAAGATAAGTACTAAATAAGAATTAAATAGATAACTTTTGTTATCACTTTCCTACGGGTAAAATTTATCACCTTAATCCTTGTATTTATCCGTCCATCAGATCAAAAGATAAGAAATTTTATCTCTTCTTATTCTTCAATTTATCTATCGATCAAATATAAGGTAAGAAAATTATTATATAGCTGTGTGAAATAAACCAGAATTTAATATGTTATATTTAATTGTTATTATATAACTGAAAGAAAATTATTATATAACTATAATTGTGTGAAATAAACCAGAATTGAATATCTTATATTTAAGAGACGTAATCTAGAAAATATATAAATTTTATTTCAAGGCTGATAACTGTAATCAATCTCTAACGTAATTAAGCTTATTCAAAAATGAAAATTAGCTGTTGTGTGTTGCCAAAATAGAAGGCGCGCTTCATCCGACGCTTCAAGTCTCTCATGTGCACGCTTCACCCACCTCCCCTCCCCCCTCTCATCCTCGTGCTTCACCAGCTTCCCCTACTTTTCACCCATCCCTTCTCCTCGTGTTGACCCATCCTTTCTCCCCTCGCACTCCATCCCCATCTCTCATTTGTTCCCTTTGTTTCCTCTGTTTTCTCTCGATCCCCTCTCCTTTCCGGTGCTACTAGAATATGAACAAATATATATATACTCCTCTAGTACAATATGTTGAGTAGAGGCGAGGCGCTATGATAAAACTAACTTTATATTATTAACTATCTTGAAGAGTACAAGGGAGCTTTTACAAGCTTTGTTTCTTTCTCTCAACCAATGCCTTTGGATTAGCTTCATACAATGGCCTAACACCCTATTTATATCCTACATATGTCGGTTATAAGAATTATCTAGACAATTTACTAATACTCTATATCAATCTAATAATGTCGGTTATATATATCTCCATATTTCTAGACTCTTCATTAAGTCACTAGATGACTTGCGAGAATAATGTCTAGAAATTGGACTTGGGCTAATTGGGCTCGTAACATTGCGAGTCAACGATGATTCAAATTTAACACTCCCCCTCAGCGTTGACTCCTTTAATTTTCGTTCTTTTAACGACCCCAAATTATTTGCGCATCTCCTCGAACTTCTTCTTGTCTTTCGACACTTTCGAGTTGTGCTCCTATATTCTTGTGTGACTTGCAGAGCATTGTATCTTTTGACCAACGTGTCTCTTTGAGCCTTCACCTTGTTTATCCATTTGCACGAGACTGGCTTCACTCCTTCTGGCTTAGGCACCAACTCTCTCGTTTGATTTTGCCTCAAAGCCGCCATCTCCTCCTCCATTGCTATTCGCCACTTGTCGTTCTTCGCCGCTTCTTCATATGAGGCTAGCTTGTCATCCTCGATGACTGCGGCATTCGCATATTTCGGGTTTGGTCGTCTTTCTCGAGACGATCTCCGAAGTGGTGGAGGAAATTCTTCAACTTCTTCTGGCAGTTGTGGAGTCACATCTTGAACTACTTCATGCACTCCTGTCTGCCATGGACTCTTGGACTTTGAAGGAGTTAAGATTTTATCACCGTCACTTTGGACCTCATGATCATCTCGTGCTACGTCTTTTGCCGTCTCTTCAATTTCTGCCTCCACGTCTTTCGCTTCTGGTTGGATTATATCTTTAGATGGCCAATATGACGAGGCTTCATCAAACACTACATTTCTTGAAGTATAGATGCGCCCGTTTGTAGGATCACAACACCTCCAGCCCTTTCTTTCATCGTCGTAGCCGACGAAGATACACCGTACCGCCTTCTTATCGAACTTGGTTCGAAGATGATCAGGCACGAATACATAGCACACACAACCAAAAACTTTAAAATGACTTACTGTGGGTTTAATCTTCCAAAGCTTCTGGAATGGTGAGATAAAACCCATCTTCTCTTGAGGTAGACGGTTGATGATGTGTGTCGCCGTCTTCATACACTCGGCCCAAAATCTTCCTGGCACGTTCTTGGCGTGTATCATGCTTCGACATGTTTCGGCAATATGTCGATTCTTCCTTTCTGCTACGCCATTTTGTTGTGGGGTGTTGGGACAGGTTAACTGTCGTCGTATCTTGTGTTTCTTTAGGTAGGTGTCAAACTCATGTGATACATATTCTCTTCCATTATCAGTGCGAAGACACCGTACCTTTTTGTTGAGCTCACTTTCCACCTTCTCTTTGAACTCCTTGAATTTGGAAAGTGTCTCCGATTTTTCTTTCATAAAGTACACCCACACGTACCTCGAGAAGTCGTCGATAAATGTCACCATGTACTTTGAGCCGCTTATGGAAGTTTGCTTGATTGGCCCAAAGACATCCGAGTGAACCAACTCTAAGGGCTCCTTAGCTCTAAACTTCGATTGTTGGTAAGGAAGTTGATGTGCCTTACCAAACTGACAACCCGCACATACTATGTCAGTACGTACCTCCATGTCTGATAAGCCCTTGACCATCGACTTCTCAACCATGAGCTTCAGCTT
Source organism: Rhynchospora pubera (assembly GCA_028095005.1). NCBI lineage: Eukaryota > Viridiplantae > Streptophyta > Magnoliopsida > Poales > Cyperaceae > Rhynchospora > Rhynchospora pubera. The sequence goes on from CM051462.1 coordinate 77,712,683, forward strand.
GTGATAGCTCAAGTGCCCTAGTCGTGCGTGCCAGAGATCAGAAGTTTCATTCTTCCGAGTCTTGTCTACGTAGGCCGACTCTGCCGACATCACATAGATCGACTCCATTTTTCGACCTTCCATGATCGGTGTGCCTGACGCCTTTATATTGCGGTACACCTTAACTTCTTGCGGTCCAAACAATACATAGTTTCCTTGTGCGGTCAGTTGTGAGACTGGCAATAGGTTCTTCTTCATGCCGGAAACGTGATAGACTCGTTGCAACTCAATTTGCTCTGGGTTGAAGCGAGAGTGAATCATTGTCTTACCGATGTAAGCGATCGGCAGCTTGGAGTTGTTGGCAGTCACGATCACCTGCCTCCCATTATACTTCTCCAAGTCCTCGAGTTTCTTGATGTCACCCGTCATGTGGTTTGAGCAACCAGAGTCGACAATCCAGTCACTCTCATAGTTGATTCTCTCTGACTTGGACACCGCAGTCAGAGCAACCACATGCTTCTCTTCTTTCTCCTCCTTTGAGTCAATAGTTGCAACCGCACAGGCAGCCTCGACATCCCAGTCGTCTTCGCTGCTGCTTTCATGACTTTTGTCATGTCGTCCGTCTCTTGACGTTGCCACGTTCCCCTGGACTTTCTTCTTGGACCGACATTCTCGAGCATAGTGTCCTTTCTTGCCACAATTGTAGCATCTATCGTCTTGATCTTCGGACTGGCGGTTATTGCTTCTCTGATTGCGAGCTCCCCCTGAAGAGTTACTTCTCCCCTTCGGCCTTCCTTGTTGGTTTGGCCTGTGACTGGGTCTGCCTTTCGACTCATTGTCAGATCGACCCTTCCTTCGGCTGCTGAATAGCGCCTCTTCTTCCTGCTGTGGCGAAACTCCGGCTATCTGCCTCGCTAGAGCCTCTTGGTTCGCGAGCAGATTCTCGAGCTCCAATAAGGTTGGCTGAGTTGGCCATCCTCGGATCGCCGCTATGAACCCGCTATACTCGGGCTTAAGACCGTGGATAATGATCCTCCGCATGCGCTGCTCGCTGATCTTCTCTTCGGGGTCGAGTTGTGCAATCTCGTTGCATAACGACTTCACTTTGGTGAAATATTGGTTGATCGTCATGCTCCCTTGTGAGATTGTCATGAGCTCGCTTTCGAGTAGTTGGAGGCGGGCATCATTCTTCTTGGAGAATAACGTTGCCAGAGTGTCCCATGCGACCTTAGGCGTGGCCGCATCTCGTATGTACACAAGCAACTCTTCTTCTACGGTTGTCTTGAGCACATACATGGCCTTTCCAGCCTTAATTTTCCATTTCCGTAGAGCCTCGGTTTCTTTCGATTTCTCTACGGATTGGGTGCTTCTTCTGGTCTGGTTTGGGTCATCTACTGGTACCGTGGTCTCTACAACCTCCGGCGGAGTTGTCTCGGATCCGCCGACTACCTCCCATAGGTCCTGACCTTGTAGGTAGGACTCTATGCAAGTTCTCCAATTTGTATAATTGGTGTTGTTTAATTTTTTAAGACCACTAGTCGTACCTGCGAAGTCCATGGCTTCAACTAGCTTCACGACGTCTAGCAAGCCTCCTCTAGAAATCGCAAACTCCCGACGCTGTGCGTGACCTTCACGAGAAACCCGACCGATCCTCCGACAGCACTGGCTCGAACCGGCTCTGATACCAGATTGTTGAGTAGAGGCGAGGCGCTATGATAAAACTAACTTTATATTATTAACTATTTTGAAGAGTACAAGGGAGCTTTTACAAGCTTTGTTTCTTTCTCTCAACCAATGCCTTTGGATTAGCTTCATACAATGGCCTAACACCCTATTTATATCCTACATATGTCGGTTATAAGAATTATCTAGACAATTTACTAATACTCTATATCAATCTAATAATGTCGGTTATATATATCTCCATATTTCTAGACTCTTCATTAAGTCACTAGATGACTTGCGAGAATAATGTCTAGAAATTGGACTTGGGCTAATTGGGCTCGTAACATTGCGAGTCAACGATGATTCAAATTTAACACAATATAAATACTCTCTTAAATGAATTATGTATTTACACTTATTAGGTACTCTCCTTATACTTATTAGTTTTTCCCTTTTACTTATTATTTACTCTCTTTATGATTGTTAGTTACTCTCTTAAATAAACTACGTATTTGTGATTATTATATATATTTTATATTTATTAGTTACGCTTTTATACTTATTATTTACTCTCATATATTATATTAATTACTCCTACGTTAGATACATATAAAAATTTATTAGTTACTTCATTATGTTTAATGAATATACCTTTATACTTTTTAAGTTACTCTCTTACAGAGAATCATAACATCATAAAGAGACCACTATGGAGAGGAATCGAGAGAAGAAATAGGATGGAGCATTAGCATTGAATTAAGATGAAAATCAGAGAAGGAAATTAGGATATTGGAAGAGGGGTGCAAATCGGAGAAGAGGAACAGACAAGCATAAGAGAGAAGGGATATGTGAGGATGAGGGAGAATAGATCGCACATAGGTGGTGAGGGGAGAGGGTGAATAGATTGTGCACGTGAGAGAAGGAAGAGCGCTCTCTGATTGTTTGATTGCACGTCTCCCTAATTACGTGAAATAATTCTCATTTTATTTCTCTTTCACATCTAACCAGAATTGAATCCGTTATTTTAAAAGAAAAAGACGGACCATTTTCAATCGAAATAAAAGTTATTAAGCATAGTATCTCACCATATGCGCCTTATGTAATACTTCTTCTTATCTTTATCTTAATAATAACTCCAACTATATTACTGATAATTTACACATACCTCCACATTTTTCAATTGAAAAAAAAAAACTCATTACGACTCCCATAATAACAATTTAACGTTTCAATTATTCCAATTTAAACTATGAAAATAAAAGCAAAAATGTTAATTACATTTTACTAAGCCATGGGCAGCAAATGAGAGATCGGAATTGTACATTTGTACCTCCTATTGGATTGTTGTAAACTCCGACAAAATGCGGTTGATTTGCGGGTAACATTTAAAATCAAATGAAATTAATTTGCGGTTAACATTTCTATGCAATGCATGTTCGAATTTCAAAATTACTTTAACTTTGTCTTTGCAACCTTTTCTTTAGTTAACTTAATTTGGAACGGTTAAAAGTACACTTACCAAGTCCATTGATCATGAATTATCCTTCCCATCGGGCCGAAATGAGGAAATAAAGCGATAGTACTAGTAAAAGGCAAAAGGGTCGGGCCGGATTTCAAAGGACCGGACATGACGGGTTTGGTAGAAGGGCCGGATCAGACCGGATTAAGAAAAAGGGTCGAGATGGGACGGGTTAGACAGATTTGTTTTTTGAAACACGAGACCGGCCCTTCGAAAACCCGGCCCTTATAGGTCATTGGCCGTTCTAGTCCTTCTAAAATAATACCAACATTTAATTTTTTTTAATAGTTTTTTAATCTCTATCGTCCCATCATGATCAAATAGTCACTACTATTGAACGATTAGGTCAGATCCGGCCCTTCAAAACTCGGGCCTTCAACATCCGTCTTTGAAAAAATTTAGACCCGGCCCTTCTAGACCCTTGTCCATCGAAAAGCCCTTCGAAAGACCGGTCCGGTCCAGATTTTAGGACGGTCTTTCAAAGGGCGGACCAAGGACCAAGGATTTTTGGACTATCACTAGATAGTACTAGTAAATTTAACATTTATACACAAAGAAATAAACATATATTACTATGTTATATTAACTTATAAATACAAAAAATTGAATAAGAAAGTCAAGTTTCAGGCTTGTTTGAATTGACTTTAGCGACTTATCTAAAATGACTCGAGAATCGTGATTGATTTAAAATGAAGTTTGATTTACGGGAGCCACAAGTACGAACTTAATTTAAGAATTACAAGCATTTTTTTACACAAACTGAAATATTAATTAATACTAGCACTACTTACGGAAGGTAAAATACACACCAAGTATTAGTGCTAAACAAGTTGATCTTTTATACTTCTATTTCTTCAATTTCATCATATCTATGATCGGTACTTGCATTGCGTTTCCATTTTAGTTTGGAGATCTTCACTTCTAGCTCTTTCAGAAGAGTAGCTCAATACTTTTGCAATTGAATTCCATTCAGGTTCGACAATTTCTCGGAAGTTGAGGCTAGAAGGTTCAAGTTTTGCAAATAATACCTCCTTTATATTCTCTATTGTACCTTTATTGTATGGATTAGCAGAGTTGATGTACCTCTGCTTGAATCTTTCATGAGCTGTCTGTAAAACAATATGGAAAAGAAATAAATGTTACAGATATTCTTCTACTGGAACACACTGAATTTGGAGGGGGGGAAAAAATACAAAGTACCTGATTGAGAGATATGAGATATCCATGAAATACCAATAGTCCTCCAAGAAAGCAAACTAACATTAAGCTAAAAATTCCCAGAACAAATGTTTCTGGCATCTGTCCAATTATTTCAGAAGCACTCTTGTTAGTTATAGACATCTTCTTCATAATTCTCCATGCTGACACCACAAATATGAAGAGAAAGAATATAAATGCCGAGAACACAAACATCAAGTACTGCCGGTAATTCCTCTGTAAAAAAAAAGAAAAGAAAAATTGTCCATGCTTAAGAAATAATATTCCAGTTAATGTCTGTTGAAACTCCTAGAAATAACTATTGATGGATTTAAAAATTTTGTGAAAATAAAATAATATCATCTTTCTTTCTTTTTTTTCTTAAGTTGACTGTTGTATATATTGTTTGATAAGTATCCGCAAATTGAGAACAAGACTGGTAACTTTCACAACTGCAAAAATTACATCAAACATTATATTGTCCGAAAAAATTAAAATAAAAAGAAGAAAGGGAAAAAAGATTGAAAAATATTAGAAAAGAAAAAAATAAATAATGAGCAAAAAACAAAAAGAAAAGAGGAGCAACCAGATCAGTTTTTGGCCTTTTAGGACTTCTCTTGGATCTCTAATTTAGAGAAAAATTTTCAGCAGGCATTACTGAAATATTGAAAGATGGTTTATAATTTAGTATTGCACAAACTAACGTGTTGCTTGAAAAGTATACGCCTGTCATGGTCTGTTTTTAAATTAACAAAAATTTCTGCTGACTACCCTAACAAGTTTATGTAGAAGTTTGGGTACCAGTCCAATGCATTGGCCGATCCAGGGGCAGTGGTGGTCGAACTTGTCAACACAATTGTCACAGACTGCGCAATGAGAACTTCTTGGTGGTCGAAATATATCACAAATTCTGCAATACTTGACCTTTATCTCTATTCCATTGACATTAACTCTCCTGCTTCTGCTTCTGCTCATGCTTTTACTCTGTGTGCTTGTCCCAGTTTCCATCAACACTGTCTTTTCGTTTCTTGGGATTATTCCAGGGTCTCTTGTACCAGCCAAAAACAAGTTTGTAAGAACCTGAGAAAGACGTGTTAGTTTGAGAGGTTACTTATGTGAACTGCACAGCTTGATTGAAAAGGGCTATTAAACGCAACTTAACAGGGTTGAACATTAATGGACACTCTATTTTATCATTTTCCAATTTAATTTTTCTTAATTGAGAGTTTGAGACGCTCTCCAGAAAGAACAGAGGACTAAGAATACAGTTATTTTTATATAGAATATCTTACGTACTATAATTGATAATATCAATGAAGTTATCAAAACAAAGCCCGGGATTCTTGGTGAAACTTCACTGCTGTAGGAAAACATGATCCACTCACAAACAACTATAGAAATCAAGGTCAGCATGAAGCCGCGTGGATCTGGACCGCATATCATCCGGCCTCTAAAGAAAAAGACCTGCACAGAGGTCAAAACATTATGAGATTGTTTCAAAATAAATACAGTCCACCAAGCTTTTCTAAAGTAAACGGGAAGTTGAGAATCTCTTGCATGTTCAAGATGAACTAAATATTTTACAAGCACATAACACAGAAAGTATCATGTACCAGAATTCAATAACACAATAAGGATCCACAACAAATCAATTTTTGAATTCAAAATATTAGCCCTAAATTTGTAATACCTAAGCGTGTCATCCTTTGAAATTTACTATAATACCTAATTAATAGACTATGCTGAATTGCTGATGAAAACCTTCAGCGTTTTTTAGGAAGTAATATCGAGTAATTTGTAGGATAAATCTTGAAACAATCAGTAGAATTATATAACATTGAATTTCCAGTGACAAGTAATGTTATAATATAATTGCTCTACAAAGAAAAAGGAGAATAAATAAATGAATTCATCCTTACATTCTTCCCAGGCCAAACATGATAAACCCGAACTCGGGGGACCCCATCAGGAAAACACTCACAGCGTCTTGTGATTTTAGATTTCCACTCCCATAAAGTATTTTGAATTCCTTTGTATTCAGTATTCTTCTCTTTTTCATCTACTCCTATTTGCGTCTCCACATTAGTACTATTATCTTTTGCAAAACTGCCAACTTTCTCACTCTCACTCCCAACTTGTGAGAAGCTTTCTTTCACCGATTCATTGTCGCTCCTGACTTCTGCAATTTCTTCTTCATTGTTTGAATCCATCTCGCTAAGCAATAGACGTCTCCTTGATGGTAGAGATGAGATCTCTTCAGTCGGTAAAAATTTGAAATGGATGTCAGTATTTTATAGCCCGTGTTTTTGTATGAACGGCCCAATTGGTCGTCTAAGCCCACTCTAATTTTTTTTTTTAAAAAATGGATATTGTTCGCACTAAAATACTAGCGAATCACTTCTTATAAAAAGATGCACGTGAATGAAAAAATGCCCTTAGTATAGTGGTTATCAAATACTTATTGGTTATTTCAGAAGGCCAGATCTCCAATTATTTGTTACTAAATCACGTGAATTTCGTGAGAACAAAAATATTAGAAAATAGTATCGAACTAGAAATAAGAAAATAGCTCGATGAGGTCCAAACAGAACTGCATCCTCTGGATGGTTTTGATCTTAGCTGTCTGATTTAATCTCAACGGCTATAGATATTCCGTGCATGATACCATAATTGATAGGTTCGAAAAAAATCTAACCGTTAAGATTAAATCGGACAGTTTGGATCAAAAGACGTCCACTGGATAGTTGTATTGGTTGTATTGAACCATCTAGAGGATACTTTCCCAGGTCCAAACTATGTAACTCGGTGAAATATTTATATAATTCGGACAAATTATGTTGTTTAAATCCAACATCGACCCATGATTTTGAGATGTTCTCTTATGATGCTAACATTGGAAACGATTTTTTTTATTCTTTTTTTTTTTTTTGAGGTAAAAGCCTATTGGCCTGATCCGTTAACTATAAAAATGTCAGATGTTTACAAAATGAGAATAAAAAACACACGAATTTCCATAAAAGAACAGTACTAACTACTAAGTACTAAGTGACTAACCAAAGAAACCAAAATAAAAATTTTAAAAAGGAAAGGTGTCTTAGCATTTCTCCGTGATTATAAAAGAAGCCGTGCATGATAGAGAAAAACTCTAGGAAGTAGAATAACTTTGGCCCTGATCGGAATGACAAATTAGAGCGAAAACGTCAAACGGAATTCTCGGGAAACAGGATTCTCTTCAGAGCGACGCCTGTGTCTCCTACTTGAGCTGATCGCCTATCTCATCCTTTTCTTTACCGAAACCATCTTCTCTCTAAAATATTTGACTCGAGATCTGAGTTGTGGGTATCTTCTTCATCATTTTCTTGCCGATCTCAGCTACTTACTGAAAGCTAAGTTCGATATATATGTGCTTTATCTCTTATTTTCTAGCTCTGCGGACCTTTAACAAATCGTCTGGGTTTTTTCCAACTTGATATTTAACTGGTTTGCTCTCTCTTCTAATCGGGCATTGAGAGGGTGCTTCCCAAAGTATGGCTTTTGGAGTGTTTCTTCTGAAAGCCGATTGCCTCTTCTCCTCCATTTCCTATCCGATTCGAGCTACCCATACTGAAGAAAAGTTCGAGAACTGAGCTGAGGATATTTTCTTCAACGATTTCTCGTCGTTGAACTGTGCAATATTTGTCTCCTATTTTCTCCTTTCGGACTTCCGACAAACTTTTTGAGTTTTTTTTTTCATTTTGTGTTTTAACCTGGTCTCTTTTCTCTTGTCAAATCAAAGGTTGAGATTTGAGAGGGTGCTCTAGAGCATCTTGGCCTCTTGGTTTAGACTTTAGATCATGCTGGTAGAAAACTGAGTGCTCCTTTAATTATTCTATCTTCCTATAATCCTATTGATGTTCACCAGGTAGCGTCCTTGGCTCCTTGCAAAGAAATTGTTATCTAGTCTTCTTGGGATGTCCTTGTTTGGATGAAGGTAATGTCAATGTCATTCTTCCTATGTTTAATTTTCTTGTTTTTTTTTCCGTTTTTGGTTCACAAAAATTTTCTTGTTTTTTTAGCTAAGTAGTCCGCTGCTAGTGTTAGGTCTTTAGGTGCATATGTGATTCTGGCATGATTTGACATTTGGGTAAAAAACATTTTGGATATGTGCAACAATTTCTAGGCTTTTTCCAGTTGGGTGTTGGTAGTTTATTTTTTGTATTTAGGGTTTCTGTTAATACCTTGGGCTCTGTTTGGATCATATTAGATTAAGGGTAGGATTAGCTATTCAAGATTAAGATTCTTAATCCTAAATTCTTAAGAATAAGCTTAATATCAGATTAAGACTTTTTGTTTGGATGAGGAAATAATAAATAATGAGTTTTTCTTTCTAATCTCAACTCTTATTCTAACAAAATGTCGGATTAACTAATCTTAGTCTGATTAAGAATAAGTTCTTAATCCTGGACTGTTTGGATGGTTTCTTAGTCTCGAATAGCTATTTAGTCTAGAATAGCCCTTATTCCTAACTATCCAAACAGGGCCTTACATTATATCAGGATGGTGTATGTGTTGTTGATATGAACATTTGTTGCTTTTAGGTGTGTCTCAATGTCATGAGAATTGCTTGTGATTCGGCATCAAAAGGACAATCTGCAAGGATGATTGCTGTTTGAGTTTAGATGAGGTCATCAAATTGATTATAGCAGATGGTGGCTAAACCTGCATGTTTGCAAACTGTCCATGAAGCATCAACTAAAATTAAGTGGGAAGAAAAAGGTAGAAAAACTTTTGGTTTTGTACTTTGATATTTAGGTTTGTTCTGGCATATTTTATGTGTGTTTTGGCATTGTTGGCCATCTTCTAAGATTTTGTTTTGGTTAATAGATTTAGGCTCTAAAAATGAAATTGTTTCTGGCTTTCCAAATGCACCATAGAATGTGACAAGCATGAACAAAGTCATTTTATCCAGGTTTTTTTGTTAGGAAAAGTATTGTATCAGGGAAATCGGAAGAAAGTGCATCTGTTTTAAGGGAAATGAGGCTCTGGAACCATGTGAAATAGGATATCTGGATATGTGATGTGGGTCATCAAGTGTCCCTTTTTTTTATTCGGTGCATGGCTAGCATAATACATGCAGACGCAGTACAAGGTCCCCTTATTTTTTACGGTCAACAAATAAATCAAAAGGTCCGACTGGTCAAATGGGTAGATTTTGATGGTCAACTATAGTCAAAATTGGTCAACGTTGCCCAATGTCGGTGGTGTGTTTCAAATCATCAACAATTCAATTTAGCTAATGTATGCATTTGTGTTTAGCTCCTGCAATATCATAATATTTTGAAACTATTTAACATTTTCTCTAGTTATATTCGTTCAAAATTTCAACTCCACATAAATAAAGGCTAGGTTGTAAATATATGTGCGATTACTCGTGAACCATGCGATGTATTTTTTTGTACAGTTGCTAACTTTTGATCACGTTATCGGATAATATAATATCTTACCTGGATTCGGTAGATTCATTTCTTTTAGAAGTGCTTGATGTCAAAATACATTGACAATTTGATTATCTTTCCCATAGTTAGTTATTTTATTCTATTTCGAGAAGTAGAAATGCTTAGATGAGACAATCTTCTACAAAAGATAGTTCTATAATTAACAAAAGTTTGTTGACGAGGATAACGTTGCCAACTTTAATTAGCTAAAATAAGTACTTCATTGGACACTATAAATTGTCACATAGTAATCATCTAATTAAGCATTTTAAAATACCAACACACCACTTCAAACTTTCTAAAGTGCGAATAATTCAACAAATAAACACACGTGCAAGATGAAGGCTGTTTCAATGATGTCTCTCTTATTTGTCCTTGTTCTGCTCTCTTCATTCTTATCGACTGGTAATTGTACTATGTTTTTAGCTTAATTAACTTATGGAAAACACAATAAATTATTTTAAAAAAAACTGAGTATTTTTTTTCTAATATAGTATTTTTATATTTTTGCATTCAACATTGCCTCCGCATATCCATAATGATTACAAAAATTGAAACACTTTCGAAGGCTAACAGGCTAGAAATGAAAATATTGTATTTGCATAGTTTGAGTTGATTCATGCATATCACTTAGATAAAAAAAAAAACTAACATATACCTTCTCGGTTTGTGTCCTCATATTGTTGGCTAAATATAATTAGTAGAAAATAAAAGTAAAATATTATTTTGGGAACAATAAAATTCACAATAATTTAGAAATAAATTCAATGATTCTATCCTCATCATATATGCCGATTTATTTTTCATTTTGTTTGAGCTTTTCAGAAAGTTATCATACTATGTGGCATTGAAATAAAACATTTTTTCATTTTTCCTTTATATGATAAACAAATCAGGTTCTTCTCATTCTCATGCACACTCCGGATTGCATTCCGTGTCAAGGCCAAAGGGTGACCACTGTATTTGGCATGAAAATGATATCGTACCATGTGTTTCCTGGCAGTGTCAAAAGGACTGTCAAAGACATGTGAGCGCTTCAGCCACTGGCATTTGTGGGGATACTGGTTGTGATTGCAAGCATAGTTGTGGAAGTGGTCCTTCCTAAAATTAATTAACTCTCATGCATTATACTAAAGATAATTATGCTTTGTCCAGTGTTGTCTTAATGGGTTAAAGATGATGGCCTATTATTACATGGATTGTATTTGAATTAAAGCATTGCTTTAAGATTTAATTAATATATCTTTTGTAATTTATTTTGAAGTATATATTTAAATCTTGTCATTTGCGCAAGATGTATATGTGAATATTTATGTTCATGTGATTACTCTCCCTAGAATGTTTTCATTTAATACAAATTTACTATAGTTTGTTATTAAATATTCATCGCTAAACTTGATGTTATCGATAAATTGTTCTCTTGCATTAAATTGCAATGTTTCTTTTTTTCAAACAAAAAGTTTTACCATTGTCGATATCGACAACCACTCACATACTCACGATCATTTAGTGTTTTATTTTTCTATTTTATGCATTTATTTTAGGAGATAAGTCAAAATCAGCCACGAGTGACAAATGGACCCGTCAGCTGCGATTATATCTCAATTTTTGAGATTTTAATGGCTAATCTAAACCGTTCAATGTGTTCTCCATATTGATATCCCATTGGAGACTAAATTTTACATTTTTCTGATTTTATTTACTATTTTTTTTAGATTTTAAAAAGAGTAAATTTTTTCAGAGGTCACCGAAGCTTATATGTAATCCAGATTTGGTCACTGAAGTTTAATTTGTCCTTCCGTGACCACTCAACCTTTGATTTTGTCTAATTTTAGTCCATCCGTCAGAGTTCCATTTAGTTCCGTCTAATTAATTGAATAAGGGTGCATTTTGGAGGTCTGAATCAAAATGTTACTCTTTCTTCTTCCCCAGAGTAGCAATTCATTCTTCTCTACACGTTTTCTCTCTCTTGAACTATCTGTCCAATCGACTCTCTCTCTCTACCGACGCAAACCACCTCGATCTCTCTTCGTTACTCTTAGTCTCTCCCTAATCGATCTCTCTGCTAGTTCTCCTTATTTCATTCTTCTTTGAAGCCGAAACCGCACTACACCTTAAGCTCTCCGCGGCTCCGCCTAGTTCTCCTTTGTCTGTCTCCGCCTCACCTTCCCGTTGCTCTCTCCACCTCCCCTACTCTTGACTATCTCCTTCACCGCCTCAGAACTTCTGCCTGACTGCCTCCCTTTCTCTCGGAAAAACTCTAGGTGACCCGTAACTTCATTGAGGTCCAATCGGTGGTGACATGTAGCTCTTCTTGCCTTCCTTAAGATTTTTTGTAATATTCTTTCTGTTTATGTATAATTGCATTTTATTTTATTTTTGGCCAAAATTCATAATTTTCCAAAAAAAAAAAAAGAATTGGTTGACTTAGATTACTGATTGAATGTACACATGATTGGTAACTGGCATCGGATAAGGTGGTCTCAACTGATAGATATTAGCACTCTAATTGATTTATTGAGTTTGAAGAGTTTGGTGCATTTTAAATGGTGTAATTCAGTGCAAATATGCATATGCATTTTACAAGGAAAAAAACAAGCATGAAAAACCAATTTGATGTTCAAATTAGAATGGCCTTTTTTGGTTGACACTACATTACACCATGTACAATTAGTGGAATATAGTGGCAAGATTAAGGTATTATCTCAACTGGTATAATCTCAATACTTTATAAATTTGATGAGTTTGGTACAGGTTGTTGTGGCATATAGGTAACTTTTACTCAATTGCGTATAATTTTCTTGTTTCTTATATTCTGATGCCATAACCAGCATTAAATGGGAGATGAACTTTTGTTTTTTTAGAATTACACTCCGATGTATGGATGGCAACTAAATGGGAGCATGCTATTGTATTAGTTTTAAAAATTAACTTTTGTATGAGAAATAATCTTCTTGATATTCTTATTTTGCTGATGGTTTATTTCTTCATATCATGTAGGTCTAGATGGATTACATGATGAGAACTCTCTCAGCACATTTGAAGCAGAAAGATGGAATGCATTCTGCTGATTGGATTGATTCAAATTTAGAATTGTTACATATCAAGCCGTCTATTAAGTAAATGATCAATCAATCAATGTCATTGTTCTCAATTGATAATCTTTTTCTTGAATTGACTGAATTGGTAGATGTCACTTTATTAATGGTAAATTAAATCATGTTGTATATCACTGGTTACCATTTTGTGATCAATATATTCGACTAGATGTTTTAGTTGACTGAATAATATTTTATTCTTCTTTTATGTATCTGCGGTAATTCCTTAAAATTGCACACTACACAGAAATATACAGAACAAATGTTTAACTTGCTAATGTTACTTGTCTATAAGTAGTATTTAGAACATTAAAAAAATAAGATAACATGTTTAATAATTTAAGAATTCAAAATTCGCATCACATATTTCAAAAAAATATATATTCTGATCCGACTCGTTAGTCTGATCCAAAATTCGCATCACATATTTCAAAAAAAATTATATTCAAACAAATTAAAATGTAAAATATTGGTAATTTTCTTTGAAAGAAAAAAAATAGCGGAGATAATTCACGCTTTCATCAGTGATCAGAGCGGAGAATAATGTCCTTTATTTGTAATTTTTTAATGGAACAAACTGGAATCTTCTGGGACTGGATTAGTATTAGTTCTATATTTCGATGCGTTTGAATTGTATTTCTTCTTCTTTTCGTCTCTTCTTCTTTCTTTCCACTTGAATCGAGTCTCAGTATGAGGCTAGTAATACCTCAGTCTGTGAAAGAGACGAAAGAGTTAAGCTTCGGTAGAGACTGAGACAGAGGAGATGGAGTAGTAGGTGGAGAGAGAGATCGATTAGGGAGAGACTGAGAGTAACGAAGAGAGATCGAGGTGATTTGGGCAGATAGTTCAAGAGAGAGACGAAGGCTGTGCTCCAGAAGTAATATAATAAAGGAAGGGGAGGGGACAGAGAGGCTAGGAGAGGAGAGGAAGAGTAGAGTGTGGAAAGAAAGTAAACAGTTTACTTGCTCACAGGTGTTTGTAAGGAGAGATGAAGGAAGAAATAATTATATATTGAGATGACCATTTTACCCTTGAGACCATTTTTATATAAAACTTTGGAGGATATTTATGTAATTTAACAGAATTTACTCTGTCTACACTCCGATTTGGGAGTAACAAAATTCAAGACTTTAATGGAACTTACTCTCCTTCGTTCTCCTTCTGTTCCCCTCTCGATTTGATGCTGGAGCGAGTAACTGGCTTCTCTACCCCTTACCTTCCGTTCCTCTCCTTCCAAAATAGCATCGTGGAGCAGACCCGAAGGGTAGAGAAGAATGAATCGCTGCTCTGGGGAAGAAGAAAGAGTAATATTTTGATTCAGATCTCCGATGTTGCACCCTATTCAATTAATTAAACAGAATTAGATGGAACTCTAACGGAGGGACTAAAATTGGACAAAATCAAAGTTGAGTGGTTATGGAAGGACAAATTAAACTTCAGTGACCAAATCTGGATTACACATAAACTTCGGTGACCTCCGAAAAAATTTACTCTTTTAAAAATCATAGTTATTGAAGGGTCCAGAATTGTTTATATTAAGAATTTTGTAAAATATCAAACAAATATTAAAAAATTCCAGAAAAATATAAAATTTTGTTTCCAACGAGATTTCAATATAGAGAACACATTGAATGGTTCGGATCAACCGATCAAATCTGAAAACTTGAGATTTGATCGCTGTGACACCCGAAATTTTTATTGTTTCTGAAATTATTTTTAATATAAATTTGGGTGCACTTGCTTAGTTTTTTATGAGTAATTTCTTTGTATGAAATTAAATTTGTAAACTTATTGTTTATTCTGAAATAGAAATATGAAAATTTTCTAAATTTCTAGTTTGCATTATAAAAAGTTTAATTATATTTCTTATGTTGTATAATTATTTTTTTTATGCAAGGAGTATTGATCTTTAATTTTTTTTAGATGAAATATTGATTTGTAAAAAAAAAAAAAAAGAAAAAACGAGAAAAAAAAAATCGGAATTTAAAGTGGCTGCCGACCCTTTATTTTTTTTTTTTCTCTCCCTCTCTCTCATTGCCTTTCGGCTCCAGCAGAGGCAGCGCCCTCTTTCTCAAAAAAAAAATAAATAAATAAAATCGAAACCCCTCCCCCAAATCCAATCTCCACCACTCCTCCATCGTTTCACCGGATCAAAGTACCTTCGCGTTCGTCTCACCACCCTCTCTTATTATCTACCTTTGGATCGTCAATTGGAGGCCTCTCCTCGTCGTATTTTTCGATAGAAGTTTTTCGGAAATCAAATCCGGGAAGGTCTCTTCCGATTTTTCTTGCAAACTTCTAACTCGTTACACTTACTGAGTAAGTAAATTTGTTGATTGTATTAGATTTCTACCCTTTTGTTACTCAAATTAATTTCAAAGGGCCAAATTGAATAAAGTCATTTGCAGTTTTTCTGTTACCGCTGTGACCTTGCATCAGTCTTTAAGTAACTGTTGTTATTCTGTTTCGAATTTGGATGTGAGAATAGTTTTGTTTGAAACTAGACTTCAAGATGAAAATTTTGGTATCTAAAGTGAATTTTTCTGAGATTGGTTGGTATTTTTACAAGATTTTTGAAACTAGGGCCTCTTTTGAAAATCAGTTTCTGGAACAGACAGACCCCAGTGTGGTTTTTTCATTTTTCATTTATTCTCGGTTTGCATTTAGGACTTGAAACTTTTAGGTATGAAACTAGACATCTAGAGGCAGCTTCTGTAAATTTTACAAAATTTTTAGAGATTTATTTGAAGGGTTTCAAGGCAGGAACTTTCAGACGTATTTACTGGCACAATTTGCTGGAACAGATTTTCTGAAATCTGATTATGTCTGATTTCGAAAATTCACTATAATTAATCTGTATGTCCAAACATCATGAAATTTTTACAGTAGATGAGTCCTATCATGTTTCATTCACAGTTAAATTTTCATTTGATTCCGTTCAGCCGTTCTTGAAATAAAAAGGATTTTGTAAACTGTCGAAAATACCCTTCACGGGTTGTGCCAGAAAATTGTCCAGCACTATTGTTTTACCATTGTGTATTGATTTCTAGAGTTGTTAATAAGGTGTACTATAATTGTATGAGGTAATCAAAGAACTAATCAAACCCTTAACCTTATCAACGGAGTTGTTGAATGTGAATTGTTAATGTTTGCTTGCTAAAGTAAGGACTTAGTCTAGTATTTGTTTATGTAGAGTCGGGGCAGGTTTTCAAGCCGAATAGGGCTGGTGCAACTGAGGGTCTGTATGATTATTTGTTTGCTTGCTGATGTTCATTTTGTTATAAGGTACGGATTTCACTTGAGTTTTAATTATATGTGACATAAGTTTTGATTGTGCTTATTATTCTTATTGTTATTATTATCATTATGCATTCTGAATTCATAATTGGAATTTTGTTCATGAGATCATTTTGTGAAATTGTATATTGATGCATGATTGGAAAGTGGCATATTGAATGGTATCCGATTGAAATGTTGGAAAATGGCATATTGAATGGTATCCGATTGAAATGTGATTTGATTGAGGAAGTACAGCTTGTGTGGTTGAGATAGACACTCGTAATGTTTGGAGGTGGAGTCATGACCCATCCTACCAAGCACCGTGTAATAAGCGCTTATGTACCGGGACTCAGTAGGTCTAGTCTGGAATGGACCGGAGTGTGAGTGTTCCCAGCTTGCTTGTACATTTTGATGATTTAAATTGATTGAATTATGTATGAATTGAATTGGCCGTTGGCATCCATCTCTAGGGTGGTTCGCGGTATCTGAAGGAAATGACTGAAATGATTGACTTGTGATAAACCAGACTTGCATATTAGGTAATTGCCCAACCAAATGAGTCGGCTTTTGCTATACATTGACATTTGAATTGTTATGGAATTGATGCCGAGCTCACATTGCATATTGCATTGATTTAATTAATTTTGACATTGTTATTCTGCTTTGAACAAGAGGTGAATGTTTTTACACGGTAATTGATATATAACGATTAATTATTTTTTTTTTTCTAAGGAATTGAAATGACAATTGGTATATTCTGAATTTTAAAGGATTTTGAATAGTATTGAATTTATTTGTCTAATTGCATTGCTTGATCGAAAGTCTAGTTTTAATGTTATTTGAAATAAAAAGAAATGAAATTTGATTTGGATTTGATTTGACTCAGTCTTGTATTTAGTTCCAACACATGATAATCAAAACTCAAGTGGCTGGAACTGAATACCGTACTGAGATAAATTTTATTTATCTCATTCTGTGCTTTTGCATTGTTTTCCACGATTGGTTGTGGGTTCCAGGTTTCAGGTCAAGTGCTGGACAGCAGGACGAGTAGCGAGCCATGGGATACTGTGGTTAGCAACCTATATTTACCAGACTTTGTAGGATTTAATTCATATTGAAGTTATTAGTTATAAATTTATAATTGACACATATATTAATTGTGTATAATCACAGTAATTTGTAAAATGAGTGGTTCTAAGCCTTGCGGGTGCAGCAGGCATCCGCGGCGGGCACTCCGTCGCGTGTTGTCAAGTTACAGTATTCGACGGGGTGTCACAGGTGGTATCAGAGAATGGTTTAGCAACCGAACCAGGCCAATAGAACACGTGAGTGGGGTAAGT
Organism: Rhynchospora pubera; assembly: GCA_028095005.1. Lineage (NCBI taxonomy): Eukaryota > Viridiplantae > Streptophyta > Magnoliopsida > Poales > Cyperaceae > Rhynchospora > Rhynchospora pubera. The sequence goes on from CM051462.1 coordinate 77,730,234, forward strand.
CTAATGGGTTGTTCTTATAAGTAGATTTTATTTCATAGTTTTTGTGACGGTAGATTTAAAATTTGTTTGACTTATTTATAACTATGATATGATGTACTAATGATCCTTTGTATTTGTATATATACTAGTATATATATATTGATTGATTGTTTTATATTTGATTACCATGTTGCTCTAGTGCTTACTTTAGCAACAAAATTGGATTCTTGAAAACTTTCCTCAAAGATTGTTCTTTTTGCGTGTCGAATAGTTGAATTAAGTTGGATGCTTATATTGCATTGTTTTAAACTATAATATATATTTGAATTCATAGTTTAATATTTTATATGAGGTGGTTCGAAACTATTTGATAGTTTGACTGTATATGTTGGTTCTAAAAATTTGGTGTGATATGTTATAATTTCAAGTTAAAGTCACAACTCAAGATGATATTTTCTATTATATTTAAATATACTCTTTGGTGAACATTGTTTGTCGAGTACGACTCATTTTAGTTAAAGGGAGCATAAATTTGATTTTCATAAATCATTTTATCGTGCATAGTTTGAATTAAGATAACATAAGGATCTTGTATGGAAAATTTGGAATTTATTAAATTCTAGTTTTCTTGGTGCAGTTGCATAAACACTCCATTGATATTTTGAAAATGTAGTTTTGCTATTACTAAAGATGTAAAGATATATATTTTGCATGAGGTTTTTACATAAGTTGTAAGCAATTCATGTTGATAAGAACTTCAAAAAATAGATTTGAGTTATTTTAAAGCTTCAGTGGCTTAGTTGAGTAAAAATCTTATCTTTTGTTGGCACAAGGATCAAACAAGATGACTGATCATCTGACTTGTTAATTGAATCTCAATAATACCAGAATTATTCTTACTTCCTTGACTGATCACCAAGGCAGCCAAAAATAATTTTGATATTACCGTGCTTCCTAAAAGATAAGAAAAGAACTGGACATTTCAAAATGTTATTAGTTACAAGAATTGAAAGATTTTGTTTTTTTTTAAATGATAACGTAAGGAGTGGTAGTATTCTCTGCTTATAGTACTTTATTATTTGAATTGTTATGATGTTATGATATGGAATTGTCTGAATTGTAAAGGGAATTGAATGACCGTTGGCAACCTTGTTTGGAGGTGATTCACGGTATTCGAAAATCTGTAATCGCTGGTAGCTCTCTGAAAAAGAGACTCGCGATATCTGACTCTGAATTGATTGATCTCTGATTGTGACTTAGGATTGTCATGCTTGCATTTAATTCACCGAGATTGGGCCGACATTCTAGTATTATTAGTAGTATTTTAATTTCGAATTAAATAAAATGTCGGGCTCATTTTGCATTGCATTAATTTGAAATTGTTTGATAATTGTTGCATAATATGTTCGTACCTTCTGATTGTATTATTGACTGTATGATTGCTATGTATTTAGATAAATTTCGAGGTCGAAATTTTTTTTTAAGGAGGGAAGAATGTGACACCCGAAATTTTTATTGTTTCTGAAATTATTTTTAATATAAATTTGGGTGCACTTGCTTAGTTTTTTATGAGTAATTTCTTTGTATGAAATTAAATTTGTAAACTTATTGTTTATTCTGAAATAGAAATATGAAAATTTTCTAAATTTCTAGTTTGCATTATAAAAAGTTTCATTATATTTCTTATGTTGTATAATTATTTTTTTTATGCAAGGAGTATTGATCTTTAATTTTTTTTTAGATGAAATATTGATTTGTAAAAAAAAAAACGAGAAAAAAAAAATCGGAATTTAAAGTGGGTGCCGACCCTTTATTTTTTTTTCTCTCCCTCTCTCTCATTGCCTTTCGGCTCCAGCAGAGGCAGCGCCCTCTTTCTCAAAAAAAAAAAAAAAAATCGAAACCCCTCCACCAAATCCAATCTCCACCACTCCTCCATCGTTTCACCGGATCAAAGTACCTTCGCGTTCGTCTCACCACCCTCTCTTATTATCTACCTTTGGATCGTCAATTGGAGGCCTCTCCTCGTCGTATTTTTCGATGGAAGTTTTTCGGAAATCAAATCCGGGAAGGTCTCTTCCGATTTTTCTTGCAAACTTCTAACTCGTTACACTTACTGAGTAAGTAAATTTGTTGATTGTATTAGATTTCTACCCTTTTGTTACTCAAATTAATTTCAAAGGGCCAAATTGAATAAAGTCATTTGCAGTTTTTCTGTTACCGCTGTGACCTTGCATCAGTCTTTAAGTAACTGTTGTTATTCTGTTTCGAATTTGGATGTGAGAATAGTTTTGTTTGAAACTAGACTTCAAGATGAAAATTTTGGTATCTAAAGTGAATTTTTCTGAGATTGGTTGGTATTTTTACAAGATTTTTGAAACTAGGGCCTCTTTTGAAAATCAGTTTCTGGAACAGACAGACCCCAGTGTGGTTTTTTCATTTTTCATTTATTCTCTGTTTGTATTTAGGACTTGAAACTTTTAGGTATGAAACTAGACATCTAGAGGCAGCTTCTGTAAATTTTACAAAATTTTTAGAGATTTATTTGAAGGGTTTCAAGGCAGGAACTTTCAGACGTATTTACTGGCACAATTTGCTGGAACAGATTTTCTGAAACCTGATTATGTCTGATTTCGAAAATTCACTATAATTAATCTGTATGTCCAAACATCATGAAATTTTTACAGTAGATGAGTCCTATCATGTTTCATTCACAGTTAAATTTTCATTTGATTCCGTTCAGCCGTTCTTGAAATAAAAAGGATTTTGTAAACTGTCGAAAATACCCTTCACGGGTTGTGCCAGAAAATTGTCCAGCACTATTGTTTTACCATTGTGTATTGATTTCTAGAGTTGTTAATAAGGTGTACTATAATTGTATGAGGTAATCAAAGAACTAATCAAACCCTTAACCTTATCAACGGAGTTGTTGAATGTGAATTGTTAATGTTTGCTTGCTAAAGTAAGGACTTAGTCTAGTATTTGTTTATGTAGAGTCGGGGCAGGTTTTCAAGCCGAATAGGGCTGGTGCAACTGAGGGTCTGTATGATTATTTGTTTGCTTGCTGATGTTCATTTTGTTATCAGGTACGGATTTCACTTGAGTTTTAATTATATGTGACATAAGTTTTGATTGTGCTTATTATTCTTATTGTTATTATTATCATTATGCATTCTGAATTCATAATTGGAATTTTGTTCATGAGATCATTTTGTGAAATTGTATATTGATGCATGATTGGAAAGTGGCATATTGAATGGTATCCGATTGAAATGTTGGAAAATGGCATATTGAATGGTATCCGATTGAAATGTGATTTGATTGAGGAAGTACAGCTTGTGTGGTTGAGATAGACACTCGTAATGTTTGGAGGTGGAGTCATGACCCATCCTACCAAGCACCGTGTAATAAGCGCTTATGTACCGGGACTCAGTAGGTCTAGTCTGGAATGGACCGGAGTGTGAGTGTTCCCAGCTTGCTTGTACATTTTGATGATTTAAATTGATTGAATTATGTATGAATTGAATTGGCCGTTGGCATCCATCTCTAGGGTGGTTCGCGGTATCTGAAGGAAATGACTGAAATGATTGACTTGTGATAAACCAGACTTGCATATTAGGTAATTGCCCAACCAAATGAGTCGGCTTTTGCTATACATTGACATTTGAATTGTTATGGAATTGATGCCGAGCTCACATTGCATATTGCATTGATTTAATTAATTTTGACATTGCTATTCTGCTTTGAACAAGAGGTGAATGTTTTTACACGGTAATTGATATATAACGATTAATTATTTTTTTTTTCTAAGGAATTGAAATGACAATTGGTATATTCTGAATTTTAAAGGATTTTGAATAGTATTGAATTTATTTGTCTAATTGCATTGCTTGATCGAAGGTCTAGTTTTAATGTTATTTGAAATAAAAAGAAATGAAATTTGATTTGGATTTGATTTGACTCAGTCTTGTATTTAGTTCCAACACATGATAATCAAAACTCAAGTGGCTGGAACTGAATACCGTACTGAGATAAATTTTATTTATCTCATTCCGTGCTTTTGCATTGTTTTCCACGATTGGTTGTGGGTTCCAGGTTTCAGGTCAAGTGCTGGACAGCAGGACGAGTAGCGAGCCATGGGATACTGTGGTTAGCAACCTATATTTACCAGACTTTGTAGGATTTAATTCATATTGAAGTTATTAGTTATAAATTTATAATTGACACGTATATTAATTGTGTATAATCACAGTAATTTGTAAAATGAGTGGTTCTAAGCCTTGCGGGTGCAGCAGGCATCCGCGGCGGGCACTCCGTCGCGTGTTGTCAAGTTACAGTATTCGACGGGGTGTCACAATCGCAGCTGACGGTCTCATCCATCATTTTCCGACTGATTTTAGCATATCTCTTTATTTTAGTCAATAATTGCAAAGTTGTCATAGATTCCAATAGAAAAATTTACATATGAAATGTTAATTTCAGAAATAAAGTGAAAATTACCTTTCTTTCAAAATCAGTAGTGATAATTTCATCGTGAAATTAAACCATACATCTTTGATGTGCTAAGAATACATTACATGTCACCCGTAAGATTATATTTATAACCAAAGATTAAAAATTTCAACAAATTAAATATTTCAAGAGGTGTCTCTATAATCTAAAATCGACCACCTAATATTACATTTTTCAAAACATTTTGATTTTTGGGTTAACACTTTCTCTTTATCGTGATATATATAGAGAAATTATGCCTCATGGTATATGGTGAGATAAAATAGATACGTTTCGCTCAGAAGGATCTTGCATTTGATCATATTTTTATCCCATTGCGTTTATAATCTACATTTTGAACAATTTAAGCAATTTAAATTCTTAAAAAAAATAAATTGATATTAAAAATGAGAATTATAATTTTTTTTCCAAGGTTCATGATGTTAAAATATTAAAAAATCATTCATTTATTGTGCTTCAAATTAACAACGATTCAACTTGTCTAATGTATGCATTTGAGGTTAGCCCTTGCTGAAACTATCCCATATTTTCTCTAGTTATATTCGTTCAAAATTTTAACTCCACAAAAAATAAATAATGGTTAGGTTGTAAGTATATGCGTGATTGATCGAGAACCTTGTGAAGTTATTTTTTGCTATACAAATTTTGTACTGTTTAGCTATGTATTGACCACGTCATTAGATAATATAATATCCTATCTGGATTTGGTAGATTCATTTCTTTTACGTGTGTTTGATGTCGAAATACATTGACAATTTGTTTAATTTTTTCCATAGTTAGTTATTTTATTCTATTTCGAGAAGTAGAAATGCTTCATTGCGAGGATAATTAACAAAAGTTTCCATAGTTTAATTAACAAAAGTTTGTTGACGAGGATAACGTTGCCGACTTTAATTAGCTAAAATGGGTAATTCCTAGGAAATTATAAATTGTCACATTGTCATCATCTAATTAAGCATTTCAAAATTCCAACGCACCACTTCAAACTTTCTATAGTACGAGTAATTCAAAAAATAAACACACGTGCAAGATGAAGGCTGTTCCAATGATGTCTCTCATATTTGTCCTTGTTCTGCTATCTTCTGGTAATTTTGCTATGATGTTAGGTGTTTATACTTATCGGCTGGTAATTGTATTATGTTTTTAGCTTAAATATTAACTTAAGAAAAACATACAATAAAATATTTTTAACAAAGAAAAGTGAGTTTTCTTTCTAATATAGTATTTTTTTTATATATTTTGCATTCAACGTTGCCTCCCTCATACCCATAGGGTGCGTTTGGATAGGTGTGGGAAGGAGTGGGAAGAAGTATTGGGAAGTGTGTAACTTTGTGAAGAGTTTGGATTGTTTATAATTTTTTTTTCTTCTTCTTCCTTTTTCTTCTTCTTTCTTCCAACAATCCAAACGCACCCATAATGATTACAAAAATTGAAACACTTTCGAAGATTAGCATGCTAGAAATTGAAATATTGTATATACATAGTCTGAGTTGATTCGTGCATATCACTTAGATAAAAAATATATATAACATATGCATGGTCGGTTTGTGTCCTCATATTGTTGTCTAAATATGTAGAAAATCAAAATAAAATATTATTTTGGAAACAATAAAATTCACAATAATTTAAAAATAAATTCAATGATTCTTTCCTCATCATTTATGCCAATTTATTTTTCAAGAGCTTTCCAGAAAGTTATCATACTATGTGGCATTGAAATAAAACATTTTTCATTTTCCTTTATATGATAAACAAATCAGGTTCTTCTCGTGCGCGCTCCGGATTGCATTATGTGTCAAGGCCAAAAGGTGACCATTGCATTTGGCATGAAAATGATATCGTACCATGTGTTTCCTGGCAGTGTCAACAAGACTGTCAAAGACATGTGAGCGCTTCGGCCATTGGCATTTGTGGGGCTACTGGTTGCGATTGCAAGCACAGTTGCGGAAGTGGTCCTTCTAGAAATTAACTCCCACGCATTATACTAATGATAATTATGCTTCTTCGAGTGTTGTCTTAATGGGTTAAAGATGATGGCCTATTATTACGTGGATTGTATTTTTCTTGTGATTTGGTTATAAAAAAATATTAATATGTTGAAATGAATTAATGGATTGTAATAAGATTTAATTATCATATCTTTTGTACTCTCTATCTTTCAAGCATATTTTTAAATTTGACTTACATCTGACTTACATGTGAGATGCTTGAAGAGTTGCATACTTGCACATCAAAATTTGACTTACATGTAATATATCTTGTGGTTTGGTTAATTGTGGCGTACATCAAAATTTGACTTCCATGTGGGATGCTTGAAGGGTTGCATACTTGCACATTTCTAGCTTGTAGCAAAAATAACTATTTTGATTCACAATGTGACAGTATCTTAGATGATAGGTGTGCAAGTATTTACTCACCCGCACACAACCGCAGCCACTGTAGCTTATACGAATAATATTAGAGTCAAACACGTTTGATATTTGAGCTTGTCAAACGATCAAATCTCAATTTTAGCTATTACAATGGCAAATCTCCTTAGAGATCAAATTTTATAGTTTTTTTCAATTTTTTTATATTTATTTTAAATTAGAAACCTTCAATCTAATTAATTCTAGACAATCCAATTTTAAAAAATCTGAAAAAAAATAGTTAAAAATTTTGAAAAATTATAAAATGTGGTCTTCAAGGTAATTTTAGTATGAATATCATATTGAGCAGTTCGAATCGATCATTTGAAATTTTAATAGGTGAGACTAGAAAATATCGAAATTTGAGATTCCATCGACGGATTTCTTAAAATTGAGTGGTTCAGATTTTATGGAAAAACACATTTGACTCAAGCATTACTCACGCAAGATATCTAAAATTCTAAACAGTTGTTTTCCTTTTTATTTTTTCCGATTGTATGTAAATAAACTTTTGTACATTGTTTTCTTTATATTAATAATATTTGTAGGTGTGCCTACCGCCACTCTACCTTAAAAAAATAAATAAAAGCGCTAAGCCAAATTGAACTTCTATTCAAAACTAAAATTTTTTTATAGGAGTTTCTAATTAAATAACTTTTATTAAAAACAAATTTAAATTAGCACGTAAAGGTACATAATTTTCAAAATAAAAGTTATGATATTCTATATTACATAAATAAGTTGCCTTTTATATTTTATATAGTTTGGAAATTATATAAAAATTCATCGTTTTCAAATTGATACGAAATAATTTGCAAATTACATCAAATTTCATTTATATATTTTTAAATATATAAACAAATCCATAACTTCATTTTATAAGTTATTAAAAAATATTTGATTCTCGAATCTGTGATATCCCTGAATTTTAGGACCTGTTTGCAATACATCGAATTCTAAGGTCCTATATGAAAAATGTCCATGTTTATCCACTTTGAAAATATCTCTTTGATCTTATCCAAATTTTTAGTAGCTAAGTAATCCATATTTATATAAATAATTTCTGATAATTAATATCTTTATGAATAGGCTCAGTTATTTTTATAAATAGTATTAATATTTTCAGAAATAATAGCTAAGTAATTCATTTCTGCTTACTTAGCCATTAAGTAATCTAGAATATTTACCATTTTAGCCAGACCTCCACTATAAATAGACCCCAGCCTCATTTCATTTCATTTCGTATATCATTTCTGTTTCTCTCTCTTCCTAGCAAACTGTGAATACCACCTTGGCTTTGAATAGTCGGGCATTTGGAATTCGAGTTCTACGTCGCAGTTATAGTCATCCCGATTTGCTTGTGCTATGGATCGCTCAGTCAGGTAACCGGACTTCTCTATAATTAGTTCCGTATTGCTTGATTTGATTACCGCTTGACTTTTCTTGCATGTGTGTGCCCGTGTATGGTTGTCTTTTTATGACGTGTGGATGCCTTTTGAGATTTTGTTATTCTTTTGATAGGAACTAGCAAATTTGATTATGAAATATAAAAGTGATTTGGAATAACTGAAATGGATGATGAAAGTGAAACAGAATGAGACCGAGTAGTTAAGTTGTTTTACTTGTGGTTACCATTATCGGGAGATTGCACCCCAGCTTAATGCCGGTGGTCTCCTTATGATGGCGATCACGGGCAACACATACTGATCTACTCTGCTATTCAGCCTCTAGGCGGATTAACGGTCATTTGGTATATATATTCGTTTTGTTTGGACTGGCTGGAACCATTAGGTGTGTGGAAGCGGACTACCCCACGGAACTCCGCGGTAGTAACCCAGTACTGGTGTATACTAGCCCCCACTTAGTGCACGGTGGAGGGCAGGAGCGGTTGCAAAGCAACCAGGGTCGGGTGCCTATACATTAGGTATACACTCGATGGGTAGGATCGATTAAGCACAGGTACGGTCAGGAAACACAATATGGTGGACTTGGCATGGGACCTTTTCCCCAGGTCTAAGTAAGGATTGAGACATGTAGGGTGGATTTGGCACGGGAATTATTCCCGCAGGGTTGGAGTTTTGTAAGGTGGATACTCTCGTATTATATTATATGCTATTCCTCAAGAAAGTACACCGAATCACATCCAGTCATGTTTAATTTGCTTTAACAACTAATATAGAGAAGTTGCGTCGTTAAATAACCGGTTACTGAGCTTTATAGCTGACATCCGTTTTGTTCCTTTTCTGCTTGCGACGTAGGTTGACGGGCCGTCGGATGGATGCAGAAGATACCGTCTCACCGTCCCGCCCCGTGTGTCGGTGTGTCGGCGCGGGGTGTGACAAAATCTCCTTCCAACCTTCCACAAACATCAACACATCAGTATATATAAGTTTAAAATCCAAAGAAGATCTGACATCAGCAAATTCCAAATCTTGGAACGAAATCCTCTACTGTCTTTTTTTTTTTTAGTGCTCCAAGCAGTCTTCTATTTTTTTTTAATATTTCAAAATTTAAAAACTCAAATTGAGAATTCAAACCGTTGGTCTTGTTAAATTTTATCGGCGATGCGTTTTTATATAAATTTTATAAAATTTAAAATCGATTTGATACTTGATTAAGTGATATAATTATGAACGTATTAGAATTAATCTAACCAGATTCGTTCATTTGTTGACCTCTTGATCTAGTATCAAATCGACTTCAAATTTTATAAAATTTATATGAAAACACATCGCCGGTAAAATTTAACAAGATCAACGGTTTGAATTCTCCATTTGAGTTTTTAAATTTTGAAATATTAAAAAAAAAACAAAAGACTGTAGTCTGTAGAGGATTTTGTTCCGATTTTACATCGAGTAACCAAAACCAAATGTGTTCTACAGTCTACACTCTCTTATATGAGATTATCAGTCGACGACCAATTCAAAACCCTAGAAAGAAAGAAAGTAAAACCCTACCATCGCCATGGACACCTTCGCTCAGAGAAAAGCGGCGGCGATGGCTGAGCTGGCTTCTCCGGCGCCGGATAAGTCTCCCAAAGGCGGCGTCGACGCCCCCATCATCCCCCTTCTAGATCTCCTCAACTCCCACCCCTCCTTCTTCACCACCTCCTCCTGCTCCGGTCGCATTTCCATCCTCCTCTCAAACCCTGACCCAAGCACAGACCAAGTTCACAACCAAGAGAAGAAGAAGAAGAAGAAAGCGGGGGGTGGGAGGTGGTTGTTTGTTTCGCATGAAAAGGCCGAGCCGGAGACGGTTCTCAAACTGCTTTTTGGGGATTTCAAGGATGAAGATGTGGGTTTTGAGGCTGTTTTGAGATTTGAGCCGATGATTGTTGCCGTGGATTGTAGGGATTTGGAAGCGGCGCGTCAGCTCGTCGGTGTTGCTCTATCTTCTGGGTTTAGGGAATCTGGTAAGTAGTTTGATTATGGTAAGGCGTTAATACTTGTGTGCACATTTTGGCTACCAGTATTGGTATCAGTTATTGTGAAGAGAATGGTACTGAACTGAACCACTATCAGGGTGCTTCTAATTTTTGAGTAGTTATGGTATGTTGTCTAGGTACCAAGACATATTTGGTACTGTGTTTACGTAATACATTTGCCAAAAATAAAATGTTATATATTTCTAGTACCATTCTATGTCTTCTTGCTATGATATTATTTGTGTCAAGATGAGTGATATGGATGTGTTGGTTGTAGGTATAACAAGTGTACAGAAGCGTGTCATGGTTGCCATACGGTGCTCTATACGGATGGAGGTACCTCTTGGCCAAGTTGGTAATTTGCTTGTTCCAGATGAGTATGTTAGTTATTTAATTGGTATTGCAAATAGAAAAATGGAGACAAACAAACAGAGAACAGACAGCTTTCTCCATGCTTTGCAAGAAAAATTGGCATCGGTTAGTGATGAACAAAATCCATCAGAGCAGGATGATTCTCATATTGTGCCAACCAGGAACAGCGCAGCCTCACCAGTTCCAAATGGGAACAATGGTCTAAAGCTTGATGATTCTAATATTGAGCTCGGTTGCATATGTGAAGAGGAAGAAAAAGAAGACGAGATTGCCAAAAGGTTTTGATTTTGGTAATAATAATATTTTTTAAGATTTTTCTTAATCTTCCCAAGGTAACAGAGCTGATTGGTGCTACTACATATTAGTTATATTGTAATAAATTCCGGTATGAAATCCCAACCCCTCGGCAACCCCCCAAAAATAAATCTGAAAAAATATAATAGTAACAAATAAATAAAGAAAACGAGAACTTGGAATACAAAGATAGGCAGTAATAGAAGATAATTTCTTATACCTGTTTAGATCAAATATCAGCTAGGATATACATATATATATTTTTTTTATTGGAAACAAATCTAGTTCTCTTATCTTTTATGTTTTGCGCAGTTTAAATTCAGACACATCAAAGGAGTCATTGCAAAACCAAAACAACAGTCTCTCTGCCTCAGTTTTGAATGTGACTGGTGAACAAATTGAGAAGATATTCCTCTGGGGACAATCAGCTTGTGTGTATAGTGATAACAAGGTGCTCATCTTTGGTGGCATAGGCCGGCATTCACGAAGGAATTATTCTCTAATTCTCGACGCTAGTTCAGGCTTGTTAACCACATTAGATGTTGCCAGGCCCCCATTGGAGAGAATGGGACACTCAGTTTGTCTGGTGGGAGACGATGTGTACGTTATTGGGGGCAGAGCTGGCCCCTTGGAAATACTGAATGATGTGTGGGTTTTAAAGAAAAATGCAAATGAATGGGTGCAACTTGAGTGCAGTGGAAACATGTTCAAACCAAGGTCCTAATCTCTTTTTTTTTCTATTTTTCAGAGAAAATAAAATTAGCTATGCTTATATTGATGTGGATCATTCTATTTTGTGATTGCCTGGTTAAGCATAACTTTGTTTTTTTTTATCTAACATGAATTGCTCCCATGCAAATTGCAAAAAAACTTGCTTTTCTATATTTCAGAAAACACTCAACTGTTTTTATACTTACAACTAGGCCCTATGTTACATGGGCTATTTGCCAAACCCCACTAAGACAACTAAAGCCAATGAACAAACGAATTTTACTGCCAATTTGGCCATCTTGACTCAAGAAAAGTCATTATCTAACAAGCACATAAAAAAGGGGGCATAAAATCAACTTTGATATTAGATTCTTGTGTTTGGGTGTAAATGGCAGTAATGGAATATAATTTATCCATCTCATTAATCTAAATGGCTTGTGCTTTTTGCAACAAGTTCCTTTTTCAAATTTGGATGTTGTTAAAAGTATGAAAAAGAAAACAAATCTATTTTTTTTATTAAGTTTTGCATTTTGGTTCTGATTTTCATAACCAATAGGATGTACTTGCTGAAAAAATTTGTGCAAAGCAAAATTCTGTTGAAGAAAACAAAAGCGTCAGCGTACAACATGAAACTTATTCTTGTTTTAACATTTAAAGTTCTTTTTGTTAAATCGGAACACATTTTAAGTTGATTTGATATACATTTTGTTGATCTGATATACTAAATTGTTGATAACTTGATATTATTAAGAGCAAAAAGACCTAAATTTTAATTCATTTCTAGTAATTTTATTTATTTTTTGTCATGTGCACAGGCACCGTCATGCTGCAGCAGTTGTTGGCTCAAACATCTATGTATTCGGTGGCCTTTGTGATGAAGAAATATATTCTTGCATGAATGTATTAGATACAAAATCCATGCATTGGAAACAAATTAAAGGAAGTGGAAAATTGCCAGGTCCATGCCATTCTCATGCAATGGTAGCCCATGGCTTTCAGCTCTTTTTATTCGGAGGGCATAATGGTCATAAACCACTTGGTGACCTTTACTCATTTGATACTGCATCACTAAATTGGAAAAGAGAAATAATCTCCGGCAAACCTCCTTTTGCTAGGTTTTCACATTCAATATTTGCCTACAAAAACTATATTGGTATACTAGGCGGGTGTCCCTTTAGACAACAAGAACACCAAAAGTTAGCTCTTTTGGATTTGAATAGAAGAAGATGGGTTTATGCAAAAATTGATTCTGTGGGTAAAAGGAACATGTGGGTTCGTAGCTCAGCTGTGGTAATTGATGACAAGCTTGTTTTGGTGGGAGGTGGGGCCTCATGCTATGCATTTGGAACATATTTCAGTCCACCAATGAAACTTAATCTGAATTTTCTGAAGACTTCAGATGGTGCAAATTCAGATACAAGTTATGTTTTTCAAGTTGAGAAGGAATATGCAAAACAAATAAAAGATGTGCTCAAAAGTTCAGGGTGGTTGGATCTCAATAGGAAGGTCAAAGTGACCCAGAATGGGCGTCATGTGCTCTTTCCTGTGAATGGGGTATTTTGTGAATTTTTCTTTAGTGAGAAAGTAAATGGTGAAAAGGAATTTTTGGTGTCTTGTGGGGGCTCTTTGAAAAGGGATGAATTATCCATCAACAGGAAGGGGCCTAAGTCACCTCAAAATTTAATGAGAGAGTTAGTGAAGCCTTTGTTGGAGAGAAGTGGGATGCCTTTAGAATTCCTGGAGCAGCTTCCTACAAGGTTAGTTGTTTCAATTTCAGTCTTTGTAGTTTTGGTTCATTTTCTAGTTTGACTATTCATTCTCTTAAATCTCAATTGAGCATAATGTGAAACTAAAGAATAAATTAACCAAATTTAACCATTTTTTTGTTAATTATTGCTCAGGTGGGAGCAACTTGGTGATATGGTGGTGCTACCTAAGAATTCTTTTAGGGATCCTCAATGGGATATTATTGCAAAGGAGCTGTGGCCAATAGTTGCTCACTCACTTGGGACTCGGCGCCTTGCACGCCAAGTAAGTTTGATGTGTATGCAGTTCATACTGATCCCATTTGCAATCAGTATGTTCACCTATTTGAGAAAGAGAATAAAGATAGTAATCAGACAGAAACTCCTCATGTATTAGTATTGAACAAAGGAGAAATATCTGTTAAGTGCCAGATTATTGGTGATTTCTTTTTATTTGGAGCGGAATTTTTAAGTCGGTCTTAAATATGCATGCTATTTACACTTTTAATATATTCTTTTGGTTGTAATTCCATTTATTTTTATTTCTTCCTAGGGCGGTGTGATGCCAACTGGTACAAGAGATAGTGGGCTGGAGCTTCTGATTGGGTCTGATGGTTGGGTTACCCACCATGAAAATGGTATAAGCTATTCTCTTGATACCACAAAGTGCATGTTTTCTTGGGGAAATCGCTCAGAGAAGCTTCGTATGGCTGCTTTAAACTGTACCGATGAGGTCATTGTGGACTTGTTTGCTGGTATCGGCTATTTTGTTCTTCCTTTCCTAGTCAAGTATGTTTTACCCTCTTTCTTTAAAATCTCCCTAGGAGCAATTTCATGAGTGTGGCAGCAAAATTGAAATAGTACACAGATGTGAAAAATCATATATGTGGCCATGATAATCATATATGGCCGTTAGGCATTTAAGCAACATAAGAACCATCTCGTCCCTACTTCAAGAATTTCCCTAAATGTTGTCTATGTTGTATTGATTTGGATGTGAAAAATATGTGGCCATGATAATATTTCCAATGTTTTCCTTTTTTCCTCAAGAATCATGTGCATCATATGCGGCTGTGATATTATATATGTTATAATGTTCTGTGCCCGTAGGGAAACTGATGCAAATATTTTGATTGTTTTATCCTTTAATATGTCATTACATCATTAGAAATAAAAAGGTCATACTTTTCGTCTTATCAGAGCCCTTGCTAAGCTGGTGTATGCATGCGAGTGGAACCCAAATGCATTAACTGCTTTGAGGCGCAATCTTGTTGACAACTCAGTGGCTGATCAGTGTATTGTTCTCGAAGGAGATAACCGCATCACCGCACCAAAAGTTAGCATTTTTCTCTCCTTCTGACCTCAACCTGACAGGGTGACAGTTAGTGTAGTAGGTTCAGATCAAGACCACATGACCCACTGAGTCAAGACTGCATTGTGGGCAGCAGATCATAATTGGGCCTGGTTTAGTACCTGAGAACTTCCATTGGAAACAAAAGTCCTGTCTAAAGGTTTTATATGTATGGGATACTAATATTTGACAGTTTAAATCAACTCTGATTGGCAATGTCGTGATGATTCAGTTATGACTTGCATCATCCTTGCTACACCATAGCTATCACTGAACAAAAGGACTGATTTTTGAAATATAATGATATCAATTATGGTTCTACTTACTATTTTTCACTTTAGAGGAGCATTTATTTATTTGCTTAGTTTGCTAAATATAGGGGGTAGCAGACCGTGTTTGTCTTGGCCTTCTACCTTCTAGTGAAGGTAGCTGGATCACTGGTGTTAGAGCACTGAGGTAATTGTTTCTTAACTTGAATATCAAAAGAAATAAAACGATCAAATGAATTACCCAATGTATGCTTGTATTTATATCAGAGTTGAGGGAGGCACATTGCATGTACATGGCAACGTCAATGATTCAGAAGAGAGCAAATGGCCTGATTATGTTGTACAATCCATCACCACCATTTCCCAAAATGAAGGTAGAACTACTGTTCCCAAATGCATTTATGTTGATTGTTGAAGCATTTTTTTTTTATTATTGTTATTGATCCTGTTTTGTGCTCCAGGATTATCGTGGCAGGTAAATGTTACGCATGTAGAGCGTGTGAAGTGGTATGGGCCCCACATTCTTCACCTTGTTGTGGATGTCAAATGCCAACAAATCTAGTTTCTGGTGATTATTTTACCGTAGGCAATTTATCTGAAGTATTGGTACTGATACATGAGAGAAAAATCTGGATGCTTTAAGTTCAATGTACATGAGTGTAACATTAGAGAAAATTTTGATGCTTAAGCTCAATGTATACGAGTTCTCCAAGACAGCCTGTGATGAAGCGAACATTATTATTTGTTTATTTGATAAAGGTTTCAACACGTCTTTGTAATGCAGTTTCGCAACGCATTTTTTTTCCCCCTTTTTTGGAGTTTATTTTATTTCCTTCGAAGTAAAGCAATAACATTCTTAAGACGCGCTTTTAAATTTCGAGGCAACATTTCCCGTTCAGACTAAATCTACTGCTGAAACAAAGTAACAAGTGGAAATTAACAAATGGAAAACACATGTAGGTATTGAATGGTACATTATTGCTATCCTCAAACTCGAATATCTCCAGTTAGACAAAAGAAAAGGAATAATCAATTTACAACATACAAAAACAGCTCTCCACACTCATAATAAAAACAAAGCCTCTCCGCTTTCAGTACCTCCTTTTACAGCACGCTCATTATTTCAACAATAGTGTACAATCATATGCCTAAAACCAAGATTTACAAACTTCCATTCTCGTGAAAATAATACAGAACATTACAAAGATGCCACCCCTTTAAATAATACAAATTACAACATCAGCTCTTTACTGTTTGAAAGAAAAACCACTACAAAATAAGGATCAAGTTCTAAATCTACTTCAGCTTCATTGGTTGTTGAATTCCTCCTCGCATCATGGCAACAAACTCTTCATAATTGATTCTTCCATCCTAATATTTACAAAGCATATCAAGGGGAAAAAATGAATTAGATAATTTACTCAATTTTTTGACATAAAGATAGATCCTGCCTTGAATTACTCTCTAATCTCATCTTTCATCTTACGTGCTAACTGACATTTTCCGACTACAATGTAATGGTCTATGTACTAATTGTCATTGAGATTTAATGCTTAATGAACATAGACTAAAGATCCAACAACAATTAGTATAGAGGTCCTTATAGAAAAGAAGGTACGTTCTCTACTGAGCCTTACATTATCAGTGTCAACTTCTGATATAATTTCCTTGATAGCCGTTGCATCGCCCATTTCATGCTCTAGCAATGCTGCCTCCAACTCATCTCTTGTAATATAGCTATAAAGTGAAAAGAAAAAAGAGGTATTAACAATTTATATTCATAGGATACATGTATATATATAGTTTTAAATATTTAACATGTATATATATAGTTTTAAACATTTAACTAGTGAAGGTAAAAGGCATTGCACCTAAGTTGAAAAAAAAAAAATAGATAGACAGCAATTTAAACATATTTTTACAAGGGGAATGTACCAATTTGGACTACATGATAAATAACATTATTAGGAGCTGAATTGTATTGGCTGCACTACATACAAGATATTTCCCATTATACAAACATGCAATTCTCCACATGTGCGTCATGCAGACATATATAAGCATGTTCTTTAAAAGTTTCTGTAATTGTAAAATACTTACCCACTATTATCTTTATCAAAATAATTGAAGGCTTTGTACAGATGCTCATCTCTTTCTAGCTTGTGCCGGTGCATTGTGGCCGTTATAAACTCGACATAATCTATTGACCCATTTCCATCAACATCAGCCTGTAGAAAAGAATTTAAAGGTATAACTTGAACATGAATACAATGATATATATTATATTCCATTGATGACCTGACAACAATTTTATAATTTTCTTGAAATCATTCTCTCAAATAAAGATAACAAATAAAATAATGCATTCACCATAGTTAACCTAAAAAAATTAATTAATAAATGTATATGAGGAAAACATTCAACAAAAATTCAGCCATTTTTTAGTAAAAAAGACAAAATCATCACTAAAATTCGCTCCACTTCATCTAACACTATGAGGCTCATGCAACAGTTAAAAGAAATATGCAATACCCAAAAAAGCCACTAGAAAGACAATTATTATGAAAATTCGCTCCACTTCATGTCTTTTTGGTATTGTCAAAATATAGTTTGGGCATGTAACTAAGGATACAGTGGAAAGATGAAGTGAGAACAAACACCCATTCTTCCACAATTCTGCAGTTCTTTATAGCTTCAACACTAATATTCTGTTACTTATCATTTTACCTTTTAATTAATTTCAAGCAAATAAGCCCTTTGTTTTTGAGATGAGCTCTATAATCAAAACAAACAAAAATAAAATTCTTCAAATTTATAACTGATGTTTTATATCAATAAACTCACTGCTTCCATTAGCTGCTTAACTTCAGCTTCAGTAAGCGTTGAGCCAAGCTTGGCCAGACCAGCCTTTAGTTCTTCATATGTGATTGTACCACTACCATCTGTATCGATGTTTATAAACATTTGTTTCAGACCCTTTATCTCATCTTCATTTAGGTTCTCCGCAATGACCTAGGAAGAATCAATTTGTTAGAAATAGTGTAGCAAGTACAATATGTACGTTTGATTTTATTTTTCTTAATGAAAAGTGGTGGGGTTAAATCCCACTAATTTCCAAAAAAAATAGTGTAGCAATCAGAACCTTTAGCTTCAGGTGGTACTTTTCTATATCTATAAATTAATAATTCACTGGAATAGGAATTGTTCCAAGTATTAATTAATACTAGCAAGACAAAAAATGAAAGAAAAAAAAGAAGGATAACTTTAGAAATTTGATTTAAATCAAGTAGTAACCACATGTTGCACGAAAACAAATGAAGCAATAAAAAAAGGTTATTTTGTTCAACATCACAATCTTTCATTGATGGGTATTGTGTTGTACCTTGAGAGCCATTTTCTTGAGCTTGTTCATAGCTCTGAATTGTTTCATTCTTGAAAGCACAGCACTATCTATTGGTTTGTCTGATGCCTCACCCTCCCGCAGCCATGGATGTTCTGTTCAGAAATAATAGCAAAATGGTTAAAAATCCTCTTAACTGAATTGTTGGGAAATCAACCAAGAAAATCTAAATGAATATCATGAACTATAGCAGAAATTACGTAAAACTTGAGCAGAGGTGATTCTCTTCTTGGGGTCTTGAGTGAGCATTTTTCTAACCAAATCCTTGGCACTACTTGAAATTGAAGGCCATGGTGGGCTCTCAAAATCTATTTCTCCTTCTAATATTGCATCAAATATTCCCTTCTCAGTCTCTACATGAAATATATATATATATATATATATATATATATATATATATATATACAAAAATGCATCAGATGAAATAGATGTAAAAAGGTCTATATGTATACAACTGCAAACTAACAACTATGGGGTTTAAATATTTAGATCAAATTTTGATAAATTGACTGCTGCAAGAAAAACGAAAAAGGACAACTCTTTCTACAAAGTTTAAGGTCGTAAATATCCCAAATGGTCAATAATTCTTTGGTTTAAGATAAAAGGTGGCCAGACATCTTTTCCATTTATATTAAATCATCTTACAAATTCAGATGCCATACTGTACAAATGGGCACCAGTAACAAAGTTTTCATGTCAACTTTGGAATAATGATTTGCAATCAGCACTTGCATGAATGATAATATAATTTTTCAGACCATCTGAGTTTACTAAAACAACAAATACAAATACAAAAATAAATTTGTATTATACCAGCCCAAAAAGGAGGTACACCACTGAGAAGGATATACAATATAACACCAGCACTCCACACATCGATTTCTTTCCCATAATTTCTCCTTAAAACCTCAGGTGCAACATAATAGGCACTTCCAACTATATCCCTGTACACTTTCCCTGCATTTTTCCAATATTGAATAGTTAGTATTTATCATAAAAAGGTTAAAAAAAATTATAAATCGGAATTTCTTACAGGTGACTAATGTTATCTTTTCATTAATAGACAATATGGAATAAGGAAAACCTCCCCTCCCTCATTTCCTCCCAGTACAGAAACCTTAAGCCCCATCTAAACAGAACTTAACGGACCAATTTGATTAAGAATAATTAATTTCCTTTATTCTCAAAACCAAATTGGCATTTGGAAATAGTAGGACAAGTTAACTTAAACTACTGTAAGTGAGTGTGTGTGTGTGTAGCACATGAAGGATGCAACAAAACCCAAGTACCAGTATTATGCCAAAATTTTATATCTTAGAGCATATAGAGCAGCTTTATAACATATATGTAAAAAAAGAAATACAAAAATCTTACTTAAGGCATATCTGGGTAAATATAGATATGCAAATGAACAGATCAACCAACCTTCTTCAATAAACACAGAAAGGCCAAAATCAGTGGCTTTAAGCATGGCATCTTCATCTTTGGTGGCAAGCAAGAAATTCTCTGGCTTGAGGTCTCTGTGCATCACTCCCATGAAGTGGCATGTGTACACAACATTCACTATCGCTCTGCACATGGTAGCCGCAGCTCGCTCTGAGTAGTGCCCCTTTGCAATGATCCTGTCAAACAGTTCCCCTCCAGCACACAGCTCCATCACCACATGCACATTGCCCTTGTCTTCATATGCTCCTGTTGGGAGCATGAGGACAATTTAATTAATAACCTTTGGGCTTGATTTGATTTTTCTTATTTTTGGGTTAGACTGAAAAAAAGGGTCACACTAATATGCGCACAAATGGGGATAAACATTGTATCAAACAGCATCTGGTAAAATTTATTTTTCAGTTAATCAAACAGAACTTAAGATACCCAATGTTAAATTTAAAATACATCCTTTAAGCAAATAGCTGGTTAGTACAACATAAGTTAAAATTATTAGAGTTAAATTACCACTAGACAGTCTATGTTACTAAGTGATTGCCATGTCAAAAGACCAAACTATTATGCATCGCACTATAAGGGAAGTGTGTCAGATATACCAGTATAGCAAGTACGATAAATGCCCAAGCTCTGATGATTCTTGAATTAGTACCAATGAATAATCTTTTCAAGGGAAAATAATGTAATTTCTGAGCAAATATAACCTAGAAATTTTTCATAGCTCATATTAAATGAACAGTACGTTTCAATTAGTACTATTAGCTTAATGGCTTTTGGCAGATTGAAGTCATTCTTCTCATATTTTGGAAAGACATTGGTCAGCTGGGTACCAAAATGTACCAATATGTTGATTTCAACTAAGCTAGCAAAGCTGGTTTTCGTATATTAACCATGTTGTAGCTTCTTTGGGTAAATATTAAAAATGTCAACATAAAATAATTTCATCAAGAAAAATGAGATTTAAGCACCTCTAAATTCAACTATATTAGCTTGGCCCGACAAATGTTGCATTATGCTAATTTCTCTCTTTATATCTTCTTTATCAGCCTTGCTGACAAGCTTTCTCTTGGAGATAGATTTGCATGCATATTGGTGACCCGTGCCATTGTCAGTACAGAGATATGTGACCCCAAATTGCCCCCTTCCAAGCTCCTTGCCTAATGTGTAGAAGGAGCGAATGTCTTGGTATGGTTTCCCAAGGATAGTGTCAGGTGCCACTACTGGTTTGGGTGGAACTGGTGCCGGGGCACTGATGGGTGGTACAATGGGTTTGGTGCTGGTGACGGGAGCTGGAGGAGCAGATTGGTACGCTGCAGGTTGTGGCGCTGGAACAGCTGTTGGTGTGGGTTTTGCTGGAGTAGGTTGTTGTTGAGTCTGGTATGAGCCATTGCTCCCACCGACACTTGTATTTGTTATGGGTACAGCCTTGTCAGCTGAATCCTTGCTACAACACTGCCCCATATCTCTTTATCTGTCTCTCTCCACCTACAAGCAAAGCCTATTAATCTTACAAAAGCTTTCTGAGTTCCACCTTATTTCTGCAGTAAAAGGAAAAAAATATCAAAATAGAAGAAATGAAGCTGAAAGGGAAAAAAATAAATAAAGGAACAGTGAATACATAAAAGTAATGTGCTGAAATTTTAGATCTTTTAACAGAAACTAGAAAAAACAGAAGCACATAAATTGAAAATTGAAACCTTCTTTCCAGATATACATTGTGAAAGAAAGGCCAGATTTGGAATTCACTATTTTGAACGATTACTATATATCATAACTGAAATCTTAGCAAGATTGCACAATTCAAATTCACATGTACACACACATCAGATTTAGAAAAAACCCAGATTTGGAAATTGCAATTTTGTAAATTGTACCATACCTCGACTTACACAGTTCTATGCCACTTGAACTAGAAAGAAACGACACAGATTTGCAATCCACAAAAACTTCAACACGTCTAAACTAAAAAGAAGGAATGGATTCGTGAAAATAAAGCAAAAAATGAAGGAAAAATTGAAAGAAAGCAGAGATCTCTGACCTTGAAAGGCTCGTAAGAGGAGAGAGGAGATAGCGAGTAAGAAAGCGACGACCCAAAAAAATCAAGAGCCAAAAATCAAGAGGTTGATTCGGAATAAGGAATCGTGACAGCAACTAAACAGTGTCAAGGTTTTCTGTCGTCTTTTTAATTATTTTATTCTCTTATGCACTTTTGTTTCTCCTTTTTGCGGAATTCCTTTTCGAATATTTACAGATACACCCCTTCAAGTTCCGAAATGAGTATTAAACTATAAACCTTCTCCATGTGAACAGTTAAAAACGTGCGCTTCGAAACATGCACGTGCTTGTTTGTTGTTCACACAAATATCGTCGGTGTTTCCCACAATTTCAGTTTATTTACAATAACAAATTGATTGAAATGTTCTTTATTTAATATCGCCATATTTTCCTTTACACAGATTGATTGTATCAATTTTTCTGTGAACACGATTAAATTTCAACAATACATATATTTTACTAGAAAATTTTGAAAAAATCACTGATGTATGTATTTTTATGTCAAATTGTTTTTTTTTTCAACTTTTCATCCCACAAGAACAAAATTAACGTCATAAGAATTTCTACGTGTAGAAAAACGAGTACAAATTACATTTAATGTTTGTTTTTTTTTCATTTTATCAGTTGAGTTCACAATTTACATTTCGAAGGATCTTTCAGAAATTAAAAAATGGCAGTAGAATGGTCCTCAACAATGAAGTATTTGAACTTTCTTGATCAGTAGATGTCTCCCTCATTTTCTTATAGTAATAGGGGAAATCCCTCTAAATATTTGTATTCCGTTGGATCATATTTTTACTTTTTGCTTGCATACCGACTTGAGTATGTCATATTGTCATATGTCAATCGTACAATGTAATTAGTACTTCTATATATTTTCCATATTGGTGCATTAATTCTTAATCATTTTTTAATTATGGCATTAACTCTAAATTGGAAATCAACGTACGGATAACAAGGTGGGATGTCTCTCTCTCTCTCTCTCTAGCCGGAAAAATTGACTCCAAAAAATATTATTGGGCCACCTATACCATAAGCATGATAAGAGTTAGTGTATTTTTTTTATTTTCTTTCAAGAATTTCTAAAAATATAAAATCAAAGTTAGGTTTTTTTAGTAATGACAAATAATCATTGCTCATTAGGTAGAATAAATCGGTCAGAAGTTGAAAACATACTTACCAGTTACCAACATTCGAACACTTGAGCCCGAAAATTTATAAAAAATAAAATAAAAATCAAACAAACAAACAAACGAATGAAAAATCTTTATCGATAGATAAATAAGCACCAAAACGTTTGGTAAAGTGGATACGAGTTGCATGAAATTTTTAGTTTTTCTTTTAATAGGTATGATTCATATATAGAAAGAAAATTCCACCAACGACGACGTACCCTTTTTTGGGTACAATTAACAACCATATGGTTTAATTACAAGAAATATAGTTCAAACTTCAAAGGTATTTGAATAAGTCGTGTAGAGGCAAGCTGGAAACGAATTAGAGGAATTAAAATGATTTGATGTTCTAAAAAGGTGTTTAATAAATGAATTAGAAAAATTGAAGAATTTGCTAAAATAGAAACTATATATGTTATAGAGTTATAAAAGTGCAAATAATTCAATTCTGAGCATCGTTTCAGCATTTCAATTGTTTCTTAATTTATTCCAAGTCATTTGAACACAATAATCTATATTTAAAATCTTTATACTGTCTAGAATATGATTCATATGTTATTTATTCAAAAAGATTTGATTACACATGGCAATTACGCATATAAAATATAAATAATGCAATTCTGAGTATCGTTTTAGCATTTCAATCGTTTCTAAAGTCATTCCAAATTATTTGATCACAATAATCTACATTTAAACTCTTTATGATGTCCATAATGTGATTCATATGTTATTCAAAAAGGTTGGTTTATACATGGTAATTACGCATATAAAGTGCAAAAAAAAATGCAATTCTGAGCATCGTTTGAGCATTTCAATCGTTTTTGTATTCATTCTAAGTCATTTGATCACAATAATCTACATTTAAACTCTTTATAATGTCTAGAAAATGATTCATAGTTATTTATTCAAAAAGATTGGTTTATACATGGTAACAACGCATATAAAATGCAAATAATGCAATTATGAGCATCGTTTGAGCATTTCAACCGTTTCTCCATTCATTCTAAATCATTTGATCATAGTAATCTATATTAAAACTCATTATACTGTCTAGAATATGATTCATATGTCATATATTAAAACATATTGGATTATACATGGTAATTACGCATATAAAGTGAAAATAATGTAATTCTGAGTATCGTTTAAACATTTCAATCAATTATTGATTCAATCTAAGTCATTTAGTCACAATAATCTATAATTAAACTCTATATATTGTCTAGAATATGATTCATATGTTAGTTATTAAGAAAAAATAGGATTATACGCAGTAATTACGCATATAAAGTGCAAATTACACAATTCTGAACATTGTTATAGCATTTCAATCATTTCAGGATTCATTCTAAGTCATTTGATCACAATAATCCATATTTAAAGTCTTTATACTATCCATAGTATGATTCATATGTTATTTATTCAAAAAAATTGGATTATACATAGTAAATACGTATATAAAGTGCAAATAAAGCAATTATGAGCATTGTTTGAGCATTTTTATCTTTTCTGGATTCATTGTATGTCATTTCATCACAATAATTTACATTTAAACTTTTTATACTGTCTATAAAATTATTCATATGTTATTTATTTAAAAAGATTGGATTACATAATGTAATTAAGTATATAAAGTGCAAATAATGCAATTTTGAGCATGGTATGAGCATTTCAATCGTTTCTTGATTCGTTCTAAGTTATTTGATCGCAATAATCTATATTTAAACTCTTTATACTGTCTAAAATATTATTCATATGCCATTTATTTAAAAACATTGGATTAAACATGGTAATTACGCATACAAAGTGCAAATAATGCAATTCAGAGCATCGTTAATGCATTTCAATCGTTTCAGGACTCATTCTAAGTCATTTGATCACAATAAACAACATTTAAAATCTTTATACTGTCTTGAATATGAATTTATTCAAAAATATTGGATTATACATGACAATTACTCATATAAAGTGCAAATAATGCAATTTTGTGCATAGTTTGAGCATTTCTATTGTTTCTGGATTCATTCTAAGTCTTTTCATCACAATAATCTACATTTAAACTCTTTATACTATCTAGAATATTATTCATATGTGATTTATTCTAAAAATTTCGATTATACATGGTAAATACGTATATAAAGTACAAATAATGCAATTCAAAGCATTGTTAGAGAATTTCTATCGTTCCTTTCATCATAATAATTTACATTTAAACTCTTTATACTGTTCAAAATATCATTAATATATTTTTTATTCAAAAATATTGGATTATACATGGTAATTACGCATATAAAGTGCAAAATAATGCAATTCTGAGTATCGTTTGAGCATTTCAATCGTTTCTTTAATCATTCTAACTCATTTGATCACAACAATCGACATTTAAACTCTTTATATGTCCAGAATAAGATTCATATGCAATTTATTAAAAAAGATTGGATTATACAAGATAATTTCGCATATATAGTGCAAATAATGCAATTATGGACATTGTTTGAGCTAGGGCTGTACAACGGGTGGGTTTACAATTTTTATCAATATTTCAACCCAACCCAATTATATCGGCTTAAAAAATTTCTTTAGTTGACCCATCCGTAACCCAATCCAACCCATATAAAATTTTATCTACGGGTTTTTACGAGTTTTCAAGTTAAACGAGTTATGTTTTATATGATACATAAATAAAACTAATAATATTTATTAAGTAAAAATAACTTAACATGATGGTATTTTTAGAAAAAAAATATATAAAAATAGAATATTAATTTAAAAACAAAAGGCCGCCACGGTCATTTCAAAGGTTAGTTGTGTATTATTGGTATTTGAAATAAAGTAGTAGTTACCATATAAACATGGTCATTTTTAAAGGGGTAGTTGCCAAAAAAAAAACAAATAAAAAATTGGAACTTATATTTTCAAAGGATAGTTGCTGCTTTGCTCAAGTAATACAATAAATAATAGCAAATTAAGAGCAGTGTGCTTAACGCTTTGGATTTCCAACACTTTTAATCATATTTTCTCATTCTCGGACAAACCTCTTGATATATTAATTTTATTTATTTGTGATGAATGACGGTTGATTAATGCACCATAAGTACAATTAATCTAAGATATGTAAAAATTTAATTAATTAACCAGGTAGGGTACAAACCGGATTATCAAAGTAAAAAATACAACCCAACCCGGTACAACCGGGTTACTAAAATAAAACCCAAACTAACCCGAATCATGCTTGAAGCCGTTAAAACACGGGTTGGTTCGGACGGGCAAAACGGGTCGGACGGGTTTTTTATTTTCTTGTACAGCCGTAGTTTGAGCATTTCAATCATTTTTGAATTCACTCTAAGTCATTTCATTACAATAATCTACATTTAAACTCTTTATATTGTCTAAAATATGATCCATATGTTATTTTATATTCAAAAAGATTGGATTATACATGTTAATTTAGCATATAAAGCGCAAATAATGCAATTCTGAGTAACGATTGAGCATTTCTATCATTTCTGGATTCATTCTAAGTCTTTTCATCACAATAATCTACATTTAAACTCTTTGTACTGTTTGGAATATTATTCATATGTTATTTATTCTAAAAGTTTGGATTATACATGGTAAATACGCATATAAAGTACAAATAATGCAATTCAGAGCATTGTTAGAGAATTTCTATCATTTCTTTCATCAAAATAATTTACATTTAAACTCTTTATACTGTTCAGAATATCATTCATATATTTTTTATTCAAAAATATTGTATTATATATAGTAATTACGCATATAAAGTGCAAATAATGCATTTCTGAGCATCGTTTGAGTATTTTAATCGTTTCTTTAAACATTCTAACTCATTTGATCACAATAATCGACATTTAAACTCTTTATATTATCCAAATAAGATTCATATGTAATTAACTCAAACAGATTGGATTATACAAGGTAATTTCGCAAATATAGTGCAAATAAGGCAATTCAGAGGATTGTTTGAGCATTTCAATCATTTCTGGATTTATTCTAAGTCATTTCATCACAATAATCTAAATTTAAAATTTTTATTCTGTATATAATAAGATTCATATGTTATTTATTCAAAAAAAATAAATTATAGTTGCTAACTAAGCATATAAATTGCAAATAATGCACAGAAAGTGCAAGTAATGCAATTCCGAGAATCATTTGACCATTTCAACTGTTACAGCATTCATTCTAAGTAACTTCATCACAATAATCTACATTTAAACTCTTTATTCTGTCTAGAATATGATTCATATGTTATTTTATTCAAAAAGATTGGAATTAACATGCTAATTGCACATATAAAGTGTAAATAATGCAATTCTGAGCATCATTTGACCATTTCAATCGTTTTTGGATTCATTCTAAGTCATTTCATCACAATAATCTACATTTAAACTCTTTATTTTGCGTAGAATACGATTCATATGTTATTTTATTCAAAAAGATTGGATTATACATGCTAATTATGCATATAAAGTGCAAATAATACAATTCTAATCATCATTTGACCATTTCAATCATTTCTGGATTCATTCTAAGTTATTTCATCACAATAATCTACATTTAAACTCTTTATTCTATGTAGAATACGATTCATATGTAATTTTATTCAAAAAGATTGGATTATACAAGCTAATTACGCATATAAAGTGCAAATAGTGCACAAAAAGTGTGACTAATGTAATTTCGAGTATCATTTGACCATTTCAATCGTTTCTGGATTCATTCTAAGTCATTTCATCACAATAATCTACATTTAAGCTCTTTAGTCTGTCTAGAACACGATTCATATGTTATTTATTCTAAAATATTAGATATAATTGCTAATTACGAATATAAAGTGCAAATAATGCACAGAAAGTGCACGTAATGCAATTCCGAGCATCATTTGACCATTTCAATCATTTTAGGATTCATTCTAAATCATTTCATCATAATAATCTACATTTAAACTCCTTATTCTGTGTAGAATACGATTCATATGTTATTTATTCAAAAAGATTGGATTAAACTTGATAATTACGCATATAGACTGCAAATCATGCACAAAAAGCAAATAATGCAATTCCGAGAATCATTTGACCACTTCAATCGTTTATAGATTCATTCTATGTCATTTCATCACTACATTTAAACTCTTTATTCTGTCTTTAATACAATTAAGATGTTATTTTATTCAAAAACATTGCATTATAGTAATTACGCATATAAAGTGCAAATAATGCAATTCTGAGTATCATTTGACCATTTCAATCGTTTCTGGATTTGTTCTAAGTCATTTCATCACAATAATCCAAATCTAAACTCTTTATTCTGTCTAGAATACGATTCATATGTTATTTATTCAAAAATATTGGATTATACTTGCTAATTACACATATAAAGTGCAAATAATGCAAAGAAAGTGCAAGTAATGCAATTCCGAGCATCCTTTGACCATTTCAATCGTTTGTGGATTCAATCAAAGTCACAATAATCTGCATTTAAACTCTTTATTTGGTCTAGAATACGATTCATATGTTACTTATTCAAACAAAATTGGATTATACATGATAATTACTCATATAAATTACAAATAATGCAATTATGAGCATCATTTGAACATTTCAATCGTTTCTGGATTCATTCTAAGTTATTTCATCACAATAATCAAAATTTAAACTATATATTCTGTCTAGAATACGATTCAGATGATATTTTATTCAAAAAGATTGGATTATACATGATAATTACGCATATAAAGTGCAAATAATGCACAGAAAGTGCAAATAATTTTATTTTGAGCATCATTTGACCATTTTAATCATTTCTGGATTCATTATAAGTCATTTCATCACAATAATCCACATTTAAACTCCTTATTCTGTCTAGAATATGACTCATATGTTATTTATTCAAAATGATTGGATTTTATTTGCTAATTACGCATATAAAGTACAAATAATACACAAAACTTGTAAGTAATAAAATTTCAAGCATGACTTGACCATTTCAATCGTTTCTGGATTCAATCTAAGTCATTTCATCACAATAATCTACATTTAAACTCTTTATTTTGTCAAGAATACGATTCATATGTTATTTGATTCAAAAAGTTTGGATTATGCATGCCAATTACGCATATAAAGAGCAAATTATGCACAGAAAGTGAAATTAATGCAATTATGAGTATCATTTGACCATTTCAATCGGTTCTGGTTTTCATGCTAAATCATTTCATCACAATAAACTTCATTTAAAATCTTTATTGTTTGTAGAATACGATTCAAATTTTATTTTATTCAAAAAAATTGGATTATACATGTTAACTACGCATAGAAAGTACAAATAATGCAATTCTGAGTATCATTTGACCATAACAATCGTATCTGGATTCATTCTAAGTAATTTCATCACAATAATATACATTTAAACTCTTTATTCTGTCTAGAATACGGTTCATATGTTATTAATTCTAAAAGATTAGATTATACATGCGAATTACGCATATAAGTGCAAATAATGCACAGAAAATTCAAGTAATCCAATTCGGAGTATCATTTCAATCGTTTCTGGATTCATTCTAAGTCATTTCATCACAATAATCTACATTTAAACTCTTTATTCTGTTTAGAGTACGATTCATATGTCATTTATTCAAAAGAATGGATTATATATGCTAATTACGCATATAAGTTTCAAATAATGTACAAAAAGTGGAAATAATGCAATTCCGAGCATAATTTGACCATTTCAATCATTTCCGGATTCATTCTAAATCATTTCATCCCAATAATCTAAATTTAAACTCTTTATTCTATTTAGTATATGATTCATATGGTATTTATTTAAAACATAGGATTATACATGCTAATTACGAATATAAAGTGCAAATAATGCACAGAGTGTGCAAATAATGCAATTCTGAGCATCATTTGACAATTTCACTCTTTTCTGGATTCATTCTAAGTCATTTCATCACAATAATATACATTTAAACTATTTATTCTGTCTATAATACGATGGATATATTATTTATTCAACAAGATTGGATTATACATGCTAAAAACGCATATAAAGTGCAAATAATGCACAGAAAGTGTAAATAATGCAATTCTGAGTATCATTTGACTATTTCAAATGTTTCTGGATTCATTCTAAGTGATTTCACCACAATAATCTTCATTCAAATTGGATTATACATGATAATTACGCATATAAATTACAAATAATGCAATTATGAGCATCATTTGAACATTTCAATCGTTTCTGGATTCATTCTAAGTTATTTCATCACAATAATCTAAATTTAAACTATATATTCTGTCTAGAATACGATTCAGATGATATTTTATTCAAAAAGATTGGATTATACATGATAATTACGCATATAAAGTGCAAATAATGCACAGAAAGTGCAAATAATTTTATTCCGAGCATCATTTGACCATTTTAATCATTTCTTGATTCATTATAAGTCATTTCTTCACAATAATCCACATTTAAACTCCTTATTCTGTCTAGAATATGACTCATATGTTATTTATTCAAAAAGATTGGATTTTGATTGCTAATTACGCATATAAAGTACAAATAATACACAGAACTTGCAAGTAATGAAATTTCAAGCATGACTTGACCATTTCAATCGTTTCTGGATTCAATCTAAGTCATTTCATCACAATAATCTACATTTAAACTCTTTATTCTGTCAAGAATACGATTCATATGTTATTTGATTCAAAAGTTCGGATTATGCATGCCAATTACGCATATAAAGAGCAAATTATGCACAGAAAGTAAAATTAATGCAATTATGAGTATCATTTCACCATTTCAGTCGGTTCTGGTTTTCATGCTAAGTCATTTCATCACAATAATCTTCATTTAAAATCTTTATTGTTTGTAGAATACGATTCATATTTTATTTTATTCAAAAAAATTGGATTATACATGTTAATTACGCATAGAAAGTACAAATAATGCAATTCTGAGTATCATTTGACCATAACAATCGTATCTGGATTCATTCTAAGTAATTTCATCACAATAATATACATTTAAACTCTTTATTCTGTCTAGAATACGGTTCATTTGTTATTAATTCTAAAAGATTAGATTATACATGCGAATTATGCATATGCAAATAATGCACAGAAAGTTCAAATAATTCAATTCTGAGTATCATTTCAATCGTTTCTGAATTCATTCTAAGTCATTTCATCACAATAATCTACATTTAAACTCTTTATTCTTTCTAGAGTTCGATTCATATGTTATTTTTTCAAAAAGAATGGATTATATATGCTAATTACACATATAAGTTTCAAATAATGTACAAAAAGTGCAAATAATGCAATTCCGAGCATAATAAGACCATTTCAATCATTTCCGGATTCATTCTAAATCATTTCATCCCAATAATCTAAACTTAAACTCTTTATTCTATTTAGTATATGATTCATATGGTATTTATTTAAAAAATAGGATTATACATGCTAATTACGAATATAAAGTGCAACTAATGCACAGAGAGTGCAAATAATGCAATTCTGAGCATCATTTGACAATTTCACTCTTTTCTGGATTCATTCTAAGTCATTTCATCACAATAATATACATTTAAACTCTTTATTCTGTCTATAATACGATGGATATATTATTTATTCAACAAGATTGGATTATACATGCTAAAAACGCATATAAAGTGCAAATAATGCACAGAAAGTGTAAATAATGCAATTCTGAGTATCATTTGACTATTTAAATTGTTTCTGGATTCATTCTAAGTGATTTCACCACAATAATCTTCATTGAAATTGGATTATACATGATAATTACGCATAAAAATTACAAATAATGCAATTATGAGCATCATTTGGACATTTCAATCGTTTCTGGATTCATTCTAAGTTATTTCATCACAATAATCTAAATTAAAACTATATATTCTGTCTAGAATACGACTCAGATGATATTTTATTCAAAAAGATTGGATTATACATGATAATTACGCATATAAAGTGCAAATAATGCACAGAAAGTGCAAATAATTTTATTCCGAGCATCATTTGACCATTTTAATCATTTCTGGATTCATTATAAGTCATTTCTTCACAATAATCCACATTTAAACTCCTTATTCTGTCTAGAATATGACTCATATGTTATTTATTCAAAAAAATTGGATTTTATTTGCTAATTACGCATATAAAGTACAAATAATACACAAAACTTGCAAGTAATGAAATTTCAAGCATGACTTGACCATTTCAATCGTTTCTGGATTCAATCTAAGTCATTTCATCACAATAGTCTACATTTAAACTCTTTATTCTGTCAAGAATACGATTCATATGTTATTTGATTCAAAAAGTTTGGATTATGCATGCCAATTACGCATATAAAGAGCAAATTATGCACAGAAAGTGAAATTAATGCAATTATGATTATCATTTGACCATTTCAATCGGTTCTGGTTTTCATGCTAAGTCATTTCATCACTATAATCTTCATTTAAAATCTTTATTGTTTCTAGAATACAATTCATATTTTATTTTATTCAAAAAAATTGGATTATACATGTTAATTACGCATAGAAAGTACAAGTAATGCAATTCTGAGTATCATTTGACCATTACAATCATATCTGGATTCAATCTAAGTAATTTCATCACAATAATATACATTTAAACTCTTTATTCTGTCTAGAATACGGTTCATATGTTATTAATTCTAAAAGATTAGATTATACATGCGAATTACGCATATAAGTGCAAATAATGCACAGAAAATTCAAATAATCCAATTCTGAGTATCATTTCAATCGTTTCTGGATTCATTCTAAGTCATTTCATCACAATAATCTATATTTAAACTCTTTATTCTGTCTAGAGTACGATTCATATGTTATTTATTCAAAAGAATGGATTATATATGCTAATTACGCATATAAGATTCAAATAATGTACAAAAAGTGCAAATTATGCAATTCCGAGCATAATTTGACCATTTCAATCATTTCCGGATTCATTCTAAATCATTTCATCCCAATAATCTAAATTTAAACTCCTTATTCTATTTAGTATATGATTCATATGGTATTTATTTAAAAAATAGGATTATACATGCTAATTACGAATATAAAGTGCAAATAATGCACAGAGAGTGCAAATAATGCAATTCTGAGCATCATTTGACAATTTCACTCTTTTCTGGATTCATTCTAAGTCATTTCATCACAATAATATACATTTAAACTCTTTATTCTGTCTATAATACGATGGATATATTATTTATTCAACAAGATTGGATTATACATGCTAAAAACGCATATAAAGTGCAAATAATGCACAGAAAGTGTAAATAATGCAATTCTGAGTATCATTTGACTATTTCAATTGTTTCTGGATTCATTCTAAGTGATTTCACCACAATAATATTCATTCAAATTGGACTCTTTATTCTGAGTATGATTTGAACATTTCAATCGTTTCTGGATTCATTCTAAGTTATTTCATCACAATAATCTAAATTTAAACTATATATTCTGTCTAGAATACGATTCAGATGATATTTTATTCAAAAAGATTGGATTATACATGATAATTACGCAAATAAAGTGCAAATAATGCACAGAAAGTGCCAATAATTTTATTCGGAGCATCATTTGACCATTTTAATCATTTCTGGATTCATTATAAGCCATTTCATCACAATAATCCACATTTAAACTCCTTATTCTGTCTAGAATATGACTCATATGTTATTTATTCAAAAAGATTGGATTTTATTTGCTAATTACGCATATAAAGTACAAATAATACACAGAACTTGCAAGTAATGAAATTTCAAGCATGACTTGACCATTTCAATCGTTTCTGGATTCAATCTAAGTTATTTCATCACAATAATCTACATTTAAACTCTTTATTCTGTCAAGAATACGATTCATATGTTATTTGATTCAAAAAGTTTGGATTATGCATGCCAATTACGTATATAAAGAGCAAATTATGCACAGAAAATGAAATTAATGCAATTATGAGTATCATTTGACCATTTCAATCGGTTCTGGTTTTCATGCTAAGTCATTTCATCACAATAATTTTTATTTAAAATCTTTATTGTTTGTAGAATACGATTCATATTTTATTTTATTCAAAAAAATTGGATTATACATGTTAATTACGCATAGAAAGTACAAATAATGCAATTCTGAGTATCATTTGACCATTACAATCGCATCTGGATTCATTGTAAGTAATTTCATCACAATAATATACATTTAAACTCTTTATTCTTTCTAAAATACGGTTCATATGTTATTAATTCTAAAAGATTACATTATACATGAGAATTACGCATATAAGTGCAAATAATGCACAGAAAGTTCAAATAATCCAATTCTGAGTATCATTTCAATCGTTTCTGGATTCATTCTAAGTCATTTCATCACAATAATCTACATTTAAACTCTTTATTCTGTCTAGAGTACGATTCATATGTTATTTATTCAAAAGAATGGATTATATATGCTAATTACGCATATAAGATTCAAATAATGTACAAAAAGTGCAAATTATGCAATTCCGAGCATAATTTGACCATTTCAATCATTTCTGGATTCATTCTAAATCATTTCATCCCAATAATCTAAATTTAAACTCTTTATTCTATTTAGTATATGATTCATATGGTATTTATTTAAAAAATAGGATTATACATGCTAATTACGAATATAAAGTGCAAATAATGCACAGAGAGTGCAAATAATGCAATTCTGAGCATCATTTGACAATTTCACTCTTTTCTGGATTCATTCTAAGTCATTTCATCACAATAATATACATTTAAACTCTTTATTCTGTCTATAATACGATGGATATATTATTTATTCAACAAGATTGGATTATACATGCTAAAAACGCATATAAAGTGCAAATAATGCACAGAAAGTGTAAATAATGCAATTCTGAGTATCATTTGACTATGTCAATTGTTTCTGGATTCATTCTAAGTGATTTCACCACAATAATATTCATTCAAATTGGACTCTTTATTCTGAGTATCATTTGAACATTTCAATCGTTTCTGGATTCATTCTAAGTTATTTCATCACAATAATCTAAATTTAAACTATATATTCTGTCTAGAATACGATTCAGATGATATTTTATTCAAAAAGATTGGATTATACATGATAATTACGCAAATAAAGTGCAAATAATGCACAGAAAGTGCCAATAATTTTATTCGGAGCATCATTTGACCATTTTAATCATTTCTGGATTCATTATAAGCCATTTCATCACAATAATCCACATTTAAACTCCATATTCTGTCTAGAATATGACTCATATGTTATTTATTTAAAAAGATTGGATTTTATTTGCTAATTACGCATATAAAGTACAAATAATACACAGAACTTGCAAGTAATGAAATTTCAAGCATGACTTGACCATTTCAATCGTTTCTGGATTCAATCTAAGTTATTTCATCACAATAATCTACATTTAAACTCTTTATTCTGTCAAGAATACGATTCATATGTTATTTGATTCAAAAAGTTTGGATTATGCATGCCAATTACGTATATAAAGAGCAAATTATGCACAGAAAGTGAAATTAATGCAATTATGAGTATCATTTGACCATTTCAATCGGTTCTGGTTTTCATGCTAAGTCATTTCATCACAATAATCTTCATTTAAAATCTTTATTGTTTGTAGAATACGATTCATATTTTATTTTATTCAAAAAAATTGGATTATACATGTTAATTACGCATAGAAAGTACAAATAATGCAATTCTGAGTATCATTTGACCATTACAATCGCATCTGGATTCATTGTAAGTAATTTCATCACAATAATATACATTTAAACTCTTTATTCTGTCTAGAATATGGTTCATATATTATTAATTCTAAAAGATTACATTATACATGAGAATTACGCATATAAGTGCAAATAATGCACAGAAAATTCAAATAATCCAATTCTGAGTATCATTTCAATCGTTTCTGGATTCATTCTAAGTCATTTCATCACAATAATCTACATTTAAACTCTTTATTCTGTCTAGAGTACGATTCATATGTTATTTATTCAAAAGAATGGATTATATATGCTAATTACGCATATAAGATTCAAATAATGTACAAAAAGTGCAAATTATGCAATTCCGAGCATAATTTGACCATTTCAATCATTTCTGGATTCATTCTAAATCATTTCATCCCAATAATCTAAATTTAAACTCTTTATTCTATTTAGTATATGATTCATATGGTATTTATTTAAAAAATAGGATTATACATGCTAATTACGAATATAAAGTGCAAATAATGCACAGAGAGTGCAAATAATGCAATTCTGAGCATCATTTGACAATTTCACTCTTTTCTGGATTCATTCTAAGTCATTTCATCACAATAATATACATTTAAACTCTTTATTCTGTCTATAATACGATGGATATATTATTTGTTCAACAAGATTGAATTATACATGCTAAAAACGCATATAAAGTGCAAATAATGCACAGAAAGTGTAAATAATGCAATTCTGAGTATGATTTGACCATTTCAATTGTTTCTGGATTCATTCTAAATGATTTCACCACAATAATCTTCATTAAAATTTTTATTCTGTCAAGAATACAATTCATATGTTATTTGTTCAATAAAAATAGATTATACATGCTAATTACGCATATAAAATGCAAATAAAGCACAGAAAGTGCAAATAATGCAATTATGAGCATCATTTGACCATTTGAATCGTTTCTGGATACATTCTAAGTCATTTCATCACAATAATCTATATTTAAACTCTTTATTCTGTCTATAATACGCTGGATATATTATTTATTCAACAAGATTGGATTATACATGCTTAAAACGTATATAAAGTTCAAATAATGCACAGAAAGTGTAAATAATGCAATTCTGAGTATCATTTGACTATTTCAATTGTTTCTGGATTCATTCTAAGTGATTTCACCACAATAATCTTCATTCAAATTGGATTATACATGATAATTATGCATATAAATTACAAATAATGCAATTATGAGCATCATTTGAACATTTCAATCGTTTCTGGATTCATTCTAAGTCATTTCATCACAATAAATCACATTTAAACTCTTTATTCTGTCTAGAATAAGATTCATATGTTATTTATTCAAAAAGATTGGATTACTTGCTAATTACGCATATAAAGTGCAAATAATACACATAACTTGCTTGTAATGTAATTCCGAGCATCATTCGACCATCTCAATAGTTTTTTGGACTTCCTCTAAGTCATTTCATCACAATATTGTACATTTAAACCCTTTAATGTATTTAGAATATGATTCATATGTTATTTATTCAATAAGATTGGCTTATACATGCTAATTACGCATTTAAATTGCACATAATGCAATTCTGAGTATCATTTGACCATTTCAATCGTTTATGGATTCATTCTAACTAATTTAATCACAATAATTTACATTTAAACTCTTTATTCTATCTAGAATAAAATTCATATGTTATTTGATTCAAAAATATTGGATTATACATGCTAATTACGCATATAAAGTGCAAATAATGCACAGAAAGTGCAAATAATGCACAGAAAGTGCAAATAATGCAATTATGAGCATCATTTGAACATTTCAATCGTTTAAGGATTCATTCTAAGTCGTTTCATCAGAATAATCCACATTTAAACTCCTTTTTTAATCTAGAATATGATTCACATGTTATTTATTGAAAAAGATTAGATTATACTTGCTAATTACGCATATGAAGTGCAAATATTGCGCAGAAAGGGAAAATAATTCAATTCTAAGCATCGTTTGATCATTTCAATCGTTTGTGGATTCATTTTAAGTCATTTATCACAATAATCTACATTTAAAATCTACATACTGTCTAAAATAAGATTCATATGTTATTTAAAGAAAAAGATTGGATTATACATACTAATTACGCATATAGAGTGCAAATAATGCACAAAAAGTGCAAGTAATTCTATTCTGAGCAACATTTGACCTTTCCAATCATTTCTGGATTCATTCTAAGTCATTTCATCATAATAATCTACATTTAAACTCTTTATTCTGTCTAAAATACGATTCATATGTTATTTATTAAAAAATGTTGGATTATACATGCAAATTACGCACATAAAGTGCAAATAATGCAATTCTGAGCATCATTTGAACATTTCAATCGTTTCTGGATTCATTCTAAGTCATTTCATCACAATAATCTACATTTAAACTCTTTATTCGATGTAGAATACGATTCATATTTAATTTTATTCAAAAAGATTGGATTATACTTGCTAATTAAGCATATAAAGTGCAACTCTTGCAATTCTGACTTTCATTTGACCATTTCAATCGTTTCTGGATTCATTCTAAGTCATTTCATCACAATAATTTACATTTATACTCTTTATTCTGTCAAGAATACGATTCATATGTTATTTATTCAAAAAGATTAGATTATACATGCTAATTATGCATATAGTGTGCAAATAATGCACAGAAAATATAAATAATGCAATTCTGAGCATCATTTGACCATTTCAATCGTTTCTGGATTCATTCTATGTCATTTCATCACAATAATCTACATTTAAACTCTTTATTCTTTCTAAAATACGATTCATACGTTATTTATTCAAAAAGATTGAATTATACATGCTAATAACGCATATAAAGTGCAAATAATGCGCATAAAGTGCAAATAATACAATTCTAAGAATCGTTTGACTATTTCAATCGTTTTTGGAGCCACACTAAGTCATTAAATCACAATAATCTACATTAAAACTCTTCATTCTGTCTAGAATACGATTCATATGTTATTTACTGAAAAAGATTGGATTATCCATGCTAATTTCACATATAAAAAGCAAATAATGCAATTCTGAGTATCATTTGACCACTTCAATCATTTCTGGATTCATTCTAAGTCATTTCCTCGCAATAATCTACATTTAAACTCTTTATTATGTCTGAAATTTGATTCATATGTTCTTTATTCAAAAAGCTTAGATTATACATGCTAATTACGCATATAAAGTGAAAATAATGCAATTATGAGCATTATTTGACCATTTCAATCGTTTCTGGATTTATTCTAAGTCATTTCATCACAATAATTTAAATTTAAACTCTTTATTCTGTCTAGAATACGATTCATTTGTTATTTGATTCAAAACGATTGGATTATACATGCTAATTAAGCATATAAAGTGCAACTAATGCTCAGAAAATACAAATAATGCAATTTTGAGTATCATTTGACCATTTCAATCATATCTGGATTCATTCAATGTCATTTCATCACTATAATCTATATTTCAACTCTTTATTCTTTCTGGAATATAATTCATATGTTATTTATTCAAAAAGATTGGATTATACATGCTAATTAAGCATAGAAAGTGCAAATAATGCGCAGAAAGTGCAAATAATACAATTATGAGCATCGTTTGATTATTTCAATCATTTCTGGATTTATTTTAAGTCATTTCATCACAATAATCTACATTTAAACACTTTATTCCATCAAGAATATGATTCATATGTTATTTAAAGAAAAAAATAGATTATACTTGCTAATTACGCATATAAAGCGCAAGTAATGCACATAAAATGTAAATAATGCAATTGTGAGCATCATTTGACCATTTCAATCGTTTCTACATTCAATCTAAGTCATTTTCATGATAATAATCTACATTTAAACTCCTTATTCTTTTTAAAATAAGATTCATATGTTATTTTTTCAAAAAGATTGGATTATATTTGCCAATTACGCATATAAAGTGCAAATAATACACAGAATGTGTAAGTAATGCAATTACGAGCATGAGACCTTTTCGATCGTTTCTGGATTTATTCTAAGTTATTTCACCAGAATAATCTACATTTAAACTCTTTATCTGTATGGAATACGATTCATATGTTATTTGTTCAAAAAGATTGGATTACACATGCCAATTATGCATATAAAGTGCAAATAATGCAATTCTGAGCATCATTTGACCATTTCAATCATTTCTGGATACATTCTAAGTCATTTCATCACAATAATCTACATTTAAACTCTTTATGCTGTCTAGAATACGATTCATGTGTTATTTATTCAAAAGTATTGGATTATACAAGCTAATTATGGATTTCATCACAATAATCTACATTTAAACTCTTTATTATGTCTTGAATACGATTCATCTGTTATTTATTCAAAAATATTGGATTATACATGCTAATTATGGATATAAAGTGCAAATAATGCAATTCTGAACATCATTTAACCATTTCAATCGTTTCTGGATTAATTCTAAGTCATTTCATCCCAATAATCTACTTTTAAACTCTTTATTCTTTCTAGAATATGATTCATTTGTTTTTTTATTCCAAAAGATTGTATTATACATGCTAATTATGCATATAAAGTTCAAATAATTCAATTCTGAGTATTATTTGACCATTTCAATCATTTCTGGATTCATTCTAAGTCATTTCATAGGAATAATTTACATTTAAACTCTTTATTCTGTCTAGAATAAGATTCATATGTTATTTATTCAAAAAGATTGGATTATACAAGCTAATTATTCATATGAAGTGCAAATAATGTACAGAAAGTGCAAATAATGCAATTCTGAGCATCCTTTGACCATTTCAATCATTTCTGGATTTATTCAAAATCATTTTGTCACAATAATCTATGTTTAAACTCTTAATAATGTCTAGAATACAGTTCATATGTTATGTTATTCAAAAAAATTGGATTATACCTGCTAATTACGCATATAAAGTGCAAATAATGCAATTCTGAGCATCATTTGACCATTTCAATCGTTTTTGGATTCATTCTATGTCATTTCATCACAATAATCTATATTTAAACTCTTTATTCTGTCTAAAATACGATTCATATATTATTTTTCAAAAAGATTTGATTA
The DNA here is from genome assembly GCA_028095005.1 of Rhynchospora pubera. Classification (NCBI taxonomy): domain Eukaryota; kingdom Viridiplantae; phylum Streptophyta; class Magnoliopsida; order Poales; family Cyperaceae; genus Rhynchospora; species Rhynchospora pubera. The sequence continues at coordinate 77,771,354 of CM051462.1, forward strand.
TACATGGCAAATAAGCATATAAAGTACAAATAATGCAATTCTGAGCATGGTTTGAGTATTTCCATCGTTTCTGGATTCTTTCTAAGTCACTTGATCACCATAAACTACATTTAAACTATTTATACTGTCTAGAATATGATTCATATGTTATTTATTCAGAAAGATTTGATTATACATGGTAATTACACATATAAAGTGCAAATAATGCAATTCTGAGCATCGTTTGAACATTTCAATCGTTTCTAGATTCATTCTAAGTCATTGGATCACAATAAACTACATTTAAACTATTTATACTGTTTAGAATATGATTCATATATTATTTATTCAAAGTGATTGGATTATACATGGTAATTACGCATATAAAATGTAAATAATGCAATTCTGAGCATCGTTTGAGCATTTCAATCGTTTCAGGATTCATTCTAATTCCTTTCATCACAATAATGTATATTGAAACTTTTTATACTGTCAAAAATGTGATTCATACCTTCTTTATTCAAAAAGATTAGATTATGTAAGTACACATATAAAGTGCAAATAATGCAATTCGGAGTATTATTTTAATATTTCAATCGTTTCTGGATTCATTCTAAGTTATTTCATAACAATAATCTACATTTAAACTCTTTATACTATCTAGACCATAAAGGGAGTTTAAATGTAGATTATTGTAATGAAATGACTTATAATGAACTAAGAAATAGTTGAAATGCTCAAAAGATACTCGGAATATGCATAATTTGCACTTTATATGCTTATTTACTTGGTATAATCTTTTTTTTTAAAGTTGTAAGATCATAATCATATTCTTGACTGTATAGAGAGTTTAAATTTAGATTATTGTGATGAAATAACTAAGAATGAATTCAGAAACTGTTGAAATGAAATTATACTTAGTATATGCATTATATTCGTTCAATAGGCATAATAACGATGTATAATCCAATATTTTTGAAGATGTAATATCTTAATCATATTTCAGACCGCATAGACAGTTTAAATGTAGACTATTATGATGAAATGACTTAGAATTAATGTAGAAATGATTGAAATGCTCAAATGCTACTCAAAATAAGCATTATTGGCACTTTATAATCCAATATATTTGAATAAATAAGAAATGAATCATATTATGAACTGTATAGAGAGATTAAATGTAAATTATTGCGATGAAATGACTTAGGATGAATACAGAAATGATTGAAATTCTAAATTGACACTCAAAATGAGCATTATTTGCACTTTATATGAGCAATTACAATGTAGAATCCTCTCTTTTCAATAAATAAGATATGAATCATATTCTGAACTGTATATAGAGGTTAAATGTAGATTATTGTGATTAAATGACTTAGAAAATTAATGTAGAAACGATTGAAATGCTCAAATGACACTCTGAATAAGCATTAATTGCAATTTAGATGCGTAATTACTATGTATAATCCAATTTTTTTAATAAATAATAATTAAAACATATTCAAGACCGTATAGAGAGGTTTCATGAAGATTATTGAGATGAAATGATTTAGAATGAATGCAGAAACGTTTGAATTGCTCAAATGATATTAAGAATATGCATTATTTGCACTTTATATGCATAATAACGATGTATAATCCAATATTTTTAAATAGTAAGATATGAATCATATTCTAGACCCTAGAGAGAGAGAGTTAAATTGTAGATTATTGTGCCAAAATAACTTAGAATTAATGCAGAAACGATTGAAATGCTCAAATGATACAAGTAATTAAGCATTATTTGCACTTCATATGCATAATTACTATGTATAATGCAATCTTTTTGAATAAAAAAGATATTAGTCAAACTCTGAACTATATAGGGAGCTTAAATGTTGATTATTGTGATGAAATGTCTTAGAATGAATAAAGAAATGGTTGAAATGCACAAATAATATTGAAAATATGCGTTATTTGCACTTTATATGTGTACTCGGTATAATCCATTATTTTTGAAGACGTAATATCTTAATCATATTCTAGACTATATAGAGAGTTTAAATGTAAATTATTGTGATGAAATGACTAAGAATGAATTCAGAAATAATTGAAATGAAATGATACTCAAAATATGCATTATATTCACTTTATAGGTGTAATAACGATGAATATCCAATATTTTTTAATAAGTAACATCTGAATCATATTCTAGACCATATAGAGAGTTCAAATATAGATTATTGTGTTGAAATTACATATAATGAATAAAGAAACGATTAAAATGCTCAAATGTTACTCAGAATTAGCATTATGTATATTCCAATTTCAAACTTTTTGAAAAAAATAAGATATGAATCATGTTCTAAACCGTATAGAGAGGTTAATTGTTTATTATTGTAATGAAATGATTTATAATAAATGCATAAATAGTTGAATTGCTCAAATGATATTCAAAACATGTATTATTTGCACTTCCTATGCATAATTACTTAGTATATTCAGTCATTTTGAAGATATAAGATCTTAATCGATCATACAGAGAGTTGAAATATAGATTAATATGATAAATGACTATGAATGAGTTCAGAAACAGTTGAAATGAAATGCTACTCAGAATATGCGTTATATTTGGGCGTAATAACGATGTATAATCCAATCTTATTGAATAAGTAAGATCTGAATCATATTCGAGATCCTATAGAGAGTTTAAATGTAGATTATTGTGATGAAATGACATAGAATTAATGCAGAAACGATTGAAATACTCAAATGATACTCGGAATAAGCATTATTTGCACATTATATGTGTAATTACTTAGTATGAATTATGATCCAATATTTTGGAATATCTAAGATCTGAATCATATTCTAGACCGTATTGAGAGTTTAAATGTAGATTATTGTGATGAAAAATAACTTAGAATTAATTCAAAAAATGATGAAACGATCAAATAATTCTCACGACATTATATTCACTTTATAGGCATAACAACGATGTATAATCTATTCTATTTGATCAAGTAAGATTTGAATCATATTTTAAACACTATAGAGATTTTAACATAGATTATTGTGATGAAATGATGATAGGATGTTTTCATATATTGGTTTTGACCCAACTTGGACTCAAATTATGATTGATTCTATGTTATTTTTACTTAGTTTTACTTATGTTTATTAGTTTTAGGGTACTGCAATGACCCTTTGTGTTTTTACAGGACAATCATCATATGTGGCTCCAAATATGCACAATTCAACACTTATTGTGTTTTTACAGGACATTATATTCAACACTAAGTGCTTGGCGGGATAGATTAGGCAGACAGACGACCATATAGACTGGAGAAGGCCATGAGATAAACTTGAAGTATTTCGAGCGGGCATATCACACCAATGAGCTTGAGAAGTTTCAGATAGTTTCCACGTTTAGATGGTTAATTTGACAACCTGTCTTACATAACTTCTGCCACGATCTGACCCACTTCTGAAGCACTTCAACTGCCCTTTACAGTTATTTAGATGACTATAAAAGGAGGGGAATTTCGAGAATTCAATGTTCCCAGTTTTATAGAGAAGTCGCACCTAAGCATAGGAGGAATTGAGTAGTCTCTATCTTTAGTCCACAAGACCAGGAGCCAGGCGGGTCGCTCAGTCCATGCCACAACAGACAAACAAAGGAATTGGACTCTGACTTATTGTGATCTCTCATTAATTCTTGTTTGATTATGTAATGATGATTGATACCTTGATGTTTTGTTGTTATAATGATCATATTTGAGTAGTTTGATTAAGGGCTATGGTTAAAAAATAGATACTTAATTTAGTTTGCATGACTATTTAGTTTAACAATTTGTTTATTGAGTTATTTCTTGAGCTTTACTTATTATTTGCTATACTTGAAATTTTTTTAATAGATTTGATATTTTTCCTTCAAGATTAGGCCAACCTTGAGTGTTAGGAAGTTAAACCCAACCAAACTTAGATTAATTTGAGTATATCAATACCAATAGAGGATCAACAGTTCGAAATATGAGATCTAGATCATAAGCCAGAAATAGAAATCTATTCCAACAGATGAAAATTGAGGGAAATCTTAAATCCAAGAAATTGACTTGTTTAGTTTAAGCCAAAGAACGAAAGTTGAAACTTATATTAAATAGGAGTTTAATTGGTTTAATTAAAATAAATTGACCAGTCGAAAGAAGAATTTTAGGAAAGTCAATAAGTCATTTAACTGCTCAATCAAATGAAGGGAAACTAACTAATTTTGCATAACTAATAGCTAGTCAAGACGAGCCGCTTGGATTATAGACGGGTTGTCTGTGCTAGTCTAGAAACAAATAGTTTGCCTATAAACTATCTATCCAAGTTCACAAGTGGACCGCTACAAAAGTAAGCGAATAACTTGTGAACATGAGTCAAGTAGAAAGTAAAGCAACCAAAAACCTCTATTTTGTATCTGTTAAGCCAACTTTTCTCTAATTAGATCCATTTTATCTTTTATTTTATTTCTTTAGTTTAATCTATCCCAAACTAGATTATTCTTCACCCTTTTGGACTCGATTCAACAATAGGATTAGATTACATATTTTGAATACTCAACGTAGGTTGTACGCTTGCAACCGAAATTAAGCTTATTTAGGTATAAATTTAAAAGCCCTGATATGTTATCTCAACCGCATGTCAAATGACTTACAATTAATGCAGAAACGATTGAAATGCTCATATGATATTCAGAATAAGCAAAATTTGCACTTTATTTGCGTAATTACTATGTATAATTCAATCTTTTTGAAGATGTAATATCTTATTAATATGCTAGACCGTATAGAGAGTTTAAATGTAGATTATTGTGATGAAATGACTAAGAATGAATTCAGAAGCAGCTGAAATGAAATGATGCTCAGAATATGAGTTATATTCACTTTATAGGCGTATTAACGATGTATAATCTTATATTTTTGAATAAGTAAGATCTGAATCTTATAGAGAGTTTAAGTGTGGATTACTGTGATGAAATGAATGGGAATCAATGCAGAAACAATTGAAATGCTCAAATGACACTCAAAATAAGCATTTGCACTTTATATGCATAATTTCATATATAATCCAATCTTTTCAAATAAATAATATATGAATCAAATTCAAGACCGCATAGAGAGGTTAAATGAAGATTATATATTGAGATAAAATGACTTAGAATGAATGCTGAAACAGTTGAATTGCTCAAATGATACTCAGAATATGTATTGTTTGCAATTTATATGCATAATTACTTGGTATAATCCAATATTTTTGAAGATATAATGTAATATCTTAATCATATTTTAGACAGTATAGAAAGTTTAAATGCATATTATTTTGATGAAATGACTAAGAATTGATTTAAAAATAGTTGAAATTTAAATGATACTTAGAATATGCATTATATTCACTTTATTGGCGTAATAATGATGTATAATCCAATCTTTTTGAATAAGTACGATCTTAATCATATTCTAGACCCTATAGAGAGTATAAATGTAGATTATTGTGATGAAATGACTTACAATGAAAGCAAAAACGATTGAAATGCTCAAATGAGCATTATTTGCACTTTATATGTGTAATTACTATGTATAGTCCAATCTTTTTGAATATGTAAGATCTTAATCATATTATAGACCATATAGAGAGTTTAGATGTAGATTATTGTGATGAAATGACTAAGAATGAATTTAGAAACAATTGAAATGAAATGATACTCAAAATATTCATTATATTCACTTTATAGGCATAATAACATTGTATAATCCAATCTTTTTGAATAAGTAAGATCTAAATCATTCTAGACCCTATAGAGAGTTTAAATGTAGATTATTGTGATGAAATGACTTAGAATTAATGCAGAAACGATATGCTCAAATGATACTTATAATAAGCATTATTTGCATTTATATCGCAATTAATGTGTATAAAAGGGCCCCAATCTGCATCCTCGACAGTCATTTAAAAGGACTGTGTCGAGCAGTCCTTTTGTTCTGTCCGTCCGATCTGGATCCAAGGACGCACGAGAAATTCAGCGAAAAATCTCCATCGAGGGTTGCCTTCCCTGCCCGATTTGCGCTTGGGCCCCATTGTTAAAATCTCCTTCTCCGCTCTTGACTACTCCGATTGGTTACTCGCCACTAGACCCACCTAGACGTCTCTTCTTCTCCATCGCCATCTCCGACTCCATCCCAACTGCTTCATTGGATCCTCTCGACGTGTTTAATCCGTGTCCGTCCGATCAATAATAGATGTCCCGTAATTAATACCAGATTGATAAGTCTGAAAAAAAACTAATCTTTAAAATTAAATCGAACGGTCCAGAATTCCAGATCGATAGACGTCCACTGCAGGTTTGGAGTGCATCCGGACCCATCTATTGGTCTACAAACAAGTCCTCACTACTGGACTAAAAAAGTCCAAACGGAATCTATTGGTCTCCGAAATATCGAAAAAGAGGAAAAAGGAGATCGAAAGAGAGATCGGAGAAAAAACGTCCATCGCCTCTACAAAGCATCCTCCTCCTATTCCCCATTTCTTTTTTAGCCTCTTTGCTGTTCCGCAACAGGTTTTCTTCTTCTCCGATCCCTCTTCCGCTTCAGGTGGGTCTCTCTCTCTCTTCGTGTTTCTTCTCCGAACCCAATCCAATTCCACTCCGATATTATTCTAATATCGGATCCGTCTCCGCCGATTCCGTTTCGACTGGGCCAAGTCCAATCGGAATCGGACGGAAGAAGCAGTGCACACTGTTCTTATTTGAGCTGTTTCTACAAGGGAAATGGATCAAACTCTTATTGTTATTATCTGATACGATTACTGATCTTTTGTATTTGACAAATAGATGGGATACATCGGCCACCATGGCGTGGCAACTCTGCACAAGTACAAGTACAGCGGCGTCGATAACTCACTCGTAGCCAAGTACATCTTGCAGCCCTTCTGGACTCGAAGCGTCACGCTCTTCCCTCTTTGGATGCCGTATGATGTTATTTCTATTTTCATTTTTGTTGGGTTTCTTTGGGTTACTTATTTGGTTACCTGATTGATATTTATTCTGGTATTTGCCAAATTGTAACTTGGTAATCCACAAGATGTGCAATAATATGCCATTCCATTTTACATTAAGTTGACCACTCGATTACCGATTAGGTGACACTAAAATGTTGCACAGTTTCATATTTTGAAAGATGTATATGTTTTGGGTGGTTTCGTATATAGTGCTGTTATGATCTGTAAGTGGGCGTTCTCATGAACTAACATGTGTTTTCTGTATATGTGGCATGCTGCAACTCTCGATCCAGGCCAAATATGGTACAAATTCTAAATATTCATTCATTGAGCTTTACTCAATTCACCTCAATAAAAGGATGTCATGAATTCTCCTTGATTTCTATTACTTTCTCCAGATTACATTGACAGGATTCACATTTCTACTAATATCGGCACTTTTAGGTTATGTAAGTAGCTATTATGCCTTTCTTATTTTAAACTCTCTGTAGATTGGGCCTCCTTTAACTTGCAGATTTTGGCAAGGTTGAGATATACCATCTTCAATTATCTTATATTTAATATCGTTTAATGCTGTAAAAATAATATGAACCCAGATATATTCACCACGGTTGGATACAGCACCACCTAGGTGGGTCCACCTTGCTCATGGCTTGCTTCTTTTCTTATATCAGGTCTATTTTAATGCTCATTCTTTCTAATGTTGTCCTCATTCTAGTGATAACTGTTCATTTCTTTTCTTCTTTATTTCTTATTTTACTTTTTGCCTTGGATTCCATTAGCTTGAACACTTTACATTTGGCTGGTCTTAATTTAAATCCTCCAATTTCTCTTAATAAATGTGCTGGTACCTTCAGGTTGAAGTTCAACTGTTCAAGGACTGGTAGTAATCACTGTATTCCTTTGTGCAACCAAAACTCTGTTTATGTTGATTTTTATATTGTTTCGTAAAAATAATATACAACAGACATTTGATGCTGTTGATGGTAAGCAAGCAAGGCGTACTAACTCATCAAGTCCCCTGGGAGAACTGTTTGATCATGGTACTCTCTTACCCTTACCACAGACACAGATTTTTTTTAGTGAGCTTTATATAGACTGTGATTGTAACATTTCAAAACTTTCATGCTGGCCAGGATGTGATGCCCTTGCTTGCGCTGTACGTCCTTACTTTCTTTTGAATTATGATTTAATTTTGAGTCTTAAATTTATGTAAACTAATCCTCCCCTGTACACACACGCACAAATACGAAAAATAACAACCAGAAAGTAGATAAAAGGGATTATGAGACAATTAAAACTTTTTCCTTTTATGCAACTTCTTGTCCTAAAGTATCAATTTACTTCTTTAGTTTGAAGCATTGGCATTTGGGAGCTCAATCATGTGTGGAAGATACACATTTTTCTTCTGGGTCATTGCTGCTGTCCCATTTTATTTGGCTACATGGGAACAGTAAGTGTTTTCTTTATTCATATTATTTTCTTTGTACAACTTACTATTTTGTCTTCTCTTTGATTTTTGCAACCACATCTTCAATTACCTCCATCTCAAAAGTGCAGTTCCACTCTATAATTTCTGACCATTCATGACTCGAGCTCTGCATGTTTTTCTTATTTTTTCCTACTGACACATGCTTTGATTTTACCATTCAGTTTCTTCACAAACACGCTAATCCTTCCAGTAATCAATGGACCAACTGAAGGCCTGATGCTGATCTATGTCTGCCATTTCTTTACATTTCTCACAGGTTCCATCAACCAACGAGTTTCTATTGAACTTTTTTGTTGGGTTAATTGGTTAAGTACCTGTCTACTAGGCAAATGTGTATTTGTTGTCTTAAGTTTAGGCCCTATATTTATGTGATGTTTTTGGTGAGTTAACGCAGTAGTACTCTAAATCATTCTATTTGATTACAAATTATTGGAAGTGAATTGAATCTAGTATTTCGTTTGGCTTTGTCTGTGAAAAGTAAAGTTTGCTATTTAAGTTATTATCAAAGGCTTATAATTACCTTGTCTTTCTTAGGTGCTGAATGGTGGGCCCAGGATTTCAGAAAGTCAATACCCTTTTTAAGCTGGATACCATTTGTTCCAGGTATGCTGTCTTGTAGTCAGATACACTAAACATAATAATGCGCTTATAGTGTTTTTGTATTAGTTTTTTTTTGCAAAGACACCAATAATTTACTGCACTTGCAGAACACACCAAATGCTTGGAGCCGACACCCACCTTTTGTCTGGGTTATGCAATATCACCTAATTTAGTGGTTGAAAAGTTGGACTTCTTTACCATTTCTCTTTATGTTCAACTGAATGAACAATTTAGCTACATTAGCCCAACTATGAAAAGAAAAGGCTGAACTTGGATCAAACATACTTATTTTAGGAGTGCCCTTAGCCTGTTACAAGTGACAGAGGACCAATGTTTTTTTTTTTTTGATCTGTTGTTTCATATGTACAAAAATAAATAAGTCATTTTTCTAACTGAAACTCTAAAACTATTTTTTTGTTTCTGGTAGCATTTTAAACAAAACCGATTCTGCAATTTTTTCACTACCCAATTGTAACCAGGGTCAATTTGATAATTTAAAGTAACTAACTTCATGATGACAAGTTCAGCTAAATCCGAAACGAAACCCAGCGTCCCATTTTGCTCAATATTAGTTTAATCTGTGTTTCTGGACATAATTTTCTGTAGATTTTGAGGGATAAATTTGTTTACATGAAACATTCTAGATCAGCACTCTTAGCTAGTTAGAAAGATGAGTAATCTGAAAGCTGTTGGTTGGAATTTGGATATAAGGAGAGTTCTTAATCTTTGTGAATTTGAGAAAATTTTGGTTGCATTTTTGCAAGAGACCTATTTTTCTTTGGTATGCCTTTAGTCTCAATTGAACAAGAAGATAAAATATAAAGACTTGTATTTGTAAAGTACTGAATGGGTTCATTTAATGAAAAGTTATCCACTACATTTTAGAACACACTTAATTTCTTGTTAGATGCAATATGCATCCATTTAAATGTTATTTCTACTTAAGATTAATGTGGCTAAAATTTCGCCGCCCATTGTTTTTGACATGAAATAAGAATATGGTTTAGGGTTTAGGATTTCGGGTTTAGAGTTTAGCAATCACTATTTTCATTTTGATTGATCTAGGTAAAGACAGTATATGAGATGATCCCATTGTTTTATAGATATTAATATAAGATCTAGATTGGCTGAGAGACATCCAAGTGTTAATCTGAGGACTAAATAAAACTATTTTTTCCTTTTTTTTTTTAAAAAAAAAAAGAAAGGTCCAACCAGTGCTCATGTTAATTACAGGCTTACAGCGTATCAGTACATTTTGCAAGTACAGCATCTTTATAAAATCTTGATAGACAGTAATAAAGTTTTCATACTGTTTTTTCTCTTCATAGCCTGACTTATATAATTTTTTATACCAGAAATCCCAGTGTACGGTGTTGTGATGATTTTCATGACCCTGTTTGCCGTAATCCCAACTATTGCGTCCAAGTAAGTTTTATTTTTTTCAAGAGTATTACCTTGCCATTTCACATTTTTGTGCCCTTCTATTTGGTTTTTCTTCATTACAAGTGCTCTTGTTATTTTTATATTGATCCAATTGTTAACAAATGCTGTCGAATTGTCATGATTGGCGTTATTCTTTATTCTTCTTGCAGTATTGGTAACGTGCAGAAGGTAGTCGCGTCAAAGAAAGGAAATATGCTGTCAGCATTGGCAATGGTTAGTTTGGATTTGAATGCTTTAGTATTAAATGCAGTTTTGTATGAAAAATAGTGTTAAACCCAATATTTTTCCTTTAATTTATTATTGTTTGAAATTTTATACATAACTTATCTCACTCGATTTGAGCGATCTAATTCGTTTTCGTTTTTATATATTTAACAGCTCCTTCCCTTTAATGCACTTCTGGCTGGAGTTGGTATCTGGTTAGTCTCTTATCACATGACTGTTTTTCTCCTGTTAGTATAGTAGATGTATTGATGCATTTTTTGATCTATTACTGACAAAAATTTAACTGTTAATGGTGCAGGGCATATTTGTCCCCTTCTGACATAATGAAGAACTATCCTCATCTTCTAGTTGTTGGAACTGGTTTTGCTTTTGGATTTCTAGTTGTGAGATACTATATCTTCATTTCCTATTTCTTTTTTATTACTAAGTTCAACCTTAATAATTTGTAGTGAGATCTCTCGATTGCAGTTCTACCTAATGCTATATTTAAATGTACTTTCTGCCCGACATTTTAGTGGCCTTTACCAAATCAATGAGCTGATTTGTAAAAATATGGACTATAAAATATTTGTGACATTAAATCCAAGTGTACAGAATCCTTTTATGTTATCATTACTATTATGAGCATGACTTATGACTATCATTATTGTTTGACAGGGGAGAATGATACTGGCTCACCTATGTGACGAGCCCAAAGGTTTGAAAACTGGAATGTGCATGGTACTTCTCTTTCTTCTTGTATTGTGAAATTTTCTTATTTGCGGCCAAGTCTGCAATTGGATTGAGAATGTTAACTAAATTTGTTATCTGTACCAGTCTCTTGTGTTCCTCCCCTTTGCAATTGCCAATGCATTAACTGCAAAATTGAATGAGGGGTATGTTTCTCTTTGTTCACCCTTTTCAGTGCTAGTCATTTCCATTGTTAATGCCTGACATCTTACTGTAAATCTCTTTTTTTTTTTTTTTTTTTTTTTTTTTTTGCCTTTTGTAAATCAGTCTGCCTCTAGTAGACGAGCCTCTTGTTCTTCTTTTATATTGCGCTTACACAGGTAAATCTGTTAATCATTTAATGCAGCCAGGAAAATGTTGTAACTTAATTCAGTTGCATAATCTTAATATCAGTGACATGCTATAATAACAATCTCTAGGGACATAAATTGTCTTTCAATTGATTCTAGTTGAAATATTTGATTGTGTTTTCTTATTTTAAATACAGTTGGTCTGTACCTACATTTTGCGACATCAGTGATCCATGAAATAAAAAATGCCCTTGGAATCTACTGCTTCAGGTTGACAATATATCAGTTCTTTTATTACAGACTAATTTCCTATTTTATCTATTATTTTTATTTTTTTCATGAAAAGGTTGCCTTAATTTGGGTTTTGATTTTTTCCCCCTTTTATACGACAGGATAACCAGGAAGGAGGCTTAGTTTAGTTGCCAAATTTCTCTAGAAGAAATGTTTTTGTTTCCTTAGCACCTTTGGTTCTGCAAGGTTAAAGTAGAAAATCCCATATTATTTTTGGGCATTGGTTGTTCAATTTATTTCTCATACATACTTTAATTAATGCAACCAGTGATTTTTTTTTTTTTAGTTTTTAGATTTTCAGTTCACTGTAATCAACATCCATTGTTATGCTCCTGATCCTCGTTGGAACGACAATTTAGTGTTAGGTTCTTATGTTTTGTGTGGAGGTGATAAATTTTGGCCATAGATACGGCACTGCATTGTGATTATTATCCCTTCTTCTAAAGTTATTATAAATAAATTATTTTCGAAACTTATATAGCACTCCTGATAAGAAATTACACTTGTGCTTCAATAACGTACGGGCAGAAACTTCATTGTCAGGATTGAAATGGAAGTGTTGCTTTTCCATTTTTCTCTTGTATTATTTGATGTAGTTTCTATCTAGCAGGTCAAATTCGGCCTTCTGAATACAGAAGTTTCCTCACTTATATGTTCTAACAAGAACAGTTGCTTCTGCTGTACTGTACAGCTTGCGTCTCTGTTTTAACTGCAAAGATTTTTTTGGCTATTTGAAATAGATTTATCAGATGGTTTGAGATATTTGATTAGTTAATATCCAAGGAGATAATTTACGAGAAAATTATACGATTTGGTACTGATGTCTTAGTAAAAAAATTGATTGGACCAAATATGGCTGGCATGCTGTAATGATTTCCGTACTAGTGGACCTCTAAAAGATGTACTGGTACACGCATATAAGCTGCTAAATTAAGGGATTGGCTAATGTCCTATGCATAGGATTGAGGGGTTGTCCTATTCAGTTTTCAAACGTTGGATGTCTTTAAGATCAATGCTGAGATTTAAATAGAGGGAAGAGATAGGCGCCGAGGAGATGTGATGTTGGAATACAAGGTCAGAGCCCAATAGTCAGAAATATGTTGCTGCATCACAATTCGCTTGAGGAATGAATGCATTGAAGAAGAATGTTCAGTAGTTATCTATCAATCCATCAAATTTACAAGGGTGACGTCTGTCACCCAGATCCATATTAAGTCTAATGCTGCCAGCTTTATAGTCTTCATTGTTCAGTCATTAACTAATTAACATAAATTTAAGACTTTAAAACAGTATACTGATATCACTACCTGACCGTACATATAATCCACACTATAAGTGATGATGGACGTTCTTTACTTAGCAGACTTAGCAGTCATAGTTATGCGGCTCTACTTTGCCAAATCCAGTTTTAAGTTTTCCAGGTTGATCTGGTCTCAGGCAGTCAGGATCTCTGGTTCGATCAATTACAATCATTTTCCTTCTTTAAATCCTTTTGCGCAACTGAGTTACTGCAGATCCTATCCAGTTCTTCATATCAGGACAACAATTTCCAGCTCTAGTACATAAAAAAAGTATAAAATACATGGTCCATGCCTTTGACAATTTGAATTGACATAACAGACCCAAATACCCAAAATTCACTAATTCAACCATGGATGTGTTATGGACAGCCAGTGGCATGCAATTCCCACCCAGGTTTCCCTATGCAGGTGCTCTACTGAACTGGAGGCGGTGATGAGTGCCGCTTCTGACGGGTAGGTGACCATCTGGAGCTACGGCAGTGCAGACTCTGTCGGCTCTTCAGCAGCTTCGGGGATTGTTGAGTAGGCTGTTTCCTCTGTTTTACATGTGTTTGCCTATAAAAGTTCAATTTAAAAAAAAATTAAAAATCAGAGGATATGGACAAGAGACCTCTGGTGTCAACAATGAAATATTAATTTGTTTTTTCATTGTTCATAGCAAACACCACAAACAAGCACCTGCCAGGTTGCAGTTGATATTATAGTAATAAATAATAAAAAGGAAAATAAAAAGTAGCACATCTGGCAAGCACTAAAACCTTGTTATTCTAGTCAGGACCAGCATGGTGGAGCATATCAATTTGGAAGCACTGAGATATCAGTTTCCAAGTGTGCATCATAGTTGAGACTGGTATGCATTAAGTGAAACATAAGGGTACCTATAGTGGGTTCACATAAACATGCATGTAGCCAGTAACAGATTCACAAACAGAGAGAGAGAGAGAGAGAGAGAGAGAGAGAACGTCACCTAGGAGATAGCCTTCGAAGGTCCCTGTGGCTTATATGAGACTGGGATTGAGACTTGTGAAAACCTCTTGAATTGATAGGGGACTGTGAATGAGATCTCCTTCCAAGGTCCCTTGACTTGTTCGGAGACCTAGACCTTGAGCAGGTTCTTCTGTCGTGGTCTCTTGAATAGGTACCAAACTTTGATTTCAACTGTGACCTTCGGCTATCACTTGAGTTGACCCCTGAACGTGAGTGTGATCTTCTATAGCGATCTCGTGAATAAATCCTGGACTGTGAACTTCTGTGGCTGTCCCTCGAATTATTGACAGATGGTGACCGAGACCTCCTGCACCGGTCCCTTGACTTAACTAGAGATCGAGATTGCATAGGCGAGTTGGAACGCCTGTGGCTGGTGCTTGAATTAGTCTGAGACCGACCGCATGATTGTGACAGAGATCTTCTGTTACTGTCCATTGCATTAATAGGAGACTGTGATGGGATTTTCCCTTCAAAAGAAGGCTTATCAGGTGACGTGCAGACCGTTTCATAATTTTGGTCAAGCGTTTTCTCCAATAAGGTGGCCTCTTGGTTTACTTGATTTGTAAGTTGACCAGATATCTCTCCAGTTCTTTCTGTTGGCATTGCATTGTTGTTCACATGCAGAACATTAAATACCTCCAAACCAATGGCTCTATTTATTAGATCTTCGTCACAATCAATTGGCTCACTGGCAGTGCTATTGTCAATATCTGAGAATATCTGGCCAAGCAAATCAATATTCATACTCTCACAGTCCACTCGAATAAGGGAGAATTCTTCGTTGTCACAGACCTCTAGGATGCTTTCCATTGGAATTGCATCCATGCTAAGTTGGGGAAGATCAGAAACATCCAAATCAACACTTCCACTCTTCTGATCAATCCCATGATCAACAGCCTCAGTAATAAGTTTGTTGATAATATGTGAGATTTTCGGCTTTTCGGAATCAACATTTCCATTTTCTGGCTCCACAAGACTACAGGTGTCAATTTTATAGTCAGAAACATCTAAGGTTCTTCCCATTGGAGTTTCATTTATGGTGAGTTGTGGTGCATCAATAACAGCCAAATCAACACCTTCACCGTCTACATCCATGTAAGGACCATGAGTTGCCTTACAGACAGTGCAATTCTCAGCACCTGAGAATTCTGGCCTTAAATCAATCATGTCCTCTTCCCATCCTTGAGTAAGTGGCCCTTCTTCATAATCACAGCCGTCCAATGCATTATCAAAAGTGGGTTCCAACAGTGAAACGGTACCTCTTTCTTCCCTGTATGAGCTGTATGCATCAGAACCCATACCATGTTCTCCTCTAACTAAATTTTGTTGCTCACTTTTGTTGAGAAGGGACATGGGATTAGACACGCTGCAAGGGGAATCAGTATCTGTAAATGTATAGGTAGGCTTGTAAGCAGAGTTCGCATCTATAGTCCTGTAGGACCCATACAAATCTTTTTGGAGCAAGACATCATCTATAAAATCAGGCTTATTCACACAATTTTGGTCAAGGTCTCTCTCAAGCATACACCTCATTTGTTCCATCCTGTCAAACCCCCTCTCTGGAGAAGTACCAAGATCCATCTCCCAAACTTGCAATAGAGAAAGATAATATGGAGTAAGAACATCATATGACAGTGAACTATCAAAAAACATTACTGCAGCATAACAATAAGGACTAAATTTATGAAAAGACCATGAGGAGAGGAGGTATGATTGTGATATAGGCGTTAGCAAAAGGAAACCAACAGAATTAGATAATTTCTAATTATTTCCATATTATTTATTTCCAAGTTTTAATATGTTGAATTAGGAAATGTATTAGGGTTTTGATTATTATGCAACTATATATCAATAGTTCAGATGTAAGGAAAATGCAGAAAATAAATAAAGAATTAGTCTTCTTCTCCAAGTCTCTCTCTCTCTTGTATTCTGTTAGGTCAGAACCACGGCGAGGAAAGGAGCTCGCCGGGGGAACGACTCAAATAGTCAACCCTCTACCCACAATTATAACCTAAGATCAGAGAATCATATCAATTTGGTATCAGATTCCATGGCTGTTGTTCCTAGAGCTTCTGACCTCAAAGAAATCAAAGATATGTTGGCAGCTTTGCTCAAACGCCAAGATGCACAAGACCAGAAAATAACAACAATTCAGGCCCATCTAGCAGAGTTAGACTCACGCATCATCATCCCTGAAGACACTTCTGAATCGACTGGTGCAGGCAACAAGGGTCCTACGAGCGTTGGTGCTGTTGTGCCCCCACGTTACCATCGTGTGGAGTTTCCGCTCTTTGACGGCTCTGATGAACCACTTGAATGGCTCTGTCGTTGCGAGCAATATTTTCGAGGTCAACGTGTCCCTGAGGAAGAGAAAGTTTGGTTGGCAGCATACCACATGACAGATGTTGCTCAACAATGATATTATAAGATAGAACGTAGCGAAATGATTCCTAATTGACTGCAATTTAAAGAAGCATGTCAACTCCGATTTGGTCCCCCCTTTCTCTCCAACCCAATCACAGAGTTGTCTTTGTTACAACAATCTGGCTCTGTTGAGGAGTACACCAAGGACTTCTATCGAGTCCTATGTCGCACTGAGCAACTTGCACCAGCACATGAAATCGGATTATTCTTGTCAGGGCTGTCTGAAATAATTAGGTCAGATGTGGAGATGCAAAATCCAATCTCTTTAGAGACAGCGATCGGTTTGGCACGTGCTTCTGAGCGACATTACCAGATTTTGTGGGGCTCTGGTTTGCTGCCCCGTCCACCTGAGCAATTGTTGTCTGTGCAACCGGTACGAGCTCCATCACTTCTTCCTAAGCCACCTGAAGTACTGACCCTACCCGCACCGCCGAGAACTGAACCAGATCAGCGCAGTTTACGCCGCTTAACTCCAACAGAGATGGCTGAGAGACGTCAGAAGGGCTCGTGCTTCAATTGTGATGAATTTTACACAAGGGGCCATAAGTGCAAGCGGCTATTCTGGTTAGAAGTCATGGATGATGAACAAGCAGAATCATTGTTGTTGGCTGCCAACGAAACACCTAACAAATATGGATAATATCCACAACTATTACCCTACTTTTCAGCTTGAGGACAAGCTGCTTCTCATGGAGGGGGGAAATGATATAGGCGTTAGCAAAAGGAAACCAACAGAATTAGATAATTTCTAATTATTTCCATATTATTTATTTCCAAGTTTTAATATGTTGAATTAGGGAATGTATTAGGGTTTTGATTATTATGCAACTATATATCAATAGTTCAGATGTAAGGAAAAGGCAGAAAATAAATAAAGAATTAGTCTTCTTTTCCAAGTCTCTCTCTCTCTCTCTTGTATTCTGTTAGGTCAGAACCACGGCGAGGAAAGGAGCTCGCCGGGGGAACGACTCAAATAGTCAACCCTCTACCCACAATTATAACCTAAGATCAAAGAATCATATCAGATGGTGAAATATGGACAGGGGTTCCCATTTGGGAAAGGCCCTTCAGTTGGCCCCAGTCCAACTCATGTAAATTGCAGTAATTTTTACCCAAATTACAGCAATTTGCATTTCCCGAGGCATGAACTGCATTAGTCCTTTTTCTCTAAGTTCACAAAGCAGCACTTATGTCCAAGAAAATCAACCGTCACCACATTTCTTTGAGACTCATAAGTCTGTCAAAGAAGGGTAAAAACAAACAAAAAGTGGTAGAAGATTTTAGTAAGGCTGGAAGACTACAAATGGACAAAGTGATTCAGAGGAGATCACCCCCTCCCCCAATCCTCCCCAATCCCAAGAAAGGAAGGGGAAATAATGCCACCCACACCCTTATTTTGCTAAATATCAGCTCAAGAGTTCAGATCTCTCTCAATTCTCTCTTCTACAGCAGCAACAATCTTAATGAAGCCATGGTGCACTTCAATTTACCATGTCCAGAACCCAACCCTCCTCCCCCCCCTTCTCGCACCCACCTAAAATAAAAAGGAAAGAACAACCATAAAAAGGGGCATTGATGGTCAGACCATCATGGCTTATAAGCTGGAGGAAAACCACTCCTGGAGGTTAGCCTGACCCTATGAAATTATGCAGTTGTGTGGCCAATTGGTGATTCATTAAGCAAAGGTAATCCTACAGCACTAATTACATAAATCTTTTCAAAAAAGAATAGTTACTTACATAAAAAAATTACGAAATACGAATTCCCTAAATTAACTTGCTTCGGTGTTGAACAAATAGAGATTATGTGCTTTTTACTATTGTACCTCTTTCCAAAGTGCAAAAAAAGCCCAAGATGATGATGAGATGATGAAACACACCACTAGGCCTCTTTAGTATAATGAGGGGTTAAAACATTACTTTTGTCTCTAACTTGATACTTTATCTTATTGTTAATGACACATGGCATCATCTGCATATTTTATAGACACCTAACAAGGGAAGGGGAAAAAAAGGAAGTTACTATATTATCCCTTGGCCTGTCAATTTATTAATTTTTTTCATTAAAGTATCGTAAATACACACATTTAATGCATCATGCAAAATTGACAGCATAACACGAATGTATAATTAATCTTACTAGTAGAAAAAGACCGACATACTTACATTAATAGCGCCCCTTGTCACCAAATTATAAGAACTGATTTCACACTAAATCTGCCGCATCAAACAATAATTTTCACAAGAACAAAAATTATTTGTTGCAAACCAACAAAGAAAACTGTCCAGTAAATAATGCATTATTTCAATCATTAATATATCAGCTCTGAGAAGTTTAGCAGGCAGAACTCTATATTAGCCAAGTCTAACCAAAACGAAAGATACACAAGATGAAAACGTGCAACAGCAAGTTCAAGAAGCACAAAAGGTATTAAACAGTTCAAGAAATAGGTAATTGTATCAGCTTGACAGTAAAGAGAGAAAAATCTACTACAGAACCAATAAAATCTTTTTATAAATCACCTAGAAAGTAGTATAAACATACAGAGATACAAGAAAATCAAGGTTAACTACAACAATTAAAATTGCATATTTGGAACTAAACAAGCAAAAATTTTCACACTTCAGTTCTGGATCACTAGGAATCTGCTCTAGAAACTAGAGTTTAAAAGGTTGCTATTTTTGAAATAAGATCAGTCAAAGGAGCTCAAATTTGCAATGACATAATTCAACATTAAGAACAACCAGGGCCAAGAAATTACCTTGTTAACACAAAGAGGCAGATGAATAGCTTCTGTCCATCTTAACTTTTTGTCCGGTGAAATCATGGTGGAATTAAGTGACAGCTAATGATACATCAGTTTTCTCACAAATTTATCCCTCGTATTTAAGTGAAAACAGTTTAATCAATATTTTGGAATCTCTGCATTTGTAGATTTGATGATAAGAAGGTCATACCGAGGACATTTATGCACAATATAGTTAGATTTAATTGAAGACAAATAATACACACTGCAAAATATAATCAGGCTTAAATTTTAAGATTGCATGTTAAATTGCCATTCAAAACGTAGAAATCCAAGAGTGTTTGATTGTTTGCTTAAAAAATTCATTATTTGATGCGTGCCAACCTAGTATATTGTATACTTAATTTTCATAGAAACTTTTGTATTTGATCTAGTTACTCAAGTTGATAGATGCAACAGTTTCTAGAATTGTGGCCCTAACTGCAGGTGTCATTTGACGAGTATGATCCAAAATTTTTCATTGCCCTTCTATTTCAACTGACCTTGAAATCTCAAAAGTGATCAACCTATCACAAGCCCAAACTCAATGAACTCTTAGTTCAACCAACTCAATCAGTATCATCTTAGTTCAATACAAGTCCATCCACAATCTGAGTAATGCAACATTAATGCTTCCAATCTAACCAATCAAGTAATAACTTGAAGGTCAATTGGTTCTGGTCTTCTGGAGTTAGTAGCCAGATCAAATGTGTAAACTTACCAGAAAAATTTATGTGGAACCAGGTCAAATTTGGTACCAGTCATTTTGGATTTACGATCAATGGGGTCAGCATGTAAGGGTTCTTCATTCCTCCATATACTCCTGCTTAATGAGCATATCATAAGCCTTTTAAACATTTTTCTGGTATCAAGAAGACAATATCTAAGACTCAGGGTAATAAAAAGGCAAAACAAAGGTCATCTTCCCCTGAGCCCTTACCAGTTCCTCGAAGAAGCTGCAGAAAAGAAATCCTCCTCTAAAAATATGCAGGCTGCTTGATAGTAGGGGATGGCAGAATTCATCAAGAGTGCCACAGAAAAAAAGAAAAGAAAAAAAAAGTCACTGAACAGGCCAAACAAATTGTTTCAGAAAAATTCAGAGCTAAAAACTTGTTATAGGAGGAGGCAGGACCACAAACATCAGTAAGTGATAAAATAATGCTGTTTTAGGTCTGGCAATCAATTAGGGTGCCAAAGAACATAAATCAGAGTCAATACCAACTGAAGATAAACCCAAAGCATATTTTCACTTGCCACAACCACTAGGTTTTGCTTGTTTACGAACTGGAGATGACAGGGGAAGTACCAGTGATGACTTGATGATGATTGCTATGTAGTGACAAAGAAATCATAGCTATGGCTGGGTCTGAGATTCATCATAAGACAGGCCCTGAAAAACCTTGAAAAAAAAGGAAGTTCAAATTTCTGGACTAGCATATCATGTTGAGAAAATGTCTACCAAAAACTAATTGTTTCCAAAGATTCAATAATAGTTTAAAAATATTTTATGTAACAATAAATGGACTGCTGATTAATGCATTTGCGTGTGTCTGTGTATTATTTATCTTACCTCAATAAATTCTAGAAAAGAAAATTATGGGAAAGAATATATTGAGAATGAACTTATTTCGACAACCACGAAAATTGACTTTAAATTCATTTAATCAGAAAATTATAGATGTGCCCCTTATAATTTAGATAAAACTCTGTATCAAATTTGAAGCAATTTGAGGATAGTTTAATTGCCAAAAAATGTTAAGAAACAAAACCATTGATTCTTCAAAATGCTCAATTGATGAAAAATCTGTTTTCCATATGCACTGATCGAGATACGCTAACTACTTGATCCGGATCAAATTATATATTGAATGCAAGAAAAAAATATAAAGCCTAACAATGTTTTTACACCTCTGGAATGAAAATGTTTAGACATTTTTAAATTTCTATAACAATAAAATTTGGCCAATTTACAACCCACATCCATAATCCATGAATGATTTCTCCATATTCAAGTATTGATTATTAAAGTAAGCATTTCTGAAGTGCCAAAAAAAAAATATATCATTGAATTACTATAACAAAAAATGCATGAGATGAGGACTTTTATGACAGTTCCACAATTTTTTTGCCTGTTCTTCCTCTGTGTGTGTGTGTGTTTTCCTTTTTTTTTTCTTTTTTTTTTGTTAACAAGGTTAGTACGCACTAGCAAGGCTTAAAAGGGTGAAACTGCAAAAAATATTAAAACTGCAAATTTCAAAAACCAGTCTTAAAGATTGAAAACAAAGTGTTTAAGAGCCAATCTCACAAACTCTAAGGCTGAATCACACATAAACAGTCACTAAAACAACACGGGGTAGAAATATATTTAACCACTATATAAAATTCACTCTCACCAAAAAAAAAAACAAAAATACATTAAGCACAAGAGCTTCTATATAAAAGAGATGAAACATTATTTATCAAATAAATGATATCCATTCTCAGGTTTTGGATCTTTGAGAATTTGATTGTACAATAAGTACTTTATACTGTTTCAGTGAAATGGAAACAGGTGTAACACATTATACCTATTTCAGGGACATTTTTAGAGCATTCACAGCCTCTCCTTCTCTTTATTTTTCTCATTTTCTTCCAATTGGGAAGAGAAGTTGAAGAATGGTGGCAGGGAAGAGCGATTTCCATGATTTTCCATCAATAATCTCATCAACAGCAAGAAGCGAAGAAGAAGAGCTAGGGATTGGGAAGAAAAGTATACTTTTAAAAAATATTCAGAAAAGTAGATATATTACCAACGCCGTTACAAAAGGTGGAGTTCGGATTCTCTGTGAAATTGTTTTGGTAGACAAATCTGTACTGTTTAACAAAGTCACTGGCAGACCAGTTGAGCCCACCTGTCATAGATGCAACATATATCATGAAGTTTGTTTCTCTTTTAGTTTAATAAATAAATAAATATTTTCATACCCTGACATTGATCAGTCTCTGTATTCACTGTTTTCAATAAAATCGGTTAAGTCGATCAAATTATTCCAACTTTTATAAAATTAAAATTTTCTGGACAATGTCAAAATTTTGATTGTCTGATCCTTGGGCCTTCTCCAATTTAAAATGCATTTTTTTTTATCCAAAAAAAATCCATATTTTTTTAATATAATAAATGAGTTGATCAAATTATTCAAAATAATCAAAATAATTTTTTTTCACCATATGTTAAATTTTGGATTCTTTGATCCATTAATCCTTGGACCTTATTGGACTTTCACCCCCATTTTTCGGTTTGGGACCCGCATGTCAGTACCACAAAAAGAAAAAGTACATACTAATACAGTAATACTCCGTAAAAAAAAAATGCAACGGAGACTCAAGTGTCCATTTCCTCTCTCTTCGGACGCTTTCGGTTTCGCTCTCTCTCTCTCTCTCTCAAGCGTCATCCCCTTTTATGTTACTCTTTTGCTGTTAGATCTCACTCCTTTTTTCTCTTCGAAACTACTCTAACAACTTTTTTTCTGATGAGAAATTAGCAAAGCGACTAAAACCACAGTAGGTGGAAGTGTGCTGATGTAAATAGTGTTTTGATCTTACACTCGAATATGTAGTGGAGGGTAGTGAAGGTATTTTACTATTTCCCCTCCCAATTTGTACATTTTTCACTCCTTAATTCTTCAGATGAACAAAAATCCCATGCTTATAATGTCAGATTTCAAAATAATTATATGTTTAGAGAAATAAAGAAGAAGAGTTTTGTGGTGCAAAAGAGCCGCACCGTTTTCTGTTTTTCTCATTGCTTATATTCTTGAATTACATTCAAACATAGAAAAGAAAAAACTACCTAAAAACAAGAAGGAAATAAAATAGACATGGATTCTTGTTTCCCACATCTTTGCATAAATAATAAACAAAATTGATTTCTTAACATACTACCCAAAACATACTATAACTGAAACAATATCCCAATTTTATGCCAGTTTCCAAACCTCAACAAGCTTACATCTAATACTCACTTCCCTAAGCTTGTTGCACACTTTCTCACATCTTGTAAACCAATCCTGTCACACAGCTCACAAAATCTAACTCGTCCCAGAGGCTTTGTCAAAATGTCTGCTAATTGGTCATGAGTTCCCACATGTTCAACTTCAATCTTGCCATCTTCAACATTTTCCCTGAGATAATGAAATCTCGTATCAATGTGCTTGCTTCGATCATGGTATACTGGATTCTTGCTCAAAGAAATTGCTGACTGATTGTCTACCTTGAGCTTGATCTTCTTCAGATTATCACTCAACAAATCAGAACGAAGAGCCTCAAGCCACACACCTTGACAAGCACCTGTAGCAGCTGCTATATATTCAGCTTCACAAGATGATAGAGCAACAACCTTTTTCTTTCTAGAAAACCAACTGATGAGATTATTTCCTAAGAAAAACATGACGCCAGTGGTACTCTTTCTATCATCCAAATCTCCTGCCAAGTCACTGTCTGAGAAACCAGTTAAAACTGACTCACTGCCAAGTGATCTTCTATACACACAACCTAGACTTGCACTACCTTTAATGTACCTCAGTATTTGCTTAACAGCTGCCATGTGTTCTAATCTTGGAGACTCCATAAAACGACTAACAATCCCTACAGAATAGGCCAAATCAGGTCTTGTGTGCAATAAGTATCTCAAACTTCCCACAATGCTCCTATACTTGTTTTGATCAACTAACTCTGAAGCACTGTTCTTCCTTAGCCTGAGCCTACTTTCCATAGGAGTTTTTGCTAAATTACAATTTGACATACCACACTCCTTTAAAATCTTATGTGCAAAGCCTTCTTGACTTAACATGACTTCACCCTTCTCCTGTTTGACTTCAATGCCAAGATAATAACTCAACAGCCCCAAATCACTCATTCTGAAAATTTCTTTCATCTGTGACTTAAAATTTTCGATTTCTTGCTCATTTGTCCCTGTGATGATGAGATCATCAACATATACGCCCAAAATAATACAATTGACACCTTGTTTTTTCTTGTACACCGCATGTTCCACCTTGCTCCTTGCAAAGCCAAGAGAACTCAATGTTTTGTCTAGCTTGGAATTCCAAGCCCGAGGAGCTTGTTTTAGACCATAAAGTGCCTTATGCAATTTTAACACCTTATTTTCACTTCCCTTCTCCTCAAAACCTGGTGGCTGAGTTACATAAACTTCTTCTTTCAAATCACCATTCAAGAATGCCGATTTGACATCCATGTGATGTAGTAACCAACCTTCTTGCACAGCCAAAGCAATGATCAACCTAATTGTTTCAAGTCTTGCTACAGGTGCAAAAACTTCCTCAAAATCGATACCTTGCTGCTGCACATACCCCTTTGCAACCAAACGTGCCTTATGTTTTACAATTTTGCCTTCTGAATCCTTCTTGAGCTTATAGACCCATTTGAGCCCAATGACCTTTTTACCCTTCACTGGTTCCACAAGACTCCATGTGTGATTAGAGTTGATTGAGTCAATCTCTTCTTTCATAGCTTGTTTCCAACTCTCTTCCTTGCTAGCTTCATCAAAACATGTTGGCTCTTCTGCTCCTATCAAACATATACCCAAGAAACTGACAGGCTCAGTCTCCTCATAAATTTCGGCAATACTGCGCAGTTTGACAGGAGTCTGCCGGTGACTTATGTTATCATTCAAATCTTCAATGTTGTCTCCATCATCATCATTAGTGGGATGCATGCCAAGTTCAAAAGCTCCACCATTGCTCACATTTACTATGACCCTTTCATCCTGCAATTGAAAGGAAGTCATTTTGCTTGCTTCATTCTCCTTACTCACCTGCTCACTGTTCAAGGACCAAGGACCAGGTTTGTCTTCCTCAAAAACAGCATCTCTTGTTACCACCACTTTCCTTGTAACAGGATTGTATACTCTATAAGCTTTAGAACCCTTCTCATAGCCAAAGAACACCATCTCGATGCTTCTATCATCCAACTTCTTTACATATCCTCCTGTCACCTTAACATGAACAAGACAGCCAAAAGTTCTCAGATGATGCACAGATGGCTTGTGCTTGTACCATGCTTCATAAGGAGTCATCCCTTCAACACTCTTAGTTTGAGATCTATTCAGGAGATATACTGCAGTTGTAACTGCTTCACCCCAAAACTCGGCTGGCACCTTCATTGTTTTCATCATACTTCTTGCCATACCCATAACAGTCTGATTCCTCCTCTCCACTACACCATTTTGCTGAGGAGAATAGGGAGCAGTCATGTGTCTTTTAATGCCATTTTCTGTGCAAAATTTTTCAAACTCAACTGATTTGAACTCTCCACCTCTATCAGTTCTCAAAATCTTTAATTTCTTACATTGTTCAACTTCAACCATCACCTTTATTGCCTTAAAAGCTGTGAATGCACTTTCCTTGCTAGACAGTAAAACTATCCACATAAATCTGCTGAAATCATCAACTAAAAGTAAGAAGTACCTATTTCCTCCAGGTGTTGAAGGCTGTATTGGTCCACAGAGATCACCATGCACTAGTTCCAGAGTTTCACTTGCTCTAAACTGCGCTTTGCATGGAAAAGATGCCCTTCTTTGTTTGCCAACTAGACAACCATCACAGACCTGCTCTATATGGTCAATGTAAGGTAGCCCTTCCACTAATCCCTCTTGTCTCATCCTTCTTAAAGTCTGAAAATTCAAATGCCCAAATCGAGCATGCCATCTCCATGCCTTGGAATTAGTATTTGCTGACATACAAACAGGTTGAGCAATCTCCAACTTTAGCACATACAACCGATTCACAGTTCTTTTTACCTTTATTAACAACTTGCCATCTGTATCAACAACAGTGAGTTCACCTAACCACATCTCAACCTTACATCCTTTCTCCTCTAATTGGCCAAGGCTAATGATGTTGTTTGACAATTTTGGTATGTAATACACATCAGTTAGTGCCTTATGTTCACCACTTCTTCCTTTAATCAACACTGTCCCCTTTCCTCCAATGTGTACCAAATGTCCATCCCCTAACTTTACTGCACCACATGTACTTGAGTCTAAATCTGAGAACCAAGCAAGATTACCTGTCATATGATTGCTTGCTCCAGAATCTAAATACCAAGTATGCTTCTTCTGACTCACATCTTCACCCAGGTTCAGTTCAGCACCTTTTCCTTTTGTGCCAACAACCACTTCATGCATTAGTAGCACTGGTTCTTCATTATCTTCCTTTTCTGCCACAAATGCCTTTTCCTTCTTTGGTTTTCGACACTCAGATGCAAAATGTCCATAAATGCCACAATTGAAACATTTTATTTTGGATTTATCAAACCTCTTTTTCTGTTTTCTTTCCTGACTGCCACCTTGACCTTCAGAGTTTTCTTCTCCTGTCTTCTCCTTCAAGTTCAGGGCCTCCCACTGTGCACGAGTAAGAAGCAATTTCTCCTCTTCTTCTGCCTCTTTGTGCTGCTTTCGACCCTTCAAACCTTCTTCAAAAACTCTCAATCTACCGATTGCTTCAGCCACTGTCATGGTAGTCAAGTCACCCCACTGTTCGATAGTGCTAATAATAGGTAAGAATCTATCTGGCACAGCACTAAAGAGCTTCTGAACTACGCTACTTTCTTTCAAATCCACTCCTAAAGAGCGCAATTCGCCAACCAAGCTTACTAACAGTTGTGAAAATTCAACCAAACTTGATGAATCTGACATCACCAATCGATCAAATTGTCTCTTTACCGCCTGTGCCCTTGCCTTTATGACACGGTCCTCTCCAACTGCCATCTGCTTGATAACCTGCCAAACTTCTTTAGCTGTTTCTTTCTCTGCAATCGCCATGATCGTCGCATCAGGAATTGCTTGAGATATTGCCGCGATGGCACCTTGATCTTTCTCCTTGTCGACTTCACCTTCACACTCCACTGCATCCCATACTCCCAATGAACGCAGCAAAATTTTCATCTTCACTGCCCACAAACCATAGTTTGTGTCGTTTAGCATTGGGTATTGAACTGGAACTCCTCCCTTAACTAGTATCCTTGATCCAATACTTGCTGCAGCCGCTGCAATTGCTGCTGCTGTCACCTTTGCATCATCATCGCCCATGGATAAGTGCTCTGATACCAATTGTCAGATTTCAAAATAATTATATGTTTAGAGAAATAAAGAAGAAGAGTTTTGTGGTGCAAAAGAGCCGCACCGTTTTTTATTTTTCTCATTGCTTATATTCTTGAATTACATTCAAACATAGAAAAGAAAAAACTACCTAAAAACAAGAAGGAAATAAAATAGACATGGATTCTTATTTCCCACATCTTTGCATAAATAATAAACAAAATTGATTTCTTAACATACTACCCAAAACATACTATAACTGAAACAATATCCCAATTTTATGCCAGTTTCCAAACCTCAACAAGCTTACATCTAATATATAATTGAAGAACAAATTAGGTCCAGCTATAGTACAGCACAGTACCAGTATGTATCAGGCCTGAATTCACATCGGGCTACGAAAGTTGCATGTATCTTAAGCCTCTCTAAAGCCCACATTACATTTCTGTGTGTTTGATCTGAATCAGACGTTCATGCAGCATTAAAAATCTCTTTAAGCTTTAATTTGGCGTTCTGGTATTCTGACTTTTTTTAATTGAGGCATTCACATGTAACCCAGAATAAAATATTGGTAATATCTCAGATAATACAAATGCACAGTTGCCACCAAAGACTGGAATATTTTATTCCTTATTTATCTTATCTATACCAGATCCAGATGTGACAAGGACATGGATTTTATACCTACAAACTCCAATAAACAAGTTTAATTGATTGAATTCTATATCAAAAATTGTGAACCAATCAAGTTAATTAGGTTATGTTGTGATTGAACTAGTATCTGTCTCAACAAACAAAAGCCGATGTTTAAAATATCTTGGTTTGACAAAGAAACCTTGACTTAAAGCATTAGTTAGCATAATGAACCAATTAAACCCACTTTTGCCTTCTGTTCAGATCGAGCAGAATGATGATTGTAGCTAAAACGCGAAGTTTAGTGCAAAAGTACTTAGTTTCAAATTTTAGCGTCCAAACACAAGTGAAACCTGGCTTCTAAGACATCTTATTCTTTGTTTAAATCACAAAAACCTTGCTTTACTTATCCTTTTATTATTTAGTTTGATTCATCTTATTCCAAGTCTAAAAATCAACCAAAAATATTTACTTTAGTGCTTTATTAAGTTTTCTATTATTTTCAAATTTATAAAAATATTCCTGTCTAGATTTAAAAACAAGACAAGTCCGGTATTCATAGATCCGTCTCTTAGGTTCGACCCTAAAGCTGTATTCCAAACGATTAGTGAGGCCAAGCTCTAGGTTATTAATTTATTTGATTTCTAGATTGTAAGCCTTCATCAGTGCTAGCACGCGTGCGTGTCATGCTAGCACGATCGTGTCGTGTCATTTTGGAGAACACTAGTTAGCAGACGTCATTGCATTGTTTTTTCCTTTCGTTTTAAATTACTCAGTACTTTTCTTTATTTTTGTTGTTTTAGTTCGCAACACCTTTATTGTACATAATACTCGCTACCTAAGGATGTTCAACCGTCAACAAAAGTACAGAGCCATCACACAGAATATATATTATAATATGGTTTTTAACAAACTTAGGAAAAATCACCAAATCTCATTTACTCGTGCAATACATAAAATTATTCTTTCCATAACATATTGCTTATATAAGTTTGACAACAAGCAAGCAACACATACGTTCACATAATAAAAATGCGACTACAAATGGCATGTTTGTAGATGGCGCATTACATCATAGGCTGTCATCACACCCGCGGGTAATACATGTCCCTGCTCGTTATCTACGTACAACAAAAGCACGTACAATTTAAGTTCTTATTTCCAAAGGTAGGCTTTGGAAGAAGAAAATGAAAAAGGTCGGAGTATTGATATATATGAGATTGTAATTGCCATATTTAAATAGACAGAGTTAAGTATTACCACAGTCACTTTATTAGAATCATCAGCAGTAGCTGGAGGGCTACTAGGAGACGTCAGCTGGTGAAAGAAAAAGATAAACACGAGAGGAAAAAAAAATGTTCAGCATTCTCTTGTGATCATGTTGCAAAAAGTGAGATTTTATGAAAAATAAATTATATGGCCTTGTTTGGATGGAGTTGGAAGAAGGAAGAAGGAAGAAGGAAGAAGACCCAAAAAAAATTATAAACAATCCAAACTCTTCACAAAGTTACACACTTCCCAATACTTCTTTCCACTTCTTCCCTTCTTTCCTTCTTCCCACATCTATCCAAACGGAGCCTATATGAAGTCAAATACGTTATATGTCCCTCTGTTGTTTGGCTGGTGAATCAGCTTCACATCTGTTTCTAAATGTCCCTTCTCTACGGCTCCGTTTGGATTTTATTTGGGAAGAAGAGAAGAAGGGAAAAAAGGAATAAATTTATTATAAACAATCCAAACTCTTTACAAAGTTACACACTTTCTAATACTTCTTCCCACTTCTTCCCTTCTTCCCACAACTTATCCAAACGGAGCCGTAAACACTCATCTCACCCCCTACCCGCAATCCCCATAAATTTACATCCGTACAACCTCTACTTGTCACACCACCTCATGTTCAAGAGAAGAACCTTTGCACTCTTATTGTTGAATAAGTCTTATTCCGAATAAGGCTTATTCGGAATGAAACCAAACACGTCCATAATAAGCCCTAAATCGCGGATAAGCCCTTATTCAGAATAAACCTTATTCCGAATGCGTTTGATTTCATCCCGAATAAGTCTTATTCGGAATAAGACTTATTCAACATCATACCAAACACACCTACTAATCTCTTCTTATTTTGTTTGGAGGAATAGGGTGCTCCAGAATTTCCAAGAATAGTTTCTGCACCCCTAACTCAATGATTCTCGAGGAGTGGAGGGTACTTCATGAATTTACCTTTATTGTTGAAGGGTCGTTTTAACTTTTTCTTTATTTATTTTTTATTTATCTTCGAAATGAAATTGTTTTTGTTTTTAGCTACTTACCTTTTATTAGTTTTCATCTTGGTATACCAGCGCCAAACCCCCCCCCCCCTTTCTTTATTTTAGAAGAAAGTTATACCTGCCCCTTTTATTGTAACTGCTTTATTATTTTTTAATGAAAAAGGTGCTAGGCCAGACACACCCACACTTTATTACATATTAGTACATTGAAAATAACAGAAAATAGAATCAACCTTTGTTTCAGCATCAGTAGGAGGGTTTGCAGGGGCATCAGTAGGAGGATTTGCAGGAGCAACAACTTGAGGAGTAGCTACGGTTTTGGAAACATCAACAGTAGTATTGTCCTGAGACAAATTTGTAATTTTACGTAAGTAATTTTTTTTCATGAAACGATGGTACCTTTCTTTCTTTTTTCAAAGAAGATGAGGTACCTACTAACTTTAAATTTTTATGACAGACTTAAATAATGAGTTTTACAACTCATATATATATAAAAAATAAGAACCCGCATAATTTTTGTCTCTTTCTTGAAAGTAGATGCTGTAATAATACCAAACCAGTATAATGATATATATTTATACAATAAATATAAATTACCCAACATATATCTTGGGACTAAATATGGCCAATTGCAATACGGGAAGGCAGAATATTAAACAAAATAAACAAAGCCTCTATATATATTTCTTAGTGAGCCAAACATTTTTTATATAAGAATAAATTTTTTCATTGAAATGAAGCAAATGTTCCTTAATTTTGCCGAATCAACGCTTAGTTCCGTTCATTAATATCCGCCGTTTATATATAAATTGAGACCTCCAGTATCTTCTAAAGTTAAATAGGACGAACAAGAGAACCAGCTCTTGGTCTAGTGGCAAAGAGCAATGCACCTTGATTTCTTGAGTGAAAGGTCGCAGGTTCGAAATCCGACTGGGGGGTCTTTCATAGACATTTAATTTAAAAAAATAAGTTGGGTGACTTAGACCTCCAATTTATCTTCAAAAAAATAGGACGAAAAAGGAAAAGAAATTCCTTTTTATATTGTGAAAAATTTAATATAATTGAAATCAATTTTCGACGAACAATCAATTTTAATTTGGTGGTTAATTGCTTAAACAAATGGAGAATGCAATTCCGACAATGACTGCAGGGATGTGATTTGTTGGTTTTGATATTTACCGTCTAACATCAGGGAAAAAATAATTAATAATCAAGCTTTTAACAAACCTTGCACAAATTGGTTTTTTCCGGGACATATTCGTTTTGGAAATAACTAGACGTTCTCTGGGGTAATTTATTCCAAGAGTCCGAAGATAGTCGCATGCAGAAATTGAAAATATGAATATAACTTGCTATTCCCGGGCACCAAACTACTAAAATGGAGCGGAGCAAAAATAGAATTGGAAAACAAATGTTGTTATAGTGGAACTTACCATTGTTGCTAAGAAGATAATAGAAATTGAGGAGAATTGTTGAATATCGTCCTTGATCTGAATTGCGGGGTGTGAGGAACCAACAGCTGTACTGGTTCTTATATATTAGGCAAAGTCTTATTTTATTTTAGTTTACTTATCTTTTAGCTAGAGTGCCAGCATCTTACTTTGTCAGGACGTAATAAGAAAAGAATAAGAGAATAACATGAAACACATATAAGAAAGATCTTGCATTTCATTAGACTTCACAAAATAATATGATAGGTAGAGAGGATTTTATGAGAAAGAACTGCATTTCATTAGACTTCAGTAAATTACAACAGAGTGCAATGACTTTTTATAATAAAAGAATTTCTTTGAAAATAGAAACTAATATTAACATAAATTTTTATCAAGAATAGCAAACATATCTAGCCAATGGTCGGGTAAATAATTTTATTTTTGAAAAAAATATTTATCCTTCAAAACAAAAATCGTCATCTCAACAAAAAATAATTTAATACAAATATTTATTTCTTAATAAATAAAATTATTTTAAAAAAAATGATACATGAGAAAATTTTACATGTGTGATGTATTTCCAAAATGAAAAAAAAATGTTTATTATCTCACGAAAACTATCCATATGTGTTGTGCTCTCTTTCCAAACACAACGCACAATTAATCAGGTACAATATTTGTTGCTATTAATAGTGAAGAGCTTGTAAACTTATATCCAAAGATTTTAATAGCAGATAACAGACTCGTAGCGGACATGCTAGTGTCGCAGCAGATTGCGGATCTACAAACATAAGTATATTTTGAAGCGGGGCTGATAACGATCATCCCCTAGATTCATCATCCCCATCATCCTCTCTAATTAACGCATTTTTTCTAGAATCATCATCCGCATCATTCCCTCTAATTATGGCAAATTCGTCATCCCCTCATCCCAGAGACGCGTTTTTTTTCCATTTCTGGAAAAATCCAGCGTAACTGCACATCATCCCTTTCCATTCCTGGAATTTAATCCAGCGCCTCTACCCTCATCCTCATCTAGCGCTCATCCCTCCCTCTCCTCTGTTTTGATATATATAATAGTTCTAATTAATATATATATATAAAGGTTCTAGCAATATAGTAAAGATTCTAGTTAATATATATAAAGGTTCTAGTTAATACAATAAAAGTTCTGGTTAATACAATAAAGGTTCTAGTTAGTATACATAAAGGTTCGAGTTAATAGAGCAAATGATCTAGTTAATACAATTAAGATTCTAGTTATATATATAAAGGTTCTAGTTAATATATATAAAAGTTATAGTTATATATATAAAGGTTCTAGTTAATATATATAATAAATCTATTTAGTATAGCAACTATTCTAGTTAATATATTTAACTATTCTATTTAATATAGTAAGTGTTTTGGTTAACAGTTGTATTTAGTATAGCAACAATTACTCATATATTTAAATGTTCTACTTAACAATTTTAGTTAATAAATTAATAGTTTAGTGTTATGATATAATTGTTCTGGAAAATCTTTTCACTAAAGAAAAAAATAAAAAGAAGTTATGTGAGGGAAGAAAAAAAACAGAGGAAAGCAGGAAGGAAGATGAGACCATAGATGGCAAAGAATAACGCTGGATGAGATTAGAGATGGGGACCAGAGAATTAACGCGTTTAGACAGTTGTTAACACGTTTTTAAAGATGTATTATCTATGGGGATGATAGAATCTAGAGGATGATCTTAAGCAATTTCGTATTTTGAAGGTCAAGTTTTATCTAAAATAAAAAAATAAATATTTTCTTTCAACTAATTAACGCTAACTAAAATTATATTAATTTTATATGAATATTTGACCATTAAAATTTATAAATTGTGAAATGTTCAAATTATAAAAATTGTGGATTTTTTTAAAACTTTCCATGAAACTTTGAATGATGTCAATCAGAGTTCGTATGTGAATGATATACTACTAGTATATCAGCAAATTATAAACTGCACCTTTATTCCGCTATTATACCACTATAGCACCGCTATTTGTCACTATTTCATCGTTGTTGCCCTCTATACGTGACACTATCGGACGGACCGTAAAATCTGTAGCACTATAGCAGGGTACCAAATAGCATTGCTATAGCAGCACTTTTGTGGCCATTATGGCCGCTATTTGAACTTTTGGTTATATCCATTATTAACATTAGTCATTATTTACCTTTTTAAAAGTTAAGAATTCATAGAGTAAACAATTAGTTGCATCCTTCGCATAATTGTTTTAGCCATTGGATATGTGCTTTTATAAGTAATAGGGATATATCATGTAGCATTATGTCCCTATACATTGGAGATAAATTAGTAGAATCAAAGAATGACAACCAGTGATATAGAAGTATACCAGGAAATTACAGGGTGGGCCAGGAATATTACCTCTCCTACGGGGGAAAAACCACTCTCATCAGTCATCAATAGGGCCTTAACTTTAATAGTGATATATATGATAATATGAAGCTTCCAGCAAAAGTGGAGAGGACAATTGATAAAATAACGTCTAGTTTCCATTGGTGCAATGTGTGTAGACCTATAATGAAAGGAGGGTTAGGAGTTGCTAATTTGAGTAATATGAATAAAGCACTTTTCTCCGAATGGGTCTCGAGATACAAAGACTCAAATAAAAAATGTTGGTGGAAAGATATATATATATATTGTTTTATAAATTTATTTTTAAAATTTTAAAATATTAATGAAAAAGAGAATTTATGACATTTGTGGTATTAGAACCTTCCTCTAAAGACGACATATGCGATATTAGATGGTATAAACAAATAGAATATGTCGGCCACATATTGAATTAAATTTTGTCCAGCTTTGTCCCCCCCCCCCCCCATATTTTCTTCGCGTTTCTCTAAATTATCGTTAATCTCGCAAAGTTAAAATTATTAGATTTTTTGAATGAAAATATACAAAGAGGTATTGTCAAGATTTTTTAAAAAATCCAACGCAATAAAAATCATATTTACATATACAAACTCGATACTGAAAATATTAAAAATCTTCTCGTAAATTAACATGTCAAATAAAAGTCTGCCAATTATGATTATATGTCATTGGAGCTTACAATTTCAAAGATGTATAATATAGCGACAAGGTCATTAAAAAAAACTGCAACATGGTCATAGTCACGTTTTCTTAGCAGGTAGCTAGCCGACTAGGCGACTACCAAGTTATTTAAATGCAGAGTAACAATAAAATAAGTTAAGGGTGATTTAACTTTATTTTATGGGAATTGCTTTAGCAGGTAGCTAGCCGACTACCAAGTTATTTAAATGCAGAGTAACAATAAAATAAGTTACGGGTGATTTAACTTTATTTTATGGGAATTGCTTTAGCAGGTAGCTAAGCCGATTACCAAGTTATTTAAATGCAGAGTAACAATAAAATAAGTTAAGGGTGATTTAACTTTATTTTATGGAAATTGCTTGAGATGATCTTTAAGATTCTATCGTTCTGTCATCTCCATACGAATGATTTTTTTTTTTGAATTTTTAGGTAATATAGTGAGAATATCAATGTTCATTGTTTTCCTTACAATATCTGGTGAATTTGACATTTAATGACTCAATTCCGTCATCTGCATGCGAACGAATTAATAACTGAATGTCGCTGATGTCATCCTCATCACATCTCATCCTATCTCTTCTAGCAGTTACTAGCAAAATGGTATGTCAGATGCAATTTGAGTCTTTGTGTTGTACCTGCATTGCTAACATCTAAGAAGGACGGTAGTCGGAGGATATGTGTTGATAGTCATGCAATCAACAAAATCACCATTGGTTACAAGCTTTATATTTCAAGACTTGATGACTTGCTGGATCAGTTAAGCGGGTCGGTGGTATTCTCAATAATTGATTTGAGAAGTGGTTATCATCAGATTCGAATTTGGCCTGGAGATGATGGAAGACGACATTCAAGACAAAGGAGGGATTGTATGAATGGTTGGTCATGCCTTTTCGTCATATCTTTTACAGACGCTTTATTAGAAATTTCAGCACCATAGCTGCGACCAAGACAGAGTGCTTGAAAAATGGAAAATTTCAATGGAATGAAGAAGCTGAGTCTAACTTTGCGACTCTAAAAGAAAAGTTGTGTTCGGTTCCAGTGCTAACTCTGTCAGATTTTGATAAGTTATTTGAAGTAGATTGTGATGCAAGTGGAGTGGGTGCAGTGGCAGTTTTGTCTCAAGAAAAGAGACCCATTGCTTTCTTTAGTGAGAAGTTGTCAGATGCTAGAATGAACTTGTCAACCTATGACAAAGAGTTCTAATCAGTGGTGAGAGCGCATTAAAAACTTATGAGCATTATCTGATTGGTAGAGAGTTTGTTTTATATTCAGATTGTGATCCACTAAAACATCTGTATAACCAAATCAAAATTAGTAAGAATATGCATACAAGATGGGTGCAATTTTTTACAAAAGTTTTCTTTCAGATTGAAGCACAAGGCTGAAAAGAGATCCATTGCTTTCTTTAGTGAGAAGTTGGCAGATTCTAGAAGGAACTTGTCAACCTATGACAAAGAGTTCTAATCAGTGGTGAGAGCATTAAAAACACATGGGCATTATCTAATTGGTAGAGAGTTTGTTTTATATTCAGATTGTGATGCACTAAAAAATCTGTATAACCAAATCATAATTACTAAAAAAAATATGCATACAAGATTGGTGCAATTGTTTATAAAAGTTTTCATTCAGATTGAAGCACAAGGCTAAAATATAAAATAAAGTGGCAGATGTTTTAAGCCATAAGACCATTTTCCTTTCATATTGAAGCACAAGATTGAAAAAACTTAGCATAGTTTTTAGGGTTTGTTTTTCATGTATAGGTTTTAGCTTCTTCTTTTAGTCTCATGTTGTAATATTTTTTTTCCTTCTTTTTGTAATTACGTATTAATAAAATATGTTGGTGTAGTGCCACAAAGAGCAACCGACAAAAGTTTGCCAACTCCTATCGAACGTAATTACTTGACTAGAAAAGTTGATAAGTCTCTTAAACTCAGAAAGCAAAATTTCAGACTAGTATGTACGAATATAAGAATTCATTTGGAGAAGCTTAGTGAAATGAATTTATAAATAAAAAATGATTGCTGCTAAAATAATGGACCTAAAGAAAGTCATTCAAAATGATAACGATGAAATGGAAAAGATAAACCGAGTTGGGAAACACATTGCAATTATTCTTTTATCTTATATTACTCGGTAGTTGGCAGCCAGCTAAGAAAACATAATTATATATATTTTTTTATTGTTATTAGTAATGACTTTGTCGCAATATGCGTCCTTACTAAAATATGTACCTTTCTGTAATTAATTATTAATAAAATAGGTTGCTGTGGTACGTGTCACCTGACACCAAGGAAAAGAATAAAGAAACTCTGTACTGCCACAAACAAGGCAACTGACAATTTTTTGCCAACCCCCGTCGAACGTAATTACATTACTAGAAAAGTTTGATAAGTCTCAAAACTCGAAAGTAAAATTTTACACTAGTATATACGAATATAAGAATTCAGTTGGAGAAACTTAGTGAAATTAATAAAAAAGGACCTATAAGGATAGTTGCTAAGACTTTTATTTTTATTATTTTCTTTTGAGCAATATATGATTGCTGCTAAAATAACGAACTTAGGCTCCGTTTGGATAGGTGTGGAAAGAAGGGAAGAAGTGG
Organism: Rhynchospora pubera; assembly: GCA_028095005.1. Classification (NCBI taxonomy): domain Eukaryota; kingdom Viridiplantae; phylum Streptophyta; class Magnoliopsida; order Poales; family Cyperaceae; genus Rhynchospora; species Rhynchospora pubera. The sequence continues at coordinate 77,809,050 of CM051462.1, forward strand.
GAAAAAGTATTGGAAATTGTGTAATTTTGTGAAGAGTTTGGATTGTTTATAATTTTTTTTCTTCTTCCTACTTCTTCTTAACGCATCCAAACGGAGGCCTAAAGAAGTCATTCAAAATGATAATTATGCTTCTTCCTACTTCTTCTCAACGCATCCAAACAAAGACCTAAAGAAGTCATTCAAAATGATAATTATGCAATGGAAAAGACAAACCGACTTGGGAAACATCATTGCAATTATTCTTTTATTTTATATTATTACTCGGTAGTTGGCAGCCAGCTAAGAAAACATAATTATATATATTTTTTATTGTTACTTCCTGAATTGAAATCGAGTTCAGAAACGTGACAATCCGCCTGGGGCCTAGCATTTATAAATAATCAGTAGCATTTTTTTTTGAAAAATAATACAGTTAGTGTATTACAAACGTGTTGTGTCGTGTTAAATACGTGCGTGTTAGAGCTCGTGTCTTGTCGTGTTGACACGAGTTAATATTTTCAACGTGTCGTGTCGTGTCGTGTCAAATGAAGGAATTGATTAACACGACAAGCATAATGACACAGACACGTCTAACACGACGTGTCGTGTTGACATGTCGTGTTAAACGTGTCAAGCAATATTATAATTTATTCACTAAGAATTCAATAAAAAATATTTAAAATTTTTTTAAAATAGAAAAATATAATAAATTATTGAAATTTCATATATTAAATGAAAATTAATGATTGAATCAAAAGATTATGAATAAAAAATTATTAAATTTATAATATAAACTCAATATAATTTGATAAATTCTAGATAATGGGTGCGTTTGGATAGGTGTGGGAAGAAGGGAAGAAGGGAAGAAGTGGGAAGAAGTATTGGGAAGTGTGTAACTTTGTGAAGAGTTTGAATTGTTTATAATTTTTTTTCTTCCCATCTTCCTTCTTCCTCTTCTTCTTCTCTCATCCAAACGCACCCAATAATATTTTTTATCGTGTTAACTCGTGTCACGTGTCGTGTCACGTGTCAACTCGTGTCGTGTTAAGACGTGTCAATGTCTAGAAATCTCCAACACGACACGACACGCTGACACGCACGTGTCGTGTCGTGTCAATACACGTGCGTATCGTACCAACACACTCGTGTCGTGTCATTTTAAAAAATACTATAATATAGTTTTTCGCTGAACTTACAAGTCTTCGAAACGTTTTATATGTAAGTCTCGAAAGTAGAAATTCACACCAGTATAGCAAATATTATTCGCCAAAAATACAATTCGTCTTTGCAAACATCATTCAACCGTTGTTAAGTTATAACAATTCAACTGGAGAACCTTATTGAAAGGAACAAAAATACTACCCAAAAATACAATTGGTCTTTGCAAACATCATCCAACCATTGTTGAGTTATAATAATTCAGCTGGAGTACCTTATTGAAAGGAACAAAAATATTACCCCGCGCGGTACTCTATATATGAAGGAGTATCGGTAATGGATACAGTTAAGGTTCTGGTACAGGTATGGTTCTGGTATGGAACCGGTACGTATCGGCTACGTCACGTGACGTAACAGGATATTTTAATTAATCAATTTAATTTGATCGGCAAGTACGATCTCCAATATGGCTGGGTACGACTATGAGTATGTTTGGATCGTTGGAATTATATCATAAAAGTCAATAATTTAATGACTTAATTTAGTTTATATTATTGATGATGTTTGATCATTTGTTTCTTGAGTTTATTATTGACAGATCATTCAAGTTGAGAATCAGAATCGTAGATCTCTTTGTTTCATTTTTAATTAAATGATAATAATAAATCTAAATCGTTCGTAATCTTGATAATTAACAATAAACATTAATTATCATAAAAGATTACTATACAAGTTAAGTGATTATTAAGTTTTACAAATCATAGGTAATGAGTTACCGACTTAATTGCATATGTGTATGTTACTAGTATTAGAAAGTATCCAATTTTAATTTTAGTTATTAATTAACTTAATTAATCAAGCACAAAGAGGATCTTGCCAAGCAATCAACACATAAGCAAAGGGAGAAGGGTAGGAGAATTGTACCTTTCACAGAATTGTATCTGCGAGGTTCGACCATGGCATGAGAATCGGTGGCGTGCCTTCTCTACCACCTCCACCAAGTCTAGTCGTCGCCCTCGAGTCCACCAAGACGAATTAATTACGTTTTCAAAGTATGTGCTAGCATGACACCTCATCGCCTAGCTTGAAGATCATAATTCGAAGCATAAAGAAGTATTTGGTTTTATTTCTTTATGTTTTTGTCTTGTGATTTGATGGATTTGTATCTCTACTTTTATCTACTTCTTATTGTTTGTATTGCTACTATGTTAGACTAATTATTTATGTTGTCTTGGGATTAGGGAAGTAAACTTGACGTTTGGATGATGTTTATTTGACTTGTTATAACATGCTTTGCATTGAGATTTCGTTTATTGAGAATTATATCTGTTGCTTGAGATAAAATACTTGTTAAATCTCTAATTACCATCTAGTTGAATAGCTGCATCTAATAATTCTAAATTAGGATAAACGAGTCCAAGTTTAATTGAAGTGCTTGGGGTAAATTGTAGATCGGAAAGGGAAAATTAGTTGACACAAAAGTGTAGTTTTTAGAACAGTACAAAAGATTTCTAAACATCCCTACGAACTCCAATAAATAAGTTTAATTGATTGAATTCTATACCAAAAGTTTGAACCAAATCAAGTTAATTAGGTTAGGTTGTGATTGAACCAGTATCTGTCCCAACAAGCGAAAGTCGAGGTTTAGAATATCTTGGTTTGACCAATAAACCTTGACTTAAAGCATTAGTTAGCATAATGAACCAATTAAACCCACTCTTGCCTTATGTTTGGATCGAGCAGAGAGACCATTGCAGCTAAAACGCGCATTTTAGTGCAAAAGTGCTTACTTTCAAGTTTTAGAGTACAAACCAAGCTTTTAAATTTCGGCGAAATAACGCCGTTTTTTTCGGAAATTTCGGTATTTCGGACAAAAACGCACCACCGTTACGGTTTCAAACCCAAAAAATTCGTAACGCGTTATCTTCGAAAAAACGCCGTTATTTCGGCGAAAATATTTCGTTTTTCGGTGAAAAAACGGAGATAATTTAATCATTTTGGTATTTGGTATTGTACTATTGTCGTATGGATTAGACTTTATCACTTTAGAGATTACTATTGTATTGTCGTATGAATTGTTGTTAAGTTGGATATTTGGATGTTAAGGATTAATTAATTAGTATTGTACTATTGTCGTATTGTTGAGATTTAGAGGAATTATTTGTTTTACTACCTATATTTCTGGTAGGAAATAGAATGTGCAAGTTACAAAGAGAAGATCCAGTACCAATCGTATATAGATTATAATTAGATTATTAGCACATTCAAAAAAATATAGAAGTTCGACTTGTAATATAGTATTTGACTATTTGTATAATATGAGTTTGACACATATGTTCGTATATGCACACCGTTTTTTTGCCGTTTTTTCACCGAAATAACGCCGCATCGCTATATCAACTCCGGACCGTCATACCGAAAAAAACGAAATTTAAAAGCTTGGTCCAAACACAAGTGAAATCTGACTTCTAAAACATCTTATTCTTTGTTCAAATCCCCAAAACCTTGCTTTACTTATCCTTTTATTATTTAGTTTGATTCATCTTATTCTAAGTCTAAAAATCAAACAAAAATATTTAATTTAGTGCTTTATTTAGTTTTCTATTATTTTCAAATTTATAAAAATATTACTGTCTAGATTTAAAAAAAAATAAGTTCGGTATTCATAGATCCGTCTCTTGGGTTCGACCCTAAAGTTGTATTCCAAACGATTAGTGTGGTCAAGCTCTAGGTTATAATTTATTTGATTTCTAGATTGTAAGTCTTTATATTAGTGCTAACACGCGTGTGTGTCATGCTAGCACGATCGTGTCGTATTATTTTGGCAAACACTAGTTACCAGACGTCATTGCATTGTTTTTTCCTTTCGTTTTAAATTACTCAGTACTTTTCTTTATTTTTGTTGTTTTAGTTCGCAACCCCTTTATTGTACATAATACTCGCTACATAACACTCAACCGTCAACAAAAGTACAGAGCCATCACACATAATATATATTATAATATGATTTTTAACAAACTTAGGAAAAATCACGAAATCTCATTTACTCGTGCAATACATAAAATTATTCTTTCCATAACATATTGCTTATATAAGTTTGACAACAAGCAAGCAACACATACGTTCACATAATAAAAATGCGACTACAAATGGCATGTTTGTAGATGGCGCATTACATCATAGGCTGTCATCACACCCGCGGGTAATACATGTCCCTGCTCGTTATCTACGTACAACAAAAGCACGTACAATTTAAGTTCTTATTTCCAAAGGTAGGCTTTGGAAGAAGAAAATGAAAAAGGTCGGAGTATTGATATATATGAGATTGTAATTGCCATATTTAAATAGACAGAGTTAAGTATTACCACAGTCACTTTATTAGAATCATCAGCAGTAGCTGGAGGGCTACTAGGAGACGTCAGCTGGTGAAAGAAAAAGATAAACACGAGAGGAAAAAAAAATGTTCAGCATTCTCTTGTGATCATGTTGCAAAAAGTGAGATTTTATGAAAAATAAATTATATGACCTTGTTTGGATGGAGTTGGAAGAAGGAAGAAGGAAGAAGGAAGAAGACCCAAAAAAAATTATAAACAATCCAAACTCTTCACAAAGTTACACACTTCCCAATACTTCTTTCCACTTCTTCCCTTCTTTCCTTCTTCCCACATCTATCCAAACGGAGCCTATATGAAGTCAAATACGTTATATGTCCCTCTGTTGTTTGGCTGGTGAATCAGCTTCACATCTGTTTCTAAATGTCCCTTCTCTACGGCTCCGTTTGGATTTTATTTGGGAAGAAGAGAAGAAGGGAAAAAAGGAATAAATTTATTATAAACAATCCAAACTCTTTACAAAGTTACACACTTTCTAATACTTCTTCCCACTTCTTCCCTTCTTCCCACAACTTATCCAAACGGAGCCGTAAACACTCATCTCACCCCCTACCCGCAATCCCCATAAATTTACATCCGTACAACCTCTACTTGTCACACCACCTCATGTTCAAGAGAAGAACCTTTGCACTCTTATTGTTGAATAAGTCTTATTCCGAATAAGGCTTATTCGGAATGAAACCAAACACGTCCATAATAAGCCCTAAATCGCGGATAAGCCCTTATTCAGAATAAACCTTATTCCGAATGCGTTTGATTTCATCCCGAATAAGTCTTATTCGGAATAAGACTTATTCAACATCATACCAAACACACCTACTAATCTCTTCTTATTTTGTTTGGAGGAATAGGGTGCTCCAGAATTTCCAAGAATAGTTTCTGCACCCCTAACTCAATGATTCTCGAGGAGTGGAGGGTACTTCATGAATTTACCTTTATTGTTGAAGGGTCGTTTTAACTTTTTCTTTATTTATTTTTTATTTATCTTCGAAATGAAATTGTTTTTGTTTTTAGCTACTTACCTTTTATTAGTTTTCATCTTGGTATACCAGCGCCAAACCCCCCCCCCCCCTTTCTTTATTTTAGAAGAAAGTTATACCTGCCCCTTTTATTGTAACTGCTTTATTATTTTTTAATGAAAAAGGTGCTAGGCCAGACACACCCACACTTTATTACATATTAGTACATTGAAAATAACAGAAAATAGAATCAACCTTTGTTTCAGCATCAGTAGGAGGGTTTGCAGGGGCATCAGTAGGAGGATTTGCAGGAGCAACAACTTGAGGAGTAGCTACGGTTTTGGAAACATCAACAGTAGTATTGTCCTGAGACAAATTTGTAATTTTACGTAAGTAATTTTTTTTCATGAAACGATGGTACCTTTCTTTCTTTTTTCAAAGAAGATGAGGTACCTACTAACTTTAAATTTTTATGACAGACTTAAATAATGAGTTTTACAACTCATATATATATAAAAAATAAGAACCCGCATAATTTTTGTCTCTTTCTTGAAAGTAGATGCTGTAATAATACCAAACCAGTATAATGATATATATTTATACAATAAATATAAATTACCCAACATATATCTTGGGACTAAATATGGCCAATTGCAATACGGGAAGGCAGAATATTAAACAAAATAAACAAAGCCTCTATATATATTTCTTAGTGAGCCAAACATTTTTTATATAAGAATAAATTTTTTCATTGAAATGAAGCAAATGTTCCTTAATTTTGCCGAATCAACGCTTAGTTCCGTTCATTAATATCCGCCGTTTATATATAAATTGAGACCTCCAGTATCTTCTAAAGTTAAATAGGACGAACAAGAGAACCAGCTCTTGGTCTAGTGGCAAAGAGCAATGCACCTTGATTTCTTGAGTGAAAGGTCGCAGGTTCGAAATCCGACTGGGGGGTCTTTCATAGACATTTAATTTAAAAAAATAAGTTGGGTGACTTAGACCTCCAATTTATCTTCAAAAAAATAGGACGAAAAAGGAAAAGAAATTCCTTTTTATATTGTGAAAAATTTAATATAATTGAAATCAATTTTCGACGAACAATCAATTTTAATTTGGTGGTTAATTGCTTAAACAAATGGAGAATGCAATTCCGACAATGACTGCAGGGATGTGATTTGTTGGTTTTGATATTTACCGTCTAACATCAGGGAAAAAATAATTAATAATCAAGCTTTTAACAAACCTTGCACAAATTGGTTTTTTCCGGGACATATTCGTTTTGGAAATAACTAGACGTTCTCTGGGGTAATTTATTCCAAGAGTCCGAAGATAGTCGCATGCAGAAATTGAAAATATGAATATAACTTGCTATTCCCGGGCACCAAACTACTAAAATGGAGCGGAGCAAAAATAGAATTGGAAAACAAATGTTGTTATAGTGGAACTTACCATTGTTGCTAAGAAGATAATAGAAATTGAGGAGAATTGTTGAATATCGTCCTTGATCTGAATTGCGGGGTGTGAGGAACCAACAGCTGTACTGGTTCTTATATATTAGGCAAAGTCTTATTTTATTTTAGTTTACTTATCTTTTAGCTAGAGTGCCAGCATCTTACTTTGTCAGGACGTAATAAGAAAAGAATAAGAGAATAACATGAAACACATATAAGAAAGATCTTGCATTTCATTAGACTTCACAAAATAATATGATAGGTAGAGAGGATTTTATGAGAAAGAACTGCATTTCATTAGACTTCAGTAAATTACAACAGAGTGCAATGACTTTTTATAATAAAAGAATTTCTTTGAAAATAGAAACTAATATTAACATAAATTTTTATCAAGAATAGCAAACATATCTAGCCAATGGTCGGGTAAATAATTTTATTTTTGAAAAAAATATTTATCCTTCAAAACAAAAATCGTCATCTCAACAAAAAATAATTTAATACAAATATTTATTTCTTAATAAATAAAATTATTTAAAAAAAAATGATACATGAGAAAATTTTACATGTGTGATGTATTTCCAAAATGAAAAAAAAATGTTTATTATCTCACGAAAACTATCCATATGTGTTGTGCTCTCTTTCCAAACACAACGCACAATTAATCAGGTACAATATTTGTTGCTATTAATAGTGAAGAGCTTGTAAACTTATATCCAAAGATTTTAATAGCAGATAACAGACTCGTAGCGGACATGCTAGTGTCGCAGCAGATTGCGGATCTACAAACATAAGTATATTTTGAAGCGGGGCTGATAACGATCATCCCCTAGATTCATCATCCCCATCATCCTCTCTAATTAACGCATTTTTTCTAGAATCATCATCCGCATCATTCCCTCTAATTATGGCAAATTCGTCATCCCCTCATCCCAGAGACGCGTTTTTTTTCCATTTCTGGAAAAATCCAGCGTAACTGCACATCATCCCTTTCCATTCCTGGAATTTAATCCAGCGCCTCTACCCTCATCCTCATCTAGCGCTCATCCCTCCCTCTCCTCTGTTTTGATATATATAATAGTTCTAATTAATATATATATATAAAGGTTCTAGCAATATAGTAAAGATTCTAGTTAATATATATAAAGGTTCTAGTTAATACAATAAAAGTTCTGGTTAATACAATAAAGGTTCTAGTTAGTATACATAAAGGTTCGAGTTAATAGAGCAAATGATCTAGTTAATACAATTAAGATTCTAGTTATATATATAAAGGTTCTAGTTAATATATATAAAAGTTATAGTTATATATATAAAGGTTCTAGTTAATATATATAATAAATCTATTTAGTATAGCAACTATTCTAGTTAATATATTTAACTATTCTATTTAATATAGTAAGTGTTTTGGTTAACAGTTGTATTTAGTATAGCAACAATTACTCATATATTTAAATGTTCTACTTAACAATTTTAGTTAATAAATTAATAGTTTAGTGTTATGATATAATTGTTCTGGAAAATCTTTTCACTAAAGAAAAAAATAAAAAGAAGTTATGTGAGGGAAGAAAAAAAACAGAGGAAAGCAGGAAGGAAGATGAGACCATAGATGGCAAAGAATAACGCTGGATGAGATTAGAGATGGGGACCAGAGAATTAACGCGTTTAGACAGTTGTTAACACGTTTTTAAAGATGTATTATCTATGGGGATGATAGAATCTAGAGGATGATCTTAAGCAATTTCGTATTTTGAAGGTCAAGTTTTATCTAAAATAAAAAAATAAATATTTTCTTTCAACTAATTAACGCTAACTAAAATTATATTAATTTTATATGAATATTTGACCATTAAAATTTATAAATTGTGAAATGTTCAAATTATAAAAATTGTGGATTTTTTTAAAACTTTCCATGAAACTTTGAATGATGTCAATCAGAGTTCGTATGTGAATGATATACTACTAGTATATCAGCAAATTATAAACTGCACCTTTATTCCGCTATTATACCACTATAGCACCGCTATTTGTCACTATTTCATCGTTGTTGCCCTCTATACGTGACACTATCGGACGGACCGTAAAATCTGTAGCACTATAGCAGGGTACCAAATAGCATTGCTATAGCAGCACTTTTGTGGCCATTATGGCCGCTATTTGAACTTTTGGTTATATCCATTATTAACATTAGTCATTATTTACCTTTTTAAAAGTTAAGAATTCATAGAGTAAACAATTAGTTGCATCCTTCGCATAATTGTTTTAGCCATTGGATATGTGCTTTTATAAGTAATAGGGATATATCATGTAGCATTATGTCCCTATACATTGGAGATAAATTAGTAGAATCAAAGAATGACAACCAGTGATATAGAAGTATACCAGGAAATTACAGGGTGGGCCAGGAATATTACCTCTCCTACGGGGGAAAAACCACTCTCATCAGTCATCAATAGGGCCTTAACTTTAATAGTGATATATATGATAATATGAAGCTTCCAGCAAAAGTGGAGAGGACAATTGATAAAATAACGTCTAGTTTCCATTGGTGCAATGTGTGTAGACCTATAATGAAAGGAGGGTTAGGAGTTGCTAATTTGAGTAATATGAATAAAGCACTTTTCTCCGAATGGGTCTCGAGATACAAAGACTCAAATAAAAAATGTTGGTGGAAAGATATATATATATATTGTTTTATAAATTTATTTTTAAAATTTTAAAATATTAATGAAAAAGAGAATTTATGACATTTGTGGTATTAGAACCTTCCTCTAAAGACGACATATGCGATATTAGATGGTATAAACAAATAGAATATGTCGGCCACATATTGAATTAAATTTTGTCCAGCTTTGTCCCCCCCCCCCCCCCATATTTTCTTCGCGTTTCTCTAAATTATCGTTAATCTCGCAAAGTTAAAATTATTAGATTTTTTGAATGAAAATATACAAAGAGGTATTGTCAAGATTTTTTAAAAAATCCAACGCAATAAAAATCATATTTACATATACAAACTCGATACTGAAAATATTAAAAATCTTCTCGTAAATTAACATGTCAAATAAAAGTCTGCCAATTATGATTATATGTCATTGGAGCTTACAATTTCAAAGATGTATAATATAGCGACAAGGTCATTAAAAAAAACTGCAACATGGTCATAGTCACGTTTTCTTAGCAGGTAGCTAGCCGACTAGGCGACTACCAAGTTATTTAAATGCAGAGTAACAATAAAATAAGTTAAGGGTGATTTAACTTTATTTTATGGGAATTGCTTTAGCAGGTAGCTAGCCGACTACCAAGTTATTTAAATGCAGAGTAACAATAAAATAAGTTACGGGTGATTTAACTTTATTTTATGGGAATTGCTTTAGCAGGTAGCTAAGCCGATTACCAAGTTATTTAAATGCAGAGTAACAATAAAATAAGTTAAGGGTGATTTAACTTTATTTTATGGAAATTGCTTGAGATGATCTTTAAGATTCTATCGTTCTGTCATCTCCATACGAATGATTTTTTTTTTTGAATTTTTAGGTAATATAGTGAGAATATCAATGTTCATTGTTTTCCTTACAATATCTGGTGAATTTGACATTTAATGACTCAATTCCGTCATCTGCATGCGAACGAATTAATAACTGAATGTCGCTGATGTCATCCTCATCACATCTCATCCTATCTCTTCTAGCAGTTACTAGCAAAATGGTATGTCAGATGCAATTTGAGTCTTTGTGTTGTACCTGCATTGCTAACATCTAAGAAGGACGGTAGTCGGAGGATATGTGTTGATAGTCATGCAATCAACAAAATCACCATTGGTTACAAGCTTTATATTTCAAGACTTGATGACTTGCTGGATCAGTTAAGCGGGTCGGTGGTATTCTCAATAATTGATTTGAGAAGTGGTTATCATCAGATTCGAATTTGGCCTGGAGATGATGGAAGACGACATTCAAGACAAAGGAGGGATTGTATGAATGGTTGGTCATGCCTTTTCGTCATATCTTTTACAGACGCTTTATTAGAAATTTCAGCACCATAGCTGCGACCAAGACAGAGTGCTTGAAAAATGGAAAATTTCAATGGAATGAAGAAGCTGAGTCTAACTTTGCGACTCTAAAAGAAAAGTTGTGTTCGGTTCCAGTGCTAACTCTGTCAGATTTTGATAAGTTATTTGAAGTAGATTGTGATGCAAGTGGAGTGGGTGCAGTGGCAGTTTTGTCTCAAGAAAAGAGACCCATTGCTTTCTTTAGTGAGAAGTTGTCAGATGCTAGAATGAACTTGTCAACCTATGACAAAGAGTTCTAATCAGTGGTGAGAGCGCATTAAAAACTTATGAGCATTATCTGATTGGTAGAGAGTTTGTTTTATATTCAGATTGTGATCCACTAAAACATCTGTATAACCAAATCAAAATTAGTAAGAATATGCATACAAGATGGGTGCAATTTTTTACAAAAGTTTTCTTTCAGATTGAAGCACAAGGCTGAAAAGAGATCCATTGCTTTCTTTAGTGAGAAGTTGGCAGATTCTAGAAGGAACTTGTCAACCTATGACAAAGAGTTCTAATCAGTGGTGAGAGCATTAAAAACACATGGGCATTATCTAATTGGTAGAGAGTTTGTTTTATATTCAGATTGTGATGCACTAAAAAATCTGTATAACCAAATCATAATTACTAAAAAAAATATGCATACAAGATTGGTGCAATTGTTTATAAAAGTTTTCATTCAGATTGAAGCACAAGGCTAAAATATAAAATAAAGTGGCAGATGTTTTAAGCCATAAGACCATTTTCCTTTCATATTGAAGCACAAGATTGAAAAAACTTAGCATAGTTTTTAGGGTTTGTTTTTCATGTATAGGTTTTAGCTTCTTCTTTTAGTCTCATGTTGTAATATTTTTTTTCCTTCTTTTTGTAATTACGTATTAATAAAATATGTTGGTGTAGTGCCACAAAGAGCAACCGACAAAAGTTTGCCAACTCCTATCGAACGTAATTACTTGACTAGAAAAGTTGATAAGTCTCTTAAACTCAGAAAGCAAAATTTCAGACTAGTATGTACGAATATAAGAATTCATTTGGAGAAGCTTAGTGAAATGAATTTATAAATAAAAAATGATTGCTGCTAAAATAATGGACCTAAAGAAAGTCATTCAAAATGATAACGATGAAATGGAAAAGATAAACCGAGTTGGGAAACACATTGCAATTATTCTTTTATCTTATATTACTCGGTAGTTGGCAGCCAGCTAAGAAAACATAATTATATATATTTTTTTATTGTTATTAGTAATGTGATACCCTGAATTTTTACTGTTTCTGAGATTATTTTTAATAAAAAAAAAATTGGGTGCACTTGTTGGATATTTGATATAGGTGGTTTGTATTTCATGAGATTTAAATTTTTTTTATATACTCATTGTTATATTTGGAATAAATTAAGCATACCTTTCTTTTGTGGCTGATGTTTGTAATCAGAAAAATTCATTATAAATCTATCAGTTATAATCTTAGTTCATTCCATTTTGTATTTATGTCATGTGGATTCCACTTGTCACTAGTCCTTTTATTTATTGGTGCACCACGTTCAATTGAAGGATAGGTGTATAGAATTGGAGAAACTTTAACCCTGAAATTTTGGATCTGGTCTCCCACGCCTCCATATCTCTCTTTGTTTCCTTTTCCGTTTTTTCTCTCTACCGAAACCATACTCTTAGCCAATCTATTAATTTGGGATTTTCGGAATATTAAGAGAAATTTCCAGCAAGTAGCTGATCCTCTAGTGCTCCCAGGACAAAATCGGAAAATGGATTGTTCGATTTTATGCACCTTCAATTGGCCACGAAATTTACTGAGTAAGCTGCTAATTTCTGCTTTAAATCCTTTAGTGAAAACAAGTCCTTCTAGTTCTTAGCATTTCCTCAAGTTATTTGAGAATTTTCTGAAAACCAACAGAAAAAAATTTGGGTTCTGTTGCGATTTTCACAGTTTATTGAAGGTTTCTTAGGCTTTTGCAAATTTTATATGAAACTAGACTTCTAGACGAAAATTTTGATATCTAATGCGAATTTTTCTGAGTTGATTTGGTATTTTTACAAGACTTTTGTAATCAGGGCAAGTTTGGGAAAACAGTTTTCTGGAACAGACAGACCACCGTGCAGTTTTTGATTTTTCATTTAGTCTCTGTTTCGAATTAAGAGTTGAAACTTTCAGATCAGAAAATAGACATCCAGAGGCACCCTCTGTAATTTTTACAAAATTTTTAGAGATTTATTTGAAGGGTTTCAAGGCATGAACTTTCAGACGTTTTTGCTGGCACAATCTGCTGGAACAGATTTTTCTGAAACCTGATCTGTCTGATTTCAAAAAAATCCATTATAATTAATCCGTATGTCCAAAAGTTTTGAAATTTTTATAGGAGATACATCCTATCATGTATCATCTACAGTTAAATTTTCATTGGATTCTGTTGAGCCGTTTATGAAATAAAAATAAGTTTGTGAACTGCCGAAAATACCCTTCACTGGTTGTACCAGAAATTGTCCAGCACTATGTTTTACCATTGTGTCCTGATTTCTAGCATTGTTAACCACTATCTAGTCTTTGAAATCATTCATTATACTTCTATAGCTAATTATTGGGTGATGTTGTGTATTGCATAGAAGATTAATGGTTAAATAACCCAACTGACCTACACCTTAAGCTATGATAATCATAGTGCATAATGTCTCTCTCTTATTTTTTTTTTCTTCTTCTGTTTTAATTTGTGGTCGAAACAGGATTTAATGTGGTATGGTAACACTTGGTACCATGTTGGTACTAAGGGATTGCATGTTTATATAGGGAACCAACATACCTAAGACTAAGTACTCTTCTATCGGGCTCAATGTTTAGACATTGAAACCAAATTCAATGGTACAGCTATTAAGTATAGTCGTCATTTTTAAAACGTATCACACAGGGAATATCTCATTGGTTGTTTAATTGTTTGAATTAAACTTTTTATTTTCCAAGTTGTTGTTAAAGCTTATTAGTAAACTATTTCACTTAGAGTCGGACGGTCGAATATCGAAACCGAGGATAGTCGATATGACTAAGAGTTAATAGGATTGCCTTGTCTTGCTTTTTGCTGCTGCATTTTTATTTACGAGGTACGGATTCCACTTGAGTTTTAATTATATGTGATATATTATTGTTATTGTTATTGTTATTGTTATGCATTTTGAATTCAGAAATTGATCTTCATTCATGAGAATGTTTTGAGAAAATATAAATGATGCATGATTGTTCAGTGGCATATTGAATGGTATCCGATTGAAATGTGATTTGATTGAGGTAAGTACAGCTTGTGTGGTTGAGATAGACACTCGTAATGTTTGGAGGGTGGAGTCATGACCCATCCTACCAAGCACCGTGTAATAAGCGCTTATGTACCGGGACTCAGTAGGTCTAGTCTAGAATGGACCGGAGTGTGAGTGTTCCCAGCTTGCTTGTACGTTTGGATATTTATTGATTGCATTATGTTGTATGAATTGAATTGGTCGGGGTAGTACCTCGTAGAAGGTGCTCGCGACATGTTGTATGAATTGAATTGGTCGGGGTAGTACCTCGTAGCAGGTGCTCGCGACATATTGACTTTGATAATGAGAAAAGAAACCAGACTTGCATACTAGACAATTGTCCAACCAAATGAGTCGGCATTTGCTATACTTTGAATATTTGAATTGTTATGGAATTGATTGCCGAGCTCACATTGCATACTGCATTGATTTAATTAATTTGAAATTGTTATTTCTGCTTTGAACAAGAGGTGAATGTTTTTACCCGATAGTTGTTGCATACGATTGATCACTTTTCTAAAGAATTGAAATGACAATTGGCATACTCCGAATTTTAAATGATTTTTAAAGAATACTGAATTTATTTGTCTAATTGCATTGCTTGATCGAAAGTTTCGATTTAATGTTATTTGAAATAAAAATGGAATTTAATTTGGAATTGATTTGACTCAGTCTTGTATTTAGTTCCAACGCATGATAATCAAAACTCAAGTGGCTGGAACTGAATACCGTACTGAGATAAATTTTATTTATCTCATTCTATGCTTTTGCATTGTTTTCCACGATTGGTTGTGGGTTCCAGGTTTCAGATTAAGTGCTGGACTGCAAGACGAGTAGCGGACCATTGTATCCTGTGGTTAGTAATCTGTATGAACCAGACTGTTGTAGGATTTATTTTATATTTGAGTAATTAATTATTAAATTTATATCTGACATGTAGCTTAATTGTGTATAATCAATATTAAATTGTGAAATAAGCATTAGTAAGCCTTGCGGGTGCAGTAGGTATCCGCGGCGGGCACTCCACCGTGTACTGTCCAGTTACAGTATTCGACGGGGTGTCACAAAATGGTATCAGAGAATGGTTTAACAATTGAACCAGACCAATAGGACGCGTGAGTGGGATAGGTCTGATGGGTTCTTCGTGTAATTAGATTTTATCTCATAGCGTTTGTGATAATAGATTTAAAAATTTGTTTGACTTATTGATAAGATTGCTCGTGTGAGAATGTTTTGTATTTGTCTAACTTATTTATAACTATGATATACTAATGATGCTTTGTATTTGTATATACTAGTATATATATATATATATATATGGATTGATTGTTTTATGTTTGATTTCCATGTTGCTCTAGTGCTTTAACTAGTGCTTTCTTTAGCTACAAAAATGGATTCTAGAAAACTTTCTTTGAGGATTATCCTTTTTGCGTGTTGAATAGTTGAATTAAGTTTGGTGCTTGTATGGCATAGTTTTAAGTGTAATATAAGAGTTCATAGTTTAAAATTTTTATTTGTTATGGTATTTTGAAAGGCATACATGTAAAAAAAAAAAAAAAAAAAATTTGATTTTTGACCAAACTTGAGAAATGATTAGAAGCTTTTGGTGTAATTATTATACATACAAGCAATGTCCTTGGAAATGCATTGCATTTAGCGTAGTTACTTGATTATTCTATATATGTGTTGTAACTTTAAAGATATGTTTTATATGTTGTAACAATTTATGTGCATTTTAGTAATAGTGCTTCTTTTCTATTTGAAATGTAAAGTGATATTGATAAGTGTACAAAAGTTGGTATGGAATGTTAAGAGATTTTATCTACTATAGGGAGCATGTTCTACTTTATAGTAATGCATGGTGGAAATGTTAATGATTTCTAAATTTACTATAGTATGCACAAACTTTTGGAATTTATTTGAGTAAAGATCTTCTTATCTTTTGTTGGCACAAGGATCAAACAAGCAGACTGATCATCTGACTTGTTAATTGAATCTCAATAATACTAGAATTATTCTTACTTCCTTGACTGATCACCAAGGTAGCCAAGAATAATTTTGATATTACCGTGCTTCCTAAAAGATAAGAAAAGAACTGGGTATTTTAAAATGTCACTGGTTACAAGAATTTAAAGATTTGTTTTTTTTAAATGATAGCGTAAGAAGTGGTAGTATTATTTGCTTGTAATACTTTGTTATTTGAATTATTATAATGATATGATACGGAATTGTCTGAATGGTAAAGTGAATTGAATGATCGTTGGCAACCCTCTTAGGAGGCGATTCACGGTATCCGAATATCTGTAATCGCTGCTCTCTGAGAAAGAGACTCGCGATATCTGACTCTGAATTGATTGATCTGTGATTGTGACTTATGATTACCAGACTTGTATTGAAAGTTATCAAGATTGGGCCGACATTCTAGTATTATCATTAGTATTTCAATTTTAAATTGAATAAAATGTCGGGCTCCCTCGCATTGCATGAATTTGAAATTTCTTGATAATTATTGCATAATATGTTCATTCCATCTGATTGTATTATTGATTGTATGATTGCTATGCATTTAGATAAATTTCGAGGTCGAAATTTTTTTTTAAGGAGAGAGGAATGTGATACCCTGAATTTTTACTGTTTCTGAGATTATTTTTAATAAAAAAAAAATTGGGTGCACTTGTTGGATATTTGATATAGGTGGTTTGTATTTCATGAGATTTAAATTTTTTTTATATACTCATTGTTATATTTGGAATAAATTAAGCATACCTTTCTTTTGTGGCTGATGTTTGTAATCAGAAAAATTCATTATAAATCTATCAGTTATAATCTTAGTTCATTCCATTTTGTATTTATGTCATGTGGATTCCACTTGTCACTAGTCCTTTTATTTATTGGTGCACCACGTTCAATTGAAGGATAGGTGTATAGAATTGGAGAAACTTTAACCCTGAAATTTTGGATCTGGTCTCCCACGCCTCCATATCTCTCTTTGTTTCCTTTTCCGTTTTTTCTCTCTACCGAAACCATACTCTTAGCCAATCTATTAATTTGGGATTTTCGGAATATTAAGAGAAATTTCCAGCAAGTAGCTGATCCTCTAGTGCTCCCAGGACAAAATCGGAAAATGGATTGTTCGATTTTATGCACCTTCAATTGGCCACGAAATTTACTGAGTAAGCTGCTAATTTCTGCTTTAAATCCTTTAGTGAAAACAAGTCCTTCTAGTTCTTAGCATTTCCTCAAGTTATTTGAGAATTTTCTGAAAACCAACAGAAAAAAATTTGGGTTCTGTTGCGATTTTCACAGTTTATTGAAGGTTTCTTAGGCTTTTGCAAATTTTATATGAAACTAGACTTCTAGACGAAAATTTTGATATCTAATGCGAATTTTTCTGAGTTGATTTGGTATTTTTACAAGACTTTTGTAATCAGGGCAAGTTTGGGAAAACAGTTTTCTGGAACAGACAGACCACCGTGCAGTTTTTGATTTTTCATTTAGTCTCTGTTTCGAATTAAGAGTTGAAACTTTCAGATCAGAAAATAGACATCCAGAGGCACCCTCTGTAATTTTTACAAAATTTTTAGAGATTTATTTGAAGGGTTTCAAGGCATGAACTTTCAGACGTTTTTGCTGGCACAATCTGCTGGAACAGATTTTTCTGAAACCTGATCTGTCTGATTTCAAAAAAATCCATTATAATTAATCCGTATGTCCAAAAGTTTTGAAATTTTTATAGGAGATACATCCTATCATGTATCATCTACAGTTAAATTTTCATTGGATTCTGTTGAGCCGTTTATGAAATAAAAATAAGTTTGTGAACTGCCGAAAATACCCTTCACTGGTTGTACCAGAAATTGTCCAGCACTATGTTTTACCATTGTGTCCTGATTTCTAGCATTGTTAACCACTATCTAGTCTTTGAAATCATTCATTATACTTCTATAGCTAATTATTGGGTGATGTTGTGTATTGCATAGAAGATTAATGGTTAAATAACCCAACTGACCTACACCTTAAGCTATGATAATCATAGTGCATAATGTCTCTCTCTTATTTTTTTTTTCTTCTTCTGTTTTAATTTGTGGTCGAAACAGGATTTAATGTGGTATGGTAACACTTGGTACCATGTTGGTACTAAGGGATTGCATGTTTATATAGGGAACCAACATACCTAAGACTAAGTACTCTTCTATCGGGCTCAATGTTTAGACATTGAAACCAAATTCAATGGTACAGCTATTAAGTATAGTCGTCATTTTTAAAACGTATCACACAGGGAATATCTCATTGGTTGTTTAATTGTTTGAATTAAACTTTTTATTTTCCAAGTTGTTGTTAAAGCTTATTAGTAAACTATTTCACTTAGAGTCGGACGGTCGAATATCGAAACCGAGGATAGTCGATATGACTAAGAGTTAATAGGATTGCCTTGTCTTGCTTTTTGCTGCTGCATTTTTATTTACGAGGTACGGATTCCACTTGAGTTTTAATTATATGTGATATATTATTGTTATTGTTATTGTTATTGTTATTGTTATTGTTATGCATTTTGAATTCAGAAATTGATCTTCATTCATGAGAATGTTTTGAGAAAATATAAATGATGCATGATTGTTCAGTGGCATATTGAATGGTATCCGATTGAAATGTGATTTGATTGAGGTAAGTACAGCTTGTGTGGTTGAGATAGACACTCGTAATGTTTGGAGGGTGGAGTCATGACCCATCCTACCAAGCACCGTGTAATAAGCGCTTATGTACCGGGACTCAGTAGGTCTAGTCTAGAATGGACCGGAGTGTGAGTGTTCCCAGCTTGCTTGTACGTTTGGATATTTATTGATTGCATTATGTTGTATGAATTGAATTGGTCGGGGTAGTACCTCGTAGAAGGTGCTCGCGACATGTTGTATGAATTGAATTGGTCGGGGTAGTACCTCGTAGCAGGTGCTCGCGACATATTGACTTTGATAATGAGAAAAGAAACCAGACTTGCATACTAGACAATTGTCCAACCAAATGAGTCGGCATTTGCTATACTTTGAATATTTGAATTGTTATGGAATTGATTGCCGAGCTCACATTGCATACTGCATTGATTTAATTAATTTGAAATTGTTATTTCTGCTTTGAACAAGAGGTGAATGTTTTTACCCGATAGTTGTTGCATACGATTGATCACTTTTCTAAAGAATTGAAATGACAATTGGCATACTCCGAATTTTAAATGATTTTTAAAGAATACTGAATTTATTTGTCTAATTGCATTGCTTGATCGAAAGTTTCGATTTAATGTTATTTGAAATAAAAATGGAATTTAATTTGGAATTGATTTGACTCAGTCTTGTATTTAGTTCCAACGCATGATAATCAAAACTCAAGTGGCTGGAACTGAATACCGTACTGAGATAAATTTTATTTATCTCATTCTATGCTTTTGCATTGTTTTCCACGATTGGTTGTGGGTTCCAGGTTTCAGATTAAGTGCTGGACTGCAAGACGAGTAGCGGACCATTGTATCCTGTGGTTAGTAATCTGTATGAACCAGACTGTTGTAGGATTTATTTTATATTTGAGTAATTAATTATTAAATTTATATCTGACATGTAGCTTAATTGTGTATAATCAATATTAAATTGTGAAATAAGCATTAGTAAGCCTTGCGGGTGCAGTAGGTATCCGCGGCGGGCACTCCACCGTGTACTGTCCAGTTACAGTATTCGACGGGGTGTCACAAAATGGTATCAGAGAATGGTTTAACAATTGAACCAGACCAATAGGACGCGTGAGTGGGATAGGTCTGATGGGTTCTTCGTGTAATTAGATTTTATCTCATAGCGTTTGTGATAATAGATTTAAAAATTTGTTTGACTTATTGATAAGATTGCTCGTGTGAGAATGTTTTGTATTTGTCTAACTTATTTATAACTATGATATACTAATGATGCTTTGTATTTGTATATACTAGTATATATATATATATATATATGGATTGATTGTTTTATGTTTGATTTCCATGTTGCTCTAGTGCTTTAACTAGTGCTTTCTTTAGCTACAAAAATGGATTCTAGAAAACTTTCTTTGAGGATTATCCTTTTTGCGTGTTGAATAGTTGAATTAAGTTTGGTGCTTGTATGGCATAGTTTTAAGTGTAATATAAGAGTTCATAGTTTAAAATTTTTATTTGTTATGGTATTTTGAAAGGCATACATGTAAAAAAAAAAAAAAAAAAAATTTGATTTTTGACCAAACTTGAGAAATGATTAGAAGCTTTTGGTGTAATTATTATACATACAAGCAATGTCCTTGGAAATGCATTGCATTTAGCGTAGTTACTTGATTATTCTATATATGTGTTGTAACTTTAAAGATATGTTTTATATGTTGTAACAATTTATGTGCATTTTAGTAATAGTGCTTCTTTTCTATTTGAAATGTAAAGTGATATTGATAAGTGTACAAAAGTTGGTATGGAATGTTAAGAGATTTTATCTACTATAGGGAGCATGTTCTACTTTATAGTAATGCATGGTGGAAATGTTAATGATTTCTAAATTTACTATAGTATGCACAAACTTTTGGAATTTATTTGAGTAAAGATCTTCTTATCTTTTGTTGGCACAAGGATCAAACAAGCAGACTGATCATCTGACTTGTTAATTGAATCTCAATAATACTAGAATTATTCTTACTTCCTTGACTGATCACCAAGGTAGCCAAGAATAATTTTGATATTACCGTGCTTCCTAAAAGATAAGAAAAGAACTGGGTATTTTAAAATGTCACTGGTTACAAGAATTTAAAGATTTGTTTTTTTTAAATGATAGCGTAAGAAGTGGTAGTATTATTTGCTTGTAATACTTTGTTATTTGAATTATTATAATGATATGATACGGAATTGTCTGAATGGTAAAGTGAATTGAATGATCGTTGGCAACCCTCTTAGGAGGCGATTCACGGTATCCGAATATCTGTAATCGCTGCTCTCTGAGAAAGAGACTCGCGATATCTGACTCTGAATTGATTGATCTGTGATTGTGACTTATGATTACCAGACTTGTATTGAAAGTTATCAAGATTGGGCCGACATTCTAGTATTATCATTAGTATTTCAATTTTAAATTGAATAAAATGTCGGGCTCCCTCGCATTGCATGAATTTGAAATTTCTTGATAATTATTGCATAATATGTTCATTCCATCTGATTGTATTATTGATTGTATGATTGCTATGCATTTAGATAAATTTCGAGGTCGAAATTTTTTTTTAAGGAGAGAGGAATGTGATACCCTGAATTTTTACTGTTTCTGAGATTATTTTTAATAAAAAAAAAATTGGGTGCACTTGTTGGATATTTGATATAGGTGGTTTGTATTTCATGAGATTTAAATTTTTTTTATATACTCATTGTTATATTTGGAATAAATTAAGCATACCTTTCTTTTGTGGCTGATGTTTGTAATCAGAAAAATTCATTATAAATCTATCAGTTATAATCTTAGTTCATTCCATTTTGTATTTATGTCATGTGGATTCCACTTGTCACTAGTCCTTTTATTTATTGGTGCACCACGTTCAATTGAAGGATAGGTGTATAGAATTGGAGAAACTTTAACCCTGAAATTTTGGATCTGGTCTCCCACGCCTCCATATCTCTCTTTGTTTCCTTTTCCGTTTTTTCTCTCTACCGAAACCATACTCTTAGCCAATCTATTAATTTGGGATTTTCGGAATATTAAGAGAAATTTCCAGCAAGTAGCTGATCCTCTAGTGCTCCCAGGACAAAATCGGAAAATGGATTGTTCGATTTTATGCACCTTCAATTGGCCACGAAATTTACTGAGTAAGTTATTTGAAGTAGATTGTGATGCAAGTGGAGTGGGTGCAGTGGCAGTTTTGTCTCAAGAAAAGAGACCCATTGCTTTCTTTAGTGAGAAGTTGTCAGATGCTAGAATGAACTTGTCAACCTATGACAAAGAGTTCTAATCAGTGGTGAGAGCGCATTAAAAACTTATGAGCATTATCTGATTGGTAGAGAGTTTGTTTTATATTCAGATTGTGATCCACTAAAACATCTGTATAACCAAATCAAAATTAGTAAGAATATGCATACAAGATGGGTGCAATTTTTTACAAAAGTTTTCTTTCAGATTGAAGCACAAGGCTGAAAAGAGATCCATTGCTTTCTTTAGTGAGAAGTTGGTAGATTCTAGAAGGAACTTGTCAACCTATGACAAAGAGTTCTAATCAGTGGTGAGAGCATTAAAAACACATGGGCATTATCTAATTGGTAGAGAGTTTGTTTTATATTCAGATTGTGATGCACTAAAAAATCTGTATAACCAAATCATAATTACTAAAAAAAATATGCATACAAGATTGGTGCAATTGTTTATAAAAGTTTTCATTCAGATTGAAGCACAAGGCTAAAATATAAAATAAAGTGGCAGATGTTTTAAGCCATAAGACCATTTTCCTTTCATATTGAAGCACAAGATTGAAAAAACTTAGCATAGTTTTTAGGGTTTGTTTTTCATGTATAGGTTTTAGCTTCTTCTTTTAGTCTCATGTTGTAATATTTTTTTTCCTTCTTTTTGTAATTACGTATTAATAAAATATGTTGGTGTAGTGCCACAAAGAGCAACCGACAAAAGTTTGCCAACTCCTATCGAACGTAATTACTTGACTAGAAAAGTTGATAAGTCTCTTAAACTCAGAAAGCAAAATTTCAGACTAGTATGTACGAATATAAGAATTCATTTGGAGAAGCTTAGTGAAATGAATTTATAAATAAAAAATGATTGCTGCTAAAATAATGGACCTAAAGAAAGTCATTCAAAATGATAACGATGAAATGGAAAAGATAAACCGAGTTGGGAAACACATTGCAATTATTCTTTTATCTTATATTACTCGGTAGTTGGCAGCCAGCTAAGAAAACATAATTATATATATTTTTTTATTGTTATTAGTAATGACTTTGTCGCAATATGCGTCCTTACTAAAATATGTACCTTTCTGTAATTAATTATTAATAAAATAGGTTGCTGTGGTACGTGTCACCTGACACCAAGGAAAAGAATAAAGAAACTCTGTACTGCCACAAACAAGGCAACTGACAATTTTTTGCCAACCCCCGTCGAACGTAATTACATTACTAGAAAAGTTTGATAAGTCTCAAAACTCGAAAGTAAAATTTTACACTAGTATATACGAATATAAGAATTCAGTTGGAGAAACTTAGTGAAATTAATAAAAAAGGACCTATAAGGATAGTTGCTAAGACTTTTATTTTTATTATTTTCTTTTGAGCAATATATGATTGCTGCTAAAATAACGAACTTAGGCTCCGTTTGGATAGGTGTGGAAAGAAGGGAAGAAGTGGGAAAAAGTATTGGAAATTGTGTAATTTTGTGAAGAGTTTGGATTGTTTATAATTTTTTTTCTTCTTCCTACTTCTTCTTAACGCATCCAAACGGAGGCCTAAAGAAGTCATTCAAAATGATAATTATGCTTCTTCCTACTTCTTCTCAACGCATCCAAACAAAGACCTAAAGAAGTCATTCAAAATGATAATTATGCAATGGAAAAGACAAACCGACTTGGGAAACATCATTGCAATTATTCTTTTATTTTATATTATTACTCGGTAGTTGGCAGCCAGCTAAGAAAACATAATTATATATATTTTTTATTGTTACTTCCTGAATTGAAATCGAGTTCAGAAACGTGACAATCCGCCTGGGGCCTAGCATTTATAAATAATCAGTAGCATTTTTTTTTGAAAAATAATACAGTTAGTGTATTACAAACGTGTTGTGTCGTGTTAAATACGTGCGTGTTAGAGCTCGTGTCTTGTCGTGTTGACACGAGTTAATATTTTCAACGTGTCGTGTCGTGTCGTGTCAAATGAAGGAATTGATTAACACGACAAGCATAATGACACAGACACGTCTAACACGACGTGTCGTGTTGACATGTCGTGTTAAACGTGTCAAGCAATATTATAATTTATTCACTAAGAATTCAATAAAAAATATTTAAAATTTTTTTAAAATAGAAAAATATAATAAATTATTGAAATTTCATATATTAAATGAAAATTAATGATTGAATCAAAAGATTATGAATAAAAAATTATTAAATTTATAATATAAACTCAATATAATTTGATAAATTCTAGATAATGGGTGCGTTTGGATAGGTGTGGGAAGAAGGGAAGAAGGGAAGAAGTGGGAAGAAGTATTGGGAAGTGTGTAACTTTGTGAAGAGTTTGAATTGTTTATAATTTTTTTTCTTCCCATCTTCCTTCTTCCTCTTCTTCTTCTCTCATCCAAACGCACCCAATAATATTTTTTATCGTGTTAACTCGTGTCACGTGTCGTGTCACGTGTCAACTCGTGTCGTGTTAAGACGTGTCAATGTCTAGAAATCTCCAACACGACACGACACGCTGACACGCACGTGTCGTGTCGTGTCAATACACGTGCGTATCGTACCAACACACTCGTGTCGTGTCATTTTAAAAAATACTATAATATAGTTTTTCGCTGAACTTACAAGTCTTCGAAACGTTTTATATGTAAGTCTCGAAAGTAGAAATTCACACCAGTATAGCAAATATTATTCGCCAAAAATACAATTCGTCTTTGCAAACATCATTCAACCGTTGTTAAGTTATAACAATTCAACTGGAGAACCTTATTGAAAGGAACAAAAATACTACCCAAAAATACAATTGGTCTTTGCAAACATCATCCAACCATTGTTGAGTTATAATAATTCAGCTGGAGTACCTTATTGAAAGGAACAAAAATATTACCCCGCGCGGTACTCTATATATGAAGGAGTATCGGTAATGGATACAGTTAAGGTTCTGGTACAGGTATGGTTCTGGTATGGAACCGGTACGTATCGGCTACGTCACGTGACGTAACAGGATATTTTAATTAATCAATTTAATTTGATCGGCAAGTACGATCTCCAATATGGCTGGGTACGACTATGAGTATGTTTGGATCGTTGGAATTATATCATAAAAGTCAATAATTTAATGACTTAATTTAGTTTATATTATTGATGATGTTTGATCATTTGTTTCTTGAGTTTATTATTGACAGATCATTCAAGTTGAGAATCAGAATCGTAGATCTCTTTGTTTCATTTTTAATTAAATGATAATAATAAATCTAAATCGTTCGTAATCTTGATAATTAACAATAAACATTAATTATCATAAAAGATTACTATACAAGTTAAGTGATTATTAAGTTTTACAAATCATAGGTAATGAGTTACCGACTTAATTGCATATGTGTATGTTACTAGTATTAGAAAGTATCCAATTTTAATTTTAGTTATTAATTAACTTAATTAATCAAGCACAAAGAGGATCTTGCCAAGCAATCAACACATAAGCAAAGGGAGAAGGGTAGGAGAATTGTACCTTTCACAGAATTGTATCTGCGAGGTTCGACCATGGCATGAGAATCGGTGGCGTGCCTTCTCTACCACCTCCACCAAGTCTAGTCGTCGCCCTCGAGTCCACCAAGACGAATTAATTACGTTTTCAAAGTATGTGCTAGCATGACACCTCATCGCCTAGCTTGAAGATCATAATTCGAAGCATAAAGAAGTATTTGGTTTTATTTCTTTATGTTTTTGTCTTGTGATTTGATGGATTTGTATCTCTACTTTTATCTACTTCTTATTGTTTGTATTGCTACTATGTTAGACTAATTATTTATGTTGTCTTGGGATTAGGGAAGTAAACTTGACGTTTGGATGATGTTTATTTGACTTGTTATAACATGCTTTGCATTGAGATTTCGTTTATTGAGAATTATATCTGTTGCTTGAGATAAAATACTTGTTAAATCTCTAATTACCATCTAGTTGAATAGCTGCATCTAATAATTCTAAATTAGGATAAACGAGTCCAAGTTTAATTGAAGTGCTTGGGGTAAATTGTAGATCGGAAAGGGAAAATTAGTTGACACAAAAGTGTAGTTTTTAGAACAGTACAAAAGATTTCTAAACATCCCTACGAACTCCAATAAATAAGTTTAATTGATTGAATTCTATACCAAAAGTTTGAACCAAATCAAGTTAATTAGGTTAGGTTGTGATTGAACCAGTATCTGTCCCAACAAGCGAAAGTCGAGGTTTAGAATATCTTGGTTTGACCAATAAACCTTGACTTAAAGCATTAGTTAGCATAATGAACCAATTAAACCCACTCTTGCCTTATGTTTGGATCGAGCAGAGAGACCATTGCAGCTAAAACGCGCATTTTAGTGCAAAAGTGCTTACTTTCAAGTTTTAGAGTACAAACCAAGCTTTTAAATTTCGGCGAAATAACGCCGTTTTTTTCGGAAATTTCGGTATTTCGGACAAAAACGCACCACCGTTACGGTTTCAAACCCAAAAAATTCGTAACGCGTTATCTTCGAAAAAACGCCGTTATTTCGGCGAAAATATTTCGTTTTTCGGTGAAAAAACGGAGATAATTTAATCATTTTGGTATTTGGTATTGTACTATTGTCGTATGGATTAGACTTTATCACTTTAGAGATTACTATTGTATTGTCGTATGAATTGTTGTTAAGTTGGATATTTGGATGTTAAGGATTAATTAATTAGTATTGTACTATTGTCGTATTGTTGAGATTTAGAGGAATTATTTGTTTTACTACCTATATTTCTGGTAGGAAATAGAATGTGCAAGTTACAAAGAGAAGATCCAGTACCAATCGTATATAGATTATAATTAGATTATTAGCACATTCAAAAAAATATAGAAGTTCGACTTGTAATATAGTATTTGACTATTTGTATAATATGAGTTTGACACATATGTTCGTATATGCACACCGTTTTTTTGCCGTTTTTTCACCGAAATAACGCCGCATCGCTATATCAACTCCGGACCGTCATACCGAAAAAAACGAAATTTAAAAGCTTGGTCCAAACACAAGTGAAATCTGACTTCTAAAACATCTTATTCTTTGTTCAAATCCCCAAAACCTTGCTTTACTTATCCTTTTATTATTTAGTTTGATTCATCTTATTCTAAGTCTAAAAATCAAACAAAAATATTTAATTTAGTGCTTTATTTAGTTTTCTATTATTTTCAAATTTATAAAAATATTACTGTCTAGATTTAAAAAAAAATAAGTTCGGTATTCATAGATCCGTCTCTTGGGTTCGACCCTAAAGTTGTATTCCAAACGATTAGTGTGGTCAAGCTCTAGGTTATAATTTATTTGATTTCTAGATTGTAAGTCTTTATATTAGTGCTAACACGCGTGTGTGTCATGCTAGCACGATCGTGTCGTATTATTTTGGCAAACACTAGTTACCAGACGTCATTGCATTGTTTTTTCCTTTCGTTTTAAATTACTCAGTACTTTTCTTTATTTTTGTTGTTTTAGTTCGCAACCCCTTTATTGTACATAATACTCGCTACATAACACTCAACCGTCAACAAAAGTACAGAGCCATCACACATAATATATATTATAATATGATTTTTAACAAACTTAGGAAAAATCACGAAATCTCATTTACTCGTGCAATACATAAAATTATTCTTTCCATAACATATTGCTTATATAAGTTTGACAACAAGCAAGCAACACATACGTTCACATAATAAAAATGCGACTACAAATGGCATGTTTGTAGATGGCGCATTACATCATAGGCTGTCATCACACCCGCGGGTAATACATGTCCCTGCTCGTTATCTACGTACAACAAAAGCACGTACAATTTAAGTTCTTATTTCCAAAGGTAGGCTTTGGAAGAAGAAAATGAAAAAGGTCGGAGTATTGATATATATGAGATTGTAATTGCCATATTTAAATAGACAGAGTTAAGTATTACCACAGTCACTTTATTAGAATCATCAGCAGTAGCTGGAGGGCTACTAGGAGACGTCAGCTGGTGAAAGAAAAAGATAAACACGAGAGGAAAAAAAAATGTTCAGCATTCTCTTGTGATCATGTTGCAAAAAGTGAGATTTTATGAAAAATAAATTATATGACCTTGTTTGGATGGAGTTGGAAGAAGGAAGAAGGAAGAAGGAAGAAGACCCAAAAAAAATTATAAACAATCCAAACTCTTCACAAAGTTACACACTTCCCAATACTTCTTTCCACTTCTTCCCTTCTTTCCTTCTTCCCACATCTATCCAAACGGAGCCTATATGAAGTCAAATACGTTATATGTCCCTCTGTTGTTTGGCTGGTGAATCAGCTTCACATCTGTTTCTAAATGTCCCTTCTCTACGGCTCCGTTTGGATTTTATTTGGGAAGAAGAGAAGAAGGGAAAAAAGGAATAAATTTATTATAAACAATCCAAACTCTTTACAAAGTTACACACTTTCTAATACTTCTTCCCACTTCTTCCCTTCTTCCCACAACTTATCCAAACGGAGCCGTAAACACTCATCTCACCCCCTACCCGCAATCCCCATAAATTTACATCCGTACAACCTCTACTTGTCACACCACCTCATGTTCAAGAGAAGAACCTTTGCACTCTTATTGTTGAATAAGTCTTATTCCGAATAAGGCTTATTCGGAATGAAACCAAACACGTCCATAATAAGCCCTAAACCGCGGATAAGCCCTTATTCAGAATAAACCTTATTCCGAATGCGTTTGATTTCATCCCGAATAAGTCTTATTCGGAATAAGACTTATTCAACATCATACCAAACACACCTACTAATCTCTTCTTATTTTGTTTGGAGGAATAGGGTGCTCCAGAATTTCCAAGAATAGTTTCTGCACCCCTAACTCAATGATTCTCGAGGAGTGGAGGGTACTTCATGAATTTACCTTTATTGTTGAAGGGTCGTTTTAACTTTTTCTTTATTTATTTTTTATTTATCTTCGAAATGAAATTGTTTTTGTTTTTAGCTACTTACCTTTTATTAGTTTTCATCTTGGTATACCAGCGCCAAACCCCCCCCCCCCCCCCTTTCTTTATTTTAGAAGAAAGTTATACCTGCCCCTTTTATTGTAACTGCTTTATTATTTTTTAATGAAAAAGGTGCTAGGCCAGACACACCCACACTTTATTACATATTAGTACATTGAAAATAACAGAAAATAGAATCAACCTTTGTTTCAGCATCAGTAGGAGGGTTTGCAGGGGCATCAGTAGGAGGGTTTGCAGGAGCAACAACTTGAGGAGTAGCTACGGTTTTGGAAACATCAACAGTAGTATTGTCCTGAGACAAATTTGTAATTTTACGTAAGTAATTTTTTTTCATGAAACGATGGTACCTTTCTTTCTTTTTTCAAAGAAGATGAGGTACCTACTAACTTTAAATTTTTATGACAGACTTAAATAATGAGTTTTACAACTCATATATATAAAAAATAAGAACCCGCATAATTTTTGTCTCTTTCTTGAAAGTAGATGCTGTAATAATACCAAACCAGTATAATGATATATATTTATACAATAAATATAAATTACCCAACATATATCTTGGGACTAAATATGGCCAATTGCAATACGGGAAGGCAGAATATTAAACAAAATAAACAAAGCCTCTATATATATTTCTTAGTGAGCCAAACATTTTTTATATAAGAATAAATTTTTTCATTGAAATGAAGCAAATGTTCCTTAATTTTGCCGAATCAACGCTTAGTTCCGTTCATTAATATCCGCCGTTTATATATAAATTGAGACCTCCGGTATCTTCTAAAGTTAAATAGGACGAACAAGAGAACCAGCTCTTGGTCTAGTGGCAAAGAGCAATGCACCTTGATTTCTTGAGTGAAAGGTCGCAGGTTCGAAATCCGACTGGGGGGTCTTTCATAGACATTTAATTTAAAAAAATAAGTTGGGTGACTTAGACCTCCAATTTATCTTCAAAAAAATAGGACGAAAAAGGAAAAGAAATTCCTTTTTATATTGTGAAAAATTTAATATAATTGAAATCAATTTTCGACGAACAATCAATTTTAATTTGGTGGTTAATTGCTTAAACAAATGGAGAATGCAATTCCGACAATGACTGCAGGGATGTGATTTGTTGGTTTTGATATTTACCGTCTAACATCAGGGAAAAAATAATTAATAATCAAGCTTTTAACAAACCTTGCACAAATTGGTTTTTTCCGGGACATATTCGTTTTGGAAATAACTAGACGTTCTCTGGGGTAATTTATTCCAAGAGTCCGAAGATAGTCGCATGCAGAAATTGAAAATATGAATATAACTTGCTATTCCCGGGCACCAAACTACTAAAATGGAGCGGAGCAAAAATAGAATTGGAAAACAAATGTTGTTATAGTGGAACTTACCATTGTTGCTAAGAAGATAATAGAAATTGAGGAGAATTGTTGAATATCGTCCTTGATCTGAATTGCGGGGTGTGAGGAACCAACAGCTGTACTGGTTCTTATATATTAGGCAAAGTCTTATTTTATTTTAGTTTACTTATCTTTTAGCTAGAGTGCCAGCATCTTACTTTGTCAGGACGTAATAAGAAAAGAATAAGAGAATAACATGAAACACATATAAGAAAGATCTTGCATTTCATTAGACTTCACAAAATAATATGATAGGTAGAGAGGATTTTATGAGAAAGAACTGCATTTCATTAGACTTCAGTAAATTACAACAGAGTGCAATGACTTTTTATAATAAAAGAATTTCTTTGAAAATAGAAACTAATATTAATATAAATTTTTATCAAGAATAGCAAACATATCTAGCCAATGGTCGGGTAAATAATTTTATTTTTGAAAAAAATATTTATCCTTCAAAACAAAAATCGTCATCTCAACAAAAAATAATTTAATACAAATATTTATTTCTTAATAAATAAAATTATTTAAAAAAAAATGATACATGAGAAAATTTTACATGTGTGATGTATTTCCAAAATGAAAAAAAAATGTTTATTATCTCACGAAAACTATCCATATGTGTTGTGCTCTCTTTCCAAACACAACGCACAATTAATCAGGTACAATATTTGTTGCTATTAATAGTGAAGAGCTTGTAAACTTATATCCAAAGATTTTAATAGCAGATAACAGACTCGTAGCGGACATGCTAGTGTCGCAGCAGATTGCGGATCTACAAACATAAGTATATTTTGAAGCGGGGCTGATAACGATCATCCCCTAGATTCATCATCCCCATCATCCTCTCTAATTAACGCATTTTTTCTAGAATCATCATCCGCATCATTCCCTCTAATTATGGCAAATTCGTCATCCCCTCATCCCAGAGACGCGTTTTTTTTCCATTTCTGGAAAAATCCAGCGTAACTGCACATCATCCCTTTCCATTCCTGGAATTTAATCCAGCGCCTCTACCCTCATCCTCATCTAGCGCTCATCCCTCCCTCTCCTCTGTTTTGATATATATAATAGTTCTAATTAATATATATATATAAAGGTTCTAGCAATATAGTAAAGATTCTAGTTAATATATATAAAGGTTCTAGTTAATACAATAAAAGTTCTGGTTAATACAATAAAGGTTCTAGTTAGTATACATAAAGGTTCGAGTTAATAGAGCAAATGATCTAGTTAATACAATTAAGATTCTAGTTATATATATAAAGGTTCTAGTTAATATATATAAAAGTTATAGTTATATATATAAAGGTTCTAGTTAATATATATAATAAATCTATTTAGTATAGCAACTATTCTAGTTAATATATTTAACTATTCTATTTAATATAGTAAGTGTTTTGGTTAACAGTTGTATTTAGTATAGCAACAATTACTCATATATTTAAATGTTCTACTTAACAATTTTAGTTAATAAATTAATAGTTTAGTGTTATGATATAATTGTTCTGGAAAATCTTTTCACTAAAGAAAAAAATAAAAAGAAGTTATGTGAGGGAAGAAAAAAAACAGAGGAAAGCAGGAAGGAAGATGAGACCATAGATGGCAAAGAATAACGCTGGATGAGATTAGAGATGGGGACCAGAGAATTAACGCGTTTAGACAGTTGTTAACACGTTTTTAAAGATGTATTATCTATGGGGATGATAGAATCTAGAGGATGATCTTAAGCAATTTCGTATTTTGAAGGTCAAGTTTTATCTAAAATAAAAAAATAAATATTTTCTTTCAACTAATTAACGCTAACTAAAATTATATTAATTTTATATGAATATTTGACCATTAAAATTTATAAATTGTGAAATGTTCAAATTATAAAAATTGTGGATTTTTTTAAAACTTTCCATGAAACTTTGAATGATGTCAATCAGAGTTCGTATGTGAATGATATACTACTAGTATATCAGCAAATTATAAACTGCACCTTTATTCCGCTATTATACCACTATAGCACCGCTATTTGTCACTATTTCATCGTTGTTGCCCTCTATACGTGACACTATCGGACGGACCGTAAAATCTGTAGCACTATAGCAGGGTACCAAATAGCATTGCTATAGCAGCACTTTTGTGGCCATTATGGCCGCTATTTGAACTTTTGGTTATATCCATTATTAACATTAGTCATTATTTACCTTTTTAAAAGTTAAGAATTCATAGAGTAAACAATTAGTTGCATCCTTCGCATAATTGTTTTAGCCATTGGATATGTGCTTTTATAAGTAATAGGGATATATCATGTAGCATTATGTCCCTATACATTGGAGATAAATTAGTAGAATCAAAGAATGACAACCAGTGATATAGAAGTATACCAGGAAATTACAGGGTGGGCCAGGAATATTACCTCTCCTACGGGGGAAAAACCACTCTCATCAGTCATCAATAGGGCCTTAACTTTAATAGTGATATATATGATAATATGAAGCTTCCAGCAAAAGTGGAGAGGACAATTGATAAAATAACGTCTAGTTTCCATTGGTGCAATGTGTGTAGACCTATAATGAAAGGAGGGTTAGGAGTTGCTAATTTGAGTAATATGAATAAAGCACTTTTCTCCGAATGGGTCTCGAGATACAAAGACTCAAATAAAAAATGTTGGTGGAAAGATATATATATATATTGTTTTATAAATTTATTTTTAAAATTTTAAAATATTAATGAAAAAGAGAATTTATGACATTTGTGGTATTAGAACCTTCCTCTAAAGACGACATATGCGATATTAGATGGTATAAACAAATAGAATATGTCGGCCACATATTGAATTAAATTTTGTCCAGCTTTGTCCCCCCCCCCCCCCATATTTTCTTCGCGTTTCTCTAAATTATCGTTAATCTCGCAAAGTTAAAATTATTAGATTTTTTGAATGAAAATATACAAAGAGGTATTGTCAAGATTTTTTAAAAAATCCAACGCAATAAAAATCATATTTACATATACAAACTCGATACTGAAAATATTAAAAATCTTCTCGTAAATTAACATGTCAAATAAAAGTCTGCCAATTATGATTATATGTCATTGGAGCTTACAATTTCAAAGATGTATAATATAGCGACAAGGTCATTAAAAAAAACTGCAACATGGTCATAGTCACGTTTTCTTAGCAGGTAGCTAGCCGACTAGGCGACTACCAAGTTATTTAAATGCAGAGTAACAATAAAATAAGTTAAGGGTGATTTAACTTTATTTTATGGGAATTGCTTTAGCAGGTAGCTAGCCGACTACCAAGTTATTTAAATGCAGAGTAACAATAAAATAAGTTACGGGTGATTTAACTTTATTTTATGGGAATTGCTTTAGCAGGTAGCTAAGCCGATTACCAAGTTATTTAAATGCAGAGTAACAATAAAATAAGTTAAGGGTGATTTAACTTTATTTTATGGAAATTGCTTGAGATGATCTTTAAGATTCTATCGTTCTGTCATCTCCATACGAATGATTTTTTTTTTTGAATTTTTAGGTAATATAGTGAGAATATCAATGTTCATTGTTTTCCTTACAATATCTGGTGAATTTGACATTTAATGACTCAATTCCGTCATCTGCATGCGAACGAATTAATAACTGAATGTCGCTGATGTCATCCTCATCACATCTCATCCTATCTCTTCTAGCAGTTACTAGCAAAATGGTATGTCAGATGCAATTTGAGTCTTTGTGTTGTACCTGCATTGCTAACATCTAAGAAGGACGGTAGTCGGAGGATATGTGTTGATAGTCATGCAATCAACAAAATCACCATTGGTTACAAGCTTTATATTTCAAGACTTGATGACTTGCTGGATCAGTTAAGCGGGTCGGTGGTATTCTCAATAATTGATTTGAGAAGTGGTTATCATCAGATTCGAATTTGGCCTGGAGATGATGGAAGACGACATTCAAGACAAAGGAGGGATTGTATGAATGGTTGGTCATGCCTTTTCGTCATATCTTTTACAGACGCTTTATTAGAAATTTCAGCACCATAGCTGCGACCAAGACAGAGTGCTTGAAAAATGGAAAATTTCAATGGAATGAAGAAGCTGAGTCTAACTTTGCGACTCTAAAAGAAAAGTTGTGTTCGGTTCCAGTGCTAACTCTGTCAGATTTTGATAAGTTATTTGAAGTAGATTGTGATGCAAGTGGAGTGGGTGCAGTGGCAGTTTTGTCTCAAGAAAAGAGACCCATTGCTTTCTTTAGTGAGAAGTTGTCAGATGCTAGAATGAACTTGTCAACCTATGACAAAGAGTTCTAATCAGTGGTGAGAGCGCATTAAAAACTTATGAGCATTATCTGATTGGTAGAGAGTTTGTTTTATATTCAGATTGTGATCCACTAAAACATCTGTATAACCAAATCAAAATTAGTAAGAATATGCATACAAGATGGGTGCAATTTTTTACAAAAGTTTTCTTTCAGATTGAAGCACAAGGCTGAAAAGAGATCCATTGCTTTCTTTAGTGAGAAGTTGGCAGATTCTAGAAGGAACTTGTCAACCTATGACAAAGAGTTCTAATCAGTGGTGAGAGCATTAAAAACACATGGGCATTATCTAATTGGTAGAGAGTTTGTTTTATATTCAGATTGTGATGCACTAAAAAATCTGTATAACCAAATCATAATTACTAAAAAAAATATGCATACAAGATTGGTGCAATTGTTTATAAAAGTTTTCATTCAGATTGAAGCACAAGGCTAAAATATAAAATAAAGTGGCAGATGTTTTAAGCCATAAGACCATTTTCCTTTCATATTGAAGCACAAGATTGAAAAAACTTAGCATAGTTTTTAGGGTTTGTTTTTCATGTATAGGTTTTAGCTTCTTCTTTTAGTCTCATGTTGTAATATTTTTTTTCCTTCTTTTTGTAATTACGTATTAATAAAATATGTTGGTGTAGTGCCACAAAGAGCAACCGACAAAAGTTTGCCAACTCCTATCGAACGTAATTACTTGACTAGAAAAGTTGATAAGTCTCTTAAACTCAGAAAGCAAAATTTCAGACTAGTATGTACGAATATAAGAATTCATTTGGAGAAGCTTAGTGAAATGAATTTATAAATAAAAAATGATTGCTGCTAAAATAATGGACCTAAAGAAAGTCATTCAAAATGATAACGATGAAATGGAAAAGATAAACCGAGTTGGGAAACACATTGCAATTATTCTTTTATCTTATATTACTCGGTAGTTGGCAGCCAGCTAAGAAAACATAATTATATATATTTTTTTATTGTTATTAGTAATGACTTTGTCGCAATATGCGTCCTTACTAAAATATGTACCTTTCTGTAATTAATTATTAATAAAATAGGTTGCTGTGGTACGTGTCACCTGACACCAAGGAAAAGAATAAAGAAACTCTGTACTGCCACAAACAAGGCAACTGACAATTTTTTGCCAACCCCCGTCGAACGTAATTACATTACTAGAAAAGTTTGATAAGTCTCAAAACTCGAAAGTAAAATTTTACACTAGTATATACGAATATAAGAATTCAGTTGGAGAAACTTAGTGAAATTAATAAAAAAGGACCTATAAGGATAGTTGCTAAGACTTTTATTTTTATTATTTTCTTTTGAGCAATATATGATTGCTGCTAAAATAACGAACTTAGGCTCCGTTTGGATAGGTGTGGAAAGAAGGGAAGAAGTGGGAAAAAGTATTGGAAATTGTGTAATTTTGTGAAGAGTTTGGATTGTTTATAATTTTTTTTCTTCTTCCTACTTCTTCTTAACGCATCCAAACGGAGGCCTAAAGAAGTCATTCAAAATGATAATTATGCTTCTTCCTACTTCTTCTCAACGCATCCAAACAAAGACCTAAAGAAGTCATTCAAAATGATAATTATGCAATGGAAAAGACAAACCGACTTGGGAAACATCATTGCAATTATTCTTTTATTTTATATTATTACTCGGTAGTTGGCAGCCAGCTAAGAAAACATAATTATATATATTTTTTATTGTTACTTCCTGAATTGAAATCGAGTTCAGAAACGTGACAATCCGCCTGGGGCCTAGCATTTATAAATAATCAGTAGCATTTTTTTTTGAAAAATAATACAGTTAGTGTATTACAAACGTGTTGTGTCGTGTTAAATACGTGCGTGTTAGAGCTCGTGTCTTGTCGTGTTGACACGAGTTAATATTTTCAACGTGTCGTGTCGTGTCGTGTCAAATGAAGGAATTGATTAACACGACAAGCATAATGACACAGACACGTCTAACACGACGTGTCGTGTTGACATGTCGTGTTAAACGTGTCAAGCAATATTATAATTTATTCACTAAGAATTCAATAAAAAATATTTAAAATTTTTTTAAAATAGAAAAATATAATAAATTATTGAAATTTCATATATTAAATGAAAATTAATGATTGAATCAAAAGATTATGAATAAAAAATTATTAAATTTATAATATAAACTCAATATAATTTGATAAATTCTAGATAATGGGTGCGTTTGGATAGGTGTGGGAAGAAGGGAAGAAGGGAAGAAGTGGGAAGAAGTATTGGGAAGTGTGTAACTTTGTGAAGAGTTTGAATTGTTTATAATTTTTTTTCTTCCCATCTTCCTTCTTCCTCTTCTTCTTCTCTCATCCAAACGCACCCAATAATATTTTTTATCGTGTTAACTCGTGTCACGTGTCGTGTCACGTGTCAACTCGTGTCGTGTTAAGACGTGTCAATGTCTAGAAATCTCCAACACGACACGACACGCTGACACGCACGTGTCGTGTCGTGTCAATACACGTGCGTATCGTACCAACACACTCGTGTCGTGTCATTTTAAAAAATACTATAATATAGTTTTTCGCTGAACTTACAAGTCTTCGAAACGTTTTATATGTAAGTCTCGAAAGTAGAAATTCACACCAGTATAGCAAATATTATTCGCCAAAAATACAATTCGTCTTTGCAAACATCATTCAACCGTTGTTAAGTTATAACAATTCAACTGGAGAACCTTATTGAAAGGAACAAAAATACTACCCAAAAATACAATTGGTCTTTGCAAACATCATCCAACCATTGTTGAGTTATAATAATTCAGCTGGAGTACCTTATTGAAAGGAACAAAAATATTACCCCGCGCGGTACTCTATATATGAAGGAGTATCGGTAATGGATACAGTTAAGGTTCTGGTACAGGTATGGTTCTGGTATGGAACCGGTACGTATCGGCTACGTCACGTGACGTAACAGGATATTTTAATTAATCAATTTAATTTGATCGGCAAGTACGATCTCCAATATGGCTGGGTACGACTATGAGTATGTTTGGATCGTTGGAATTATATCATAAAAGTCAATAATTTAATGACTTAATTTAGTTTATATTATTGATGATGTTTGATCATTTGTTTCTTGAGTTTATTATTGACAGATCATTCAAGTTGAGAATCAGAATCGTAGATCTCTTTGTTTCATTTTTAATTAAATGATAATAATAAATCTAAATCGTTCGTAATCTTGATAATTAACAATAAACATTAATTATCATAAAAGATTACTATACAAGTTAAGTGATTATTAAGTTTTACAAATCATATGTAATGAGTTACCGACTTAATTGCATATGTGTATGTTACTAGTATTAGAAAGTATCCAATTTTAATTTTAGTTATTAATTAACTTAATTAATCAAGCACAAAGAGGATCTTGCCAAGCAATCAACACATAAGCAAAGGGAGAAGGGTAGGAGAATTGTACCTTTCACAGAATTGTATCTGCGAGGTTCGACCATGGCATGAGAATCGGTGGCGTGCCTTCTCTACCACCTCCACCAAGTCTAGTCGTCGCCCTCGAGTCCACCAAGACGAATTAATTACGTTTTCAAAGTATGTGCTAGCATGACACCTCATCGCCTAGCTTGAAGATCATAATTCGAAGCATAAAGAAGTATTTGGTTTTATTTCTTTATGTTTTTGTCTTGTGATTTGATGGATTTGTATCTCTACTTTTATCTACTTCTTATTGTTTGTATTGCTACTATGTTAGACTAATTATTTATGTTGTCTTGGGATTAGGGAAGTAAACTTGACGTTTGGATGATGTTTATTTGACTTGTTATAACATGCTTTGCATTGAGATTTCGTTTATTGAGAATTATATCTGTTGCTTGAGATAAAATACTTGTTAAATCTCTAATTACCATCTAGTTGAATAGCTGCATCTAATAATTCTAAATTAGGATAAACGAGTCCAAGTTTAATTGAAGTGCTTGGGGTAAATTGTAGATCGGAAAGGGAAAATTAGTTGACACAAAAGTGTAGTTTTTAGAACAGTACAAAAGATTTCTAAACATCCCTACGAACTCCAATAAATAAGTTTAATTGATTGAATTCTATACCAAAAGTTTGAACCAAATCAAGTTAATTAGGTTAGGTTGTGATTGAACCAGTATCTGTCCCAACAAGCGAAAGTCGAGGTTTAGAATATCTTGGTTTGACCAATAAACCTTGACTTAAAGCATTAGTTAGCATAATGAACCAATTAAACCCACTCTTGCCTTATGTTTGGATCGAGCAGAGAGACCATTGCAGCTAAAACGCGCATTTTAGTGCAAAAGTGCTTACTTTCAAGTTTTAGAGTACAAACCAAGCTTTTAAATTTCGGCGAAATAACGCCGTTTTTTTCGGAAATTTCGGTATTTCGGACAAAAACGCACCACCGTTACGGTTTCAAACCCAAAAAATTCGTAACGCGTTATCTTCGAAAAAACGCCGTTATTTCGGCGAAAATATTTCGTTTTTCGGTGAAAAAACGGAGATAATTTAATCATTTTGGTATTTGGTATTGTACTATTGTCGTATGGATTAGACTTTATCACTTTAGAGATTACTATTGTATTGTCGTATGAATTGTTGTTAAGTTGGATATTTGGATGTTAAGGATTAATTAATTAGTATTGTACTATTGTCGTATTG
Organism: Rhynchospora pubera; assembly: GCA_028095005.1. Lineage (NCBI taxonomy): Eukaryota > Viridiplantae > Streptophyta > Magnoliopsida > Poales > Cyperaceae > Rhynchospora > Rhynchospora pubera. Next base: position 77,848,648 of record CM051462.1, read on the forward strand.
TTGAGATTTAGAGGAATTATTTGTTTTACTACCTATATTTCTGGTAGGAAATAGAATGTGCAAGTTACAAAGAGAAGATCCAGTACCAATCGTATATAGATTATAATTAGATTATTAGCACATTCAAAAAAATATAGAAGTTCGACTTGTAATATAGTATTTGACTATTTGTATAATATGAGTTTGACACATATGTTCGTATATGCACACCGTTTTTTTGCCGTTTTTTCACCGAAATAACGCCGCATCGCTATATCAACTCCGGACCGTCATACCGAAAAAAACGAAATTTAAAAGCTTGGTCCAAACACAAGTGAAATCTGACTTCTAAAACATCTTATTCTTTGTTCAAATCCCCAAAACCTTGCTTTACTTATCCTTTTATTATTTAGTTTGATTCATCTTATTCTAAGTCTAAAAATCAAACAAAAATATTTAATTTAGTGCTTTATTTAGTTTTCTATTATTTTCAAATTTATAAAAATATTACTGTCTAGATTTAAAAAAAAATAAGTTCGGTATTCATAGATCCGTCTCTTGGGTTCGACCCTAAAGTTGTATTCCAAACGATTAGTGTGGTCAAGCTCTAGGTTATAATTTATTTGATTTCTAGATTGTAAGTCTTTATATTAGTGCTAACACGCGTGTGTGTCATGCTAGCACGATCGTGTCGTATTATTTTGGCAAACACTAGTTACCAGACGTCATTGCATTGTTTTTTCCTTTCGTTTTAAATTACTCAGTACTTTTCTTTATTTTTGTTGTTTTAGTTCGCAACCCCTTTATTGTACATAATACTCGCTACATAACACTCAACCGTCAACAAAAGTACAGAGCCATCACACATAATATATATTATAATATGATTTTTAACAAACTTAGGAAAAATCACGAAATCTCATTTACTCGTGCAATACATAAAATTATTCTTTCCATAACATATTGCTTATATAAGTTTGACAACAAGCAAGCAACACATACGTTCACATAATAAAAATGCGACTACAAATGGCATGTTTGTAGATGGCGCATTACATCATAGGCTGTCATCACACCCGCGGGTAATACATGTCCCTGCTCGTTATCTACGTACAACAAAAGCACGTACAATTTAAGTTCTTATTTCCAAAGGTAGGCTTTGGAAGAAGAAAATGAAAAAGGTCGGAGTATTGATATATATGAGATTGTAATTGCCATATTTAAATAGACAGAGTTAAGTATTACCACAGTCACTTTATTAGAATCATCAGCAGTAGCTGGAGGGCTACTAGGAGACGTCAGCTGGTGAAAGAAAAAGATAAACACGAGAGGAAAAAAAAATGTTCAGCATTCTCTTGTGATCATGTTGCAAAAAGTGAGATTTTATGAAAAATAAATTATATGACCTTGTTTGGATGGAGTTGGAAGAAGGAAGAAGGAAGAAGGAAGAAGACCCAAAAAAAATTATAAACAATCCAAACTCTTCACAAAGTTACACACTTCCCAATACTTCTTTCCACTTCTTCCCTTCTTTCCTTCTTCCCACATCTATCCAAACGGAGCCTATATGAAGTCAAATACGTTATATGTCCCTCTGTTGTTTGGCTGGTGAATCAGCTTCACATCTGTTTCTAAATGTCCCTTCTCTACGGCTCCGTTTGGATTTTATTTGGGAAGAAGAGAAGAAGGGAAAAAAGGAATAAATTTATTATAAACAATCCAAACTCTTTACAAAGTTACACACTTTCTAATACTTCTTCCCACTTCTTCCCTTCTTCCCACAACTTATCCAAACGGAGCCGTAAACACTCATCTCACCCCCTACCCGCAATCCCCATAAATTTACATCCGTACAACCTCTACTTGTCACACCACCTCATGTTCAAGAGAAGAACCTTTGCACTCTTATTGTTGAATAAGTCTTATTCCGAATAAGGCTTATTCGGAATGAAACCAAACACGTCCATAATAAGCCCTAAACCGCGGATAAGCCCTTATTCAGAATAAACCTTATTCCGAATGCGTTTGATTTCATCCCGAATAAGTCTTATTCGGAATAAGACTTATTCAACATCATACCAAACACACCTACTAATCTCTTCTTATTTTGTTTGGAGGAATAGGGTGCTCCAGAATTTCCAAGAATAGTTTCTGCACCCCTAACTCAATGATTCTCGAGGAGTGGAGGGTACTTCATGAATTTACCTTTATTGTTGAAGGGTCGTTTTAACTTTTTCTTTATTTATTTTTTATTTATCTTCGAAATGAAATTGTTTTTGTTTTTAGCTACTTACCTTTTATTAGTTTTCATCTTGGTATACCAGCGCCAAACCCCCCCCCCCTTTCTTTATTTTAGAAGAAAGTTATACCTGCCCCTTTTATTGTAACTGCTTTATTATTTTTTAATGAAAAAGGTGCTAGGCCAGACACACCCACACTTTATTACATATTAGTACATTGAAAATAACAGAAAATAGAATCAACCTTTGTTTCAGCATCAGTAGGAGGGTTTGCAGGGGCATCAGTAGGAGGGTTTGCAGGAGCAACAACTTGAGGAGTAGCTACGGTTTTGGAAACATCAACAGTAGTATTGTCCTGAGACAAATTTGTAATTTTACGTAAGTAATTTTTTTTCATGAAACGATGGTACCTTTCTTTCTTTTTTCAAAGAAGATGAGGTACCTACTAACTTTAAATTTTTATGACAGACTTAAATAATGAGTTTTACAACTCATATATATAAAAAATAAGAACCCGCATAATTTTTGTCTCTTTCTTGAAAGTAGATGCTGTAATAATACCAAACCAGTATAATGATATATATTTATACAATAAATATAAATTACCCAACATATATCTTGGGACTAAATATGGCCAATTGCAATACGGGAAGGCAGAATATTAAACAAAATAAACAAAGCCTCTATATATATTTCTTAGTGAGCCAAACATTTTTTATATAAGAATAAATTTTTTCATTGAAATGAAGCAAATGTTCCTTAATTTTGCCGAATCAACGCTTAGTTCCGTTCATTAATATCCGCCGTTTATATATAAATTGAGACCTCCGGTATCTTCTAAAGTTAAATAGGACGAACAAGAGAACCAGCTCTTGGTCTAGTGGCAAAGAGCAATGCACCTTGATTTCTTGAGTGAAAGGTCGCAGGTTCGAAATCCGACTGGGGGGTCTTTCATAGACATTTAATTTAAAAAAATAAGTTGGGTGACTTAGACCTCCAATTTATCTTCAAAAAAATAGGACGAAAAAGGAAAAGAAATTCCTTTTTATATTGTGAAAAATTTAATATAATTGAAATCAATTTTCGACGAACAATCAATTTTAATTTGGTGGTTAATTGCTTAAACAAATGGAGAATGCAATTCCGACAATGACTGCAGGGATGTGATTTGTTGGTTTTGATATTTACCGTCTAACATCAGGGAAAAAATAATTAATAATCAAGCTTTTAACAAACCTTGCACAAATTGGTTTTTTCCGGGACATATTCGTTTTGGAAATAACTAGACGTTCTCTGGGGTAATTTATTCCAAGAGTCCGAAGATAGTCGCATGCAGAAATTGAAAATATGAATATAACTTGCTATTCCCGGGCACCAAACTACTAAAATGGAGCGGAGCAAAAATAGAATTGGAAAACAAATGTTGTTATAGTGGAACTTACCATTGTTGCTAAGAAGATAATAGAAATTGAGGAGAATTGTTGAATATCGTCCTTGATCTGAATTGCGGGGTGTGAGGAACCAACAGCTGTACTGGTTCTTATATATTAGGCAAAGTCTTATTTTATTTTAGTTTACTTATCTTTTAGCTAGAGTGCCAGCATCTTACTTTGTCAGGACGTAATAAGAAAAGAATAAGAGAATAACATGAAACACATATAAGAAAGATCTTGCATTTCATTAGACTTCACAAAATAATATGATAGGTAGAGAGGATTTTATGAGAAAGAACTGCATTTCATTAGACTTCAGTAAATTACAACAGAGTGCAATGACTTTTTATAATAAAAGAATTTCTTTGAAAATAGAAACTAATATTAACATAAATTTTTATCAAGAATAGCAAACATATCTAGCCAATGGTCGGGTAAATAATTTTATTTTTGAAAAAAATATTTATCCTTCAAAACAAAAATCGTCATCTCAACAAAAAATAATTTAATACAAATATTTATTTCTTAATAAATAAAATTATTTAAAAAAAAATGATACATGAGAAAATTTTACATGTGTGATGTATTTCCAAAATGAAAAAAAAATGTTTATTATCTCACGAAAACTATCCATATGTGTTGTGCTCTCTTTCCAAACACAACGCACAATTAATCAGGTACAATATTTGTTGCTATTAATAGTGAAGAGCTTGTAAACTTATATCCAAAGATTTTAATAGCAGATAACAGACTCGTAGCGGACATGCTAGTGTCGCAGCAGATTGCGGATCTACAAACATAAGTATATTTTGAAGCGGGGCTGATAACGATCATCCCCTAGATTCATCATCCCCATCATCCTCTCTAATTAACGCATTTTTTCTAGAATCATCATCCGCATCATTCCCTCTAATTATGGCAAATTCGTCATCCCCTCATCCCAGAGACGCGTTTTTTTTCCATTTCTGGAAAAATCCAGCGTAACTGCACATCATCCCTTTCCATTCCTGGAATTTAATCCAGCGCCTCTACCCTCATCCTCATCTAGCGCTCATCCCTCCCTCTCCTCTGTTTTGATATATATAATAGTTCTAATTAATATATATATATAAAGGTTCTAGCAATATAGTAAAGATTCTAGTTAATATATATAAAGGTTCTAGTTAATACAATAAAAGTTCTGGTTAATACAATAAAGGTTCTAGTTAGTATACATAAAGGTTCGAGTTAATAGAGCAAATGATCTAGTTAATACAATTAAGATTCTAGTTATATATATAAAGGTTCTAGTTAATATATATAAAAGTTATAGTTATATATATAAAGGTTCTAGTTAATATATATAATAAATCTATTTAGTATAGCAACTATTCTAGTTAATATATTTAACTATTCTATTTAATATAGTAAGTGTTTTGGTTAACAGTTGTATTTAGTATAGCAACAATTACTCATATATTTAAATGTTCTACTTAACAATTTTAGTTAATAAATTAATAGTTTAGTGTTATGATATAATTGTTCTGGAAAATCTTTTCACTAAAGAAAAAAATAAAAAGAAGTTATGTGAGGGAAGAAAAAAAACAGAGGAAAGCAGGAAGGAAGATGAGACCATAGATGGCAAAGAATAACGCTGGATGAGATTAGAGATGGGGACCAGAGAATTAACGCGTTTAGACAGTTGTTAACACGTTTTTAAAGATGTATTATCTATGGGGATGATAGAATCTAGAGGATGATCTTAAGCAATTTCGTATTTTGAAGGTCAAGTTTTATCTAAAATAAAAAAATAAATATTTTCTTTCAACTAATTAACGCTAACTAAAATTATATTAATTTTATATGAATATTTGACCATTAAAATTTATAAATTGTGAAATGTTCAAATTATAAAAATTGTGGATTTTTTTAAAACTTTCCATGAAACTTTGAATGATGTCAATCAGAGTTCGTATGTGAATGATATACTACTAGTATATCAGCAAATTATAAACTGCACCTTTATTCCGCTATTATACCACTATAGCACCGCTATTTGTCACTATTTCATCGTTGTTGCCCTCTATACGTGACACTATCGGACGGACCGTAAAATCTGTAGCACTATAGCAGGGTACCAAATAGCATTGCTATAGCAGCACTTTTGTGGCCATTATGGCCGCTATTTGAACTTTTGGTTATATCCATTATTAACATTAGTCATTATTTACCTTTTTAAAAGTTAAGAATTCATAGAGTAAACAATTAGTTGCATCCTTCGCATAATTGTTTTAGCCATTGGATATGTGCTTTTATAAGTAATAGGGATATATCATGTAGCATTATGTCCCTATACATTGGAGATAAATTAGTAGAATCAAAGAATGACAACCAGTGATATAGAAGTATACCAGGAAATTACAGGGTGGGCCAGGAATATTACCTCTCCTACGGGGGAAAAACCACTCTCATCAGTCATCAATAGGGCCTTAACTTTAATAGTGATATATATGATAATATGAAGCTTCCAGCAAAAGTGGAGAGGACAATTGATAAAATAACGTCTAGTTTCCATTGGTGCAATGTGTGTAGACCTATAATGAAAGGAGGGTTAGGAGTTGCTAATTTGAGTAATATGAATAAAGCACTTTTCTCCGAATGGGTCTCGAGATACAAAGACTCAAATAAAAAATGTTGGTGGAAAGATATATATATATATATATTGTTTTATAAATTTATTTTTAAAATTTTAAAATATTAATGAAAAAGAGAATTTATGACATTTGTGGTATTAGAACCTTCCTCTAAAGACGACATATGCGATATTAGATGGTATAAACAAATAGAATATGTCGGCCACATATTGAATTAAATTTTGTCCAGCTTTGTCCCCCCCCCCCCCATATTTTCTTCGCGTTTCTCTAAATTATCGTTAATCTCGCAAAGTTAAAATTATTAGATTTTTTGAATGAAAATATACAAAGAGGTATTGTCAAGATTTTTTAAAAAATCCAACGCAATAAAAATCATATTTACATATACAAACTCGATACTGAAAATATTAAAAATCTTCTCGTAAATTAACATGTCAAATAAAAGTCTGCCAATTATGATTATATGTCATTGGAGCTTACAATTTCAAAGATGTATAATATAGCGACAAGGTCATTAAAAAAAACTGCAACATGGTCATAGTCACGTTTTCTTAGCAGGTAGCTAGCCGACTAGGCGACTACCAAGTTATTTAAATGCAGAGTAACAATAAAATAAGTTAAGGGTGATTTAACTTTATTTTATGGGAATTGCTTTAGCAGGTAGCTAGCCGACTACCAAGTTATTTAAATGCAGAGTAACAATAAAATAAGTTACGGGTGATTTAACTTTATTTTATGGGAATTGCTTTAGCAGGTAGCTAAGCCGATTACCAAGTTATTTAAATGCAGAGTAACAATAAAATAAGTTAAGGGTGATTTAACTTTATTTTATGGAAATTGCTTGAGATGATCTTTAAGATTCTATCGTTCTGTCATCTCCATACGAATGATTTTTTTTTTTTGAATTTTTAGGTAATATAGTGAGAATATCAATGTTCATTGTTTTCCTTACAATATCTGGTGAATTTGACATTTAATGACTCAATTCCGTCATCTGCATGCGAACGAATTAATAACTGAATGTCGCTGATGTCATCCTCATCACATCTCATCCTATCTCTTCTAGCAGTTACTAGCAAAATGGTATGTCAGATGCAATTTGAGTCTTTGTGTTGTACCTGCATTGCTAACATCTAAGAAGGACGGTAGTCGGAGGATATGTGTTGATAGTCATGCAATCAACAAAATCACCATTGGTTACAAGCTTTATATTTCAAGACTTGATGACTTGCTGGATCAGTTAAGCGGGTCGGTGGTATTCTCAATAATTGATTTGAGAAGTGGTTATCATCAGATTCGAATTTGGCCTGGAGATGATGGAAGACGACATTCAAGACAAAGGAGGGATTGTATGAATGGTTGGTCATGCCTTTTCGTCATATCTTTTACAGACGCTTTATTAGAAATTTCAGCACCATAGCTGCGACCAAGACAGAGTGCTTGAAAAATGGAAAATTTCAATGGAATGAAGAAGCTGAGTCTAACTTTGCGACTCTAAAAGAAAAGTTGTGTTCGGTTCCAGTGCTAACTCTGTCAGATTTTGATAAGTTATTTGAAGTAGATTGTGATGCAAGTGGAGTGGGTGCAGTGGCAGTTTTGTCTCAAGAAAAGAGACCCATTGCTTTCTTTAGTGAGAAGTTGTCAGATGCTAGAATGAACTTGTCAACCTATGACAAAGAGTTCTAATCAGTGGTGAGAGCGCATTAAAAACTTATGAGCATTATCTGATTGGTAGAGAGTTTGTTTTATATTCAGATTGTGATCCACTAAAACATCTGTATAACCAAATCAAAATTAGTAAGAATATGCATACAAGATGGGTGCAATTTTTTACAAAAGTTTTCTTTCAGATTGAAGCACAAGGCTGAAAAGAGATCCATTGCTTTCTTTAGTGAGAAGTTGGCAGATTCTAGAAGGAACTTGTCAACCTATGACAAAGAGTTCTAATCAGTGGTGAGAGCATTAAAAACACATGGGCATTATCTAATTGGTAGAGAGTTTGTTTTATATTCAGATTGTGATGCACTAAAAAATCTGTATAACCAAATCATAATTACTAAAAAAAATATGCATACAAGATTGGTGCAATTGTTTATAAAAGTTTTCATTCAGATTGAAGCACAAGGCTAAAATATAAAATAAAGTGGCAGATGTTTTAAGCCATAAGACCATTTTCCTTTCATATTGAAGCACAAGATTGAAAAAACTTAGCATAGTTTTTAGGGTTTGTTTTTCATGTATAGGTTTTAGCTTCTTCTTTTAGTCTCATGTTGTAATATTTTTTTTCCTTCTTTTTGTAATTACGTATTAATAAAATATGTTGGTGTAGTGCCACAAAGAGCAACCGACAAAAGTTTGCCAACTCCTATCGAACGTAATTACTTGACTAGAAAAGTTGATAAGTCTCTTAAACTCAGAAAGCAAAATTTCAGACTAGTATGTACGAATATAAGAATTCATTTGGAGAAGCTTAGTGAAATGAATTTATAAATAAAAAATGATTGCTGCTAAAATAATGGACCTAAAGAAAGTCATTCAAAATGATAACGATGAAATGGAAAAGATAAACCGAGTTGGGAAACACATTGCAATTATTCTTTTATCTTATATTACTCGGTAGTTGGCAGCCAGCTAAGAAAACATAATTATATATATTTTTTTATTGTTATTAGTAATGACTTTGTCGCAATATGCGTCCTTACTAAAATATGTACCTTTCTGTAATTAATTATTAATAAAATAGGTTGCTGTGGTACGTGTCACCTGACACCAAGGAAAAGAATAAAGAAACTCTGTACTGCCACAAACAAGGCAACTGACAATTTTTTGCCAACCCCCGTCGAACGTAATTACATTACTAGAAAAGTTTGATAAGTCTCAAAACTCGAAAGTAAAATTTTACACTAGTATATACGAATATAAGAATTCAGTTGGAGAAACTTAGTGAAATTAATAAAAAAGGACCTATAAGGATAGTTGCTAAGACTTTTATTTTTATTATTTTCTTTTGAGCAATATATGATTGCTGCTAAAATAACGAACTTAGGCTCCGTTTGGATAGGTGTGGAAAGAAGGGAAGAAGTGGGAAAAAGTATTGGAAATTGTGTAATTTTGTGAAGAGTTTGGATTGTTTATAATTTTTTTTCTTCTTCCTACTTCTTCTTAACGCATCCAAACGGAGGCCTAAAGAAGTCATTCAAAATGATAATTATGCTTCTTCCTACTTCTTCTCAACGCATCCAAACAAAGACCTAAAGAAGTCATTCAAAATGATAATTATGCAATGGAAAAGACAAACCGACTTGGGAAACATCATTGCAATTATTCTTTTATTTTATATTATTACTCGGTAGTTGGCAGCCAGCTAAGAAAACATAATTATATATATTTTTTATTGTTACTTCCTGAATTGAAATCGAGTTCAGAAACGTGACAATCCGCCTGGGGCCTAGCATTTATAAATAATCAGTAGCATTTTTTTTTGAAAAATAATACAGTTAGTGTATTACAAACGTGTTGTGTCGTGTTAAATACGTGCGTGTTAGAGCTCGTGTCTTGTCGTGTTGACACGAGTTAATATTTTCAACGTGTCGTGTCGTGTCGTGTCAAATGAAGGAATTGATTAACACGACAAGCATAATGACACAGACACGTCTAACACGACGTGTCGTGTTGACATGTCGTGTTAAACGTGTCAAGCAATATTATAATTTATTCACTAAGAATTCAATAAAAAATATTTAAAATTTTTTTAAAATAGAAAAATATAATAAATTATTGAAATTTCATATATTAAATGAAAATTAATGATTGAATCAAAAGATTATGAATAAAAAATTATTAAATTTATAATATAAACTCAATATAATTTGATAAATTCTAGATAATGGGTGCGTTTGGATAGGTGTGGGAAGAAGGGAAGAAGGGAAGAAGTGGGAAGAAGTATTGGGAAGTGTGTAACTTTGTGAAGAGTTTGAATTGTTTATAATTTTTTTTCTTCCCATCTTCCTTCTTCCTCTTCTTCTTCTCTCATCCAAACGCACCCAATAATATTTTTTATCGTGTTAACTCGTGTCACGTGTCGTGTCACGTGTCAACTCGTGTCGTGTTAAGACGTGTCAATGTCTAGAAATCTCCAACACGACACGACACGCTGACACGCACGTGTCGTGTCGTGTCAATACACGTGCGTATCGTACCAACACACTCGTGTCGTGTCATTTTAAAAAATACTATAATATAGTTTTTCGCTGAACTTACAAGTCTTCGAAACGTTTTATATGTAAGTCTCGAAAGTAGAAATTCACACCAGTATAGCAAATATTATTCGCCAAAAATACAATTCGTCTTTGCAAACATCATTCAACCGTTGTTAAGTTATAACAATTCAACTGGAGAACCTTATTGAAAGGAACAAAAATACTACCCAAAAATACAATTGGTCTTTGCAAACATCATCCAACCATTGTTGAGTTATAATAATTCAGCTGGAGTACCTTATTGAAAGGAACAAAAATATTACCCCGCGCGGTACTCTATATATGAAGGAGTATCGGTAATGGATACAGTTAAGGTTCTGGTACAGGTATGGTTCTGGTATGGAACCGGTACGTATCGGCTACGTCACGTGACGTAACAGGATATTTTAATTAATCAATTTAATTTGATCGGCAAGTACAATCTCCAATATGGCTGGGTACGACTATGAGTATGTTTGGATCGTTGGAATTATATCATAAAAGTCAATAATTTAATGACTTAATTTAGTTTATATTATTGATGATGTTTGATCATTTGTTTCTTGAGTTTATTATTGACAGATCATTCAAGTTGAGAATCAGAATCGTAGATCTCTTTGTTTCATTTTTAATTAAATGATAATAATAAATCTAAATCGTTCGTAATCTTGATAATTAACAATAAACATTAATTATCATAAAAGATTACTATACAAGTTAAGTGATTATTAAGTTTTACAAATCATAGGTAATGAGTTACCGACTTAATTGCATATGTGTATGTTACTAGTATTAGAAAGTATCCAATTTTAATTTTAGTTATTAATTAACTTAATTAATCAAGCACAAAGAGGATCTTGCCAAGCAATCAACACATAAGCAAAGGGAGAAGGGTAGGAGAATTGTACCTTTCACAGAATTGTATCTGCGAGGTTCGACCATGGCATGAGAATCGGTGGCGTGCCTTCTCTACCACCTCCACCAAGTCTAGTCGTCGCCCTCGAGTCCACCAAGACGAATTAATTACGTTTTCAAAGTATGTGCTAGCATGACACCTCATCGCCTAGCTTGAAGATCATAATTCGAAGCATAAAGAAGTATTTGGTTTTATTTCTTTATGTTTTTGTCTTGTGATTTGATGGATTTGTATCTCTACTTTTATCTACTTCTTATTGTTTGTATTGCTACTATGTTAGACTAATTATTTATGTTGTCTTGGGATTAGGGAAGTAAACTTGACGTTTGGATGATGTTTATTTGACTTGTTATAACATGCTTTGCATTGAGATTTCGTTTATTGAGAATTATATCTGTTGCTTGAGATAAAATACTTGTTAAATCTCTAATTACCATCTAGTTGAATAGCTGCATCTAATAATTCTAAATTAGGATAAACGAGTCCAAGTTTAATTGAAGTGCTTGGGGTAAATTGTAGATCGGAAAGGGAAAATTAGTTGACACAAAAGTGTAGTTTTTAGAACAGTACAAAAGATTTCTAAACATCCCTACGAACTCCAATAAATAAGTTTAATTGATTGAATTCTATACCAAAAGTTTGAACCAAATCAAGTTAATTAGGTTAGGTTGTGATTGAACCAGTATCTGTCCCAACAAGCGAAAGTCGAGGTTTAGAATATCTTGGTTTGACCAATAAACCTTGACTTAAAGCATTAGTTAGCATAATGAACCAATTAAACCCACTCTTGCCTTATGTTTGGATCGAGCAGAGAGACCATTGCAGCTAAAACGCGCATTTTAGTGCAAAAGTGCTTACTTTCAAGTTTTAGAGTACAAACCAAGCTTTTAAATTTCGGCGAAATAACGCCGTTTTTTTCGGAAATTTCGGTATTTCGGACAAAAACGCACCACCGTTACGGTTTCAAACCCAAAAAATTCGTAACGCGTTATCTTCGAAAAAACGCCGTTATTTCGGCGAAAATATTTCGTTTTTCGGTGAAAAAACGGAGATAATTTAATCATTTTGGTATTTGGTATTGTACTATTGTCGTATGGATTAGACTTTATCACTTTAGAGATTACTATTGTATTGTCGTATGAATTGTTGTTAAGTTGGATATTTGGATGTTAAGGATTAATTAATTAGTATTGTACTATTGTCGTATTGTTGAGATTTAGAGGAATTATTTGTTTTACTACCTATATTTCTGGTAGGAAATAGAATGTGCAAGTTACAAAGAGAAGATCCAGTACCAATCGTATATAGATTATAATTAGATTATTAGCACATTCAAAAAAATATAGAAGTTCGACTTGTAATATAGTATTTGACTATTTGTATAATATGAGTTTGACACATATGTTCGTATATGCACACCGTTTTTTTGCCGTTTTTTCACCGAAATAACGCCGCATCGCTATATCAACTCCGGACCGTCATACCGAAAAAAACGAAATTTAAAAGCTTGGTCCAAACACAAGTGAAATCTGACTTCTAAAACATCTTATTCTTTGTTCAAATCCCCAAAACCTTGCTTTACTTATCCTTTTATTATTTAGTTTGATTCATCTTATTCTAAGTCTAAAAATCAAACAAAAATATTTAATTTAGTGCTTTATTTAGTTTTCTATTATTTTCAAATTTATAAAAATATTACTGTCTAGATTTAAAAAAAAATAAGTTCGGTATTCATAGATCCGTCTCTTGGGTTCGACCCTAAAGTTGTATTCCAAACGATTAGTGTGGTCAAGCTCTAGGTTATAATTTATTTGATTTCTAGATTGTAAGTCTTTATATTAGTGCTAACACGCGTGTGTGTCATGCTAGCACGATCGTGTCGTATTATTTTGGCAAACACTAGTTACCAGACGTCATTGCATTGTTTTTTCCTTTCGTTTTAAATTACTCAGTACTTTTCTTTATTTTTGTTGTTTTAGTTCGCAACCCCTTTATTGTACATAATACTCGCTACATAACACTCAACCGTCAACAAAAGTACAGAGCCATCACACATAATATATATTATAATATGATTTTTAACAAACTTAGGAAAAATCACGAAATCTCATTTACTCGTGCAATACATAAAATTATTCTTTCCATAACATATTGCTTATATAAGTTTGACAACAAGCAAGCAACACATACGTTCACATAATAAAAATGCGACTACAAATGGCATGTTTGTAGATGGCGCATTACATCATAGGCTGTCATCACACCCGCGGGTAATACATGTCCCTGCTCGTTATCTACGTACAACAAAAGCACGTACAATTTAAGTTCTTATTTCCAAAGGTAGGCTTTGGAAGAAGAAAATGAAAAAGGTCGGAGTATTGATATATATGAGATTGTAATTGCCATATTTAAATAGACAGAGTTAAGTATTACCACAGTCACTTTATTAGAATCATCAGCAGTAGCTGGAGGGCTACTAGGAGACGTCAGCTGGTGAAAGAAAAAGATAAACACGAGAGGAAAAAAAAATGTTCAGCATTCTCTTGTGATCATGTTGCAAAAAGTGAGATTTTATGAAAAATAAATTATATGACCTTGTTTGGATGGAGTTGGAAGAAGGAAGAAGGAAGAAGGAAGAAGACCCAAAAAAAATTATAAACAATCCAAACTCTTCACAAAGTTACACACTTCCCAATACTTCTTTCCACTTCTTCCCTTCTTTCCTTCTTCCCACATCTATCCAAACGGAGCCTATATGAAGTCAAATACGTTATATGTCCCTCTGTTGTTTGGCTGGTGAATCAGCTTCACATCTGTTTCTAAATGTCCCTTCTCTACGGCTCCGTTTGGATTTTATTTGGGAAGAAGAGAAGAAGGGAAAAAAGGAATAAATTTATTATAAACAATCCAAACTCTTTACAAAGTTACACACTTTCTAATACTTCTTCCCACTTCTTCCCTTCTTCCCACAACTTATCCAAACGGAGCCGTAAACACTCATCTCACCCCCTACCCGCAATCCCCATAAATTTACATCCGTACAACCTCTACTTGTCACACCACCTCATGTTCAAGAGAAGAACCTTTGCACTCTTATTGTTGAATAAGTCTTATTCCGAATAAGGCTTATTCGGAATGAAACCAAACACGTCCATAATAAGCCCTAAACCGCGGATAAGCCCTTATTCAGAATAAACCTTATTCCGAATGCGTTTGATTTCATCCCGAATAAGTCTTATTCGGAATAAGACTTATTCAACATCATACCAAACACACCTACTAATCTCTTCTTATTTTGTTTGGAGGAATAGGGTGCTCCAGAATTTCCAAGAATAGTTTCTGCACCCCTAACTCAATGATTCTCGAGGAGTGGAGGGTACTTCATGAATTTACCTTTATTGTTGAAGGGTCGTTTTAACTTTTTCTTTATTTATTTTTTATTTATCTTCGAAATGAAATTGTTTTTGTTTTTAGCTACTTACCTTTTATTAGTTTTCATCTTGGTATACCAGCGCCAAACCCCCCCCCCCCTTTCTTTATTTTAGAAGAAAGTTATACCTGCCCCTTTTATTGTAACTGCTTTATTATTTTTTAATGAAAAAGGTGCTAGGCCAGACACACCCACACTTTATTACATATTAGTACATTGAAAATAACAGAAAATAGAATCAACCTTTGTTTCAGCATCAGTAGGAGGGTTTGCAGGGGCATCAGTAGGAGGGTTTGCAGGAGCAACAACTTGAGGAGTAGCTACGGTTTTGGAAACATCAACAGTAGTATTGTCCTGAGACAAATTTGTAATTTTACGTAAGTAATTTTTTTTCATGAAACGATGGTACCTTTCTTTCTTTTTTCAAAGAAGATGAGGTACCTACTAACTTTAAATTTTTATGACAGACTTAA
Organism: Rhynchospora pubera; assembly: GCA_028095005.1. Taxonomy (NCBI): domain Eukaryota; kingdom Viridiplantae; phylum Streptophyta; class Magnoliopsida; order Poales; family Cyperaceae; genus Rhynchospora; species Rhynchospora pubera. Next base: position 77,863,990 of record CM051462.1, read on the forward strand.
ATAATGAGTTTTACAACTCATATATATAAAAAATAAGAACCCGCATAATTTTTGTCTCTTTCTTGAAAGTAGATGCTGTAATAATACCAAACCAGTATAATGATATATATTTATACAATAAATATAAATTACCCAACATATATCTTGGGACTAAATATGGCCAATTGCAATACGGGAAGGCAGAATATTAAACAAAATAAACAAAGCCTCTATATATATTTCTTAGTGAGCCAAACATTTTTTATATAAGAATAAATTTTTTCATTGAAATGAAGCAAATGTTCCTTAATTTTGCCGAATCAACGCTTAGTTCCGTTCATTAATATCCGCCGTTTATATATAAATTGAGACCTCCGGTATCTTCTAAAGTTAAATAGGACGAACAAGAGAACCAGCTCTTGGTCTAGTGGCAAAGAGCAATGCACCTTGATTTCTTGAGTGAAAGGTCGCAGGTTCGAAATCCGACTGGGGGGTCTTTCATAGACATTTAATTTAAAAAAATAAGTTGGGTGACTTAGACCTCCAATTTATCTTCAAAAAAATAGGACGAAAAAGGAAAAGAAATTCCTTTTTATATTGTGAAAAATTTAATATAATTGAAATCAATTTTCGACGAACAATCAATTTTAATTTGGTGGTTAATTGCTTAAACAAATGGAGAATGCAATTCCGACAATGACTGCAGGGATGTGATTTGTTGGTTTTGATATTTACCGTCTAACATCAGGGAAAAAATAATTAATAATCAAGCTTTTAACAAACCTTGCACAAATTGGTTTTTTCCGGGACATATTCGTTTTGGAAATAACTAGACGTTCTCTGGGGTAATTTATTCCAAGAGTCCGAAGATAGTCGCATGCAGAAATTGAAAATATGAATATAACTTGCTATTCCCGGGCACCAAACTACTAAAATGGAGCGGAGCAAAAATAGAATTGGAAAACAAATGTTGTTATAGTGGAACTTACCATTGTTGCTAAGAAGATAATAGAAATTGAGGAGAATTGTTGAATATCGTCCTTGATCTGAATTGCGGGGTGTGAGGAACCAACAGCTGTACTGGTTCTTATATATTAGGCAAAGTCTTATTTTATTTTAGTTTACTTATCTTTTAGCTAGAGTGCCAGCATCTTACTTTGTCAGGACGTAATAAGAAAAGAATAAGAGAATAACATGAAACACATATAAGAAAGATCTTGCATTTCATTAGACTTCACAAAATAATATGATAGGTAGAGAGGATTTTATGAGAAAGAACTGCATTTCATTAGACTTCAGTAAATTACAACAGAGTGCAATGACTTTTTATAATAAAAGAATTTCTTTGAAAATAGAAACTAATATTAATATAAATTTTTATCAAGAATAGCAAACATATCTAGCCAATGGTCGGGTAAATAATTTTATTTTTGAAAAAAATATTTATCCTTCAAAACAAAAATCGTCATCTCAACAAAAAATAATTTAATACAAATATTTATTTCTTAATAAATAAAATTATTTAAAAAAAAATGATACATGAGAAAATTTTACATGTGTGATGTATTTCCAAAATGAAAAAAAAATGTTTATTATCTCACGAAAACTATCCATATGTGTTGTGCTCTCTTTCCAAACACAACGCACAATTAATCAGGTACAATATTTGTTGCTATTAATAGTGAAGAGCTTGTAAACTTATATCCAAAGATTTTAATAGCAGATAACAGACTCGTAGCGGACATGCTAGTGTCGCAGCAGATTGCGGATCTACAAACATAAGTATATTTTGAAGCGGGGCTGATAACGATCATCCCCTAGATTCATCATCCCCATCATCCTCTCTAATTAACGCATTTTTTCTAGAATCATCATCCGCATCATTCCCTCTAATTATGGCAAATTCGTCATCCCCTCATCCCAGAGACGCGTTTTTTTTCCATTTCTGGAAAAATCCAGCGTAACTGCACATCATCCCTTTCCATTCCTGGAATTTAATCCAGCGCCTCTACCCTCATCCTCATCTAGCGCTCATCCCTCCCTCTCCTCTGTTTTGATATATATAATAGTTCTAATTAATATATATATATAAAGGTTCTAGCAATATAGTAAAGATTCTAGTTAATATATATAAAGGTTCTAGTTAATACAATAAAAGTTCTGGTTAATACAATAAAGGTTCTAGTTAGTATACATAAAGGTTCGAGTTAATAGAGCAAATGATCTAGTTAATACAATTAAGATTCTAGTTATATATATAAAGGTTCTAGTTAATATATATAAAAGTTATAGTTATATATATAAAGGTTCTAGTTAATATATATAATAAATCTATTTAGTATAGCAACTATTCTAGTTAATATATTTAACTATTCTATTTAATATAGTAAGTGTTTTGGTTAACAGTTGTATTTAGTATAGCAACAATTACTCATATATTTAAATGTTCTACTTAACAATTTTAGTTAATAAATTAATAGTTTAGTGTTATGATATAATTGTTCTGGAAAATCTTTTCACTAAAGAAAAAAATAAAAAGAAGTTATGTGAGGGAAGAAAAAAAACAGAGGAAAGCAGGAAGGAAGATGAGACCATAGATGGCAAAGAATAACGCTGGATGAGATTAGAGATGGGGACCAGAGAATTAACGCGTTTAGACAGTTGTTAACACGTTTTTAAAGATGTATTATCTATGGGGATGATAGAATCTAGAGGATGATCTTAAGCAATTTCGTATTTTGAAGGTCAAGTTTTATCTAAAATAAAAAAATAAATATTTTCTTTCAACTAATTAACGCTAACTAAAATTATATTAATTTTATATGAATATTTGACCATTAAAATTTATAAATTGTGAAATGTTCAAATTATAAAAATTGTGGATTTTTTTAAAACTTTCCATGAAACTTTGAATGATGTCAATCAGAGTTCGTATGTGAATGATATACTACTAGTATATCAGCAAATTATAAACTGCACCTTTATTCCGCTATTATACCACTATAGCACCGCTATTTGTCACTATTTCATCGTTGTTGCCCTCTATACGTGACACTATCGGACGGACCGTAAAATCTGTAGCACTATAGCAGGGTACCAAATAGCATTGCTATAGCAGCACTTTTGTGGCCATTATGGCCGCTATTTGAACTTTTGGTTATATCCATTATTAACATTAGTCATTATTTACCTTTTTAAAAGTTAAGAATTCATAGAGTAAACAATTAGCTGCATCCTTCGCATAATTGTTTTAGCCATTGGATATGTGCTTTTATAAGTAATAGGGATATATCATGTAGCATTATGTCCCTATACATTGGAGATAAATTAGTAGAATCAAAGAATGACAACCAGTGATATAGAAGTATACCAGGAAATTACAGGGTGGGCCAGGAATATTACCTCTCCTACGGGGGAAAAACCACTCTCATCAGTCATCAATAGGGCCTTAACTTTAATAGTGATATATATGATAATATGAAGCTTCCAGCAAAAGTGGAGAGGACAATTGATAAAATAACGTCTAGTTTCCATTGGTGCAATGTGTGTAGACCTATAATGAAAGGAGGGTTAGGAGTTGCTAATTTGAGTAATATGAATAAAGCACTTTTCTCCGAATGGGTCTCGAGATACAAAGACTCAAATAAAAAATGTTGGTGGAAAGATATATATATATTGTTTTATAAATTTATTTTTAAAATTTTAAAATATTAATGAAAAAGAGAATTTATGACATTTGTGGTATTAGAACCTTCCTCTAAAGACGACATATGCGATATTAGATGGTATAAACAAATAGAATATGTCGGCCACATATTGAATTAAATTTTGTCCAGCTTTGTCCCCCCCCCCCCCCATATTTTCTTCGCGTTTCTCTAAATTATCGTTAATCTCGCAAAGTTAAAATTATTAGATTTTTTGAATGAAAATATACAAAGAGGTATTGTCAAGATTTTTTAAAAAATCCAACGCAATAAAAATCATATTTACATATACAAACTCGATACTGAAAATATTAAAAATCTTCTCGTAAATTAACATGTCAAATAAAAGTCTGCCAATTATGATTATATGTCATTGGAGCTTACAATTTCAAAGATGTATAATATAGCGACAAGGTCATTAAAAAAAACTGCAACATGGTCATAGTCACGTTTTCTTAGCAGGTAGCTAGCCGACTAGGCGACTACCAAGTTATTTAAATGCAGAGTAACAATAAAATAAGTTAAGGGTGATTTAACTTTATTTTATGGGAATTGCTTTAGCAGGTAGCTAGCCGACTACCAAGTTATTTAAATGCAGAGTAACAATAAAATAAGTTACGGGTGATTTAACTTTATTTTATGGGAATTGCTTTAGCAGGTAGCTAAGCCGATTACCAAGTTATTTAAATGCAGAGTAACAATAAAATAAGTTAAGGGTGATTTAACTTTATTTTATGGAAATTGCTTGAGATGATCTTTAAGATTCTATCGTTCTGTCATCTCCATACGAATGATTTTTTTTTTTTGAATTTTTAGGTAATATAGTGAGAATATCAATGTTCATTGTTTTCCTTACAATATCTGGTGAATTTGACATTTAATGACTCAATTCCGTCATCTGCATGCGAACGAATTAATAACTGAATGTCGCTGATGTCATCCTCATCACATCTCATCCTATCTCTTCTAGCAGTTACTAGCAAAATGGTATGTCAGATGCAATTTGAGTCTTTGTGTTGTACCTGCATTGCTAACATCTAAGAAGGACGGTAGTCGGAGGATATGTGTTGATAGTCATGCAATCAACAAAATCACCATTGGTTACAAGCTTTATATTTCAAGACTTGATGACTTGCTGGATCAGTTAAGCGGGTCGGTGGTATTCTCAATAATTGATTTGAGAAGTGGTTATCATCAGATTCGAATTTGGCCTGGAGATGATGGAAGACGACATTCAAGACAAAGGAGGGATTGTATGAATGGTTGGTCATGCCTTTTCGTCATATCTTTTACAGACGCTTTATTAGAAATTTCAGCACCATAGCTGCGACCAAGACAGAGTGCTTGAAAAATGGAAAATTTCAATGGAATGAAGAAGCTGAGTCTAACTTTGCGACTCTAAAAGAAAAGTTGTGTTCGGTTCCAGTGCTAACTCTGTCAGATTTTGATAAGTTATTTGAAGTAGATTGTGATGCAAGTGGAGTGGGTGCAGTGGCAGTTTTGTCTCAAGAAAAGAGACCCATTGCTTTCTTTAGTGAGAAGTTGTCAGATGCTAGAATGAACTTGTCAACCTATGACAAAGAGTTCTAATCAGTGGTGAGAGCGCATTAAAAACTTATGAGCATTATCTGATTGGTAGAGAGTTTGTTTTATATTCAGATTGTGATCCACTAAAACATCTGTATAACCAAATCAAAATTAGTAAGAATATGCATACAAGATGGGTGCAATTTTTTACAAAAGTTTTCTTTCAGATTGAAGCACAAGGCTGAAAAGAGATCCATTGCTTTCTTTAGTGAGAAGTTGGCAGATTCTAGAAGGAACTTGTCAACCTATGACAAAGAGTTCTAATCAGTGGTGAGAGCATTAAAAACACATGGGCATTATCTAATTGGTAGAGAGTTTGTTTTATATTCAGATTGTGATGCACTAAAAAATCTGTATAACCAAATCATAATTACTAAAAAAAATATGCATACAAGATTGGTGCAATTGTTTATAAAAGTTTTCTTTCAGATTGAAGCACAAGGCTAAAATATAAAATAAAGTGGCAGATGTTTTAAGCCATAAGACCATTTTCCTTTCATATTGAAGCACAAGATTGAAAAAACTTAGCATAGTTTTTAGGGTTTGTTTTTCATGTATAGGTTTTAGCTTCTTCTTTTAGTCTCATGTTGTAATATTTTTTTTCCTTCTTTTTGTAATTACGTATTAATAAAATATGTTGGTGTAGTGCCACAAAGAGCAACCGACAAAAGTTTGCCAACTCCTATCGAACGTAATTACTTGACTAGAAAAGTTGATAAGTCTCTTAAACTCAGAAAGCAAAATTTCAGACTAGTATGTACGAATATAAGAATTCATTTGGAGAAGCTTAGTGAAATGAATTTATAAATAAAAAATGATTGCTGCTAAAATAATGGACCTAAAGAAAGTCATTCAAAATGATTGCTGGAGGTTAGCCTGACCCTATGAAATTATGCAGTTGTGTGGCCAATTGGTGATTCATTAAGCAAAGGTAATCCTACAGCACTAATTACATAAATCTTTTCAAAAAAGAATAGTTACTTACATAAAAAAATTACGAAATACGAATTCCCTAAATTAACTTGCTTCGGTGTTGAACAAATAGAGATTATGTGCTTTTTACTATTGTACCTCTTTCCAAAGTGCAAAAAAAGCCCAAGATGATGATGAGATGATGAAACACACCACTAGGCCTCTTTAGTATAATGAGGGGTTAAAACATTACTTTTGTCTCTAACTTGATACTTTATCTTATTGTTAATGACACATGGCATCATCTGCATATTTTATAGACACCTAACAAGGGAAGGGGAAAAAAAGGAAGTTACTATATTATCCCTTGGCCTGTCAATTTATTAATTTTTTTCATTAAAGTATCGTAAATACACACATTTAATGCATCATGCAAAATTGACAGCATAACACGAATGTATAATTAATCTTACTAGTAGAAAAAGACCGACATACTTACATTAATAGCGCCCCTTGTCACCAAATTATAAGAACTGATTTCACACTAAATCTGCCGCATCAAACAATAATTTTCACAAGAACAAAAATTATTTGTTGCAAACCAACAAAGAAAACTGTCCAGTAAATAATGCATTATTTCAATCATTAATATATCAGCTCTGAGAAGTTTAGCAGGCAGAACTCTATATTAGCCAAGTCTAACCAAAACGAAAGATACACAAGATGAAAACGTGCAACAGCAAGTTCAAGAAGCACAAAAGGTATTAAACAGTTCAAGAAATAGGTAATTGTATCAGCTTGACAGTAAAGAGAGAAAAATCTACTACAGAACCAATAAAATCTTTTTATAAATCACCTAGAAAGTAGTATAAACATACAGAGATACAAGAAAATCAAGGTTAACTACAACAATTAAAATTGCATATTTGGAACTAAACAAGCAAAAATTTTCACACTTCAGTTCTGGATCACTAGGAATCTGCTCTAGAAACTAGAGTTTAAAAGGTTGCTATTTTTGAAATAAGATCAGTCAAAGGAGCTCAAATTTGCAATGACATAATTCAACATTAAGAACAACCAGGGCCAAGAAATTACCTTGTTAACACAAAGAGGCAGATGAATAGCTTCTGTCCATCTTAACTTTTTGTCCGGTGAAATCATGGTGGAATTAAGTGACAGCTAATGATACATCAGTTTTCTCACAAATTTATCCCTCGTATTTAAGTGAAAACAGTTTAATCAATATTTTGGAATCTCTGCATTTGTAGATTTGATGATAAGAAGGTCATACCGAGGACATTTATGCACAATATAGTTAGATTTAATTGAAGACAAATAATACACACTGCAAAATATAATCAGGCTTAAATTTTAAGATTGCATGTTAAATTGCCATTCAAAACGTAGAAATCCAAGAGTGTTTGATTGTTTGCTTAAAAAATTCATTATTTGATGCGTGCCAACCTAGTATATTGTATACTTAATTTTCATAGAAACTTTTGTATTTGATCTAGTTACTGAAGTTGATAGATGCAACAGTTTCTAGAATTGTGGCCCTAACTGCAGGTGTCATTTGACGAGTATGATCCAAAATTTTTCATTGCCCTTCTATTTCAACTGACCTTGAAATCTCAAAAGTGATCAACCTATCACAAGCCCAAACTCAATGAACTCTTAGTTCAACCAACTCAATCAGTATCATCTTAGTTCAATACAAGTCCATCCACAATCTGAGTAATGCAACATTAATGCTTCCAATCTAACCAATCAAGTAATAACTTGAAGGTCAATTGGTTCTGGTCTTCTGGAGTTAGTAGCCAGATCAAATGTGTAAACTTACCAGAAAAATTTATGTGGAACCAGGTCAAATTTGGTACCAGTCATTTTGGATTTACGATCAATGGGGTCAGCATGTAAGGGTTCTTCATTCCTCCATATACTCCTGCTTAATGAGCATATCATAAGCCTTTTAAACATTTTTCTGGTATCAAGAAGACAATATCTAAGACTCAGGGTAATAAAAAGGCAAAACAAAGGTCATCTTCCCCTGAGCCCTTACCAGTTCCTCGAAGAAGCTGCAGAAAAGAAATCCTCCTCTAAAAATATGCAGGCTGCTTGATAGTAGGGGATGGCAGAATTCATCAAGAGTGCCACAGAAAAAAAGAAAAGAAAAAAAAAGTCACTGAACAGGCCAAACAAATTGTTTCAGAAAAATTCAGAGCTAAAAACTTGTTATAGGAGGAGGCAGGACCACAAACATCAGTAAGTGATAAAATAATGCTGTTTTAGGTCTGGCAATCAATTAGGATGCCAAAGAACATGAATCAGAGTCAATACCAACTGAAGATAAACCCAAAGCATATTTTCACTTGCCACAACCACTAGGTTTTGCTTGTTTACGAACTGGAGATGACAGGGGAAGTACCAGTGATGACTTGATGATGATTGCTATGTAGTGACAAAGAAATCATAGCTATGGCTGGGTCTGAGATTCATCATAAGACAGGCCCTGAAAAACCTTGAAAAAAAAGGAAGTTCAAATTTCTGGACTAGCATATCATGTTGAGAAAATGTCTACCAAAAACTAATTGTTTCCAAAGATTCAATATGTCACACCCCATTACAGAGGGTGTCGACAGCCGCCGCGTATGCACGTTTACCTTCGTACACACGCAAGGCGTAATTTAAGTTTCCATTTTTATAATAAATAATGAATAATGTCATGCAATCAAAATACCGTTTAATAGATTCAAAGTTATATTTATATCCATGCATCATAACCCTCAAAGTAATACTTACAACCAAAATGAAATATTGCATAATTATAAATTGAGAATGTAACTAACTGTATGCAACTAGAACACAATGTTGCATGTGCAAAATTTAAACATGAGAGGTTCATGCATATATAAAGATGGATAAGAGTACTGGAACACCAAATATGACATTTCAGTTCAAGCATTTGAGGTATATATATGCAATTTCATATCCATACCTTATTAAAAAAAAGAAATGCAAATGCTTTAATATTCCAACGGAAATATTGTATATGCATTTAAATACAAGTGCAGTTCGCACACGATATAAGATTTTCTCAAAATACAAGTTCAAATGTATCCTAAACATGAAATTTACAAATTGATTAAGAAGGTGACACCATAGACACTGAATAGAACTGCAATGCTGTATGAGGTAACAATAGTTCTCAAGTGCAATTTAAAGTAGTAAGCTGCAGCTAACTAGTCAAGAATCCAATAACAGCACGATTTCTCCAAACATACAAAATAGATGCACCTAAATGCTTATAAGTACACATGTCTAATATTCACATATTAAGGGAGATTTGCATTCTAAAAGAAAACAGAAATACAAGTGTGAATTTAATAACCCTGAAACTTGCAGCCTAACATAAAAGAGGTGTTTATGATATAGGCGTGACACACACATGCAAGGTCTAGGTTTACATAAGCATTTATGTATAAATGCCATATCTATATGTACTACTGAGCATGAACTAACTACGCCACCATCACGAAATATGAGAATTTACATAGTTTAACACATAGAAGTTATATATGACTACAAGAGTATAAGCTTACTAGCTTAATATTTCAGAAATATGCCGTCAAGTATAATTAGACAACTACTAATATAAAAGTTTGGTTTCAACACTAAAATACAATACTTGCAGTTCACATGAAGCTCACCAAGGGACAACAAAAGGCTTAATCCTTTACGGCTCTGACCCCACTCGCTAACCCTGGAACCCACAACAAGTGAAAGAATGAGATAAATAAAATTTATCTCAGTACGGTATTTAGTTCCAGCCACTTGAATTTTAATTACAAGTTTAGGAACTAATTACATTACTGAGTTAAAATACAATCTACAAATCAAGTAGATAAACATTTACTTTTATTTCAAATTTCAAATAAGCACAACAAGATTAGATTAAACCAATTAATGCAATATGACATGTGAGCTCGGCACCAATTCAATATCAATTCAGATTCCAAGCATAACAAATACCGGCTCATTTGATTGGACAATTGGTAAAAATGCAAGTCTGGTTTATCACAAGTCAATTATTTCAATCATTTCCTTCAGATACCGCGAACCACCCTTTAAGATGGATGCCAACGGCCAATTCAATTCATACATAATTCAGTCAATTAAATCATCAAAATGTACAAGCAAGCTGGGAACACTCACACTCCGGACCATTCTAGACTGGACCTACTGAGTCCCGGTACATAAGCGCTTATTACACGGTGCTTGGTAGGATGGGTCATGACTCCACCTCCAAACATTACGAGTGTCTATCTCAACCACACAAGCTGTACTTACCTCAATCAAATCACATTTCAATCGGATACCGTTCAATATGCCACTAAACAATCATGCATCGTTTACATATACACAAATATTTTCATGAATGATAATCAAGTTATGAATTCAAAATGCATAATAATGATATGTCACATATAATTAAAACTCAAGTGGAATCCGTACCTGCAACAAAATAACAGTAGCACGCACACAAAGTATTCTTATATATCGACGATAATCTGCTCTTGACTCATGCCCTGATATTTTTTTATAATAAAATAAGAACTAAGATAAATCCATACTCAAATAGAACACAACAAACAGTATCAATCCCTATTCAAGCAACAAGTTAGAACAAAACAAATTCTGAAATTTCTTGTTAAAAGTTAGGAGATTAACTCCTTTGTGGTGCTATATGATTAATCCTACTCTACTAGTGGTACCGAACAGTGCTAATTTGCTTAGTATAAACATACATGAGCTGGAACCAAAGTTCTTCTTTTAAAAACCAGCTTTTGAAAAACACACAAGTACAAAATCATATAAGCAAAAGAGTAAGCAATAGAAATTCAGATTCTAAACTTGTTACTTGCAATTTAGAGGTCTAATTCTCTAATTATACTAATTAGTAACAGCAATTAAGAAATTTCAAAGCTGACAGAATTTAACAGTGTTGGAAAGTGGTACACAACAATGCAAGAGTGGTATCAATTGGTGATTAGAAGGCTGGAAAAATTCTGGTATAACCAGCGAAGGGTAATTTTGACAATTTTACAAAATCCTTTATATTTCATGAACGGCTCAACAGAATCAAATAAAAATTGAACTGTAGATGAAACGTGATATGAAGTATCTCCTGTAAAAATTTCATAATGTTTGGACATGCAGATTAATTATAATGAATTTTCGAAATCAGACAGAATTAGGTTTCAGAAAACCTGTTCCAGCAAATCATGCCAGCAAATGCCTCTGAAAGTTTATGCCTTGAAACCCTTTAAATAAATCTCTAAAAATTTTATAAAAATTACAGAAGCTGCCTCTGGATGTCTATTTGAAGATCTAAAAGTTTCAAGTCTTAAATGCAAACAGAGAATAAAGAAAAATAAAAAAAACTGCACTGGGCTCTAACTGTTCCAGAAAACTGTTTTTCAAAACTTGCCCTGGTTTCAAAAAAATCTTGTAAAAATACCAAATCAACTCACAAAAATCCATATTAGATATCAAAATTTCCGTCTGAAAGTCTAGTTTCAAACAAAATAATTTTCATGTCCAAATTTGAAACAGAATAACAGCAGTTATTTAAAAACCGAAGCAAGGTCACAATGGTAACAGTAAAATTGCAAATGTACTTATTCAACTTGCCCCTTCGAAATTAATTTGAGGAATAACAAAAGGTAGAAATCTAGTACAAATCAACAAATTTACTTACTCAGTATATGCAACGAAATAGAAGTGTGCAAAATCGGAAGAGACCTAGGTTTCAATTTCTGCCACTGGGGACTAGAGAAGCCTTCTTCTTAGATGAAATCTGATTTTTCTATAAATTTTTGCTTGGACTTTTGGATGGAATTTGAAGTGCGAATTCAAGCTATAGTTGAGACAGAAAAGCAATTTTGAGATGAGATGGAGGCGTGAAGTGATGAGACCAGATCCACAAATCACGGCAAAAGGTCTCTCCAAAGTTTCTAACTTGGAAATTTTCAATTACTCATGGAGCACCATTTAACATGTGAAACAATGACTTGTTTTCCCAAATGGGCTCCACATGCATATAGATGATATGGACAAGACTACAAGGGGACCAAGCAAATGAAATGAAAATGATTTTTTTTTCCCTTCTTATCAACGTCAGCCAGCCAAGATAAAAAGTTTAAATCTCATGAAATAAAATCACTCAAAAAAAATCAACCAAGTCTATATTAATTTCAGAAAAAAATTCAACAGAATTTATAGAATACAGTAACAATAGAATTTCCAATGATTTCAGAAATCAGTTCTAATAAAGTAAACTATACATATACACTTTTAAATTCAGAAAGTAATATCAATAAAATTGGAATTTAGTCATGCACTAGTAACATTTCACAAGAAATGCTGAAACAGTAGAAATTCGAAATTCAGGGTATGACATTCCTCCCTCCTTAAAAAAAATTTCGACCTCGAAATTTATGCCGGTAGGAAATCAAAAGCTATTTAAAATATTTCAATTTAAATTTCTCCTCCAGTTTATAGGAATCATCAATAATCTAGAACTAGTTAGGGCAATTATGAAAATAAATATGCCTAAGCAAATTTCACGGGTAAACACGTATGTAGTCTGTATTGCAAGAACATAGCTCAAGAACAACAACACTAGTACAGACGAATACCAAAGAAATTAATCAGGGTAGGAAAGTAGAACTAAATTCCCGAAAAAAAATAGTTACAATTTTTTTTTTTTTTTTTTTTTTTAGCAAGAACCTGGATTGCTAACGACTCATTGTAAGTTCTAATCCCAAAAGCTCAATTACCTTTGAGGCCAACAAAACAAAATAAATAAAAATAAAAATCTCAAATTAACGACAACTAGACATCTATAGCTTTAGAAATAAACTATTATAGAGGTTGCAATCAAAGTAAAAGGAAACTTACAACTATCCCATACTGATACAACAAAAGATGCAAAATGTATTAGGAAATCTTCACATGACTAAAACTTATAAAGCAAACCCCTTTTTAGTCAATAGAACTGAAACCAGTATACAAATGACATCTAGAGATTAGCATCAACAGAGAACTATATAAGAAAGATAGAGACAATGCTCAAGTAAGGAGATACTTTTAATAACTAATAACATATTGAAAGTTCTAGTTCAATTTTCATCTTTCAGAAGCACGGTAATATCAAAATTATTCTTGACTGCCTTGGTGATCAGTCAAGGAAGTAAGGATAATTCTGATATTATTCAGATTCAATTAACAAGTCAGATGATCAGTCAGCTTGTTTGATCCTTGTGCCAACAAAAGATAAAGAGATCATTACTTAAATAAGTCACTGAAGCTTTAAAATAACTCAAATCTGTCTTAAGTTTACACTAACACTAGCTTGTCTTAAAGATTAGCAAGACACACACTTAATATTTCTGTAACACCACATCTTCATTATAAAGCTATTGTATAGACTTTGTTTACAAATCACTACTACCATTCAAATAACATTACTACTAAAGAAAATATAGACTTACACATTATATCAATCATAGTTACCCAGCAGATCTACCCCACTCACGAATCCTACCAGCCTGGTTCAGTGGTTAACCATTCTCTGATACCATTTTCTGTCACACCCCATTACAGAGGGTGTCGACAGCCGCCGCGTATGCACGTTTACCTTCGTACACACGCAAGGCGTAATTTAAGTTTCCATTTTTATAATAAATAATGAATAATGTCATGCAATCAAAATACCGTTTAATAGATTCAAAGTTATATTTATATCCATGCATCATAACCCTCAAAGTAATACTTACAACCAAAATGAAATATTGCATAATTATAAATTGAGAATGTAACTAACTGTATGCAACTAGAACACAATGTTGCATGTGCAAAATTTAAACATGAGAGGTTCATGCATATATAAAGATGGATAAGAGTACTGGAACACCAAATATGACATTTCAGTTCAAGCATTTGAGGTATATATATGCAATTTCATATCCATACCTTATTAAAAAAAAGAAATGCAAATGCTTTAATATTCCAACGGAAATATTGTATATGCATTTAAATACAAGTGCAGTTCGCACACGATATAAGATTTTCTCAAAATACAAGTTCAAATGTATCCTAAACATGAAATTTACAAATTGATTAAGAAGGTGACACCATAGACACTGAATAGAACTGCAATGCTGTATGAGGTAACAATAGTTCTCAAGTGCAATTTAAAGTAGTAAGCTGCAGCTAACTAGTCAAGAATCCAATAACAGCACGATTTCTCCAAACATACAAAATAGATGCACCTAAATGCTTATAAGTACACATGTCTAATATTCACATATTAAGGGAGATTTGCATTCTAAAAGAAAACAGAAATACAAGTGTGAATTTAATAACCCTGAAACTTGCAGCCTAACATAAAAGAGGTGTTTATGATATAGGCGTGACACACACATGCAAGGTCTAGGTTTACATAAGCATTTATGTATAAATGCCATATCTATATGTACTACTGAGCATGAACTAACTACGCCACCATCACGAAATATGAGAATTTACATAGTTTAACACATAGAAGTTATATATGACTACAAGAGTATAAGCTTACTAGCTTAATATTTCAGAAATATGCCGTCAAGTATAATTAGACAACTACTAATATAAAAGTTTGGTTTCAACACTAAAATACAATACTTGCAGTTCACATGAAGCTCACCAAGGGACAACAAAAGGCTTAATCCTTTACGGCTCTGACCCCACTCGCTAACCCTGGAACCCACAACAAGTGAAAGAATGAGATAAATAAAATTTATCTCAGTACGGTATTTAGTTCCAGCCACTTGAATTTTAATTACAAGTTTAGGAACTAATTACATTACTGAGTTAAAATACAATCTACAAATCAAGTAGATAAACATTTACTTTTATTTCAAATTTCAAATAAGCACAACAAGATTAGATTAAACCAATTAATGCAATATGACATGTGAGCTCGGCACCAATTCAATATCAATTCAGATTCCAAGCATAACAAATACCGGCTCATTTGATTGGACAATTGGTAAAAATGCAAGTCTGGTTTATCACAAGTCAATTATTTCAATCATTTCCTTCAGATACCGCGAACCACCCTTTAAGATGGATGCCAACGGCCAATTCAATTCATACATAATTCAGTCAATTAAATCATCAAAATGTACAAGCAAGCTGGGAACACTCACACTCCGGACCATTCTAGACTGGACCTACTGAGTCCCGGTACATAAGCGCTTATTACACGGTGCTTGGTAGGATGGGTCATGACTCCACCTCCAAACATTACGAGTGTCTATCTCAACCACACAAGCTGTACTTACCTCAATCAAATCACATTTCAATCGGATACCGTTCAATATGCCACTAAACAATCATGCATCGTTTACATATACACAAATATTTTCATGAATGATAATCAAGTTATGAATTCAAAATGCATAATAATGATATGTCACATATAATTAAAACTCAAGTGGAATCCGTACCTGCAACAAAATAACAGTAGCACGCACACAAAGTATTCTTATATATCGACGATAATCTGCTCTTGACTCATGCCCTGATATTTTTTTATAATAAAATAAGAACTAAGATAAATCCATACTCAAATAGAACACAACAAACAGTATCAATCCCTATTCAAGCAACAAGTTAGAACAAAACAAATTCTGAAATTTCTTGTTAAAAGTTAGGAGATTAACTCCTTTGTGGTGCTATATGATTAATCCTACTCTACTAGTGGTACCGAACAGTGCTAATTTGCTTAGTATAAACATACATGAGCTGGAACCAAAGTTCTTCTTTTAAAAACCAGCTTTTGAAAAACACACAAGTACAAAATCATATAAGCAAAAGAGTAAGCAATAGAAATTCAGATTCTAAACTTGTTACTTGCAATTTAGAGGTCTAATTCTCTAATTATACTAATTAGTAACAGCAATTAAGAAATTTCAAAGCTGACAGAATTTAACAGTGTTGGAAAGTGGTACACAACAATGCAAGAGTGGTATCAATTGGTGATTAGAAGGCTGGAAAAATTCTGGTATAACCAGCGAAGGGTAATTTTGACAATTTTACAAAATCCTTTATATTTCATGAACGGCTCAACAGAATCAAATAAAAATTGAACTGTAGATGAAACGTGATATGAAGTATCTCCTGTAAAAATTTCATAATGTTTGGACATGCAGATTAATTATAATGAATTTTCGAAATCAGACAGAATTAGGTTTCAGAAAACCTGTTCCAGCAAATCATGCCAGCAAATGCCTCTGAAAGTTTATGCCTTGAAACCCTTTAAATAAATCTCTAAAAATTTTATAAAAATTACAGAAGCTGCCTCTGGATGTCTATTTGAAGATCTAAAAGTTTCAAGTCTTAAATGCAAACAGAGAATAAAGAAAAATAAAAAAAACTGCACTGGGCTCTAACTGTTCCAGAAAACTGTTTTTCAAAACTTGCCCTGGTTTCAAAAAAATCTTGTAAAAATACCAAATCAACTCACAAAAATCCATATTAGATATCAAAATTTCCGTCTGAAAGTCTAGTTTCAAACAAAATAATTTTCATGTCCAAATTTGAAACAGAATAACAGCAGTTATTTAAAAACCGAAGCAAGGTCACAATGGTAACAGTAAAATTGCAAATGTACTTATTCAACTTGCCCCTTCGAAATTAATTTGAGGAATAACAAAAGGTAGAAATCTAGTACAAATCAACAAATTTACTTACTCAGTATATGCAACGAAATAGAAGTGTGCAAAATCGGAAGAGACCTAGGTTTCAATTTCTGCCACTGGGGACTAGAGAAGCCTTCTTCTTAGATGAAATCTGATTTTTCTATAAATTTTTGCTTGGACTTTTGGATGGAATTTGAAGTGCGAATTCAAGCTATAGTTGAGACAGAAAAGCAATTTTGAGATGAGATGGAGGCGTGAAGTGATGAGACCAGATCCACAAATCACGGCAAAAGGTCTCTCCAAAGTTTCTAACTTGGAAATTTTCAATTACTCATGGAGCACCATTTAACATGTGAAACAATGACTTGTTTTCCCAAATGGGCTCCACATGCATATAGATGATATGGACAAGACTACAAGGGGACCAAGCAAATGAAATGAAAATGATTTTTTTTTCCCTTCTTATCAACGTCAGCCAGCCAAGATAAAAAGTTTAAATCTCATGAAATAAAATCACTCAAAAAAAATCAACCAAGTCTATATTAATTTCAGAAAAAAATTCAACAGAATTTATAGAATACAGTAACAATAGAATTTCCAATGATTTCAGAAATCAGTTCTAATAAAGTAAACTATACATATACACTTTTAAATTCAGAAAGTAATATCAATAAAATTGGAATTTAGTCATGCACTAGTAACATTTCACAAGAAATGCTGAAACAGTAGAAATTCGAAATTCAGGGTATGACACAATAATAGTTTAAAAATATTTTATGTAACAATAAATGGACTGCTGATTAATGCATTTGCGTGTGTCTGTGTATTATTTATCTTACCTCAATAAATTCTAGAAAAGAAAATTATGGGAAAGAATATATTGAGAATGAACTTATTTCGACAACCACGAAAATTGACTTTAAATTCATTTAATCAGAAAATTATAGATGTGCCCCTTATAATTTAGATAAAACTCTGTATCAAATTTGAAGCAATTTGAGGATAGTTTAATTGCCAAAAAATGTTAAGAAACAAAACCATTGATTCTTCAAAATGCTCAATTGATGAAAAATCTGTTTTCCATATGCACTGATCGAGATACGCTAACTACTTGATCCGGATCAAATTATATATTGAATGCAAGAAAGAAATATAAAGCCTAACAATGTTTTTACACCTCTGGAATGAAAATGTTTAGACATTTTTAAATTTCTATAACAATAAAATTTGGCCAATTTACAACCCACATCCATAATCCATGAATGATTTCTCCATATTCAAGTATTGATTATTAAAGTAAGCATTTCTGAAGTGCCAAAAAAAAAATATATCATTGAATTACTATAACAAAAAATGCATGAGATGAGGACTTTTATGACAGTTCCACAATTTTTTTGCCTGTTCTTCCTCTGTGTGTGTGTGTGTTTTCCTTTTTTTTTTCTTTTTTTTTTGTTAACAAGGTTAGTACGCACTAGCAAGGCTTAAAAGGGTGAAACTGCAAAAAATATTAAAACTGCAAATTTCAAAAACCAGTCTTAAAGATTGAAAACAAAGTGTTTAAGAGCCAATCTCACAAACTCTAAGGCTGAATCACACATAAACAGTCACTAAAACAACACGGGGTAGAAATATATTTAACCACTATATAAAATTCACTCTCACCAAAAAAAAAACAAAAATACATTAAGCACAAGAGCTTCTATATAAAAGAGATGAAACATTATTTATCAAATAAATGATATCCATTCTCAGGTTTTGGATCTTTGAGAATTTGATTGTACAATAAGTACTTTATACTGTTTCAGTGAAATGGAAACAGGTGTAACACATTATACCTATTTCAGGGACATTTTTAGAGCATTCACAGCCTCTCCTTCTCTTTATTTTTCTCATTTTCTTCCAATTGGGAAGAGAAGTTGAAGAATGGTGGCAGGGAAGAGCGATTTCCATGATTTTCCATCAATAATCTCATCAACAGCAAGAAGCGAAGAAGAAGAGCTAGGGATTGGGAAGAAAAGTATACTTTTAAAAAATATTCAGAAAAGTAGATATATTACCAACGCCGTTACAAAAGGTGGAGTTCGGATTCTCTGTGAAATTGTTTTGGTAGACAAATCTGTACTGTTTAACAAAGTCACTGGCAGACCAGTTGAGCCCACCTGTCATAGATGCAACATATATCATGAAGTTTGTTTCTCTTTTAGTTTAATAAATAAATAAATATTTTCATACCCTGACATTGATCAGTCTCTGTATTCACTGTTTTCAATAAAATCGGTTAAGTCGATCAAATTATTCCAACTTTTATAAAATTAAAATTTTCTGGACAATGTCAAAATTTTGATTGTCTGATCCTTGGGCCTTCTCCAATTTAAAATGCATTTTTTTTTATCCAAAAAAAATCCATATTTTTTTAATATAATAAATGAGTTGATCAAATTATTCAAAATAATCAAAATAATTTTTTTTCACCATATGTTAAATTTTGGATTCTTTGATCCATTAATCCTTGGACCTTATTGGACTTTCACCCCCATTTTTCGGTTTGGGACCCGCATGTCAGTACCACAAAAAGAAAAAGTACATACTAATACAGTAATACTCCGTAAAAAAAAAATGCAACGGAGACTCAAGTGTCCATTTCCTCTCTCTTCGGACGCTTTCGGTTTCGCTCTCTCTCTCTCTCTCTCAAGCGTCATCCCCTTTTATGTTACTCTTTTGCTGTTAGATCTCACTCCTTTTTTCTCTTCGAAACTACTCTAACAACTTTTTTTCTGATGAGAAATTAGCAAAGCGACTAAAACCACAGTAGGTGGAAGTGTGCTGATGTAAATAGTGTTTTGATCTTACACTCGAATATGTAGTGGAGGGTAGTGAAGGTATTTTACTATTTCCCCTCCCAATTTGTACATTTTTCACTCCTTAATTCTTCAGATGAACAAAAATCCCATGCTTATAATGTCAGATTTCAAAATAATTATATGTTTAGAGAAATAAAGAAGAAGAGTTTTGTGGTGCAAAAGAGCCGCACCGTTTTCTGTTTTTCTCATTGCTTATATTCTTGAATTACATTCAAACATAGAAAAGAAAAAACTACCTAAAAACAAGAAGAAAATAAAATAGACATGGATTCTTATTTCCCACATCTTTGCATAAATAATAAACAAAATTGATTTCTTAACATACTACCCAAAACATACTATAACTGAAACAATATCCCAATTTTATGCCAGTTTCCAAACCTCAACAAGCTTACATCTAATACTCACTTCCCTAAGCTTGTTGCACACTTTCTCACATCTTGTAAACCAATCCTGTCACACAGCTCACAAAATCTAACTCGTCCCAGAGGCTTTGTCAAAATGTCTGCTAATTGGTCATGAGTTCCCACATGTTCAACTTCAATCTTGCCATCTTCAACATTTTCCCTGAGATAATGAAATCTCGTATCAATGTGCTTGCTTCGATCATGGTATACTGGATTCTTGCTCAAAGAAATTGCTGACTGATTGTCTACCTTGAGCTTGATCTTCTTCAGATTATCACTCAACAAATCAGAACGAAGAGCCTCAAGCCACACACCTTGACAAGCACCTGTAGCAGCTGCTATATATTCAGCTTCACAAGATGATAGAGCAACAACCTTTTGCTTTCTAGAAAACCAACTGATGAGATTATTTCCTAAGAAAAACATGACGCCAGTGGTACTCTTTCTATCATCCAAATCTCCTGCCAAGTCACTGTCTGAGAAACCAGTTAAAACTGACTCACTGCCAAGTGATCTTCTATACACACAACCTAGACTTGCACTACCTTTAATGTACCTCAGTATTTGCTTAACAGCTGCCATGTGTTCTAATCTTGGAGACTCCATAAAACGACTAACAATCCCTACAGAATAGGCCAAATCAGGTCTTGTGTGCAATAAGTATCTCAAACTTCCCACAATGCTCCTATACTTGTTTTGATCAACTAACTCTGAAGCACTGTTCTTCCTTAGCCTGAGCCTACTTTCCATAGGAGTTTTTGCTAAATTACAATTTGACATACCACACTCCTTTAAAATCTTATGTGCAAAGCCTTCTTGACTTAACATGACTTCACCCTTCTCCTGTTTGACTTCAATGCCAAGATAATAACTCAACAGCCCCAAATCACTCATTCTGAAAATTTCTTTCATCTGTGACTTAAAATTTTCGATTTCTTGCTCATTTGTCCCTGTGATGATGAGATCATCAACATATACGCCCAAAATAATACAATTGACACCTTGTTTTTTCTTGTACACCGCATGTTCCACCTTGCTCCTTGCAAAGCCAAGAGAACTCAATGTTTTGTCTAGCTTGGAATTCCAAGCCCGAGGAGCTTGTTTTAGACCATAAAGTGCCTTATGCAATTTTAACACCTTATTTTCACTTCCCTTCTCCTCAAAACCTGGTGGCTGAGTTACATAAACTTCTTCTTTCAAATCACCATTCAAGAATGCCGATTTGACATCCATGTGATGTAGTAACCAACCTTCTTGCACAGCCAAAGCAATGATCAACCTAATTGTTTCAAGTCTTGCTACAGGTGCAAAAACTTCCTCAAAATCGATACCTTGCTGCTGCACATACCCCTTTGCAACCAAACGTGCCTTATGTTTTACAATTTTGCCTTCTGAATCCTTCTTGAGCTTATAGACCCATTTGAGCCCAATGACCTTTTTACCCTTCACTGGTTCCACAAGACTCCATGTGTGATTAGAGTTGATTGAGTCAATCTCTTCTTTCATAGCTTGTTTCCAACTCTCTTCCTTGCTAGCTTCATCAAAACATGTTGGCTCTTCTGCTCCTATCAAACATATACCCAAGAAACTGACAGGCTCAGTCTCCTCATAAATTTCGGCAATACTGCGCAGTTTGACAGGAGTCTGCCGGTGACTTATGTTATCATTCAAATCTTCAATGTTGTCTCCATCATCATCATTAGTGGGATGCATGCCAAGTTCAAAAGCTCCACCATTGCTCACATTTACTATGACCCTTTCATCCTGCAATTGAAAGGAAGTCATTTTGCTTGCTTCATTCTCCTTACTCACCTGCTCACTGTTCAAGGACCAAGGACCAGGTTTGTCTTCCTCAAAAACAGCATCTCTTGTTACCACCACTTTCCTTGTAACAGGATTGTATACTCTATAAGCTTTAGAACCCTTCTCATAGCCAAAGAACACCATCTCGATGCTTCTATCATCCAACTTCTTTACATATCCTCCTGTCACCTTAACATGAACAAGACAGCCAAAAGTTCTCAGATGATGCACAGATGGCTTGTGCTTGTACCATGCTTCATAAGGAGTCATCCCTTCAACACTCTTAGTTTGAGATCTATTCAGGAGATATACTGCAGTTGTAACTGCTTCACCCCAAAACTCGGCTGGCACCTTCATTGTTTTCATCATACTTCTTGCCATACCCATAACAGTCTGATTCCTCCTCTCCACTACACCATTTTGCTGAGGAGAATAGGGAGCAGTCATGTGTCTTTTAATGCCATTTTCTGTGCAAAATTTTTCAAACTCAACTGATTTGAACTCTCCACCTCTATCAGTTCTCAAAATCTTTAATTTCTTACATTGTTCAACTTCAACCATCACCTTTATTGCCTTAAAAGCTGTGAATGCACTTTCCTTGCTAGACAGTAAAACTATCCACATAAATCTGCTGAAATCATCAACTAAAAGTAAGAAGTACCTATTTCCTCCAGGTGTTGAAGGCTGTATTGGTCCACAGAGATCACCATGCACTAGTTCCAGAGTTTCACTTGCTCTAAACTGCGCTTTGCATGGAAAAGATGCCCTTCTTTGTTTGCCAACTAGACAACCATCACAGACCTGCTCTATATGGTCAATGTAAGGTAGCCCTTCCACTAATCCCTCTTGTCTCATCCTTCTTAAAGTCTGAAAATTCAAATGCCCAAATCGAGCATGCCATCTCCATGCCTTGGAATTAGTATTTGCTGACATACAAACAGGTTGAGCAATCTCCAACTTTAGCACATACAACCGATTCACAGTTCTTTTTACCTTTATTAACAACTTGCCATCTGTATCAACAACAGTGAGTTCACCTAACCACATCTCAACCTTACATCCTTTCTCCTCTAATTGGCCAAGGCTAATGATGTTGTTTGACAATTTTGGTATGTAATACACATCAGTTAGTGCCTTATGTTCACCACTTCTTCCTTTAATCAACACTGTCCCCTTTCCTCCAATGTGTACCAAATGTCCATCCCCTAACTTTACTGCACCACATGTACTTGAGTCTAAATCTGAGAACCAAGCAAGATTACCTGTCATATGATTGCTTGCTCCAGAATCTAAATACCAAGTATGCTTCTTCTGACTCACATCTTCACCCAGGTTCAGTTCAGCACCTTTTCCTTTTGTGCCAACAACCACTTCATGCATTAGTAGCATTGGTTCTTCATTATCTTCCTTTTCTGCCACAAATGCCTTTTCCTTCTTTGGTTTTCGACACTCAGATGCAAAATGTCCATAAATGCCACAATTGAAACATTTTATTTTGGATTTATCAAACCTCTTTTTCTGTTTTCTTTCCTGACTGCCACCTTGACCTTCAGAGTTTTCTTCTCCTGTCTTCTCCTTCAAGTTCAGGGCCTCCCACTGTGCACGAGTAAGAAGCAATTTCTCCTCTTCTTCTGCCTCTTTGTGCTGCTTTCGACCCTTCAAACCTTCTTCAAAAACTCTCAATCTACCGATTGCTTCAGCCACTGTCATGGTAGTCAAGTCACCCCACTGTTCGATAGTGCTAATAATAGGTAAGAATCTATCTGGCACAGCACTAAAGAGCTTCTGAACTACGCTACTTTCTTTCAAATCCACTCCTAAAGAGCGCAATTCGCCAACCAAGCTTACTAACAGTTGTGAAAATTCAACCAAACTTGATGAATCTGACATCACCAATCGATCAAATTGTCTCTTTACCGCCTGTGCCCTTGCCTTTATGACACGGTCCTCTCCAACTGCCATCTGCTTGATAACCTGCCAAACTTCTTTAGCTGTTTCTTTCTCTGCAATCGCCATGATCGTCGCATCAGGAATTGCTTGAGATATTGCCGCGATGGCACCTTGATCTTTCTCCTTGTCGACTTCACCTTCACACTCCACTGCATCCCATACTCCCAATGAACGCAGCAAAATTTTCATCTTCACTGCCCACAAACCATAGTTTGTGTCGTTTAGCATTGGGTATTGAACTGGAACTCCTCCCTTAACTAGTATCCTTGATCCAATACTTGCTGCAGCCGCTGCAATTGCTGCTGCTGTCACCTTTGCATCATCATCGCCCATGGATAAGTGCTCTGATACCAATTGTCAGATTTCAAAATAATTATATGTTTAGAGAAATAAAGAAGAAGAGTTTTGTGGTGCAAAAGAGCCGCACCGTTTTTTGTTTTTCTCATTGCTTATATTCTTGAATTACATTCAAACATAGAAAAGAAAAAACTACCTAAAAACAAGAAGGAAATAAAATAGACATGGATTCTTATTTCCCACATCTTTGCATAAATAATAAACAAAATTGATTTCTTAACATACTACCCAAAACATACTATAACTGAAACAATATCCCAATTTTATGCCAGTTTCCAAACCTCAACAAGCTTACATCTAATATATAATTGAAGAACAAATTAGGTCCAGCTATAGTACAGCACAGTACCAGTATGTATCAGGCCTGAATTCACATCGGGCTACGAAAGTTGCATGTATCTTAAGCCTCTCTAAAGCCCACATTACATTTCTGTGTGTTTGATCTGAATCAGACGTTCATGCAGCATTAAAAATCTCTTTAAGCTTTAATTTGGCGTTCTGGTATTCTGACTTTTTTTAATTGAGGCATTCACATGTAACCCAGAATAAAATATTGGTAATATCTCAGATAATACAAATGCACAGTTGCCACCAAAGACTGGAATATTTTATTCCTTATTTATCTTATCTATACCAGATCCAGATGTGACAAGGACATGGATTTTATACCTACAAACTCCAATAAACAAGTTTAATTGATTGAATTCTATATCAAAAATTGTGAACCAATCAAGTTAATTAGGTTATGTTGTGATTGAACTAGTATCTGTCTCAACAAACAAAAGCCGATGTTTAAAATATCTTGGTTTGACAAAGAAACCTTGACTTAAAGCATTAGTTAGCATAATGAACCAATTAAACCCACTTTTGCCTTCTGTTCAGATCGAGCAGAATGATGATTGTAGCTAAAACGCGAAGTTTAGTGCAAAAGTACTTAGTTTCAAATTTTAGCGTCCAAACACAAGTGAAACCTGGCTTCTAAGACATCTTATTCTTTGTTTAAATCACAAAAACCTTGCTTTACTTATCCTTTTATTATTTAGTTTGATTCATCTTATTCCAAGTCTAAAAATCAACCAAAAATATTTACTTTAGTGCTTTATTAAGTTTTCTATTATTTTCAAATTTATAAAAATATTCCTGTCTAGATTTAAAAACAAGACAAGTCCGGTATTCATAGATCCGTCTCTTAGGTTCGACCCTAAAGCTGTATTCCAAACGATTAGTGAGGCCAAGCTCTAGGTTATTAATTTATTTGATTTCTAGATTGTAAGCCTTCATCAGTGCTAGCACGCGTGCGTGTCATGCTAGCACGATCGTGTCGTGTCATTTTGGAGAACACTAGTTAGCAGACGTCATTGCATTGTTTTTTCCTTTCGTTTTAAATTACTCAGTACTTTTCTTTATTTTTGTTGTTTTAGTTCGCAACACCTTTATTGTACATAATACTCGCTACCTAAGGATGTTCAACCGTCAACAAAAGTACAGAGCCATCACACAGAATATATATTATAATATGGTTTTTAACAAACTTAGGAAAAATCACCAAATCTCATTTACTCGTGCAATACATAAAATTATTCTTTCCATAACATATTGCTTATATAAGTTTGACAACAAGCAAGCAACACATACGTTCACATAATAAAAATGCGACTACAAATGGCATGTTTGTAGATGGCGCATTACATCATAGGCTGTCATCACACCCGCGGGTAATACATGTCCCTGCTCGTTATCTACGTACAACAAAAGCACGTACAATTTAAGTTCTTATTTCCAAAGGTAGGCTTTGGAAGAAGAAAATGAAAAAGGTCGGAGTATTGATATATATGAGATTGTAATTGCCATATTTAAATAGACAGAGTTAAGTATTACCACAGTCACTTTATTAGAATCATCAGCAGTAGCTGGAGGGCTACTAGGAGACGTCAGCTGGTGAAAGAAAAAGATAAACACGAGAGGAAAAAAAAATGTTCAGCATTCTCTTGTGATCATGTTGCAAAAAGTGAGATTTTATGAAAAATAAATTATATGGCCTTGTTTGGATGGAGTTGGAAGAAGGAAGAAGGAAGAAGGAAGAAGACCCAAAAAAAATTATAAACAATCCAAACTCTTCACAAAGTTACACACTTCCCAATACTTCTTTCCA
This sequence comes from Rhynchospora pubera, assembly GCA_028095005.1. NCBI lineage: Eukaryota > Viridiplantae > Streptophyta > Magnoliopsida > Poales > Cyperaceae > Rhynchospora > Rhynchospora pubera. Next base: position 77,890,447 of record CM051462.1, read on the forward strand.
CTTCTTCCCTTCTTTCCTTCTTCCCACATCTATCCAAACGGAGCCTATATGAAGTCAAATACGTTATATGTCCCTCTGTTGTTTGGCTGGTGAATCAGCTTCACATCTGTTTCTAAATGTCCCTTCTCTACGGCTCCGTTTGGATTTTATTTGGGAAGAAGAGAAGAAGGGAAAAAAGGAATAAATTTATTATAAACAATCCAAACTCTTTACAAAGTTACACACTTTCTAATACTTCTTCCCACTTCTTCCCTTCTTCCCACAACTTATCCAAACGGAGCCGTAAACACTCATCTCACCCCCTACCCGCAATCCCCATAAATTTACATCCGTACAACCTCTACTTGTCACACCACCTCATGTTCAAGAGAAGAACCTTTGCACTCTTATTGTTGAATAAGTCTTATTCCGAATAAGGCTTATTCGGAATGAAACCAAACACGTCCATAATAAGCCCTAAACCGCGGATAAGCCCTTATTCAGAATAAACCTTATTCCGAATGCGTTTGATTTCATCCCGAATAAGTCTTATTCGGAATAAGACTTATTCAACATCATACCAAACACACCTACTAATCTCTTCTTATTTTGTTTGGAGGAATAGGGTGCTCCAGAATTTCCAAGAATAGTTTCTGCACCCCTAACTCAATGATTCTCGAGGAGTGGAGGGTACTTCATGAATTTACCTTTATTGTTGAAGGGTCGTTTTAACTTTTTCTTTATTTATTTTTTATTTATCTTCGAAATGAAATTGTTTTTGTTTTTAGCTACTTACCTTTTATTAGTTTTCATCTTGGTATACCAGCGCCAAACCCCCCCCCCCTTTCTTTATTTTAGAAGAAAGTTATACCTGCCCCTTTTATTGTAACTGCTTTATTATTTTTTAATGAAAAAGGTGCTAGGCCAGACACACCCACACTTTATTACATATTAGTACATTGAAAATAACAGAAAATAGAATCAACCTTTGTTTCAGCATCAGTAGGAGGGTTTGCAGGGGCATCAGTAGGAGGGTTTGCAGGAGCAACAACTTGAGGAGTAGCTACGGTTTTGGAAACATCAACAGTAGTATTGTCCTGAGACAAATTTGTAATTTTACGTAAGTAATTTTTTTTCATGAAACGATGGTACCTTTCTTTCTTTTTTCAAAGAAGATGAGGTACCTACTAACTTTAAATTTTTATGACAGACTTAAATAATGAGTTTTACAACTCATATATATATAAAAAATAAGAACCCGCATAATTTTTGTCTCTTTCTTGAAAGTAGATGCTGTAATAATACCAAACCAGTATAATGATATATATTTATACAATAAATATAAATTACCCAACATATATCTTGGGACTAAATATGGCCAATTGCAATACGGGAAGGCAGAATATTAAACAAAATAAACAAAGCCTCTATATATATTTCTTAGTGAGCCAAACATTTTTTATATAAGAATAAATTTTTTCATTGAAATGAAGCAAATGTTCCTTAATTTTGCCGAATCAACGCTTAGTTCCGTTCATTAATATCCGCCGTTTATATATAAATTGAGACCTCCAGTATCTTCTAAAGTTAAATAGGACGAACAAGAGAACCAGCTCTTGGTCTAGTGGCAAAGAGCAATGCACCTTGATTTCTTGAGTGAAAGGTCGCAGGTTCGAAATCCGACTGGGGAGTCTTTCATAGACATTTAATTTAAAAAAATAAGTTGGGTGACTTAGACCTCCAATTTATCTTCAAAAAAATAGGACGAAAAAGGAAAAGAAATTCCTTTTTATATTGTGAAAAATTTAATATAATTGAAATCAATTTTCGACGAACAATCGATTTTAATTTGGTGGTTAATTGCTTAAACAAATGGAGAATGCAATTCCGACAATGACTGCAGGGATGTGATTTGTTGGTTTTGATATTTACCGTCTAACATCAGGGAAAAAATAATTAATAATCAAGCTTTTAACAAACCTTGCACAAATTGGTTTTTTCCGGGACATATTCGTTTTGGAAATAACTAGACGTTCTCTGGGGTAATTTATTCCAAGAGTCCGAAGATAGTCGCATGCAGAAATTGAAAATATGAATATAACTTGCTATTCCCGGGCACCAAACTACTAAAATGGAGCGGAGCAAAAATAGAATTGGAAAACAAATGTTGTTATAGTGGAACTTACCATTGTTGCTAAGAAGATAATAGAAATTGAGGAGAATTGTTGAATATCGTCCTTGATCTGAATTGCGGGGTGTGAGGAACCAACAGCTGTACTGGTTCTTATATATTAGGCAAAGTCTTATTTTATTTTAGTTTACTTATCTTTTAGCTAGAGTGCCAGCATCTTACTTTGTCAGGACGTAATAAGAAAAGAATAAGAGAATAACATGAAACACATATAAGAAAGATCTTGCATTTCATTAGACTTCACAAAATAATATGATAGGTAGAGAGGATTTTATGAGAAAGAACTGCATTTCATTAGACTTCAGTAAATTACAACAGAGTGCAATGACTTTTTATAATAAAAGAATTTCTTTGAAAATAGAAACTAATATTAATATAAATTTTTATCAAGAATAGCAAACATATCTAGCCAATGGTCGGGTAAATAATTTTATTTTTGAAAAAAATATTTATCCTTCAAAACAAAAATCGTCATCTCAACAAAAAATAATTTAATACAAATATTTATTTCTTAATAAATAAAATTATTTAAAAAAAAATGATACATGAGAAAATTTTACATGTGTGATGTATTTCCAAAATGAAAAAAAATGTTTATTATCTCACGAAAACTATCCATATGTGTTGTGCTCTCTTTCCAAACACAACGCACAATTAATCAGGTACAATATTTGTTGCTATTAATAGTGAAGAGCTTGTAAACTTATATCCAAAGATTTTAATAGCAGATAACAGACTCGTAGCGGACATGCTAGTGTCGCAGCAGATTGCGGATCTACAAACATAAGTATATTTTGAAGCGGGGCTGATAACGATCATCCCCTAGATTCATCATCCCCATCATCCTCTCTAATTAACGCATTTTTTCTAGAATCATCATCCGCATCATTCCCTCTAATTATGGCAAATTCGTCATCCCCTCATCCCAGAGACGCGTTTTTTTTCCATTTCTGGAAAAATCCAGCGTAACTGCACATCATCCCTTTCCGTTCCTGGAATTTAATCCAGCGCCTCTACCCTCATCCTCATCTAGCGCTCATCCCTCCCTCTCCTCTGTTTTGATATATATAATAGTTCTAATTAATATATATATATAAAGGTTCTAGCAATATAGTAAAGATTCTAGTTAATATATATAAAGGTTCTAGTTAATACAATAAAAGTTCTGGTTAATACAATAAAGGTTCTAGTTAGTATACCTAAAGGTTCGAGTTAATAGAGCAAATGATCTAGTTAATACAATTAAGATTCTAGTTATATATATAAAGGTTCTAGTTAATATATATAAAAGTTATAGTTATATATATAAAGGTTCTAGTTAATATATATAATAAATCTATTTAGTATAGCAACTATTCTAGTTAATATATTTAACTATTCTATTTAATATAGTAAGTGTTTTGGTTAACAGTTGTATTTAGTATAGCAACAATTACTCATATATTTAAATGTTCTACTTAACAATTTTAGTTAATAAATTAATAGTTTAGTGTTATGATATAATTGTTCTGGAAAATCTTTTCACTAAAGAAAAAAATAAAAAGAAGTTATGTGAGGGAAGAAAAAAAACAGAGGAAAGCAGGAAGGAAGATGAGACCATAGATGGCAAAGAATAACGCTGGATGAGATTAGAGATGGGGACCAGAGAATTAACGCGTTTAGACAGTTGTTAACACGTTTTTAAAGATGTATTATCTATGGGGATGATAGAATCTAGAGGATGATCTTAAGCAATTTCGTATTTTGAAGGTCAAGTTTTATCTAAAATAAAAAAATAAATATTTTCTTTCAACTAATTAACGCTAACTAAAATTATATTAATTTTATATGAATATTTGACCATTAAAATTTATAAATTGTGAAATGTTCAAATTATAAAAATTGTGGATTTTTTTAAAACTTTCCATGAAACTTTGAATGATGTCAATCAGAGTTCGTATGTGAATGATATACTACTAGTATATCAGCAAATTATAAACTGCACCTTTATTCCGCTATTATACCACTATAGCACCGCTATTTGTCACTATTTCATCGTTGTTGCCCTCTATACGTGACACTATCGGACGGACCGTAAAATCTGTAGCACTATAGCAGGGTACCAAATAGCATTGCTATAGCAGCACTTTTGTGGCCATTATGGCCGCTATTTGAACTTTTGGTTATATCCATTATTAACATTAGTCATTATTTACCTTTTTAAAAGTTCAGAATTCATAGAGTAAACAATTAGTTGCATCCTTCGCATAATTGTTTTAGCCATTGGATATGTGCTTTTATAAGTAATAGGGATATATCATGTAGCATTATGTCCCTATACATTGGAGATAAATTAGTAGAATCAAAGAATGACAACCAGTGATATAGAAGTATACCAGGAAATTACAGGGTGGGCCAGGAATATTACCTCTCCTACGGGGGAAAAACCACTCTCATCAGTCATCAATAGGGCCTTAACTTTAATAGTGATATATATGATAATATGAAGCTTCCAGCAAAAGTGGAGAGGACAATTGATAAAATAACGTCTAGTTTCCATTGGTGCAATGTGTGTAGACCTATAATGAAAGGAGGGTTAGGAGTTGCTAATTTGAGTAATATGAATAAAGCACTTTTCTCCGAATGGGTCTCGAGATACAAAGACTCAAATAAAAAATGTTGGTGGAAAGATATATATATATTGTTTTATAAATTTATTTTTAAAATTTTAAAATATTAATGAAAAAGAGAATTTATGACATTTGTGGTATTAGAACCTTCCTCTAAAGACGACATATGCGATATTAGATGGTATAAACAAATAGAATATGTCGGCCACATATTGAATTAAATTTTGTCCAGCTTTGTCCCCCCCCCCCCCCCATATTTTCTTCGCGTTTCTCTAAATTATCGTTAATCTCGCAAAGTTAAAATTATTAGATTTTTTGAATGAAAATATACAAAGAGGTATTGTCAAGATTTTTTAAAAAATCCAACGCAATAAAAATCATATTTACATATACAAACTCGATACTGAAAATATTAAAAATCTTCTCGTAAATTAACATGTCAAATAAAAGTCTGCCAATTATGATTATATGTCATTGGAGCTTACAATTTCAAAGATGTATAATATAGCGACAAGGTCATTAAAAAAAACTGCAACATGGTCATAGTCACGTTTTCTTAGCAGGTAGCTAGCCGACTAGGCGACTACCAAGTTATTTAAATGCAGAGTAACAATAAAATAAGTTAAGGGTGATTTAACTTTATTTTATGGGAATTGCTTTAGCAGGTAGCTAGCCGACTACCAAGTTATTTAAATGCAGAGTAACAATAAAATAAGTTACGGGTGATTTAACTTTATTTTATGGGAATTGCTTTAGCAGGTAGCTAAGCCGATTACCAAGTTATTTAAATGCAGAGTAACAATAAAATAAGTTAAGGGTGATTTAACTTTATTTTATGGAAATTGCTTGAGATGATCTTTAAGATTCTATCGTTCTGTCATCTCCATACGAATGATTTTTTTTTTTGAATTTTTAGGTAATATAGTGAGAATATCAATGTTCATTGTTTTCCTTACAATATCTGGTGAATTTGACATTTAATGACTCAATTCCGTCATCTGCATGCGAACGAATTAATAACTGAATGTCGCTGATGTCATCCTCATCACATCTCATCCTATCTCTTCTAGCAGTTACTAGCAAAATGGTATGTCAGATGCAATTTGAGTCTTTGTGTTGTACCTGCATTGCTAACATCTAAGAAGGACGGTAGTCGGAGGATATGTGTTGATAGTCATGCAATCAACAAAATCACCATTGGTTACAAGCTTTATATTTCAAGACTTGATGACTTGCTGGATCAGTTAAGCGGGTCGGTGGTATTCTCAATAATTGATTTGAGAAGTGGTTATCATCAGATTCGAATTTGGCCTGGAGATGATGGAAGACGACATTCAAGACAAAGGAGGGATTGTATGAATGGTTGGTCATGCCTTTTCGTCATATCTTTTACAGACGCTTTATTAGAAATTTCAGCACCATAGCTGCGACCAAGACAGAGTGCTTGAAAAATGGAAAATTTCAATGGAATGAAGAAGCTGAGTCTAACTTTGCGACTCTAAAAGAAAAGTTGTGTTCGGTTCCAGTGCTAACTCTGTCAGATTTTGATAAGTTATTTGAAGTAGATTGTGATGCAAGTGGAGTGGGTGCAGTGGCAGTTTTGTCTCAAGAAAAGAGACCCATTGCTTTCTTTAGTGAGAAGTTGTCAGATGCTAGAATGAACTTGTCAACCTATGACAAAGAGTTCTAATCAGTGGTGAGAGCGCATTAAAAACTTATGAGCATTATCTGATTGGTAGAGAGTTTGTTTTATATTCAGATTGTGATCCACTAAAACATCTGTATAACCAAATCAAAATTAGTAAGAATATGCATACAAGATGGGTGCAATTTTTTACAAAAGTTTTCTTTCAGATTGAAGCACAAGGCTGAAAAGAGATCCATTGCTTTCTTTAGTGAGAAGTTGGCAGATTCTAGAAGGAACTTGTCAACCTATGACAAAGAGTTCTAATCAGTGGTGAGAGCATTAAAAACACATGGGCATTATCTAATTGGTAGAGAGTTTGTTTTATATTCAGATTGTGATGCACTAAAAAATCTGTATAACCAAATCATAATTACTAAAAAAAATATGCATACAAGATTGGTGCAATTGTTTATAAAAGTTTTCTTTGAGATTGAAGCACAAGGCTAAAATATAAAATAAAGTGGCAGATGTTTTAAGCCATAAGACCATTTTCCTTTCATATTGAAGCACAAGATTGAAAAAACTTAGCATAGTTTTTAGGGTTTGTTTTTCATGTATAGGTTTTAGCTTCTTCTTTTAGTCTCATGTTGTAATATTTTTTTTCCTTCTTTTTGTAATTACGTATTAATAAAATATGTTGGTGTAGTGCCACAAAGAGCAACCGACAAAAGTTTGCCAACTCCTATCGAACGTAATTACTTGACTAGAAAAGTTGATAAGTCTCTTAAACTCAGAAAGCAAAATTTCAGACTAGTATGTACGAATATAAGAATTCATTTGGAGAAGCTTAGTGAAATGAATTTATAAATAAAAAATGATTGCTGCTAAAATAATGGACCTAAAGAAAGTCATTCAAAATGATAACGATGAAATGGAAAAGATAAACCGAGTTGGGAAACACATTGCAATTATTCTTTTATCTTATATTACTCGGTAGTTGGCAGCCAGCTAAGAAAACATAATTATATATATTTTTTTATTGTTATTAGTAATGACTTTGTCGCAATATGCGTCCTTACTAAAATATGTACCTTTCTGTAATTAATTATTAATAAAATAGGTTGCTGTGGTACGTGTCACCTGACACCAAGGAAAAGAATAAAGAAACTCTGTACTGCCACAAACAAGGCAACTGACAATTTTTTGCCAACCCCCGTCGAACGTAATTACATTACTAGAAAAGTTTGATAAGTCTCAAAACTCGAAAGTAAAATTTTACACTAGTATATACGAATATAAGAATTCAGTTGGAGAAACTTAGTGAAATTAATAAAAAAGGACCTATAAGGATAGTTGCTAAGACTTTTATTTTTATTATTTTCTTTTGAGCAATATATGATTGCTGCTAAAATAACGAACTTAGGCTCCGTTTGGATAGGTGTGGAAAGAAGGGAAGAAGTGGGAAAAAGTATTGGAAATTGTGTAATTTTGTGAAGAGTTTGGATTGTTTATAATTTTTTTTCTTCTTCCTACTTCTTCTTAACGCATCCAAACGGAGGCCTAAAGAAGTCATTCAAAATGATAATTATGCTTCTTCCTACTTCTTCTCAACGCATCCAAACAAAGACCTAAAGAAGTCATTCAAAATGATAATTATGCAATGGAAAAGACAAACCGACTTGGGAAACATCATTGCAATTATTCTTTTATTTTATATTATTACTCGGTAGTTGGCAGCCAGCTAAGAAAACATAATTATATATATTTTTTATTGTTACTTCCTGAATTGAAATCGAGTTCAGAAACGTGACAATCCGCCTGGGGCCTAGCATTTATAAATAATCAGTAGCATTTTTTTTTGAAAAATAATACAGTTAGTGTATTACAAACGTGTTGTGTCGTGTTAAATACGTGCGTGTTAGAGCTCGTGTCTTGTCGTGTTGACACGAGTTAATATTTTCAACGTGTCGTGTCGTGTCGTGTCAAATGAAGGAATTGATTAACACGACAAGCATAATGACACAGACACGTCTAACACGACGTGTCGTGTTGACATGTCGTGTTAAACGTGTCAAGCAATATTATAATTTATTCACTAAGAATTCAATAAAAAATATTTAAAATTTTTTTAAAATAGAAAAATATAATAAATTATTGAAATTTCATATATTAAATGAAAATTAATGATTGAATCAAAAGATTATGAATAAAAAATTATTAAATTTATAATATAAACTCAATATAATTTGATAAATTCTAGATAATGGGTGCGTTTGGATAGGTGTGGGAAGAAGGGAAGAAGGGAAGAAGTGGGAAGAAGTATTGGGAAGTGTGTAACTTTGTGAAGAGTTTGAATTGTTTATAATTTTTTTTCTTCCCATCTTCCTTCTTCCTCTTCTTCTTCTCTCATCCAAACGCACCCAATAATATTTTTTATCGTGTTAACTCGTGTCACGTGTCGTGTCACGTGTCAACTCGTGTCGTGTTAAGACGTGTCAATGTCTAGAAATCTCCAACACGACACGACACGCTGACACGCACGTGTCGTGTCGTGTCAATACACGTGCGTATCGTACCAACACACTCGTGTCGTGTCATTTTAAAAAATACTATAATATAGTTTTTCGCTGAACTTACAAGTCTTCGAAACGTTTTATATGTAAGTCTCGAAAGTAGAAATTCACACCAGTATAGCAAATATTATTCGCCAAAAATACAATTCGTCTTTGCAAACATCATTCAACCGTTGTTAAGTTATAACAATTCAACTGGAGAACCTTATTGAAAGGAACAAAAATACTACCCAAAAATACAATTGGTCTTTGCAAACATCATCCAACCATTGTTGAGTTATAATAATTCAGCTGGAGTACCTTATTGAAAGGAACAAAAATATTACCCCGCGCGGTACTCTATATATGAAGGAGTATCGGTAATGGATACAGTTAAGGTTCTGGTACAGGTATGGTTCTGGTATGGAACCGGTACGTATCGGCTACGTCACGTGACGTAACAGGATATTTTAATTAATCAATTTAATTTGATCGGCAAGTACGATCTCCAATATGGCTGGGTACGACTATGAGTATGTTTGGATCGTTGGAATTATATCATAAAAGTCAATAATTTAATGACTTAATTTAGTTTATATTATTGATGATGTTTGATCATTTGTTTCTTGAGTTTATTATTGACAGATCATTCAAGTTGAGAATCAGAATCGTAGATCTCTTTGTTTCATTTTTAATTAAATGATAATAATAAATCTAAATCGTTCGTAATCTTGATAATTAACAATAAACATTAATTATCATAAAAGATTACTATACAAGTTAAGTGATTATTAAGTTTTACAAATCATATGTAATGAGTTACCGACTTAATTGCATATGTGTATGTTACTAGTATTAGAAAGTATCCAATTTTAATTTTAGTTATTAATTAACTTAATTAATCAAGCACAAAGAGGATCTTGCCAAGCAATCAACACATAAGCAAAGGGAGAAGGGTAGGAGAATTGTACCTTTCACAGAATTGTATCTGCGAGGTTCGACCATGGCATGAGAATCGGTGGCGTGCCTTCTCTACCACCTCCACCAAGTCTAGTCGTCGCCCTCGAGTCCACCAAGACGAATTAATTACGTTTTCAAAGTATGTGCTAGCATGACACCTCATCGCCTAGCTTGAAGATCATAATTCGAAGCATAAAGAAGTATTTGGTTTTATTTCTTTATGTTTTTGTCTTGTGATTTGATGGATTTGTATCTCTACTTTTATCTACTTCTTATTGTTTGTATTGCTACTATGTTAGACTAATTATTTATGTTGTCTTGGGATTAGGGAAGTAAACTTGACGTTTGGATGATGTTTATTTGACTTGTTATAACATGCTTTGCATTGAGATTTCGTTTATTGAGAATTATATCTGTTGCTTGAGATAAAATACTTGTTAAATCTCTAATTACCATCTAGTTGAATAGCTGCATCTAATAATTCTAAATTAGGATAAACGAGTCCAAGTTTAATTGAAGTGCTTGGGGTAAATTGTAGATCGGAAAGGGAAAATTAGTTGACACAAAAGTGTAGTTTTTAGAACAGTACAAAAGATTTCTAAACATCCCTACGAACTCCAATAAATAAGTTTAATTGATTGAATTCTATACCAAAAGTTTGAACCAAATCAAGTTAATTAGGTTAGGTTGTGATTGAACCAGTATCTGTCCCAACAAGCGAAAGTCGAGGTTTAGAATATCTTGGTTTGACCAATAAACCTTGACTTAAAGCATTAGTTAGCATAATGAACCAATTAAACCCACTCTTGCCTTATGTTTGGATCGAGCAGAGAGACCATTGCAGCTAAAACGCGCATTTTAGTGCAAAAGTGCTTACTTTCAAGTTTTAGAGTACAAACCAAGCTTTTAAATTTCGGCGAAATAACGCCGTTTTTTTCGGAAATTTCGGTATTTCGGACAAAAACGCACCACCGTTACGGTTTCAAACCCAAAAAATTCGTAACGCGTTATCTTCGAAAAAACGCCGTTATTTCGGTGAAAATATTTCGTTTTTCGGTGAAAAAACGGAGATAATTTAATCATTTTGGTATTTGGTATTGTACTATTGTCGTATGGATTAGACTTTATCACTTTAGAGATTACTATTGTATTGTCGTATGAATTGTTGTTAAGTTGGATATTTGGATGTTAAGGATTAATTAATTAGTATTGTACTATTGTCGTATTGTTGAGATTTAGAGGAATTATTTGTTTTACTACCTATATTTCTGGTAGGAAATAGAATGTGCAAGTTACAAAGAGAAGATCCAGTACCAATCGTATATAGATTATAATTAGATTATTAGCACATTCAAAAAAATATAGAAGTTCGACTTGTAATATAGTATTTGACTATTTGTATAATATGAGTTTGACACATATGTTCGTATATGCACACCGTTTTTTTGCCGTTTTTTCACCGAAATAACGCCGCATCGCTATATCAACTCCGGACCGTCATACCGAAAAAAACGAAATTTAAAAGCTTGGTCCAAACACAAGTGAAATCTGACTTCTAAAACATCTTATTCTTTGTTCAAATCCCCAAAACCTTGCTTTACTTATCCTTTTATTATTTAGTTTGATTCATCTTATTCTAAGTCTAAAAATCAAACAAAAATATTTAATTTAGTGCTTTATTTAGTTTTCTATTATTTTCAAATTTATAAAAATATTACTGTCTAGATTTAAAAAAAAATAAGTTCGGTATTCATAGATCCGTCTCTTGGGTTCGACCCTAAAGTTGTATTCCAAACGATTAGTGTGGTCAAGCTCTAGGTTATAATTTATTTGATTTCTAGATTGTAAGTCTTTATATTAGTGCTAACACGCGTGTGTGTCATGCTAGCACGATCGTGTCGTATTATTTTGGCAAACACTAGTTACCAGACGTCATTGCATTGTTTTTTCCTTTCGTTTTAAATTACTCAGTACTTTTCTTTATTTTTGTTGTTTTAGTTCGCAACCCCTTTATTGTACATAATACTCGCTACATAACACTCAACCGTCAACAAAAGTACAGAGCCATCACACATAATATATATTATAATATGATTTTTAACAAACTTAGGAAAAATCACGAAATCTCATTTACTCGTGCAATACATAAAATTATTCTTTCCATAACATATTGCTTATATAAGTTTGACAACAAGCAAGCAACACATACGTTCACATAATAAAAATGCGACTACAAATGGCATGTTTGTAGATGGCGCATTACATCATAGGCTGTCATCACACCCGCGGGTAATACATGTCCCTGCTCGTTATCTACGTACAACAAAAGCACGTACAATTTAAGTTCTTATTTCCAAAGGTAGGCTTTGGAAGAAGAAAATGAAAAAGGTCGGAGTATTGATATATATGAGATTGTAATTGCCATATTTAAATAGACAGAGTTAAGTATTACCACAGTCACTTTATTAGAATCATCAGCAGTAGCTGGAGGGCTACTAGGAGACGTCAGCTGGTGAAAGAAAAAGATAAACACGAGAGGAAAAAAAAATGTTCAGCATTCTCTTGTGATCATGTTGCAAAAAGTGAGATTTTATGAAAAATAAATTATATGACCTTGTTTGGATGGAGTTGGAAGAAGGAAGAAGGAAGAAGGAAGAAGACCCAAAAAAAATTATAAACAATCCAAACTCTTCACAAAGTTACACACTTCCCAATACATCTTTCCACTTCTTCCCTTCTTTCCTTCTTCCCACATCTATCCAAACGGAGCCTATATGAAGTCAAATACGTTATATGTCCCTCTGTTGTTTGGCTGGTGAATCAGCTTCACATCTGTTTCTAAATGTCCCTTCTCTACGGCTCCGTTTGGATTTTATTTGGGAAGAAGAGAAGAAGGGAAAAAAGGAATAAATTTATTATAAACAATCCAAACTCTTTACAAAGTTACACACTTTCTAATACTTCTTCCCACTTCTTCCCTTCTTCCCACAACTTATCCAAACGGAGCCGTAAACACTCATCTCACCCCCTACCCGCAATCCCCATAAATTTACATCCGTACAACCTCTACTTGTCACACCACCTCATGTTCAAGAGAAGAACCTTTGCACTCTTATTGTTGAATAAGTCTTATTCCGAATAAGGCTTATTCGGAATGAAACCAAACACGTCCATAATAAGCCCTAAACCGCGGATAAGCCCTTATTCAGAATAAACCTTATTCCGAATGCGTTTGATTTCATCCCGAATAAGTCTTATTCGGAATAAGACTTATTCAACATCATACCAAACACACCTACTAATCTCTTCTTATTTTGTTTGGAGGAATAGGGTGCTCCAGAATTTCCAAGAATAGTTTCTGCACCCCTAACTCAATGATTCTCGAGGAGTGGAGGGTACTTCATGAATTTACCTTTATTGTTGAAGGGTCGTTTTAACTTTTTCTTTATTTATTTTTTATTTATCTTCGAAATGAAATTGTTTTTGTTTTTAGCTACTTACCTTTTATTAGTTTTCATCTTGGTATACCAGCGCCAAACCCCCCCCCCCCCCCCTTTCTTTATTTTAGAAGAAAGTTATACCTGCCCCTTTTATTGTAACTGCTTTATTATTTTTTAATGAAAAAGGTGCTAGGCCAGACACACCCACACTTTATTACATATTAGTACATTGAAAATAACAGAAAATAGAATCAACCTTTGTTTCAGCATCAGTAGGAGGGTTTGCAGGGGCATCAGTAGGAGGGTTTGCAGGAGCAACAACTTGAGGAGTAGCTACGGTTTTGGAAACATCAACAGTAGTATTGTCCTGAGACAAATTTGTAATTTTACGTAAGTAATTTTTTTTCATGAAACGATGGTACCTTTCTTTCTTTTTTCAAAGAAGATGAGGTACCTACTAACTTTAAATTTTTATGACAGACTTAAATAATGAGTTTTACAACTCATATATATATAAAAAATAAGAACCCGCATAATTTTTGTCTCTTTCTTGAAAGTAGATGCTGTAATAATACCAAACCAGTATAATGATATATATTTATACAATAAATATAAATTACCCAACATATATCTTGGGACTAAATATGGCCAATTGCAATACGGGAAGGCAGAATATTAAACAAAATAAACAAAGCCTCTATATATATTTCTTAGTGAGCCAAACATTTTTTATATAAGAATAAATTTTTTCATTGAAATGAAGCAAATGTTCCTTAATTTTGCCGAATCAACGCTTAGTTCCGTTCATTAATATCCGCCGTTTATATATAAATTGAGACCTCCAGTATCTTCTAAAGTTAAATAGGACGAACAAGAGAACCAGCTCTTGGTCTAGTGGCAAAGAGCAATGCACCTTGATTTCTTGAGTGAAAGGTCGCAGGTTCGAAATCCGACTGGGGGGTCTTTCATAGACATTTAATTTAAAAAAATAAGTTGGGTGACTTAGACCTCCAATTTATCTTCAAAAAAATAGGACGAAAAAGGAAAAGAAATTCCTTTTTATATTGTGAAAAATTTAATATAATTGAAATCAATTTTCGACGAACAATCAATTTTAATTTGGTGGTTAATTGCTTAAACAAATGGAGAATGCAATTCCGACAATGACTGCAGGGATGTGATTTGTTGGTTTTGATATTTACCGTCTAACATCAGGGAAAAAATAATTAATAATCAAGCTTTTAACAAACCTTGCACAAATTGGTTTTTTCCGGGACATATTCGTTTTGGAAATAACTAGACGTTCTCTGGGGTAATTTATTCCAAGAGTCCGAAGATAGTCGCATGCAGAAATTGAAAATATGAATATAACTTGCTATTCCCGGGCACCAAACTACTAAAATGGAGCGGAGCAAAAATAGAATTGGAAAACAAATGTTGTTATAGTGGAACTTACCATTGTTGCTAAGAAGATAATAGAAATTGAGGAGAATTGTTGAATATCGTCCTTGATCTGAATTGCGGGGTGTGAGGAACCAACAGCTGTACTGGTTCTTATATATTAGGCAAAGTCTTATTTTATTTTAGTTTACTTATCTTTTAGCTAGAGTGCCAGCATCTTACTTTGTCAGGACGTAATAAGAAAAGAATAAGAGAATAACATGAAACACATATAAGAAAGATCTTGCATTTCATTAGACTTCACAAAATAATATGATAGGTAGAGAGGATTTTATGAGAAAGAACTGCATTTCATTAGACTTCAGTAAATTACAACAGAGTGCAATGACTTTTTATAATAAAAGAATTTCTTTGAAAATAGAAACTAATATTAACATAAATTTTTATCAAGAATAGCAAACATATCTAGCCAATGGTCGGGTAAATAATTTTATTTTTGAAAAAAATATTTATCCTTCAAAACAAAAATCGTCATCTCAACAAAAAATAATTTAATACAAATATTTATTTCTTAATAAATAAAATTATTTAAAAAAAAATGATACATGAGAAAATTTTACATGTGTGATGTATTTCCAAAATGAAAAAAAAATGTTTATTATCTCACGAAAACTATCCATATGTGTTGTGCTCTCTTTCCAAACACAACGCACAATTAATCAGGTACAATATTTGTTGCTATTAATAGTGAAGAGCTTGTAAACTTATATCCAAAGATTTTAATAGCAGATAACAGACTCGTAGCGGACATGCTAGTGTCGCAGCAGATTGCGGATCTACAAACATAAGTATATTTTGAAGCGGGGCTGATAACGATCATCCCCTAGATTCATCATCCCCATCATCCTCTCTAATTAACGCATTTTTTCTAGAATCATCATCCGCATCATTCCCTCTAATTATGGCAAATTCGTCATCCCCTCATCCCAGAGACGCGTTTTTTTTCCATTTCTGGAAAAATCCAGCGTAACTGCACATCATCCCTTTCCATTCCTGGAATTTAATCCAGCGCCTCTACCCTCATCCTCATCTAGCGCTCATCCCTCCCTCTCCTCTGTTTTGATATATATAATAGTTCTAATTAATATATATATATAAAGGTTCTAGCAATATAGTAAAGATTCTAGTTAATATATATAAAGGTTCTAGTTAATACAATAAAAGTTCTGGTTAATACAATAAAGGTTCTAGTTAGTATACATAAAGGTTCGAGTTAATAGAGCAAATGATCTAGTTAATACAATTAAGATTCTAGTTATATATATAAAGGTTCTAGTTAATATATATAAAAGTTATAGTTATATATATAAAGGTTCTAGTTAATATATATAATAAATCTATTTAGTATAGCAACTATTCTAGTTAATATATTTAACTATTCTATTTAATATAGTAAGTGTTTTGGTTAACAGTTGTATTTAGTATAGCAACAATTACTCATATATTTAAATGTTCTACTTAACAATTTTAGTTAATAAATTAATAGTTTAGTGTTATGATATAATTGTTCTGGAAAATCTTTTCACTAAAGAAAAAAATAAAAAGAAGTTATGTGAGGGAAGAAAAAAAACAGAGGAAAGCAGGAAGGAAGATGAGACCATAGATGGCAAAGAATAACGCTGGATGAGATTAGAGATGGGGACCAGAGAATTAACGCGTTTAGACAGTTGTTAACACGTTTTTAAAGATGTATTATCTATGGGGATGATAGAATCTAGAGGATGATCTTAAGCAATTTCGTATTTTGAAGGTCAAGTTTTATCTAAAATAAAAAAATAAATATTTTCTTTCAACTAATTAACGCTAACTAAAATTATATTAATTTTATATGAATATTTGACCATTAAAATTTATAAATTGTGAAATGTTCAAATTATAAAAATTGTGGATTTTTTTAAAACTTTCCATGAAACTTTGAATGATGTCAATCAGAGTTCGTATGTGAATGATATACTACTAGTATATCAGCAAATTATAAACTGCACCTTTATTCCGCTATTATACCACTATAGCACCGCTATTTGTCACTATTTCATCGTTGTTGCCCTCTATACGTGACACTATCGGACGGACCGTAAAATCTGTAGCACTATAGCAGGGTACCAAATAGCATTGCTATAGCAGCACTTTTGTGGCCATTATGGCCGCTATTTGAACTTTTGGTTATATCCATTATTAACATTAGTCATTATTTACCTTTTTAAAAGTTCAGAATTCATAGAGTAAACAATTAGTTGCATCCTTCGCATAATTGTTTTAGCCATTGGATATGTGCTTTTATAAGTAATAGGGATATATCATGTAGCATTATGTCCCTATACATTGGAGATAAATTAGTAGAATCAAAGAATGACAACCAGTGATATAGAAGTATACCAGGAAATTACAGGGTGGGCCAGGAATATTACCTCTCCTACGGGGGAAAAACCACTCTCATCAGTCATCAATAGGGCCTTAACTTTAATAGTGATATATATGATAATATGAAGCTTCCAGCAAAAGTGGAGAGGACAATTGATAAAATAACGTCTAGTTTCCATTGGTGCAATGTGTGTAGACCTATAATGAAAGGAGGGTTAGGAGTTGCTAATTTGAGTAATATGAATAAAGCACTTTTCTCCGAATGGGTCTCGAGATACAAAGACTCAAATAAAAAATGTTGGTGGAAAGATATATATATATTGTTTTATAAATTTATTTTTAAAATTTTAAAATATTAATGAAAAAGAGAATTTATGACATTTGTGGTATTAGAACCTTCCTCTAAAGACGACATATGCGATATTAGATGGTATAAACAAATAGAATATGTCGGCCACATATTGAATTAAATTTTGTCCAGCTTTGTCCCCCCCCCCCCCCATATTTTCTTCGCGTTTCTCTAAATTATCGTTAATCTCGCAAAGTTAAAATTATTAGATTTTTTGAATGAAAATATACAAAGAGGTATTGTCAAGATTTTTTAAAAAATCCAACGCAATAAAAATCATATTTACATATACAAACTCGATACTGAAAATATTAAAAATCTTCTCGTAAATTAACATGTCAAATAAAAGTCTGCCAATTATGATTATATGTCATTGGAGCTTACAATTTCAAAGATGTATAATATAGCGACAAGGTCATTAAAAAAAACTGCAACATGGTCATAGTCACGTTTTCTTAGCAGGTAGCTAGCCGACTAGGCGACTACCAAGTTATTTAAATGCAGAGTAACAATAAAATAAGTTAAGGGTGATTTAACTTTATTTTATGGGAATTGCTTTAGCAGGTAGCTAGCCGACTACCAAGTTATTTAAATGCAGAGTAACAATAAAATAAGTTACGGGTGATTTAACTTTATTTTATGGGAATTGCTTTAGCAGGTAGCTAAGCCGATTACCAAGTTATTTAAATGCAGAGTAACAATAAAATAAGTTAAGGGTGATTTAACTTTATTTTATGGAAATTGCTTGAGATGATCTTTAAGATTCTATCGTTCTGTCATCTCCATACGAATGATTTTTTTTTTGAATTTTTAGGTAATATAGTGAGAATATCAATGTTCATTGTTTTCCTTACAATATCTGGTGAATTTGACATTTAATGACTCAATTCCGTCATCTGCATGCGAACGAATTAATAACTGAATGTCGCTGATGTCATCCTCATCACATCTCATCCTATCTCTTCTAGCAGTTACTAGCAAAATGGTATGTCAGATGCAATTTGAGTCTTTGTGTTGTACCTGCATTGCTAACATCTAAGAAGGACGGTAGTCGGAGGATATGTGTTGATAGTCATGCAATCAACAAAATCACCATTGGTTACAAGCTTTATATTTCAAGACTTGATGACTTGCTGGATCAGTTAAGCGGGTCGGTGGTATTCTCAATAATTGATTTGAGAAGTGGTTATCATCAGATTCGAATTTGGCCTGGAGATGATGGAAGACGACATTCAAGACAAAGGAGGGATTGTATGAATGGTTGGTCATGCCTTTTCGTCATATCTTTTACAGACGCTTTATTAGAAATTTCAGCACCATAGCTGCGACCAAGACAGAGTGCTTGAAAAATGGAAAATTTCAATGGAATGAAGAAGCTGAGTCTAACTTTGCGACTCTAAAAGAAAAGTTGTGTTCGGTTCCAGTGCTAACTCTGTCAGATTTTGATAAGTTATTTGAAGTAGATTGTGATGCAAGTGGAGTGGGTGCAGTGGCAGTTTTGTCTCAAGAAAAGAGACCCATTGCTTTCTTTAGTGAGAAGTTGTCAGATGCTAGAATGAACTTGTCAACCTATGACAAAGAGTTCTAATCAGTGGTGAGAGCGCATTAAAAACTTATGAGCATTATCTGATTGGTAGAGAGTTTGTTTTATATTCAGATTGTGATCCACTAAAACATCTGTATAACCAAATCAAAATTAGTAAGAATATGCATACAAGATGGGTGCAATTTTTTACAAAAGTTTTCTTTCAGATTGAAGCACAAGGCTGAAAAGAGATCCATTGCTTTCTTTAGTGAGAAGTTGGCAGATTCTAGAAGGAACTTGTCAACCTATGACAAAGAGTTCTAATCAGTGGTGAGAGCATTAAAAACACATGGGCATTATCTAATTGGTAGAGAGTTTGTTTTATATTCAGATTGTGATGCACTAAAAAATCTGTATAACCAAATCATAATTACTAAAAAAAATATGCATACAAGATTGGTGCAATTGTTTATAAAAGTTTTCTTTCAGATTGAAGCACAAGGCTAAAATATAAAATAAAGTGGCAGATGTTTTAAGCCATAAGACCATTTTCCTTTCATATTGAAGCACAAGATTGAAAAAACTTAGCATAGTTTTTAGGGTTTGTTTTTCATGTATAGGTTTTAGCTTCTTCTTTTAGTCTCATGTTGTAATATTTTTTTTCCTTCTTTTTGTAATTACGTATTAATAAAATATGTTGGTGTAGTGCCACAAAGAGCAACCGACAAAAGTTTGCCAACTCCTATCGAACGTAATTACTTGACTAGAAAAGTTGATAAGTCTCTTAAACTCAGAAAGCAAAATTTCAGACTAGTATGTACGAATATAAGAATTCATTTGGAGAAGCTTAGTGAAATGAATTTATAAATAAAAAATGATTGCTGCTAAAATAATGGACCTAAAGAAAGTCATTCAAAATGATAACGATGAAATGGAAAAGATAAACCGAGTTGGGAAACACATTGCAATTATTCTTTTATCTTATATTACTCGGTAGTTGGCAGCCAGCTAAGAAAACATAATTATATATATTTTTTTATTGTTATTAGTAATGACTTTGTCGCAATATGCGTCCTTACTAAAATATGTACCTTTCTGTAATTAATTATTAATAAAATAGGTTGCTGTGGTACGTGTCACCTGACACCAAGGAAAAGAATAAAGAAACTCTGTACTGCCACAAACAAGGCAACTGACAATTTTTTGCCAACCCCCGTCGAACGTAATTACATTACTAGAAAAGTTTGATAAGTCTCAAAACTCGAAAGTAAAATTTTACACTAGTATATACGAATATAAGAATTCAGTTGGAGAAACTTAGTGAAATTAATAAAAAAGGACCTATAAGGATAGTTGCTAAGACTTTTATTTTTATTATTTTCTTTTGAGCAATATATGATTGCTGCTAAAATAACGAACTTAGGCTCCGTTTGGATAGGTGTGGAAAGAAGGGAAGAAGTGGGAAAAAGTATTGGAAATTGTGTAATTTTGTGAAGAGTTTGGATTGTTTATAATTTTTTTTCTTCTTCCTACTTCTTCTTAACGCATCCAAACGGAGGCCTAAAGAAGTCATTCAAAATGATAATTATGCTTCTTCCTACTTCTTCTCAACGCATCCAAACAAAGACCTAAAGAAGTCATTCAAAATGATAATTATGCAATGGAAAAGACAAACCGACTTGGGAAACATCATTGCAATTATTCTTTTATTTTATATTATTACTCGGTAGTTGGCAGCCAGCTAAGAAAACATAATTATATATATTTTTTATTGTTACTTCCTGAATTGAAATCGAGTTCAGAAACGTGACAATCCGCCTGGGGCCTAGCATTTATAAATAATCAGTAGCATTTTTTTTTGAAAAATAATACAGTTAGTGTATTACAAACGTGTTGTGTCGTGTTAAATACGTGCGTGTTAGAGCTCGTGTCTTGTCGTGTTGACACGAGTTAATATTTTCAACGTGTCGTGTCGTGTCGTGTCAAATGAAAGAATTGATTAACACGACAAGCATAATGACACAGACACGTCTAACACGACGTGTCGTGTTGACATGTCGTGTTAAACGTGTCAAGCAATATTATAATTTATTCACTAAGAATTCAATAAAAAATATTTAAAATTTTTTTAAAATAGAAAAATATAATAAATTATTGAAATTTCATATATTAAATGAAAATTAATGATTGAATCAAAAGATTATGAATAAAAAAATATTAAATTTATAATATAAACTCAATATAATTTGATAAATTCTAGATAATGGGTGCGTTTGGATAGGTGTGGGAAGAAGGGAAGAAGGGAAGAAGTGGGAAGAAGTATTGGGAAGTGTGTAACTTTGTGAAGAGTTTGAATTGTTTATAATTTTTTTTCTTCCCATCTTCCTTCTTCCTCTTCTTCTTCTCTCATCCAAACGCACCCAATAATATTTTTTATCGTGTTAACTCGTGTCACGTGTCGTGTCACGTGTCAACTCGTGTCGTGTTAAGACGTGTCAATGTCTAGAAATCTCCAACACGACACGACACGCTGACACGCACGTGTCGTGTCGTGTCAATACACGTGCGTATCGTACCAACACACTCGTGTCGTGTCATTTTAAAAAATACTATAATATAGTTTTTCGCTGAACTTACAAGTCTTCGAAACGTTTTATATGTAAGTCTCGAAAGTAGAAATTCACACCAGTATAGCAAATATTATTCACCAAAAATACAATTCGTCTTTGCAAACATCATTCAACCGTTGTTAAGTTATAACAATTCAACTGGAGAACCTTATTGAAAGGAACAAAAATACTACCCAAAAATACAATTGGTCTTTGCAAACATCATCCAACCATTGTTGAGTTATAATAATTCAGCTGGAGTACCTTATTGAAAGGAACAAAAATATTACCCCGCGCGGTACTCTATATATGAAGGAGTATCGGTAATGGATACAGTTAAGGTTCTGGTACAGGTATGGTTCTGGTATGGAACCGGTACGTATCGGCTACGTCACGTGACGTAACAGGATATTTTAATTAATCAATTTAATTTGATCGGCAAGTACGATCTCCAATATGGCTGGGTACGACTATGAGTATGTTTGGATCGTTGGAATTATATCATAAAAGTCAATATTTTAATGACTTAATTTAGTTTATATTATTGATGATGTTTGATCATTTGTTTCTTGAGTTTATTATTGACAGATCATTCAAGTTGAGAATCAGAATCGTAGATCTCTTTGTTTCATTTTTAATTAAATGATAATAATAAATCTAAATCGTTCGTAATCTTGATAATTAACAATAAACATTAATTATCATAAAAGATTACTATACAAGTTAAGTGATTATTAAGTTTTACAAATCATAGGTAATGAGTTACCGACTTAATTGCATATGTGTATGTTACTAGTATTAGAAAGTATCCAATTTTAATTTTAGTTATTAATTAACTTAATTAATCAAGCACAAAGAGGATCTTGCCAAGCAATCAACACATAAGCAAAGGGAGAAGGGTAGGAGAATTGTACCTTTCACAAAATTGTATCTGCGAGGTTCGACCATGGCATGAGAATCAGTGGCGTGCCTTCTCTACCACCTCCACCAAGTCTAGTCGTCGCCCTCGAGTCCACCAAGACGAATTAATTACGTTTTCAAAGTATGTGCTAGCATGACACCTCATCGCCTAGCTTGAAGATCATAATTCGAAGCATAAAGAAGTATTTGGTTTTATTTCTTTATGTTTTTGTCTTGTGATTTGATGGATTTGTATCTCTACTTTTATCTACTTCTTATTGTTTGTATTGCTACTATGTTAGACTAATTATTTATGTTGTCTTGGGATTAGGGAAGTAAACTTGACGTTTGGATGATGTTTATTTGACTTGTTATAACATGCTTTGCATTGAGATTTCGTTTATTGAGAATTATATCTGTTGCTTGAGATAAAATACTTGTTAAATCTCTAATTACCATCTAGTTGAATAGCTGCATCTAATAATTCTAAATTAGGATAAACGAGTCCAAGTTTAATTGAAGTGCTTGGGGTAAATTGTAGATCGGAAAGGGAAAATTAGTTGACACAAAAGTGTAGTTTTTAGAACAGTACAAAAGATTTCTAAACATCCCTACGAACTCCAATAAATAAGTTTAATTGATTGAATTCTATACCAAAAGTTTGAACCAAATCAAGTTAATTAGGTTAGGTTGTGATTGAACCAGTATCTGTCCCAACAAGCGAAAGTCGAGGTTTAGAATATCTTGGTTTGACCAATAAACCTTGACTTAAAGCATTAGTTAGCATAATGAACCAATTAAACCCACTCTTGCCTTATGTTTGGATCGAGCAGAGAGACCATTGCAGCTAAAACGCGCATTTTAGTGCAAAAGTGCTTACTTTCAAGTTTTAGAGTACAAACCAAGCTTTTAAATTTCGGCGAAATAACGCCGTTTTTTTCGGAAATTTCGGTATTTCGGACAAAAACGCACCACCGTTACGGTTTCAAACCCAAAAAATTCGTAACGCGTTATCTTCGAAAAAACGCCGTTATTTCGGCGAAAATATTTCGTTTTTCGGTGAAAAAACGGAGATAATTTAATCATTTTGGTATTTGGTATTGTACTATTGTCGTATGGATTAGACTTTATCACTTTAGAGATTACTATTGTATTGTCGTATGAATTGTTGTTAAGTTGGATATTTGGATGTTAAGGATTAATTAATTAGTATTGTACTATTGTCGTATTGTTGAGATTTAGAGGAATTATTTGTTTTACTACCTATATTTCTGGTAGGAAATAGAATGTGCAAGTTACAAAGAGAAGATCCAGTACCAATCGTATATAGATTATAATTAGATTATTAGCACATTCAAAAAAATATAGAAGTTCGACTTGTAATATAGTATTTGACTATTTGTATAATATGAGTTTGACACATATGTTCGTATATGCACACCGTTTTTTCGCCGTTTTTTCACCGAAATAACGCCGCATCGCTATATCAACTCCGGACCGTCATACCGAAAAAAACGAAATTTAAAAGCTTGGTCCAAACACAAGTGAAATCTGACTTCTAAAACATCTTATTCTTTGTTCAAATCCCCAAAACCTTGCTTTACTTATCCTTTTATTATTTAGTTTGATTCATCTTATTCTAAGTCTAAAAATCAAACAAAAATATTTAATTTAGTGCTTTATTTAGTTTTCTATTATTTTCAAATTTATAAAAATATTACTGTCTAGATTTAAAAAAAAATAAGTTCGGTATTCATAGATCCGTCTCTTGGGTTCGACCCTAAAGTTGTATTCCAAACGATTAGTGTGGTCAAGCTCTAGGTTATAATTTATTTGATTTCTAGATTGTAAGTCTTTATATTAGTGCTAACACGCGTGTGTGTCATGCTAGCACGATCGTGTCGTATTATTTTGGCAAACACTAGTTACCAGACGTCATTGCATTGTTTTTTCCTTTCGTTTTAAATTACTCAGTACTTTTCTTTATTTTTGTTGTTTTAGTTCGCAACCCCTTTATTGTACATAATACTCGCTACATAACACTCAACCGTCAACAAAAGTACAGAGCCATCACACATAATATATATTATAATATGATTTTTAACAAACTTAGGAAAAATCACGAAATCTCATTTACTCGTGCAATACATAAAATTATTCTTTCCATAACATATTGCTTATATAAGTTTGACAACAAGCAAGCAACACATACGTTCACATAATAAAAATGCGACTACAAATGGCATGTTTGTAGATGGCGCATTACATCATAGGCTGTCATCACACCCGCGGGTAATACATGTCCCTGCTCGTTATCTACGTACAACAAAAGCACGTACAATTTAAGTTCTTATTTCCAAAGGTAGGCTTTGGAAGAAGAAAATGAAAAAGGTCGGAGTATTGATATATATGAGATTGTAATTGCCATATTTAAATAGACAGAGTTAAGTATTACCACAGTCACTTTATTAGAATCATCAGCAGTAGCTGGAGGGCTACTAGGAGACGTCAGCTGGTGAAAGAAAAAGATAAACACGAGAGGAAAAAAAAAATGTTCAGCATTCTCTTGTGATCATGTTGCAAAAAGTGAGATTTTATGAAAAATAAATTATATGGCCTTGTTTGGATGGAGTTGGAAGAAGGAAGAAGGAAGAAGGAAGAAGACCCAAAAAAAATTATAAACAATCCAAACTCTTCACAAAGTTACACACTTCCCAATACTTCTTTCCACTTCTTCCCTTCTTTCCTTCTTCCCACATCTATCCAAACGGAGCCTATATGAAGTCAAATACGTTATATGTCCCTCTGTTGTTTGGCTGGTGAATCAGCTTCACATCTGTTTCTAAATGTCCCTTCTCTACGGCTCCGTTTGGATTTTATTTGGGAAGAAGAGAAGAAGGGAAAAAAGGAATAAATTTATTATAAACAATCCAAACTCTTTACAAAGTTACACACTTTCTAATACTTCTTCCCACTTCTTCCCTTCTTCCCACAACTTATCCAAACGGAGCCGTAAACACTCATCTCACCCCCTACCCGCAATCCCCATAAATTTACATCCGTACAACCTCTACTTGTCACACCACCTCATGTTCAAGAGAAGAACCTTTGCACTCTTATTGTTGAATAAGTCTTATTCCGAATAAGGCTTATTCGGAATGAAACCAAACACGTCCATAATAAGCCCTAAACCGCGGATAAGCCCTTATTCAGAATAAACCTTATTCCGAATGCGTTTGATTTCATCCCGAATAAGTCTTATTCGGAATAAGACTTATTCAACATCATACCAAACACACCTACTAATCTCTTCTTATTTTGTTTGGAGGAATAGGGTGCTCCAGAATTTCCAAGAATAGTTTCTGCACCCCTAACTCAATGATTCTCGAGGAGTGGAGGGTACTTCATGAATTTACCTTTATTGTTGAAGGGTCGTTTTAACTTTTTCTTTATTTATTTTTTATTTATCTTCGAAATGAAATTGTTTTTGTTTTTAGCTACTTACCTTTTATTAGTTTTCATCTTGGTATACCAGCGCCAAACCCCCCCCCCCCCTATCTTTATTTTAGAAGAAAGTTATACCTGCCCCTTTTATTGTAACTGCTTTATTATTTTTTAATGAAAAAGGTGCTAGGCCAGACACACCCACACTTTATTACATATTAGTACATCGAAAATAACAGAAAATAGAATCAACCTTTGTTTCAGCATCAGTAGGAGGGTTTGCAGGGGCATCAGTAGGAGGGTTTGCAGGAGCAACAACTTGAGGAGTAGCTACGGTTTTGGAAACATCAACAGTAGTATTGTCCTGAGACAAATTTGTAATTTTACGTAAGTAATTTTTTTTCATGAAACGATGGTACCTTTCTTTCTTTTTTCAAAGAAGATGAGGTACCTACTAACTTTAAATTTTTATGACAGACTTAAATAATGAGTTTTACAACTCATATATATATAAAAAATAAGAACCCGCATAATTTTTGTCTCTTTCTTGAAAGTAGATGCTGTAATAATACCAAACCAGTATAATGATATATATTTATACAATAAATATAAATTACCCAACATATATCTTGGGACTAAATATGGCCAATTGCAATACGGGAAGGCAGAATATTAAACAAAATAAACAAAGCCTCTATATATATTTCTTAGTGAGCCAAACATTTTTTATATAAGAATAAATTTTTTCATTGAAATGAAGCAAATGTTCCTTAATTTTGCCGAATCAACGCTTAGTTCCGTTCATTAATATCCGCCGTTTATATATAAATTGAGACCTCCAGTATCTTCTAAAGTTAAATAGGACGAACAAGAGAACCAGCTCTTGGTCTAGTGGCAAAGAGCAATGCACCTTGATTTCTTGAGTGAAAGGTCGCAGGTTCGAAATCCGACTGGGGGGTCTTTCATAGACATTTAATTTAAAAAAATAAGTTGGGTGACTTAGACCTCCAATTTATCTTCAAAAAAATAGGACGAAAAAGGAAAAGAAATTCCTTTTTATATTGTGAAAAATTTAATATAATTGAAATCAATTTTCGACGAAAAATCAATTTTAATTTGGTGGTTAATTGCTTAAACAAATGGAGAATGCAATTCCGACAATGACTGCAGGGATGTGATTTGTTGGTTTTGATATTTACCGTCTAACATCAGGGAAAAAATAATTAATAATCAAGCTTTTAACAAACCTTGCACAAATTGGTTTTTTCCGGGACATATTCGTTTTGGAAATAACTAGACGTTCTCTGGGGTAATTTATTCCAAGAGTCCGAAGATAGTCGCATGCAGAAATTGAAAATATGAATATAACTTGCTATTCCCGGGCACCAAACTACTAAAATGGAGCGGAGCAAAAATAGAATTGGAAAACAAATGTTGTTATAGTGGAACTTACCATTGTTGCTAAGAAGATAATAGAAATTGAGGAGAATTGTTGAATATCGTCCTTGATCTGAATTGCGGGGTGTGAGGAACCAACAGCTGTACTGGTTCTTATATATTAGGCAAAGTCTTATTTTATTTTAGTTTACTTATCTTTTAGCTAGAGTGCCAGCATCTTACTTTGTCAGGACGTAATAAGAAAAGAATAAGAGAATAACATGAAACACATATAAGAAAGATCTTGCATTTCATTAGACTTCACAAAATAATATGATAGGTAGAGAGGATTTTATGAGAAAGAACTGCATTTCATTAGACTTCAGTAAATTACAACAGAGTGCAATGACTTTTTATAATAAAAGAATTTCTTTGAAAATAGAAACTAATATTAATATAAATTTTTATCAAGAATAGCAAACATATCTAGCCAATGGTCGGGTAAATAATTTTATTTTTGAAAAAAATATTTATCCTTCAAAACAAAAATCGTCATCTCAACAAAAAATAATTTAATACAAATATTTATTTCTTAATAAATAAAATTATTTAAAAAAAAATGATACATGAGAAAATTTTACATGTGTGATGTATTTCCAAAATGAAAAAAAAATGTTTATTATCTCACGAAAACTATCCATATGTGTTGTGCTCTCTTTCCAAACACAACGCACAATTAATCAGGTACAATATTTGTTGCTATTAATAGTGAAGAGCTTGTAAACTTATATCCAAAGATTTTAATAGCAGATAACAGACTCGTAGCGGACATGCTAGTGTCGCAGCAGATTGCGGATCTACAAACATAAGTATATTTTGAAGCGGGGCTGATAACGATCATCCCCTAGATTCATCATCCCCATCATCCTCTCTAATTAACGCATTTTTTCTAGAATCATCATCCGCATCATTCCCTCTAATTATGGCAAATTCGTCATCCCCTCATCCCAGAGACGCGTTTTTTTTCCATTTCTGGAAAAATCCAGCGTAACTGCACATCATCCCTTTCCATTCCTGGAATTTAATCCAGCGCCTCTACCCTCATCCTCATCTAGCGCTCATCCCTCCCTCTCCTCTGTTTTGATATATATAATAGTTCTAATTAATATATATATATAAAGGTTCTAGCAATATAGTAAAGATTCTAGTTAATATATATAAAGGTTCTAGTTAATACAATAAAAGTTCTGGTTAATACAATAAAGGTTCTAGTTAGTATACATAAAGGTTCGAGTTAATAGAGCAAATGATCTAGTTAATACAATTAAGATTCTAGTTATATATATAAAGGTTCTAGTTAATATATATAAAAGTTATAGTTATATATATAAAGGTTCTAGTTAATATATATAATAAATCTATTTAGTATAGCAACTATTCTAGTTAATATATTTAACTATTCTATTTAATATAGTAAGTGTTTTGGTTAACAGTTGTATTTAGTATAGCAACAATTACTCATATATTTAAATGTTCTACTTAACAATTTTAGTTAATAAATTAATAGTTTAGTGTTATGATATAATTGTTCTGGAAAATCTTTTCACTAAAGAAAAAAATAAAAAGAAGTTATGTGAGGGAAGAAAAAAAACAGAGGAAAGCAGGAAGGAAGATGAGACCATAGATGGCAAAGAATAACGCTGGATGAGATTAGAGATGGGGACCAGAGAATTAACGCGTTTAGACAGTTGTTAACACGTTTTTAAAGATGTATTATCTATGGGGATGATAGAATCTAGAGGATGATCTTAAGCAATTTCGTATTTTGAAGGTCAAGTTTTATCTAAAATAAAAAAATAAATATTTTCTTTCAACTAATTAACGCTAACTAAAATTATATTAATTTTATATGAATATTTGACCATTAAAATTTATAAATTGTGAAATGTTCAAATTATAAAAATTGTGGATTTTTTTAAAACTTTCCATGAAACT
Organism: Rhynchospora pubera; assembly: GCA_028095005.1. NCBI lineage: Eukaryota > Viridiplantae > Streptophyta > Magnoliopsida > Poales > Cyperaceae > Rhynchospora > Rhynchospora pubera. The sequence goes on from CM051462.1 coordinate 77,919,826, forward strand.
TTGAATGATGTCAATCAGAGTTCGTATGTGAATGATATACTACTAGTATATCAGCAAATTATAAACTGCACCTTTATTCCGCTATTGTTTTAGCCATTGGATATGTGCTTTTATAAGTAATAGGGATATATCATGTAGCATTATGTCCCTATACATTGGAGATAAATTAGTAGAATCAAAGAATGACAACCAGTGATATAGAAGTATACCAGGAAATTACAGGGTGGGCCAGGAATATTACCTCTCCTACGGGGGAAAAACCACTCTCATCAGTCATCAATAGGGCCTTAACTTTAATAGTGATATATATGATAATATGAAGCTTCCAGCAAAAGTGGAGAGGACAATTGATAAAATAACGTCTAGTTTCCATTGGTGCAATGTGTGTAGACCTATAATGAAAGGAGGGTTAGGAGTTGCTAATTTGAGTAATATGAATAAAGCACTTTTCTCCGAATGGGTCTCGAGATACAAAGACTCAAATAAAAAATGTTGGTGGAAAGATATATATATATTGTTTTATAAATTTATTTTTAAAATTTTAAAATATTAATGAAAAAGAGAATTTATGACATTTGTGGTATTAGAACCTTCCTCTAAAGACGACATATGCGATATTAGATGGTATAAACAAATAGAATATGTCGGCCACATATTGAATTAAATTTTGTCCAGCTTTGTCCCCCCCCCCCCCCATATTTTCTTCGCGTTTCTCTAAATTATCGTTAATCTCGCAAAGTTAAAATTATTAGATTTTTTGAATGAAAATATACAAAGAGGTATTGTCAAGATTTTTTAAAAAATCCAACGCAATAAAAATCATATTTACATATACAAACTCGATACTGAAAATATTAAAAATCTTCTCGTAAATTAACATGTCAAATAAAAGTCTGCCAATTATGATTATATGTCATTGGAGCTTACAATTTCAAAGATGTATAATATAGCGACAAGGTCATTAAAAAAAACTGCAACATGGTCATAGTCACGTTTTCTTAGCAGGTAGCTAGCCGACTAGGCGACTACCAAGTTATTTAAATGCAGAGTAACAATAAAATAAGTTAAGGGTGATTTAACTTTATTTTATGGGAATTGCTTTAGCAGGTAGCTAGCCGACTACCAAGTTATTTAAATGCAGAGTAACAATAAAATAAGTTACGGGTGATTTAACTTTATTTTATGGGAATTGCTTTAGCAGGTAGCTAAGCCGATTACCAAGTTATTTAAATGCAGAGTAACAATAAAATAAGTTAAGGGTGATTTAACTTTATTTTATGGAAATTGCTTGAGATGATCTTTAAGATTCTATCGTTCTGTCATCTCCATACGAATGATTTTTTTTTTGAATTTTTAGGTAATATAGTGAGAATATCAATGTTCATTGTTTTCCTTACAATATCTGGTGAATTTGACATTTAATGACTCAATTCCGTCATCTGCATGCGAACGAATTAATAACTGAATGTCGCTGATGTCATCCTCATCACATCTCATCCTATCTCTTCTAGCAGTTACTAGCAAAATGGTATGTCAGATGCAATTTGAGTCTTTGTGTTGTACCTGCATTGCTAACATCTAAGAAGGACGGTAGTCGGAGGATATGTGTTGATAGTCATGCAATCAACAAAATCACCATTGGTTACAAGCTTTATATTTCAAGACTTGATGACTTGCTGGATCAGTTAAGCGGGTCGGTGGTATTCTCAATAATTGATTTGAGAAGTGGTTATCATCAGATTCGAATTTGGCCTGGAGATGATGGAAGACGACATTCAAGACAAAGGAGGGATTGTATGAATGGTTGGTCATGCCTTTTCGTCATATCTTTTACAGACGCTTTATTAGAAATTTCAGCACCATAGCTGCGACCAAGACAGAGTGCTTGAAAAATGGAAAATTTCAATGGAATGAAGAAGCTGAGTCTAACTTTGCGACTCTAAAAGAAAAGTTGTGTTCGGTTCCAGTGCTAACTCTGTCAGATTTTGATAAGTTATTTGAAGTAGATTGTGATGCAAGTGGAGTGGGTGCAGTGGCAGTTTTGTCTCAAGAAAAGAGACCCATTGCTTTCTTTAGTGAGAAGTTGTCAGATGCTAGAATGAACTTGTCAACCTATGACAAAGAGTTCTAATCAGTGGTGAGAGCGCATTAAAAACTTATGAGCATTATCTGATTGGTAGAGAGTTTGTTTTATATTCAGATTGTGATCCACTAAAACATCTGTATAACCAAATCAAAATTAGTAAGAATATGCATACAAGATGGGTGCAATTTTTTACAAAAGTTTTCTTTCAGATTGAAGCACAAGGCTAAAAAGAGATCCATTGCTTTCTTTAGTGAGAAGTTGGCAGATTCTAGAAGGAACTTGTCAACCTATGACAAAGAGTTCTAATCAGTGGTGAGAGCATTAAAAACACATGGGCATTATCTAATTGGTAGAGAGTTTGTTTTATATTCAGATTGTGATGCACTAAAAAATCTGTATAACCAAATCATAATTACCAAAAAAATATGCATACAAGATTGGTGCAATTGTTTATAAAAGTTTTCTTTCAGATTGAAGCACAAGGCTAAAATATAAAATAAAGTGGCAGATGTTTTAAGCCATAAGACCATTTTCCTTTCATATTGAAGCACAAGATTGAAAAAACTTAGCATAGTTTTTAGGGTTTGTTTTTCATGTATAGGTTTTAGCTTCTTCTTTTAGTCTCATGTTGTAATATTTTTTTTCCTTCTTTTTGTAATTACGTATTAATAAAATATGTTGGTGTAGTGCCACAAAGAGCAACCGACAAAAGTTTGCCAACTCCTATCGAACGTAATTACTTGACTAGAAAAGTTGATAAGTCTCTTAAACTCAGAAAGCAAAATTTCAGACTAGTATGTACGAATATAAGAATTCATTTGGAGAAGCTTAGTGAAATGAATTTATAAATAAAAAATGATTGCTGCTAAAATAATGGACCTAAAGAAAGTCATTCAAAATGATAACGATGAAATGGAAAAGATAAACCGAGTTGGGAAACACATTGCAATTATTCTTTTATCTTATATTACTCGGTAGTTGGCAGCCAGCTAAGAAAACATAATTATATATATTTTTTTATTGTTATTAGTAATGACTTTGTCGCAATATGCGTCCTTACTAAAATATGTACCTTTCTGTAATTAATTATTAATAAAATAGGTTGCTGTGGTACGTGTCACCTGACACCAAAGAAAAGAATAAAGAAACTCTGTACTGCCACAAACAAGGCAACTGACAATTTTTTGCCAACCCCCGTCGAACGTAATTACATTACTAGAAAAGTTTGATAAGTCTCAAAACTCGAAAGTAAAATTTTACACTAGTATATACGAATATAAGAATTCAGTTGGAGAAACTTAGTGAAATTAATAAAAAAGGACCTATAAGGATAGTTGCTAAGACTTTTATTTTTATTATTTTCTTTTGAGCAATATATGATTGCTGCTAAAATAACGAACTTAGGCTCCGTTTGGATAGGTGTGGAAAGAAGGGAAGAAGTGGGAAAAAGTATTGGAAATTGTGTAATTTTGTGAAGAGTTTGGATTGTTTATAATTTTTTTTCTTCTTCCTACTTCTTCTTAACGCATCCAAACGGAGGCCTAAAGAAGTCATTCAAAATGATAATTATGCTTCTTCCTACTTCTTCTCAACGCATCCAAACAAAGACCTAAAGAAGTCATTCAAAATGATAATTATGCAATGGAAAAGACAAACCGACTTGGGAAACATCATTGCAATTATTCTTTTATTTTATATTATTACTCGGTAGTTGGCAGCCAGCTAAGAAAACATAATTATATATATTTTTTATTGTTACTTCCTGAATTGAAATCGAGTTCAGAAACGTGACAATCCGCCTGGGGCCTAGCATTTATAAATAATCAGTAGCATTTTTTTTTGAAAAATAATACAGTTAGTGTATTACAAACGTGTTGTGTCGTGTTAAATACGTGCGTGTTAGAGCTCGTGTCTTGTCGTGTTGACACGAGTTAATATTTTCAACGTGTCGTGTCGTGTCGTGTCAAATGAAAGAATTGATTAACACGACAAGCATAATGACACAGACACGTCTAACACGACGTGTCGTGTTGACATGTCGTGTTAAACGTGTCAAGCAATATTATAATTTATTCACTAAGAATTCAATAAAAAATATTTAAAATTTTTTTAAAATAGAAAAATATAATAAATTATTGAAATTTCATATATTAAATGAAAATTAATGATTGAATCAAAAGATTATGAATAAAAAATTATTAAATTTATAATATAAACTCAATATAATTTGATAAATTCTAGATAATGGGTGCGTTTGGATAGGTGTGGGAAGAAGGGAAGAAGGGAAGAAGTGGGAAGAAGTATTGGGAAGTGTGTAACTTTGTGAAGAGTTTGAATTGTTTATAATTTTTTTTCTTCCCATCTTCCTTCTTCCTCTTCTTCTTCTCTCATCCAAACGCACCCAATAATATTTTTTATCGTGTTAACTCGTGTCACGTGTCAACTCGTGTCGTGTTAAGACGTGTCAATGTCTAGAAATCTCCAACACGACACGACACGATGACACGCACGTGTCGTGTCGTGTCAATACACGTGCGTATCGTACCAACACACTCGTGTCGTGTCATTTTAAAAAATACTATAATATAGTTTTTCGCTGAACTTACAAGTCTTCGAAACGTTTTATATGTAAGTCTCGAAAGTAGAAATTCACACCAGTATAGCAAATATTATTCGCCAAAAATACAATTCGTCTTTGCAAACATCATTCAACCGTTGTTAAGTTATAACAATTCAACTGGAGAACCTTATTGAAAGGAACAAAAATACTACCCAAAAATACAATTGGTCTTTGCAAACATCATCCAACCATTGTTGAGTTATAATAATTCAGCTGGAGTACCTTATTGAAAGGAACAAAAATATTACCCCGCGCGGTACTCTATATATGAAGGAGTATCGGTAATGGATACAGTTAAGGTTCTGGTACAGGTATGGTTCTGGTATGGAACCGGTACGTATCGGCTACGTCACGTGACGTAACAGGATATTTTAATTAATCAATTTAATTTGATCGGCAAGTACGATCTCCAATATGGCTGGGTACGACTATGAGTATGTTTGGATCGTTGGAATTATATCATAAAAGTCAATATTTTAATGACTTAATTTAGTTTATATTATTGATGATGTTTGATCATTTGTTTCTTGAGTTTATTATTGACAGATCATTCAAGTTGAGAATCAGAATCGTAGATCTCTTTGTTTCATTTTTAATTAAATGATAATAATAAATCTAAATCGTTCGTAATCTTGATAATTAACAATAAACATTAATTATCATAAAAGATTACTATACAAGTTAAGTGATTATTAAGTTTTACAAATCATAGGTAATGAGTTACCGACTTAATTGCATATGTGTATGTTACTAGTATTAGAAAGTATCCAATTTTAATTTTAGTTATTAATTAACTTAATTAATCAAGCACAAAGAGGATCTTGCCAAGCAATCAACACATAAGCAAAGGGAGAAGGGTAGGAGAATTGTACCTTTCACAGAATTGTATCTGCGAGGTTCGACCATGGCATGAGAATCGGTGGCGTGCCTTCTCTACCACCTCCACCAAGTCTAGTCGTCGCCCTCGAGTCCACCAAGACGAATTAATTACGTTTTCAAAGTATGTGCTAGCATGACACCTCATCGCCTAGCTTGAAGATCATAATTCGAAGCATAAAGAAGTATTTGGTTTTATTTCTTTATGTTTTTGTCTTGTGATTTGATGGATTTGTATCTCTACTTTTATCTACTTCTTATTGTTTGTATTGCTACTATGTTAGACTAATTATTTATGTTGTCTTGGGATTAGGGAAGTAAACTTGACGTTTGGATGATGTTTATTTGACTTGTTATAACATGCTTTGCATTGAGATTTCGTTTATTGAGAATTATATCTGTTGCTTGAGATAAAATACTTGTTAAATCTCTAATTACCATCTAGTTGAATAGCTGCATCTAATAATTCTAAATTAGGATAAACGAGTCCAAGTTTAATTGAAGTGCTTGGGGTAAATTGTAGATCGGAAAGGGAAAATTAGTTGACACAAAAGTGTAGTTTTTAGAACAGTACAAAAGATTTCTAAACATCCCTACGAACTCCAATAAATAAGTTTAATTGATTGAATTCTATACCAAAAGTTTGAACCAAATCAAGTTAATTAGGTTAGGTTGTGATTGAACCAGTATCTGTCCCAACAAGCGAAAGTCGAGGTTTAGAATATCTTGGTTTGACCAATAAACCTTGACTTAAAGCATTAGTTAGCATAATGAACCAATTAAACCCACTCTTGCCTTATGTTTGGATCGAGCAGAGAGACCATTGCAGCTAAAACGCGCATTTTAGTGCAAAAGTGCTTACTTTCAAGTTTTAGAGTACAAACCAAGCTTTTAAATTTCGGCGAAATAACGCCGTTTTTTTCGGAAATTTCGGTATTTCGGACAAAAACGCACCACCGTTACGGTTTCAAACCCAAAAAATTCGTAACGCGTTATCTTCGAAAAAACGCCGTTATTTCGGCGAAAATATTTCGTTTTTCGGTGAAAAAACGGAGATAATTTAATCATTTTGGTATTTGGTATTGTACTATTGTCGTATGGATTAGACTTTATCACTTTAGAGATTACTATTGTATTGTCGTATGAATTGTTGTTAAGTTGGATATTTGGATGTTAAGGATTAATTAATTAGTATTGTACTATTGTCGTATTGTTGAGATTTAGAGGAATTATTTGTTTTACTACCTATATTTCTGGTAGGAAATAGAATGTGCAAGTTACAAAGAGAAGATCCAGTACCAATCGTATATAGATTATAATTAGATTATTAGCACATTCAAAAAAATATAGAAGTTCGACTTGTAATATAGTATTTGACTATTTGTATAATATGAGTTTGACACATATGTTCGTATATGCACACCGTTTTTTCGCCGTTTTTTCACCGAAATAACGCCGCATCGCTATATCAACTCCGGACCGTCATACCGAAAAAAACGAAATTTAAAAGCTTGGTCCAAACACAAGTGAAATCTGACTTCTAAAACATCTTATTCTTTGTTCAAATCCCCAAAACCTTGCTTTACTTATCCTTTTATTATTTAGTTTGATTCATCTTATTCTAAGTCTAAAAATCAAACAAAAATATTTAATTTAGTGCTTTATTTAGTTTTCTATTATTTTCAAATTTATAAAAATATTACTGTCTAGATTTAAAAAAAAATAAGTTCGGTATTCATAGATCCGTCTCTTGGGTTCGACCCTAAAGTTGTATTCCAAACGATTAGTGTGGTCAAGCTCTAGGTTATAATTTATTTGATTTCTAGATTGTAAGTCTTTATATTAGTGCTAACACGCGTGTGTGTCATGCTAGCACGATCGTGTCGTATTATTTTGGCAAACACTAGTTACCAGACGTCATTGCATTGTTTTTTCCTTTCGTTTTAAATTACTCAGTACTTTTCTTTATTTTTGTTGATTTAGTTCGCAACCCCTTTATTGTACATAATACTCGCTACATAACACTCAACCGTCAACAAAAGTACAGAGCCATCACACATAATATATATTATAATATGATTTTTAACAAACTTAGGAAAAATCACGAAATCTCATTTACTCGTGCAATACATAAAATTATTCTTTCCATAACATATTGCTTATATAAGTTTGACAACAAGCAAGCAACACATACGTTCACATAATAAAAATGCGACTACAAATGGCATGTTTGTAGATGGCGCATTACATCATAGGCTGTCATCACACCCGCGGGTAATACATGTCCCTGCTCGTTATCTACGTACAACAAAAGCACGTACAATTTAAGTTCTTATTTCCAAAGGTAGGCTTTGGAAGAAGAAAATGAAAAAGGTCGGAGTATTGATATATATGAGATTGTAATTGCCATATTTAAATAGACAGAGTTAAGTATTACCACAGTCACTTTATTAGAATCATCAGCAGTAGCTGGAGGGCTACTAGGAGACGTCAGCTGGTGAAAGAAAAAGATAAACACGAGAGGAAAAAAAAATGTTCAGCATTCTCTTGTGATCATGTTGCAAAAAGTGAGATTTTATGAAAAATAAATTATATGGCCTTGTTTGGATGGAGTTGGAAGAAGGAAGAAGACCCAAAAAAAATTATAAACAATCCAAACTCTTCACAAAGTTACACACTTCCCAATACTTCTTTCCACTTCTTCCCTTCTTTCCTTCTTCCCACATCTATCCAAACGGAGCCTATATGAAGTCAAATACGTTATATGTCCCTCTGTTGTTTGGCTGGTGAATCAGCTTCACATCTGTTTCTAAATGTCCCTTCTCTACGGCTCCGTTTGGATTTTATTTGGGAAGAAGAGAAGAAGGGAAAAAAGGAATAAATTTATTATAAACAATCCAAACTCTTTACAAAGTTACACACTTTCTAATACTTCTTCCCACTTCTTCCCTTCTTCCCACAACTTATCCAAACGGAGCCGTAAACACTCATCTCACCCCCTACCCGCAATCCCCATAAATTTACATCCGTACAACCTCTACTTGTCACACCACCTCATGTTCAAGAGAAGAACCTTTGCACTCTTATTGTTGAATAAGTCTTATTCCGAATAAGGCTTATTCGGAATGAAACCAAACACGTCCATAATAAGCCCTAAACCGCGGATAAGCCCTTATTCAGAATAAACCTTATTCCGAATGCGTTTGATTTCATCCCGAATAAGTCTTATTCGGAATAAGACTTATTCAACATCATACCAAACACACCTACTAATCTCTTCTTATTTTGTTTGGAGGAATAGGGTGCTCCAGAATTTCCAAGAATAGTTTCTGCACCCCTAACTCAATGATTCTCGAGGAGTGGAGGGTACTTCATGAATTTACCTTTATTGTTGAAGGGTCGTTTTAACTTTTTCTTTATTTATTTTTTATTTATCTTCGAAATGAAATTGTTTTTGTTTTTAGCTACTTACCTTTTATTAGTTTTCATCTTGGTATACCAGCGCCAAACCCCCCCCCCCCTATCTTTATTTTAGAAGAAAGTTATACCTGCCCCTTTTATTGTAACTGCTTTATTATTTTTTAATGAAAAAGGTGCTAGGCCAGACACACCCACACTTTATTACATATTAGTACATCGAAAATAACAGAAAATAGAATCAACCTTTGTTTCAGCATCAGTAGGAGGGTTTGCAGGGGCATCAGTAGGAGGGTTTGCAGGAGCAACAACTTGAGGAGTAGCTACGGTTTTGGAAACATCAACAGTAGTATTGTCCTGAGACAAATTTGTAATTTTACGTAAGTAATTTTTTTTCATGAAACGATGGTACCTTTCTTTCTTTTTTCAAAGAAGATGAGGTACCTACTAACTTTAAATTTTTATGACAGACTTAAATAATGAGTTTTACAACTCATATATATATAAAAAATAAGAACCCGCATAATTTTTGTCTCTTTCTTGAAAGTAGATGCTGTAATAATACCAAACCAGTATAATGATATATATTTATACAATAAATATAAATTACCCAACATATATCTTGGGACTAAATATGGCCAATTGCAATACGGGAAGGCAGAATATTAAACAAAATAAACAAAGCCTCTATATATATTTCTTAGTGAGCCAAACATTTTTTATATAAGAATAAATTTTTTCATTGAAATGAAGCAAATGTTCCTTAATTTTGCCGAATCAACGCTTAGTTCCGTTCATTAATATCCGCCGTTTATATATAAATTGAGACCTCCAGTATCTTCTAAAGTTAAATAGGACGAACAAGAGAACCAGCTCTTGGTCTAGTGGCAAAGAGCAATGCACCTTGATTTCTTGAGTGAAAGGTCGCAGGTTCGAAATCCGACTGGGGGGTCTTTCATAGACATTTAATTTAAAAAAATAAGTTGGGTGACTTAGACCTCCAATTTATCTTCAAAAAAATAGGACGAAAAAGGAAAAGAAATTCCTTTTTATATTGTGAAAAATTTAATATAATTGAAATCAATTTTCGACGAACAATCAATTTTAATTTGGTGGTTAATTGCTTAAACAAATGGAGAATGCAATTCCGACAATGACTGCAGGGATGTGATTTGTTGGTTTTGATATTTACCGTCTAACATCAGGGAAAAAATAATTAATAATCAAGCTTTTAACAAACCTTGCACAAATTGGTTTTTTCCGGGACATATTCGTTTTGGAAATAACTAGACGTTCTCTGGGGTAATTTATTCCAAGAGTCCGAAGATAGTCGCATGCAGAAATTGAAAATATGAATATAACTTGCTATTCCCGGGCACCAAACTACTAAAATGGAGCGGAGCAAAAATAGAATTGGAAAACAAATGTTGTTATAGTGGAACTTACCATTGTTGCTAAGAAGATAATAGAAATTGAGGAGAATTGTTGAATATCGTCCTTGATCTGAATTGCGGGGTGTGAGGAACCAACAGCTGTACTGGTTCTTATATATTAGGCAAAGTCTTATTTTATTTTAGTTTACTTATCTTTTAGCTAGAGTGCCAGCATCTTACTTTGTCAGGACGTAATAAGAAAAGAATAAGAGAATAACATGAAACACATATAAGAAAGATCTTGCATTTCATTAGACTTCACAAAATAATATGATAGGTAGAGAGGATTTTATGAGAAAGAACTGCATTTCATTAGACTTCAGTAAATTACAACAGAGTGCAATGACTTTTTATAATAAAAGAATTTCTTTGAAAATAGAAACTAATATTAATATAAATTTTTATCAAGAATAGCAAACATATCTAGCCAATGGTCGGGTAAATAATTTTATTTTTGAAAAAAATATTTATCCTTCAAAACAAAAATCGTCATCTCAACAAAAAATAATTTAATACAAATATTTATTTCTTAATAAATAAAATTATTTAAAAAAAAATGATACATGAGAAAATTTTACATGTGTGATGTATTTCCAAAATGAAAAAAAAATGTTTATTATCTCACGAAAACTATCCATATGTGTTGTGCTCTCTTTCCAAACACAACGCACAATTAATCAGGTACAATATTTGTTGCTATTAATAGTGAAGAGCTTGTAAACTTATATCCAAAGATTTTAATAGCAGATAACAGACTCGTAGCGGACATGCTAGTGTCGCAGCAGATTGCGGATCTACAAACATAAGTATATTTTGAAGCGGGGCTGATAACGATCATCCCCTAGATTCATCATCCCCATCATCCTCTCTAATTAACGCATTTTTTCTAGAATCATCATCCGCATCATTCCCTCTAATTATGGCAAATTCGTCATCCCCTCATCCCAGAGATGCGTTTTTTTTCCATTTCTGGAAAAATCCAGCGTAACTGCACATCATCCCTTTCCATTCCTGGAATTTAATCCAGCGCCTCTACCCTCATCCTCATCTAGCGCTCATCCCTCCCTCTCCTCTGTTTTGATATATATAATAGTTCTAATTAATATATATATATAAAGGTTCTAGCAATATAGTAAAGATTCTAGTTAATATATATAAAGGTTCTAGTTAATACAATAAAAGTTCTGGTTAATACAATAAAGGTTCTAGTTAGTATACATAAAGGTTCGAGTTAATAGAGCAAATGATCTAGTTAATACAATTAAGATTCTAGTTATATATATAAAGGTTCTAGTTAATATATATAAAAGTTATAGTTATATATATAAAGGTTCTAGTTAATATATATAATAAATCTATTTAGTATAGCAACTATTCTAGTTAATATATTTAACTATTCTATTTAATATAGTAAGTGTTTTGGTTAACAGTTGTATTTAGTATAGCAACAATTACTCATATATTTAAATGTTCTACTTAACAATTTTAGTTAATAAATTAATAGTTTAGTGTTATGATATAATTGTTCTGGAAAATCTTTTCACTAAAGAAAAAAATAAAAAGAAGTTATGTGAGGGAAGAAAAAAAACAGAGGAAAGCAGGAAGGAAGATGAGACCATAGATGGCAAAGAATAACGCTGGATGAGATTAGAGATGGGGACCAGAGAATTAACGCGTTTAGACAGTTGTTAACACGTTTTTAAAGATGTATTATCTATGGGGATGATAGAATCTAGAGGATGATCTTAAGCAATTTCGTATTTTGAAGGTCAAGTTTTATCTAAAATAAAAAAATAAATATTTTCTTTCAACTAATTAACGCTAACTAAAATTATATTAATTTTATATGAATATTTGACCATTAAAATTTATAAATTGTGAAATGTTCAAATTATAAAAATTGTGGATTTTTTTAAAACTTTCCATGAAACTTTGAATGATGTCAATCAGAGTTCGTATGTGAATGATATACTACTAGTATATCAGCAAATTATAAACTGCACCTTTATTCCGCTATTGTTTTAGCCATTGGATATGTGCTTTTATAAGTAATAGGGATATATCATGTAGCATTATGTCCCTATACATTGGAGATAAATTAGTAGAATCAAAGAATGACAACCAGTGATATAGAAGTATACCAGGAAATTACAGGGTGGGCCAGGAATATTACCTCTCCTACGGGGGAAAAACCACTCTCATCAGTCATCAATAGGGCCTTAACTTTAATAGTGATATATATGATAATATGAAGCTTCCAGCAAAAGTGGAGAGGACAATTGATAAAATAACGTCTAGTTTCCATTGGTGCAATGTGTGTAGACCTATAATGAAAGGAGGGTTAGGAGTTGCTAATTTGAGTAATATGAATAAAGCACTTTTCTCCGAATGGGTCTCGAGATACAAAGACTCAAATAAAAAATGTTGGTGGAAAGATATATATATATTGTTTTATAAATTTATTTTTAAAATTTTAAAATATTAATGAAAAAGAGAATTTATGACATTTGTGGTATTAGAACCTTCCTCTAAAGACGACATATGCGATATTAGATGGTATAAACAAATAGAATATGTCGGCCACATATTGAATTAAATTTTGTCCAGCTTTGTCCCCCCCCCCCCATATTTTCTTCGCGTTTCTCTAAATTATCGTTAATCTCGCAAAGTTAAAATTATTAGATTTTTTGAATGAAAATATACAAAGAGGTATTGTCAAGATTTTTTAAAAAATCCAACGCAATAAAAATCATATTTACATATACAAACTCGATACTGAAAATATTAAAAATCTTCTCGTAAATTAACATGTCAAATAAAAGTCTGCCAATTATGATTATATGTCATTGGAGCTTACAATTTCAAAGATGTATAATATAGCGACAAGGTCATTAAAAAAAACTGCAACATGGTCATAGTCACGTTTTCTTAGCAGGTAGCTAGCCGACTAGGCGACTACCAAGTTATTTAAATGCAGAGTAACAATAAAATAAGTTAAGGGTGATTTAACTTTATTTTATGGGAATTGCTTTAGCAGGTAGCTAGCCGACTACCAAGTTATTTAAATGCAGAGTAACAATAAAATAAGTTACGGGTGATTTAACTTTATTTTATGGGAATTGCTTTAGCAGGTAGCTAAGCCGATTACCAAGTTATTTAAATGCAGAGTAACAATAAAATAAGTTAAGGGTGATTTAACTTTATTTTATGGAAATTGCTTGAGATGATCTTTAAGATTCTATCGTTCTGTCATCTCCATACGAATGATTTTTTTTTTGAATTTTTAGGTAATATAGTGAGAATATCAATGTTCATTGTTTTCCTTACAATATCTGGTGAATTTGACATTTAATGACTCAATTCCGTCATCTGCATGCGAACGAATTAATAACTGAATGTCGCTGATGTCATCCTCATCACATCTCATCCTATCTCTTCTAGCAGTTACTAGCAAAATGGTATGTCAGATGCAATTTGAGTCTTTGTGTTGTACCTGCATTGCTAACATCTAAGAAGGACGGTAGTCGGAGGATATGTGTTGATAGTCATGCAATCAACAAAATCACCATTGGTTACAAGCTTTATATTTCAAGACTTGATGACTTGCTGGATCAGTTAAGCGGGTCGGTGGTATTCTCAATAATTGATTTGAGAAGTGGTTATCATCAGATTCGAATTTGGCCTGGAGATGATGGAAGACGACATTCAAGACAAAGGAGGGATTGTATGAATGGTTGGTCATGCCTTTTCGTCATATCTTTTACAGACGCTTTATTAGAAATTTCAGCACCATAGCTGCGACCAAGACAGAGTGCTTGAAAAATGGAAAATTTCAATGGAATGAAGAAGCTGAGTCTAACTTTGCGACTCTAAAAGAAAAGTTGTGTTCGGTTCCAGTGCTAACTCTGTCAGATTTTGATAAGTTATTTGAAGTAGATTGTGATGCAAGTGGAGTGGGTGCAGTGGCAGTTTTGTCTCAAGAAAAGAGACCCATTGCTTTCTTTAGTGAGAAGTTGTCAGATGCTAGAATGAACTTGTCAACCTATGACAAAGAGTTCTAATCAGTGGTGAGAGCGCATTAAAAACTTATGAGCATTATCTGATTGGTAGAGAGTTTGTTTTATATTCAGATTGTGATCCACTAAAACATCTGTATAACCAAATCAAAATTAGTAAGAATATGCATACAAGATGGGTGCAATTTTTTACAAAAGTTTTCTTTCAGATTGAAGCACAAGGCTGAAAAGAGATCCATTGCTTTCTTTAGTGAGAAGTTGGCAGATTCTAGAAGGAACTTGTCAACCTATGACAAAGAGTTCTAATCAGTGGTGAGAGCATTAAAAACACATGGGCATTATCTAATTGGTAGAGAGTTTGTTTTATATTCAGATTGTGATGCACTAAAAAATCTGTATAACCAAATCATAATTACTAAAAAAATATGCATACAAGATTGGTGCAATTGTTTATAAAAGTTTTCTTTCAGATTGAAGCACAAGGCTAAAATATAAAATAAAGTGGCAGATGTTTTAAGCCATAAGACCATTTTCCTTTCATATTGAAGCACAAGATTGAAAAAACTTAGCATAGTTTTTAGGGTTTGTTTTTCATGTATAGGTTTTAGCTTCTTCTTTTAGTCTCATGTTGTAATATTTTTTTTCCTTCTTTTTGTAATTACGTATTAATAAAATATGTTGGTGTAGTGCCACAAAGAGCAACCGACAAAAGTTTGCCAACTCCTATCGAACGTAATTACTTGACTAGAAAAGTTGATAAGTCTCTTAAACTCAGAAAGCAAAATTTCAGACTAGTATGTACGAATATAAGAATTCATTTGGAGAAGCTTAGTGAAATGAATTTATAAATAAAAAATGATTGCTGCTAAAATAATGGACCTAAAGAAAGTCATTCAAAATGATAACGATGAAATGGAAAAGATAAACCGAGTTGGGAAACACATTGCAATTATTCTTTTATCTTATATTACTCGGTAGTTGGCAGCCAGCTAAGAAAACATAATTATATATATTTTTTTATTGTTATTAGTAATGACTTTGTCGCAATATGCGTCCTTACTAAAATATGTACCTTTCTGTAATTAATTATTAATAAAATAGGTTGCTGTGGTACGTGTCACCTGACACCAAGGAAAAGAATAAAGAAACTCTGTACTGCCACAAACAAGGCAACTGACAATTTTTTGCCAACCCCCGTCGAACGTAATTACATTACTAGAAAAGTTTGATAAGTCTCAAAACTCGAAAGTAAAATTTTACACTAGTATATACGAATATAAGAATTCAGTTGGAGAAACTTAGTGAAATTAATAAAAAAGGACCTATAAGGATAGTTGCTAAGACTTTTATTTTTATTATTTTCTTTTGAGCAATATATGATTGCTGCTAAAATAACGAACTTAGGCTCCGTTTGGATAGGTGTGGAAAGAAGGGAAGAAGTGGGAAAAAGTATTGGAAATTGTGTAATTTTGTGAAGAGTTTGGATTGTTTATAATTTTTTTTCTTCTTCCTACTTCTTCTTAACGCATCCAAACGGAGGCCTAAAGAAGTCATTCAAAATGATAATTATGCTTCTTCCTACTTCTTCTCAACGCATCCAAACAAAGACCTAAAGAAGTCATTCAAAATGATAATTATGCAATGGAAAAGACAAACCGACTTGGGAAACATCATTGCAATTATTCTTTTATTTTATATTATTACTCGGTAGTTGGCAGCCAGCTAAGAAAACATAATTATATATATTTTTTATTGTTACTTCCTGAATTGAAATCGAGTTCAGAAACGTGACAATCCGCCTGGGGCCTAGCATTTATAAATAATCAGTAGCATTTTTTTTTGAAAAATAATACAGTTAGTGTATTACAAACGTGTTGTGTCGTGTTAAATACGTGCGTGTTAGAGCTCGTGTCTTGTCGTGTTGACACGAGTTAATATTTTCAACGTGTCGTGTCGTGTCGTGTCAAATGAAAGAATTGATTAACACGACAAGCATAATGACACAGACACGTCTAACACGACGTGTCGTGTTGACATGTCGTGTTAAACGTGTCAAGCAATATTATAATTTATTCACTAAGAATTCAATAAAAAATATTTAAAATTTTTTTAAAATAGAAAAATATAATAAATTATTGAAATTTCATATATTAAATGAAAATTAATGATTGAATCAAAAGATTATGAATAAAAAATTATTAAATTTATAATATAAACTCAATATAATTTGATAAATTCTAGATAATGGGTGCGTTTGGATAGGTGTGGGAAGAAGGGAAGAAGGGAAGAAGTGGGAAGAAGTATTGGGAAGTGTGTAACTTTGTGAAGAGTTTGAATTGTTTATAATTTTTTTTCTTCCCATCTTCCTTCTTCCTCTTCTTCTTCTCTCATCCAAACGCACCCAATAATATTTTTTATCGTGTTAACTCGTGTCACGTGTCAACTCGTGTCGTGTTAAGACGTGTCAATGTCTAGAAATCTCCAACACGACACGACACGCTGACACGCACGTGTCGTGTCGTGTCAATACACGTGCGTATCGTACCAACACACTCGTGTCGTGTCATTTTAAAAAATACTATAATATAGTTTTTCGCTGAACTTACAAGTCTTCGAAACGTTTTATATGTAAGTCTCGAAAGTAGAAATTCACACCAGTATAGCAAATATTATTCGCCAAAAATACAATTCGTCTTTGCAAACATCATTCAACCGTTGTTAAGTTATAACAATTCAACTGGAGAACCTTATTGAAAGGAACAAAAATACTACCCAAAAATACAATTGGTCTTTGCAAACATCATCCAACCATTGTTGAGTTATAATAATTCAGCTGGAGTACCTTATTGAAAGGAACAAAAATATTACCCCGCGCGGTACTCTATATATGAAGGAGTATCGGTAATGGATACAGTTAAGGTTCTGGTACAGGTATGGTTCTGGTATGGAACCGGTACGTATCGGCTACGTCACGTGACGTAACAGGATATTTTAATTAATCAATTTAATTTGATCGGCAAGTACGATCTCCAATATGGCTGGGTACGACTATGAGTATGTTTGGATCGTTGGAATTATATCATAAAAGTCAATATTTTAATGACTTAATTTAGTTTATATTATTGATGATGTTTGATCATTTGTTTCTTGAGTTTATTATTGACAGATCATTCAAGTTGAGAATCAGAATCGTAGATCTCTTTGTTTCATTTTTAATTAAATGATAATAATAAATCTAAATCGTTCGTAATCTTGATAATTAACAATAAACATTAATTATCATAAAAGATTACTATACAAGTTAAGTGATTATTAAGTTTTACAAATCATAGGTAATGAGTTACCGACTTAATTGCATATGTGTATGTTACTAGTATTAGAAAGTATCCAATTTTAATTTTAGTTATTAATTAACTTAATTAATCAAGCACAAAGAGGATCTTGCCAAGCAATCAACACATAAGCAAAGGGAGAAGGGTAGGAGAATTGTACCTTTCACAGAATTGTATCTGCGAGGTTCGACCATGGCATGAGAATCGGTGGCGTGCCTTCTCTACCACCTCCACCAAGTCTAGTCGTCGCCCTCGAGTCCACCAAGACGAATTAATTACGTTTTCAAAGTATGTGCTAGCATGACACCTCATCGCCTAGCTTGAAGATCATAATTCGAAGCATAAAGAAGTATTTGGTTTTATTTCTTTATGTTTTTGTCTTGTGATTTGATGGATTTGTATCTCTACTTTTATCTACTTCTTATTGTTTGTATTGCTACTATGTTAGACTAATTATTTATGTTGTCTTGGGATTAGGGAAGTAAACTTGACGTTTGGATGATGTTTATTTGACTTGTTATAACATGCTTTGCATTGAGATTTCGTTTATTGAGAATTATATCTGTTGCTTGAGATAAAATACTTGTTAAATCTCTAATTACCATCTAGTTGAATAGCTGCATCTAATAATTCTAAATTAGGATAAACGAGTCCAAGTTTAATTGAAGTGCTTGGGGTAAATTGTAGATCGGAAAGGGAAAATTAGTTGACACAAAAGTGTAGTTTTTAGAACAGTACAAAAGATTTCTAAACATCCCTACGAACTCCAATAAATAAGTTTAATTGATTGAATTCTATACCAAAAGTTTGAACCAAATCAAGTTAATTAGGTTAGGTTGTGATTGAACCAGTATCTGTCCCAACAAGCGAAAGTCGAGGTTTAGAATATCTTGGTTTGACCAATAAACCTTGACTTAAAGCATTAGTTAGCATAATGAACCAATTAAACCCACTCTTGCCTTATGTTTGGATCGAGCAGAGAGACCATTGCAGCTAAAACGCGCATTTTAGTGCAAAAGTGCTTACTTTCAAGTTTTAGAGTACAAACCAAGCTTTTAAATTTCGGCGAAATAACGCCGTTTTTTTCGGAAATTTCGGTATTTCGGACAAAAACGCACCACCGTTACGGTTTCAAACCCAAAAAATTCGTAACGCGTTATCTTCGAAAAAATGCCGTTATTTCGGCGAAAATATTTCGTTTTTCGGTGAAAAAACGGAGATAATTTAATCATTTTGGTATTTGGTATTGTACTATTGTCGTATGGATTAGACTTTATCACTTTAGAGATTACTATTGTATTGTCGTATGAATTGTTGTTAAGTTGGATATTTGGATGTTAAGGATTAATTAATTAGTATTGTACTATTGTCGTATTGTTGAGATTTAGAGGAATTATTTGTTTTACTACCTATATTTCTGGTAGGAAATAGAATGTGCAAGTTACAAAGAGAAGATCCAGTACCAATCGTATATAGATTATAATTAGATTATTAGCACATTCAAAAAAATATAGAAGTTCGACTTGTAATATAGTATTTGACTATTTGTATAATATGAGTTTGACACATATGTTCGTATATGCACACCGTTTTTTCGCCGTTTTTTCACCGAAATAACGCCGCATCGCTATATCAACTCCGGACCGTCATACCGAAAAAAACGAAATTTAAAAGCTTGGTCCAAACACAAGTGAAATCTGACTTCTAAAACATCTTATTCTTTGTTCAAATCCCCAAAACCTTGCTTTACTTATCCTTTTATTATTTAGTTTGATTCATCTTATTCTAAGTCTAAAAATCAAACAAAAATATTTAATTTAGTGCTTTATTTAGTTTTCTATTATTTTCAAATTTATAAAAATATTACTGTCTAGATTTAAAAAAAAATAAGTTCGGTATTCATAGATCCGTCTCTTGGGTTCGACCCTAAAGTTGTATTCCAAACGATTAGTGTGGTCAAGCTCTAGGTTATAATTTATTTGATTTCTAGATTGTAAGTCTTTATATTAGTGCTAACACGCGTGTGTGTCATGCTAGCACGATCGTGTCGTATTATTTTGGCAAACACTAGTTACCAGACGTCATTGCATTGTTTTTTCCTTTCGTTTTAAATTACTCAGTACTTTTCTTTATTTTTGTTGTTTTAGTTCGCAACCCCTTTATTGTACATAATACTCGCTACATAACACTCAACCGTCAACAAAAGTACAGAGCCATCACACATAATATATATTATAATATGATTTTTAACAAACTTAGGAAAAATCACGAAATCTCATTTACTCGTGCAATACATAAAATTATTCTTTCCATAACATATTGCTTATATAAGTTTGACAACAAGCAAGCAACACATACGTTCACATAATAAAAATGCGACTACAAATGGCATGTTTGTAGATGGCGCATTACATCATAGGCTGTCATCACACCCGCGGGTAATACATGTCCCTGCTCGTTATCTACGTACAACAAAAGCACGTACAATTTAAGTTCTTATTTCCAAAGGTAGGCTTTGGAAGAAGAAAATGAAAAAGGTCGGAGTATTGATATATATGAGATTGTAATTGCCATATTTAAATAGACAGAGTTAAGTATTACCACAGTCACTTTATTAGAATCATCAGCAGTAGCTGGAGGGCTACTAGGAGACGTCAGCTGGTGAAAGAAAAAGATAAACACGAGAGGAAAAAAAAATGTTCAGCATTCTCTTGTGATCATGTTGCAAAAAGTGAGATTTTATGAAAAATAAATTATATGGCCTTGTTTGGATGGAGTTGGAAGAAGGAAGAAGGAAGAAGGAAGAAGACCCAAAAAAAATTATAAACAATCCAAACTCTTCACAAAGTTACACACTTCCCAATACTTCTTTCCACTTCTTCCCTTCTTTCCTTCTTCCCACATCTATCCAAACGGAGCCTATATGAAGTCAAATACGTTATATGTCCCTCTGTTGTTTGGCTGGTGAATCAGCTTCACATCTGTTTCTAAATGTCCCTTCTCTACGGCTCCGTTTGGATTTTATTTGGGAAGAAGAGAAGAAGGGAAAAAAGGAATAAATTTATTATAAACAATCCAAACTCTTTACAAAGTTACACACTTTCTAATACTTCTTCCCACTTCTTCCCTTCTTCCCACAACTTATCCAAACGGAGCCGTAAACACTCATCTCACCCCCTACCCGCAATCCCCATAAATTTACATCCGTACAACCTCTACTTGTCACACCACCTCATGTTCAAGAGAAGAACCTTTGCACTCTTATTGTTGAATAAGTCTTATTCCGAATAAGGCTTATTCGGAATGAAACCAAACACGTCCATAATAAGCCCTAAACCGCGGATAAGCCCTTATTCAGAATAAACCTTATTCCGAATGCGTTTGATTTCATCCCGAATAAGTCTTATTCGAAATAAGACTTATTCAACATCATACCAAACACACCTACTAATCTCTTCTTATTTTGTTTGGAGGAATAGGGTGCTCCAGAATTTCCAAGAATAGTTTCTGCACCCCTAACTCAATGATTCTCGAGGAGTGGAGGGTACTTCATGAATTTACCTTTATTGTTGAAGGGTCGTTTTAACTTTTTCTTTATTTATTTTTTATTTATCTTCGAAATGAAATTGTTTTTGTTTTTAGCTACTTACCTTTTATTAGTTTTCATCTTGGTATACCAGCGCCAAACCCCCCCCCCCCCCTTTCTTTATTTTAGAAGAAAGTTATACCTGCCCCTTTTATTGTAACTGCTTTATTATTTTTTAATGAAAAAGGTGCTAGGCCAGACACACCCACACTTTATTACATATTAGTACATTGAAAATAACAGAAAATAGAATCAACCTTTGTTTCAGCATCAGTAGGAGGGTTTGCAGGGGCATCAGTAGGAGGGTTTGCAGGAGCAACAACTTGAGGAGTAGCTACGGTTTTGGAAACATCAACAGTAGTATTGTCCTGAGACAAATTTGTAATTTTACGTAAGTAATTTTTTTTCATGAAACGATGGTACCTTTCTTTCTTTTTTCAAAGAAGATGAGGTACCTACTAACTTTAAATTTTTATGACAGACTTAAATAATGAGTTTTACAACTCATATATATATAAAAAATAAGAACCCGCATAATTTTTGTCTCTTTCTTGAAAGTAGATGCTGTAATAATACCAAACCAGTATAATGATATATATTTATACAATAAATATAAATTACCCAACATATATCTTGGGACTAAATATGGCCAATTGCAATACGGGAAGGCAGAATATTAAACAAAATAAACAAAGCCTCTATATATATTTCTTAGTGAGCCAAACATTTTTTATATAAGAATAAATTTTTTCATTGAAATGAAGCAAATGTTCCTTAATTTTGCCGAATCAACGCTTAGTTCCGTTCATTAATATCCGCCGTTTATATATAAATTGAGACCTCCAGTATCTTCTAAAGTTAAATAGGACGAACAAGAGAACCAGCTCTTGGTCTAGTGGCAAAGAGCAATGCACCTTGATTTCTTGAGTGAAAGGTCGCAGGTTCGAAATCCGACTGGGGGGTCTTTCATAGACATTTAATTTAAAAAAATAAGTTGGGTGACTTAGACCTCCAATTTATCTTCAAAAAAATAGGACGAAAAAGGAAAAGAAATTCCTTTTTATATTGTGAAAAATTTAATATAATTGAAATCAATTTTCGACGAACAATCAATTTTAATTTGGTGGTTAATTGCTTAAACAAATGGAGAATGCAATTCCGACAATGACTGCAGGGATGTGATTTGTTGGTTTTGATATTTACCGTCTAACATCAGGGAAAAAATAATTAATAATCAAGCTTTTAACAAACCTTGCACAAATTGGTTTTTTCCGGGACATATTCGTTTTGGAAATAACTAGACGTTCTCTGGGGTAATTTATTCCAAGAGTCCGAAGATAGTCGCATGCAGAAATTGAAAATATGAATATAACTTGCTATTCCCGGGCACCAAACTACTAAAATGGAGCGGAGCAAAAATAGAATTGGAAAACAAATGTTGTTATAGTGGAACTTACCATTGTTGCTAAGAAGATAATAGAAATTGAGGAGAATTGTTGAATATCGTCCTTGATCTGAATTGCGGGGTGTGAGGAACCAACAGCTGTACTGGTTCTTATATATTAGGCAAAGTCTTATTTTATTTTAGTTTACTTATCTTTTAGCTAGAGTGCCAGCATCTTACTTTGTCAGGACGTAATAAGAAAAGAATAAGAGAATAACATGAAACACATATAAGAAAGATCTTGCATTTCATTAGACTTCACAAAATAATATGATAGGTAGAGAGGATTTTATGAGAAAGAACTGCATTTCATTAGACTTCAGTAAATTACAACAGAGTGCAATGACTTTTTATAATAAAAGAATTTCTTTGAAAATAGAAACTAATATTAATATAAATTTTTATCAAGAATAGCAAACATATCTAGCCAATGGTCGGGTAAATAATTTTATTTTTGAAAAAAATATTTATCCTTCAAAACAAAAATCGTCATCTCAACAAAAAATAATTTAATACAAATATTTATTTCTTAATAAATAAAATTATTTAAAAAAAAATGATACATGAGAAAATTTTACATGTGTGATGTATTTCCAAAATGAAAAAAAAATGTTTATTATCTCACGAAAACTATCCATATGTGTTGTGCTCTCTTTCCAAACACAACGCACAATTAATCAGGTACAATATTTGTTGCTATTAATAGTGAAGAGCTTGTAAACTTATATCCAAAGATTTTAATAGCAGATAACAGACTCGTAGCGGACATGCTAGTGTCGCAGCAGATTGCGGATCTACAAACATAAGTATATTTTGAAGCGGGGCTGATAACGATCATCCCCTAGATTCATCATCCCCATCATCCTCTCTAATTAACGCATTTTTTCTAGAATCATCATCCGCATCATTCCCTCTAATTATGGCAAATTCGTCATCCCCTCATCCCAGAGACGCGTTTTTTTTCCATTTCTGGAAAAATCCAGCGTAACTGCACATCATCCCTTTCCATTCCTGGAATTTAATCCAGCGCCTCTACCCTCATCCTCATCTAGCGCTCATCCCTCCCTCTCCTCTGTTTTGATATATATAATAGTTCTAATTAATATATATATATAAAGGTTCTAGCAATATAGTAAAGATTCTAGTTAATATATATAAAGGTTCTAGTTAATACAATAAAAGTTCTGGTTAATACAATAAAGGTTCTAGTTAGTATACATAAAGGTTCGAGTTAATAGAGCAAATGATCTAGTTAATACAATTAAGATTCTAGTTATATATATAAAGGTTCTAGTTAATATATATAAAAGTTATAGTTATATATATAAAGGTTCTAGTTAATATATATAATAAATCTATTTAGTATAGCAACTATTCTAGTTAATATATTTAACTATTCTATTTAATATAGTAAGTGTTTTGGTTAACAGTTGTATTTAGTATAGCAACAATTACTCATATATTTAAATGTTCTACTTAACAATTTTAGTTAATAAATTAATAGTTTAGTGTTATGATATAATTGTTCTGGAAAATCTTTTCACTAAAGAAAAAAATAAAAAGAAGTTATGTGAGGGAAGAAAAAAAACAGAGGAAAGCAGGAAGGAAGATGAGACCATAGATGGCAAAGAATAACGCTGGATGAGATTAGAGATGGGGACCAGAGAATTAACGCGTTTAGACAGTTGTTAACAAGTTTTTAAAGATGTATTATCTATGGGGATGATAGAATCTAGAGGATGATCTTAAGCAATTTCGTATTTTGAAGGTCAAGTTTTATCTAAAATAAAAAAATAAATATTTTCTTTCAACTAATTAACGCTAACTAAAATTATATTAATTTTATATGAATATTTGACCATTAAAATTTATAAATTGTGAAATGTTCAAATTATAAAAATTGTGGATTTTTTTAAAACTTTCCATGAAACTTTGAATGATGTCAATCAGAGTTCGTATGTGAATGATATACTACTAGTATATCAGCAAATTATAAACTGCACCTTTATTCCGCTATTATACCACTATAGCACCGCTATTTGTCACTATTTCATCGTTGTTGCCCTCTATACGTGACACTATCGGACGGAACGTAAAATCTGTAGCACTATAGCAGGGTACCAAATAGCATTGCTATAGCAGCACTTTTGTGGCCATTATGGCCGCTATTTGAACTTTTGGTTATATCCATTATTAACATTAGTCATTATTTACCTTTTTAAAAGTTAAGAATTCATAGAGTAAACAATTAGTTGCATCCTTCGCATAATTGTTTTAGCCATTGGATATGTGCTTTTATAAGTAATAGGGATATATCATGTAGCATTATGTCCCTATACATTGGAGATAAATTAGTAGAATCAAAGAATGACAACCAGTGATATAGAAGTATACCAGGAAATTACAGGGTGGGCCAGGAATATTACCTCTCCTACGGGGGAAAAACCACTCTCATCAGTCATCAATAGGGCCTTAACTTTAATAGTGATATATATGATAATATGAAGCTTCCAGCAAAAGTGGAGAGGACAATTGATAAAATAACGTCTAGTTTCCATTGGTGCAATGTGTGTAGACCTATAATGAAAGGAGGGTTAGGAGTTGCTAATTTGAGTAATATGAATAAAGCACTTTTCTCCGAATGGGTCTCGAGATACAAAGACTCAAATAAAAAATGTTGGTGGAAAGATATATATATATTGTTTTATAAATTTATTTTTAAAATTTTAAAATATTAATGAAAAAGAGAATTTATGACATTTGTGGTATTAGAACCTTCCTCTAAAGACGACATATGCGATATTAGATGGTATAAACAAATAGAATATGTCGGCCACATATTGAATTAAATTTTGTCCAGCTTTGTCCCCCCCCCCCATATTTTCTTCGCGTTTCTCTAAATTATCGTTAATCTCGCAAAGTTAAAATTATTAGATTTTTTGAATGAAAATATACAAAGAGGTATTGTCAAGATTTTTTAAAAAATCCAACGCAATAAAAATCATATTTACATATACAAACTCGATACTGAAAATATTAAAAATCTTCTCGTAAATTAACATGTCAAATAAAAGTCTGCCAATTATGATTATATGTCATTGGAGCTTACAATTTCAAAGATGTATAATATAGCGACAAGGTCATTAAAAAAAACTGCAACATGGTCATAGTCACGTTTTCTTAGCAGGTAGCTAGCCGACTAGGCGACTACCAAGTTATTTAAATGCAGAGTAACAATAAAATAAGTTAAGGGTGATTTAACTTTATTTTATGGGAATTGCTTTAGCAGGTAGCTAGCCGACTACCAAGTTATTTAAATGCAGAGTAACAATAAAATAAGTTACGGGTGATTTAACTTTATTTTATGGGAATTGCTTTAGCAGGTAGCTAAGCCGATTACCAAGTTATTTAAATGCAGAGTAACAATAAAATAAGTTAAGGGTGATTTAACTTTATTTTATGGAAATTGCTTGAGATGATCTTTAAGATTCTATCGTTCTGTCATCTCCATACGAATGATTTTTTTTTTGAATTTTTAGGTAATATAGTGAGAATATCAATGTTCATTGTTTTCCTTACAATATCTGGTGAATTTGACATTTAATGACTCAATTCCGTCATCTGCATGCGAACGAATTAATAACTGAATGTCGCTGATGTCATCCTCATCACATCTCATCCTATCTCTTCTAGCAGTTACTAGCAAAATGGTATGTCAGATGCAATTTGAGTCTTTGTGTTGTACCTGCATTGCTAACATCTAAGAAGGACGGTAGTCGGAAGATATGTGTTGATAGTCATGCAATCAACAAAATCACCATTGGTTACAAGCTTTATATTTCAAGACTTGATGACTTGCTGGATCAGTTAAGCGGGTCGGTGGTATTCTCAATAATTGATTTGAGAAGTGGTTATCATCAGATTCGAATTTGGCCTGGAGATGATGGAAGACGACATTCAAGACAAAGGAGGGATTGTATGAATGGTTGGTCATGCCTTTTCGTCATATCTTTTACAGACGCTTTATTAGAAATTTCAGCACCATAGCTGCGACCAAGACAGAGTGCTTGAAAAATGGAAAATTTCAATGGAATGAAGAAGCTGAGTCTAACTTTGCGACTCTAAAAGAAAAGTTGTGTTCGGTTCCAGTGCTAACTCTGTCAGATTTTGATAAGTTATTTGAAGTAGATTGTGATGCAAGTGGAGTGGGTGCAGTGGCAGTTTTGTCTCAAGAAAAGAGACCCATTGCTTTCTTTAGTGAGAAGTTGTCAGATGCTAGAATGAACTTGTCAACCTATGACAAAGAGTTCTAATCAGTGGTGAGAGCGCATTAAAAACTTATGAGCATTATCTGATTGGTAGAGAGTTTGTTTTATATTCAGATTGTGATCCACTAAAACATCTGTATAACCAAATCAAAATTAGTAAGAATATGCATACAAGATGGGTGCAATTTTTTACAAAAGTTTTCTTTCAGATTGAAGCACAAGGCTGAAAAGAGATCCATTGCTTTCTTTAGTGAGAAGTTGGCAGATTCTAGAAGGAACTTGTCAACCTATGACAAAGAGTTCTAATCAGTGGTGAGAGCATTAAAAACACATGGGCATTATCTAATTGGTAGAGAGTTTGTTTTATATTCAGATTGTGATGCACTAAAAAATCTGTATAACCAAATCATAATTACTAAAAAAAATATGCATACAAGATTGGTGCAATTGTTTATAAAAGTTTTCTTTCAGATTGAAGCACAAGGCTAAAATATAAAATAAAGTGGCAGATGTTTTAAGCCATAAGACCATTTTCCTTTCATATTGAAGCACAAGATTGAAAAAACTTAGCATAGTTTTTAGGGTTTGTTTTTCATGTATAGGTTTTAGCTTCTTCTTTTAGTCTCATGTTGTAATATTTTTTTTCCTTCTTTTTGTAATTACGTATTAATAAAATATGTTGGTGTAGTGCCACAAAGAGCAACCGACAAAAGTTTGCCAACTCCTATCGAACGTAATTACTTGACTAGAAAAGTTGATAAGTCTCTTAAACTCAGAAAGCAAAATTTCAGACTAGTATGTACGAATATAAGAATTCATTTGGAGAAGCTTAGTGAAATGAATTTATAAATAAAAAATGATTGCTGCTAAAATAATGGACCTAAAGAAAGTCATTCAAAATGATAACGATGAAATGGAAAAGATAAACCGAGTTGGGAAACATTGCAATTATTCTTTTATCTTATATTACTCGGTAGTTGGCAGCCAGCTAAGAAAACATAATTATATATATTTTTTTATTGTTATTAGTAATGACTTTGTCGCAATATGCGTCCTTACTAAAATATGTACCTTTCTGTAATTAATTATTAATAAAATAGGTTGCTGTGGTACGTGTCACCTGACACCAAGGAAAAGAATAAAGAAACTCTGTACTGCCACAAACAAGGCAACTGACAATTTTTTGCCAACCCCCGTCGAACGTAATTACATTACTAGAAAAGTTTGATAAGTCTCAAAACTCGAAAGTAAAATTTTACACTAGTATATACGAATATAAGAATTCAGTTGGAGAAACTTAGTGAAATTAATAAAAAAGGACCTATAAGGATAGTTGCTAAGACTTTTATTTTTATTATTTTCTTTTGAGCAATATATGATTGCTGCTAAAATAACGAACTTAGGCTCCGTTTGGATAGGTGTGGAAAGAAGGGAAGAAGTGGGAAAAAGTATTGGAAATTGTGTAATTTTGTGAAGAGTTTGGATTGTTTATAATTTTTTTTCTTCTTCCTACTTCTTCTTAACGCATCCAAACGGAGGCCTAAAGAAGTCATTCAAAATGATAATTATGCTTCTTCCTACTTCTTCTCAACGCATCCAAACAAAGACCTAAAGAAGTCATTCAAAATGATAATTATGCAATGGAAAAGACAAACCGACTTGGGAAACATCATTGCAATTATTCTTTTATTTTATATTATTACTCGGTAGTTGGCAGCCAGCTAAGAAAACATAATTATATATATTTTTTATTGTTACTTCCTGAATTGAAATCGAGTTCAGAAACGTGACAATCCGCCTGGGGCCTAGCATTTATAAATAATCAGTAGCATTTTTTTTTGAAAAATAATACAGTTAGTGTATTACAAACGTGTTGTGTCGTGTTAAATACGTGCGTGTTAGAGCTCGTGTCTTGTCGTGTTGACACGAGTTAATATTTTCAACGTGTCGTGTCGTGTCGTGTCAAATGAAGGAATTGATTAACACGACAAGCATAATGACACAGACACGTCTAACACGACGTGTCGTGTTGACATGTCGTGTTAAACGTGTCAAGCAATATTATAATTTATTCACTAAGAATTCAATAAAAAATATTTAAAATTTTTTTAAAATAGAAAAATATAATAAATTATTGAAATTTCATATATTAAATGAAAATTAATGATTGAATCAAAAGATTATGAATAAAAAATTATTAAATTTATAATATAAACTCAATATAATTTGATAAATTCTAGATAATGGGTGCGTTTGGATAGGTGTGGGAAGAAGGGAAGAAGGGAAGAAGTGGGAAGAAGTATTGGGAAGTGTGTAACTTTGTGAAGAGTTTGAATTGTTTATAATTTTTTTTCTTCCCATCTTCCTTCTTCCTCTTCTTCTTCTCTCATCCAAACGCACCCAATAATATTTTTTATCGTGTTAACTCGTGTCACGTGTCGTGTCACGTGTCAACTCGTGTCGTGTTAAGACGTGTCAATGTCTAGAAATCTCCAACACGACACGACACGCTGACACGCACGTGTCGTGTCGTGTCAATACACGTGCGTATCGTACCAACACACTCGTGTCGTGTCATTTTAAAAAATACTATAATATAGTTTTTCGCTGAACTTACAAGTCTTCGAAACGTTTTATATGTAAGTCTCGAAAGTAGAAATTCACACCAGTATAGCAAATATTATTCGCCAAAAATACAATTCGTCTTTGCAAACATCATTCAACCGTTGTTAAGTTATAACAATTCAACTGGAGAACCTTATTGAAAGGAACAAAAATACTACCCAAAAATACAATTGGTCTTTGCAAACATCATCCAACCATTGTTGAGTTATAATAATTCAGCTGGAGTACCTTATTGAAAGGAACAAAAATATTACCCCGCGCGGTACTCTATATATGAAGGAGTATCGGTAATGGATACAGTTAAGGTTCTGGTACAGGTATGGTTCTGGTATGGAACCGGTACGTATCGGCTACGTCACGTGACGTAACAGGATATTTTAATTAATCAATTTAATTTGATCGGCAAGTACGATCTCTAATATGGCTGGGTACGACTATGAGTATGTTTGGATCGTTGGAATTATATCATAAAAGTCAATATTTTAATGACTTAATTTAGTTTATATTATTGATGATGTTTGATCATTTGTTTCTTGAGTTTATTATTGACAGATCATTCAAGTTGAGAATCAGAATCGTAGATCTCTTTGTTTCATTTTTAATTAAATGATAATAATAAATCTAAATCGTTCGTAATCTTGATAATTAACAATAAACATTAATTATCATAAAAGATTACTATACAAGTTAAGTGATTATTAAGTTTTACAAATCATAGGTAATGAGTTACCGACTTAATTGCATATGTGTATGTTACTAGTATTAGAAAGTATCCAATTTTAATTTTAGTTATTAATTAACTTAATTAATCAAGCACAAAGAGGATCTTGCCAAGCAATCAACACATAAGCAAAGGGAGAAGGGTAGGAGAATTGTACCTTTCACAGAATTGTATCTGCGAGGTTCGACCATGGCATGAGAATCGGTGGCGTGCCTTCTCTACCACCTCCACCAAGTCTAGTCGTCGCCCTCGAGTCCACCAAGGCGAATTAATTACGTTTTCAAAGTATGTGCTAGCATGACACCTCATCGCCTAGCTTGAAGATCATAATTCGAAGCATAAAGAAGTATTTGGTTTTATTTCTTTATGTTTTTGTCTTGTGATTTGATGGATTTGTATCTCTACTTTTATCTACTTCTTATTGTTTGTATTGCTACTATGTTAGACTAATTATTTATGTTGTCTTGGGATTAGGGAAGTAAACTTGACGTTTGGATGATGTTTATTTGACTTGTTATAACATGCTTTGCATTGAGATTTCGTTTATTGAGAATTATATCTGTTGCTTGAGATAAAATACTTGTTAAATCTCTAATTACCATCTAGTTGAATAGCTGCATCTAATAATTCTAAATTAGGATAAACGAGTCCAAGTTTAATTGAAGTGCTTGGGGTAAATTGTAGATCGGAAAGGGAAAATTAGTTGACACAAAAGTGTAGTTTTTAGAACAGTACAAAAGATTTCTAAACATCCCTACGAACTCCAATAAATAAGTTTAATTGATTGAATTCTATACCAAAAGTTTGAACCAAATCAAGTTAATTAGGTTAGGTTGTGATTGAACCAGTATCTGTCCCAACAAGCGAAAGTCGAGGTTTAGAATATCTTGGTTTGACCAATAAACCTTGACTTAAAGCATTAGTTAGCATAATGAACCAATTAAACCCACTCTTGCCTTATGTTTGGATCGAGCAGAGAGACCATTGCAGCTAAAACGCGCATTTTAGTGCAAAAGTGCTTACTTTCAAGTTTTAGAGTACAAACCAAGCTTTTAAATTTCGGCGAAATAACGCCGTTTTTTTCGGAAATTTCGGTATTTCGGACAAAAACGCACCACCGTTACGGTTTCAAACCCAAAAAATTCGTAACGCGTTATCTTCGAAAAAACGCCGTTATTTCGGCGAAAATATTTCGTTTTTCGGTGAAAAAACGGAGATAATTTAATCATTTTGGTATTTGGTATTGTACTATTGTCGTATGGATTAGACTTTATCACTTTAGAGATTACTATTGTATTGTCGTATGAATTGTTGTTAAGTTGGATATTTGGATGTTAAGGATTAATTAATTAGTATTGTACTATTGTCGTATTGTTGAGATTTAGAGGAATTATTTGTTTTACTACCTATATTTCTGGTAGGAAATAGAATGTGCAAGTTACAAAGAGAAGATCCAGTACCAATCGTATATAGATTATAATTAGATTATTAGCACATTCAAAAAAATATAGAAGTTCGACTTGTAATATAGTATTTGACTATTTGTATAATATGAGTTTGACACATATGTTCGTATATGCACACCGTTTTTTCGCCGTTTTTTCACCGAAATAACGCCGCATCGCTATATCAACTCCGGACCGTCATACCGAAAAAAACGAAATTTAAAAGCTTGGTCCAAACACAAGTGAAATCGGACTTCTAAAACATCTTATTCTTTGTTCAAATCCCCAAAACCTTGCTTTACTTATCCTTTTATTATTTAGTTTGATTCATCTTATTCTAAGTCTAAAAATCAAACAAAAATATTTAATTTAGTGCTTTATTTAGTTTTCTATTATTTTCAAATTTATAAAAATATTACTGTCTAGATTTAAAAAAAAATAAGTTCGGTATTCATAGATCCGTCTCTTGGGTTCGACCCTAAAGTTGTATTCCAAACGATTAGTGTGGTCAAGCTCTAGGTTATAATTTATTTGATTTCTAGATTGTAAGTCTTTATATTAGTGCTAACACGCGTGTGTGTCATGCTAGCACGATCGTGTCGTATTATTTTGGCAAACACTAGTTACCAGACGTCATTGCATTGTTTTTTCCTTTCGTTTTAAATTACTCAGTACTTTTCTTTATTTTTGTTGTTTTAGTTCGCAACCCCTTTATTGTACATAATACTCGCTACATAACACTCAACCGTCAACAAAAGTACAGAGCCATCACACATAATATATATTATAATATGATTTTTAACAAACTTAGGAAAAATCACGAAATCTCATTTACTCGTGCAATACATAAAATTATTCTTTCCATAACATATTGCTTATATAAGTTTGGCAACAAGAAAGCAACGCATACGTTCACATAATAAAAATGCGACTACAAATGACATGTTTGTAGATGGCGCATTGCATCATAGGCTGTCATCACACCCGCAGGTACATGTCCCTGCTCGTTATCTACAACAAAAGCACGTACAATTTAAGTTCTTATTTCCAAAGTTAGGCTTTGGAAGAAGAAAATGAAAAAGGTCGGAGTATTGATATATATGAGAATGTAATTGCCATATTTAAATAGACAGAGTTAAGTATTACCACAGTCACTTTATTAGAATCGTCAGCAGTGGCTGGAGGGCTACTAGGAGACGTCAGCTGGTGAAAGAAAAAGATAAACACCAGAGAAAAAAATGTTCAGCGATCGCTTGTGATCATGTTGCAAAAAGTGAGATTTCATGAAAAATAAGTTATATGGCTCCGTTTGGATGGTGTGAGAATAAGAGGAATAAAAAAATAAGTGGAAAGAAATATTGGGAAGTGTGTAATTTTATGAAGAGTTCGGATTGTTTATAATAAATTTATTTTCTTATTTTCTTATTCCCACACCTCATCCAAACGGAGCCTATATGAAATCAAATACGTGAAATCAGCTTCACATCTGTTTCTAAATGCCCCTTCTCTGCACTCATATCTCACCCCCTATACCCCCAATCCTCATAAATTTACATCCCTACCTCTACTTGTCACACCACCTCAGTTCGAGAACAACATTTGCACTCTTAGTAATTTCTTCTTAATTTGTTTGGAGGAATAGGTTGCTCCAGGATTTCCAAAAATTGTACCAGAAAAGTAACCGGCCTAACTCCTTAATGATTCTCGAGGAGTGGAGGCAACTCCATTCTGATTAGTTGGAATTTGCCTTAATAGTTGAAGGGTCGTTTTAATTTTTTCTTTATTTTTTTTATTCATCTTCGAAATGAAATTGTCTTTGTTTTTAGCTACTTACCTTTATATTAGATTTCATCTTGGTATACCACCGCCCCCCCCTCTCTCTCTCTCTCTCTCTCTCTATATATATATATATATATATATATATATATATATATATATATATATATATATTAGAAGAAAGTCATACCTGCCCCTTTTATTGTAACTGCTTTATTATTTCAATGAAAAAGGTGTTAGGCCAGACACACCCACACTTTATTACATATTAGTACATTGAAAATAACAGAAAATAGAATCAACCTTTGTTTCAGCATCAGTAGGAGGGTTTGCAGGGGCATCAGTAGGAGGGTTTGCAGGAGCAACAACTTGAGGAGTAGCTACGGTTTTGGAAACATCAACAGTAGTATTGTCCTGAGACAAATGTGTAATTTTACGTAAGTAATTGTTTCCATGAAATGATGGTACCTTTCTTTCTTTTTTCAAAGAAGATGAGGTACCGACTAACTTAAATTTTTTTATGACAGACTTAAATAATGAGTTTTACAACTCATATACATAAAATAAGAACCCGCACAATTTTTGTCTCTTTCTTGAAAGTAGATGCTGTAATAATACCAAACCAGTATAATGATATATATTTATACAATAAATATAAATTACCCAACATATATCTTGGGACTAAATATGGCCAACTATAATACGGGAAGCCAGAATATGAAACAAAATAAACGAAGCCTCTATATATACTAGCAGCAGTGCCCGCTCAATGTGCGGGCAATGTTTTATTTGTTATATTTCAAAATAATTAAAATCTTTTAGGAGTTCTATTATCAGATGAATCATAAATATTCGTGAGATACCTTCGGACATATGAGTAAAACTAAAAAAAAAAAGAAAAAACTCTTGCTTAATTCATGATACACCTAAAACAATCAAATGTGAAAAAAAAGATAAAATTGAAGTTATAATTATAATAATTACAATTCGAAAGTGACAGAGGTAATACAAGATGAAAATGAAAGTATATTGCAATATATAAAATATAATACAATTCCATACTACAAAATAAAGACAAATGATCCCACATTAATATCATTCAATACAATAGGAAAATTGATATATTACATTAAGGTATAATAAAATAGTATTGAATGCGTGCATTAATAAAAATTAAATATTCTTTTTACAAATCAGCTTGGCATTCTTTGTTCCTTCAGAAACCAATGGTTTCTATTTTTCTCAGAATCTGGCTTTCCACGTAGATAGTACCATATTTACATACTCTCTAACCTATCTTCTCCCCAATCATCGGTCTTTGTAGGTGGTAGAAATTTCACTGCAAGCGGGATTGTCTTAACATGCGAGCTCAGCAAGTTTGTTCGTTCATGTTTAAAAGTCGAATGTTTTAATTTCAAATGGATTTTGTTTTTTTAAATAAAAAAAGAATTCATATGGATTATTTATTTTCTTTTTTAAAAAAAAAATAAAATGACAAAGCGAGTTCAGCTAGTCTGTTCGTTCATGTTCAAAAGTGGAATGCTTTAATTTCAAATGGATTTTGTTTTTTCTTTTTTTGTTAAAGAAAAAATAAAAATATTTTATATGGACTATTTATTTCTTTTTTTGAAAAAAAATAAAATGACAAAGCGAGTTCAGCTAGTTTGTTCGTTCATGTTTAAAAGTCGAATGCTTTAATTTCAAATGGATTTTGTTTTTTTAATAAAAAATAAAAAGAATTCATATTGACTATTTATTTCTTTTTTTTTTTTTGGAAAAAAACAAAATGACAAAGCGAGTTCAGCTGTCTGTTTGTTCATGTTTAAAAGTCGAATGCTTTAATTTCAAATGGATTGTGTTTTTTTCTTTTTATTTAAATAAAAAATGACAAGAATTCATATGGATTATTTATTTCTTTTAAAAAAAAAACAAAATGACAAAGCGAGTTTAGCTAGTCTGTTTGTTCATGTTTAAAAGTCGAATGCTTTAATTTCAAATGGATTGTGTTTTTTCTTTTTATTTAAATAAAAAATGAAAAGAATTCATATGGATTATTTATTTATTTTTTTAAAAAAAAATAAAATCACAAAGCCAGTTCAGCTAGTCTGTTTGTTCATGTTTAAAAATCGAATGCTTTAATTTCAAATGGATTTTGTATTTTTTTTTAAATAAAAAATAAAAAGAATTCAAATAGATTATTTATTTCTTTTTAAAAAAAATTGACAAAGCAAGCTCAGCTAGTCTATTCGTTCATGTTTAAAAGTCGAATGCTTTAATTTCAAATGGATTTTAAATTTTTTATTTTTTTAAATAAAAAAATGAAAAGAATTCATTATTTATTTCTTTTCAAAAAAATAAAATTACAAAGCGAGTTCAGCTAGTCTGTTCGTTAATGTTTAAAATTCGAATGCTTTAATTTCAAATGGATTTTGCTTTTTCTTTTTTTAAAAAATAAAAAATAAAAAGAATTCATATGGATTATTTATTTCTTTTAAAAATAATAATAAAATGACAAAGCGAGTTCAGCTAGTCTGTTTGTTCATGTTTAAAAGTCGAATGTTTTAATTTCAAATGGATTTTATTTTTTCTTTTTATTAAAATAGAAAATGAAAAGAATTCTTATGGATTATTTATTTCTTTTTTTTTAATTACAAAATGAAAAAACAAGTTCTGCTAGTCTGTTCGTTCATGTTTAAAAGTAGAATGCTTTTAATTTCAAATGGATTTTATTTTTTCTTTTTTTAAATAAAAAATGAAAAGAATTCATATGGATTATTTATTTCTTTTTTTAAAAAAAAACAAAATGACAACGCGAGTTCAGCTAGTTTGTTTGTTAATGTTTAAAAGTCGAATGCTTGAATTTCAAATGGATTTTATTTTTTCTTTTTTTTAAATAAAAAATAAAAAGAATTCATATGGATTCTTTATTTCTTTTTTTTTAAAAAAAATAAAATGGCAAAGCAAGTTCAGCTAGTCTTTTTGTTAATGTTTAAAAGTCGAATGCTTTAATTTCAAATGGATTTTGTTTTTCTTTTTTTAAATAAAAAATGAAAATAATTCATATGGATTCTTTATTTATTTTTAAAAAAAAAACAAAATGACAAAGCGAGTTCAGCTAGTCTGTTTGTTCATGTTTAAAAGTCGAATGCTTTAATTTCAAATGGATTATTTTTTTTTTAAAAAAAATAAAATGACAAAGCGAGTTCAGCTAGTCTGTTCGATCAAGTTTAAAAGTCGAATGCTTTAATTTCAAATGGATTTTATTTTTTCTTTTTTTTTTAAATAAAAATTGAAAAGAATTCATATGGACTATTTATAGAGGAGAACATTTCATAGTCCCAATATAGTCCATGTATTGACTATTGACATATATAACTGAAATTACAGTTCAATTTTGACCATGACGTATATATGATATCTTAGTTTTGGCTCTTTTAACCCATAACACATTCACCACAGTACAGGATACTGCTAAGCCTTTTACTGCCGCATCCCAGGGGTAATTGATTTAATTTTCTATTTATAGAGGCGCTATTACATAACTGTTAGCCTCTTAAATTTAGATGCTATACAAGGATTAAAAATCTTTACAATATAATTGTAGATATTTCTATATTTGATATACACGCTGCATTGCTGATTGCTTTGATATCAGGTTGAGCTGTCTTTCCTTCTTTGAATTAATGAAGAAGATTCTGATATCTCTCTATACTTCATCACAATTCTGTCAGCTGAAGTATAGCTAAGGAAACGTTAGTATAGAAACAATACCCATTCTGGCATTGTGCAAGAGAAAATAATATAGATTGAAAGCACAATTATGTAATAGTAAACAATACCCATTCTGCATCACAATTAATTTCCTATACTAACGTGCCTATAAGCTATATGCCATTTGTGTGGTCGGGAAAAGTGCTTTCTTTTGTTTATAAGAAAATTTTTGGTATGCCAAGTAGAAATTTATGGCACTCATAAAAGTACTTTCGGAAGAATGTACCATATAATTTGTTACTTTACTGCTTACCATCCAATTCAATCATTAAAGTGAAGAAAAAAAATATATATATAGTACCAGATTATATTTGTAAAATGTGGTTCATTTGCAACTTCATATTTTTCGTATAAGAAGTAAAAAACTAAGTACATGCATGATATTGATACCTCATGGCCTTGCTATTACCAATTTCTACTCCTACTTTTTAAGAAAAGAATTGGTGTCAAGAATATCTCTTCTATCTGTTGCTTCTCAATTGAATTTTCAATTATGATCAAATTTTGGTCTTTGATGTTTTGACACAAGTCAAGAGGTCACAGTTGTATCTGTGGACCTAAAAATGAAGCATTAAAACCTTGCAATTGTAATATCACTATACAATGCAGACTCGACACAGAACGAACACATCAGATCCAAGTGAAATTCGTCTTTACCATTGTATTCTCTCTAGTCCAAAATAAGTCAAATAATTATATCTTTACTGTATAAGGGTATTAGGACTAAACCTTAAATTCATGACACAATCTGATTAGCCACATTTCCATTTATGATTAGAGGCGTTATTTTTTGTTCAAATATTAATTTTTAATACAAGGAAAGGAGCCTCAATCACTTTTGTATCATATCAAATAAAGTAAGGATAGGAGCCTCAATCACTTTTGAAATCAAACTCATTTCCTACCCACTGATACCCTTTCCAAGTTTAGCTCTATAATTTTAGAGTGTCTCATGTGTACATAAATATGACCCAAATGTACAGGCGCCTTGTAATCAAGTGCAGCGAATCAAATGAAATAAAGTAAACACAAAGATTTGGTGCATGATCATCATATCTTTTAATCGTCAATCATGGTCGACTAAATGCTGTCAATTCCCATTCCATAATAGACAATTTGTTTATCAGACATTAAAAGAAATCAATTTCAGAATAAATTTCCATATCCCCTGGATCATTAGAATTATATGGCAGATGCTCCTTTTTGCGTACCATCTCCTCCAATTATAAAGACCTATTAAATTTCAGGGAAATATTTAGGAAAGTAGAAAAGAACTTATCAAGTTAGTAGAATTAAAATGACAAACTCGCTTTTACCATGTTTATTCCACGGTCCTGGATGTTGTCTACAATTTTGATTGTACAAACATACTGTTCAAAGACTGACATGCTACAATAAGTTGAACAAAACAATAGCTGAAATGTACTAAACACTTGACCAGAAATGAATTATAAATTGATTAGTAGATATAATGACCTGAAATGAATAATTCTGGCATGCTTCATATTTGTGGCTCTGAGAAAGACAATTAGCATCTCCCTGTAAACAAAAAGAAAAAATGTCAAGTAAAGAAAACTACCATAAGACTACTCCATTGAAGCAATATTACAAGTAGCATGCTAACACCAAGTTGATTGGATTTCTTTTGAAGATTTAGTGAGTAAATAAAAGTAGTTCAACTGCAAAATTCATTAAGTTGACCTCACTTTCATGTACTTCCAAAGGTGAAATTATATAAAGATAAATTAGAAATTATATATAGATAAAGAAAATATAGAACAATGAAAAATAAAGCTATGATTTGTAATTGATCTTAGCCGAATAATTGTCGAGTAGAATTAAACCATTCAATTACAGTTCAAAAATTAAACATCTATAATTGGTCAAACATAAATAGCCAGAACCTCGTTGAAGAACCTCACAAAAGATTTTGATAAGTCCAACCCCAAAGTCACAATATTAATTCTAAAGGTGAATAACAGATAATAATTGTTTCAATTCTGATCAAGATGTTTACCAGTAAAAAACCTGATATAAAGAAAAAAATAAGAGGATAGAAATAGGCCTAAGATACCTGACAACTTGAAATCAGAGAAGAGGGCATAAATTGTAAATTTGTAACATAAATTCTATCACTACATGCATTTCATTAATGCTCTTCCTCTCTACACGTGCTTTCTGCCGTCGCATACAGTCAAAAGTAAGAATATTTTTTTTTCTGATTGGAATAGGCAGTAGTTAATTCGCTATTATATTGAGTAAAATTTAAGGATATAAATGTAATAGGCTAAATAGATCATACGTACAAAGCCATTGAAGGTGCGTACCAGGAGATTAGAAGCTTGAGGAGTCCTAGACTAATTTACTGAGGTAACATATTAACTTCGTTGAAGTAAATTAGCATGCACACGCCAGCACCAATTAGAAAAAGTTCAATATAGAAGGCACGAAGCCACTAACCAAATCAAATAGCACCAAATCGACAGGGCAGCAGAGCAATTGGTTGAATTAGCTGCCAACACTTCAAGTAGAGTATCCTCTGGCCTTGCTTGTTCATTCCATGCTTCTGATCCAACAGCCTGCACAAAGCTCAAATCAAGAACACAAGTACACATTTGTATGTTACTGAAACAGCCTGGACAAAGCTCACGTAGAGTGTTAGGTGGGAAAGTACACAACCAGGCCTCTCAGATCAAAGCGTTCATCTACAATTTCAGATGCGTCGCCACATCATTTCTCATTAGCCACATACTCCAACACAGAGCAGCAAAACAAATAAGAAAGGCATCTTTAGCACCTGAGAGTAAGTCAAGAGCAAAGCTCAACACTTCTTGTAAAGAGCCCCATGTATTAAAGCTCAACACAGAACAATAGAAGGGGAAGAAAGAACATGCTAATCTTGCAAAGGAAGCAACATAATTTGCTAAATAAACAGAATATAAGACTATAAGATAAACTTTGAACCTGAGATTCTGTTCTTTGGAATTGTCAAGAGCTAAGTCTATCCTAAAATGAAGTTGCTTGCGGAATCTTAAATTCCATGTGGGTTGAAAAGCTCCTCATGCTAACACTGCATACAAACAAATAAGTGATTGTTTTTCCTCCATTATAATAGAAATTAGCAAGAAGATGAGAGATCTAAGATACTTGTACCGATGCCTCATTAGAGTAATCTAGAAAAAATTGCAGAGTTGGATTTAGCACCTCACCTTGAAAATTAAAATGCTTGCTTGAATCAGGGAAGGGGTGGGGTTGCTCGATCGCGTGAGATAGAATGAGAGAGATCAACTGTAAGAGGTGCGGAGAGACGGAGTGGTGATGCAAGCGCTTGGCGAGTACGCAGAGGCGAACAAGAGTGATGGTTGCTCGATCGATCGCGAGAGAGAAGGAGAGAGATCCTGATCTTCATTACTCCTGCTTTCAATTTGGAGGAGCGGAATTGGTAGAGGGGGAGGCGGAGAACCGAAATTGAGTAGGGTTTGAACAGGAGGAAAGAGGAGACGACAACAAGGAAAGAAAACGAAAATGAATTAGGGTTCGGAGTTGGTCTAGTTGGAGGCGGCGCGGAGACCTGTTTCAGCGTCTTAGGAGCAGCGAAAAAAATAAAACAATTTCAGCACGAAAAAAGAATCGAACCCGTGTGTTACAGAAGCGAAACCACGGACGTTACCATTCAGCGACTTTGACTTATTTGTGTGTAGAGTCGACTCCTTTATAGAAATAGCGATCCAAACCGTACATTATATTGATCAATGATTTATAATGATGCTAACAAATTTGTTTGGACCCCTTTGTGTGAAAAATGCTGACTTTGCTAAGGGTGCTTTATATGTAGTAGAGATTTCTTAGTGAGCCGAACATTTTTTATATACGAATTTTTTCATTGAAATGAAGCTAATTTTCCTTATTTTTGCCGAGTCAACGCTTAGTTCTGTTCATTAATATCCGCAGTTTATATATAAATTGAGACCTCCAGTATCTTCTAAAGTTAAATAGGATGAACAATCAATTTTAATTTGGTGGTTAATTGCTTAAACAAATGGAGAATGCAATTCCGCCAATGGCTGCAGGGATGTGATTTGTTGGTTTTGATATTTAGTTATTTACCGTCTAACATCAGGGAAAACATAATTAATGATCAAGGTTTCAACAAATCTTGCACAAATTGTTTTTTTTTTCGGGACATATTCGTTTTAGAAATAACTAGACGTTCTCTGGGGTAATTAATATCCAAGAATCCGAAGATAGTCGCAGAAATTGAAAATATGAATATAACTTGCTATTCCCGGGCACCAAACTACCAAAATGGAGCGGAGCAAAAATAGAATTGGAAAACAAATGTTGTTATAGTGGAACTTACCATTGTTGCTAAGAAGATAATAGAAATTGAGCAGAATTGTTGAATATCGTCCTTGATCTGAATTGCGGGGTGTGAGGAACCAACAGCTGTGCTGGTTCTTATATATTAGGCAAAGTCTTATTTTATTTTACTTTACTTATCTTTTAGCTAGAGTGCCAGCATCTTACTTTGTCAGGACGTAATAAGAAAAGAATAAGAGAATAAAATGAAACATATTTATGAAAGATCTTGCATTTCATTACACTTTACAAAAAAATATGATAGGTAGAGAGGATTTTATGAGAAAGAACTGCATTTCATTAGACTTCAGAAAATTACAACAGAGTGCAATGACTTTCACTACGGGAAAAAGGACCTTCTGTAACGGCACTTCTGTAACGGCACTTCTGTAACGGTTTTTGAAATAACCGTTACAGAATAGTGAGGCATTAGGCGGGAAAAT
Source organism: Rhynchospora pubera (assembly GCA_028095005.1). NCBI lineage: Eukaryota > Viridiplantae > Streptophyta > Magnoliopsida > Poales > Cyperaceae > Rhynchospora > Rhynchospora pubera. The sequence goes on from CM051462.1 coordinate 77,962,044, forward strand.
TGGCGCCACAAATCTGTAACGGTTATTATGAAACAACCGTAATAACATTTCCGTCATGGTCAGGAAAAAAAATGCATGAAGCTTCTGTAACGGTTGTTGGATAATAACCGTTACAGATTTCTTATATTCTGTAACGGTTATTATCCAGCAACCGTTACAGAAAAGAAAAAAGAAATATATAAATATCAACCATCTTTTGTAACGGTTATTAGTAAATAACCGTTACAGTAGGTTAACGTTTTTTTTTATTTTTTATTGATTCTGTAACGGTTATTTTGTTACAGAAAAGTTCTGTATTTAATTAGGTCTTCTTCCCATCCCAACAAACTCATAGCTAGCGCCGCACTTAACTCCTTTCTGATCTTCTCATTTATTGCGATTTGTGGTGTCCTACTTCACTCCAAAAAAATAGCAAAAATTTTCTAAAAATTCTGAAAAAATAATAATTAGAAAGAGAATAAGAAGGAGAGCAGATTTAAGGTAAAAAAAATTAATTTTGAACCGTATTTTTTATTTTTACATTTTTTTCTTATTTATTTCGATTTTTTCATTAATTCATGGTTATTTTTGTTTTTTTATATATTTTAAGATCTCATTGAATAGAAGAAGATCTTACATCGGCCGGATAAGTCGCACGATTCAACGGATCGGAAGTCACACAATTGAAAGTATATATTTTCATGAACTTCTCTTTTTTAAATTATTTGCATTTGATTAATAATTTGCATATATATATAGGCATGGATTTTGTATTGTCATATAGGAACCAAATACCGGAACTCAACTGAATTTAGGTCATTGCCCGTCCGAGATTAATCCATCAGGGATTAATCTCGGATAGTACTCCCGGTCGGGAGTACTGCTCTTTGGATACGATCTGTCTCATTTAGGACAGCGAGTTGTACGTTAGATGCAATGTGTTGTCTGAGAAAAATTCGGCGGCATTTCCCTTGTGTTCCCACGGATACGTACGCACGAGCAATCGTGTGTTGGCGTATTCAGGGAACATAAGGGAAAATGCTGCCGAATTTTTCTCAGATAGCACATTGCATCTAACGTACGCTCGCTAATGAGACAGAGTATCCAAAAAGCGGGCTAGGATGGTGATCGGTCCGAAAACCTAATATGACAAATTGGTCCGAAACCCTAATAATTTGCATAAATTTTATTGTTCAGATGAATCGGACGTGGATGTACTCAAGTAAGCGATGCTCGTCTACATTTTTGAGGGGACTTGAAGAATTTATGGTTTGTGCTAAAGAGAATTTGAAAATGAAAGAAGATGATAAAATGTATTGTCCTTGTCGTGTTTGTCAGAATTTGTTGAAGTGGTCTAATTTTGAAGAAGTGAAGGCTCATTTGATTATAAATGGATTTCAACCGGATTATAGTCGGTGGACACTCCATGGAGAGAATGGGGGGGGTAGTACTAGCACAAATGTATTGGATTCTGTGTATGAGGAAGAAAATGTATCATTGGATGATGAAATTGATGATGAAATTGATGATGTCAATGTATTTGATGATGAGAATGTAGATGATGATAGAAATGTAGATAACTCAGAATTTAATGCCGATTTAGATGAAATTGTGAACAATGTGGATGAAAATTTTGTTGATAATGTTGAAATTTTTGGTATGTTACGTGAATAAGATAAAATAGCTTTATATTCTGGTTGTGAATTGTCAAAACTTAATGCTGTTTTCAAACTATTCAATCTTAAAGCCAAAAATGGATGGAGTGATGCAAGTTTCACATCTTTGCTCAAACTATTACATAAAGAATTTCTTCCAAAAGATAACCAGTTGCCAGATTCAATTTATAAGGCTAAAAAGATGTTATGTCCTTTAAAAATTGGAGTTGAGAGAATTCATGCATGTCCAAATGACTGCATATTATTCCGGAATGAGTACGGAGACATGCATAAATGTCCAAAGTGTAATGCGTCACGGTATAAACCGAGGGACGATCAAATTGAAGATGAAGGTAGTAAGGGACCAGCTGCAAAAGTGGTGTTTTATCTACCAATAATACCAAGATTCCAGCGGCTTTTCTCTAACGCGAAGGATGCCAAATTGTTAACATGGCACGCAAACTGCAGGAAAAAAGGCGATGGCATGCTCAGACACCCAGCAGACTCTCCAGATTGGATAAATATAGATAGGGAATTTGAAGATTTCGGCAGTGAACCTAGAAATTTGAGATTAGGTTTATGTACAGACGGGATGAATCCTTACGGCAACATGAGTAGCCGGCAGACTACGTGGCCGGTCTTGTTGTGTATTTACAATCTTCCACCCTGGCTATGCATGAAAAGGAGATACATGATGATGCCCTTGTTGATTTCTGGTCCCAAGCAACCAGGTAATGATATAGATGTGTACTTGGCTCCATTAATAGATGACCTTGGTGAATTGTGGCAGAATGGAGTGAAAATATATGATGCACACTCTAGAAGTGAGTTTAACCTCCGTGCCATGATATTTTGCACAATTAATGATTTTCCTGCATACGGAAACCTGTCAGGGTATAGGAATAAAGGAGCGAAAGCGTGTCCTATTTGCATGGAAAACACCCATTCTGTGTACCTGAAAAACTCCAGAAAAAATGTTTACTTGGGACACCGGAGGTTTATTAAGAACCGCAACCACCCTTACCGTCGAGACAAGGAAAGGTTTGACGGTACTGTAGAAAAAGACAAGGCCCCAATACCGTTATTCGGTCCAGGGGTGTATCGACAGGTGAAGGACATTAATGCAAAATTTGGTAAGAAATTTGCAAATGAGATACCCAAGGGGATATGGAAGAAGAAGTCTATATTCTGGAATCTTGAATATTGGTAGAGTTTGGGATATGGAAGAAGAACAAGTCTATATTATGGAAGAAGAAGGTGTTGTACTAACCCTATGTGAGCTGGAAATGTACTTTCCGCCATCGTTTTTTGACTCCATGGTGCATTTGACCATTCATTTAGTTAGAGAGATAAAAATGTGTGGTCCTGTATTTCTACGATACATGTATCCTTTCGAAAGAGCCATGGGTCAATTGAAGGGGCTTGTTCGTAGCCGATCTAAACCAGAAGGAAGCATAGTGGAAGGATATGTGGCCGAGGAGGTTATTGAGTACTACACCGATTATTTGCAGGATGTACAACCAATCGGTCTTCCAAAGTCTCGACATGAGGGTAGACTTGAAGGAAAAGGTTATACATTAACTTCCAATGTTCACCTTATTTAGCACAAATGTTCACTTAAAGCACAATATTTGTTCACCTTATTTAGCACAAATGTTCACCTAATTTAGCACATTTGTTCACCTTATTTAGCACAAATGTTCACCTAATTTAGCACATTTGTTCACCTTATTTAGCACAAATGTTCACCTAATTTAGCACATTTGTTCACCTTATTTAGCACAAATGTTCACTTAAAGCACAATATTTGTTCACCTTATTTAGCACAAATGTTCACCTAATTTAGCACATTTGTTCACCTTATTTAGCACAAATGTTCACCTAATTTAGCACATTTGTTCACCTTATTTAGCACAAATGTTCACTTAAAGCACAATATTTGTTCACCTTATTTAGCACAAATGTTCACTTAAAGCACAATATTTGTTCACCTTATTTAGCACAAATGTTCACCTTTCAGGTACAATTGGAGCTAGTACTCATATACCGGATCTTGCAATGAGAACCAAAGCACATATGAAAGTTCTCCAACATCTTGCTATTGTGGCGCCTTACATCAATGAACATCTAATCGAGTTACGTGAACAATACCCTTCTTACACCGAAAACTTGATTACCATAGAGCATGAAATAAAATTTGTCCAATGGCTAGAAGATAAAGTACAGTCCCAGTTGAAAGAAGGAACAGAGGTCGATGAAACCGTGAAATGGTTATCAAGACGTCCTGATTCCGTAGTCGAGACATACCAAGGGTATGACTTGAATGGATTTACCTGGTACACAAGGAAACATGATGGTAAAAGTTCCGTGCAAAATAGTGGAGTCACTGTTGTAGCTTTATCTAGTGATAATGTTAGGCCGGCTACTTATTATGGGTGGATCGAGGAGATTTGGGAACTAGATTACCTGAAATTTAAGATACCCTTATTCAAGTGTGCATGGATCGACAACGGTCACGGTGGAGTTAAAAAAGACAAGATGGGGTTTATAACTGTTGACTTCAATAAAAGGGCTTATCGAGACGATCCCTTTATACTTGCAAATAAGCAAGCAATGCAAGTTTTTTACATTCAAGATCCGGCGGATAAGAAAAGACATGTTGTGCTTCAAGGTAAATGTTAATCTTATTTAAGTACAAATGTTCACCTTATTGAGTACATTGTTCACCTTATTGAGTACAAATGTTCATCTTATTTATTACTTGCCACTTTCAGGAAAAAGACGTATTGTCGGCGTTGGTGATGTCGTAGATGAAGAAGCATACGACCACTTCGAGGAAATACCTCCTTTTTCTATCGGTATCGACGATACATCACAGCCAGTATCGATCAGTTGTAGGCGTACAGATAACACCGAAGGCGTGTGGGTCGACACACGAAGGAAAAAAAAGAATGTAGCTACATAATAACATGTGAGTTACAAAAACTAATATAAATTATTCTTAACATATATGTGCTAAATTGTTATATATATTAATAGTTTTATTTTTATTTTTTTTGCAGGTCATTAATTGGTGAAATTTAACATATATGTGCTAATTTATGAGCAAATTTATTTTTAATTTTTGTTTAACATTCTAAATTGTTGAACTTATTATTTAACATTTCAAAATTATTATTTGTTCTACTTAAAATTGTTCTAAAATTGTTCTAAATTAAAGTTTAAAATTGTTGAACAGAAGGCTTACGAAAACAAACAAAAAGCAAAAAAAAAAAATTAAACTAATCTGTAACGGTTACTAGCTAATAACCGTTACAGAAGAGTTAAATCTGTAACGGTTATTAGCTAATAACCGTTACAGACTGTCATATATATTAAAAACGTTTGATCTTCTGTAACGGTTACTAGCTAATAACCGTTACAGACGGTCATATATATTAAAAACGTTTGATCTTCTGTAACGGTTACTAGCTAATAACCGTTACAGACGGTCATATATATTAAAAACGTTTGATCTTCTGTAACGGTTATTAGCTAATAACCGTTACAGAAGATCATATATATTAAAAACGTTTGATCTTCTGTAACGGTTACTAGCTAATAACCGTTACAGAAGATCAAACGTTTTTTTAATACACACCATCTAGCCGCTGTTTCGTCACTTCTTTCCAAACTCGAAAACACTCTCAAGCTCTCGCTGTCTCTCCAAACCCTAGATCTCAAGCACTCGCGGCCTCTCTCAAGCACTCGCTGTCTCTCAAGCACTCGCTGTCTCTCTCAAGCACTCGCTGTCTCTCAAGCACTCGCTGTCTCTCTCAAGCACTCGCTGTCTCTCTCAAACACTCGCCTCTTCCTCTCCCTCTCAGGTAATCCCTCTTCCCTCTCCCTCTCTTAATTCCACCAAAATAATAAATCTCTATTAATTACAGGTTTCATTGGGTTGTCCTTGTTATTAATGTCGAGAAGCGCACCGTTCACTTTGTTGATTCTCTGGAACGCAAGAATCCAAAGTTATATATTAAGCCATTCATATCTTCGTAAGTTTCCATTTCTGAATTAAGTTAAAGCATGATGAGATTTTTCAAATTAAAAAATATTAGATTTTGTTGTTTTAAATAATATTGCATGCAGGGTATACAAGCGGTATTTAGTGGAAGCCGGAAGATATAGCCAAAAGAGCAGAACAGGATTTGATTGGTACCGAATTAATGTACAGAACTTATCAGTTTAAGATATTATTTGTTTGTGAAATTGAAATTAACTAAAAAAGATTGTGTTTCTTTTGTTGGAATCTTAATTAGGGACCGATACAAAGGGGCGGCATAGAGTGTGGATATTTCACAATGCTCAACATGAGGGCGATATTAAGTAGTTGGACTACGGTCGGAGAATTCCCTGAGGTAATGTTAAGCCGATTTATTATTTTAGGATTTCATATTTTTATTGGTTTAGGGCTTAGGGTTTACAAAATTATTGAACTTTATCAATTGTTAATGATCAAATTGCAGTATATCGAGCCGGTTGGACAACCATATAAAAACGAAGACGTTGATGCAATCGTTTCGGAGGTTATGGACTTCATCTATGGGGTATTAGTTTAGGAAAATTTTGACTTGATTTGGTGTTAACTCTATGTATAGTTACTTTGTTAATTTTTGCTACATATTGATATATGTTTTGTGCTTGGTATATATATGTGACATCTGATATATGCATGATATATGTTTGTCTGCTGCATGTTGGATTGTATGATGTAAATTGGGTACCAATTTGGTACCAATTCGGCTAGCAAAATTGGGCTAGCCAATAAAACAGGCGAAATCCAAAAAAAAAGAAGGTCTTTTGTAACGGTTATTAAGGAATAACCGTTACAGAATTCATAATTTCATTTTTTTTATATCAACAATATCTGTAACGGTTATTCCTTAATAACCGTTACAGAAGACTGGATTCTGTAACGGTTATTAGATTATAACCGTTACACTGGATCTAAAAAAATAGTAAAATGTATTTTCGTCAATAATAGGATAACGGTTATTATATAACAACCGTTAGAGAAGCCAGTCTTCTGTAACGATTATTATCTATTAACCGTTACAAATGTTCTCCATAAAACCGTAACCACATTTCCGTCCACTATACCATAACGGTTATTAGATAATAACCGTTACAGAAGCCATTCTTCTGTAACGGTTATTAGATAATAACCGTTATAGATCTGTAACGGTTATTAGACATTCTGTAACGGGGGCTACTGTAACGTTACGTGTACCGTTACAAATGCCTTTTATTAACCGTTACAGAAGTCGAAATTTCGCGTAGTGTTTTTATAATAAAAGAATTTCTTTGAAAATAGAAACTAATGTTAATATAAATTTTTATCAAGAATAGCAAACATATCTAGTCAATGGTTGGGTAAATAATTTTTTTTTTGAAAAAAATATTTATCCATCAAAACAAAAATCAACATCTCAATAAAAAATAATTTAATAAAAATATTTATTTCTTAATAAAAAAATTTATTTAAAAAAATGATACATGAGAAAATTTTACATGTGTGATATATTTCCAAAATGAAAAAAAAATGATTATTATCTCACGAAAACTATCCATATGTGTTGTGCTCTCTTTCCAAACACAATGCACAATTAATCAAGTCCAATATTTGTCGTTATTAATAGTGAAGAGCTTGTAAACTTATATCCAAAGATTTTAATAGAAGATAACATACTCGTTGAGGACATGCTAATGTCGCAGCGGATTGCGGATCTACAAGCATAAGTATATTTTGAAGCGGGGCTGATAAGGATCATCCCCTAGATTCATCATCCCCATCATCCCCTTTAATTAACACATTTTTTATAGAATCATCATCCCCATCATTCCCTCTAATTATGGCAAATTCGTTATCCCCTCATCCGAGAGACGCATTTTTTTTATTTCTGGAAAATCCAGCGTAACTGCACAATCATCCCTTTTCGTTTTTGGAATTTAATCCAGCGCCTCTACCCCCATCCTCATCCAGCGCTCATTCCTCCTCTCCTCTTTGTTTATATACATAACAGTTCTAATTAATATATATAAAAGTTCTAGCAATATAGTAAAGATTCTAGTTAATATATATAAATGTTCTAGTTAATACAATAAAGGTTCTGGTTAATACAATAATGGTTCTAGTTAGTATATATAAAAGTTTGAGTTAATATAACAAAGGATCTAGTTAATACAATAAAGGTTCTAGTTAATATATATAAAGGTTCTAGTTAATATATATAATAGTTCTATTTAGTATAACAACTATTCTAGTTAATATATTTAAATATTCTATTTAATATAGTAAGTGTTTTGGTTAACAGTTGTATTTGGTATAGCAACAATTACTCATATATTGAACTGTTCTACTTAACAGTTTTAGTTAATAAATTAACAGTTTAGTTTTATGATATAATTGTTTTGAAAAATCTTTTCACTAAAGAAAAAATAAAAAAGAAGTTATGTGAGGGAAGAAAAAAAAGAGGAAAGGAGGAAGGAAGATGGGACCATAGATGGCAAAGAATAACGCTGGATGAGATTAGAGATGGGGACCAGAGAATTAATGCGTTTAGAAAGTTATTAACACATTTTTTAAGATGCATTATTTGTGGGAATGAAAGAGATGATAGAATCCAGAGGATGATCTTAAGTAATTTCGTATTTTGAAGGTCAAATTTAGTCTAAAATAAAAAATAAATATTTTCTTTCAACTAATTAAAGCTAACTAAAATTATATTAATTTATGATGCGTAGCTGAGGAGTTGGGACTAGTCAGTGAAGGTTTGAGTCCAGATTCCAAATGAAGTTCGGTGATGACGTCAACAAGATTTATTCTGCAATTTTCTTTGTTTTATTGTATAATTTATTATCCTTTTTGTTTATTATATTTTGCTTTTTCTTTGTCTTGTATTAAAATATCTAATAATATACATTATGTCATTATTTTATTTTATTTTTTAGTGAGAAGAAAATAATAGATGCCTTTATACACTTCAAGGTTTAACTAAAATAATAGTACAGCTTTAGACTCTAGTGATCAATAGATTTACAGAAGAGCATAGGAGCATGATCGATGCTTCAAGACTTGAAATTAACTTTTAGTTAAACCTTCATTCTTTTGATAAAAAGTTACGAACCCGTCCGTTGTACAGTCCTAATATTTACTCAAAAAATTTAGCTTAGTGTCGTTTGCAAAGACGTATTCTACTTGCCGTATAATATTATATCACTACAACAAAAAAGATTATTAGTACCGGCTCATTAGTACCGGTTTTTAAGAAAATCGGTACTAATAATAAATCATGGCATTTTCGTAATTGTCAGAAATATTATTTAGTACCGGTTTTTTTTAAAAAACCGGTACTAAAAATCGTCTGAAAAATAAAAAAAAACGTTTTTAATTTAGTACCGGTTTTTTATAAAAAACCGGTACTAAAAATCAATTAATTAGTACCGGTTTTTTATAAAAAACCGGTACTAAAGGTTTGAATTTATTAAAAAAAAGTTTAATATTAGTACCGGTTTTTTATAAAAAACCGGTACTAAAAATCAATTAATTAGTACCGGTTTTTTATAAAAAACCGGTACTAAACATTTAAAGAATAAAAAAAACCGTTATATTTTTAGTACCGGTTTTTTTATAAAAAACCGGTACTAATATTAAACTGTTTTTTTTAATAAATTCAAACCTTTAGTACCGGTTTTTTATAAAAAACCGGTACTAATTAATATGTAGATATTTTTCAGTCGATTATTACGTATCTTAAAGGAGATATATAGACTCAAAGCCTTGCAAAAGGTGAAGCTTGAAATAGCGAAAGAAAGAGAGTTAGAGAGAGAGAGAGAGAGAGAGAGAGAGAGAGAGAGAGAGAGGCAAAGGGAAATGAATGGAAGAGGAGATGGAGGCTTCAAATCTTCTCCATGGAATACTAGAGGTTACTGTGTTCGAAGCATAGCACCTCTATCATACTCTTCATGCAGAAATCAAGCAGGTCATATATTTTCTTCTCCTCTATCAATTTTGTTTCCCTTCATTCTCTTTCTCAAAAGGGGCAATGCAGAATTATATTTTCATTGTCTACATGTAAAGATGAAGAATGAAATTTAGAAAAACAAGGTAAGAGCAAAAAGAAAATAAAAAGAAAAATAGGTTATGTACGCATATGCAACTACCATTCTTCTAATTAGGTTGGTTAGACACTACGAATTTTTCTCTTCCATGAATTTGAACAATGTCTACAAAATCTTATCCAATTTATTTTACAAATGCGTTACTCCTTTTCCAAAATATTCAAATTGACATTAGTAATTTGTTAATAATATAATTTTCAAGACGATGTAAAATTTTCCAGAAATAGATTTTTTTTTTAAAAAAATAATAATTTAGTACCGGTTTTTAACTAAAAACCGGTACTAAATAATTTTTTTTATTTTTTTAATTAATTTAGTACCGGTTTTTAGCTAAAAATCGGTCCTTAGTACCGGTTTTTTATAAAAAACCGGTACTAAATGTTTAATATTTAATTACGGTTTTTTATATATTTTTAGTACCGGTTTTTTATAAAAAACCGGTACTAAATGTATTATTTTTAGTACCGGTTTTTTATAAAAAACCGGTACTAATATCGTTTCCTGCCACCTTTACTACCGACTTATTAGTACCGATTTTTTATTGCTGTTAGTACCCCCTATTATTAGTACCGCTGCAAAACCGGTACTAATGATAGGAAAAAAACCGGTACTAGTATTGAAATTTGGCGTAGTGTATCCATAGTATTTTGAATATATACTTGTTCCTAGCTTCTAGATTAATTTCTCACACTTTTTCAAATAATACTACCTATGCGATATTAGCTGGTAAACACAAATAGAATATGTCGGCCACATATTGGGTGTGTTTGGATGCGTTGAGAAGAAAGTAGGAAGAAAGAAGAAGAGAAGAAATAAATTATAAACAATTCAAATTCTTCACAAAGTTACACACTTTTCAATATTTCTTTCTATTTTTTCCCTTCTTCCCACACCTATCCAAACGGAGCCATTGAATTAAATTTTGTCTAACTTTGCCCCCCCCCCCCATATTTTCTTCGCGTTTCACTAAATTGTCGTTAATCTCGCAAAGTTAAAATTATTAGATTTTTTGAATGAAAAATATACAAAGAGGTATTGTCAAGATTTTTTTAAAAAAATCCAACGCAATAAAAATCATATTTACATATACAAACTCGATACTGAAAATATTAAAAATCTTCTCGTAAATTAACATGTCAAATAAAAGTCTGCCAATTATGATTATATGTCATTGGAACTTACAATCAAAGATGTATATAGCGACGTCAAAGTCATTAAAAAAAAACAGCAACATGGTCATAGTCACGTTTTCTTAGCAGGTAGCTAGCCGACTAGGCGACTACCAAGTTATTTAAATGCAGAGTAACAATAAAATAACTTAAGGGTGATTTAACTTTATTTTATGGGAATTGCTTGAGATGATCTCTAAGTTTCTATCGTTCTGTCATCTCCATACGAATGATTTTTTTTTTTTTGAATTTTTAGGTAATATAGTGAGAATATCAATGTTCATTGTTTACCTTACAATATCTGGTGAATTTGACATTTAGTGACTCAATTTCGTCATTTTCATGCGAACGAGTTAATAACTAAATGCATTAATGAATGTTGCTGATGTCATCCTTATCCCATCTCTTCTAGCAGTTATCTCTGTTGCCTATCTCCTCTTTCCACCCCATCCCATCCCCTCTTTGTTGGTCCTCTGGTTATTTATGGATCTCCTCTTGTCTCTTTCGCTAATTCTCATCCAATTCCATCTGGTTCCATCTAATTAGAACAATTAATTTTCGAAACTAGAACAATTAATTTTCCATAGCATATTAACTAGAACAATTATTTTTGAAACTAGAACAAATATATATATTTTAAGAGGAAGGTTTCGCTATCAACATTTTGGTTGTCCCCAAATGCCAATGTTTTGCTATTAAGTTATTTTGTAGAATTTTAAAATTCAAATATTAAATCCAAACTGTAGATATTAATAGTTTAATGAGCGATGCGTTTTCATATAAGTTTTGTAAATTTTGGAATTTATTTGATACCCGATCAATAGATAGAAAAACAAACAAACTTTGTTAATTATGATAGATTCGTTCTAATATGTTCATGATTGAGTATCAAATAAACTCTAAAATTTACAGAATTTATATGAAAAGACATCGCTCATTAAATTAAATAAAATCAACAATTTGGATTTAGCGCTTGAATTTTAAAATTTTGAAAACTAACTATGACGCAAAATATTGGCATTTGGGGACAACAAAAATGTTTGTAGCAGAACCTTCCTTATATAATAAATAGAACATTTACTATATTAACTAGAACATTTGTTCTCAGAACTAGAACAATTATATATATTAATTAGAACAGTTATTTATAAAACTAAAGCAATTATATATATTAAATAGAACAGTTATATGTACGATGTGGAGCAGGTTGCTGAGGCATACCTAGTCGAGATTGACAAAGAAAAAGAGGTGTTCCCACTTAAAAATTTGATTTAGTTCTGTCTTTTCAGATTAAGATGGCAGTTATATTAATTTCGCAGTTATTTTAATTTTAGTTAATTTAGTAGCTATTATTCTACTTTCTATGTTAATATAAACTGAACCAACCTTATAAAGGGGTCGGATGTATCATCTAACCAGTATGTTATTTGAAATATTAGATATCTATTCTCTGGTGTTTTTATTTTTTTAAGTAGAAACACTTTTCTTACCCTACTCGTTATGTCAGGTGGTATTAGAGCCAAATTTCTTCCTCTGAATCGATGGCAGGGACTAACAACCGTGGCTCCGATGGAGATCGGGACATGGAGAACCTCTGGGCGGAGGTTAAGGCACAAAGAGAGGCAGTTACAACTCTGGAACAGAGTGTCCAGGACATACAACGAAGCCTTGAGGGTGTTATCGCACGACTTTATTTGTTGATAGTGAACCCAAATAGGAATAGGGCAGAAGGAAGAGATCGGTCCAGAGGTGATGTTGCTCGAGGCGATTCTTATGACAAGTATGTTCCTGAGAGCCACCGAGACAACTCCACCCAAGGAGATGACTCAGAGGAGGAAGAGGAAGACTTGGTTATCATGCTGCTAAACGTTATAATGATAATGGCAGAGATCAAGGTATCCAATATGAAAGAGATAATTATGACTTCAAATTAAGGGTTGATAACCCTAGTTTTAATGGAGGGCTGAATATTGAAGACATTATTGATTAGATTGCTGAAGTATATAGATTCTTTGAGTATATGGAGATATATACTTGAAGCGAAGAGGTTAAAGTTAGTAGCATCTACGCTGAAATGGGGGAGCCTCTGCTTGGTGAGAGAGATTGCAAAGCAGAAGGTACCGTAAGGGTAAACAACCTATTCGAACTTGGTGCTGGATGAAATAGTTATTGCAAAGGGATTTTCTTCCTCCAGATTATGAACATATTTTATTTCAATAATATCAAAGGTGTAATCAGGGTCAAAACTCTGTTCATGATTACACCACTGAGTTCATGCGGTTGGCAGAAAGAGATGACTTGCGTGAGAGTGAAGTGCAGTAAGTTGCACGGTATCTAGATTGGCTTAAACTGCAGATTCGAGACAAGATTTGTCACACCCCGAACCAAATCACCGTTCGAGGAGGACAACCCCGCCACGCAAACACGCTCTACTGTGTCCACGTAAGGCTAATAAATCGTATCACAACATAAAAATAAATCACAATAAATATCACATAATAAAGGATGGTTTGTTCATACAGCAAAAAGGGGCTGGTAAAGTATTTACATAACAAAATTTCCAGCCAAAAGATAAACAAAACATAACATGATAATATAACTAATCCAGCTCGGTCTGGTCTTCGACTAAAACTTCATCTTCAAGCTCCACCAAACCTGAACCTGCTCCACAAGCAATTATGTGGGCTGAGTACGCGAATACTCAGTGCAATAATAGGGTAACCAAAGATTCTAGTTAAACTAAAGTTAGAACTAAACCATACTTAAACACTTTTAAAACCCTATAATTAATGGAGAGTCTAAGTGTGATATAAGTGTAATGATAATAATAATCTACCAACCATGACATGCCAAATAAAATTAGAAAAGTATCTGGAGGAATGGGTTTTAATATACTAAATAACTGTAATAATAGTACGAGAATCAAGCACCCTCACTCAGTAATCAAACATCAGTGTAACAGAATCCAAAATCACAATCACATCTCACATAAACCATAAAGTCATGGGTTCTGCCTAGATCTGCCTGAGCCCCGAAGGCCATCTCGATGAGCCCCGCAGGCCATCTCCGAATCCTGCACCCCCGTCGAGGTGTAGGCAGCGAGTCGCGGTACCGTGCTCCTGAAAAAGTGAGATCGAGAGGTAGTCTATACTGGCAAGCAACCCCAAAGAATCCGATAGAGACAAGTGGGAATACGTACAAATCCTAACAATAATAAATAACTACTAAGTGACCGCAGAACCGCCTAGAAGTCGGTCTGCAGAGTGATCATCAGAAACGCATTGCTCGAGATTACTATCATAAGGAGACCACCGGCAATGGCTGGGGTGCAATCTCCCTATAATGGAAATCGCTTGCAAAACGCCCTTATCTCACTCGGTCTCCCTATCCTGATCCATACCAGATGCAAGTGTTGATTAAGAGCACTTTTGAGTTGATTAATCACTTTATTAATATATATGTTTATCCTATAAATACAACTAATCTTTTGATTACTAGAATGCTCTTAACTGTTTACTTAATGTCAATGACATGCTATGCACACATAAATTAAAGATCTAATCCTTAAACTAGAGTTTAAAGAGAATCTAAAGTTTCCACACACCTGGAAAGTCGGGTGTAGAACTGCTACTCAGCTGGAGGGTCAGTAAAGTCCTGCTCAGCACCACCACCCTCAAAGTCAGCAAATCCGTCTTCTGCAAAGTCTGAGTAGCCCTGCTGGTCACCTGACCAAACACAGAAGACTAGACTTTAGAAAACAAAGTCTAAGAAACGCTCACTAACGTTCTCTAATTAACCCTTAGTTGGAAATTGGACTTATTTTATTAAGTGAGTTATAATTGAGATTTTCTGAAAAGGGATTCTGTTTTAAAATATATTATTTTATTTAGATAAGTATTTTATAAAAATTTGACAGAGTTTCCTTTAAAAGTGACTGTGAAGGAAGATGTTTTTGTACGAGTTCCTACAGTCCATTCTATACGTTGAATTGTAATAAGTATAATTAAGTGTTTTAGTTTAGTAATATTATTAATAGTGTTTTGCTCAAGTATGAAATTCTTTTATTAAGTTTTTATTTATTTAAACGGATTTTAGTAACAAAAGTGTATTGTTACTTTTATCTTTTTAGTTAAGTAATTTTAAGTGTAGTCATAACTAATATTATATTGAATGGTATAGTTGTACTAACGAATAAAGTTATTATTAACTGTAGTTATTATAATCCTTAAATAGTTTGTCATGGTGATAATATAAATAATACAAATTGTTATTTTAACGTGTTGGTGTTTTAATGTGTTTGCGATCATACGCATTCGTAAGACTATACTGATGGTAATCCTCTCCCATCTTTAAGTTTTTGTATTAGTCCGATTAATTTAGATATCACTTAATTTATAATTAGTCCCATTTTTAAGTTAACCGTATTAATCAATTTACTTATATATAAATGTTAATCCTGAAATTATTTATGGACCTGGCCCAGTCCAACAACTAAAGTTCAGAAATTCAATTTCTAACTTAATATTTTTCGGCCCAGAAACAAATAAGGCAGCAGGCCTCAGAAATACACACGGCCCAGCGAAAATGCAAGGCCCAGAAGCAAAGGCCGACAGGCCAGGGAATTTGCCACGGCCCAGGTGGGTATAAGGGGCCCAGCCTGGTGCCTAGCGGATCGGGTTCAGCGGGTGAGTGGGTTTCGGGGATCAAATCCGAACTCACAACCAAAATGAAATCCGACCCAAACAAAGTCAGATCCGACCCGCAATCCCAACACATTTACATATAAGTCCACAGAAATATTTTATTTACTTTAGAATGACACCTTAGTCCTTTATAACAGTTTCATTCACGAACTGGTCCAGATCCAGTTCAAAGATATTTACATCTAGGTCCCTGATAACAGAAAACCTCACGGAAAGGTCCCTGGCAGCACTTCAACGCATACCAGAAAGCCAACAGAGAGACATATGGCTGGTACCAAGCCTGTACCAGCTTGATAACCAAGCCGAGAGCATCAAACAACACAGATAACTCAAATAGAGGCATATTCTACTTAACATTTCAATTTCAAGCCTCAGACAAGCAACTGAAGCACAGAACAGTTCAACTATCTCAATCACAATTCAATTTAGCCGCAAGGGCATGTAACAAACACAGATCAAAGCTTAACATAGAGTAAGCAAAGCTCACACGAGCCAACAACAAGTGCCAACACAGATCGAGTAAGGCTCAATCGAGCCACACAGACAAACAACAGTTCAATACAGAGCATGCCTCAACACATTCAAGTAACACATATCAGATTTGAGACTATGCACACATTCACATCAATTCAATCAGCAAGTGACAGATCAATTCATCAAAGAGGCAGAGCAAGCAAGCAACACAACAGATCTATTTTTATGCATGCCTCATCAAGCAATCACAGCACAAGTCGAAGAGAAAGAGAAAGAGAAAGAGAAAGAGAGGATGGTACCAAACCAAGATGTAAAGCAAAGGAGAGAGGGAGAATAGGTGTTCAGCTACTGCCGGCCACCACCGTCAAACCACTACCAGTCGCTTAGCGCCAGCCATCGCTGCCAAAGGTGATCAGCACAGTCACAGAGAAACGAGAGAGAGAAAGAGAGAGTGTTTGAGTGAAAGTGAGTAAGAGGAGAGAGGTGCCTAGGGTTTAGTCATGGCAGTGAGGGGGAGAGGCAGTGGGAGAGAGGGGTATGCATCAAGAGGGAAATAGAGAGGCTGGGAGAGGCAAGAGAGTGAAGCGGATGCCTTAATAGGCGAGAGAGAGAGAGGGTCCAGGATGGTTTCAAGCTGATTGGGTGAGAGAGAGGGGGTGTCAGTGGGGTCTTGCTGCCATTGGCGAGAGAGAGAAAGATGAGGAGAGAGAGGAGGGGTCCCGGCTGATTAGTCGAGAGAGGAGAGGGGACACAGGAGCGGAATTCGCGCCTGCATCGCCTAAGGCGAGAGATAGGGGAAAAAGAGGAGATGGGGTCCTCTCGAGTTTGCAGAGAGGAAAGGGCAATGGAGCAGGGATGGGGAAGTGGGGTCGCGTCTCCGTTGGCCAGGTGAAAGAGAGGGAAAGAGATAGGAGGTGGGGTCTGGTGGGTTCCGCCATTGGCGACAGGGGGGGAAGAGAGAGAGAGACGACGAGCGGATTCGTCGAAGGAGCAGAAAAGGAGAGAAGAGAGGTGGGGGCTTCGACTCTGTCGGAAAAGAGAGAGAGAAAGGAGGGAGGAGATAAAGAGAGAGAGAGGCGAGTTAATCGGACGGCTCAGAAAAATCAAGGGTTTAATCCTTGATCCAACGGTCCAGAACAAAGGAGAACTGATTCTATTCTAATTGATCAATAGAATCCAGATTTTAACACAATTTCAAACTATAGAAATTTTAGGAAATAGATAATTGAATCTTTGGTAACTAAATTTATTTGTTTGCTTGAAGATTTGCTAAACTTCACAATTTGATTTCTATCTTGTAAAATATTTAAATCATGATTTTTTTTTGATAACTTCTTTCGTTAAATTCAGACCAGTCATTTATTTTTAATAATAATTTTTTATTTAATTTGTCCAGATATTAATATAATTTCAAAATTAAATTTTATTTTAAATTTTACGGGTTTTCACAAGATTAGAGTGCGGATTTTATATAATCAGAATGAAGTAAAGAATATGACCATGAAGGAAAAGTTGATGCTACAAGAGAAGGGTAGTAAGTGGGAGTCAATTAGGCGCGGGTTTGAAGGGTTACTTAAAAATTCTATTGATAAGGGAATGGAGACAAGGGTGCCTAATAGTGAAAAAGAAGACAAGGTGGCTGGAAAGGAAACTACAGAGCCAACTAGAAATTACAAACCAGTAGACCCCACTACTAGGGCAATGGCTGGTAAATGTTACCGGTGTCTACAGCTTGCTCATAAATCTAATGACTGTCCTGACAGAAGAGGTGTTAATATTGTGGAGCGAGAAGCCATAGAAGATGAGATTTGTTGTGAACCTGATAGAGATGATAAAGAAGGCGGTTTTGATAAAGGTGAAGATGAAGGAGAGTCAAGCTTTGTCATTAGAAGGTTGATGCTAACTCCAAAGCAACATGATACTACCTATCGCCACCAATGGTTTAAATAGCGAATAGAGATGAAGGAATTAAACCTAGGATATCAAATAAATTTATAACCTAGAGCAAACCTCACTAGTCGTTTTAGTTAAGCTTTAGGGTCGAATCCAAGGGACGGTACAAATGATTACCAGACTTTACTTCTTCACGAAAGCTAGACAATTAATTTTTTGGGGTTTTATGGAAAAGACAATTATCTAAAGTGCGAGTATTATAAATATTTTTGGTATTTTCTGGACTAAAAATAAATGCAAATAATGTCCTAGGAATTTGTGTTCAATTAGTTTAGCTCCAAAGCACCTTTGTCTACAATTTTCACCGCGACAGAGGCATATTTCGGACCGAAATGTATGGATTTCGGACTGAAATCCATGTTGTTTCGTTCCTAAACATGATTTAGACCTCTTGTTTTGACTTGATATTTTTACACAATGTTATGTGAAGGCTACTAAACAACCAGACCTAAGTCCTAACCTCAGCTATCGCAATTTTGGTTCTAACTTGGTATGAAACTTGGTTTTTACCACGTAAATAACTAAACCTATACTTTCGTTCTGATTTAGTTATTTAAGTATATTTAGTTGGATTTGTAGAGGTATTTAAAGTCCTGTCGGATCATTAAAAGCTACACCTTTCGGTCGTGAACTAAGCTCCTCTTTCGAGCGATTGGCTTACCTCATATACTTAACTAATCAATTATTTGTTCTAGTTTAATGCCCAAATGGTGCTGCAGTTCATCAATAGATAAACAATCAAACAAGCAATCAAATTAATCAAGCTAGATATAATACTCAACAAAACATATCACATAATCATAGAAAAGTAATCAAGTCACAACAAAATACTAAACTATCTCGCACCTTTCGGCGCCCTCCCGGTGTTGATGGGTGACGGTGCCCGTTTATGGCGGACTGAGGGCGGAAAAAGCATACGGATCAGATACCTCTCGCGGGCCTTAAGGTCACGATACGGCTGTCTCCTTTACGGATGAGACAACTGTACAGCCTTAATGCTTCCCACGAGAGTTTATTATTTAGGGGGTTCGTCAGTTATTCCAGTAGGCGCAAGCCCCTACTGTTAATTACTTCTGACATGGTCGAGAGAACCTCTAGATCTGGAAACTCAAAGGGATATCGGTGGATTCTATGTCTTTAAACAGCTAGGGAATTGTATAACACAATTAGCGTTTACGGGGGGCTAAAAGACTTGCTCTATTTTTGGTGTTTTGAGGTTTTTTTTAGTTTTTTGTTGTTTTGGGGTTATTCTTCTTTTTTTGGTTTTAGGATTATTCCTCTTTTTTGTTATTTTCTGACATATCAATGGATTTGATCGCAGGACAGTTGGTTCCGTGCTCTTGGTTTTGGAGTTGCCTTGGTAGATGTTGGGTTGTTGCCTTTGTAGAGGTTTCGGCTGGATGCCCTTCAATTGATGTTGGCCTGGTGTTCTTTATTTGGTTTGAATCCTTGATTGCTGGAAGTTTTCCCGATTTCCAGGTTCTGGTGTGAGGAATTTGAGTTCTTGCCACTTCGGTTGATAATATGAGGAAACTATGAGGAATTTGGGATTTGAGGACACGAGGAATCTGAGTTAGACTCCTGTTTAATGTTCTGATGACTTGGAGAGATTCGCAAAGACCCTATTCAGGTCTGAGCTTCAGGGAAGAAAGTTCAATGTGGTTGGTTTTAAGGCTCGTTTCTGGGAATTTTTGGGTTGGTCGTTTTCCTGAGAACGGGTGAATGACTCGATACCAGTCGGCGACGGTAATATCGGCCACTCTATCTGTTATCATCATGTCCCTGATTATTGTTCCTGATAACAGTCTAACGCCTGACTGTAAAGGGCGTTATTGAGGTGCGCGGGTGACGCTTGAGACAGAACCACTCTGGCAGTCTCGTACATCGAGGTTATACTCATCCGTTGGCATAGAGTATATGGCAGACACCTTGATCACCTAATCAAGATATCATGGTCTGGCTCCCACTGAGATTTGATGTGCCTCGACCTCGTCGGTAAGCACTTCGGTAGCCAACCGAAAATTTGGGGTGGATGCCAGTATGATGCAGAGTTAGCCGCCCGTCAGAGATACGAGCGTGATGCTTGAAATTGGGGTGGAGAAAAATGCAGTATGCACCTGGTTGCCAGCCAAGTGGGTCTAGTTAGAGGGTATATGATTCGGTTGCGACCCGAATCATTGGAAGGTCCATCTGATTGCCAGTCAGATGTTGGTAACTTGGTTCCTGGTTCCTGGCTAGGATGTCAAGTTGGTTGGAAACATCAGGCCTTGGCGTATTGATGTTCTGAGGATTCAGCACGTGCCTTGGCTTGTTCTATACTGAATCTCGGTTAAGCGCGAGGGGCGGCTCCCCAGATCAAATTCTTCGTTGATCTGACCAGCCTTAAGAGCATTATGATTTGGGTGTTGACTGTTCAAATCGTCTCCTACCGACAACTTGGTGGTCGCAGATTTCCCAAGCTGCTTTCATGAGGGCGATATGAAGTTCATATTTAGAAGGGGGATTCAAGTAGTCATCCGGAACTGGATATATGTGTTTGGCCGGACGCCAGAATCGGGAGGGGGCCAGTGACTTGTTCAAATTGTCTCCTGAGATTGGTTCGTGGGTCGTGACGTATCCGAATTATCTCATGAGGTCAGTTTGAGGCTTGTCTCTGAAGAGGGGACTCGTGTAGCTACCCAAGGTTGGTTGATATGTTTGGTTGAGCGCCAGAGTCTTGAGATGTGGTCCATCAGGTTATGGTGCTGAAAGACGAAAATTGGTGTGTTGGAGTTTTTAAGAAGAGCTCCTGAGTTATTCCCTTGGGATATCCATGTTGCGGGTCTATTCAATTAAAGTTCTTGAATATCAGGGGGTTGTTGGGTGGATCTTGTCCCTATCGCAAGACTATCCGAGTCTTGCTGCTTAAATAGCCAGGGTTTATGGTATCTGAAATGGTTCCTCAAGTCATCCCAGATGGCCGGTTTAATGCTCTTTTTAGTCGGGTGGTTATCCAAATCAAATCCACTGACAATTCGGGTAACCGGGGTCGAAAGGTTTTGGCTTAGATGCTCAGAACTTTAACTTCGCATCGTTCTTAATTTCATCTTCCCAAATGAAATATTAGCCTTAGCTTTCTTGTTGGTTGCTCTCAGATTGAGGTCACTTGACCGCATTGGCGAAATGCGATCAGTATGTGTGTGTAGTCTCAATTCGACCTTTTTTGTTTACGACCGGAGATTGTTTGTTTTATTAGGTTTCCGCTAGATTGTGCAGGACTGTCCCTCGGTTGTTTGGTTCCAATCTTGTCAGGACTTGGTTTCTCCGGGGTTCAGTGCTGTTTTGTTGTTGGTTTTGGGTTTATCCTTTGTTTTGGTGAGCCTTGGTTAGTCTGTTCCTCGGGTAATAGGGTGCCAGTCTTGTCAGGATCTGGGTTACTCGTGGTACAAGACTATTCATTTTTGTTCTGGGTATTCCAGTGTTGGGGTTTTGGTTGATTGGTGCACCTTGTTGAGTTGGTCTGTTCCTCGGCTGATAGGTTCCGGCCTCGTCAGGCTCTAGGTCTACCGGGGTACAGGTCGGTTTTGGTGGAATTGGGTTATTCCTATTTTCTGAAAAGGGATTTTGAGTCCCTAATCGGGTCCTCAACATTGAACTTAATTCTTTTGGGTTTTGGTGGTCATCAGGGTTTGTTGCGGAGTTTCAGGGTTTTATCCGATTCGGTCCTGCTCAGACAGTTCCGGGTTTCGCCCCACTGGATCTCTTTAGGGATTGGTTCATTGGCTTTACTGGTCTTTGAGTTTTGGTTTGGCATTAGAGTATTGTCCATCCCTTTATTGGTTGGATCTGAAAGGTTTAGGGTATGTGGGTTTTAGGTTTTGGCAGTGGTCTCGGTGTAGCTGTGGTACCAAGTATGTCATCTGTTGAGTTTCGGCAATAATCCTTAATACCGTTGGGTTCTTCATATTTTTCTGGGTTCACAGGAATTTTCCACGTAATCTTCTGAGTTTCCTGTGAATTTTAATGGTTTTTCCACGGTTTCTGCTGGGGTGACAGGTTGTGGTTGACTGTTTAAATGGTTAAAAATGGCTTGGTCCTGATTCTGGTCATGATTTCAGCAGAATTATATTCCTTGTAATTTTCCGAGTTTACGGGAATTTTCCTCATATTTTTCTGGGTTTCCTAGGATTTTTGGTGGGTTTTGGAAGTTTTCCGGGTTTCAGAATAATCCTGGAAATGGTATGGCAATCTCCGATTGGTTAGGTTCTGGATTCTCCCTTTTTAAATATTTTAGGTTGGTTTCGGCATGAGTTTGATCAGGGCTATGGTATGGTTAAATTCCTCATGATCTTCTGATTCCATAGAAATCGAATTTGTATTTTTCTGAGTCACGGTCGATTTTCTATGAATTTCTGAAGTTTTCCAGCAATATGATTAGTCCAGCTCATCAGATATGGACACGTGTCAGGGTGTTATTGGGCCAAGTCAGCGCAGATGGGGGGTCAGGTCTTTTTGTGCCACTTAATCAGGGAGACAGGTGGCGGCAGGTGGTTGGTTTTCGTCGTCTGTCAGCGACTCGCTACACGTAAGTGCCATATAAGATCAGAGAAAATGGGACGGGATTCGTTAAAACGACTCGGTTACTCCGTGAACCATGTTCATTGTAGGCCTGTGATTCTTTTGACTCGTGGGGCCCATTATCTGTGTTTGTCCTCCCTTACACCGAGTTTACTCAAATTTCAAACATAATGGGACGTTTTCGTCTTTCTTCTTCTTCTCTTTCCCGAGTCATTTGTCACTGTCCTGCCATGGCTACCCCAATTAAGGTGATCCAGCAAGCGAAAGGTGTCAGTGAGGTATTGTATGATGTCACGATGATATCGCGAGACAATGGGACCCAGTTTTCGGGCATAAAGGGTCTCACTCCGCCGTGATCAGCAATCCTTTTTGGGCTAGGGTTTCAAAGGGGTTGTGTGGTAATTACATTTTTCTAGTGATGCCGACCCCAAATTGGACAACCTTGTAGCATAGTGACACTTCCGGGATGCTTGGCATGGGATTGATTCGAGAAATAAGGGTTATTGGTTCGGTGTTTTACTTTTACCAAAACTTGACATGCGAATGGGTCAATGCACAGCCTTCTGATGATACAGGGAATGAATTGGCAGACTTTCGAGCATATTAAGAGGTTCAAGGAGGTCTTTATGTCATCAATTTCAGGATTGAGGTTCCTCAGCGTGGGATTTCATCAAGGTATGGTTTTAATTTGGTATGGTAACAACATGTGTATTGATCAGTTTGGGATTAAAGGGAGCACGACTGTTCTAGGCCATAATGGTTTGAACAATAGAGTCTCTTGGTTTAGTTGGCATAAATGGGGCAGTGGCAGATTTTGATAGGCTAAGGATTGGTTAACAAGGATTAAGAGGGATGTTTGTGGAAATGCCATGGGGTCTGATTGGTCATGTGCAGAACGGCTCTGATGGAGTCATGGATGGGGTTTAGTGACAGTTATGAAATAGGCAGCACATAGACATGGTTGAGCTTTGTCTTAGATGATCATGGGCTGGCAAAAGTTAGGTAGCATGACAATTTGTATGGCTTGGTTCTGACAAGACAAGAGGGGAGTTGGCTGAGGTTTGATTGCAATTGTAAGGCAGTGTATGAGTATGGTTGAGGCTTGTTTTTGAGTGGTCAAGAGTCAACACAAACCCAACAGCATGTCATCTGGATGGACAGGTTTTAGCAAGGCAAAGGAGAGGTTTGGCATTGTGTATAGTGGTGAGGCAAGGGGGTTGACAGGGTTGATGAGGGAATACCCTTTTGAGTGCTTATTCTCACTCAAAAAGGGCTTCATTCCAGGGAGCTTATTCTCTCCCTGGATGGTCTTCACAAGGCATATCTCAGAGAGCTTATTCTCTCTCTGAGATGTCTTCAAATGGTGTGCCTCAGAGAGCTTATTCTCTCTCTGAGGTGGCTTCAAATGAACTTCAATCCAGGGAGCTTATTTTCTCCCTAGATGGGGGGGGGTACCTGCTGTCCTTTGATTACATCCAATGATATGTTATATATTTATCTTTAAAACTTTCATTTCACTGTTTTCTAATATTATGCATGAGATAGGAAAAAGAAGAGAAAAGGGGGACAAAGGAAAAGTAATAAAACAGATACTAAAGAAACAAAAAACAAACAGACAAGGGGTGGAAGTAAAAGAAAAAGCATATATTCTTGCACAAATACACTTTGGGTGCCTTGAGCTCTATGTGCAAAGAACTCAAGACACTTTCAGTACTTACATCTTGCCCTCTTGTTTCAACAGCCACCAATCCCTTTTTTTTTAGCTAACCTAATAAACTAACAAAGCTTCTCTCTTTTCTTTGTTGCTCAGCACATGAGCTGTATGTAGTGAAGGAACTGGAACAAGAAAGAAATGTTGTATAGTGCGAGATGGTGATGATATTCCTGGGGGTTCTCTCTCTGTGTTCTCTCTTTTTTTGTATGAGGGTCTGGGGGCTTATTTATAGGAATATGGAGGAAGTGTTCGTGTGGCAATCCAGTGGACCAAAGTACCCCTGAGGGTGTTTTTTGACTTTTCACAAAGGAATGCCACTGTGGCATTTACTGCCCCACCAACATGTAACTACCTCATATAGTCATTACTATCACTTTGCTCATTCATTTTGCTTCTGGCGCCAGTGAAAAGAAATCCACAACATCTATTGCATTTGGCACAGCCATTGCTTGTTAATAATCAACTCTATTCAAGCCCAGGGCACTAATTCTTGTGCTTCATTGCATTGAGGTCATTTGTCAAGGTAAAATAAGGCACATTATGCTTTGTTGCTGTTTCTTTTACAAGAATCTTGCATGAGTTTTCAATTCTGTTCTCATAAAAGAATTTAGGTTGTCTTAGAGAAATCATTCTTGATGCATTTTGTTCATATGCCAAGAGAAATATTTCCAATTTGAAAAAAATGACACATCCTTCTGTACAGCATAACTGTGGTTATACTCCTTAATCCCCTTGTTTATGTCATGTGTTTGTCTCATAAAAGCACAAAGGAAATGAGGCTTTGTCAGGTGTCAATTAAAGAGGCATTGGGACAGTCCTGGTTGGCTTGTATCATCCAATCAAGAGGTGTCATGTGTGCAATTGTTGTGTCTATGACAAATAGGCCTCTTATCTCTGTCATTCCTTGCCAAGAGAGATATAATGAGTGGGATTTAACCAAGGGATGCCATTGGTGATGCCGGTTTATTCATTAGCAGTTGGTGTTTCATGATGTAGTGAGGAAGGAGATAACTGCTCGTGTTTCTAAAAAATCATCACAGAAGGGACCTAATCAAAGAGTGCCACGTAGGCAGCAGTTGAGGGATTGACAGGTGGGGTCCACTCTTCAGTATTAACTCCTTGGAATAGAGATGCGTGTGGAGTTCACTGATCAGGAGGAGGAGGCTCCTATCCAGCTTTGTTTGCGTGTGGTGAAGCTAACACAGGAAAAGATGACTTATAGACATCCAATTAGGAGTTGCCATTTGTTTTAGTGGTTGAGAGTCTGACAGGTGGGGTCACGGAGTCAGTGAGAAGAATGGATGGAGGGTTCAACCGACTGTATTGATGGCCACTAACTTTCATTCGCCATGTGGGGGCCATCTGTCAGGCTTCAATTTTCCAAGTTAACAGCCGATTGAGACGAGAATCAACAAAATGGGCAAGATGTTGTTACACTAGATGGCCTCTCCGACATATGGGGTCATGACAAGGGTCTGACAAGTGGGGTCCAGGCATATGATCTGACACTCGATTATATGGTTCTGAGTTTGGGGAATAGGTGAATCAAGTCGGAGGACATGAATCGGCGTCTCCTGTTGAATCCATAGTTGTCCAGTGAGCGTCAGAGACGGAGAATGACAGGTGGGACCATAGTGTCAGGTCAATCGCGCGTTATCTGCGCGAATTTTGAATCCCAGAAAAGAGGGGGAGGCGACGAAGATTTAATGTGGTTCGACTCTGTGTTCGCAAAGAGGGGAAGAAGGTTATGACAGTGGGCCCCACTTAGAAAAATAAAAGGAGAACGGGCTGAGACTGAGATGGGCCGCTGCGGATTCCTTTTTTATTTTTTTGCATTTCTGAATGGGCTATCCGACTAGGCCAGCATTTCCAATGGGCTTTGTATTAATAAAATTTTATATTATTAACAAAATAAAAATTTCATTAATAAAAATAAAATTTTGTTAAAACGTGATTCTGTAATCTGTTAAGGTTCTATGGTACTGCCTTTCGATCACGTGACTGTGTCCCCCTGCTAGTCTCGTGAATCTTCATATATCTTATTCCATGTATTCCTGGACGGGTCCCTTACAATTCCTTGCGTCAATCCGTTTATTTCTCAAATTACGGATTTGATCATATGGTAGCATATCACGGCAATTTTTAGGGTCAAACAAATGCCCCCCACCAAAATAGGTTGAGAGAATCTGTCATTTCGAGCAACCAATTTTGGTGTCCTCGGAGAAAGTCCTATCTGTTTATGTTAACGGGCTTTTCTCTTGTGATTTGCAGGCTGACTCTTCATGGATCCTTCAAAAGATCAGTTACCTGAGTTTTCTGACCAAGAACTTGACGCTTATATCCGTTATTTGGATCCTGATAGCAGTCATACGGATTTGCATAGCATTTGGAGAGATAGGATTCGATCAGGTGGTGACCTTTATGGGGGCCTGATTACTCGCCACAGGAGGACTCCTTTTCCTACTAGACCATCATTTCCCAGACCGATAATTGAGCCTTCTTCTTGGGTTTCATCCAGACATACCCTTGTTCATTCTCAGCCTCGACCTGGTGATATCCATAGAAGAAATATTCCAGAAAGGAAGAATTGTGTTTTCTTGAACCCAGTCGATCATACCGAATCTGTTTCCACACCTATCCATTTATTGAGTACTGAGATGGCAGCTGGGAGGGTTGTTCCATGGTCTCCAGATTATCTGCATGTCTATGGTCATTTGAGGAGGAGTGTGGGTCAGGTTGAGTGGACTCGGTTCGTGCTATCTCGCTTGCATTCGCGGCTTGCACGGGTACGTCTTGATAGAGCCATTTTCTTATGCCTTTTTGAGTACCAGTTTCATCCAGCTTTGTTCCGTGCTTTCGTGTCCAATTGGAGTTATACTACCAACACGGTGTTCCTTCATGATCGAGAGATGACCATTACCCTTTGGGAACTGTCTCGTTTAGCTGGTTTACCCATTCCTGGTTTTCCCTATGAGGAGCGTGTGCCTTCGGATGCTGAGTTGTTCAGTAGATCACGGAACAGAAATCGTTCCTATCCAGACTCGCTTTGTCAGGTCCTCGAGATTTATAAGGAGGTTCTGGTCAGACGTGAGGGTGATGGGCAGAATCCAGGTGTTCCCTTTTATGAGTGGATTGGTTTTTTCATGAATCGGGTTCCTAAAAGACGTTCGGGCGGTGGAATAACCTCATTTGCAGACCCTAATGACCCATTTGGTACTGGGTATGGTACATGTAGTATCAGAGCTAGGCATAGGGGTCCTAGGTTTTCAGAGTTGAGTACCAGGAGGCTAGATGATGAGACTATTCTGACGGCGTTTCTAGCCTGGTGGATCTGTTACTTTGTGGTTGTGTGCCATCCTGCAGACCGGATTAGACCTGGTGTCTTTGTGGTGGCGAGTGCTTTAGCGAGGGGTATTCCGATTTCTCTGGCTGTTCCTGCTTTAGGGAATATCTATCGTTCTCTGAGAGAAGTGACATCTTCCAGGGATCCCTCAAATAGTCAGGTAGTGGTTCCTCTCCACTTCATTCTAGGTTGGTTATATGCCTATTGGAGAGATTTCTATGGAGTTGTGATGTCTCTGGAGTTGAGAAGGCAATTACCTCTACTGAGTTATATTGCTGGTGCTCCGATTTCTTCTGGTGACCAGTTCAGGATTCATTCTCTCTTTTGGAGGCCTCAGTCACATTTGAGATCAGGCATTTTCAGAGAGGGCCTTCAGACTTCCGTGGATGGTATTCGTTACTCTTCCGACAGGGAGTCTTCTAAGTTATCTGTTGAGCAGCAGGAGTTATTGATCAGTATGAGAGAGGGTGTGCTGCCAGTTAGGCGCGAGGATGGTGTTTCACTTGAGCCTTATTATCCGCAGCGGGTTGGCTGGCAGTTTGGTTTCGATCAGACCATTCCCTCCGTGACAGTGCCAGATCATCCTCCTAGGGTTTCCTTGCACTCTTTTGCGGACTACAGTCATTTTATTCTCCGTCTTGGGACTGGGGTGTCATTTGCTGAGCCGCATGCCGATCGAGTAGGTCAGTTCACTACTTCTTACTGGCGATGGATCCGAAGTCTGATAGCTGCTCATCAGGCTGTCCCAGAGTCTTGTCTTAGGGAGATGGTATATCCTCAGAGTTCATGTTCAGTGGTACAGACTGATAGATTTAGGGGGAAGAAGCGTGTTCGATCGTCGCACTCTTCCGTCCCATCGCGGCCTGTAGGTTTCTTGAGACTAGTGGATTGGCAGGGTGCTGCAGGGCGTGTCCGTCCTTTACCTCGTTCATCTTACGGATTCGATCGGTCAGCTCTGGCGAGGGTTATTAGACGGGCTGAGCGGGTTGTTGCTGCACCTAGTCCCTTGGTTATCAGGGAGCCTACCGAGACGGGCAGTCAGATTGATCCTTTGTGTTCTGGTAATTTCCCTTTCTGTATAACCCATATCTTAAGTCCATTGCATGCAGGTTTGCTCATGAGTGTCTCTTTTATTATTCAGATTCTGGGGATGAGGTAGACATTTCTATTCCCATTCCTTTGCCTACTCCGAGATTTGCAGATTCTGGCGCTGGTCCTTCTTCTGTTGCTTTTGCTGATCCTCCTGATGCTACGGTTTCAGCAGGTGTCATTCTCGTTTCCCTAAGGGTTTTCAGTTGAATATCTTAATCCCTCTTAGTGGCTAACATTGTTTTATGGCAGCAGGTGTAGATCTGGTTTCGGTAGATGCTACCACAACAGATTTTCCTGGGGCTGATACTGTCGGATCGGTATTCACATCAGGTATTATCTTCTTCATCCCTTGAGATTTATGATACTGTATCCCTAGTTATTTCTGACACCATATGTTTTTTCAGCAGGTGAGATACATCAGCCTCTTCCAGACATTGCACCAGATTGGGGTTTGCTGGCAGAGATTGTTGCTGAGGGGATGTTGCAGTTCCTACCACTGAGGTTGTTCCTGATGCTATTCCTCCTTATGTGGTTTCTTCTGCAGCTGATTTGGGGGTTCATGGGATGACTGCACCAATCACAGCTGATCCATTTGACAGCTTTGGAGCCTCTATCCTTTCTCCTGAGTTCCCTCGTGAGTATTCTCCCCTTTTTTAAATTTGGTCGGGTATGTTCTGTCTCATTCTGACTTGGATCTGATCATGTAGCTGGGTATTCCTTTGTGGATTTCCTTTATGCCGACCTTATGACTGATCGTGGGAGGTCGGAGGCAGGTCCAGTTGATTGAGGGATGAGACCGGTTGACGCCAGCTTTACACAGGAGTGTCCGACTCCTGATAGCACTGGTACATTTCTCTTTTGTTTTGTCTATTCTTTATCAGG
This sequence comes from Rhynchospora pubera, assembly GCA_028095005.1. Taxonomy (NCBI): domain Eukaryota; kingdom Viridiplantae; phylum Streptophyta; class Magnoliopsida; order Poales; family Cyperaceae; genus Rhynchospora; species Rhynchospora pubera. Next base: position 77,991,728 of record CM051462.1, read on the forward strand.
TGGATGATCCGCATATCTTACTGATTCTCTTTTCTGCTCTCAGGATTCATCATGGAGCCAGTTCCTGATGCGAGATCGCTTCCTCCGGACGTTGCTGAGCCTTTTCTGGGGCCTGAGGGAGGCCCAGATGTCTGATTTCGCTTTAGTTATTCCACTTTTGTATTATACCACGGGTGTACGGGCCCTTATGCTAGTTTGTATTATATGACTGTATCGTGACAGTATCCTATGTATGATATCTTCCAGACTTTGCAGTAGTATTCCATGCTGTGTTACTTTGTGTCTCGCTGGATCTTATCATAAGCTTCAAACTAACATAGCATTCTCGTGATATTAAGTCATGATCCACAGCCTCGGCTTTCTCAGTTGATGCAGTAGACTTCCAGTTTGTTTTGTTTAAGGAACAAAACTCCTAAAACCTTGTTCATTATTTTAGAACGGTATAATGAACTCACCGTTGTTGGTTGAGTTATGGTTCACTCCAACAATTGACCATTTTGTATGTGGAATTTTGGCTTGTGGAATTTTGTGGAGTTTGGAAATTTTGTGGAAGAAATATCTTATGTTGCTGTGAAGCAAGATATTTCTTATCTTTATTCCAGGGACATAAGGCTTCAGCTGCTCCGTATACCTGCAAAAATAGGAACAGAAGAATTCATCATTTATTTTGTTTAAGGGACAAATATAGAAACCCTCGTTCATCTTTTTAGAAACCGGTAGGATGAACGTATACCGGTGATAGTAGGTTTTAGGCCAGCACTATCAATAGGCCATTTATTTTTGTGGAAATTTGGTTGTGGAATTTTGTAGAGCTTAGGAAAAATATTTTGTGGAAGAAATGTCTCATGTTGCCATTCGGCGAGTCATTTCTTGAATGGGTTCTTGATAATCTGCTACGGTCGACACTTCACAGGTTTCTTCAAGATATTATTCACTTCCCTAATTTTGACGACCAAAGTTCCTGAGATCTTGATCTGTAGGCCAGGAGATCCTTTGGTCAAACATTATACAGGATGATGACATCGTAGGTTCAGCCTTTGACTGCTTTTGGCGTGTTCTGTAACGTGCCCTTGTCTGCCGCTTCATAAATTCTTCTTGACTACGCCTTGGAAATCCAAGCGCCTATAAGAGAGAATTTATCTGTTTCCTTGCTTACCATCTCTTCTACTCCCCTTTTATCATCTAGAATGGCTTCCACCCCCGTCCGTAAGCGTTACAGAGGTGCAGAGAGTCCTTTGCCCAGTCCTGACTGGTCTTATGGTCCTCATAACCGTTTTCTCTTTCGTGATGACGAGGCTTTCGATTGTTATCACAAGTCTATGGGTACGGATGCGCGTCCTGTGGCTGAATGTTTTTACTTTCATCCTTTTGGAAGAATGGAGAATGAGCATATGCGCCTTCTCCGTTCTTGGCTTGGCTTCTGGGGTATGCGTGAACTGACGGGTCGCAAATCTTCTTATCATCCAAAGATCACTCGCCTTTTCTATGCCAACCTCCGGGTTTCCTATGATCATCATAATCTTCCTTCAGTTTCTTCTTTCCTTTTTGGCAAGTATCTTTCTTTTAACGTAAGAACATTGGCGGAGTTCTTGCAGACTACGGATACATTAGATGGAGCTCCTGTCTACACTTTCATGTCTTGGCCCCGTGCTTTCGAAAGTCGTCACGAATATCGTCGCTGGTTTAAGTTCCCCCTTACTGCTATGAGAGGGTCTCTTTCGACAGCTTCTCTTCCGGCTATGCACAGGTTGGTGTTTTTGAATTTCCATTCTTGGTTTTGGCTTCTTGTTTTCTGATTAAGGTTTCCTCCTCATTATACGCCAGGTTTCTGCGCATGGTAATCGATCAGATTCTTCTTCCTCGAGAGGAGCCGTCTGACACTGTGGATTCTGAAACCTTATTTTATCTGCGCCATCTCATCGCGAAAGACAAGAAGATTAACGTGGCCTATGTGATCATCCGGCACATGCATTGTGCAGTCAGTACTGCTAATGCTCCTTTACCTTATGGTCACATGGTGGAGGATCTAATGCACATGGCAGGCATTGGTATCCCAGAAACTTTGTGGGGAAATAAAATCTCCGATAAAGACGTTGAATATCCCCAGAATTTGCTTAGTGAATTACCATCCATTGGTTGGGTTGAGTCTCTAAATAATACTTTAATCCCTGATCCACTTGATGTGACCAATGATTATATTATGCAACCTGGGGCTGTTCCCAACCAATATGAACCATTGCGGGAAGGCTCCCCTTCTTCAGATGAGGATGCAACCATTACGGATTCAAGACTTTTCGTTGCCTTCTTTGACCAGAAATTTGAAGGCATTCAGACTCGTCTTGAGTCTATAGAAAACGTGCTCACGATCGTTGTTTCTTCCGTTAATGAATTGAAGACCCCTGCTGCACTCACTGTTCAGGAACCATAGCGCGCATCTCTACCTTTTAACCAGTTTTCCTTTTCATGCCCTTTTTTACTGGTTTCTCAGGTCTGTTTAGGTATCTAGGGTGTTCAAAAAAGTCGTGGGTTTATGTAACGCTGGTTACATGTGTATCCGGGATGTACCTCTTGTAATTTTTATTCCCCTTACGTATTTCCCTTTTTGTATTTGTTGATGGGGTAATCCATGCCAAGAGCTTTATTTCCCCTTTACTCTAGTACTTTGAAGATAACTCTTATTCTAATCCATATCATGAACTTATCAGGGTTCTCTTCTTCCTTGGTACCAAAGTCGTATGGTATCTTATCTTGCAGAACTGATGCAGAGAGTCTTTTAGTTAAAAAACAATGGTTTGTCAATCCATGTTAGTCTCCTCAGACGACTGCCTTTCTTTTATCACTCCGGCAAGCTAACGTATTAGCATCTTCTTTCCTTATCCCTCTCGCATGAATTTCTAGTCTTCGCAGAATAGATTAGTGCATATGCTTTGGTGGGGTATTATCTTGATTCGTGATCTGATAGGCCTTTCTTTCAGCTTCTGTGATCAAGATGTGGTGGGACAAGGTTTTATTCTTCTAGGTGGAGTTCACAGGCCGTCTCGTACTTGATGGTCGGTCTGTCTTTGACCTCTCCAAGGGTCTTTTGGGTTCATGACATCGGTTAAGTGTGGGATAAAGTCGGTCTTAATCAGACTAGCGCTGCTCCTCTGAGTGGGTTAGTGCAAGATATATCAAGACCAGGTAAGAAAAGGTGATAGAGTAGGTGAGGGATGGTCACAAATTCTATTCAAAGGTTTTGTGCGGTTGGCGATAAGGCGAAATGAGGTGGAGACACTCTCAATTGCTGATCAGGTATTCGTAGAACTAATCCATGTTGTTGTTAAAATCAACGATGACTGGGGAAGGTGATGCTGCTGCCGATAGAATCATCTTAACTCATCTGAATGGACGCCAGACGAGGTGAAGCAATGTTACACCCAACTGCGAGCCGGATGCGTATGATAAGGGCTGATTTCTGAAGCGAGGTGTGCAAAAGGATGGAGTTGACCTTGATTGGGCTTGTTCTGGAGCCAGGATTTTCCAGAATAAGCTAGTCTGTACTGGGGGCGCCAGGGTAGACTGTAGTGAAGTGGAAAAGCATTGATTAATATTTTTTTTTAGTCAGATTTATATTGGGTCCTGCAAGTAGACAGAACAAACTGGTCAGCTGGGTCCCTTGGGTAGTCCAGACAGTTGATTTGCTCCGGGCTTTCAGGTATTCCAACACAAATTACGACAACGTTGATAAAGTCAGATAGGCGGGTGAAGTTGATCTCAGTTTAGTCCGCACTGGGTCCCTTGGGTAGGCCAGAACAAACCGATCTGCTGGGTCCCTTGGGTAATCCAACATCCGATCTGCCGGGTCCTTCAGGTATTCCAACACTTTCCGCGATGAAACCAACCACGTCGGCAGGGAAATAGGTTAGTAGAGTTGATCTCAGTTTAGTCTGCACTGGGTCCTATGGGTAAGCTAATACAAACCGGTCCGCCGGGTCCCTTGGGTAGTCCAACGGTTAATTCGCACCAGAGCCCATAGGTATTCCAACACATTCCGCAGTGATACCAACCATGTCAGTAGAAAATAGGTTAATAGGTAGGTTGATTTTTTTTTGCTTCCACTTCATGTGATGGGGTCAATAGGATAGTAAGTGTAGCACAACCCTGCTGCTAGCAGAATCATCCTGGTTTGTTGTTTTTTTTGTTTTTTTTTTATTCGGCAGTCGAGTAGGAATGGGTGATGTTGATTTCAGTGGGATTGATCAGAAAAGGTAATGGATCCTTTGAACTGAAGTTGATGTTGATGTGATCGGGTGAGAATTGGTTTTGGAGAAGGCAGAATCTTCCTAGGCTTGTCTGATTACCAATCAGACGAGGTAGGGCGAAGATGCTTGTGGACTTGGCTCTGACTTGTGATGCATGGATCTCCTCCATCTCCTTTAGTCAGGGGCAGTTTTGTTTTGTTGACTTAGAATAGTGCCTTGACACTATTTGATCGGAGGTTGCCCAACTCCGGATTCTAGTTGAACAGGTACTAAGGTGTATTCGGTTGCGGTTGGGGAGCTCTTGATCCAAATCATCCGGGAAGCGGAAGATTAGGGTCATTTGCGTTTCGTGCAGCCCATTATTCAGGGTCGATTGAAATCGTCCTATTTTAATGGGTTACAGGGAGTTTTTAGACCAGGGTTTGTTTGAAAGGGAAGGATTGGGATAGCCGGGGAAGTCTGTGGCTCAAGGTTTGAGGTTTCAAGGGAAGAGAAGACCAAAGTCATCATCCTTTCATGTGACTCAAAATTAGGGGTTCTTGGCTTAAATCCCAGGAAATCCTTTCCTTGTTGGGTCTCTTTTTGGTTTCTTGAGGGATAGCTCTCAGGATATTTCCTCCTGCCCCCTGCCTTCCTTTAAGGGGAGGTTGGAGTGGTGAGGAGTCCAGGTCTGGGAAAAGAGGCGGAGGTCCTTGTTCCCAAAGCTTTTATCCAGTGTTGGGGGTTCCAAGTCAGGCGTCTCCTGAGGTGGCACTCCGGTGGGACTTTTGGTGATTAGGACAATTGCGGCATGGGTATTTCATGTTGGTTATCCCTGAGGCAAATTGTCGGGGTTATTGAAGAGAGAAGATTCTTTCTTTGTTGAGCCCCCTTTTAGTCTCTTCAGAGATAGTTCTCAGGTTGCCCCCCTGTCGTTTCCTTCCTTTAAAGGGAGGTTGAAGGAAATGTCCGGCGTTAGAGTTCCGAATCAGGCATCTGCTGAGGTGGCACTCCGGTGGGACTTTGGTGGTTAGAGTAGTCACGGTGTGACCACTTCATGTTGGTTGTTCCTGAAGCAACTCGTCGGGGTCATTGGAGAGAAAATCTTTCCTTGTTGAGGCCCTTCTAGTTTCTTCAGGGATAGCTCTCGGTTGTTCCCTGTCGTCTCCCTCTTTCGAAGGGAGGTTGGAGGAAGTGTCCAGCATTAGAGTTCCGAGTCAGACATCTCTTGAGGTGGCACTACGGTGGGACTTTTCCGGAATTAGGGTAACCAAGGTGTGACTGCTTCTTGTTGATGCTCTCGGAGTAGCTCGTTGAGGTTACTGGGCTTCACGAGTTCCTTTCTGGTCAGGTTCCTTTTGTTTCTTAAGGGATAGCTCTCGGTTATTCCCTGTCATCTTTCTTTTTTTGGAGGGAGGCTGGGGGTGATTGGGACTCTTTCTTCCAAGGCATCCTAGTTTGGGGAACTGGCTAGAATTCGTCTGCTGGTGGTGACTCCGCTGACTCCATGGTTTCGGGTGTTTCCCGAGATAGTGTTCCGGTGGGACTTCTTGCAACTAGAATAGTTATGGCATAGCCACTCTATGCTGGTTATCCTTGAAGCAGATGTCAGGTTATCGGTTCTCAAAAAGGGGGAATTCCTTCTTTGTTGAGTTCCTTTTGGTTTCTTCAGGGATCGCTTTCGATTGCCCCCTATCACCTTATTTCCTTTGAGGGGAGACTGAGGTGGTCGAGACTCTCCTTCTCCGAAGTGTCCTGGGTTGGGGGAAATGGAAGAAGTCTGTTTTCTGGTAGCGATCCTGTGTGATTCCAGTGCTTGTTAGATTTTCGAGTCAGACATTCTCTGAGATAGCGTTCCGGTGGGACCCTATGTGATCGGAACATAGTCAATCCTCCATCAAGGGCTGTCAGAGTATTCTTATCATGTCGAGCGAACTAACAAGACTGGAGAGATTTGGCCTGATTGCTGAAGTCGATGCTGTCAGTCGAGGCTTGTCATGTATTTGGGGGTGTGGTGTGTGGTGCCCTCAATGATCCTAAAGCTGGGTGAACCTTAGAGCCTTTTCATCGGGCGGTTGAATTTGTCGAGGATGTCGGTTGTCTCTTCTCCATCGGTTGCTAGGCAGAGCCAGGATTCTTCTGGTTGACCACGGTGGATTGTGAGTGAATGACCTCCAAGACTGGTTTGGTGCTACAAGACAAGATTTGTCGAACACCAGGGGGTGCCCTCAATGATCCCTAAGGCTGGGTGAACCTTAAAGCCTTTTCATTGGGCGGTTGGATTGTCGAGGATGTCGGTTGTCTCTTTTCCATCGGTTGCTGGGCAGAGCCAGGATTCTTCTGGTTGACCATGGTGGGTTGTGAGCGAATGACCTCCAAGACTGGTTTGGTGCTACAAGACAAGGTTTGTCGAGCATCGGGGGGGTGTGCGGTGCCCTCAATGATCCTAAAGCTGGGTGAACCTTAGAGCCTTTTCATCGGGCGGTTGAATTTGTCGAGGATGTCGGTTGTCTCTTCTCCATCGGTTGCTAGGCAGAGCCAGGATTCTTCTGGTTGACCACGGTGGATTGTTAGTGAATGACCTCCAAGACTGGTTTGGTGCTACAAGACGAGATTTGTCGAGCACCAGGGGGTGCCCTCAATGATCCCTAAGGCTGGGTGAACCTTAGAGCCTTTTCATTGGGCGGTTGGATTTGTCGAGGATGTCGGTTGTCTCTTCTCCATCGGTTGCTAGGCAGAGCCAGGATTCTTCTGGTTGACCACGGTGGATTGTGAGTGAATGACCTCCAAGACTGGTTTGGTGCTACAAGACAAGATTTGTCGAGCACCAGGGGGTGCCCTCAATGATCCCTAAGGCTGGGTGAACCTTAGAGCCTTTTCATTGGGTGGTTGGATTGTCGAGGATGTCGGTTGTCTCTTCTCCATCGGTTGCTAGGCAGAGCCAGGATTCTTCTGGTTGACCACGGTGGATTGTGAGTGAATGACCTCCAAGACTGGTTTGGTGCTACAAGACAAGATTTGTCGAGCACCAGGGGGTGCCCTCAATGATCCCTAAGGCTGGGTGAACCTTAGAGCCTTTTCATTAGGCGGTTGAATTTGTCGAGGATGTCGGTTGTCTCTTCTCCATCGGTTGCTAGGCAGAGCCAGGATTCTTCTGGTTGACCACGGTGGATTGTGAGTGAATGACCTCCAAGACTGGTTTGGTGCTACAAGACGAGATTTGTCGAGCACCAGGGGGTGCCCTCAATGATCCCTAAGGCTGGGTGAACCATAGAGCCTTTTCATTGGGCGGTTGGATTTGTCGAGGATGTCGGTTGTCTCTTCTCCATCGGTTGCTAGGCAGAGCCAGGATTCTTCTGGTTGACCACGGTGGATTGTGAGTGAATGACCTCCAAGACTGTTTGGTGCTACAAGACAAGATTTGTCGAGCACCAGGGGGTGCCCTCAATGATCCCTAAGGCTGGGTGAACCTTAGAGCCTTTTCATTGGGCGGTTGGGGTGAATTTCCACTGCCTGTACATTCAGAAGCCGCACAGTCTTCCTCAATACTAGCTGTGGTTTGAGACTCTAGTCTTTAGAGGGATTCATAGGACATGGTCTCTGGTGCTGCAAGACATGGTTAGTCGAGCACCGGGGTGTGCCCTCAGACGCCACAGAGGCTTAAACTTCATGGGGCACCTCCTATTATTTTTTTTTGTGTTTTTGTTTATATTTTTTTATTTTTTTTTATTACATTATATTTTTGCATACAGGCGAAACACTAGGCGTAGTATTTCTTCAGGTATCTCCCACTGATTGGAGTCATGGGATGATTTCCGTCCTTGTCGATCAGCAGGTATGCTCCTCCTTCATAGACTCTGTCGATTATATAAGGACCTTCCCAGTTGGGTGAGAATTTAGGGCCGTGGTGTCTTCCTAGTATCGGTCGTTTTAATACCAGTACCAACTCGCCTTCTTGGAACGTACGAGGACGGGTAAGCTTGTTATAGGCCCTTGTCATTTGAGCTCTGTACAGTTCGAGATTTTGCTGAGCAATCAAGCGCTTTTCGTCCAAGGCTTCAAGTTCTTCGAGCCGCAGTTGTGCTTGTTTGCTGAATGGCATCTCATTATGCATGGCTATCCTTAATGAAGGCAACTCAACCTCCAACGGAAGGACTGCTTCTACTCCAAAGACCAGGGAGTATGGTGTAGACTGGGTGGGAGTTCGTTCCGTTGTTCTGTATGCCCAAAGTGCCTCTGGTAACTTCTCGTGCCATTCACGATATGTTTTCCCTGCCATTTTTCTCAGGAGGCGTACTAGGGTTTTGTTGAAGGCTTCTGCTAAACCATTGGCTCTGGGGTTGTAGATTGAGGAGTATCTCCAGTCTATCTTGTGTTGCCGAGCGAAGTGATAGACCTTTATACTCTTGAATGCCGTCCCATTGTCTGAAATGATCCTCCGCGGAGTACCGAATCGGTATAGGACATGTTTCTTGAAGAATCTGACCACATCTTCTGCTCTGATTTCTTTTTATGCCTCGGCTTCAGCCCACTTTGAGAAGTAATCGGTGGCGGCAAGGATGTATCTGTGTCCCTTCGCAGAAGGAGGGCCAATCAGTCCGATAATGTCGGTCCCCCACATATCAAATGGCCAAGATGCTACTGTTGGATGCAAGGAGTTTGGATGCTGGTGTATGAAGTCTCCGTTGATCTGGCACGCATGGCACCCCCTAGCATGCTTTTCGCAATCAGATACCATAGAAGGCCAGTAATACCCCAGGTGTTTGATCTGAAGTCTCATTTTAGGACCCGATTGGTGGGCCCCGCATACTCCTGCATGAACTTCTCGCATGACCTGTTGTGCTTCCTTTCCTGAGATGCACCGTAGCCATAACTGATCATACGATCGACGGTAGAGGGTATTGTTGACATAGACAAAACGGAGGGCCCGCTTTCTAATTTGTTCCCTGAGAGACTTGTCTTTCGGTAGGATTCCCTGTTGAAAGTACTCCAAGAAGGGTTTTCTCCAATCCTCATCTTCTCTCTCTTTTGTATCATCTTCACCCTTTTCTTTTTCGAGGTTCATGACTTCTATGAAAGAAACACTTTCTTCCTCTTCTTCATCAGAATTCAGACTTGCGAAGCAGGGTGCTAATGATCTTCGGTTGCGGATGATAATCTGTAATTCGTCCTCATCGGGGTTACCCATTTCCTTGGCCAATCTTGCCAATGCATCAGCTCTTCCATTTGTAGCTCTTGAGACCTTCTCCAGTATCACTTGCGAGAACTGAACGATCAATTCAAGTACTTTCTTGTGGTATCGAGCCATTTCAGGTTTAACAGTCTGATACTTGCCTGTCACTTGATTGAGGACCAGTTGTGAGTCTCCATATACTCGCAGTCGTCTGATATTCATACTCAGAGCAGTTTCAAGTCCGGCGATCAATGCCTCATATTCTGCCTCATTATTGGTACAGGGTTCGGTGAGCGAGAATGAGTATCGTAGAATGCCTCCTTCAGGTGTGACAAAGACTAGTCCGATTCCGGCTCGTACCCTAGGTAACTTTGGTCTGATGGCTGGCTGGACGGATGACGCACCATCAAAATACATCTCCCAATAAGGCTCTTCCTTTTCCTGGGCTAAACTTGCCTCTTCATCTGGGAATTCGCATACCAGAGGAGAGTCATCTGGGACCGGGTGATGTGCCAGAAAATCGGCGAGAGCTTGACCTTTTATTGCTTTCTGAGGCGCATAAGTGATGTCAAATTCCATTAATGCGACAGCCCACCTCGCCAATCTACCAGTAAGCATGGGTCGAGTCATGAGGAATTTTAGGGGGTCGACTCTTGAAATCAGGGTGACCTTATGGGCTAGCATGTAGTGTCTCAGTTTCTTAACAGCAAAGACCAAGGCTAGACAATATTTTTCGATTGGTGAATAGGATTGCTCTGCTCCTACCAGCATACGGCTAAGGTAATAGAGTGAATTCTCCTTTCCCTCTTCATTTTCTTGCGCGAGGAGTGCCCCTAGAGAACCTTCTAAGGCTGTGGTGTACAGGATGAGTGGTTTTTCAGGGATGGGCGCTGAGAGAACCGGCGGGTTGAGCAGGTATCCCTTGATTTCTTGGAAAGCTTTCTGACATTTATCATCCCATCTGAAAGGAACATCCTTCTTTGTGAGATTGGTAAATGGCTTGATCCGCCCAGAGAGGTTTGCGATAAATCTGCGGATGTATGCCAGCTTCCCTTGTAAGGACCGTAGTTGTTTCAGGTTGCGTGGAGGTTGTAGTTCTTGGATCGCCTTGATTTTAGCTGGGTCAACTTCGATTCCTCTGTGTCTGACCACAAAACCCAGAAATTTGCCTGACGTTACCATAAAGGCACACTTCAGTGGGTTGAGTTTAAGGGCTTGGGCTCTCAGGCGGTCAAAGACTAATCTCAAATGCTGCAGATGCTCGTCCTGGGAGCGTGCTTTCACAACTAGATCGTCTACGTAGCATTCCACTACCTTGTGTATGAGATCGTCGAAGATCTTGGTCATGGCTCTTTGATAGGTTGCTCCTGCATTCTTGAGTCCAAAGGGCATGACCTTGTAACAGTAGATGCCTATGGGTGTCCTAAAGGCGGTGTGCTTCTGATCTTCCTCATCCATCCTTATCTGATTATACCCAGAGTACCCATCCATGAAAGAGAAAACTTCATAGGTAGACGTATGGTCAATGATGATCTCAGTTACGGGTAATGGGAAGTCATCTTTGGGGCATGCCTTGTTGAGGTCTCGGAAATCAACGCAAACCCGAATTTGGCCATTCTTCTTTTTGACTGGGACTATGTTGGCTATCCAATCAGGGGTTTCTTCCTCACGAATGAACCCTGCTTCAATCAGCCTTTTCACTTCTGCTGTGACCTTTTCCTCCAATTCAATTCGCATCCTTCGAGGCGCTTGCTTGATAGGCTTGAAGTTTGGGTCTATTTTCAGTTTGTGAACTGCCACAGCGGGGTCTAAACCAGGCATTTCACTGTATGTCCAGGCGAAACAGTCAATGTATTCGGTAAGAAGTACTCTGAGCTCTTCCTTTCTCTCAGTAGATAGGGTTGCGTTTACAAAGGTGGGCCTAGGGTCTTCTGAGGTCCCGAGGTTCATTTCCTCTAGCTCATCTACTGTGTTTTGTCCTCCTTCTTCGAGTTCTTTTGGTGCTGACTTGGCGGCCAATATGAACTGATCTTCCATTTTGTCCCCTGCTTCATCCGTTGCGTAGCAGGTGAAAGACAACTCCTCAGTTTTCTTGTCCTTGACTCTAAGATAGGTTGGATTGTTAACTTTCCAGAAACGTTCATAGGGTTTTCTCATGTGAATTCTTCTCCTTTTTCTATGATATCCGACGCCTTTGACACGCCTTTCCGTGCCATCGAATCTTTTGATCGGAGACGAACTCATATCCCATAATTTTTGAAAGAGGTTTAATCTTGTTTGGTCTGAGTGCTGAAATTTCTGGAAGAGAGGAGTGAGTTCCCTGTTGTAATTCTCTGGGATTTGTATCGGCACGGGTTGAGAGTTCTCTTGTTTTAACCATTTCCTCGGTCTTTCATCAGAAATTGAGTCTTCCTGAGTCCCGCCATTGGTGTAGAAAGGGATGGGTTCTTGCTTGGTTTTCCTTCCTTTTACATACTCAATCTTGGCTGGTACTAAGAAGATTTCCAATTGATTGACCTGGTTTAACTCTCTGGGCGTCAGATCCATGTGACATCCCTTGATAATGGAATTACTGTCCGTGAGGCCACGACTGCTCTGGTTCCGTGATGAGGGGTTTTCAACTGTTGCCCCATTCATGGGTCCCCGTTTCATGCCTTTGTCTTGCAGAGGGCTGTCTGTCGGATCCTTAACTACAAATCTGACCCTTATTGTCTTCACGTTTTTGGAGGGAAAGGGCTGAGCTTCTCCTGATGTCCCAGATGGTTCAGACTTTTGTCTCCGTGGGATCGAGGTTGCGTTTTCTTCGCAGGTTTGAGGCATGAAGTACTTGGCGTCTGACAAGTGCACCTCATACACTGAGAAATGGTATTTATCTCCTTTGATCGTCTTCTTCTGACCATTTTCGACATATTTCATACATTGGTGCAAGGTTGATGGAACTAGGTGATTCTCGTGCAACCATGGTCGTCCTAGCAAGGCTCTGAATGACGTGTTTGCATCAATGATGTAGAACTTGACATTGGTCTTCAGATCGGCAACCTGGAGAGGAAGAGTGATTGCCCCCAGTGATTTTTGCGGATGCTGGTCGAATCCTCGAATCGAAGGGGTCTCTTTGGATAGATGCCTAGTATCCAGGTTAAGGCACTGTAGGGTTTTTAGTTGGAGAATATTTACTGAAGATCCTGGGTCTACCAATATTCTCTTTATGGTCTTGCCTCGCGTTATCCCTGAGATGTAGAGCGGTCGGTTATGCACAGCAGTTCCGATCAGCAAATCTTCTTCTGTGAAAGTGATAAGTTCGGTTGGATCAGTATAGGCGACCTCATCAGGTTCTTCGTTGGTTAGACAAGACTGAAAACCTTCTGGATTTTGCAGAGCGTGGATTAATGTCCTTCTCAGCTCTTCTGACATCATCAGAGCATCAAAGATACTGAGCGGCGCTGGTACTTTTCGTAAGTGAGATAGGATGTTGTAGCCACTTGCCAACTCAATCCTTTCTAGGGTTCCTTTGGCAGGTTGGGAGACTTTTCCTTTTTTCTTTGGGGGTTGTCGTTCCGGAATATAGGTACCCGAGCGGAGATTAACGTTGCACTCGTTGTCTTCCTTTTTCGCGTCAAATAGGATTCCTAAGGAACAGAAGTCTCCTTCAAAGATTGGTCTTCTTGGGGATATCACAATGGGGTCCTCATCAGGACGGTTGTGATGTTCATTATCCGTGACGCTGCTCGCACTGTCATATCCATTGGTAGACGACCATGATTCCTCTGGGTCATATTCACAGGTGACAATGTTAACGAACTCGTCATCTGATAAATCCAAGAGTTCTTCCCATGTTGCTTGTCTCATTGGGGTATTATGTGGTCGAGTATCCCTCGTCCTGGATGCTCTCTGCGTTCTGGCTCGCCTCAATCTTTGTTCATTTGTCAACCACCTCTGAAAGGCTGGGCATTCACTGGTGCTGTGCCCCTGTTCCTGGTGGTAGAGGCAAAATCCAGTTCTGTTTTGTCTTCGAGCGCTTCTCATGCATGGAATAGAAGGAAGGCAGGGGCTGCTCCCCCTTATTCGCCTGCGTGACACGTACAGTTGCCTCTCATACCTCTCAACTGGGGTAGTGGGTGGTCTTAGGGCAAGATTTGCTCTAATTTGGGCCAGAAATGCTCTCCGATTGAGATGGATTTCCAAGGCAGTTGAATGCTCTCGGTCTATCTGGAGTCTATTTCTCTGGCGGTTTCTTCTATGAGAGCTGGATCGAACGGTGGTCATAGGTTGATGCCTGGCTTGTGATCTTGCGTGAGGGACCACTTCAACTCGCTCAGCTAGCGCATCAATGACCTCTTGTGCCCGATCCCTCCTTCGTGCAGTAGTCCTGCGAGTTCTGATCGGTCTCAGTTGGGATGTTGACCTATTTGTTTGCTCAGGTTCCTGATTGGTCGGCTCTGTAATTTGCTCAGGAGAATTTTTCTTGATGCTTGATTCAATGGGAAATTTCAGAGCTTCATCCTCAGAATTAGCTCTATCTTGCCCCCATTCTTGATTTTCAGGAACTTGGCTAGCTTGACCTTCTTCTTGAAGCGAACTTCCAATCGGTCGGTTCTCTTCTTGCGATGGGATGTTTTCGGATAGACCATGAGAAGCAAATGGTGCTTCTCGGGATGCAGGTAGGTTTTCTTCATCTGGTGAATCCTCTATTTCACGGTTTCCCTCAGGCTGAAGATTATGCTCGTCCCCCGGTTCATTGGTCCTTTCTGTGATCACTGGTTGAATTGGTTCTTCCGTGTTGGCGGAACAGAGGTTTGCCATGACTGCTTGGATTATCTCCTCACTGGAGCGTTTGTCTGTAATCGTGAGGTCGCATAGTGATTCCAGGGTGGCTAGTATGGTCAAGTTCTGTTGATGTACTACTGCGAGCAGATCACAGTATATACTCATTTTCTCTTCCATTCTGCGAAGCATGGCACCTTGGTCTTCAACCAATCTCTTGCCTTTATGATCTGGCGAGTGTGAGCTTTGTTCTTTGATAATGATTCCCTTGTCTTTCTTCCTTATCGAGGTTTCAGCAAGGAGTTCAACACAGAGTCTTGGGGCTGCGCCGTCGGAATCTGAGTCGGAATCAGTACCAAAGGAATCAATCGCATGACATGTTTCTTCTCCATGAGGCCGAGGCCAATCAGGATAGGTTTCTGGGTTCGCAGTGAGAGGCGAATCATAGTCTTCGTCCATTTCTGCATTCTGAACCGGTCTTGCTTCTGCTCTGGGATCTAGTATCTCCAGTGTGGTAGTGTTTTCCTTTGGCTGAGAGCTTTCAGCTTCTGGGGTTGGCATATCACATACCTCCTGAATCATTGCGAGCATCTCCTAAAAATGCTCTCGTTCTTTGTTTCCTTGAGTTGCTTGGGACGTTTCTCCTTGCTCCCATATGGTGGTATACCAGTGTTCGATTGGGATATCCGCAGGGTCTGGGATGGGTTCCGCTTCGTTTACTGGATTGGGTTCCCCAGGTGCCTTTCCCCTGTCGGGTTCTGTCATGTATGGCTCCCGAGTGGTTAGGGTTTCGGTAGGAGGGTTGGTGTTTGATGGCTCCGCTTCCATGTGATCCCTGAGGGTTTCAAAGGACATCTCAAGCCTCATTTCACAGTCATAGAGTACTCCCTATTTTGGACATTGATGGCACAAGCATGGCGTCATTCCAATTTTAGAGGGTTTCTTTCTCTTTTCGACCGTGATCTTGGTATCAAGTGGCAATTGGAAGTGTTCAAGGAGTTCAACATCACTCATCCGGGCTTCATGTCTTGCAATCACCTCGTGAATCATCTCTGGATCTCTCCATCCATCCATCCAAGGAAAGGGTGTCGTAGGATCAGGTCTTTTCCTTTTCTTGATGGGGAGTTTCCTTTTTTCAAAAGGAATGAAAGTGCAGAGGAAGATGTGTTCAGTCAAGGGGACATGGATGACCCGGGCCTCCTGGCATTCTGACTCGTCAGGTTCTATCTGTGTCAACCCTTCTGCTGGGATTGATGGGCTTGATCCGGTTTGTTCTAACGGGTCTTCTGGTTGGTTCAGAGATTCACCTTCCTCTTCCTCCATTTCTACGAAGCGACACTCATGTGATTCTTCTGGGTTTGGGGGAATTGGGATAAGATTACGGTATTCATCTTCACTGTCGTCGTCGGGGTTGGCGTACCTGAACACGACATGAGCACCATCAATCTCTGATATCAGACGGGATTCAGCTATGGCTTGTTTGATTTCATCCAGTTTATCTTGTGCAAGCTGACGTGCTTCTTGGACTATACGGGGTTCTGGGTAAGGTCGCCCTTCGATAAGGAGAATTACTCTAGATCTAGGGTAGATTCTTTGAATTGGAACGATCTCTATCCCCCATATGCCTTGAGCTTCCATTTCGGAGGTCGGTGCAATCTCGATTCTGACTAACCTCTTCTCTACTTGTGATGAGGAACTGCTGCTTGCACTATCCTCTTCAGATTCTTCATTCTCAAGGAGGTTTGGGTCAGCTTCGTCATCGCTTGACTCGCAGGGTGAGGGTATGTGTATCCCTATGTTGTGGCAAGATTCCAGTGATGAAGTTTCTCCGTCAGAATGTTGTTCTGCCTGATTGGGATGACTGCATTGGCCATACATGCATTGACCATTTTGATCCAAGATATCCACTGTAGTCTCTCCATTATCTGAGCTATCTTGTGGTTGTAATTCACCTCGGTTAACGGCTACTTCTACCATCTTCTCGTAGGCTATCTGAAGAATTTCGTCAAGCACACGAGGTTCAATCTCAGATAATCTTTCGCCTTGATCCGTGGTGATATTCACAGTGAGCTGTGAATCTCTCAGGTCTGTTGGCAATGCAATTTCGATATCCTGGATGCCTAGAGGTGCTGACAGAGGTCCCGGAACAATCTCATATTACATGTCTTGTCTTTCACCTATTATTGGCGGTCTCTCATTTGGTTCTAGTCTCTCTGGGATAGTGAAATTCACTTCCTCGTTATCAGAATCCTTGGAAAAGCTCGGACCTTCTTCCTCGTCAGGGTAACGTGGTCTCTTTCCAAATTCACGGTCATGGTAACCTTCGTTTCGGATCTGAAAGGTCAGAGGATCGGTCTCGCTTTTATCTGGGTTTTCGCGCACGGTGGAGAGATATCCATTGACTATTTCCCCTTGTCCATGCATCTCTTCCTTCATCTGTACGTGGACCAAATGGAGTACTTCTTTCAGCATTTCTGAGTTAAGTTCCACTTCCTCTTCACGTGGTTCAGCAAAGACTGTTATTCTTAACCGCGAATCGCTTAGACTGGCTGGAAAGGTGCCTTCTATTGCATGGACGCCGCGAGCGACTAGCTGAGGACCTGGTTCGATCTGGAATTGTATGGGTGATTTTGCCTGATCCGGCCTTTCTGGAAGCGAGGTACTACCGCTTTTGCCCCCAGGGTCAGAAGGGTTATGGCTGTCTTCAATGTGACTTGGTTCTGAGACGGCAGCGTTCTGAAGGGTTTTTGTGTGCAGTTCAGTTTCATCTTCTGAGTCTCCCCATCCTTTGGCAACAATTCCGCTGGTTCTCCAGCCTAAATTGACAGTGCCCTCTTTTATTCCCAGGTTTAATTGGTGGAAGGAAAACTCAATCTCGTCTTCTGATTCTTCACTGTTGGCTGGTTCAATGGGTTCCATTCCCTGAGAGGTCCTTATTTCGTTCATGACTAAACGAAATACCTCACGCATTTCAGGGTAGAAGTCGAGATAGTCTGCCAGAGTGATCTCTTCATCTGACAAACTTTCACCGTCTGATTGGATTTCTTCCAGATTATTTTCTAGAGGCTCTTCTTCGTCATGACCGGTGAGACTAAGCGAGTAACAGTGTTCAAAATTTTCCTGTAGGTTGGGAGTTCCTTGTGTTATACCCTGATGGTAGGTCCGTGAAGGTTCTGTTACAGGTGATAGACACTGTTGAGTTGATGGCTTGGTTCTTTCTATGGTTGCAGGGTTGATGGATTGCATCAGTTCTGCTTCTTCTCGCAGGGTTCGCGCGCCAACTGAAATGCGAGCCGAGCGTGCCGTTTTCCTGATGAGGGGTGTTGTTGGCCGCACGTCTCTCGAGTCTCCCATCGTGATACCATTACAATGTTCTGGTTCATTCTGAGATGGACGGCGGCTTGATTCTCCAGACTTCCTTTTGGCAGAGGATGTCAGGAACTGTTGTGGGAAAAAGTCTGCCAAGGTGACGGGCGTAGGTTTGCTCTGAACAAATTCCTCTTCTGTCCGTTTGGTTGGCTCTTTGATCCCTGCCATTTTCTTAGCCCTGGCTAAGGTTACTGGCTTTTTCTTTTTGTTTTCTTTCGGACGACTGATGATCGTCCTTGGTGGTGGAGCGTCTTTTACGGGGGCATTGCTCCGGTTCCCATGCAGAAGCTCATCATGCATCTTCCTGAGCATTTTCTTGGATTTTTGGGATAGGCAAAGGGTCCAAGGTTGTGAGGATTTCCCTTCTCCTTCTTCCAAAGTAGAGACCATGTTGACCTGGAAGTGCAGCTTCGGGGTTTGCCGTGCTTCTCGCGAAATAATGATCTTACCTTCCTGTGCTTGTCTTTCTATCCAGTCTTTAAAGACATAGCACTCCTCAAGGGTGTGACCCAAAACTCTGTGATACAGGCAGTAATTCGGATCGTCCTTCTTATTCTCCTCTTCAGGACGTCTACAGGTAGGTAAAGAAATTCTCTTTTCCAGTGCAATCTTGAAGAGGTCTCCCACATATTCTTTCTTGAAGGAGTAAGGTTGTTTCCTTCGTTCGCTCAGGGTAGGGCGCCTAGGTCTCTGTTGATCAGGCTCTCTGCGGTAGTTTGGTTTGGTTTCCTCCAGGCTGGTATCGTGACTTGTCGCGGCTACCGATTTATCAGATTTCCTAGGTCGACCTTTCTTGTCCTTATCTTTGCCCTCCTCTTTCTTGGGATAAGGTGGAGTAGCAGGAATCAGTCCCTCTTGCCTTAGGGCTTCGTACTTGGATACCACGGTGACCAAAGTTCTGAAGCCTATAATCTTGGTTGAA
This sequence comes from Rhynchospora pubera, assembly GCA_028095005.1. Classification (NCBI taxonomy): domain Eukaryota; kingdom Viridiplantae; phylum Streptophyta; class Magnoliopsida; order Poales; family Cyperaceae; genus Rhynchospora; species Rhynchospora pubera. The sequence continues at coordinate 78,010,173 of CM051462.1, forward strand.
ACTAGGTAAGGTCTGATCCATCCAGGCAAATTGTTCAGGACGGTTTTGATTTGTTCGGCCTCGGTCATTGGGGGTTGGCATCGGATGCTCATGTTCCTCCACCTGGTGATGTATTCCATGATGGTTTCATCGGTTTCAGGTTTCAGGTTTGCCATGTCTATGGATGTCACATCCTGGGTTAATACCATGAACTTGGAACAAAAAGCTTCTTCCATTTCTTCCCACGAGTTGATACTATCTTCTGGCAATGAGGCGTACCATTCGAATGCAACTCCAGCGAGACTCTGAGGGAATTGACGGAGTAGCCATGCAGGATTGCTGGCTGTATCGCCACAAGCAGTGACGAAATGGGCTAGGTGCTGTTCAGGGGTAACCTTGTTTCCCGTCCCTTCGAACATTCTGAACCTAGGCAAGGTGTATCTTTTGGGAAATGGTTCATCATCGAAATGTCTGGGGTAGGGTCTTCCTATCCTTTTCTTGGGTCTGGCAGGAATTTCTACTCCCAATTCTCTCATCTTCTTGACAATCAGATCTTGTACATCATCACTAGTTATCCCACTGGGTGAGGTTGCTAGTGACCGGGTTGATCTCTTGATAGTCGTAGAGGTTTTGGGAGGGTATAGAGGAGTATCCATTTCCTCTTCTCCTTCATCTTCGATGGATATGACTTTCTTTCCCATTCTGACAGTTGGGCTTCTCTTTGACCCCTCATTTTGATTTCTGCCCCCGTTCCCTGAGTTGAAACGAGTGCTATCATCACATGGTTCCTTCCTGAGCCGTTCTTTCAGTTTGGCATTCTCTTTCCGGAAGATCTCAATTTGCTGGGCCATTTGTTCCAATTTTTCCTCCAATCTCGTGCTTGTGCCGTGTTCTTCGTCACTGGCACTTCCGTCGGTTGGAGCAATGGGTTCCTGTTGAAGTTCTTCTTCGTTCTTGGGAGAGTCTGTCACGGAAACAGGAATCTCCCCCCTAGTGGAAGGGTTGCTCTTGATTCTGCGGCTTTTCCTACCGTGGTTGATGGTTTGACCCGTTTCTAGTCGTTCCCCGGTGTGGGCGACCAGACTGCTTCAATCTCAGGGTCTTGGGGTTCGGTTTCCTCATCCCCTGCTGTGTAGGAATAGTGGGGTTCATTGTCATCGGGGTCTCCGTCAATGCCTATAGCATTAACAGTGAAGAAGTCCTCGGTTTTGGTTGTATGAGGTTTCGGTTGGCTTGAGCTGTCTGGGTAAGTCAACCTTTTGTGGATAGAGACACGTTGATCCTGATGAGAACCTCTGCTCTGTGATGGTTTGGTTGAGGCTTGCCCCCTGCGTGGAAAGGTGAGCCTCTGGTGTACAGGAACACGGTATTCCTGTTTTGAGCCATGGGGCGGTGGTAGGTTGTGACCCTTCTTCTTGCCCTGGTGGCTCCTGATGTGATGATAGATCTTCTGGATCTTTTCCGGAAGGGTGATCCTCCGATTTGATCCATCGGTCGGTATTGTGTGGACTTGAAGCGGGTGGGGATGTCCCTCCAGGCCAGAAGGCGTGTTTTCTGGGACTTCCATTTTGTAGTTCGGAGCGGGGAGAAGGAGTTCTGAATTGGTAAATCAGTCTCCACGTCCAGCTCATTCTGGCAGGCTTGTAGTGCTTCCATCTCCGAAACCTTGACCCTTCTGGTGAGTCTCGGTTTAGAAGATGCGGGTGTCTGGGCGATCGTGACAGCTGTAGTGTCTGACTGTTTCTTGCGGTGGCCGAACTGCTTCCCTGTCTGAGCGGTCATCAGGTGGCCGTTCTTGTCCAGTCGAATCAGTGGCACGGCAATCGGAATGGATCCAATCACGGTCATGCCAGGGCCAGTCTTCATGTTTCCCGTGCTGAAGTTGTCATATGCCATCTCCCTACAATGTAAGAGGTGCTCAACTCATTCATCAGTGCATGGAAGAAAAGTGCTATTCCCTAGTGTTAATACATTATATCCATTGATATTCTTTTAAATTGAGTTTCCCAGATGAGAGGTGAAAAATGTCCCACCGGGCGTGCCAGAACCTGTCTCGCACCTTTCGGCGCCCTCCCGGCGTTGATGGGTGACGGTGCCCGTTTATGGCGGACTGAGGGCGGAAAAAGCATACGGATCAGATACCTCTCGCGGGCCTTAAGGTCACGATACGGCTGTCTCCTTTACGGGTGAGACAACTGTACGACCTTAATGCTTCCCACGAGAGTTTATTATTTAGGGGGATCGTCAGTTATTCCAGTAGGCGCAAGCCCCTACTGTTAATTCCCTCTGACATGGTCGAGAGAACCTCTAGATCTGGAAACTCAAAGGGATATCGGTGGATTCTATGTCTTTAAACAGCTAGGGAATTGTATAACACAATTAGCGTTTACGGGGGGCTAAAAGACTTGCTCTATTTTTGGTGTTTTGAGGTTTTTTTTAGTTTTTTGTTGTTTTGGGGTTATTCTTCTTTTTTTGGTTTTAGGATTATTCCTCTTTTTTGTTATTTTCTGACATATCAATGGATTTGATCGCAGGACAGTTGGTTCCGTGCTCTTGGTTTTGGAGTTGCCTTGGTAGATGTTGGGTTGTTGCCTTTGTAGAGGTTTCGGCTGGATGCCCTTCAATTGATGTTGGCCTGGTGTTCTTTATTTGGTTTGAATCCTTGATTGCTGGAAGTTGTCCCGATTTCCAGGTTCTAGTGTGAGGAATTTGAGTTCTTGCCACTTCGGTTGATAATATGAGGAAACTATGAGGAATTTGGGATTTGAGGACACGAGGAATCTGAGTTAGACTCCTGTTTAATGTTCTGATGACTTGGAGAGATTCGCAAAGACCCTATTCAGGTCTGAGCTTCAGGGAAGAAAGTTCAATGTGGTTGGTTTTAAGGCTCGTTTCTGGGAATTTTTGGGTTGGTCGTTTTCCTGAGAACGGGTGAATGACTCGATACCAGTCCGCGACGGTAATATCGGCCACTCTATCTGTTATCATCATGTCCCTGATTATTGTTCCTGATAACAGTCTAACGCCTGACTGTAAAGAGCGTTATTGAGGTGCGCGGGTGACGCTTGAGACAGAACCACTCTGGCAGTCTCGTACATCGAGGTTATACTCATCCGTTGGCATAGAGTATATGGTAGACACCTTGATCACCTAATCAAGATATCATGGTCTGGCTCCCACTGAGATTTGATGTGCCTCGACCTCGTCGGTAAGCACTTCGGTAGCCAACCGAAAATTTGGGGTGGATGCCAGTATGATGCAGAGTTAGCCGCCCGTCAGAGATACGAGCGTGATGCTTGGAATTGGGGTGGAGAAAAATGCAGTATGCACCTGGTTGCCAGCCAAGTGGGTCTAGTTAGAGGGTATATGATTCGGTTGCGACCCGAATCATTGGAAGGTCCATCTGATTGCCAGTCAGATGTTGGTAACTTGGTTCCTGGTTTCTGGCTAGGATGTCAACTTGATGCGTTATCTGCGCGAATTTTGAATCCCAGAAAAGAGGGGGAGGCGACGAAGATTTAATGTGGTTCGACTCTGTGTTCGTAAAGAGGGGAAGAAGGATCTGACAGTGGGCCCCACTTAGAAAAATAAAAGGAGAACGGGCCGAGACTGAGATGGGCCGCTGCGGATTCCTTTTTTATTTTTTTGCATTTCTGAATGGGCTATCCGACTGAGCCAGCATTTCCAATGGGCTTTGTATTAATAAAATTTTATATTATTAACAAAATAAAAATTTCATTAATAAAAATAAAATTTTGTTAAAACGTGATTCTGCAATCTGTTAAGGTTCTATGGTACTGCCTTTCGAACACGTGACTGTGTCCCCCTGCTAGTCTCGTGAATCTTCATATATCTTATTCCATGTATTCCTGGACGGGTCCCTTACAATTCCTTGCGTCAATCCGTTTATTTCTCAAATTACGGATTTGATCATATGGTAGCATATCACGGCAATTTTTAGGGTCAAACATAAACTAATCTACTAACTACTCCTAAGACATCATTAACTAGCCTAACACGCAAGAAGAATAAGATACAAACTCAAGATATCGATCGTCCGAAGTCATGGTTGGATCGGTTCTACCGCTGTTGCGTCCAGAATCGCTCCAAAGTTGCTGTCATGGATGTGCTCCGCTGCAAGAGGTGGAATCCCACGCCTTTCGGCGTGAGAACGGTGGTGGAAAAGGTGGAAATTATTGTATGGACGGTGGGGTACGTCTCTGGTCGAAAATTCGTACTTAAAAACACCTAGGGAAAGACCAGGAGGCGGCTAGGGCAAGAGGGGATCCTTCCTTCTTTGAAAATTACCAAAAATCACTTTCCATAAAAGAAATTTCGGACCGAAATCTGGAAATTTCGGACCGAAATCTGGAAATTTCGGACCAAAATTCCAGAATCGAGCATTGATAGTATTTTGACCATAATTTCTTCATCCGGACTCCGATTGAGGTGATTCAAAGATCGTTGGAAAGGTTAGGATGTGCTCTACAATTATATGGACTCCTTTCAGTTATTTTCTTCTTCAAAATCCACCATTTCATGCAATTATTGTGTCCAATTCACCAAGTTCCTACAAAACAAGTCAAATTCCACGGCAATGTCCAATCTTGCAAAATATACTGCAAAAGTGCAGTGAATATCATTGTTTTGGGTAGTATTTTGGTGCCAAATATGATTAAAATATATATATAAATAAGAGATATCAAATAGCGGTTCCATAGCAAATAGGCTCATGTCATAGCGGATGGCGCTTATTTAGCTGGCGCTTATTTAGCGGGCGCTATCGGATCATAGCGGACTAAAAATATAGATCCAAAATATACACATTATATACATACTTTAACCAATGAATATCATATTTATTATATTGCATACACAAATTCAAAATATAAAACCTTACAAGTCACAATTTTAATACTAAATGCATACTTTAACTAACATTTGACATTTGACATTATCACTGATAACAAGTTCTATGTGCTGTTTTTTTATATATATTTTCACTTTTAACTTTTAACATTCTTAATTTCCTATAAAATACAAAATCTAGAAATGAAATTTCCCAAAATCAAAATAACAAGGGACAAAGGCGAAGGCTACTGGTAAAAAGGAGAGCAATTGTCAGTGAAGATCTAAAGTTTTTCTTCAATTTTGCGAGTTGTGGTTGCGTCAGCCGTCAAGAGAAAAAAAAAATGAAGATTTCTAGATTGTGGAGAGAGCAGAAGAGTTGTTTCCAATTTTTGTTAAGGTAGTGAGGTTTAGGTCAAATTTTTATTGGGCAATAATTTCTCATAAAGTGGCCCAGCATATAAAGAATTTGTATTCAGTCAAAAAAAAAATAAAAAATTTGTAAATTTTGCAAAACTTCCGCTATAAACCGCTAAAGACCGATAAATAACCGCTATATACTGCAAATTAACTGCTATCGGCAAAATCGATAAAAATACAAATTTTATTTAGCAGCGTAGCGTTTTGCAATAAAAAACGCTATTGCGCCGCAATAGCGCCGGTAAATTCCTCTATTTAAATCACTGATCGCCACCAATTGTTCTGAACTAGATGCACCATCAATAACCGTGTCTTTGATTTAATTATAGACAGCGGTAGTTGTGAGAACATTATTGGCAGGGATGTAGTGAACTCATTGTAATTGGCTGTTGAAAAACATCCAAATCCTTAATCAATTGGATGAATTAAAGTTGTAGAAAAGATTAAGGTGACTGAGCGATGCAAGGTACCTTTTCTATTGGAAAGTATCAGGATTAGGTGTATTGTGATGTGGTGAATATGGATGCATGTCACCTTCTGTTTGGTCGGCCATGGTAGTTCGATGTTGATGCAAAACATAGTGGTCGAAAGAATGTACACATATTGGAGAAGGGAGGGGTGAGGTTTACCGTACTTCCTATGAAGGTGACCAAATGCCTTAACACCTCTTTTCAGTAGAAAGGCAATCACACATAACCGTCTTGAACTCAGAAAGGGCCGATAGAGTTAGAGGCAGCAGTGAAAGAATATAAAGTGGTTCATGTAATAATTGTGAAACAAATCTGTCCTTGGATGGCGATCCTGAAATGGAAGTACCAGATGTAATTAAATTTTTGCTAGATGAGATCAGCGAGAAAATTCCTGAAGATTTACCTACTGGACTTCCACCTATGCGAAGCATTCAACACCATATTGACTTGATTCTAGGAGTAAGTCTTCCAAATTTGCCCTACTACTGAATGAGCCCAAAAGAAAGAAAGATTCTGCAAGAACAAGTGCAGGAGTTACTAGCAAAAGGGTATATAAGAGGTAATTTGAGTCTTTGTGTTGTACCTGCATTGCTAACATCTAAGAAGGACGGTAGTCGGAGGATATGTGTTAATAGTCGTGCAATCAACAAAATCACCATTGGTTACAAGTTTTATATTTCAAGACTTCATGAGCATTAAAAACATATGGCAGATTCTAGAAGGAACTTGTCAACCTATGACAAAGAGTTCTAATCAGTGGAGAGAGCATTAAAAACATATGAGCATTATCTGATTGGTAGAGAGTTTGTTTTATATTCAGATTGTGATGCATTAAAACATTTGTATAACCAAATCAGAATTAGTAAGAATATACATACAAGATGGATGCAATTTTTTACAAAAGTTTTCTTTCAGATTGAAGCACAAGGCTGAAATACAAAATAAAGTGGCAGATGTTTTAATTAAGCCATAGGACCATTTTCCTTTCATATTGAAGCACAAGATTGAAAAAACTTAGCATAGTTTTTAGGGTTTGTTTTTCATGTATAGGTTTTAGCTTCTTCTTTTAGTCTCATGTTGTAATATTTTTTTCCTTCTTTTTGTAATTACTTATTAATAAAATATGTCGGTGTAGTGCCACAAAGAGCAACCGACAAAAGTTTGCCAACTCCTATCGAACGTAATTACTTGACTAGAAAAGTTGATAAGTCTCTTAAACTCAGAAAGCAAAATTTCAGACTAGTATGTACGAATATAAGAATTCAGTTATAGAAGCTTAGTGAAATGAATTTATAAATAAAAAATGATTGCTGCTAAAATAATGAACCTAAAGAAAGTCATTCAAAATGATAACGATGAAATGGAAAAGATAAACCGAGTTGGGAAACACATTGCAATTATTCTTTTATCTTATATTACTCGGTAGTTGGCAGCCAGCTAAGAAAACATAATTATATATTTTTTTATTGTTATTAGTAATGACTTTGTCGCAATATGCGTCCCTACTAAATTAATATGTACCTTTCTGTAATTAATTATTAATAAAATAGGTTGCTGTGGTACGTGTCACCTGACACCAAGGAAAAAAAAAAATTCTGTACTGCCACAAACAAGGCAACTGATAATTTTTTGCCAACCCCCGTCGAACGTAATTACATTACTAGAAAAGTTTGATAAGTCTCAAAACTCGAAAGTAAAATTTCACACTAGTATATACGAATATAAGAATTCAGTTGGAGAAACTTAGTGAAATTAATAAAAAAGGACCTGTAAGGATAGCTGCTAAGACTTTTATTTTTATTTTTTTCTTTTGAGCAATATATGATTGCTGCTAAAATAACGAACCTAAGGAAGTCATTCAAAATGATAATTATGAAATGGAAAAGACAAACTGACTTGGGAAACATCATTGCAATTATTCTTTTATTTTATATTACTCGGTAGTTGGCAGTCAGGCAGCCAGCTAAGAAAACATAATTATATATATTTTTTATTCCTGAATTCAAATCGAGTTCAGGAACGTGACAATCCGCCTGGGGCCCTAGCATTTATAAATAATAATCAGTAGCATTTTTTTTGGAAGATAATATAGTTTTTCGCTGAACTTAAAAGACTTTCGAGATGGACTAAAATCGATCAGCCACGACTACAGATGTAACCGTCAATTACGATTAAATTTTAATTTTTGAGATTCTAACAGTCGATCTGAATCGTTCAATGTGTTCTCCATATTGAAATCTCATTGGAGACCAAATTTTACATTTTTCTTATTTTATTTACTATTTTTTTGAGATTTTTAAAATCATAGTTATTGAAGGGTCCAGAATTGTTTAGATTAAGAATTTTGTAAAATATCAAACAAATACTAAAAAATTTCAGAAAAATATAAATTTTTGTCTCCAATGAAATTTCAATATGAAGAACGCATTGAACGATTCGGATCGACTATTAGAATCTCGAAAATTAAAATTTAATCGTAGCTGACCGTTGCATCCGTCAGTCATGGCTGATTTTAGCCTATCTCAAAACTTCGAAACGTTCTATATGTATGCCTCGAAAGTAGAAATTCACACCAGTATAGCAAATATTATTCGCCAAAAGTACAATTCTTCTCTGCAAACATCATTCAACCATTGTTAAGTTATAACAATTCAACTCGAGAACTTTATTAATTGAAAGGAACAAAAATACTACCCAAAAATATAATTGGTCTTTGCAAACATCATCCAACCATTGTTGAGTTATAATAATTCGTTGCGTTTGGATAGGTGTGGGAAGAAGGGAAGAAGGGAAGAAGTGGGAAGAAGTATTGGGAAGTGTGTAATTTTGTGAAGAGTTTGGATTGTTTATAATTTTTTTTCTTCCTTCTTCCTTCTTCCTTCTTCTTCTTCTCTCATCCAAACGTAGACAAAAATACTACCCCGCGCGGTACTCTATATATGGAGGAGTGCCGGTAATGGATACAATTAAGGTTCTGGTACATGTACGGTTTTGGTATGGAACCGGTACGTATCGGCTACGTCACGTGACGTAACAGGATATTTTAATTAATCAATTTGATCGGCAAGTACGATCTCCAATATGGCTGGGTACGGCTCTGAGTATGCTTGGATTGTTGGAATTATATCATAGAAGTCAATATTTTAATGACTTAATTTAGTTTATATTATTGATGATATTTGATCATTTGTTTCTTGAGTTTATTATTGACAGATCATTCAAGTTGAGAATTTGAATTGTGGATATCTGTGTTTCATTTTTAATTAAATGACAATAATAAATCTAAATTGTCTCTAATCTTGATAATTAACAATAAACATTACTTATCATAAAAAATTACTATGCAAGTTAAAGTGATTATTAAGTTTTACAAATTATATGTAATGAGTTACCAACTTAATTGCATATGTGTATGTTACTAGTATTAGAAAGTATCTAATTTTAATTTTAGTTACTAATTAATCTAATTAATCAAGCACAAAGAGGATCTTGCCAAGCAATCAACACATAAGCAAAGGGAGAAAGGTAGGAGAATTGTACCTCTCGCGGAATTGTATCTGCGAGGCTCGACCTTGGCATGAGAATCGATGGCGTATTTTTTCCACCGCCTCCACCAAGTCTAGTCGTCGCCCTCGAGTCCACTAAGGCGGATTAATTACGTTTTCAAAGTACGTGCTAGCATACCCAAATAACAATTCTAATCCTCATGGGTTTCTCTCTTCTATCAATTAATTATTTAATTTGGATGAGAGAAAGGAGCTCAACACATGAGCAATTGAGAGGAAAAGAAAGAGAAAGTAGCAGCCTCAAAGGGACGAAAGAGAGGAGAGAGAAAAGCAAGGTTGAGGCTCACATAAGTGGTCCTTATATAAAACACAAAATCTAATTGATCTCTTGCATAATTACAACTATACCACTCCTACCTACCACCATAGAGACCGGCCCCTGCATGGACTTAAGGGGCCATTTCAACTTTTGTAATGGGTCTTTAATTCTATTTGATAAGGTGAATATGAAGATTTCAAAAATTTCAAAAACATTTCAATATGGAGAAATCAATATGAGTCGGCCCTACTTAAAAAATTTAAAAAAAAATGAAAAAATTAGTCGGCAAGTAGAAATTTAGAATTTCAATAGGGAGATCATATTGGACGGTTTGGATCGGTCATTTTGATCTAGATCTAGGAGTTTTGGTCGCGACTCACCGTAGCTAAACTATATATATATATATATATATATATATATATATATATATATATATATATATATATAATTATGGTAATGATCATCAAGACTGTAGGATCAATTAACAAAAATATGCACATGACCTGCTGATATGGCACAACGGGAAAAAGGACCTTCCGTAACGGCACTTCTGTAACGATTTTTGAAATAACCGTTACAGAATAGTGAGGCATTAGGCGGGAAAATTGGCGCCACAAATCTGTAACGGTTATTATGAAACAACCGTAATAACATTTTTCGTCATGGTCAGGAAAAAAATGCATCAACCTTCTGTAACGGTTGTTGGATAATAACCGTTACAGATTTATTATATTCTGTAACGGTTATTATCCAACAACCGTTACATATATGAAAAAAAAAATATATAAATATCAACCATCTTCTGTAACGGTTATTAGTAAATAACCGTTACAGAAGGTTAACGTTTTTTTTTATTTTTTATTTATTCTGTAACGGTTATTTACTAAAAACCGTTACTGATATGGGACGAATTTTATTAATTATTTTATGATTTTGTAACGGCTTTTTTTTTTATGATTCTGTAACGGTTATTTTGTAATAACAGTTACAGAAAAGTTATGTATTTAATTAGGTCTTCTTTCCCATCCCAACAAACTCACAGCTAGCGCCGCACTTAACTCTTTTCTGATCTTCTCATTTATTGCGATTTGTGGTGTCCACTTCACTCCAAAAAAATAGCAAAAATTTTCTAAAAATTCTGAAAAAATAATAATTAGAAAGAGAATAAGAAGGAGAGCAGATTTAAGGTAAAAAAAATTAATTTTGAACCGTATTTTTTATTTTTACATTTTTTTCTTATTTATTTCGATTTTTTCATTAATTTATGGTTATTTTTGTTTTTTTATATATTTTAAGATCTCATCGAATAGGAGAAGATCTTACATCGGCCGGATAAGTCGCACGATTCAACGGATCGGAAGGCACACAATTGAAAGTATATTTTCATGAACTTCTCTTTTTTAAATTATTTGCATTTCGTTAATAATTTGCATATATATATATATAGGCATGAATTTCGTATTGTCATATAGGAACCAAATACCGGAACTCAACAGAATTTAGGTCATTGCCCGTCCGAGATTAATCCATTAGGGATTAATCTCGGATAGTACTCCCGGTCGGGAGTACTGCTCATTGGATACGATTTGTCTCATTTAGGACAGCGAGTTGTACGTTAGACGCAATGTGTTGTCTGAGAAAAATTCGACGGCATTTCCCTTGTGTTCCCACGGATACGTACGCACGAGCAATCGTGTATTGGCGTATTCAGGGAACATAAGGGGAAATGCTGCCGAATTTTTCTCAGATAGCACATTGCATCTAACGTACGCTCGCTAATGAGACAGAGTATCCAAAGAGCGGGCTAGGATGGTGACCGGTCCGAAAACCTAATATGACAAATTGGTCCGAAACCCTAATAATTTGCATAAATTTTATTGTTCAGATGAATCGGACGTGGATGTACTCAAGTAATCGATGCTTGTCTACATTTTTTAGAGGACTTGAAGAATTTATGGTTCGTGCTAAAGAGAATTTGAAAATGAAAGAAGATGATAAAATGTATTGTCCTTGTCGTGTTTGTCAGAATTTGTTGAAGTGGTCTAATTTTGAAGAAGTGAAGGCTCATTTGATTATAAATGGATTTCAACCGGATTATAGTCGGTGGACACTCCATGGAGAGAATGGGGGGGATAGTACTAGCACAAATGTATTGGATTCTGTGTATGAGGAAGAAAATGTATCATTGGATGATGAAATTGATGATGTCAATGTATTTAATGATGAGAATGTAGATGATGATAGAAATGTAGATAACTCAGAATTTAATGCCGATTTAGATGAAATTGTGAACAATGTGGATGAAAATTTTGTTGATAATGTTGAAATTTTTGGTATGTTACGTGAAGAAGATAAAATAGCTTTATATCCTGATTGTGAATTGTCAAAACTTAATGCTGTTTTCAAATTGTTCAATCTTAAAGCCAAAAATGGATGGAGTGATGCAAGTTTCACATCTTTGCTCAAACTATTACATAAAGAATTTCTTCCAAAAGATAACAAGTTGCCAGATTCAATTTATAAGGCTAAAAAGATGTTATGTCCTTTAAAAATTGAAGTTGAGAGAATTCATGCATGTCCAAATGACTGCATATTATTCCGGAATGAGTACGGAGACTTGCATAAATGTCCAAAGTGTAATGCGTCACGGTATAAACCGAGGGACGATCAAATTGAAGATGAAGGTAGTAAGGGACCAGCTGCAAAAGTGGTGTTTTATCTACCAATAATATCAAGATTCCAGCGGCTTTTCTCTAACGCGAAGGATGCCAAATTGTTAAGATGGCACGCAGACTGCAGGAAAAAAGGCGATGGCATGCTCAGACACCCAGCAGACTCTCCAGATTGGATAAATATAGATAGGGAATTTAAAGATTTCGGCAGTGAACCTAGAAATTTGAGATTGGGTTTATGTACAGACGGGATGAATCCTTACAGCAACATGAGTAGCCGGCAAACTACGTGGCCGGTCTTGTTGTGTATTTACAATCTTCCTCCCTGGCTATGCATGAAAAGGAGATACATGATGATGCCCTTGTTGATTTCTGGTCCCAAGCAACCAGGTAATGATATAGATGTGTACTTGGTTCCATTAATAGATGACCTTGGTGAATTGTGGCAGAATGGAGTGAAAATATATGATGCACACTCTAGAAGTGAGTTTAACCTCTGTGTCATGATATTTTGCACAATCAATGATTTTCCTGCAAACGGAAACCTGTCAGGGTATAGGAATAAAGGAGCGAAAGCGTGTCCTATTTGCATGGAAAACACCCATTCTATGTACCTGAAAAACTCCAGAAAAATGTTTACTTGGGACACCGGAGGTTTATTAAGAACCGCAATCACCCTTACCGTCGAGACAAGGAAAGGTTTGACGGTACTGTAGAAAAAGACAAGGCCCCAATACCGTTATCCGGTTCAGGGGTGTATCGACAGGTGAAGGACATTAATGTAAAATTTGGTAAGAAATTTGCAAATGAGATACCCAAGGGGATATGGAAGAAGAAGTCTATATTCTGGAATCTTGAATATTGGCAGAGTTTGGAGATTAGGCATTGCTTAGATGCGATGCACATAATAAAGAACATATGTGAAGCTTTGATCGGTTGCATGTTGGAAATTCAAGGGAAAACTAAAGATGGCGTAAATGCGAGGAAGGACATGGTTGAAATGGGTATCCGGCAAGAACTAGCGGCACAAGATAAGGGAAAAAGCCGAACATGGCTGCCTGCAGCACAATTTAATTTATCAAAGCAAGAGAAAAAAATCTTATTAGAATCCCTGAAATCTATTAAGGTTCCTACTGGTTATTCCTCGAATATATCAAGAAAGGTTTCTATTAAGGACAACAAATTACTTGGTATGAAGTCACATGATTATCACGTCCTACTGACCCAGTTACTTCCGGTCGCAATTCGAGGAATTCTAAGGGAAGAAGTGAGGAAAACCATCACTAAGTTGTGTTTTTTCTTTAATTCCATTTGCTCTAAAGTGATTGATCCGAATAGTTTGGACAAGTTACAAGAAGGTGTTGTACTAACCCTATGTGAGCTGGAAATGTACTTTCCGCCATCGTTTTTTGACTCCACGGTGCATTTGACCATTCATTTAGTTAGAGAGATAAAAATATGTGGTCCTGTATTTCTACGATACATGTATCCTTTCGAAAGATCCATGGGTCAATTGAAGGGGCTTGTTCGTAGCCGATCTAAACCAGAAGGAAGCATAATGGAAGGATATGTGGCCGAGGAGGTTATTGAGTACTACACCGATCATTTGCAGGATGTACAACCAATCGGTCTTCCAAAGTCTCGACATGAGGGTAGACTTGAAGGAAAATGTTATATATTAACTTCCAATGTTCACCTTATTTAGCACAAATGTTCACTTAAAGCACAATATTTGTTCACCTTATTTAGCACAAATGTTCACTTAAAGCACAATATTTGTTCACCTTATTTAGCACAAATGTTCGCCTAATTTAGCACAAATGTTCACCTTATTTAGCACAAATGTTCACTTAAAGCACAATATTTGTTCACCTTATTTAGCACAAATGTTCACCTTTCAGGTACAATTGGAGCTAGTACTCATATACCGGATCTTGCAATGAGAACCAAAGCACATATGAAAGTTCTCCAACATCTTGCTATTGTGGCGCCTTACATCAATGAACATCTAATCGAGTTACGTGAACAATACCCTTCTTACACCGAAAACTTGATTACCATAGAGCATGAAATAAAAATTTGTCCAATGGCTAGAAGATAAAGTACAGTCCCAGTTGAAAGAAGGAACAGAGGTCGATGAAACCGTGAAATGGTTATCAAGACGTCCTGATGCCGTGGTCGAGACATACCAAGGGTATGACTTGAATGGATTTACCTGGTACACAAGGAAACAGGATGGTAAAAGTGCCGTGCAAAATAGTGGAGTCACTGTTGTAGCTTTATCTAGTGATAATGTTAGGCCGGCTACTTATTATGGGTGGATCGAGGAGATTTGGGAACTAGATTACCTGAAATTTAAGATACCCTTATTCAAGTGTGCATGGATCGACAACGGTCACGGTGGAGTTAAAAAAGACAAGATGGGGTTTATAACTGTTGACTTCATTAAAAGGGCTTATCGAGACGATCCCTTTATACTTGCAAATAAGCAAGCAATGCAAGTTTTTTACATTCAAGATCCGGCGGATAAGAAAAGACATGTTGTGCTTCAAGGTAAATGTTCATCTTATTTAAGTACAAATGTTCACCTTATTGAATACAAATGTTCATCTTATTTATTACTTGCCACTTTCAGGAAAAAGACGTATTGTCGGCGTTGGTGATGTCGTAGATGAAGAAGCATACGACCACTTCGAGGAAATACCTCCTTTTTCTATCGGTATCGACGATACATCACAGCCAGTATCGATCAGTTGTAGGCGTACAGATAACACAAAAGGCGTGTGGGTAGACACGCGAAGGAAAAAAAAGAAAGTAGCTACATAATAACATGTGAGTTAAAAAAACTAATATAAATTATTCTTAACATATATGTGCTAAATTGTTATATATATTAATAGTTTTATTTTTATTTTTATTTTTTGCAGGTCATTAATTGGTGAAATTTAACATATATGTGCTAATTTATGAGCTAATTTATTTTTAATTTTTGTTTAACATTCTAAATTGTTGAACTTATTATTTAAACTTAAAATTGTTCTAAATTAAACTTAAAATTGTTCTAAATTAAAGTTTAAAATTGTTGAACAGAAGGCTTACGAAAACAAACAAAAAGCAAAAAAAAAAAATTAAACTAATCTGTAACGGTTATTAGCTAATAACCGTTACAGAAGAGTTTAATCTGTAACGGTTATTAGCTAATAACCGTTACAGAATGTCATATATATTAAAAACGTTTGATCTTCTGTAACGGTTATTAGCTAATAACCGTTACAGAATGTCATATATATTAAAAACGTTTGATCTTCTGTAACGGTTATTAGCTAATAACCGTTACAGAATATCAAACGTTTTTTTAATATACACCATCTAGCCGCTGTTTCGTCACTTCTTTCCAAACTCGAAAACACTCTCAAGTTTAAAACCCTGAGCTCTATCTCCAAACCCTAGATCTCTCCCTCGCTGTCTGTCAAGCACTCGCGGCCTCTCTCAAGCACTCGCTGTCTCTCAAGCACTCGCGGCCTCTCCCTCTCAGGTAATCCCTCTTCCCTCTCCCTCTCTGTCCCCTCTTCCTCTCTCCCTCACTGACTCCCCTCTTCCTCTCTCCCTCACTGACTCACTGACTCGCCTCTCCCTCTCTGTCCCCTCTCTCTGTTCCCTTACAGATCTCTGCTCTCTCAACTCCGACAGCCACCTTTCCCTCTCTGCCCCCGACAACACTCTCTCGAAGGTAAACCCCCTTTCTCTGAAATTTTAAATTAGGGGCTGTTTTGCTTAATTAGGGAATGTTTTGCTTAATTTGGGGCTGTTTTGTTTAATTTGGGGCTGTTTTGCTTAATTAGGGACTGTTTTGCTTAATTTGGGGCTGTTTTGCTTAATTTGGGGCTGTTTTGCTTAATTAGGGACTGAAATGCTTAATTTGGGGCTGTTTTAGGGACTGTTTTGCATAATTTTAATTGTTTTAGGGACTATTTTACAAATAATAGGGACAGAATTGTGAATATGCAAAATGTTGGGGAAATGCTTAATTTTAGGGACTGTTTTGCATAATTTTAATTGTTTTAGAGACTATTTTGTAAATAATAGGGACAAAATTGTGAATATGCAAAATGTTGGGGAAATGCTTAATTTTAGAGACTGTTTTGCATAATTTTAGGGTTTAATAGGGACTGTTTTGCTTAATTTGGGGCTATTTATTATTAGAAATGTTTAATACAATTGATTAATGGAATTGATTATTAGAATTGATTAATTATGATTAAATTAATTATTATAATTGAATCAAATTATTAGAATAAATGGACAAAGCCGAAGGTAGCAATCCTAAGGTGAATAAGGGAAAAACTGTGACAAAGGACAAGAAAAATACAGATGTGACCAAGAAGGAGACGGAGACAAAGCCGGATACCAAGCGGGAGTTCGATGTCACTCGTCAGAGATATGTGCCTCAGTGGATGCGAGATAACCCTCTACCTAGGCGGTCTGTATCTGCTGTGAGGCGCTATCCAGTTGGTTGCGGACGAACAACTGCAGATGGGGAGGAGGGACCAGAGGAGCTGCCAGAGGAGGTGCCAGAGGAGATAGTGGAGGAAGAGAAGGAGTGAAATTAGGGTTTAATAATTATCTATGCTATTTTGTATGAACATTGCTAAATGTGTAATTTTTGAACCTTAGGCTATTATCTATTTATCTAAATTATTGTCTATGATGTGTGAACCTTAATTTGTGTAAGAATTGATGTTTTATCTATGTTTCAATATATTAATTAGGTACTATGAATTATTTTGCGCCAACATTAATATATATTATATATGGTGTTTTAATTAGGTAGTAATGGAGAAAGGTGAAGGAAGCAATTCAAAGGGAAAAAAGCCGATCGAACGAGTGTACGTTAGGCGCAAAATTCGTGCCAATCCATCCTCTCAAAATCAAACGAACCAAAACCAAGCCTCTCAAAACCAAGGCCAACCAAGCCTCTCAAAATATTAACAACATGCAATGTTTTTCAAGCTTTTGATTGACAAGCTTGTGGCACCATACACAGAGTGGAGAGAAGTCATTGAAATATCAGATGATGAAGTTATAGTTTTGTTGGATGATGAACACTAGTTTTAGGATTTAGATTTGTGTTTATCGGATGAAGAACACTAGTTTTAGGATTTAGATTTATGTTAATGTATTTTGTTATTTGAGATTGAACTTGTCGTTTAATGTTTATGTTTATGTTAATATATTTTGTTAATGTTTATGTTTATGTTTGTTTATGTTTGTTTTTGTTTTGTTTATGTTTGTTAATGTTTAATGTTTATGTTTATGTTAATGTATTTTGCTTTCATTGTTGTTAATTATTTGTTAATAGAAATGTTTGGAGATCAAGATAGAGATTTACAGGGTGAACAGGCTGGTACAGAATCCGGCGATGAGGAGGTCACAACGTTCGAATTAAAGAAAAGGAGCAGGACGACAATGGAAGAGTTTAGGAGGAAAAAAGCTGCTGGGGAAAAGTATGAGATTAAATTTGACAAAGAAGGAGTGCCAATTGGTACTGAAGAGGCGGTGAACAAATTTGCATCATATTGCGGGTATCTGGCTAGAGCAAGAGTGCCAATCACAATTAATGATTGGCGGAAGGACGTTTCAAAGGAAACCAGACTTGAGTTGTGGTTGGACATCAAGGTGAATAAATTTTCACTTAAATCATCTAATTTAAATTTCTATGCTACCAATTAACTAACGTTTCGTTATGTTTCAGAAAATGTTCAACATCGAAGATGATAAAGCCATGAACAATACTCTCAAAGCGATGTGAATAAGTCACAGGGCTTATAGAAGTAGGATTGCTGACGAGTACATCACAAATGCCGATCCAAACAATCTCCAAAATCCATGCGATAAACACCCAATCTCACAAAAAGAATGGGAAGAATTTTTCATGAAAAGGACGGGTGCAGATTTTGTACAAAAGAGCAACAAAGCGAAGGAGTTGAGAAAGAAATGGAAAGAGCCTCATAGGATGGGTTCCACTGGCTATAGAGGAAAAAAAGGTTCATGGAAACCTACAGACAAGATTGTCATACCCGGGGATTCTGAAGGGGCCGGTTCCACGAGCATTACAATCGGCGATTTGGAACCGAGAAGTCAAAGGTATTTCATGGGAAGGACTGTGGCTACGAATGATAAAGGTACTTACACATGTAAAGACTTGTTATATATGCTAACTTCAAATTCTGTTTTGTGATTATTAATAAAATTTGTTTGTTGCTTGTTAGATACTTACACGTTCCATAGCTCTGATTCGTCGACTATTGAGGCATTCAGTCGGTTGAGTGCCATGTCTGGTGAAATCAATTCCGGGTCAATACCGGAACAAGAAGTCTTAAATCGGGCGGTTGACAGGCCGGAACATCCAGGAAGAATCAGGGGATATCCTTTATGGACCAAGAAGGAAGATGTGTATAAAAGAAAATCTAGAAAGGATGCGCATGAAAGATGGATGGCACCAGACCAGATTGAAGAATTGATGAGCAGGGTCGCAGCTGAAGCCGCTGAGAAAACCAAAAGGGACTTGATTCACTCTGAGGAGATAATGAATGCGGCGAGACAACAAGCTTTTCAGGTAATCCTTTTTGACAATCAAAATGTAATCAAAATGAATGAAAACTATTCTTCATCATCCAGTTGCTTCATAATTTTCAGGACGTGAAACAATGGTTGGCCAGTAGCGGATTGCAGATTCAAGCACCACAGCAATTTGTGACGCCATATCAGCCATTCGTTGAAGCTGAGGTAGACTCAGGAATGCCAAACGAAGAGTTATTCCGAACGGTTGCCTCAAGCTATATGCCTCCGGATCCGAGAAGCGTTGTTCAGGTTCATATTGATCATTTTTTTCTTTTTTAATTATTTTAGATTTATTTTTGGCAGCATTAAGGTTTCTGATTGAACTGAATTTCAGGAAGAAATGCCGTGCGATCTCTTTTCTCTTGATCACAACAACCAGAGGATTAAGGTGGCCGAAGGAAATATTATTCCGAGTGTTGTTGGTCAGATCGTACACGGCGTGCCTCTAACTGATCAACAATTGTATGTCCATCTTCTCCGAGTAGGCGATGAATTTCGTGAATGGCAAGAATCCAAAGTTATATATTAAGCCATTCATATCTTCGTAAGTTTCCATTTCTGAATTAAGTTAAAGCATGATTAGATTTTTCAAATTAAAAAATATTAGATTTTGTTGTTTTAAATGATATTGCATGCAGGGTATACAAGCGGTATTTAGTGGAAGCTGGAAGATATAGCCAAAAGAGCAGAACAGGATTTGATTGGTACCGAATTAAGGTACAGAACTTATCAGTTTAAGATATTATTTGTTTGTGAAATTGAAATTAACTAAAAAAGATTGTGTTTCTTTTGTTGGAATCTTAATTAGGGACCGATACAAAGGGGCGGCACAGAGTGTGGATATTTCACAATGCTCAACATGAGGGCAATATTAAGTAGTTGGACTACGGTCGGAGAATTCCCTGAGGTAATGTTAAGCCGATTTATTATTTTAGAATTTCATATTTTTATTGGTTTAGGGCTTAGGGTTTACAAAATTATTTGACTTTATCAATTGTTAATGATCAAATTGCAGTATATCGAGCCGGTTGGACAACCATATAAAAACGAAGATGTTGATGCAGTCGTTTCGGAGGTTATGGACTTCATGTATGGGGTATTATTTTAGGAGAATTTTGACTTGATTTGGTGTTAACTCTATGTATAGTTACTTTGTTAATTTTTGCTACATATTGATATATGTTTTGTGCTTGGTATATATATGTGACATCTGATATATGCATGATATTTGTTTGTCTGCTGCATGTTGGATTGTATGATGTAAATTGGGTACCAATTTGGTACCAATTCGGCTAGCAAAATTGGGCTAGCCAATAAAACAGGCGAAATCAAAAAAAAAGAAGGTCTTTTGTAACGGTTATTAAGGAATAACCGTTACAGAATTCATAATTTCATTTTTTATATCAACAATATCTATAACGGTTATTCCTTAATAACCGTTACAGAAGACTGGATTCTGTAACGGTTATTAGGTTATAACCGTTACACTGGATCTAAAAAAATAGTAAATGTAATTTCCGTCAATAATAGGATAACGGTTATTATTTAACAACCGTTATAGAAGCCAGTCTTCTGTAATGGTTATTATCTATTAACCGTTACAGAAGCCAGTCTTCTGTAACGGTTATTATCTATTAACCGTTACAAATGTTCTCCATAAAACCGTAACCACATTTCCGTCCACAATACCATAACGGTTATTAGATAATAACCGTGATAGATCTGTAACGGTTATTAGACATTCTGTAACGGGGGCTACTGTAATGTTACGTGTACCGTTACAAATGCCTTTTATTAACCGTTACAGAAGTCGAAATTTCGCGTAGTGTGGAATGGTTGTTTGCTGCTGTGAGGTTCCACTGACACGTTGTGCATGAAACTTAAAAAAAAACTTAATTAGCTGGATAAATATGTTTGTTTATCACATAATCTGATCTACTAATGTTGTACTTACTATTGGAGGAATCTTCATGTTCACTAGCTAGAATAGATGTGCAAACAATTGGTCGTGACGTGCATTGTCTGCCTTACGGAGCCTTTGCGCCTCAGTGCGTTCCTCAGCATATCGGCGATCATGTTCATCAATCAGGTTCGGAACTTCACCACTGGTGTACGTCCTTTGTGGAAGCACCGAGCCAAAAGAGTCTGCCATGATTCGGGTCGTGCGTCCCCGCCAGGTTGATTCAGGCATGATGCGCTTGTTCAGTAAACTATCTAGACCGACACACCGACCGTGTTGTGCTCCGCCAGTAGCCATGAAATACAATACATCATAAGATGTCCTGATGTTGTGAACCAACCTTCATCTCTGGCACTCTCTCCTGTGAGTGTTAATTAATTAATTATTTGCAAATATAGCATATATTAATTAGCTTAATTTGTTTGTCGACATTAATTATCAATTGAAGAAATATGCTTATTTACATAAATTTGTTGTACTCTTTTATTTACAAATTCTAGTTTATTACATACTTCCAAAGGAGGTCGGTGTCATCATTGTTTGTCTTTAAATTTTGCTGCACAAAACTCAGGATTAAACAAAACAATTTTATTCCATAAATCCAAATACAATCCATGATACAAACAACCAAGCCAAAACAGTCCTGACAGATAGTCACCAAATACATAAAAATACCAATATTCCTAAACAAACGGACTAATTAATTATGGAAATGTCATTATGCGCCTTTGATATTCTTATAATTAATTAGATATAAGTGGCAAAAAATAGAAAATTTGTAGCAAACACATTTCTTACATCTTTATGGAAATCATGCAAAATTTCGTGTCAAATCGACCTATGGAAGGACGTCAAAATAATTTTTCAAAATAATGCAGCAAAATCACAGCAAATGGACAGGTCCATCGGTACCATGAATGGAGAGTCAACCAAACATAGGCCTGGCAAACGTGCCAAACGCTCACGGAAATACTCCCATTCCGTTTTCGTTCCGTTTCAAAAACGAAACTAAAATAACTGTTTCGTTTCCATTTCGTTTTTGAAACGACAGTGAAAATTGGTGCTACATTCCGTTTCATTTCTGTTTCCCACTATAATTCCTTATTTCTGTGTTCAATTTCGGTAAAACGGTATAATTATTTGTTCTGTTTTCGTTTCGTTTGTTGAAACGGCAGAGAAAATACCAGCCACATTCTGTTTCATTTCTGAAAACGGAACGGCATCACATTTTTATTTTCCGTTTTGACAGGCCTAACCATACAAACAAGTAACGGGCTGGGCTGGGTTTTATAGCAATTAAAAGTCCATTTCCATTCCCTCTTTCTGGCGGTCTAATACAAAACAACGGCCCAATAAATAACACAAATGCGAAACGGGTTTAAGTCCAACTGAGCGGATCTAGACCCGCTACCAAAACCAAATCCATCGGTCGGAAACGGATCAATGCGGGACTGTTGTGATCGGACTCAACGACTGACTCCCAACTAGACCCAACACTGGCCAATTGACTCGACTGAGTCTGGTTTTGGTACGTACACGTGACATTCTCCCATTGGCTCAGATCATTACCGTTAAAAGAAATAAAATAAAAAAGAAAAAGAGGAGGGAGCAATTACCTGAGCTTGCGTTTGGATGAGAGAAGAAGAAGAGGAAGAAAGAAGATGGGAAGAAAAAAAAATTATAAACAATTCAAACTCTTCACAAAGTTACACACTTCCCAATACTTCTTCCCTTCTTTCCACACCTATCCAAACGGAGCCTGAGAAGGAAAAGAACTTTTCCGACGGGGACAAACGCGGCACCGCCTTCTCCAACCATCTCATCTCAAACCAACTTCACCGCTGCACAGGCGATAGCCCTACGGTTCCGACGACCTCATACACGACGGGGATTGGAGGAGAATGACTCCAATTGGGATGTGGAAATACGCACTGCATGAAGGAGCAACGGCGAAATTGAGTCACAACATAGGTGAAATCATGCAATTAAACGGTAATGTAGCTTGTAGGAGGCATGAACTGCATATCTAAAGCAACAATTCCTCAACTGGGTGCTTGTGGAGACGAACGAGTCACGACAGTCACAAGCAACAATAGCGACAGGGCTCAAATGGAGAAAAAGAACTTTGCATATGAATGAATTAATTAAATTAAACACAATGAATATGCTTAGGATAGGATTCTAGGGAATTGGGAATTGGGAAGAAAAGTAGTTTTTTTTTTTTTTGAAATTCAGAAAAGTAGATATTACCAACGCCGTTACAGAAGGTGGAGTTCGGATTCTCTGTGAAAATTTTTTCGTAGACAAATCTGTACTGTAACTAAGTCACTAGCATACTAGTCAAGCCCACCTGTCATAGATGCAACATATATATGAAATTTGTTTCTCTTTTAGTTTAATAAATAAATACTTTTCATACCCTGACATTGATCAGTCTCTGTATTCAGTGTTTTCAATAAAATCGGTTAAGTCGATCAAATTATTCCAACTTTTATCAAATTAAATTTTCTGGACAATGTCAAAAATTTGATTGTCTGATCCATTTCTTCAAAACTGATCTTGGGCCTTCTCCAATTTAAAATGCATTTTTTTTAACCACAAAAAATCCCACTTTGTTAATATAATAGGCTGAGTTGATCAAATTATTCAAATTAATCAAATTTTCTTTTTTCACCATATGTTAAAGCTTGGATTCTCTGCTCCATTTCTCTAAAGCATGTTCCCTTAATCCATCCTTGGGCCTTATTAGACTTTCACCCCCATTTTTCGGTAGGTGACCCGCATGTCAGTACCACAAAAAGAAACTCAAGCGTCATCCCTTCCATGTTACTCGTTTTTCTCTTCGAAACTACTCTACAGCTTTTTTTTTTTTTTTTTCTGATGAGCAATTAGCAAAGCGACTAAAACCACCGTAGGTGGAAGTCTGCTGATGTAAATAGTGTTTTGGTCTTACACTCGAATATGTAGTGGAGGGTAGTGAAGGTATTTTACTATTTCCCCTCCCCTCCCAATTTGTACATTTTTCACTCCTTAATTCTTCAGAGGAACAAAAATTCCATGCTTATAATTCAAGAACAAATTAGGTCCAGCTATAGTACAGCACAGTACCAGTATGTATCAGGCCTGAATTCACATCGGGCTGCGAAAGTTGCATGTATCTTAAGCCTCTCTAAAGGCCACATTACATTTCTGTGTGTTTGATCTGAATCAGATATTCATGCAGCATTAAAAATCTCTTAATTTGGTGTTCTGGTATTCTGACTTTTTTTAATTGAGGCATGCACATGTAACCCAGAATAAAATATTGGTAATATCTCAGAAAATATAATGCACAGTTGCCACCAAAGACTGGATTTTTCTATTACTTATTTATCTTATCTATACTATACCAGATCCAGATGTGACAAGGACATGGATTTCTGTTCCATTAGACCTCAAAATTTCTGTATTGTGGTGATAGCCTTTGGACTTCTGTCGCTGTACATTCTTGCAAAATCTCACTTGCCACGTAAGATCTCAGCCAGCTGTGGGGCCTGCTACTTCTCTCTCATCTCCTTCATCCCCTTCTCTCCTGTTTCTGGTGATCTGCTCCCTTATCACAAGTATGTGCAATAGTTTTCATGGCCTAATCTTAGGGTTAGGCGGATTTTTAACAGCAATTTCTACCAGGTTTAGATGCCTCTGTCAAATTGTTCTTGTGAGGTTCTAATTTATAAGGTTTTATAGTTACATTCTGTGATATAAACCCACTCAAATTTAATGCTTGCATTCCTGTGAACCTCTTTTTCGTTGTATCTTTCTTTCAATTTTTGTGTTTGTGTAGACTTATCTTTTCCCTGTTCAATTGACTCCAACTGCTAAATTTAGATTTTAATTCAACTGGAAGCACGACCAAATTGTCCCCAAACTTCTTTACCTTAATTACTTTTTGTTGCTTTTACATTTTAATCATCATAGAAACTAAAATCCATCATTGAAAACCACTATGAGCTTTAATTTGCTCATTTTTCCATTCAATAAAAAAAGTTGATCCAAGATTAACTGGGTGCTATATGCAAATGCTCTTGTTATCTGGGTTTTATTGAATTTATTTCCTTGATTTTCTTTTTATTGAATCACATTATTGATAGGATAATGCAGTTGACTTTAAATTTAGCACATCATCCAGGTTCTTATCTCTTTATATATTGCATAACATAGGATTAGCCACATATGCACTGAGAAGCATAGTTCTTTGAATAAAGGAAGGATAATGGAAGAAAAATCTTACAGCATCAGTGATAACTTCACAAAAGAAAAGACCACTAACAGCTGGCAAGTGATCAAAGAGGAGTTCACCTTCCCTGCCAATGGGGCACCTTTCAATAGCTGCCATGCCTCCACAATTGTTGAGGTCAGTAAATTCAAGGTTTGGTTTTTGGTGCAGTATGACACCAATGATCCAATACTCCTATGTATAATGTAGATTTATTCTCTCTGGCTGATCGAAAATTGTAATTCAGAAGACCCTTATTCAAGATCCCTAATCATCAAGCTTCTAAATTTCTGCGAAATAACGGCAAAATAACAGAAATAGCGGTATTCTGTGTCAAACCGCATGAACGTTACAGTCTTAATTGAGAAAATAACGTAACGCGTTATTTCAGTTATTTCGGCGATATAACGCGTTATTTCAGCTATTTCGGCGAAATAACAAGCTGTTATTGCTACTATTGTTAAATTGTGTATTCAATATTGAACTATTGTTAAATTGGTACAAGCTGCTACTGCTACTCAATATTGGTACACTGCAGTATATTGAATTTGGTATGGCCGTATGCTATTTGTATGGAGTATTGGAGATGTATAAACATATAAATTGATAGTTATAGAATTGATGTGTGTCAAACTTTGAAAAAAATACTACACCGTTATATCGCCGTTATAATATCGAAATAACATGGGGACATGGATCGTCATACCGAAAAAACCGAAATTTAAAAACTTGCTAATCATTGATCCATTTTTCATTTTTTTTAAAATCTTTTTTCCCTTTAAATAAGCTGTAAGAAAATCAACAAGTTAGCAAAGTGCACATAGGAAAAATAAAAGAGAATGCAACAGGAATGCAATATCCAATTTGAAAATTGTAAGTCAGCTGGTATACTACTTCTCATTGTGGTACCTCACCAGTTACCTTGACTGAGGAGTAGCTCATGCTAGTCAAAAGGAATAGATACAAATAGTACTTTGGGTTGGTATAATGTTTATTGGGAGAGTTGTATGTCCAATATACCCCTTAAGGTTTTGCTAACTCAAAGTACATTGGATGGCAGGTTGAGAAAGATAATTTCTTAGTTGCTTACTTTGGTGGTTCATATGAGGGGGCACCAGATGTCAAGATCTGGGTGCAGAGATACAGTGTGGGTTCAATTCATCCCTCTCTTTGCTTTAATTTAGGTTTTCCTATTTCATTTCACATCTGGTCCTTAGGATGCTTTAATTTTAGATGGAGGCTGGTAAAGCATTAAAAGGTTGGAAAACACAGCCAGAGATTTAATACGAGTCCTGAAAATTCTGTTGTTGATGACGAGATATAACAGTATATACCTGAAGAAACCTATAGTCATCAAGGTTACCAACAATGTTTTTGTGATGCCTAGTTGCCAATTTCATTTCCTTGTTTAGTTTGTGTTCAGAGAAACTGGAATTTCAAATAAAATAATAATTCACAGGAAGCTGGAAGCATCAATTTTTAGCATATATTGTTAAAATAATTTCTTCTATGTTTTATGTAGAATGGTTATTGGCAAGAACCAAAAGTAGCTGATGAGCAATCTAATGTGCCTTTGTGGAATCCAGTCTTATTTCAACTTCCTTCCAAGGAGATTCTTCTCTTCTACAAAATTGGGCAAGAAGTCCAAAAGTTAGTTATTTGTTCTCATTTCTTTATATGTGTATGTCCCATTTAGTAAGGTCTCTTGGGAATAGCAGGACTAGTCAGGCTTGATGCTTTTAAATTTCTGTACTGTCAAATATCAGATGTCGTCACTTTTCTAGTTTTTTTTCAATATTTGGTTCTAGTAAGACGTCATATTATGACCACACAAATAAGTTCTTATAATTATGAGTTGCTTAAGACCATGTTATAATCTAGCTTTTGAAATCTGATCTTTTTGCATAATTTGAAGTTTTCTATTTGTTATTCTTAAATACTTAACAGGTGGAGTGGTTGCATGAAACGGTCTTATGATGGAGGCTTGACTTGGTCAGCAAGAGAGCAACTGCCACCTGGCATCCTTGGTCCTATAAAGAACAAGGCATATCTTTTCATTTTCTTATTAATGTATCTCCTGTTCTTTTTTTTTTTTTGTCTAATTTTGAAGCTCTGAACTTACCAGAGAAAGAGTAAGAAGAAACACTGACAACACCAAGGGTTATATTGTGTAGAAGAAGTGAACAATTTTTTAGTAGATAAGTATTAACACTAAAAGATGGAGGAAAAAAAAAATAGGAATTGGCATAAGCAATGTTTTGCTCAACAAATTCTCACCCTTTTAGTGTTTTATTTTTCACTTTCTTTTTCCCCCCTTTTTTTGTGGCATCAATGCAGCCCATATTGCTTCATGATGGCCAACTATTCTGCGGTTCCTCAGTTGAAAGCTGGAACTCTTGGGGTGCTTGGATAGAGGTAAATTTATCATTCTATTCAAGTCTATGTGTGTGATGTTTTAGGTATGTCTAGTTTCTGCATCTGGTGGTGCATGCCTATCAGTAAAGCATAAATATTAGTAGTCAAAAAAGTTTAACTTGTGAACTGTGACTTCTCAAAGATCATAGGCCAAGCATTATCGTTATCAGTCTTATTGACTTATGTTTAGTAAATAAAAAGAATCAATGCACACTGTTAAAGAAATTGAAGTTCTCATGTAATGTTCACTTTTATTTCTCTCCAAAAGATGAACAAATTGCCCCTATTTCTCTGATGAACAACATATTGGGTATATGTTGAAAAAATGCGTTTTGAAGGTTATATATTATATTCACTACATAAATACATAAATTCTTAATGGGATATTTGAAGTTTTTATTATACAATATTTGTTGCAATAATATCATCTGCAGCTGCTTGTTAGGAAATTGCCCAATTTTAATTTTGTGACTAATTACCATTAATTAATCCAATTAAAACACAAGCAACAAAGGGATCTAGTACTTAAACCATTCGACACAAGAGATAGGTGGAAATTATACCTCCCGCGAAATCGTATTCGCGGGGCTCGATCCTACGGCATGGGAATCGATGGGGTGCTTCTCTTTCTTCTCCAAATCGCCTCGAGTCCACCTAGAGATTAACCAAGGTCTAAATCGATTCGTGCTAGCGATTCGATTAGAACAAAGCTAATCCTAAGGATCAACCCTCTTCAAGAATCAACCTATTTGATTTTGGTGGAGAGTTGTAGCTCAACACATGAGCATATGGAGGAGAGGAGGAGAGATGGTGCCGGCCAAGAGAGGGAGAAAGAGGGGGGCGGCTAGGGTTAGGGAAGAGAGCTAGTCCAATTTTACATCTATACATCTCTATATATAGTGCACAATCCCTACCTACCACCAACCATCTATTTACAAGAATGCCACTCTCACCTACCACTAGGGCCGGCCATATTATGGGCTCACATGGGCCTCTCATCTCATTTAATTAGGCCTCTAATTCACATAATTAGAAGTTACTCCAAATGCTCTTCAATTGGGCTATATATTTAATACATAAATATTGGCCCAATAAATTAATATAACTATTTATATTAAATTGTGTCAAGCTATAATAATTATTAACTAATTAATAATTATTCTAGGATTAGCTAATACATTAATTTATTTCAATATGATCCATTTGACTTAATTAATTATAACGGTACATAATTAATTAATCAACTTATCATATTTCCGCAATACGAACTATTGCGAATAAATAAATAATGCATTGTCTTGGTCAAAACTCTATTTTGTGTGACCCTTTGAGGATTTATGCTAAGTTGGACATGGAATTAAATCGCTATTTAATTCCAATAATCATAAGCGGTATCTAGCAACACGTTATGATTCCCAATTCGCATAAATAGTGTACTGCTACAATATTTCAATCCTGCATAAGAGAATAAATATGTTTCTCTATTTTGATTCTTATGTCTCACGATATCATCGTATAATCCAAGATAGGAATGTGTCATTCTTGCAGATTATACGTTTCTTGATCTAAAGTTGATCGCTTAGTTGCGCGCATACGATCCAACTCCATCAAGGGGCCCAAACAGATATCGTCACTCACTAAGTGAATTAATGAGGGACATACGGTTTTCTTGATGATTAACTTTTCCCCGCACAATTCAAGAGAACATAAATAAAGTCCGTATAGCAGCCCTTATCGGGAATCAGCGGTAGACAGGATTTATAGAACCTATCCTCATGTGGAAAAGATAATCATCTCAAACTTAGAACCAAAATCATAACGAAATAAACAATGACACATAACACAATCCATATGTTTATTTCGTTGGGTCAAGTCTTGTACTATGTTTCATAACATATACATATGCAATTAAGTTGGTAACTCTTTACCTATGATTTGTAGAACTTAATCATCACTTAACTTGCATACTAATCTTATATGATAATTAATGTTCCTTGTTAATTATCAAGATTATGGACCGTTTAGATTTATTATTGTCATTCTAAAGAATGATCCACAGAGATCTACAATTCAGATCCTCAACCTGAATGATCTGTCAATAATAAACCTAGGAACAGATGATAAAATATCATCCAAAACATAAACTAATATTTAAGTCATTAAATTATTGACTTCTAGGACATAACTCCAACAATCTCCCACTTGGCCTAGAGTCAATCAGTAGTGACTTCTAGCCAATGAAGAATTGAGAACGATGTCATATATCTACATATATACATGTCTCGGACCTCAAAATAAATAATATGCTTAAGCTAGTTACTCATACGTCTACCACGTATGGATGCATAATTGCATCTCGTATACTGCTCAAGGTAGAGGTCAAGTTAGAGTGTTCACTGTGTTCGCGAACCTATCCAAATTTATTCGACCCTATATATATATATACTACTACTATATATATGTTCTTGATCATCATCATATGATATCAAGTGATATCGTTATAGATCATATTTGAATCTCCAATGTAACATTGGGTTCTTTAGGAGTAAGTTATGGTTCGAGATGCATAGAACCATAATAACTCGACTAAGAACTCGATCCGAAATAAATTTCTTTTATTGCTTCACAAGTTGCTATGTATTTTACTTTGGTGACGGAAACGGTTGTAATATTCCATTTAGAACACTTTCTAAACTTACAACACCACCTTTTAAGCAAAATATGTAGCTCAATTGTGATTATATCAATCTTTTGAAAAACTTTTATTAGTGTAACAACTTACACGAGATTTCTTTCATCTTAGGAGATGAAACATTGTATCACTCTTTCTCATAAGGTACTCGAGGATATCCTTGACTATCGTCCAAATGTGTCTCTCTTGTATCCATTTGACAACTGTTTGTCATATCCTTTGGATACTACACATTGGGGCATATGCATAAATATGGCGTACAAAATGAAACTCATAATGAAAGAATGCTTGAACTATTTCATGCACTTTCTTGAATTGAGTTGCAATAGACCGAGTTAAACACTCAAGTCATGCCATGTGACGTACAGTTAGACATCCTTTCTTGGAGTGTAACTTTCATGTTTCTAGAACACTTCGTCAATATATGCATATTTGCTCAAACCTAACATCCATCATAATCTATCTTCATAGATTTGTTTCCTAGGATCAGGTGATTTCGCCCAAGTTCTCATTTGAGAAAGCATTCTCCAAAGAGATCTCGACAATATTCATTTTCTTAATGGTATTCCCAATTTAATGAATTGTTATCTTGAACAATACAAGTAATTCAATTATGCTCCCACTGAATATCTTGTTTATACAAGATACTTTTGACGAAGTTCAACTCCTTGACTTCATTGTCAAATCTTTTATTCCAATCTCCACAACACTTGCTTTAATTCATTAATGGATCCTTGAAGCATGCATATGATTTTAGCAATACATTAATAAAACCTCGATTTGTGTCAAATGCACAACATCTTCCTTCATTCATACGAAGAAGGCGGTTTTATGTGTTTTTCCATATATCAACATATATGAAATACAACTATTGCTAGAATGATCTTTATTGACTTTTACATAGCCACAAGCAAGAGGTTGTGCTTTGTACGTAGTCAACTAGTCATCGACTTAGACATAGCTACAAGCGAGAAGCCGCGCTTTGTACATAGTCGATTTGTTATCCATGTCGATCTTTCCTTTTGAAGATCTAAAACGTTCTTGATGGATTGCTCCTTCATGAACATCAACCAAGGTCTATACCTTGTTGTTATACATGGATTGCACTTTAAAGATCATATGAATTCAAAACATATATGTGGAATCAGATCATTCCATCGTTTCTTTGTTTATCAACGGATTCTCATATGCTAAGTACGAGAATGTTGTGACAACCTATGCACCAAAACGGCTTAGGAAATCAACTCTCGTTGATCTTTTGTAGGATTGGTACTTGAGGTTCATGAACTTCTTCCACAACGATTTGTTGAACGAATTCTTGACTCCTCATATATTCCATGAGTTTCTCAAACATCATCAACTCGTGAGATGGTTGAGTCCTCATTAGAAGAAGCATACTATTAAACTTCTTTCAAAACAACTTGTGAATGAAGTTTCGCTCAACTCCCACTAAGTACCATGTATGGAGTGACAAGTTTCCCATAAGAGTACTTCTTGTACTGACGCATAAACTATTTTAATGCTCACTTTACTCCCACTACTTCTTCTTGAGAATTTCAATTCATCAAGACTACATTATGATTAGCAACAATTACTTTGTTCTTATCATATTCGTGGAAGTAGTGCCTTTTAATATAAACATCCTACAAATATATAGTGTCTTATTTGGTTTAAGCTTACAAGTCAACAATACTTGAAATAAGCTTCTCAACACCAAATCTTAAGAAGCATTATACTTAGAGATCAAAATCTCCTAAGATATCTTCTTCAATAGACTTCGATGGAACATTATTCAGTGTGAACAATATTGTCCTCAAACATAATTCCCTAATACGAGTCGAATAAGTCAATTTGATTTATTACCGATCGAACTATACGAAATATTGTTCGATACCTCCATTCTTGGACATATTATTCCTCATGGAGCGAGTTGTGAAACCACTTTCATACTCTTTAGATAATATTTCAAATCATGTGACTTAATTATTTACCATGATTAATTATAAGACTTCCATTTTTCTTGAACGGTCTTTTAAACTTCACTCTTGAACTCCTTTGAACTAGTCAAAAGGTTCATACTTATACCTTATCAAATAGATATGTTAATATCTACAATGATCGTTGGTTAAGTAGTAAAGTATCAACAACCTTTCATTACACAAGTACTTATAGGTCTTTATACATCGATATGTATAAGTCCTAATTAGTTCACTTGTCCTTAAACCTTCATAGGTTAAAGGCGCTTTTGTCATTTTAACAAACATGATTCGCATATCAACCGATTTGAAATCGAATTGAATTACGAGCTCTACGTTACGGAGACTCTCGTAATGCGATTCTCGTTTATTTATGTGACTAAGCGGTATAACATTAAAGTCAAATACTTTATGTCAAGTCTTACGCATCCTATTTGTCATTCAAAACTTGCTTATCTATTTCAAGCAAATTCAATCAAGATGCATGAAATCATATAAACAAATCCAGAATAAAAGAACTTGTCCTTTATTAAACATAATCATCCATTTCATCGAATATGAAGTGGAGATGTTTTGAGAAGTTAGGATTAAGGTATGCAACCTTCAATTCCTAAACAAACTCTTAATAAAGATAACTCTACGTATTCAATGGTAATGACTTAGACGAACAAGTCATTGCCTATACGGAGTTTACTCTACATCTCTCGAACATTCTCTTATTCTTCATTGCTAACACATTTCGTCAAATGCGAGCATATGAACTAGTATCAAGTTACTAGTGTAAATTAGAGATAGTGAGATAATTTGAACGACAAATATACTTTAGGATTAAAGCATTACAATCATGGTACAACCTTTCAAAATGCCTCCAATAAACGGCAAATGAAACATCTCATGTGATACATAATCACAATCAAGAGTCTCGAAATTTCAACTCATACCTTGGCGAAGTATTTCTTGAATACTAAACCAATTACCTTTTTGCATCAACAAGTGTGCGAAGAAGGTAACATTATATCCTTTATAATTTCAAAGAGATCGTATGACAATATCAATAATCGTTGATATCGGAGATCAATATCTCTAGTTATCAATTAGCTACTTAAATCTTTCGATTTGTAAGCCAACGAAACGTTCATGTATAAAAGAATCTCTTTGTCAACTCATACTCTTTATACTCGATCATAAATGATGGAGTTAATATCTACTTTCTCCAAGAACACTTTCTTGAGTAAGTGGATGAGAGCGTACGAGTTAAATCTAGTCCATATGAATTCTCTAATTCAAAAGTCTAGAAATTTCAAATGAGGATATTAGCCATACGCTTTATTGAATAACTTTTCGCCAAAAGTCAATCAATCACCGCGTTGCTACGTTCGGGTAGTTTGAGAAAAGTTTTGGGAATTGACACACTCAAATTTCTCTTCACTAAGATCGTGTCTTAGGAATCGGTATTACTTCTTTAAGTAAATACTTTTAGAAACGAATTTGTTCATTTTCAAAGATTGATCGCAACAAAATTAACAATTTTAACATCTATAACAAAATCAATTTAAGGTCAATTAGTTTATGTAATTGTTTTATTTATAACAAATAAAACTCCCACTACATTTATTTAATGTCCCAAATGTAGTTGGTTTTCCAAGATCCCGGTTTTCATCAAGTAGAGCCTGCTATGGCACGTCACCCTACTTAATTAGACAAGGTAGGTTCTCCAACCAATCATATCGTTCTATATGATTCTTGGTTTGTGAATATCTAAGTATATTTACAAACTTCGCCCCGATGTCCAAACTCTAGTTGGGTCCATCGAAAAGTAACATCTCACTATTTGCTCCTTGCAAATCTTAGCTATTTGCACCCCGACTACCGAATTGGCAATCATGACGTCCGCTTGGGCGGACCGCGCCATGAGTGACAATCGGCGTGAAGGGGATAGAGAGAAGGAGGGCGATTTCACTTAATCGAGTTTTAGTTGGGACTATCAATCATATGACACTTGTTCGGTGGTCGTGTAAGCATACACCCATACCTAGCCTATGACAATTCATAGCAATCACAAGCAATCACATATAAGCATCTCATAGTTGTGGGTTTGTATGGCTCCCGCTTGCATTAGTTTCGCCACATCGTCCATGGAGCAAAACTAATCTAATCATTGTCCCTCCCACTAAATTCTATAAGGATCTAAATCCTATATAAAATAAAGGTACAAAATACATGTGAAAACATCCTATTCCCATCCTAACCTTAGGGGCATGCAAGCCTCACAAGTTACATCAAAAATTAATCAACAAATTAATTAATTAATGGCACCAAAGGCCGCATTACAAACATTCACACATGCATTCAAATACAACCACAAGGCATTGAGTCTTGAGCCATACTAAACCCACTATCCACCTACAAAACAAAGTTAGCACATACAAGCACTTTGTTTCCAATTAACGATTTTCAAGCATCTTTGCGTATCGTTTGCTATAAGTAAATTCCGTGTACAAATTCTCAATTTTAAACAACAAAACTTGTTTAAATTCTTTTAGAAAGTTCTTTCAACATCCCATAACTGAAAGGAGATCAAACAAGGAGTTTTCTAATTAATTTCAACTAGTTTGAATACTTAGAAAACCAGTAATTTACCAAAAAACGTAACTAATGGAATCCAACAAAAACAACAGTTTTCGGTCTCCAAAAATTCTCAAATAAATTACTTAAACTCCTTATCATAGTTGTGACTACCAGTAAAAATTTCAAGAAGAGATCTTAAACCATCTGGGAGAATCAAAAATGACAAATCTCTTACAAGTGCACGAAACACCGTTATGAGATTTTCAGCTTATTCTCTCAACCATTTGGTCTGTAAGACCACCTTCTATCCAGTTTTTATATATACAATATACATAGAAAAACTTGTTTAGACTACAGGCTATCCATTCATGAAAAGAAAACAACCAAGTTCAGTTCAATAATATTAAGTTACATGCTAAACAATCAACAAATTCTGTACTGGAACAGACTGTCGATCGAAATGTTTTAACCTAGTTGAAGGTCCAAACTTCCACGAAAAATTATGAAATTAATTTTCCTGGAATCCTAACTCAAAATAGAACAACTCCATTTAAACAGAATTTTTAAAGGAGTTCTCAGTTGGTACAGTTTATTAGAACAATCGATTTGCTCAACAAACTGGATCTGACAAGATCTTCCTTTTCATACTTGAAAACCCACAAATTAATCCGAGTCATGCAACAATTTATACATGCTCAGAAAGAGCTTCAAGTCCTCTTTAAATCTAGCCATAGAAAACTGGTACTTATATTCAAAATATAAATCTTTCAAGCCATTCAAACAGGACAGTGCGAGCAGAAACTGGTTCTGCGCACTGTCGCCGTTTTATTCACAATAAATCTATACTAATTCAGAAAAATGTGAATCCAACGCCAAAAGAATCACAATCCACAGATCTACAACTTTCATGTAGATGGAAAAACCTTCCAGAGAACTTATCAAGGCGAAAAACGCGAAACAACACAGAAAATACCATTTCCAGACAGCAAACAAACGCATCATCTCTACTAATCCGTTAATTAGCCAATTTCTCTTAATTAAGTGTCAAAATAGCTTAAGTACGACCATGTGCTCTGATACCACTGTTAGGAAATTGCCCAATTTTAATTTTGTGACTAATTACCATTAATTAATCCAATTAAAACACAAGCAACAAAGGGATCTAGTACTTAAACCATTCGACACAAGAGATAGGTGGAAATTATACCTCCCGCGAAATCGTATTCGCGGGGCTCGATCCTACGGCATGGGAATCGATGGGGTGCTTCTCTTTCTTCTCCAAATCGCCTCGAGTCCACCTAGAGATTAACCAAGGTCTAAATCGATTCGTGCTAGCGATTCGATTAGAACAAAGCTAATCCTAAGGATCAACCCTCTTCAAGAATCAACCTATTTGATTTTGGTGGAGAGTTGTAGCTCAACACATGAGCATATGGAGGAGAGGAGGAGAGATGGCGCCGGCCAAGAGAGGGAGAAAGAGGGGGGCGGCTAGGGTTAGGGAAGAGAGCTAGTCCAATTTTGCATCTATACATCTCTATATATAGTGCACAATCCCTACCTACCACCAACCATCTATTTACAAGAATGCCACTCTCACCTACCACTAGGGCCGGCCATATTATGGGCTCACATGGGCCTCTCATCTCATTTAATTAGGCCTCTAATTCACATAATTAGAAGCTACTCCAAATGCTCTTCAATTGGGCTATATATTTAATACATAAATATTGGCCCAATAAATTAATATAACTATTTATATTAAATTGTGTCAAGCTATAATAATTATTAACTAATTAATAATTATTCTAGGATTAGCTAATACATTAATTTATTTCAATATGATCCATTTGACTTAATTAATTATAACGGTACATAATTAATTAATCAACTTATCATATTTCCGCAATACGAACTATTGCGAATAAATAAATAATGCATTGTCTTGGTCAAAACTCTATTTTGTGTGACCCTTTGAGGATTTATGCTAAGTTGGACATGGAATTAAATCGCTATTTAATTCCAATAATCATAAGCGGTATCTAGCAACACGTTATGATTCCCAATTCGCATAAATAGTGTACTGCTACAATATTTCAATCCTGCATAAGAGAATAAATATGTTTCTCTATTTTGATTCTTATGTCTCACGATATCATCGTATAATCCAAGATAGGAATGTGTCATTCTTGCAGATTATACGTTTCTTGATCTAGAGTTGATCGCTTAGTTGCGCGCATACGATCCAACTCCATCAAGGGGCCCAAACAGATATCGTCACTCACTAAGTGAATTAATGAGGGACATACGGTTTTCTTGATGATTAACTTTTCCCCGCACAATTCAAGAGAACATAAATAAAGTCCGTATAGCAGCCCTTATCGGGAATCAGCGGTAGACAGGATTTATAGAACCTATCCTCATGTGGAAAAGATAATCATCTCAAACTTAGAACCAAAATCATAACGAAATAAACAATGACACATAACACAATCCATATGTTTATTTCGTTGGGTCAAGTCCTGTACTATGTTCCATAACATATACATATGCAATTAAGTTGGTAACTCTTTACCTATGATTTGTAGAACTTAATCATCACTTAACTTGCATACTAATCTTATATGATAATTAATGTTCCTTGTTAATTATCAAGATTATGGACCGTTTAGATTTATTATTGTCATTCTAAAGAATGATCCACAGAGATCTACAATTCAGATCCTCAACCTGAATGATCTGTCAATAATAAACCTAGGAACAGATGATAAAATATCATCCAAAACATAAACTAATATTTAAGTCATTAAATTATTGACTTCTAGGACATAACTCCAACACTGCTTTGCATTTAGGTTACTAAAGACTCAGGAAAGACTTGGAGGAAGTATGGACCAATATGTTTAGAAGGAAAGAGCTTAGGCGTCATTCAACCAGTACCATATCAGACCTCTAAAGGTACTTTCCGAGTTCTCCTACGTTCTTTCGAAGGTATTGGAAGGGTTTGCATGTCCGAATCAGATGATGGTGTCAACTGGAGCTACGTGCAACTGACCGAACTTCCAAACCCAAATTCAGGTTGATTTCTACTTCATCATGTATGGGCTGGTACTTTAATACTGAACCCACTTTTGTGCTATGAACATGAGAAATGGAGGGCATCCTAATACTCAGAGATATATTATTATGAGATGGGCTAAAATCAGCCACGACTGACGGATGCAATCGTCAGCTACGATCAAATCTCAATTTTCGAGATTCTAACATTCGATCCGAACCGTTCATTGTATTCTCCATATCGAAATTTCATTGGAGACCAAATTTTACATTTTTCTGATTTTATTTACTATTTTTTTGAGATTTTTAAAAATCATAGTTATTGAAGGGTCCAGAATTGTTTAGATTAAGAATTTTGTAAAATATCAAACAAATACTAAAAAATTTCAGAAAAATATAAAATTTGGTCTCCAATGAGATTTCAATGTGGAGAACACATTGAACGGTTCGGATCGACTGTTAGAATCTCAAAAATTGAGATTTGATCGTAGCTGACGGTTGCATCCGTCAGTCGTGGCTGATTTTAGCCCATCTCTATTATTATTGCCTGCAAATTAGAATTTGCAATGTTGTACCATTTTGTTTAAAATATACTAGGGTGTTGAGGTACATTGGTATTTTTGTCCAAATCAAGCAACAAATTAACGGAAAAGTACATTAAAATTTAAAAATTACACTCTCTGCTATTATGCACCTGATTGTAATAGATATTTGTCATGCCTGCACTTTGATTTGTCAAGTTCTTTTGATGTAAAAGGAACACAAGTTGTTATGCTTTATAAAAATTTTGATGCTGTTAGAATAACCCAAAAGAATAAAAAATATTAATGTAATAAAAAAAATCCTTCTGGTACCAACTTAAAATTTTAGCCAATCTAACGAAACAGTTTGGGTCTTTGTGGTATGCAGGGATTGATGGAACTAAGTTGAAGGATGGGAGACTGGTACTGGCTTACAATACTGACTCAAGTGTTATAACAGTAGTTTAATTCTAAACCAATACTAATGAATAAACATGATATGTTAGTCATTTAAACATTCTGTCAAACACATAACAGTCATTCAAATGTTAACATATACAAATCCATTTAACACATGAGGTAATAGCCTAATCTAGCCGCCCAACTATTTACATAGCCGTAAGAGAAGTGTGGGCTACTGATTTCACACAAAATAATGTGTTAAAATGGTCAAAAATCTCGGCCTTCTCTCAGGCATTTCAACAAACACGTGGTGTTCATGGTGAAACATGATTAGACATAGCCATTAATGAAAGAAGAAGATGGTAAAACTTTGCAACTGCATAGTGTGAACTTTTAGAAGCCGAAATCAACTGTAAATATCATGTGTAAAATATGGAAAGGTGTTAGGTGAGAATTTTAACTATAAATAGAGGTGCATGGTTCTTCAAATCCTCAAACCAAATCAAAATCACAAATAAACGAGTTCAGAGAGTTTGAGATAGCGAGAAGGAGTTTGGGCAGGAGCGGGCTATAGCAGGAAGGGCGTACGGTGTCTCCCCCAAGAGTTCGTCGTTAAGGTAGGGGCCGTCCCGACCTTTGTTGTTTCATCCTCTTTCTTTTGAATTTCAATCCCATTTTGTTGCTTTGATCTAAATAAGTACCAAGTAGATGATTTATGTCAATTAGAATGAAAATCTGACAATGTTGAATCTCATTCAAAGATGAAAATACAAAACACGTTTTCAACTGTTAAAAATACGGACTGCTGCTGTTTGGAGAAGATGGTTCGATAATATACATTAAATATATATTATTCGATTTTAGTTCACAAAAGATGCGTAGTTCAGTTGGTCAGTAGTGAGATAGTTAAGGCTCTTAATTTAGGAGTGCCAAGTTCGAATCCCACCTCTTGCATATATGTTTTGAAATTCTGAAATTTCATTTGATTTCCATGCTCACTTTGAAATACCATAATTCCTCCATTTAAACTCCGATTTTTATAAACTTTAGTTCGTTGGAAAGCTTATAAAATGTTCTAAAGCATCATCATAAAATTATGGGCCAATATATTGTAAATAAAAGTCAGTTTTATCTTGCAAATCAAAGGATTTATTGATGTGTTATTCAAACTAATATTGTTTCTTACTTTAAATATTCAACTTTTTCCATTAGTATTTATTTTGGACAAAACTTATACATCAGAGATTTTTGAATAGATTTCGATCATATCACTTGCATTTACAAATAATGTGAAACTAGTATGTCTTATTTCACTAAATATTTAAAGATTATGTAGCTAGTATGTCTTTTTAAAAACCTTATAATGTTTTTAGTATTATTATAAATTAGTGATTTGTGGAATTTATGATGGTAAAAGTATGTTTTATGGGGAAGTCAATTGAATTGATGTTTGATATACACACAAGGAGAATTTATTATTTTTGACCGGTACCTGGTTGGCGATTCCTTCGGGATTAGCGGTCCGTCAGACGTGGCGGAACTCGGTTCCTTCAGGGTGTTAGAAGGAACGTATTTTCACTGTGGCAGGTGAAAATGCCACTCCATCTGCTGTTGGGAGTGCGAAATGGTCCAAACTAACGGCTGACTAGTATGGTTCCATTCTGAAGTGTGGCCAAAGTATGTTGATGACGTTGGTTCCCCAAAAGATAAAGTACTTTTTATAATGAGTATTAGTTGAATTTTTATATACTCCATAGAAAATATACATTTTATTGTGCTGATAAATAGTTGAATTTTGATGCATTTCATTAAGTTGATTTATTCAATTTTATAATCTTTTGAATGATATCTCCGATTGACTTCCAGAGGTTGGAAGTCGAGATTGTTCCTACTGAGTTGAAAATTATACTCACCCCCATTTTTAATCCACAGAGACAGTGTCGGAGTAAGATTATTACTAATAGCTGGAGCCGCTGCGTGGAGTTAATCTAGAAGTTATTTAGTTTTTATTTATGAGTAGTTTAAGATTATTTATTAGATATTATTAGAAAGTTTGTTATTTTAGTATGTCTTCCGCTGCGAGATTATAAACTCGTTTGGGGTCGGATGGACCAGATTTTGTATTTGAGACTTTATTATTTATAATGATGCTCAGTTTATGATTGCTGTTAAGTTGTGTACATTCTGAGAGAAAAAAATGCCCTCTCGGGGTGTGACAGCTTTTAATGGTATCAGAGCATAATTAAGATGATTTTGTCCTGGTGTCTCAAATATTTTAGTGAGTAACGTTTTAACTAAGTTAATTATATCCATAATGTTTTTCATGTGTCACTTCTAAAGAAATATGTTTCAGATCCATCTCATGTTCTTACGTACGAACCACTAAAATTACGTGAGGATGTGAGTTAAGTTATGTGAAAAAAAAAACCAGCTCAAATCTTAGACTGAAAGGAGCATGTGTTGCGTAATAAGGTGATATCATTAGTGAAAGTGCGCTGGCAACACCACAATGATAATGAAGCAACTTGGGAACGTGAAGATGAAGTTCGAGAGAAGTATCCATATCTCTTCAATTAAGGTATGTCAAATTTCGAGGACGAAATTTCTTAAGGGGGGAAGGATGTTATAACAGTAGTTTAATTCTAAACCAATACTAATGAATAAACATGATATGTTAGTCATTTAAACATTCTGTCAAACACATAACAGTCATTCAAATGTTAACATATACAAATCCATTTAACACATGAGGTAATAGCCTAATCTAGCCGCCCAACTATTTACATAGCCGTAAGAGAAGTGTGGGCTACTGATTTCACACAAAATAATGTGTTAAAATGGTCAAAAATCTCGGCCTTCTCTCAGGCATTTCAACAAACACGTGGTGTTCATGGTGAAACATGATTAGACATAGCCATTAATGAAAGAAGAAGATGGTAAAACTTTGCAACTCCATAGTGTGAACTTTTAGAAGCCGAAATCAACTGTAAATATCATGTGTAAAATATGGAAAGGTGTTAGGTGAGAATTTTAACCATAAATAGAGGTGCATGGTTCTTCAAATCCTCAAACCAAATCAAAATCACAAATAAACGAGTTCAGAGAGTTTGAGATAGCGAGAAGGAGTTTGGGCAGGAGCGGGCTATAGCAGGAAGGGCGTACGGTGTCTCCCCCAAGAGTTCGTCGTTAAGGTAGGGGCCGTCCCGACCTTTGTTGTTTCATCCTCTTTCTTTTGAATTTCAATCCCATTTTGTTGCTTTGATCTAAATAAGTACCAAGTAGATGATTTATGTCAATTAGAATGAAAATCTGACAATGTTGAATCTCATTCAAAGATGAAAATACAAAACACGTTTTCAACTGTTAAAAATGCGGACTGCTGCTGTTTGGAGAAGATGGTTCGATAATATACATTAAATATATATTATTCGATTTTAGTTCACAAAAGATGCGTAGTTCAGTTGGTCAGTAGTGAGATAGTTAAGGCTCTTAATTTAGGAGTGCCAAGTTCGAATCCCACCTCTTGCATATATGTTTTGAAATTCTGAAATTTCATTTGATTTCCATGCTCACTTTGAAATACCATAATTCCTCCATTTAAACTCCAATTTTTATAAACTTTAGTTCGTTGGAAAGCTTATAAAATGTTCTAAAGCATCATCATAAAATTATGGGCCAATATATTGTAAATAAAAGTCAGTTTTATCTTGCAAATCAAAGGATTTATTGATGTGTTATTCAAACTAATATTGTTTCTTACTTTAAATATTCAACTTTTTCCATTAGTATTTATTTTGGACAAAACTTATACATCAGAGATTTTTTAATAGATTTCGATCATATCACTTGCATTTACAAATAATGTGAAACTAGTATGTCTTATTTCACTAAATATTTAAAGATTATGTAGCTAGTATGTCTTTTTAAAAACCTTATAATGTTTTTAGTATTATTATAAATTAGTGATTTGTGGAATTTATGATGGTAAAAGTATGTTTTATGGGGAAGTCAATTGAATTGATGTTTGATATATACACAAGGAGAATTTATTATTTTTGACCGGTACCTGGTTGGCGATTCCTTCGGGATTAGCGGTCCGTCAGACGTGGCGGAACTCGGTTCCTTCAGGGTGTTAGAAGGAACGTATTTTCACTGTGGCAGGTGAAAATGCCACTCCATCTGCTGTTGGGAGTGCGAAATGGTCCAAACTAACGGCTGACTAGTATGGTTCCATTCTGAAGTGTGGCCAAAGTATGTTGATGACGTTGGTTCCCCAAAAGATAAAGTACTTTTTATAATGAGTATTAGTTGAATTTTTATATACTCCATAGAAAATATACATTTTATTGTGCTGATAAATAGTTGAATTTTGATGCATTTCATTAAGTTGATTTATTCAATTTTATAATCTTTTGAATGATATCTCCGATTGACTTCCAGAGGTTGGAAGTCGAGATTGTTCCTACTGAGTTGAAAATTATACTCACCCCCATTTTTAATCCACAGAGACAGTGTCGGAGTAAGATTATTACTAATAGCTGGAGCCGCTGCGTGGAGTTAATCTAGAAGTTATTTAGTTTTTATTTATGAGTAGTTTAAGATTATTTATTAGATATTATTAGAAAATTTGTTATTTTAGTATGTCTTCCGCTGCGAGATTATAAACTCGTTTGGGGTCGGATGGACCAGATTTTGTATTTGAGACTTTATTATTTATAATGATGCTCAGTTTATGATTGCTGTTAAGTTGTGTACATTCTGAGAGAAAAAAATGCCCTCTCGGGATGTGACATCAAGAGCCTGTCTTAAAGTGGCAGTATCAGCAGATGATGGTGATAACTGGGAGGAGATAGTGACGTTGGAAGATACTGATAAGATGGAGTTCTCTTACCCAGCTGTGATCCAGACTAGTGATGATATGATACATATTACTTACACCTACAACAGGACTCAAATTAAGGTAACGTGAATAAAATGCCCATGGTTACATTTTGCAGAG
The DNA here is from genome assembly GCA_028095005.1 of Rhynchospora pubera. Classification (NCBI taxonomy): domain Eukaryota; kingdom Viridiplantae; phylum Streptophyta; class Magnoliopsida; order Poales; family Cyperaceae; genus Rhynchospora; species Rhynchospora pubera. The sequence continues at coordinate 78,053,850 of CM051462.1, forward strand.
ATATCGGAATGTACCTCATCTAGTAAACGTAGTTATAATGTGTCAAATACGGTATACTGGCATGTCAAATAGAGAAAGTTTAATATGGTATATTGGTTACGACTTATGAGGGAGATTGAGAAATTGACAACAGCTTATATAATTGGCCTCGTCTATTTTGGAAATCAAATTGGTGTTAGTAGGATAAGTTGTTCGGTAATACTGCCTAATTTTAAGATAATTGCCAACACAAATACATTCAATAATTTTAAAATATTAAGATTGTACGCCTTCGATTTAATATTAAAGGGCTATTTATGAATTTTACTCCATTATTCAATCCATTGTTTCTAATTAATAGGATTTTTTTTTTCTTTACATCCATAGCATATTGATTTAATTAATTTCAACAAATTTCTTACATCCATGTTTTCCTATGCAGCATGTTGTTCTCCATCCGGATGACTTGGTGAAGCTATGATGATTCAGATAGGCTTTTAATTGAAGTTCCGTCCAGACATTTTGATTTTCATTATTTCGTAACTATAGTTTTTATTGTCTTTTATGTTATATTTTGTTCATCGTTTTGACCTGTTGAGAAATTTCGTATGAGAATTGGAAACAAGTGCCGCGTATGAGAAATAGTTTCTTATCGCATGCTTTTGTTCTTGTTGTAAAATCAATTTATTTATAAAGAAAACTATTAGCATTACTTTAAATTATTTTTTAAAATTTCACGTCCATGAAAATATCTATCTACATCCTAAATTTATGTTTTGAAAAGACCATGTCAAATTTGTAATTTAGCGTGTTATATATCGACGCACATATTTCACCACATCTAAAACAACAGTGGGTCCTTGTTCTGGACAAAGAAAACCTTACCGTTTTTGTCTTGAACGGTCGGACCTGAAGAAGCTCCAAAATTAAATATTCATATGAAACCAAAGCGCACCGTTTGAGTTTAATGCCGGTGGAAGGTTAAGTTGCAACTGATACAGAGTGAGTGGCAGTAAGGAAACAATTTGAGAAAAACTACATGTATCCATGGCTTCTGAGAAGCTGCCTTCTCAACTGAACAAAATACTGGTTCTCTTTCTTTCTAGTCCCCCTGTCTTTCTGTTTTTTATCCTTTGGTACAGGCTTTGATGCTTCTTTTTTTTCTTTACTTTTTTTTTAATCTTGTGTTGCACGCATAAATACACATACACAAAAGTTTAATGAATTACATAATAATGTAATGCTAAAGTCACTTAAATTTAAAATAAAAAAGCAAATTATAGGTGGGATTGGCTCGAATTTGTGGCATATAAATTTCAACTAGGCTACTTGTTACACCAGTGACGGGTATTGATTGGCTGGAATTTGTGGGACTCAATTGAACCAAATTTCTCTCTAAATTATAGGATTATATCGTCGATGATGCACCAGTGTGTGACACTGGCAAAGGAAAGAGCAAGGCTTCTAAAAGGAAAGTAACATATGGGTTTCACTTGGTGGAAGGTAAAATGGCTCACCCAATGCAAGACTACCATGTTGCCAGGTTCGAAGAAAGAGATGGAAATGAGGTTGGTTTATTCGCAATTTTTGATGGGCATTCAGGAAATGATGTTGCTTCTTATCTTCAACGACACCTGTTTGATAACATTCTTAAGGAGGTATATAATGAAAGTATCGTACTCTATGATGTGTATTTTAAATATGCTTCTTGCAAACAATATATAATTTACTGTGCTTCAGAAGTTGATGTAACAGAACAAAGAACATTTACAAGCTGGAGTATTTAAAAATGTTATAGAAAACACACTTAAGGGAATATCCATGGATATGTAATTTTCTTGTGGTGTTGATAATGAAGTAGCTGATGAATAAATATAGTAATTTTGATTTCTTTTTCATTATATGCAGCCTGATTTTTGGGATGATACCATGAAGGCAATAAAAAGAGCATACCACAGCACTGACCGAAAGATCCTGAAAAAGAAAGCAAGCGATGACGTGAAGACACGTGGCGGATCCACAGCTGTAACAGTGATAATCATAAATGGCGAGTCTTTGGTTGTGGCAAATGTCGGGGATTCGCGTGCCATCATTTCTGAAGGCGGCATTGCTAGGCGGCTCTCAGTTGATCATGAGCCTCTCAAGGAGAAAAAGGAGATTGAAAGCCGAGGAGGTTTTGTTATACGTCAAAGAGGTTAATTCTTTGGTTTTAGAACCTATAGTTTAATTTGAGAAGTGTACTTTTAGTTCCCAAGCTCTAACAGTGTGAAATTTGGTGACATCAGATAATGTTCCTAGAGTTGACGGCCAACTGGCTATGTCAAGAGCATTTGGTGATAAAGCTGTAAAAGAGCATATCAGCTCAGACCCTGATCTTGTAATAGAAGACATTGATGCAGATGCTGAGTTCATTATCCTTGCTAGTGATGGCCTTTGGACGGTATTTAGAAGATTCGAGAACTTACTTGATAGTTGTTTATATGTACAATAGTTTGAAATGAACCACATCTGAAGCACAGTATGGAAAAGAAAATTTTGTGTTAGCGATGTCCTTGTAGAAGGTAAGGTCATTAAAGCGAACAATTGAGAAAATATACAAAGGAAAGTGTCTCATCGGCAATTAGTTAAAAGTAAAAATTGAAATTGTTAATCAATTAGAAAATTGAGAAGCAAAATCTTATACAAATTCTCATCATGTACAAGAAGGGGGAACAATTTTATTGTGCATAAATGTTAATTCTAATCCAAGTTGATTATATTCACCAAAGGAACAATTAGTTCTAATGCAAAACTAAATATGAACCACGTTGTTCAGAGTTCACTTTTCTCACACCATTCTTAGTTTGAACAAAAATCTTTTTTACACTTATTTCAGTTCACAATTAATTCTGTATCTTTGGTTTTCCATCTGTATATATACAGTTGGGCTTCTCATGTAATAATTGGTGTCATTTATAAAGGCAATTATTTAGATTTAGTGATTTTTCAGGTAATTCGGACCAGGAAGCCGTCGACATAGTGAAAGATGTGAAGGATGAAAGGAAAGCAGCAATGGAGCTGATAAACGAGGCACTGCACAGGGGAAGCAAGGATGACATCTCTTGTATTGTCGTCCAGATAGCCTGATACTGATGAATCTCTGTGCTTTGTATATCTGTGTTTTTGGGATCTTGTTTGCGTAATGTATATTGTATAAAAGTTGTATAATATTCTTCGTACTTTTCTTTTTCTTTTGTATATATTTATTTTCTTTTTTAATAAAATCTACCGGAGTGGTACTTTGCCACCCGACACTCAAAAATAAAAAGTTGTATAATATGGTTGTGTACTTTGTATATTGGCAATAAAGAGAGATGGAAGTATGCAGTATGTAAGAACTTAATTTTGGTCGCCCTGCATGCCATCGTATTTTGTTCTTTTCTCTGCAATTCCATTTTTCCAGTACAATAAATGACCATAGAGAAAAACTAGCTTTTGTCTAGTGGCAAAGAACAATGCACCTTGAGTGAAAGGTCCATGTTCGAAACCTGACGGAAGGTTTTTGATAGAAATTTTTTAAAAATAAATTGAGTGACTTAGACTCCAATTTATCTTAAAAAAATAAATAATAAATAACCATAGAGGCATAGACTAATTTAAAATGGGTTTCCATTAATTTTTTTTTCTATAAATAATACGATTTTTATTAAGAAAAAAACAGTGGTTGGTTAATAATACGAGAGAACCAAACAAATAGCATAATCCATTTCCGTATATAATATGGCTCCATTGAGAAAAAAAAAATCGTTCTTCGATTTTTTTTTTTTAATATCGAGCGGTATAAAAGTATAACTGTATTAAATTGAAATTTCCAGGGACTTAGTAAGTCGCTTCACGCTGTGTACTCTACAGTTGCCACAAAATAACTAGACCAGCTTGGCCAGACTGGCTAATAGTGTATAGTCCCGCTTGGGCATATGGATTTCGTCATGGCATTTGTCATAGAATGTATTTTTAGTGCACCCTTTTTCTGACAATTTCTGTGGCAGCCAATTTCAGGCTGGTGGTGTTGCACATCTTGTTTTGCGTTACCACCGAAGAACTTGAGATGGTGTTTCATGTTTCAGAGAATGAAGAATTCTAGAGAAATGTCAGGAATTTTCCCTTTTTTTAATTTAGGTAAAAGGAACTATGAGGAATATTTTTAAGGTTTTAAAAAAGTCATTACTATGCCTAATTTATTAAGAAAAGTTTACATGATCAAATTGCTTGTCCAATTTATGTTTATGCATTAATATAACAAGTTGAAGGATTAATTAATATTAAGAAATTTAGCATATTAACTTACCACCAATTTGTTACTGACAAAGAAGGTGCTTTCAATGAAGTTGTCTTTCAACTTTCAAGTTGTTATAAAAAAAAAAAAAAAAAAAACTTGCATCAAAATTCCCATATTTCAACACATGAATATGATAAAAACTAATTCGCAACACAAAATGACATCAGGGAACAAGCCACAAATAAATCAGCCTTTAGTTTCACAAATAAATCGCCATCTCCTTTCTAGACTAGGGTTTTAGAGAGACAGAGAGAAATGGCTTGGAGTGTCACTGGATCAGGCAATGCGCCAGCTGTCGGCCTACGCGCACTGCGCGCTAGCGCTCCCATCGTCGCTGGATTGTGTTGCGTCTCCGTCGTTGGTCTCGCTGCCAGGGGGCCCCGCCGCGCATCCTCCAAACCCTTCGCTTCCATCTCTGCTTCTCTTTCCACTGGTAATTACGCTCTCTCTCTCTCTCTTCCTCTTTTTTTTTTTTCTTTTAGATGCAGCTCATTTTGGGTATTTGTCAAAATTGCAAAATTGTACCTGAAAATGTTTATGGGGAGGATCTTACTAGCGTACCAGTGTACCAATTGCCTGTCTGACTGGTACAGATTGAACTGTAAAGTACTGTTTTAAGGTGCAATGTTTTACTGGGCATTTGGTTTTAAGTGCAATTAAACTTTATTAATCCTCTGCATTTTGCAATTTTAAGAAATTGTAGGATAAACATCAAGCCCCTTTCGATGGTAAACATTTAAAAACTGAAAAACAAGAATGTTTGTAGCACTAATTTGTTTTCATCATGGTCAGAGAAAAAAGAGGCAGTAGAGACAAAGCATGCACCTGCTGCACTGGGCCCGTATTCACAGGCTATCAAAGCCAATAATCTCGTTTTTGTCTCTGGTGTTTTGGGCCTAATCCCTGAGGTTTAGAACCACACTTTTTCTTGTTAATTTGTGAAATGACAATAACAGATGTTTTGAATGAGATTTATAGTAATTCCTTCTGATTTATGACTTGTTTTTTGCATTTGCAGACAGGAAAGTTTGTGTCTGATAATGTTGAAGAGCAGACGGAGCAGGTATGAGAAATTTTATAACTCAAACTCTTTTAGGGGGCGTTTGGCATGCATGAGGTTAGCCTAACTTTTAGATTATTAAGCTGATTTGTTAACCTAGAAGTTGACAAATTTGCTTAAAAGGACTAACTTTAACCCTTGATCTCACTAATCTATAGTGTTTGCCAAACGCCCCCTTAGACACTAGAACATGTTAGAATAGACTGCGTGACAAGCTCTCTTTAATACCAAATCTCACAAACACTAGATGCCAACAGCATGTTGAACAGGCGCAAAATATTTTCCTTCAAGCCCAAATGTGTTAGAACCTAAAATATGCAATCCTTATGTATGTCTTGTGCTATAAATATGATCATTGACATTGCAATCTTGAATTATGTTGCACTTACTCTAAGTGAAAGAATGAGCTGTTTTCTCACAACTTTTAACTTTTTCCACTTTAAAGGTTTTGAAGAACATGGGTGAAATCCTAAAAGCGAGTGGGGCTAGCTATTCTTCTGTTGTGAAGACCACCATTATGTAATAATAAGATTATCTGCTAAGAATTAACTATAGCTTATTATGACATTTTTTCTAATTATTACTATTCTGATTTGTAATTTTCAGGTTAGCTGACTTAGGGGATTTCAAGAAAGTTAATGAAGTATATGCGAAATGTAAGTTGTTGAAAGTTTAATGGGGGGCATGAACCCAACTTCAACATACGAAACCACAATTTTGTTTTAAAAATCCCCAGTAAACAAATTAACAATCAAATATTTGACAACTGATAATTGACAAAATCAGTTGGTGAATTTTAAAATCTAAATCATGGATTGTTCTCCATAGTGTATACAGCTCATACACTTCGTTACTGATGAAGTGCCGATAAAATTGAATTGCTAATTGTGAAAATGGTTTATGGATGACCAATCAGATTTTACATCTCACCAAATTTGATACGCAGTCCATCTAAAGTATAGATAATATTTCTATGATTTTTTTTAAAATATTGATATACATTTTTTTGTTATTATGGTTGCCAAATAACATTGTTATCAATATAACCTATTCCTGTTAGTAGTATTGTCATAATAAGAACTTTGTTGGTACAGATTTTCCTCATCCTGCGCCCGCAAGATCAACATACCAAGTAGCTGCACTTCCATTAAATGCCAAGATTGAAATCGAGTGCATTGCTGCTCTCTAGGACTGTCCCTTGTTTTCATTTCTCTTTTTGTTGAATAAATGCATTCTAGTGCTGTTGTAGATGTCTCACTTAAATTTTCTGATTTTCCTTTAAACTGGGTTTCGGCCCACGGGACAAAATATGGGCTCTCGGCTATTAAATGGGTGGAGCATGATGTATGGGCCTGTGGATGTAACAAAACTATTTATTTGAAGGTAGGGCTGCATAACGTTCAAAACGACCACGAAAACGGTCGGTTTCATTGACCGTTGCGTTTTGAAAACGAAATTAACTATCATTTGTGTTAACCGTTTCGTTTTGGACGAAACGATCGAAATCACGAAAATATACATGGACAAAACTATTTCAACCTTTTGTTTTTGAAACTCAACTAAAATCTTTAACCGTTTCGTTTCGTTTGAAATGAAACGAAAGGACGGTCGAAACGGTGACCGTTTTCATCCCTATTTGAAGGTTTAGTTTAATGATAATTGATCATCAAAAAAAAAGTTTAATGATAATTGTTCTGAGAAGTTCGGCTGTCTTGGACAAGGAGAAAAGTACAACTAAATTAACTCATTGAAAAATTAATAAAAATATTGCTTTGATGTAAGAGGTTAATCGATATAATATTAACAGAGGGGATAAATCAAGCAGTATATTTTAATCTATAAGGTTTACTATTAAGAGAGGAAAATCAGTACAAATAGTCAAATGCTTTTAGAGACGTGCAGTGATATCAATCTTCGCAGTCCATTATTTGACCTCCTCTCTTAAACTAAACAAGGTTAAATCTTATAATTTCGGTCTTGACATGGTTACCAACTTCTACTTTCGACCTCGTGAAATACATGCTACAACAATATATATATTTTTTTTAATCAATCTGACATCAATTTGAAGCTTCGTAATCTACAAACTTTTTCTATTGGCCGTCATGATCTCTCTTTTTACCTAAACATGGTGGTTTACCTTTGTAAAATTACTAAGTTGCGTGAATCTTTTTCTTGGAACTTGCTTTATTTTATAAGAGTAAATGAACCGTCTAACTGGATAAATATATTTTACTACATAAAAAGGTGTTAAGCATGTGTTAATAGACCATTCAATGGTATAGATAATTAATCGCGTCTTGCTACATGCTTTGACGCTAATTTTGTTCTTTACTGTACATTTGGATTTTCTTTTGGGGTAGTTAAAACGTGAAGTTCCTCATTCGTCCCCTCCTGATTTTCAAAATTAAACAATTACTCTTGCCAAATTACTGCTCTTCATTTTAAAGGGAGACTTTCTTATATGCTTGTAAATTTTAAATAGCTATTCCAGTTATTAAATTTTCCGTCTAAAGTGTGAAATACCTACACCTAATATAATTCTCTTCTCTTTATTATTTTATTAAAGTGTGAAATACGTACTGCTCGTGCTTTCCTTTTATTTTTTTCATTTTGGTCAGACTTGAGGGGTTTCATTTGAAGCATCCATTTTCTCACCAAAAAAAAATAAACAAAAGAAATTTGAAGCATCCATGATTGTCACTTTTGTGGGGCACATGATATTTTTTATTATCTCTCTCTTATTATTTGGTAAAGAAGGAATAAAAATTTGGATGAATCTGCTCTGGTTAGCCGAACATGTTCCCCAACTTAAAAACACCATTTTTCTTTTTCAACGTAAATACTTTAACATACTTATGGGAATATTTGTATGGTGTTAATTTTATTAAAATTGAAAAAGACGCATTGAACAGCTATACATAAAGGTACCATATAGAACAATAAAATAATTAAAAGATTGCAATTAAAGAGATTGAATCAATCTCCACCTTTTGGTGTCTAATAAAAATTAAATTCCACATGGTGCAGTGCATTGTTTAATGAACTTGAAAAGAAAAGAATAGTAGCAAGAAATCGTGAAACGCAAATTACCAATTCTGCTATATATAATTAGTTCGCATGTGCGCAATTGTAAATTAAATATGTTAAATATATGATGATTTCAAACTTTTGCCTGTTTCAATGGACGTTTTGCCTCAAAATCGTTGTGACATCAATTGGATATTTTCAAAGCATATGGACTAAATTTGGTGTTACAAACTAGCAAGCATGGTTCCTGGAATAGATTTCATAACACAGTTGTCCTTATTCCCAAAACCAAAATGGTGTTTGGGTTTTCTCTGACCTTGCAGTGAATATTCTCCCTTTTTTAATGAAAGTTCCATGAATGTTCTTGTGCCACGTCCTTTTCCTTATATCTTTTCAATGTGGGTGTGATATGTAATATCACTAAAGATTATGATTCTATGTATTTTCTTCGATAATTTTGACAGAAGAAAGGAAAGAAAGGAGAGTATGATGATGTCTCACTAAAGTTGTACTATCTGTGGGCTAATCTTTTAGAATTCTTTTTTCTTTGCATTTATGCACACAATAATGTATATATTTTTACATAAGGATTTTGCCTGCCTACTGATAACATGGCATACAAAATAATTAATCTGTTGCTTCATCAGTGCAAAAGTGTGTCTAAATCATTATTGATAAATGGAAAATTAGTTGTCAATAATGACTACACCAAACTGCTGTTGGCTGTTGTCAATTTTTGGATTGTTGCATAGGTAAAATATCTAAATTTTAAGAAGTAAGAACAAAAGGTTCAAGTCACATTCGATGAGCTCATTTGATGCACACAAGACGACTAAAATATTACTACGTGAGTACCTAGTACCTACTTTAAAAAAAAAAATTGTTATCTTAGCTTAGATGATACGATTTCTTAATAACAATCACTGCAAAATGACAGCACTAGCTAGTACTAGATGTTATTTAGATTTAATGCTAATTTTTTGTTTAAAAAAAAAACGACACTACTTATTTGCAATGGCTAAATCTGCACAGAATGCGAAAATGGATTAATTTTCTTAACAAGCCAATCAGTTCTAAAATTCGCAGCTATACACCAAATACTATTTTCTGTCACTATTCATGTACAGGATGTGATGGGAATTCTGAGTTGGCAAATAGCAATTTACCAAGTGTACTTGTGTTGCGATTTGTCAAAGAAGCCTTATATATAGGCGGCTGTTAGATGGGCACTTTTGGTACAAATATTGTGCCCCAAATTTTAAATTTGTCGGTGCAAATTAAAATAATTATAAAAGACCAATAGAACTGAGTTGTAGAAATTTACCAAACATTCCACGAGTTTCATTATATTGGCATGAGATTTTCCACGAGTAAAGTTTGTTTATTTGACAAGGGCAATTGCAATTTTGCTCAATTGAATTTTATATATTATCTGATTTGGAAAAAAATAAAGGTAAACGTCCGCTAACACAAGGGTAAAGTATTTGCATGTTCAATTAAGACTTGAAAACGATGCAAAATAAAATGAAGTGGCCTGCTGCAAAATTTTTCCTAAAGTACAAACAATGTCAAATGGATTTAGAAAAAAAATCTTTTTTATTTAATGATTTTAAAAGCACTAATAGAAACTCAAAATCGGCATTGCAAGTATTGAAAAATTATAAAGGTGCTAATCAACTGAAGAATTAAACAGAATTACCAAATCAAAATAAGTAGTTAATAAAAAAAGGAAAGTAGTTAGAATGGTTTAGATTAAACATCACCTTCATTTAGAAACATACGCTATTATTGTTTCTTTCATTTTAATCTAACTTAATCTAAAGATCCAGATTTAAACAGTACGGGTTTTGTGTCTATGCGTGAATAGCGGCAGATACCAAAAAAAAAAAAAACGGGACCAAACTGTACACTTTTTTGAAGCAAATAATGAGGTCCATGCCAAGTGCATGAACGATGCTTGGGGACCATTGAACCATGTCTTTAATTTGGTCGATGTAGATTGTCTGGTGTATTTTGTATAGATATGTTTTGATTATTTGAAATTTAATACTTCTTGGGAATGGAAGGGTTTAATTATGCGTAAGTGTGTGTGTGTGTATTTGTTATTGTGTTTCAATTTTTAGCAGTTCAACATATATGAAACATTGAAAGTCAATTTTTATTAATTTAATTTGAAAATATTACGGACAACTCATTCTCTAGTTAGACGTAATAAGATATTGCGGGACTTTGACTTTATTTTAAAATACATTATCAACATGTTATAATTACAATTTGATGTCATCAACAACTTTTGAACGTGGTTTTTTTTTAATTAATATTCTAAGTGTTCACCAAAATTTTAATGCAATTCCTGTGATTTTTTTAATGTTTTCATAGATATAGCCTGTAGATAATTTGATAAATATTCATATATATAGTTAACAATTTTATTCTATTTTAATAGTTCAAAAATATGTGCGATGAAGATGTTAAAAAACCAAAATATATGAGGAAATGTACCAAAAAAGGAGAAAAAATATATGCATCCAAGTTCGGAGCTATTTTCATGAAAATATTCCTATATACGTAAACCATCTCTTTTAATTGGTGATCTGATCTCTACAACATGAAAGTTTCATAAACTGTTAGTAATTATGTTTAAGTACAGCAATTTCCAACAAACGGAGCATAAGGGGAAAAAATAAAAAATCAAACACGAACAAATTTAAAGCGCCTAACCAATACATGCTTGTATAGATTAAATGGAAAATTTCTATCACTTGAAATTCTGAACAGCATCACTTCAGTTAGAAAACAACAAAACTCTACATATGTACAACGACGAAGGTTTTAATATTAAGTTTTTTTTTTTCTGTCATGCTACAATGTAATTTTTTATTTATATACCTTAGATTTTAAAATTCAATCGTCGAAACCACTCATCTGGTTCATTTTCATGACAAATACATTCATAAAAACATATATGCATATTCATTTTTATAGTATAATTGATAAAATATAATGGAATATTTTTTTCTTTTTCGCATCTTGATGTAATATAAAGTATTAAATTAAAAAAATATAAAAGTCTTACATGAATGCATCTCTAAAATAACAATATCGACTATCTTAATTCAACATTTAAGTTAGAAAATTGATTACTCACATTTGTAGTTTTGCCATAACTTACCATCGCTAAATAGAAAGTGAACATATATAATGATCAAAGTGAACACATACAAACAAATAAGTTCTATTGAATATGCATATACAAATCAGAACAAGAGATGATAACACTTATTTGTTTGTAAGTGTTCACTTTGATTTTTTTATATGTTTACCTTGTCTATTTTATGTGTTCACTTTGTGTCTAGAGATGGCAAGAGATGACAAAACTGTAGATGACAGTTATCACTTCTGTTTAAGTTATATATTTTCAATTATAAATAAAAATAAAAGATTATCGATCGCAATGTATGATACCAAAATTATGGCACTTTAAGCATTCCTATGCACATAACTTGCTACACATAAATAGGTTGTACCTTTTTTATTTGCCAACAAAATCAATAAAGTTGGATAACAGGATATTAACCTCTCGTAATTTAACTAGCTACAAACATATAGATTGCACATTATTTGTATATTTATTAAAAGTGCGGATCATGTTTTATAAACTTCATGATGTTACAATCAGTATTCTTTATATGAGATAGGATTTACACATGATAGCAACTTGAATACTTTCTAGTACATTTCACCCTTACATATTAAAAAGACTATCGTATGTTTGTATTCATGTTTTTAAAATAATTTTTCCATTTAAAACATATGTTTATTCAAGTTATATGACCATTTTTGGGGATATTACATTGGGTGTAATAGAAAGATGCCTATGTCGCTTTTACTTTCCATACTTGATAGCCCAAAATTTCAACCACTTGAAGTAGTGCCACGCTTGAGTCACTTTCCCCAAAAAGCAAAGTGATGGCAATTGGCTTGTTTGTGTATGCTAGACTTGCTAGACATGCGTTCACCGTGTACCCACAAATTGCATGTCCCTTTGTGTGATCCAAAAACCTCACCTCCCCAAAATCTAGTTCTCTTGTGGCCAACGGTTGTATGATACCCCATGCCATTGCCAGGTCATTTGGATCTACCTATACTACTACGTGCTGGAAACAGCATTGCTAAACATATCTTGCTCCATGTGCTTTAAATATCTCTCAAAACCCTAATTATATAATTACTAAGAGTTCAAAAATCGTTGTTTCTGCAATGGATATGTAAGTTTTTTTTTCTTTTAATAAGAGATCATTTATTTATACTGGCATAGCCCACTATTATGTGAAATAAAATTTAATTCTCTTTTGTGTCTAACGGGGATTCAACCTGTTATCTCTATGATAACATCAGAGCACTGACCATCTGAACTCACACATTCTAATAGATATATAAGTTAAATTGCTATAATACCATTAAACATATTATGCTGCAATTTCATATTATTCCGTAATTATTGTCCCTAAAAAAAATTTGCAATTATGCATACCATTGGAAAACCACAAACTGTCCGATGAATTTCATCAAGCCTCATTATCTCTTACATTCTATATATATGACTTCATTCGGGCATTTATTAATAATCGTTATTAAAATTTAGTTTTGACATTACTTCTCTATCACATTACAATTTAGATTAGTACACGTTATAATAATATTTTTCAATTTTTCAAAAGAAAAACGATTACTGTTAATGTTCTTAATTTTGATTTCGAATTCAAGAAATATTTGCGAGTTCTTCAAAAATAAGGGTCACATACTCACATACAAAGTTATTTATTATTATTATTATTTTGAGATTATAAACTCCCGTAGGACATGTACAATTATATGACCACAGTTGGCAAATATATGACCACACAGGAGAAGTTATTGGGGAACTGCGCTTTGTAAACTTATTAACTTAGCATGATTGTGGGACCGGATTGTCCTATAAAATGGGTCCCACAATAATTGCTTAAGCCTTTATTCCAGCTTCTTTGCTATAGCCTATAGACCTCTAATAGTGCTGCTTTGCTACGTCTTCTTACTCCTAAATCCTAATCAATCAATCAATCTTTTGGTTCAATTTTGTTTGGATATGGCTTTTTTACAAATTACAAGTGGCTATAGTCCTATAGACATTTTCACTCGTTTGCTTTGGCCTCATTTGGTTATAAACACTTACCAAAAAGACAAAATGTTAATGATGGTATGGAGCAACTGTAGTTCAGTTAGATGAGATCTAATATAGAATCCTTATGTTTTAGGAGAACATTAGTCTTTTTTTTAATCATATTGTTTGATTTTTAAAAGTAACCTAGTATATATATAATTAAATCATTGGATAATTAACACTGGAAGCATAACATTTCATGTTCTGAATCTAAAAACAAAATAATGTCGAACAAAAAAATAGCTAGATATTTTTATTTCAGTGAGTAAATTACATAATAATATTTTATTGCATTTTTTTCATTTGGTATGTAACGACATAATATAGTCAAAATGTTCTGGGGATCAAATTGTTGAGTACCCAGAGCAACATCATTTCCAATTTCACTTTCGTGTGTTTGGATGCTTCACGAACAAGGGATGAACAAGGGGAAGAACAAAAGCCCACGAATAGGCCCACGAACAAAACTAGTTCGTGAAAATCGGGAAACTAAGAACTAGGGAGAAGTTCACGAACTACGGTTGTTCGTGGGTTGTTTGGTTTGTGCGAACAGCGCTAGTTCACGAACTAGCTGTTCGTGACACATTCCAAACACACCCAAATCTCCAACCACATTCGCCTGCCACATTGGACTCCAATCTTACTTGAAAGTTGAAACTCATTTGGCAGCTGCACTTACATGTGAAACCAGCTAATGATCTCCATAATTAATTATAAACTTGAAACCTAATTTAAAGATGGACTTCAAAATCCAATTCCAATAAATTCAAATAAACCCCCAACACACACAACTATACAACAAAATTTTCACCTCCCCCCAGGCCCCCACCCTAGTTTTTTTTTCTTTTTCAAGTCACTAATGGAAAAAAATATATATAAAATTACAAAAAGAAAACCCTGATCGGAAGTTCTTCAATTCCGGATCAGCCAAAAAATCCTGTTTGGTTCCAGACGGCGTCACGAACCCGGCTCATATCTCGTCCTTTCAGAGTCCGACCGACCCCTTCGAAAACTGAAGATGCAACTCCATTTGCATGTGCTCTCGCCAAGTATACATGTGGGGGGATCCATTCACCATTCTCGCCATTGTTAGTGCTACCCCACTCATTCTCTGATTCATTCACCGGCTCAACGGGCTCTTCTTGTCGAAACCGGGTCCAATCTGGCACGTTAACCGGTGCAGATGCAGCTACCGCACGCCTCCTATCCGTCTGACGGTGTCTTTCTGTCGATGTTGGGCCTCCAGAGAAGGCCATGGACAAACCTCCCATGTTGCGATAGTCACGGGTCGGCGCCCAGCCGGAACGGTCTGACTCGGGTTCGATCAAGTCAGACCACATATCTGACTCGTGGTACTCCGGGCCGGTCAATTGGTTCGACGCATACCCGTACGTGCCAAGGAGTCGGTCGGCATCGTAGCGGCGGCCCTTTGCCATCGGGGTTGGTGATAACGATGTGATGACGTGTCAGAGATTTGATTGGCTTTGGCCTTTTGGCTAGGAATGAATTCTTGGCGAGAAGAAATTACAAGGCAATGGAGAGAGGAGTGGAAGAATTTATAGGCCTAGGAGGCACGTTTTATTGATTAGACTCGGTCTACGAGTACTAGCTTTTTTTTTTAGCGTAAAATAAACATGTGAGGAAAAGAGAATTATATTTTGATCCCTACACCGGAATGTTTGCACAAGAAAAATTGAGAAATATACCCAAATTAGAAAATGTTGAAAACCCAAAAATACTAAAAATAAATATATAATAGCCTTATAGATCATAGTAGCAGCTAACTATGGAAATACTCTTAAAACAGAAAAATCATTTTGTCTAAAAAAATTTAAGAAATGGAGAAGTACGGTGACACTTATTGTTAATTTATTCTCTTTATTTTTTATTTTCCATTATCCAAAGTCCTTTCCAATATTTCCTCGGAATGCAATATTATATATATATATATATAGAGAAAACCTACTGTGCATACTAATGTATTGGAGCTTCAATGCATACTAATTCAGATCGTTGGATTTGCTTCAAGATCCGTGCAGATCTAAGTCGCTGAATTAAAAATTAAGATGCGCCTTCTCCTTATTCTACTCCGCTCCCTTCTCTATCTACTGAATCGTTCTTCAGAAATCCTTTTCCCTTTCTCGCCGGAAATTGAAAACCTAATCTCTTTCGCCTTTCTATCTTCCGACTCCAACTCCTCTTCGTCTCCGACAAATGAAAATCTCTCTCTCCCTGATTCCGACTACTCTCTCCGACTCCCAGTCAGTCACGCCTCTCTCCCAACCAGTCGTGCCTATGTCTTGCCCCTCTCTCTCTGATTCACATCATCTCCTAGTCGCCCCACTGTCGCCTCTCTGTTGAATCGCTTTCTCTCTGCCGACTAACCCTAGAAAATTGAAGCTTCCTCTCTGCCGACAAAACCTAGCTACTCGAAGCTTCTAGGTAATTCTCTCCTTCTCTCAATGAAATAATTTTGCAACTTCATTTCGACATCTATGTTTTGTAATTACATGAATTTGCAAGTTGCAATTTCATTTCGACATCTCCTTCCAGGAGTAGAGGACTAAATGATGCACCAAAAGTTTATCCCTTTTGACTTTTAACAGGGTACGGGCTTCCTCTGATTTAATGTAAAGATAGTATTTAGAAACTAAAACAAATGACGTTATAGAAATTAAGCATGATATGTGTAGAAATTAAGCATAGAAATTGAAATTAAGCATAATAATACTCATACTTCGCCAGTATAGAAATTAAGCATGATATGTGTGATTATCAATTCCAATTAAGATTGTCAATTAAGATTTTTAAGATTTCTACTGTACTAATCATTAATATTATTTCTTTCTTGTTTGCCTTAGAAAAAAGAAGATAAAAGGAAGGGGAAGAAAATGACTCATGGAGATGACAGCAGTGAGTCCTATGGATAAGATTTCAGTGGAGAAGAAGCTGATAGTGGTGCGGATTTAATTGGAGTAGAAGATGATACGGATGATAGTGATTGAAAAATCTTTTGGGGTGATTTTGTAAAAAGTTGATAGTATTGCATTTTGTAAAAATTTGACGCATAACAAAAGTTGTATGCAATCAGTGTTTTTTGTAAAAAGTTGTCTAAGTGTCTGACAATGATGTGTAAGCTCAAATTATGGTTGCATATCAAATATTATCTTTTGTTGAAAGTATGTAAAAGTTGTATGCAAAAGTTGTCTATTTAACTTGCATGAATTCATGCCTTGTGTATTCCATGCCTTTATGAAAAAATTTTGAGCATAAATTTGATGTCTAACGAGTGTTGTATAAAAAAACAATTGACTAGCTGTATAAATTGTTTGTACAACCGGTACAGAGATAACTAAAAAAACGCATCTTTAATTGTACCATTTATTGACTAGTTTCTGGAGTACCATTTCCTTTGCGTTTAATTTTTGAAGTGTCATTTCGTTTGCATTTGTACCATTTATTGACTAATTGTACCATTTTCTTTGCATTTGTACCATTTATTGACTACTAGTACCAGTTCCTTTGCATGTCCAAATACTGAAATGAGATAGCAAGATAGTAATTACTATTCAATTTAGCATTTATTCATTTAGCATTCACAGTACAGAAACAACTACTTTCGAACAAATTGCATCCATTAGAACATACAGAAAATACAAACGACAAGAAGAACACTAAAACAAGTAAACTAATTACTATTATAATGAGAATTTTTTTTTCCTTCCGTTCATGAGCGTTCTTCTCCTTTTTGAGTTCATTTAACCGACAGATAAGTTCATTAATTACTTCCTTAGCTTGGTCTTCAACGCGTGCATCGTACCACCTAAAAAAAATTACAACCGCTTGATGTCAGCAAAAATTAAAAATACAAAATCATTAGTTCTATGAAATTCTACAAGAGATGAAGGTTGGTTAGAAACATATAAACTAAACATGGTCTCAACTTATGCCAGCAGTTTGTATGTTCAATTAGAATAGACTTTAGCAGTACCATGCTTAGACATATACGGATAATGAGAAGTATTGAGCTGCAAATTTCAACCATACAGAGACTTTTTTGCTATCTACACAACCCTAACTTTTTTTTTACTTTGCATATCTAACCAATGTAAGTGGATTACACGTTTTACACCCTCAACTCCTTTAATAACTAAACCTTCAATTTACTCTACTAGACTGCTAATCTAGTAGACCCAGGCCATTTCTTTCAGGTAAAAAGGAAATTAACCAATTATCTAAGAGAATTCCTTCTATTCTACTAAACCTCCCTTCAAGGGCACATCTCAGATTAGAGGACTTCTCTCAATGAACGTATAGCCGTATAGGGACTCTTTATAATATCAACCACTAAACTTCAAGGAAGAGGAAATCACAAAGTTGAAAATAATATGAATTCACTCTCATACACAGCCAATTAAAGAAAAAATGAAGCCCGTAACTCAAAACCATACATCAAATGAGTAGTAAGTTCATCATCAACAACAAAAATGTGCCCATGTAAATCTAGGGTTTTGGTTCTAGATTAACCTCATTGCAAATTCATTTAATTGAGAGAAGGAGAGGGTTACCTGAAAGCTTCGACTATTCAGCGATTCGGCGATATCGCTATTCAACAAGCGATTCAGTGATTCGTCAGAGAGGTGAGAGAGAGGAGCGAGTTCAGAGAGCGATTCGTTAGCGATTCGTCAGCGGTTCGTCAGCGATTCGTCAGAGAGGTCAGAGAGTGGCGCGATTCGTCAACGATTTGTCGAGAGAGGTGAGAGAGGGAGGAGTGAGTTCTAGGTTTTCATTTTTCGTGAGAGAGAAAGGAACGAAGAGGGGAACCAAACCATAGTCGACAGACGAGCGGAGCAAAATAAGGAGAAAGGTACAACTTAATCTTTTAAATCCAGCGA
Organism: Rhynchospora pubera; assembly: GCA_028095005.1. Lineage (NCBI taxonomy): Eukaryota > Viridiplantae > Streptophyta > Magnoliopsida > Poales > Cyperaceae > Rhynchospora > Rhynchospora pubera. The sequence goes on from CM051462.1 coordinate 78,072,332, forward strand.
TTTGATCTGCACGAATTTTGAAGGAGATCCAACGTTCTGAATTAGTATGTATTGAAGCTTCAATACATTAGTATGCACAATAGGTTTTCTCTATATATATATATATATATATATATATATATATATATATATATATATATATATATATAGAGAAAACCTATCGTGCATACTAATGTATTGAGGCTTCAATGCATACAAATCCAGATCATTGGATCTGCTTCAAGATCCGTGCGGATCAAAGCGCTGGATTAAAAAATTAAGATGCACCTTTCTCTCTATTCTGCTCCGCTCATCTGTCGTAAAGTGTTCCCCTCTTCTTCTTCTTCTTCTTCTCTCTCTCAAGTCAAACGAAAACCTAGATCTATTTCTCTCCTCTCTCTCTCTCTTCCGGCTCCAATTTCTCTTCGTCTCCGACAATTGAAAACCTAGTCGCACCTCTATTCATCTCTGACTCCGACTACTCTCTCTCACGACAACAATGAAAACCTAGATCTTTCACGCCTCTCTTCGTCTCCGTCGCGTTTCGCGCTGAAACAAGCAAATCAAGGTTCGATTTGGATTCTCGTTTCCTCTCTGTTGACTAACCCTAGCTAGTTTAAGCTTTCAGGTAACTCTCTTATTCTCTCACACTGTTTGGACTGACAATGGTCAGTGGAGTTGTAGACCCGTAAGTGGTTAATTTTGAACTGTTTCTATGTGTATTTGCTAGAGCAAAAGAAATTAAACTCAATTGCATGTATATATTTGTCTTGATTCTGAGTTTCTTCTAATGGTGCTGCTTCAAAATCAATTTCTAGATTTTTTTTTTGTCTTTCTCAATGATTTCAAATGCTAATTAAGAAATGCAAAATTTTAACAATGATTTTACTTAAAATTAAGAGATACAGTTGTCACAGGTCTCCTTACGTGGGTTAATTTGACTCCTGACTTTTTCTTCAAAAAGTTTTGGTTAATGGGTTGCAAAAGTAGGACGAAATTGGGAGGATGGCTCAGGTTGTATTGCTCTCTCTTGTAGACTCATTATTAGCATGGTATATGTATACTTTTGGTTCATGATTTTTGCTATTGAGATTAAACATCTGTATATTCTTGTAGAATCATTAATATTAAATAATCTATGTACTTTTTGGTTCATGATTTTTTCAATTGAGATTAAATAATCTATGTTCTAGTATGCCACTGCATCTGTTTATATTGACAGAAATGACTATACCATATCTAAAATTATGAAAGAAGTAAAAGGTTCAATTCGTTGTAGAGGTAAAAGGTTCAATTTGTTGCCTTGTCAAATATTGGCATCATAATTGTTCTCTTACTAGTGATGATTTTGCTTAAATTGTAATGTGATGATTTTATTTAAATTTGGTACCAATTTGCTATATGATTAGAATGGAGTTTGGAGAAAAGAATATTAATTAATTTTCTGTATGACTTCTTGTATGATTAGAATGGAGTTTGGAGCTTGTATGACTTCTTGTATGATTAGAATGGAGTTTGGAGCTTGTATGACTTTTTGTATGACTTCTTGTATGATTAGAAAGTAGCTTGCCATCATCATTAGCATGTATTAAAGTGTACTCACTAATTTTCAATATTTCACTAATTTGCAATAAAAAACAATACACGATAAGCAAAGCAAGGTCTGCCTGCTGGATTCAAATTTTCGGCAGTGTGCCTGAACAACTCGTACAGCCCCAAATATTTAACACATTAAGCCAAGAAAAAGACAAAATAAATATAAAATCATCTAACATATGAAATCAATTGCCAATACCAGAATCTTCTGTTGCAAGGTGTAACAACAACTATGATTCTAACATCTAACATATGAAATTTTCTAGTATACTTCTAAAATCCCCAACATATAAACAAAATGCATACTTAGTCATTTTTACAAAATCATCCCAAAAGATTCCCTAATCACTCTCTTCTCCACCGAAATCCTCTCTACTATCATCTTCTTCTCCACTTAAATCATTTCCATGAGACTCACTGCTGCAATCTCCATAATCCTTTTTCTTCCCCTTCCTTTCATTCTTTTGTCTGTCAGATAATCCTTGTTTAGAGCAAACAAATTGAGCTCCAGAAACTCCCTTCCTTGATGAACCTTTATGATTCTTACGGATGCTGAATCCTTTTATCAAGGCAAACAGATTGTACAGCCAATATCATCATTTTCATCTGCTGGTACCTGCTCATTCTCATTCATGCTGAAAATTACAAATTAACAAGGATAATATTTATTAGTAAACATCTTAAATAACATATATAAACAATTATTTTTCTATTATACAACACAATAAGGGACTGTTACAAATGACATTACCCGGGTGGTACTATTACAGTGGTACAATAAAGTTGTGACAATACTCAAGTGCAACATTACTCAGGTACAAATGGTACTATTACAAATGACATTATTCAGGTGCAACATAATATGCATCAGGAAATATATTACTATGTAAAAACGTATATAGTATTATAGTTATAATATGTTACATGCTCTTGCTTATATTTGCAACATCTACAAATGACAATTGCTTGGTTATATCAATTATTTTTCAGTACTGAATAATAGAACCAGTTAATTCAAACTTGGCAACGTCCCATCCAAAATGGAATCAATAAAAAGTTAAAGGATGAATCATTGCTCCAACATATAGTATCATTCTTCCAAAAATCAGGATCAAGATTGTTCACACATTTCAGCTTTGTCCAGTTTCTTCACCTCTCTAATTTAGTTCGCACCAAATGGCCCATAACTCAAAAATGTTTGCTGGTGCCAATCATGTACCAGAAATAGTAATTACACGGTACATGTCAGATGAATAATTGAGAGAAGGAGAGAGTTACGTACCTGGAATATGCTTCCAATTCGCTAGGTTAGTCGGCTGAGAGGAAGCGAAAATCCTAATTGACAGAGAAGTGAGAGCGGCACGGCTTGCTTTCTTCAGCACGAGGCGCGACTTATTGCAAAAGACGCGACTGACTGGGAGAGCAAGAGGCACGACTGATTGAGAAATACGAAGAGAGGCGCGACTACGGCTTGCTTTTCAGCACGACTGATTGAGAAAGACGGAGAGAGGCGCGACTGACTGGGAGAGAAAGAGGCAAGACTGGCACGGAGACATTAGGTTCTCATCTGTCGGAGACGAAGAGGAGTTGGAGTCATTTTTTGTTTGAGAGAGAGAGGAACAAAGAGGGGAACGATTTAGTCGAGAGAGAGAGAGAGAGAGAGTGCGGAGCAGAATAGAGAGAAAGGTGCATCTTAATTTTTTTAATCTAGCGCTTTGATCCGCACGAATCTTGAAGCAGATCCAATGATCTAGATTTGTATGCATTGAAGTCTCAATACATTAGTATGCACAATAGGTTTTCTCTATATATATATATATATATATAGAGGATTGCTAAAATGCTATGCATAGTACGGATTGACTTCGTGCTACGGATTCGTTCTTGCATTTCATGCTTCAAACAACCGATCCAAACCGTTCATTATCTTCTTCATATTGAAATCTCATTAGAAACCAAATTTTATATTTTTTTGAATTTTTTTTACTATTTTTCTCAGATTTTTAAAATACTTAATCTAATAAATTCTGGACCCTTAAATAACAGTGATTTAAAAAAATCTGAGAAAAATAGTAAAAAAATTTAAAAAATGTAAAATTTCGTTTCTAATAAGATTTCAATATGTAGAAGATATTGAACTGTTTGGATCGGTTGTTTGAAGTATGAAATGCAAGAACGAATCCGTAGTACGAAGGCCATCCGTGCTATGCATAGCATTTTAGCAATCCTCTCTCTCTCTCTCTCTATATATATATATATATATATAGAGAGAGAGAGAGAGAGAATGGCTAACGTGCCATCGATGGCACGGAGGGTCCCGTGCCATCAAGTCATTTTTCGAGATCCAAAATTCAAACGGTCAATCCAAACCGTTCAAGTTATTCTCCATATTGAAATATATTTGGAGACCAAATTTTATATTTTTTCGAATTTTTTTGCTATTTATTATGATATTTTTAAAAATATTATGATTAGAGTATTTCAGGCCCTCTAATTTGAAAATATCATAATAAATAGCAAAAAAATTTGAAAAAATGTAAAATTTGGTCTGCAAAGGTATTTCAATATTTTGATCAACTTGAACGGTTTGGATCGACCGTTTGACTTTTAAATTTTGAAAAACAAGCCGATAGAAAATTGATGGCACGTGCCATCGATGGCGCGTTAGCCATTCTCTCTCTCTCTCTCTCTCTATATATATATATATATATATATATATATGATATATCTGTTTAGACGAGAAATCTCTCACAAACAATAGACATATATATTCTAATACAATTGAGATTAAATCATGAGGAATTGCTAAATATTTTTTTATCCTTGCTACCCATGGAAGTACAATTGATGTGACATATAGAGGATCAGTGACCAGTACAAAAATTTTTGCAATACTAGTTGCAGATTATGACAGTTATAAACTGTTGTTGACAAATTCAATTGCAAATTAAAGATGTCATCAACAATGATAAAAATGATAACATTTATCAACAAATATACAAATAATACTTTAACCACTTGCAAGATCCAAGTCAATATTTTGGTAACAATAACAAATTATCTAATTTACCACTCAATTACTCAAACTATATATCTCAAAATGTCGGCATACATAAATTTCTTCAATCATAAATGAGGCAATTTTGATCTAAATATTGATGATAATATTATTGAAACTTATTATAGAAAGAGCATGTTGCATCTGAACCCGAGGAATCACATCTGAATTATGTATAAATAATTTTTTTGTAGTTCAGTTGTATTGCAATTTTGCCTTCATTTATTTTATTTGGTAAATCTCAAAACATAATGTGAGGAACCTGAATTCTAAATTTTAATTATGATTATTTTCCCTCCTTATATTTTTGTCCGCAGATATTCTCTGAATTTATTTATTCTTTTCTTTTTGAGAGGATACTGACATTTACAACTTTCTGCTTGTTAGTTTTCATTTCTAAAAATTCTCACTTTTTGCATTTCAATGTCAGAGTTTTATCATCTTGAATTACAAACAAAAATAGATTGGTATAGCTCCCTCCCTGTGGGACCCAATCTCTAAGATTCTCAACCTCCAACTCTCATTTGTTAGACATTACGTAAGAGTGGGACCCACAAGCGTTGTTTGACTCCTCACAGAAACAAACGAGCTGGGACCCACCGCCCACGTGACGACGAGGCATCAAGCGGTGAGTGTGGACCCACCAAGCCTGCTCTGACAAGCTTACCATTGATTGACACCTGTAAGTTGGTCCCACTTTTGGGTCAAGGTGGCAAGGCGACGACATGTCATCATCTACAAAAAAGGTTGTGAGAGGTGCTGTTGTTTTGGACCTTGTTCTACTGGTGCCAACTAGCTAGTTACTAATAATTAGATTCCAATCTCCTCTCAAGAATAAAAATATAATAGAAATACGACAATTGGAGTTTTAAATACATTTAATAATAAAATATCTCGTGCCGTTTTTGCGCAATGTCATTCGGAGAGTAGGCCCGTTTAACGTTCGAAACGGCACGGAATGGATCATTCCGTTTGCTGTTTCATTCTAGAAACGTTATGTCCATTTAATTCCACTTTTCATTTCGTTTCAGAAACGAAATGTCATTTCATTCTATTATTCATTCCGTTTAGATGAAACGGAACAGAATAATATATTTTTACACTAAAAACTGCATTATTTATCGAAACGGAAGTGAAATAGACCATTTCGTTTATCGTTCCGTTTCAGCAACGGTATGTCCTCTTCTTTCGTTTACCATTCCGTTTCTGGAAATGAAATGATATTTTGTACCATTTACTATTTCGTTTGGACGGAACGTCCACGAAAAATGGTAAACCTTCGTCACCCCTAACACTATGTTTGGTTTTGGGAAAAATATAAAAAGGAAGGAAAAAATATGAAAAGGGAAGGGAATGGAAAGGAAAAGTATTTACTTTTTTTTCGTTTGGATGATTAATGAAAGGAAAGCAAATTAGTTAACTTTTCTTTTGTTTCTCTTGTTTGATTGACCAAATTAAAAAGAGGTAAAAACATAGATAATTATTAACAAATGACCATAATGACCTTGGATCTTATTAGTGAAGGATGTGTGTTTTGAAAGTTATCTTTATTAATGATAATTTATGTATTGTTCATGATGTTGAATGTTATTTTTCATTCTTGTTCATTGAGATTAATATGTAATATCTTTAGAAGTGTTCAAGAAGATGCTCGTGGTCTTGAACCATAGAACTCTTAAGACGATAACATATAATTCTAAATGTGTTCACAATCGTGGTAATTAAAAAGGAACAATAATTACCGAGTAAGATTGTCATGTCGATTGAAAGTATATTGTAGTTCTATAAATGTTGATAAGTGATTATCATTCAATGACATGAGTATATATAAAATGAGCATGCTTTATATATATTGAATATGAATATGACCTAACTGGATGGAATATTATATGGATTGTGTTTTGTGTCATTAATATTTCCATCGTGTCTTTGAATCCAAGATATGAGATGTATAAATTTCTCACATGAGAAGCATGCAATGTAATTACTGATTAATACCATCTTTTTACTGATCTTAGTTATCTGTTGATGGAGGGAATTAGTAGTTCATTGTGTCTGACTTGTGCGGGAGAAATTTATATGTCGATTATCGTTGTCCCTCAGTTATTTGAGTTATGATATTACTGGGCCCCTTGGTAAAGTGCAATTATATAGCATGCAATATAACTGATGTAGTTATAATTATAATTCACTTAAGAGACCAAGAAAACGAATATAATGCAAAAATGACACGATCCTATTTTGCATATTATTCATAATATCATGAGACAAGGATAGACAAAGATCAAGTGGATCGAGTACGTAATGACTATATCGTTTAGGTGGCTATAATGTAGTGATAGAACCTCTTATAGTCTATAATATAAAATATTTTATATTATTGCCAAGATGACGTAGATCCTCTGTAAGGTCGCACCAACTGAAGAGAAACAACAAGTGTTTACATTTTATATGATGTATGATAATACATGTGATAAAATGTTAAAATATTATGTCATGAAAAAATGACATGCTTAGACCATAAATAAATTCATGAAAGTATATGAATATTATTGGTATAATGTTAGATAGCATTATAAGAATAATATAGATATCATATATTGTCTTAATATGTTTCATATTATTACTTCATGGATTAATTTATTAAACAAGTTGCAAAATATAAAAAGATGTGCTGTGTGAAAATTTTAAGAAATAAGGAAATTTAATTTTCCTTATTCAATTTTCTTGGCCGACATCATTCATTTTTCTGATTTTTCTTATGCACTTTCCATATGAAGATGGTCTCTTGCGCAAGAAAAATAGAAAAAAGGAAAAAGAAAATATGGAAATTGAATTTTCTCTCTCATCCACTAATTGGCCGACATATCTTTTTATGTATTATAATTTCTTTGTGGTTTTTTGGTTCAATACATTTTATCTCTTGCGCAAAGAAAAGAAAGGGAGAAAATATATTTTCATATTTTTATAAATATTTTGCATATTAGTTTAGCCACCATGAAATTAAATAGTTCGTTGATTGAAGATCTAAGGTGGTTGGATCTAAGCTTGAAACTCACCAGCGATCTATCTAAGTGTTGGTTGAGTTTGTTGTTTAGGTTCAAGGTGAACCAAAAGAAAGAAACGCGCTAAACGACAGCGACGAGAATCGAAGGTTTCCAAGAGACCTAGAGAGAAATCGACTTCTCTCTACTAAGAGATTTGACAATCTCTTTAGGTAAAATAGTCCTTCTCCTCAAATAAAGTTATTTGATGATTTTGTTATGCACATGGGATGGTTGATTAAATGTTTAATCGTTATCTTGCTTGCTATTGTCATATAAATAAAGTCCTTTGTGTATCGAGTCAAATAAAAATTTTAAAATTCCGCTTCCTTGACATACACACGAAATCCCAACAATTAGATGATATTATCTCCAGGAATTATAAGTGTCATCGGCAAATATACCATTCCAGCCATCGCTAAATACAAAGTGAACATATACAACAAATAAAGTGAACATATAAGGATCTAAGTGAACACTTACAAACAAATAAGTGTTGTCATCATTTGTTTAGAATTTTACATGCATATTCAACTTATTTTCATTGAACTTATTTGTTTGTATGTGTTCACTTAGATCATCTATATGTTCACTTTGTATGCTGTATATGTTCACTTTATATTTAGCGATGGCAGGGATGACAAAACTGCAGATGACAATAATCAATTTCCTATTATCTCTCTTTGTGTTAACTACGATTTGTGCCTCCAATAGAGAAAGACACCCATATTATGTCTGATACCAGTTCAAAATTATTTAAATAATGGTACTCATTCCCAGAATTGCTACACTTTTTTATTTCTTTTTACTTTTGAGTATGCTTGGTCTCCACATAAAAATCACAGCAATACAAAAAAAAAGCAAATATTTCGAAATCTGCACAATCTCCTCCCGTGGTCAGATCACTGCTTATTAAGTGGCACAGGAAGATGCAAATTATTAAAAAAGTATATATCAAAATTATGCACAAAAAACAACATGCTGTCATCCAAAATTTGACACGGGGAAACCATATTAGTGAATAAGAAAAGGTTATTTCCAAATTCCAATTGGTAGAAGAAAGAAATATGCAGTAAACGCCAATTAATTGGAGTGAGGTGGTGACATGGATCGAAATATGCAGAAAGAAATAATACATTCCAATTTACTGGTAAAGTCGCAAATTAATTCTCAGAAAAAATTAAAAAGTTGAAAACAAGGCCAAAATCTTACTCAAAGTTTGAAATCCATGCAAAAATTTAAAGGAAAATAATTGTTGCGACTTTACTTTTTGTGAGGGGAGAAGAAATTTCAAGGCATAAAGAAGTAAATCGATAATTAAACCTTACCAGAGCACAACAAACCCTAGCTGTTGAGAATGGTGAAAGACGTGCTTATTTATAGACAATCGACAGAAATTTATTGCAAGAGAGGAATCGCACGCCAAATCGCGCAAAAAAGAAAGGATCGCTGAAAGATTTCGGCTTAATCGCGCCAGAAAGAGGATGAACGCGCCAAAAAAGAAGGAATCGCGAGGGCATCTTGCTCCAGCGATTTCCTTCGATTTTCTTTCTCTCTTCGTTAAACCCCGAATCGGAGGAGAAGATTTTAACATAGGATGTAAAAATAGCGAAGGAAAGATATTTCCGTCCGTTAAGTTTTTAACTTCGAAAAAATGAATATCCAAACGAGATAAATCGGAATTTTCCTTCCCTTCCAATATTTCCCTTCCTTTTTCCGAAAAACAAACAGACTGTAAATGGAGAGACTTCGCTACGCTCACTTGGAAATCAAAGCATGAATTAATGTTTGGTGACTTGAATGCCAAGTTTGCTTGAGTGTCAAGTTTTAACTTGATTAGCTGTACAAATTTAGTTGTCAAGAGTTTTGTTGAAAATTTTGCATTGAAAACATCATTGGCTCCGTTTGGATGGCTTCTTCCGGAATAAGGAATAAGGAATAATCACTTTTTACCAATAAATTTATTTCTAACCATCCAAACTCTTCACAAAAGTTACACACTTTCCAATAAATTTACCCCTTCCCAATAAATTTCTTCCCTTCTTTCTTCTTCCTATCTTATTCTCAACGCATCCAAACGGAGCCATTAAGAAGGAGAGAAGAGATATTTATGCCATAAATGGAACAGCTCTTTTGTATTTACATTTCAAATTTTAAATTTAAATAGTTTAAATCCATTTCAATGGGAAATGTGTATGCATAAATTTTATAATTTTTTTAGTTTATCGTATGCCAGATTACGTATTACAAGAAAAAAAAAAGATAATGGACATATAAAATCAACATATTACACAATTAACTACATTCATTCTTTCATTTTATGGATACTTGATTTTGTTCGAAACAAACTAACAATTTTATCAAATTTTATATAGATGAATTCTTCGGTGAAAAAAAAACTTACTGTTTGGAATTAAAAAAATGTCATATAATAGAAAACATGTAGCCAAAATATGGCATTAAAAATTTAAAACTCACATTTCAAGAAACGAATCCGAATAAAATTTCTAAATAATTTTGCAAATGGTCAACCCCAATTGTTCTATTTATTATCAATAGTGAATCTTATTAGAAATCTAATTTACACTTTCTAGTTTTTAACCTTTTTTTATTTTTACAGATAGAGACCACCTAGTTATTTTTTGGAAAGATGTAGTTAACTAGTTATAGAAGAATTGCGTGCCCTCCAATTTGAAAATATCAAAAGCTGTTGAATTTTGGAACAATTTTTGAAATAACGGCCTATAGTTATATATATATATTAAACTTTATTATCCAATATTAAACTTTTCATTAAGGAAAATACCACCTTCATAGAATAACAATTTTCCAATTCTGGGCCAACATTCCAGAACAACTGTGGGTCAGGTTAACATAAATTATATCAGTTGGAAGGGAAGGTGCATGAATGGAGAACATATACATTTCTTGATTAAAATTTAAATAATAATTATTAACGAAGTATGGTCCACTATATTATACCCTAGTACCCATCATGACATCTACTTGCCACTAATTATGGTTTACCAAAGGTAAAGTAGAATGATTGTGGATATGACAAATTAATCACAATGCCGACATGGCGACATGCAATTTGAGCTCGGAAGCAAGTTAATTATAGAGTTAATTAATTCACTCAAATTGATCACAGTGACAATGGTTCATAAAATAGGGGATCTATTAGGAGCACATTGGATGGTTAAGGGCCTGGCCTGGTGAATTGTGGGCCCTGGTGTTGTCTCGTCAAAAAAATTTTCCACATAATTTTTAGTTCCACCCTACGAAGATGCATATTGTCTAAGTAATTGAGGAAAATGACATGCAAATTTAACACTACTAGTTTTCTACATCTCTTTCATCAAATTCTGAATACCTAATTACAAATGTATCTGTATGCAAATCGCAAAATATACTATAGGGGGAACATTTTTACCCGGAAAAAAACATATGCTTTTGGTTTTTAAAATTCTTGTTTCGAATAGATAATTTAGGATCATGCCCACGTAAAAAGCAGAAAGTCATTTACGTATAGACTGATACCAATATAATATTATCAAGAACATATAGAGGTTTCAAGAAGACATTTGGTTTATTCTAGTTCACAAGCCAAGCTCATATTCCAAATTTTAAATTTCTCATGCTCCTTTTCTATAAAAAAAATGGAGATTCAAAATGATGTTTCAATGATTTTTGTCCTCTACAAAATCAAAATTGGGATGATTTGTAAATTAGATGAATGCCATCAGTTTGAATTCTCCATTTGAATCTAATATGTTGCTTTTTGAGTATCATGATCATGAACTTCTTCAGCGAACTTAAATAAACTCATTTTAATTTTACTCTATATATTTACTTCAGTACAATTTACTCTATATTACCAAATCATTAAACTTTTACAGCGTAGTTGTTTTCTTACCAATCCATTAAAGCATGTAAGAAAACGAGATAATGTCTTGCAAAAATAAATAAATTCAGTAAAAACAGCTAGCTAGAAAATTTTATATGAATATTTAAGGTTAGGCATCGTTATTCTTGCTTTTTTTTCTTTTTATCTGTAATTATTCTTTTTATCTAAACAAACATGTAGGGAACAAGTGAACCTTAGTTTACGAATATTTCTACATGAGTGGACAATGATATAAAAACCGTTTGCATATTATGAATATTTGTTATCATTATTGGTGGGCCTCATCTATCATTACGATCGAAAGACAAAAAAAAAAAATGTTATCGGTTTCATAGTTCATCCTAAATTCCATGCTTTCTCACTCAATGCGCACCATTGTAGAAACCAACCGTTTACTCTTTCGTCATTGGCCGACCAATTGGTGATATAAAATCAAATCAAAACGCATGCAATGCCAAATTTAGTCAATTTCATACACATATATATCTTTGCCAGGCTAATTAATGTGCGTAATTTTTTTTTTAACATTTATCACCTTTTTATAGTTGGATTCGATGCGACATTTACTTTTTTCTGAGATAACCTAATTTATTTACTCGTAAATGGAGACAGCTTTAAAATGCATATTGAGTTATTGACATTATATTGGACTTCCTTTTGAAATTGTTATTCTCGTGTTGCTGACGTGAGAACATGGTTTAAATTAATGGTTTTCTCAAGGCTATAGTTCAAATTGGAGATGAACCGAATTAATTTCCATTCCAAACTAGTGGCCATTATAAAAATCACACCGTGTAATTGGTTATTATTTAATTTAGGAGAAAACCTTAAAAAAAATTTAACATTGTGGGAATCTCTCTGATTGGATGTTTGGTTGTATAATTTGTTGTTATTTAATCAAGGATACATCATACAACCTTTTTTTTTTTCTTTTTATTATGAGAATCTCTCTGATTAGATGTTTGGGTCGCACAGCTCATAGAATATTCACCACGCATGATACGGTATTGTATTTTTCTTAATAAAGACCTCCAAGAGCATTCATTCATTGTACCTTAACAATTAAAAATGTTTAATACTTTTTTTCACTCTTCTTGGAAGGCACATGACCAAAAACTGAAAGTCTTCAAGGACGACCCAACACTATTTTATGCATTTACTAGTACAATTTTTTCCTTATTTTTTTGAAGTATTAGTTCGTTTATTAAATTTGCTTGATCATCATTGGTGAACAAGAATGATGATAGAGATTGAAGAGTTAAAACGTCAACGGGTCGGATTTCACCCCAAGTATATACTAACGTTACCCAGAAACTTTGAAGCTCCGTTATTGGTTGGATAGGTAAACTATTCACTCAATAACTAAGCCCATATTAGTAGGAAAATCTCGACATTAAATTTGTGTTGCTTAATTAATTTTAATGAAGTCCAAATTATTTTTATTATTAATACATTACCACAAATAAAATGACATTGCAATGAACTCCAATTAGGTCAGTAGGCATAATTGTTGTATCTACCATGCAGATGACAACATTGAGTTCATATCTTTTGATGTCCCTGATCACTATAGACCGATTTGTAAAATAATTAATAGTTCATATCAACGGTTAAAATTTTAATTTAAGGAAAATTCTATTATGAGCTAAATTTTGTATCTTGATTTGAATTCAAATCCTTCACTTTAAATTATAAATAGAGATGAATGAACAGGATTCAAGTTTAGTTTTAAATTTTTGTGCACCATAGAATTGCCCAAAGTGAAAAATAACAGTTTAACTTTGTCAAAACTTGATAGGTTGTCTGATGTTTATCAAATTACATCAAATTAATACATAATTTATCTAAAGATGGATTTTTTAGTAATTTTAATTTCATTAGTGTAAATAATTTAACCATTTGCTACAACGAATATTTAATAACCTAGTTTGTCAACATGTCGCTTTGCATTTCTCATGTGATTGCATTATTCGCAACCTAATACAGTAATACACTAATACTTGTTACTTTTTTCGCAACACATGTTTGATCAATATCAAGGCCCAGTTCGTAATTTTCTCTCTTTTGAAGGCTTTACGAAGTCCATAATTTATCTAGATTTCTCTATTCAATCTTCGAATGGCCGGTTTACTAGTGCTCATAAAGCCCATAAAGTTCTTTTAATAGAATAATTGATAGCCGATAAAGCCTATAAAGTTGGCCCGCTATTTAGCCCATTTTGAAGAATGTTATGGTGGGCTGTATCAGTGGAGAAATTGCGAGGCAAAATTTTTGTCATTTCTAAATAGAAAATCGTTGATCCTTCAGAAAATCTAGAAAATTGTTACTTGTTAGTGCTGCTGCTTTTTCAGTAAGAAAATGATATTTCATGTTTTGGTTTCTTGTTAAGTTGCAGTGCGACATAGCAAAAATATTTATAAAATAATGAACGCAATAAAGAACCCAGACTTGTCCAAAAAGAGAAGAAATCTTTCATAGGGATGATGGAACAAATAACAATATATTAGGACATGAATGATGATTTAAATTAAGCCGCATGTAAATTGATTCCTAACATACCAATTGAACAAAAATAGAACATAACATAATCCACATAATACCCAAATATTTATCAAAGTCAACATCATGAAAACCCATTTGACCAGAGCTAGAGAATCTACAAGTTCAACGGTTAGAGGTATGGTGTTCACACCCATAAATCATGATGCAAATAATAATTCTCTTTGACAGAGTTGCCGTGACTTCTCCAAATCTCCAATTTGATGGGTTTAATTATATAAGTTTGGTAGCTAGTGACATCTAGCTAGTTGTATATATAGAACTATGATTAATAAATAACTAATCAGACTTGCACTTCACCAACAATATTTTACTAGATTTTTAATGAAGTATGCTTGTTCGGAAATGGAAGAAAGTATCATTTGTGAATTGATCCTATGCTGCAATAGTAATCGGATATTATCATATCTAATTTTCTTCCATTTACGAAACACCTTGCTGTGACGTGACAAGTGCCGCGGTGAGGAAGCTTCTCGTTTCTTCAAGGGGTAAATTAGAAATTTAATTGTTTGGGTACATAACAAATTTTTAAAATGGTCTGTTTTATCAGAACCGAACTATCAGTTTTTCGACCACATCTCACGATAATTTAGGACGGTGATTCATCCAATTGCTCAATTTGCTTCAAAATTGTATAATTAAAATGTACATTTAAAATCTTAGTGTCTTTTTCTTTTTGTGTTGATAGTTAATAATTAATGATTAACAATTAGAAATAAAAATCGATCTTTGTTGTGTTATAGGTATGAAATTAAAAATACCGACATAGTTATTTATCTACCATTTCATCACCTATAAAAAACGCTAAGTGTTAAATCACTCCAACTGCTAAACCGCACGAATCATATTTTAAGACTTTAGTACATGGCAATTAAGAATTTTAACTTTGTAAAACTCAACGAGGTGCATTGAATGAGAACATTTTTTTTTTTTTTTGAAAACTGGCTTTTGCCAGAACTTGTATTAAAGAAAAGTTTGTATTTACAGGGAATATAAAGGAAATAGTAAAGGAAAATTCTGCCATGAGGTCCAATTTCTGAATCGGACTTCGATCACAACCGTTCATGAGTGCTAATGAATTAATCATTTTTGAAAATAAATGATTGAGATTAAAGCCCGATTCAAACTTAGACCTCACGGCAAAATTTCCAATAGTAAATACAACACTAAAAATAAAATAAAGAACAATGAAGGATCAGAACTAATAGGAGAAATCCTCCTTTCAATGTTTCAGTTTAACAAATAAATCCAATACTCTCATCTCCTTAATTTTTTTTTCTTTCTTTTTAAATTTTGGGTTCTTCTATAGAGGCTCCACTATCATGGTTGAATTAACGTTTCCGTCGAATAATTAAAATGGTACATTTCTTTCGGTATTTGGTGGTTTAAATATCTGTTGCTACATGTCATATCCAAGATGAATTGATGTGTACTCATAACTTGTGTGCAGTAATATATGCACGTTTTGTTCAATGTGCGTATATATGTACCAACAAAAAATAGCTATCAAGTCTCCTTCAGGACAGATTATTGTACAAATCAACACAGTTTAGAATATTGGAGAATTCATAAATATGTAATGATATCTATCATAATATTAAGACATTATTCTTTGGGAAATAGTAATTTTATTTCAGTTGGAACCTTCTGCAAGTTTGCCTCCAAACTTGCACGAATACAACACGGTGCCAAGAATATCAGCAATAAATCCAGATATTCTATGGCAGAGCAAAAAATAAAAAATAAAAAAAAGGAGGAACAAATATATTTATGATTATTTTGAATTACAAACTCGATTTTTTTAGAAAAAACAATCGCAAATATAATATATGTTTTTATATATTTGCAACATTTAGGTGGGGTAACGTGTCTTCCCAGCTAAAATGTACTTTCTACTTCATAAAATCAATTTTCTTTTATTGGGTGAAATTATAAACACGAGAATTTAGTTTTTTTTTCCCCATTTTCTACATAAGTTTTTTCTGTTTCAATATCTTCCAATTGAAATAATTATGCATATTTAATTTTGCTAACACCTAGGAAAAAAGTTATATGCACACAAGCTAGTTATTACTTTATTTCATCCTCAAATTAAATTGATATTACATGTTGCGATTGAAGCATATATATAAAATATATCATTCTATTCTAAAATTCTCTAATGGATGATTTGTTTGCATTTGTGCCGACTTGAAATGAAATGTACATATAAAATATTTTCATTTTTAGTGTCATTTTGTCAAAGATAGACTATTACGCCGGCACTATATGTATAATAAATGTCTTAAAATTCAAAGGGCTGGACACATTTGAAGAAGTTTAAAACTGATGCAAGTTGAAAAGGAATTAGAGTTGAACTTTTTTTTTCCCCCCATCATAAGATGAAATATCTAACTTTCATACGCACTTTTTGCTGTAGAATAATAAACTGCTTTGAGCTGGCACAAAATGTTCTTAGATCAAGTTAATATTTTTTTAAAAATTTTAAACAATTTATAGTGCAATAGAAAGTAAGTGAAATTACTTAAGACTTTCGAAAAACAAAAAATATAAAAATTTCTAGGGGTTAAACCTGAGTTCGGAGAAGACTGAGAAGAGATACGATACCAGTTGTTTTGCTGCGCCAAATTGATGATAGTAAAATTAAATCTCAATAATTACCTTTTAGACTTCCAAATAAGAAAATTAATTAACCGGAGATATAGTATACACTACACTACTTGTACACAAACAAAATTGAACTTATTTTGCTATGAAACAAAATAATAACAAAATTGAACTTAATTTAAAAATAAGTGGGAGGCTTGACCCCCAATTTATCTCAAAAAAAAAAAATTAACATTTTTGACTCCTTTATTGATAGCTAACGAAACGAAATGAAAACTCTACCATTTTTATGCATGTGATTAAAAATAATATTAGACGCATCTAATGGTTCAAATTTATGAATTTAAACAAGAATAAAAGATGGAACCGTTTAATAATATCGATAACCATTGCCATATGGGACCCTTTTTAAAAGGATTAGTGTAAAATCTCCTTGATTGCTTGTCAATCATTTTATTGTTGTACTATTTATTTGTAAAAGCTAATAATTTTCCTTTCATTTTTCTTTAAATAAATTATTGTTTCTCTTTTTTTAAGAAGAAAATTAGGGGTCAATTCTTGTTTCTCTTTATCTTTTACACAACTTATTTTACATGCCATTTTCACAAGGGAAATGCTTTTGGCAAAAAGGAAAAATAAATTGACAGCACACTAATGTTAGCTAGAATTATAAATATTTTAGAATAGCTTCTGCCGCTTCGTTAAGAATATCATTAACTTAAGCCTAAGCATCAAAATACACTCTTAAAAGTTACTAGTATTTTAATTACTCCTTATACCTTTAGCCGACGGTTCAAATACTTTCTTCAAGGTTTTGTGGTGATCATTGTGATGATACCAAATTGTGTTTGAAGTCATGGAAATTTTTATTAAGATGTTAACTAGAAAGAAACACCCCATACAGTTGCTTTACAATTACAAATGAAGGGACCAAGACCAATAATAGTACATAATAAGGCAGTTTACCATTGCTAACAAGGAAGCAAGTCCACTTCACGAAAATATAATAATACAAAAGAGGCTATTAGTCAAGTTTCAATGACCCAACCTACCCGCCCATATTAGAGGATTAAATAATTAAACAAGCCAAGTATTCAGTTAAGGAAGAATTATTAACGGGGTCAAATATACATTATTATGCTTTTATTTTATTCAAATTCACTTCATTCATTCACTATTTATTTCTTGGATTGGAATAATTCGGTTCTGATTCCGAATGCTAAACTTAACATAGATCTCTCAGACTCTCACTAGTATTATTTTTGTTATAACTAGCCCTGTATTTGTTGTCATGATAGCGTCATCATCGAGGCGACACTAAAGGGCATTATCGGAGGACGTTGTCGGTTCTTTAGCTGAATGGATGTCATCTGATTACCAAAATTAAACTTTGGAAATTGATTACTGCAATCTGCAGTTTTGTCATTCCTGTCATCGCTAAATATAAAGTGAACATATACAGCAAATAAAGTGAACATATAGATGATCTAAGTGAACACATACAAACAAATAAGTTCAATGAAAATAAGTTGAATATGCATGTAAACTTCTGAACAAGTGATGACAATACTTATTTGTTTATAAGTGTTCACTTAGATCGTCTATATGTTCACCTTATTTGCTGTATATGTTCATTTTGTATTTAGCGATGGCAAAATTACAGATGACAGTTATCATTCCTGTTATTAATAAAAAAAATTTAAATAGCTAAAATGTTTGAGCATTATTAATTTTATTAGGGAATAATGCAACAAATATTGAAGGAAAATCAGTGTGATTCACCTGTTATGTTGAGGGTGTTATCAATATCAATACGATAATTTGTTATCATTCTTTAGATATACTCTAGACATTTATTAAACAGTTTTATTTCACCTAATTATTAAAAAATTTTAAGATATTTTTTCTTTCTGTTAATGAAAATTTATTGCAAAGGAATTTTATAAATGTACGTGTAATTGCACACTACATAACAACTTTCATAAATTTGAGTATATATGCTCTTCAAATGGATCAATTTGTGTTAAATTCCTATAATTAAAATCTTAAAGTTTGAATAAATGTATATATCAGACATTTAAGATGTCTGCAATCTTTGACCTCAATTTTAAGACTGTCATGATTTTTATTCTGTAATTTTGTAGTTGTCAATGATACTAACTTTGATTTGAAAAATTGTCCAGCTGGATAGAAAAGGTTTTTCATGGCCATATGATTTGAGGCAGCCGGGCCAGCCGGCCAACAGTTTAAGATACGTAACATTGTATTGCCCATTTATTTTAGGCTTTTTAGATTTTTTTTTTACTGCTGGAATTTATTCCATCTTAAAATTTATCTATGGGAAGACTATTGTTAAGATACAAGCTAACTGGAAAGAGGGAACATCACAAATACAAAGAAAAGATAAAATAATAATTAATTGGATCTGCAAAACAATAAGTGAGCATTATTAATTTTTAAGTAAAAGTCAGTGTGTTTTGACCTGTTTGTGTTGATAAATGATGACTATCAATATCAATACATCCATCGACGTCGTTTAGAATTATTCATTAAAATTACCAAAGATGTTCTTTAATCATATCACTGTTTATAAAATGTTCAATTTTGACAATAATTTTTGGTTCTGTCAATTAAAGAAAACCGTTAAGTATAATTGGTGAATGCATTGGTATTAATTTGATAAAGTCAGAAGATTTATATAAAATGCTTTTGATTCATTTAATGAATGACTATATATATTAACTTTATAGTAATTTCTGATATTTAAATATGTCTAAAATCTCTGACCTTAATTATAAGCTGTATTTATCACCAGTGTCATTATTTTTTTATTTTAATTTTTATAGGTGTCAATGAAACAGTTTTCGTTTTTAAAAATTAAGTCCGGCTGGATATTAAAAAAGTTTTCATGGGCAGATGATTTGATGCAGTCAGTCAACAGTTAGCTGGATTTAATTCCATCTTAACACATTGTCTATGGGCAGATTAGTGTGCCACTGCTGAGTAATAATAAGATACAGCCCAAAATGTAAAACAAAGCGATAGAGAAAAGTATATAATTGGTGTACATAACAAATGAAGAAAAGAAAATAAATAATGATTTGAGTCTGCAAAATAAAAATAAAAAATAAAAATCCAATATGGTACCGTTTCAAGTCCTTGATGGAACCGAACTACACCGAATAATTTGATAACAATATTTAGCCAAAACAAAAAATATATATAAAAAACAATTAACGAATACTTGATTTAGTTTTTTCTTTGGATCATATCTTTTTTATACGTTTGCTTTTAGTATTTCCATATGGGTTATGAAAAGGAATGGAGAAGAACAAAAGGAACAAATGGAGAAATGGAAGGTTGGAAAGTAAATTTTGCATTAAAAATCTATGAAGGATTAATTAATTTTTAAAATAACGTAATTATTAGAATTTTTATGTAGATTAAAAAAATTTTGTAATGAATAAATATATTTTGAAACATCAAAATTTAGTACAATAAAACATAATATTTTAAGTCACACGTCACACATTTTATACAGAGCAGCATAAAGAAGTATTAATTTTAAGATTTATGTTGTAATTTGACATTTTTTTTGAAGATAAATTGGATGTTCTAATTTGACATTGAATTTATATATATTATAAATGTGCAAAGAAGTAATAAACATTGTTTATAGTTAGAGGGAATAGCTATTGAGTACCGATCCTTAATAATTTCAGCTAGTTAGACATTTTGTAAATCATAAATTAATCGAAATTAAATTCAAACAAATTTAATATTAATCTTACTAGTATTTTAGAAGAAAACAATCATCTAAAGTTTTTAATAGTTTTTCTTGAGATATCCAATTTTAGGACAAGTACCTTAGCACTTAATTTATACCTTGTCTATCTACAGTCTACGCAAGTGGAGCTCACGTGAGGAACAAAACGTGTCAGCTACTTTCTCCAACTTTTGATTCAACCCATTTTTTGTTTCGGAATTGCTTAGGACCATCTCAGAGATTATATCATTTCCATCATTTCCGATTTTCAGAAAGAGAAAACGCGTGGCTCTCCTTCCGCGTACGCCGTGTCTCCCCTCTCCCGCGTGAACTAATCCCTTTTCCCTCTCGCGTACACTGTCCTCCATCCTCCCTCTCACGTACGCTGCCCCCCTCCCCCCTCATCCCTCTCACGGACGCTGTTCCCCCACACTCCCTCTTCCCCTCCTACACACTTCATAACTGTTGAAGTCAATATAATTAAATGTTGAAGGTAATATCCTAACTGTTGAAATTAACTCTCTGGCCAAGAATTTCATAATTCGGAAATCAAACTACACGCCACGAACATTCTCTATGTACTGTTGAAGTTAATATATTATATATGTAACTGCTGAAGTTAATATATATAATTGTTGAAGTTAATATATATAATTGTTGAAGTTATATGCGTAATTGTTAAAATTATATATGTAGTTATTGAAGTTATATATATAACTGTTGCAGTTACTATATATAACTGTTGAAGTTAATATATATAACTGTTGAAGTTATATATGTAGCTATTGAAGTTATATATGTAACTGTTGTATAATATGTTATATATGTAACTGTTGAAGTTAATATATATAATTGTTGAATTTGACATATTTAAATGTTGAAGGTAATATTTGAAGTGAGCATATTTAAATTGTTGAAGTTGACATATATATTAACTTCAACAATTATATATATTAACTTCAACATTTAAATATGTTAACCTCAACAGTTAGAATGAGTTGGGGGAGGGTGGGGGTTGGGGAGCGTACGTAGGAGGGTGGGAGGGGGGAGGGGGGCGAGCGTACACACGCGAGAGAGGAGAGCGAAAAAGAATGAGTATTGGATTTCCGTATTTAGAAAATGCGTAAATAATTATTTTCTAAAATAGAAAACGCGTGGGGATGATGGAGATGACAAATATCGGGATGATCCTTATCACCCCGTTTTTGTTCGCTACACAAATATATACAGGTACAAAAATACATTAAATCCCACCTTAATTTCCCAAATTCTTTCTTTTCCCTGTGCCTTATTCCAAGTGAAGAAGCGTGTTTCGTCCTAATATTTTATTAGCTCTGTACTTCTGTTCTATTTCAACTCATGTTACGAACGTCTACAGAGTATTCAAACAGAAAATCACGATTTTGTATTGTACTGCAGTTCGTTTTAGATTTTGTTATTTTGGCTAGGAGTGTTCTTTTTGTGATGTACTGAAGTCAGGTTTGATGTTGAAATTGTTTATATGACTTAATTACTTAGGTCCTGTTTGGATAGTTAGGAATAAGGGCTATTCTAGACTAAATAGCTATTCGGGACTAAGAAACCATCCAAACAGTCCAGGATTAAGAGCTTATTTTTAATCAGACTAAAATTAGTTAATCCGACATTTTGTTAGAATAAGAGTTGAGATTAGAAAAAGAAGCTCATTATTTATTCTTTCCTCATCCAAACAAAAAGTCTTAATCTGAAATTAAGCTTATTCTTAAAAATTTAGGATTAAGAATCTTAATCCTGAATAGCTAATCCTACTCTTAATCTCATACTATCCAAACAGAGCCTTAATAGTTAGGAGTGTTTTTTGTGGTATGAGTTGGCTGCCATAGCCATGGAATTAGGTTGGATGAGTCTGTTTTGATGTGCTATGAGTGTTTTTTTTTATGCTGGTGGAAGGTTAATTGGAGCTGGACCAGTTGGTATTAATTTTGTTCGAGTATGAATTGTGTCGTGGTGGAGATGAAATTAACTTTTTGTATTGGAATTGGATGTATGAATTGTGTCATGGAAACATGAAATTATTGAATCAAGTTTTTATCATTTTATCTTATTACTAGCTTTGCGTTATAATGTTTTACTTTACTTAATTTGTGTGTCTTTGGTATGAAAAATTGTGCTTTACTTATTACTTTACTTTACTTTACTTATTTACACATATAAGAATATAAGATATTGGTATATTGCCCTGTAAGATAAAAATTATGTTGTGATTGCTTTGCCTCATTATATTCAATTATTTCAAATTTCATTTAGCACTTGGAAACATGGAATTTCTCTTCAGACAAAAGTACTGATCTTCCAGGGCCGTGCTTACTGGTATGGTTCTATCATTTTTGTCCAGTACGGTTCTAAGAATTAGATAATTTATTTAATTTTCTTTTTTCCTTTTTGATAGCAGCCTGGGTACTTTTGAATGGACGCTCATTTGTGTGAAGGTCTTGACTATGCACAACAGAAAATACTAGGTAGCATTTTTTTTTTCATATAATTTAAAAAACTAAATCTAACATTATACATGTTGTAAAGTGATACAATTTATAATGGAAAGCTTGAATGATAAATGTTGGTTAGGTGTGTCTATATATCAATATTTTATTATTTTATGTATTCTTACTGAACTAAGATTGGATTTTGGATTGGTTGCAATTGATGCTTCAATTTGGAAGATCTATAAGTTAATTGATACACAAAGTAACAGAGAGATAGAAGATAGAGACACAACGTAACAGAGATTATTACATTTAGTTGTATTCAATTTTTGGGCTATGTCAATAAAAATAACGTGATTAGCTAAACAAAATTATTATAGTAAATACTGTTTTAATTATTATTGTCCTAAATTTGATTTAATGATTTTAGTATCACACAATTTTGGTTACTTTTTTTAACTAAAGAAAATCTTTTTAAATTGTTCAGACAACCTTTTGTGTTGGGTTTTTTTACCACCGCAAATTTTCTGTAGTACTTTTCATAATTTAGGCTACAAACGTGGTTTACAATAATTACATTTTTTATGGAGATTTGACTGAGTAAGGTATTAGCTAGGAAATAGACAGCTTTTGTATCCATGTTTTAGATTTTAGATTTCAGTTCAAAAATTAAACAATCAACTCTATATCATTGCCAAAAATTTCAGTAGCAAGAAAGGATTAAACAATCAGCTCGATATATGCAATGCATAAAGAATATTTTTCTTATGAGGTACAGATTTTTTTTTTTTTAATACTTATGTGCTTCAAGTAATGAGGTCAATCCGTTTTTTCCTTTAATTTCACCATCATGCTGTGAAGACGTTATCCTTTTGCCAAGCTATTTATTTAATGCAAAAATTAATGACAAGCATATAGTGCGCTACTAATACTATCATCTTCAGTTTTTGAAATACATTGAGAATTTAATAATAAAATTAAAGAGGAAATCATGGCAAAAATGGAATTAGTTGCTATAGGCCCTATAAATTATAATTTAATATTCAACAATGCCTCTTCTCTAATTTCTGGTCCAATCTTAATTCCGCCACGTGCATTGCAATATGCTGATGATACTATCATCTTGATGGAGGCCAATCCTCGTTCCCTGCTTGTAGTCTCGGAGATTCTCTCTAACTTCGCTCAGTTATCTGGTCTGCGAGTTAATGATTCAAAATGTCTATTTGTCCCTATTTCCATCAATGATTCTGCCATCCCACGCATTGCATCTATTCTTAGATGTCAAGCGAAGGAACTTCCTATCACCTATCTGGGATTACCTCTTTCTATTCGCAGACCGAAAAAAATTCACTTCCAGCCTCTAATATCGGCTTTTCAGCGGAAGCTTGATGGTTGGAAGGCAAGATTTCTGTCTCTCGGGGGACGCCTTACTCTCGTCAAATCGGTCCTCACAGCTTTACCTTTGCATTTCATGCAAGTGCTAAAGTTACCGTCGTGGCTGTTGAGACACTTAGAAGGCATAAGAAGAAGATTTTTTTGGAGAGGTAACAAGAAATGTCTTGGAGGTCATTGCCTGGTGAATTGGGCCAGATGTTGCCTCCCGAAAGCCAATGGTGGCCTAGGGATATTAGACCTACAACGACAAAATCACGCCTTACTTTTGAAATGGCTTTGGAAACTCAAACATGAACCTAACTCTGTTTGGTCTTCTACAGTGCAACTACTTTATGGTACAGTGGATATCAATCAGCTGATCACTTGTTCGATGTCTTATGGACTAGCTGATATTTTACAACAAGGTCCTTTCTTCAACTTTTCCTGCTTATACGGAAACCCAACTGCTATTTGGAAATGGACTGCTAATGGAATTTTTTCCTCCTCTAGCGCTTATAGCATCCTTTCCAATACTGGCATGATTTCCGAGTTCCACCCTGCCATTTGGAAAATTAAATCACCTCCTAGAGTTAAAATCTTTCTTTGGACACTACTGCAGGACAGACTACTGACACAGCAGAATCTTTTAGTACGTGGTTGGCCTTCTCCTGTTTCTTGTCCCTGTTGTAATACAAGTCTTATAGAAACCGCTGAACATCTCTTCTTACAATGTCAGTATGCAACTTTAGTATGGTCCTTGGTGCAACTGCGCTTCAGACTTCCTATCCTCAATTTTACCCTCGGCATTGGTGAATTCTGGCTCTCTCAAAGATACCAAGGACTGAATTTATGGGACACCATCTGGGCTGCCACGACTTGGAACATCTGGAAATCACGTAACAGGCGTGTCTTCTCGAATTGCACTACTCCCCCTGAATTTGTGCTCAAGGAAATTTCAGCAAACGTAGATTTTTGGAGAAAACATTGCTAGTTCTTGTTTGATTAGTTTTACTACTTGTATAGGTCTTAGTTTATCTTGCTAGTCTTCTTTTTATTTTTTTTCTTCTCTTTATCTTTTTTTGATTTGTAATTATATATGTTTTTATTAATAAAATTGTCGGGTGTGGTACTTTGCCACCCGTCCTTCAAAAAAAAAATTGGCCATACGTAACTCTGTAAAGGACTTTTCAATTCGAGCTATTAACGGCTCGAGTCAAGCTAGCTCGTAATAAATTCGAATCGATTACAAACTGAATTTCTCTACTCGATATTCATTGAAGAGTCGAATCGAATTGGCTCGAATATATTACGACTAAAATTCGAATACGTATTGGCTCGTCGAACTCAGCTCGTTGCCGCCCCTAGTTCGCTGTCACGATGCCGTTGAGGATTTTTATTGTTAACAATATTGTTGGAAATTTACGATTAGTGCCTCAATCGATATAAATCAACAGCAAAGAATAGATCTCTTAAAATAATTATTATCTTAATAAGAAAATTCTACAATCGAAGCCTCTAGCTCAAATGTTGTGTGATACAATAAATATTCAAAAAACAAAATGATATAAATCATTCAATTTAAGAACAAACTATCACGGAATATTACGGAATATCATTCAATTTATTATATAATGTGGTAGTTTTTTTATTTTTTTATTTGTGTCACATTTGCATGATATTGATACGATCCAACACGACACATATACATAGACACATCGTTAATCATGCCATGATTGCCATTTCAGAAATTCAATACAATTCAATACGGTTTGTGACATGACACGGTCGAAGTTATCATTATAGTTGATATTTTATGAAATTATCGCGTGTCATGTCGTGACGTGTCAAAAATAAAAAAATCATATTTTTTTTCACAATGACATAAGCGAAAATTCTTTTGCATTAATACAACACAATACGAGGACTAATATGATCATATAATACGAGATACAACACGACAAGCACTGAAGCACAAAACGAACCACTACATAGTACTTCAGAATTTGACAACTCTGTAAATAGCTTAATAAAAATTCAGTATAGTATAGGGTCCTAGATGAAAATATCAGAAAAGTGCCTGACAACTGAACTTGGAGCGCAAAACGCCAAAACAATAGGGACCAGATAGATTCCCTCAGAAAATTAGTGTTCACACACTGCTATTTCCCATTTGATACCTTCCTCATCCTGTTCACACACTATGTCATCTAAGAGAGCAACATCTCAACCGTCAATTCCTCTCCTCTCATCCCAACTGTCTGATCCGGAAGAAACAAATCGGACGTACAAAAGCCCACAACTATTTCTCAAAAAAAAAAAAAAAGCCCACAACTGCTTGGCAATATGCAGATAGTTAACCTCTCCAGTTCATACTACTGGAGAGGTCTAATCATTGACCTTAGTTGAGGGAAGTTCTATGTTCTTGAGTCTTGATTCCACTTTTCAACTGCGTTCATACTACGTGAGCCTCTTGTCGAGATCACAACCGCCAAATGGAGTGTATCGGAATGAAGGTTGCACGAATCTTGATGAAGTCAATCGGATTAGCTCGACCTGAGATTTGACGTGGCTATTGACTGTCTCACTGTCAATTAATTCACCATGCCACGTGGGAATTTTGCTATCCATCTGGCGTGGCACTTTCAAGTTTCCAACCTTTCGCTCGTTGTGAGCCTTTCTGACCTTTTCCTAATTGGCCGTACATTCCACACCTATATCTCTCTCAAGGTCTATTTATTACCAACTACTTCATGCCATGGGACCTCTCTCTCTCTCTCTCTCTCTCTCTCTCTCTCTCTCTCTTCATTCTTCCAAGTTCCAACTGAAATCTATAGAGACAAAGAAGGGAGAACTTGCATAATTCTATACTAATATTCTTTTACGATAGAGAATCCTGCATTCTACATCCACAACTCTAGAGATTATATAGAGGCATTGGTGTATGGGCAACTGCATCACCTTCCAACGAGTCGTTTCGTGGGTCGATGATGGCGAATGGGACTTCGAGAGCCCCGAGCATTGTCCCGAACCACCAAAATTTCATGAACATGTACAGCCACAAGCAACAACAGGTGCAAAAAGTATAGATGATGAACAAGATCAAAAGAAACCGGAAGAAGTACTTTCTGCGGCTGCAACGAAGTCGACACATGAGGTGCGGATCAAGATCACGAAGAAGCAACTGGACGAGTTATTGAAGCAGGCTGAGAGCAAAGGCTTGCCTGTACAAGATGTGCTCGCAAGCCTCCTCGAGACCGGAAAACCTCATCAGGTCAAGCATAGAATAGGGCAATGCTGGCGGCCCGCCTTGCAAAGCATACCTGAGATTGTCGAGTAGCCGGCGGTATGTCAGTTTTGTATTCTTACTACAATGATGGCTTGGTGTAGGGATGTTAATTGCTTGCCTGTTGCAGTTTTCGGTTTGGATCGAGATCGCAATGAAGCAGCTGTCGAGCAAAGACTAATTTAGTTAATTTGTTTGTTGTTTTTTCTTGGTTTATTTCGGGTTATTTTTAAATTTATTTATTTATTCTTATTTATTTGTTTTTTTAGTTGTTCATAGGTTTGAGAATCTCTAACACAGTACATAATGTAAATTATTATTTAGTTTTGCCGCCTTGTCGGATACACCAATATATCATATATGAGATGATATATGAATTTACATGTTTTATTCTTCAATGCTTTTGTTGGTTGAGGCATAATTAACAATCAAATTATGTGTCACAATTATTATTCGGTACAATGTTAAATAATCACTTTAGCAGTATTGATGAAGCACTAATGACGACTATGTTCATGTGCAAATAGGCTTCATTCACATTATATTTTTTTGAAGAAATTCATTCACTTTATATATATATTTATTCAGTTTCTTTGATCAGTTGACCCTCCAGATCGATATTGCAACTATTGTTAATTTCAGCAAGGATCTTTACTAGATATACGTGACTTATATTTTATTTGTATTTCATAATTTTAAACATATAAATTATTATTAATTAGTTTAATTGATCAGTTGACCTTCAGTAAGATATTACAACTGTTGTTAATCCAATAAATATCTCTCACAAGGTACATGACATATTATTTGTATGTTATTATTTCAAACACAACAGAAAACCTCTCCACTCTCTCCGGCCAACATTATATAACAATAAATATAAAATGGTGATAATATATTTGGAAATTTTGTAATGTAATTATTTTATTATATCAAAATTTTATGATTTGACAAGAAACAAAGTCTTTAATAAAAGTAGGTGGCAGACAAGAGATTGCTTAACCAATTATTTCAGGATAAGGTAGTTGGCTCCATGAAGCTCACATTATCAAAACAACAATCATAAATTACCACGTATTAGACAATTTTTTTCTCTTGTAGAACCTTGATTTTATTTTTTTTTAAACGCGGTTTTCTTTAATGTTTCTCATATGTCTATCAGAGTAGTTTGGCTGTTTGTCGGATCCTGGTAGCTTTCCGTTTTTGCTTATAAAGCTTCAATGCTTGCTTTGTTTCCTCGAACGTTCCTACTCGGATGCGTACAAGATGATGTACAATGTACAATTTATAGGTTCAAAATTGTAATTAGAACTCTCACGGGTACAATTAAGCTACAGCATTTTATACTCGTGTGTCGTATCGGAGGGGGTACCTATCATTTTCAGAAATTGTAGAGCGTATTTTGGGGAGGATAGTTTATAATGAGGAAAAACGACATATAATAGTCAGGAGTATACATGTCTAATTAACAAATGGCACGGAATGGATTGGATGTTTCGTTTGCTGTTTCATTAAGAAAACGAAACTGATTTCGTTGCCGTTAACCGTGTTACTTAATAAATGAAATGATTTTGCTAAACGGTATGTACAAAAATACGTTAAAACACGGTAAACCGTTTCATTTTTTGTGCCATTTGCCATTTCGTTAAGGAAATGAAATAAATTTTGTTACCGTTATTTATTTCGTTTCGGCAAAATGAAACGGCATAACGATTCACGGTCTGTCGTTGAAAGCCTTGGTCAGGAGGAAATGACGAAATATTATTTCGGATGATCAGTATCCATCATTGGGACCGATGGAAATTGTATTTATTGTTGTAGTTGTTTAATATGTCATTTTAGTTTATTATCTCCAATGTGAATTACACGGAGGTAGGAAGTAAACAGACTTAAAATGCATAGCATCAAAATTATATTTGTATGCGTTAATTAAGTTGCGCACACGTAGACACAGTCAGACAGACACAGAGACACAGACACAGATACAAATACAGATACACAGATACAGATACATACAGATATACACAGATGGATACAGATACATATGCACATATATATTGAACGTGTAGTTAATAAATGGTTCAAAGAAATATGAAAATTTAGTTAAAAAATAAGCAACTTTTAAGCTATAAAGTAAATTTTTGTTAAAAGATACTAATAAAAACGTGTTGATTATCTGAGTTATGCTTGCGTTTGGATCGTTGGAAGAAAGAAGAAGAAAAAAAATTATAAACAATCCAAACTCTTCACAAAGTTACACACTTTCCAATACTTCTTCCCACTTCTTTCCTTCTTCCCACTTCTTCCCTTCTTCCCACACCTATCCAAACGCACCCTATAGGACTGCTAAAATACTCTGCTAGCACATATGGCCATGTACGTAATATGTGTGTTCTATTTTCGAATTCCATACTACAAAAGACCAATTCATACTTTAGATGTGATCTACATAATTAATTGAAATCTTGTAAGAAATCAATTTATACATTTTTTCTAATTATTTACTAATTTTCTTTGATTTTTTTAGGAAACCATTGTTAGTGGATGATCCATGATCTTCAAATTGACAGATTTTTTAAAACTAAAAAAAAAGTAAAAGTTTTATTAAAAATATAAATTTTGATTTTTCACTAATAAGTAGCTCACGTTGAGCTGTTCAGATTATGTGTTTCAAGTATGAAATTCGAAATTCATTTGTACAATATAGATCCATTTGTGCTAAGGGTAGTATTTTAGCAATTCTTGCTTGATACTTGAATTCTAAATAACAACAAATATATGAAATATGCAAGAGTATCAACGAAAACAAAAGAAAATTAATCAACAAACTGAAACACAAGTGCTCCTAGTAATTAGGATATATATAGAAAACAAAAGAAAAGATAAATACAAAGTCTGCACATGCGTATCACATTTCCATTTAGTATATATGTATCATCCAACTGTAATTTAATTCGTCCCCCAATGTGTCGAAAAGTCGCTCAAAGTTTACTTTTATTATCATAATCAATTAACTGTAATTATAATGGTTATCTTTTGCGCGTTATGAAAAATAATACTTTAGACTAATTGATAAGGTCGACACAACTATAAACTAATTATTTTCATATGGAAGTTTGTTTGTTTGTTTTTTTTTTCTTTCTTATAGAAATTTTGACAGTGGCTTTGAAGGGATTTTATATGCAAGTTTGATGGGAAAAAAAAGGGTAATGTTTTACATACATATTGGCCTTTGATAAGAAATATTTGTATCTCAACAAATTATATATCCTACGAAGGAAATTTTTGCTACAAATATGTTCTGTGTCAGCATTATTTACTTATTTAACCGTCTTATCTGTGAATTTCATATTTAGTCGTTCTACATATATACTTGTATCATTGAAAATCTGCGACCTGGCTTTAAATTTGAAAATAAGGTCCTGTTTGGTAGTATTAGGATTAATGAATGTATTGTATTCAAGTATCTTTTGTACAGTACACCTGGGTTGTATATATACCCAGCACAGAATAACTCCGACATTTATACACTCCAGTAATGTAACTACTGGACTACTCCATTCTAAGCTATTGGAGAACCAATGAAGGCCAGGAAGTCTGTACATGAGGCCCCCCCTTTAGTAACAGTTTGAAGCTTTGTCTTTAACTCTGTCAGACGAGCTATGGAGGAGGCAGAGAATGACTGGGTGAGGTGTCGCCACAGATCAAAAGTGGTGGAGCAAGACACCACCTGAGCTAAGATGGTCTCTGACAAGGAAGTGTGCAGCCATGCAAGTATCATTTGATCTTTGCTTGTACCAGCTCAGATAGTCAGGATTTAGTTGTACCTGACCAGTTGTTGAATGAATATCTGAAGGAGACATTGGTGGAGAGGAGATGAAATTGCTTAAGCCATAAGCATGAAGAAGAGGCTCGATTTGAGATCTCCATGCCAACAAATTGGATCTTGACAGCTTCGTGTGAATCAGCAAGTTCAAGAACACCATGGGAGTAGCTTGTGCAAGAAACCCCAAATTCTCAGGTTGTGCCATGGAAGAATTGGGAGACGCAGTTGTTAGAAAGTGTGCTAATTTTCAATTTTATGCTAATTACCAACTAATTAAGTCAAGAAAACAACGCACAAAACGGATCTAGTACAAAAGCCGATTTGACACAAGAGAAATGATGGATTTTTACCTCTCTTGGTGTAGCAACCAAGAGGCTCGAATCCTTGGGTTTGGTGTCGGTGGCGTGCTCTCCAAAACACCTCCTATTCGCGGTGCCTCGAGTCCACTATGGTATTAACCAAGTTCTTCTCAATTCGTGCTAGCGAAGAGAAGAACGAGTCTAATCCCAAGCGTTCTCTTTCTTCAACCAAAGAACCAAACTAATTTGTGGGAGAAAGGGATGCTCAACACATGAGCTTGAGGGGAGAGGAGATGAGGGGGGGGGGCGGAGCACCCTATGAGGGGGGCTAGGTGGCGGCTAGGATGAGAGGAGAGAGAAGAGAGCAAAAGGAGCCACCATAAGGTGCCTTATATAGCCTCTTAACCCTAGCTAGGAGTTCACACAATTTACAAGTGTGCCACTCCCACCTACCACCATGCTTGGCCGGCCCCATATAGGGCTTTTATGGGCCACTATGCTATCTCCAATTGGTCCCTTAATTCTATTAATTAAAGGCCCACTCAAAACTATTTAATTTGGACATTTAATTTACCAATAAATTAAAGCCCGAATGACTTAATTAAATTAAGTGTGTTGTTTATAAATAATTATTAACTTAATAATAATTATTTAGAGATTAGACAATGCATTAATTTATTTCTATATGATCCATTTGACTTAATTAATTATAACGGTCCATAACGCTATTTAATTAATTAATCAACTTATCATATTTTGCAATACTCATTATTGCAAATAAATAAATAATGCACGTATGATTAAATACCAATTTTGTGTGACCCTTTGAGGATTTATGCTATGTTGGACATGGAATTAAATCGCTATTTAATTCCAATAATCATAAGCGGTATCTAGCAACACGTTATGATTCCCAATTCGCATAAATAGTGTACAGCTACAAAATTTCAATCCTGCATAAGAGAACAATTATGTTTCTCTATTTTGATTCTTATGTCACACGATATCATCGTATAATCCAAGATAGGAACGTGTCATTCTTGCAGATTATACGTTTCTTGATCTAGAGATAATTGTATCAGTTGCTAGCAAACAATCTATCTCCATCAAGGGGCCCAAACAGATATCGTCACTCACTAAGTGAATTAATGAGGGACATATGGTTTTCTTGATAATTAGCTTTTCCCCGCACAATTCAAGAATACTTAAATCAAGTCCGTATAGCAGCCTTTATCAGGAATCAGCGGTAGACATGATTTATAGCATCTTTCCTCATGTGGAAAAGATAATCATCTCAAACTTAGAACCAAAATCATAACGAAATAAATAATGACACGTAACACAATCCATATATTTATTTCGTGGGGTCCAGTCCTGTACTATGTTCTATAACATACACATATGCAATTAAGTTGGTTACTCTTAACCTATGATTTATAGAACTTAATCATCACTTAACTTGCATACTAATCTTATTGATAATTAATGTCCTTTGTTAATTATCAAGATTATGGACTTTTAGATTTATCGTTGTCATTTACTACTAAATGAATAACAGTGATCTATAATTCAGATCCTCAACCTGAATGAACTGTCAACGATTAAATCAAAGAACAAATGATCTGAAATCACCAATAACATAAACTATAGAAGTAGCCTAATAAGATTGGCTTCTAGGACATATCTCTAACAGCACTGTTGCTACTTGAGGAGGAAAGAAAGATACCAGATGGACGAAACGACTGAGTGAGAGGCTGAATTGGGGCACTCGTTGTCTGAATCGAAGCACTGGTAGTAGAATGAAGAGGATGGACGGTTTGATTGAAACTCGTCGGTTTGGATCACTGAATTGGACGGTTTGGATCAGTCATTTTGAAGTATATCAAAAAGTTTGAATTAGTATACACCGAAACTCCCATACATTAGTATGCACCATAGGTTTTCTCTCTCTCTCCATTTATATGGTATTTGTTTGTAACTGTGTAGTAGCTTCTTTATGGGTGCGTTTGGATCGTTGGAAGAAAGAAGAAGAAGAAAAAAAATTATAAACAATCCAAACTCTTCACAAAATTACACACTTTCCAATACTTCTGCCCACTTCTTCCCTTCTTCCCACACCTATCCAAACGCACTCTATGATATTAGTTACTTACCTATATACCTGATGTTTTAATTAGGCGTAAATTATACCATTTATGAATAATATTAATAAATTCATTTCTGCACAAAAATATTTCTAACTAATTTTTGTTTGTTTCATATTTTTTTTTTCTGAATTTTGAGCATAAAAGAACTGCATTTTTTTCTTCAATCCTTGTCGGCAAGATGTGAAATATTTTAGTTCTTTTAGAGTGATTGACAGTGGCGATGTAATTTAGTTACCAATTCCAATCCGCCACACAATATATTTTATACCTATTTCGAGAATGCAATTCCATTCCAATATTACGTACATAATGGATAATTTATTTTTCTAAAAAAAAGGATGTTTTCCCCTCCAGAACAACAACATGGAGTTATCTTATTCAGAATGTAGAATAAGCAGTGGGTACCGATTCGTTAGTGGGCAAAAAATTATAAAACTTATAAGACTCACTAAATTGTTACAATGACAATATGACATTATTCTAATTGAAGGGCACCATGCGAATGCTTCAAATTTTGTAACGTCAAGGGATGCTGCAATAGAAGAGAGAATTATATAATTAAGCACAAAATTAAACAATTCAATAGAGAAAAGAGAAAAAAATAATAATATAATACATGTTACTTGGAAGTGGATCATTTAGTGAAGCGAATTCTAGTGCCACAAGTTGTCGTTACTTGCTTTTGTTAATATTTCAAAATTTAGCAAACTACTATTTGTATCATCAATATTTCTAATGAGAAATGCGTTCAGATATGACGGGCCCATTGTTTCTAAACTCAATTTAATAGATGATCAAATAATAAGTTGGGAAATGAATACATCACTTTATATCCCACAAAATGATATGAGATATGTGGTTTTATGGCACGAACTAATTCTCTAGTTTTGTTATACCCCAACAACAACAACTCAATAAGCCCGTGATAACCTCTAGTGTGCAAATTAATCCACATAGGTACATAGCTATGAGCACCAAAGAAAAAATCTCAACAATTCATATAAACTGAGAGTAAAAATAAGGGGCCTTACGTGTCACAAGCAGTTGAAGGATCAATTGTGAACCCAAGAGAGACACCACACAGTCCAGGCAGCCTAGCAACTGCAGTAGCATTAGGATTGTACATTGTGATAAATCCCAGCAAACAATCGCATGTTGATCTCTTATTTTCTACAGAGTCAGATGCAACTCTATACATGCTTGCCATTCCATCACAACATGCTGTACCCAGTACTGGTTCTGGGTCTCCAAATTCTACATAATTTGAGCAGCCTGATATCAAGGACAATACTGTTGTGCAATCAACTGTTGCAGATGCCACATTAATACAACAAATTAGTAGCAAAATTGTTGCTGTCCAGTAAGAGGTTTTGAGAGTAGCTACCATTTTTTGAATAAAATTTGAAATCCTTTTGTTCATTGTAAACTCATTTGGGGTTTTAACTACATATAAGCTTGGAGCCTTGGAATGCAACATGTGTTGGTTGGGTCATGTAGGTGACATGATTCAGGGGAAAGGTAGCAAAACGTGGCTTTGGTGTTGGATCTGGATTATAAATTAGTTAATGTCTCGTATGACGTTGAAAGTTTTGGAATAAGAGGCTTGCTTTTTCTTTTTTTCTTTTCATTTGGTTTACTAAAAAGGCTTTACGGGCCACAGATTTAACCTTCTAATTTGGGCTTAATACTTAAAAACTGTTTTGTCGTTGGTCGACAAATTAAGTCATATATCATTGATGCTTGGGTAGTTGGGTCCATATACACATATTATTAGCTAGGGGTGCACAGCGTTTGAAATGATTATGAAAATAGAAGTTGCGTTAACCGTTTCATTTTGAACATGAAACTGACTACGTGTTTACATTAACAGTTTCATTTTAAACTAAACGATCGAAATCACAAAAATATACATGGACGAAATTGATTGCATGTTGTGTTAACCGTGTCGTTTCATTTTGAACGAAACAAAATGAAAAACGATTAAAAAAGTAGCCGTTTTTACCCCTATCTATAGCACTAAGTCCGAGTCACGGAAACGTGAAACTTCTAACCAAGCTTTTAAATTTCGTTTTTTTCGGTATGACGGTCCGGAGTTGATTTATTGGTGCGGCGTTTTTTCGGTGAAAAAACGGCAAAAAAACGGTGTGTATATGGGAATATATGTGTCAAACTCATATGAATTCTTGTGTGTAGTACTACAGTACAAGTCGGAATTCTAATTTTTTGAATATGTTAATAATCTATGTTTTTTTTTTCAATATGTAATCTTAAGGAAAGAAATTAAGCAAAGAGCACAATTAAATTACTAATCCTAATGTTGTGTAATCTAACAGAAAGAAATTAAGCAAAGAGAATAACAAAGAAAAAGAG
Organism: Rhynchospora pubera; assembly: GCA_028095005.1. Taxonomy (NCBI): domain Eukaryota; kingdom Viridiplantae; phylum Streptophyta; class Magnoliopsida; order Poales; family Cyperaceae; genus Rhynchospora; species Rhynchospora pubera. The sequence goes on from CM051462.1 coordinate 78,108,609, forward strand.
GATAACAAACATTAAACATAAAACCTAAAGAAAAAATTTATTTTGTATAATACATTAATACTATAAATATATTATAAAATTATATTGTACAAAAAGTCTCTCCTGTCTCTGTTTTTTCTCCGCAAAAATGAATTTTTTCGCTGAAATAACAGTGTTATTTCAGAAATGACGCGTTACGCGTTTTTCTGATTTGAAATTGTAACGTTGGTGCGTTTTTGTCCGGAAAACCGAAATTTCAGAAATAACACCGTTATTTCGGCGAAATTTAAAAGCTTGCTTCTAACAGAAGTCGACATTAAATAGTCTCGTAAATCACCACATAAAAATATTTAGAAATAATACAATATAATTAGTTCTCACTCTTCCTCCGAATGATCGATCTAATTTGTCACATTGACCAGAGTCACTCTGTTTTGTTTAAGGAATGAAAGACCAAGGGGTCAATTTTTGTTTTTTCTTTTTTTTTTTTTGGGGAGGGGGGTCAACTGAGGAAATTCGATTAGTTTAATTATTTATTGTTTGTTCCTCTTGATCAGTTTTTCCACAGTTGACTCTTAGTCAGCCTAACTCCTAGGGATTTTTATGTATAAATTTTAAAAAAGAATACATAAGAATACGCAAATTAATTATTAACGAAATTAGAGTCGACCAGATCGGACATTCGGACCTTGGATTCTGTTACAACAACGGCATGCGTGCCATTTTTAAAATTAAGAAAAGGGAAAACAGAGAGAACTACTGTAACGGTACTAGTGATTCCTCTGTAAACAAAAATAAAAATAAAAAGTACGACGAAAAAAAAGGTGCCTCGATCTGCACCTAAATTTAAAATTTCAGAAATGTTTCTTTCAGATAAGCCTTCAAATGTGGGGAAATTAAACCCGGAAAAGGTCCCTCATGGTTGAAGTAATCCCACATTCATAGTGTGCAACTCAACTACAGAGGCAATCAATCCTCTTCTCCCTTCTCATGGCTTCTCTGGTTATGAGATCTCGTTTTCTCTTCCTCGACCACAAATCACTCTAATTTGCAACAAAGATTGAACTCTCCATGGAGGTACCGTCCGACCCAACTTGTTCTAAATCAACCCATGTCGGGTTTGAGGCCCTCAAGAACGAAATCATTGATGCACTTCTTTTTTTTTGAAGGCTAGGTGGCGATTGCCACGCCAGCAATTTCATTAAAAAAGATCAAATTACAAGGTACATAGAAGAGAAAGAAAAGAAAAGAAAAGAAAAGGAAAGAAGAAGACAAAAAGAGTAAACAGACAAATAGCGAAAAAGATAAAACAAATTTCACTAACAATCTAATTCTAAGCCATTTTCTTCCAAACTTCAACAATCCGACTCTGCTGTTGCGCGACACAGCGTGTAGCGCACTGCGAGCCGTCTGATTTTGATCGGACGGTTCATTTTTTACGGGCCTATCAATCTAGGTTACATGCACGGGGCTCCCTTGTCCATTGGATCTTAATCAGACGGCCAGCGTACCGCGCGACACGCTGTGTCGCGCGGCGGCGGATCTGAATTTAAACTTCAATGGTAGCACAAATTTCCACCAGTAGTCACGAAGCAGTCAGCCTGTTTGAGGCAAAAATACGACTATTTCTTTCCTTCCAAATAGCCCAAGAGCTTGCCGCCCATATAATATCCCAAGGGGGGCCAATTGTCTGTCTGTTTTGTAACCAAAACGCCGGGAGGTCCGTCGTGAATGCGAGCAGAGGTAAGTTAAATTTGATCTGCAGTTGTGTCCAGATTTGTTTGGCGAAGGTGCAATGAACAAAGAGATGTACCGAGGTTTACATACAACCTTGTGAGCAGCATTGACAAGATGTAATAGACGGCCAGTTTCTACGAGCCAGGTTTTGTTGTGTGAGTATTTTATCCATAAAGATTAACCACAAGAAAATCCGAACTTTTGGCGGCGCCTTAATCTTCCAGAGGAGGATATGGTATGGAGATCTCATTCCTGGGTCTGCAAGGATACGGTAAGAGCTTGCTGAAGAGTACTCACCAGTGGTTAACCATTTTCATGTTAACTGTTGTGGCAATCCAGGATTACAAATTGAGGTGGAGAAGAAATCATTGTAATGTAGTATGTCTCGAAAAGCAGCAGAGGTCCTCCCATCGGCAAGCAAGGTAGGAATATCACGTGATCCATAAAGTAGGTTAACTGTGGAGGCCCAGGTTGAATCAGGTTCCTTTTGAAGCTTCCAAAGCCACTTCATTAGAAGAGCCTGGTTTTGGATTGAAAGGTTGAGAATACCCAAACTCCCACATTTCTTGGGAAGACAACATTTTGCCCAATTGACTAAACTGTGACCACCGAGACATTTTCCAGCACCTTTCCAAAAGAAACCCCTTCTGATGCCATCAAGATGTTTGATCAACCATGGAGGCAACCTAATTACTTGCATATAATGCAGTGGGAGCGCAGCGAGGACAGATTTAACCAAAGTAAGACGCCCTCCTAGAGAAAGGAATTTAGATTGCCAACCGTCAATTATGGGAGCGCATTGATGCACTTCTTGATACAAGTAATCTGAAACTTTCAATTATTCACATTGTCGGACCTCCTGGTGTTGGGAAAACTTATCTCGCCAAAGAAATCTATACAAGGTTTGTTAATTATTGAGATCACATATTATATAAACAAGCCATTCTTCTTATTATATATATTTTTTATCAGTAAGAGTGATCCAGTCTTCTAAGATCTAACCTTCTCTAGATAAATAGAGACAGCTCTGTCAATTGCCATATCAAGTCTGGTTGTACATGCGCCTGGTACAGCATGCCTCAGTTACCTCCTACATAATAACTTCTTTTTATTCCATATAAATTTCCATTAATGAGGCGACAAAAGAATGCAATGACTACAAATTGCTTTATTTTTATTGATATAGGAAGGTCAGATATAGATTATGTAATGCCTTCATTGAAGATTCTAGCCTCTGACTTAACTGATTCTACTTCCTCTCCCAGTAGAAACAGCTTTCCCAAAGGAGGAAATAAAGTTCTTTATTACATATATTAATCTTATGAGCTAATCTTAACTCAACTCAATTCCAACGTTTAATTTTTTGTAATGTATAATTCTCTTGGGGAAATAATGTAAAAATTAACTGTGTCATTTGCAAAACTACCTATTTTTTTTCTCTCTGTAAATGAAATTCAATTAATATAAGATCAAAGTAGAACCAATCTGCTTGCTACGCATGATGTGATCAAGCAGTAATATTTTTGTTTTGACTGACGCCAACAAATTTAAAATTGTTACTTGTAAAGTTTCTTACTTATCTTTCTTCGCTGAATATTAATTTTACAGTGCTGATGCCCAAGATCGTTTAAATATGCACCATTGGCTAGGATTTCATGATTATGGTTTTGTTTCTACCGCCGAGGACAATCCACCAGACGGGTGCTATATAAGCAGATTTTTATATGCCAGACGATTCATCATAGTATACGATAATTACAATAATAATTATTCAAATCCTTCGATTCATGACCTTCCTGATAATAACAATGGGAGTAGAATTGTTGTGACCAGCAGACGAAAAGATGTCGACTACGGGAGGCATGTATTCCGTCAGTATGAAGTTGGCCCCCGAAGTGATGAAGAAAGCCTTGAGATTCTGCGCCAAATATCATTTCCAATTCTGAAAGATCAGAGGGAAGGTCGTTCAGAACTGTTTGTTATGGCAAAGCAACTCATGGCAAAATGTTGGGGCCTGCCTTGGCCATTACGATTCCTCGGAGGTGTGTTGTCTGAGCAACCTCCTCCATACACTACTTCCTGGAAAGAGGTCTTGCACAGAATTGAGGCCAATGAAGCTGGAGGAATGGTTTTTGTAAAATTTGCAATGAGATATAGGGATCTGCCATATCATGAGATCCGAGCAGCTTTCCTGTATTTTCTCACTTTCCCGGAAGATGCTCAAATCCAAGCAAAATCTCTTGTTGATTTGTTAAAGGTAGAGGGGTTGGCAAGAGATAGGGAAGATGGAATGGCTATTTTAAAAGATCTGGCTAAAAGGTGCACAACTTATACCTTGATTACATTTATTATAATTTATTATCCAATACGAGAACACATGAAATTGTCATCATTTTGTCATTGAATATTTTTCTTCCTCTTGTATTATTTTTGTTTTTCATATCCTCTGCACGAAAAGATTCGTCACATTTGGAGGATCAAATCACCTTTTTTGTTTTTTGTTTCTAGTTTGTTTTGGGACTACTGTATTTTAACGGTAGCCTTTTCTTCTCTACTCTACTATATTCTTCTGAAATTTAGCATAAGGGAATTTGATATATTAAATTTTTTATTTGACTACAGCTAAGATGTATTGCTCTTGCTAGTATTAACCAATTAATGTCTTTAATTATATTGCCAATTTTAAGCATATTCCATGAATATATTGTTACGAAATGAACAATTTTAATTTTTTGAGCTAATTACACTTAATTAATCACAAACAAGTGCAAGGATCTAGTGCTAAAAGTTAATCGACACAAGAGAAAGGATTTGGATTTGTACCTCCCGCGAAATCGTATTCGCAGGGCTCGATCCAATGGCGTAGGAGTCAGTGGCGTGCTCTCCTTGTGCCTCCACCACGGTTGACGGCCGCCTCGAGTCCACCTAGAGGTTAACCACTTCCTTACAACTCAAGTGCTAGCAAGAGGAAGGAAAGAGGCTAATCTAAAGATTTTTTCTCTTCTAATTAATCTATACTTTAATGGAGGAGGAAAATCTATGCTCAACACATGAGCTAAAGGTGGAAAAGAGTAAGAGAAAGAGATGAAAATTCTGAAATTTTTCTCTCAAATTTCGTTCTAGGAGGAAGAGAAAGAGAGAATGCTATGGTGGCTTGGATTTCTCTCTCCAAATGGTCCCCTTTTTATAGCCAATCACTCCTCATGGCAAGTTGCAACTATTTACAACCTTGCCACTTGCCCTAGCTAAAATTTTAATGGGCTCAATAGCCCATTTTATCATGTATTAAATGGTCCATTAATTCATTAATTAATGATCCATATAATTGCTCTTTTGTTGGACCTTTAGTTCATCAATTAAATAAAGGCCCGTTAGCTCAATTTAATTTCATTAATTAAATTATGTTGAACAAAATTAATTATCAACTATTGAAAATTAATTTGTTTCTATATGATCCCTTTGACTTAATTAATTATAACGGTCCGCAACGGGATATAATTAATTAGTCAACTCATCATATTTTCGCAATACACACTGTTGCGAATAAATAAATAATGCACTGTGTGGTTAAAGCTTTATTTGTGTGACCCATTAAGGATTTATACTTAGTTGGGCATGAAAATAAATCACTATTTATTTCCAATAATCATAAGCGGTATCTAGCAACACGTTATGATTCTCAATACGTATAAATAGTGTATTGCTACAGTATTTTAAATCCTACATAAGATAATAAAAGTAATTCTCTATTTTGATTCTTATGTCACACGATATCATCGTATAATCCAAGATTGGAACGTGTCATTCTTGCACATTATACGTTTCTTGATCTAGAGATAATTGTATAAAGTTGCATGCAAACAATCTATCTCCATCAAGGGGTCCAAACAGATAGCGTCACTCACTAAGCGAATTAATGAGAGACATACGATTTTCTTGGTGATTAGCTTTTCCCCGCACAATTCAAGAGAACATAAATAAAGTCCGTATAGCAGCCCTTATCGAAAATCAGCGGTAGACGATATTTATTGAACCTAACCTCATGTGGAAAAGATAAACATCTCAAACTTAGAACCAAAATCATAACGAAATAAATAATGATACATAAAACAATCCATATATTTATTTCGTTGGGACAAACCCTGTACTATGTTCAATTAACATAAACATATGCAATTAAGTTGGTTACTCTTAACCTATGATTTATAGAACTTAATCATCACTTAATTTGCAAACTAATCTTATTGATAATTAATGTTCCTTGTTAATTATCAAGACTATGGACCTTTTAGATTTATTGTTGTCATTTACTACTAAATGAAATACAGAGATCTATAATTCAGATTCTCAACCTGAATGATCTGTCAACAAATAAACCAAGGAACAAATAATATAAAATCATCAATAACATAAACTAATCTTTAAGCCATTAAATTATTGAATTCTAAAACATAACTCCAACATATATACACCTAAGAATTGTTAGCCTTCTAAAGTATTTATTTCACCCAGCTTGTTCCTATCAAAATGAAAAAAAAAATTCTTTTTTCCATCATAGTTCTCAAATTTTAATTTAGCTGACATCTTCATTTAAAGCTTCAAATTCAATTCACTGGAGTTCCAAATTATCCAAATCCCAATTCATCAAAAGTTCCAATTAATGGAATGTGAATATCTAAAGCATATGAAAATCAAGCTTACTTGACAAAGTTTATAAAAATCAGCTTAAAATTGAGTCATCTGCAAACCAAAGTAAATCGTTGTCCCTAGAAGAAGATGAGCAGTGCTAATGTTTAGGTCCCTCTAATTCTTAACGTCAAGAGATATTAATAAATAAATTAATCTTATATGTTGCACAAAAGTAAGATGATCCTAATCTCTTGCAATATATGCGATGCCAACGTGCAGGTCAATGATTGAAGTCACAAAGTGGTGCTTTGATGGTTCGATCAAATGTTGCCGGCTTCATGATCCTCTTCTTCGTTGGCTGGCAATTCATGAAGCAAAGGAGCAACGATTTGTCAGCATAAATCCTGTAAGCCTTAGCGATAATCCAAATGTTCCTATCATCATAGATCTGTATAATGCAAACATAAGGATCACACTTGATCAAGTCAAGTCAGATTACAGTCCTCGTGCCACAAATATAGATATAGCACAACTGGCTGATGCGAGTTGTATCTTTGATTTCGGTAAGAATTTCCCTCTTAATACTGTATTAATGTCAGTCAGAGTTCTGGAAATTAATAATATTCAAAGTAACGAAGCATATGAGAGAGCAAAAAACAACATAAGAAACATCAGACACATTGGCGTGAAAAATTTGGGGTTGTCACCTGAGAGACTTGATCAGCTGCTGGCAGTTAAAACATGGCGTATACGTCATCTTTCCTTGAGAAACATGAAAGTACGTGAGGTTCCAAAACTCCCAGAGCACCTGGAAACTCTGGATGTTGGAGGTACACTTATTGAGACCATACCAGAAGAAACCCATAGCAATTTAAGTACTCCTTTCTTGAAAGGTACAAAAATACGTGAGATTCCGAATTCCTTTCCAAATTTGGAGTATCTGGATGTTAGAGACACATTTGTGCGGTGCCTACCAAACTATTTATGGTGGAGACTGATATCAGTACGTGCCTCGGACACATTTGAGCATCTTGTTGGACCACCAGGTGGTAACAATTACAGAAATATAGAAATTTTGACAACTGTACACATACATAAAACTTGGGAGAAGAAATTACCAAAATTTAGTTGGCAGCTAAAGAAGTTGGGGCTCTCTAACTTTAAAAATGCTGCTAATCTTCACAGCGCATTAAATTGGGATGTAATTATCAGACTTCTGTGTACAGTAGAGGAGTTGCGCTCTTTAAAGATACAAGGAAGCAATGTTCCGCCAAGAATAATTGATGTGGCAACCTTTTTACATGGTATGAGCTTCTTAAAAGACCTGTGGGTAGGCGGGTCACACTCTAAGTTTAGTCTAACTGGCATTAAATTGCCTTAATCTTTAATCACCATTACACTGGAGAATCTCGAGTTCAACAAAGATCCTATGTCCATTTTAGAGAAATTGCAACACTTAAAGAATCTTCGCCTGATGTGGCTGTGGTACACTGCCCAAACCAAAAAGATGACATGCTCCACAGGTAAGTTCCCTCAACTGGAAATGCTTCAGCTTTATCATATCGCTGGCCTCGAAGAATGGTCAGTGCAGCAAGGAGCGTTGCCCAGGATCACACATGTTGTTGTTGAGAGTTGCAAAGCACTCAAGGATCTTCCCGACTCCTTAGTACATCGCATGAATCCCCTAACTGAGTTACACCTGATTTCTATGCCACCTCGATTTACAAGCAGGTTCTCTAAACTTCCATTTGTCAAAATCCCTGAAAATCAGATTTAGTCGGATGGCCCTTTCACCCTTCCAATCTCAATGGTATGTTTAATTTTATCGAAAAGTTCTATATTGTTTTAAAATTTCCCTCTTCTTTTATCATACCTTTTTGTCAATGTCCAAGAAAAGTTTTCTCTGCTTAAAAGTTTATCAGTTGCTTACCAGCAAATTAACATCCAGGGGTAATCGATACCAAATCTGAACCAAGTCTTGTTGCGTAATGAATGATTTGATTATTATCATTAAAATTGAAAATTTCAAAGTAGCTAGGAAGGTGTCAACAAAAAAAAAAAAAAAAGAACGAAAAGAAAATCATTGAGCATTCTATCTCATCATCCTATGTCCTTTGTTTTTATTTGTTTTGACACTGCATATATGTTGAGTATTCTAATTGTCAATATGTTTCTGATGCAGAAATGAATAATGATCGCAAATACAGGATGCTTTGAGAAGATCAATGCGCATTAAATTTCAAGTCAGCTTTGAAATGTTTGCATTCTGTTGTGATTGACTTTTTCAGTTTTTCCATTTTAATTGTCACTGCAATAAATTTGTTTAGTTTTCTTCTTATCCACATTAGTTTTTTCTGTACTCCTTACTCAACTTTTAGGAACAAGATTGTTGTACTGGAATTATTTCAAGCTATTTTGATTAATTTTCCTGAGGCAAAATTAATGTATTGAACTCCGGTTTGATAAACCAAAAATAATAGTGCTTAATCAATCTAAAATTTTGCATAGTTCCATAGGAATCAAAAGTTTTTTTTTTCTTTTTCCTTTACATTAATATTGTTTGATCCTTCTTGTTTTCTCATTCATATCACTCTACAGTTGTGAAATAGAAAGAACAAAATTTTGATAATTGCACTCATTTTCTCTTGAGAAACCAGGAAAATTGGGTATTAAAAAAAAAATGTCGGTGATATTTATCTTAATCCGATGCCCGCCAAATAACTAGGCAAAATTGGATATAACCCCCCCTTCCCTACACACAAACACACACACACAATCTTGTCTATTTGGATATAACCCCTATAATCTTCGAAATCGGATATAAACCCCTCTAATCTCTCCTATTAAGGATATAAATCCCTTTGATTAAATTTAATCATATTTTAATTGAGAAAATTCGTTTTTGACGTATTATGACTAAAATGTTCCTCTTTCTCTTCCGACCTCTGATCTCACGTACATATATAGTTTTGGCTTTAGTAACTGGATGGATAAATTTAAATAAGGTAGTTCCTTTATACTTTAGATTGGTAAGTGTTATTATTTTCTTTTGCTTTCCCTATTTCAAAATATGATCCTTTTAAAATTGTATAGTCGATAATTTTATTTTTCCTTGAAGTGGTGCTTATTACTAATGTGGTTCCTTCAGAATGGTTTTGTCAAAATATTGTGCTTGCTTGTTTTTTCTTGACATTTGCTTCGATTATAAATGTGATCGATGGTTCATATGTACATTGACTACCATCTTGTACCACTGCACCACCCGACTTATCATTTCCAAAGTCTTTTACCAGCAACAAAGGTTTTGAATTGGTCTACAAAATTGATGCATCATTAGGGAGAAAAAAAAATAAAAAAGATGAGAACTAACTCTTAGTCTAGTGACAAAGAGCAATGCACCTTGACTCATTAAGTGAAAAGTCGCAGGTTTGAAACCCGGTTGGAAGGTCTTTCATAAACATTTAATTTAAAAAATAAGTTGGATGACTTAGACCTCCAATTTATCTAAAAATAAAAATAAAAAAGACATGCCCGTAGCAATTTGGAAAGAAATACGAACATCAATTTTATCTTCTTATTTTTGTACTTGATGTTGCTGGAGGAAGACGAGAATATGAAAGGACCGACAAAAAATTAGTAATAGGGGTATTTTAGTCGTAATATGCCAAAAACAATTTTTCTCAATTAAAATATATGATTAAATTTAATCAAAAGGTTTATATCCGATATAGAAGAGATTATAGGGGGTTATATCCGATTTCGAAGATTACAGGGGATTATATCAAATGGACAAGATTGTGGGGGTTATATCCAATTTTCCCATAGTTTATGTAGGGCCTGGTTTAGAGTTTACTTTGTCAAAAAAAAAAAGAAAAAAAAAAAGAAAGAAAGAAAGGAAGAAAGAAAAGGGTTAGGGTTTAGAACGGAGACGGCGGCGTTGAGAATACAGAACCACTGTAATTGACTATTTTACCCTCCCGTTAAAACATTCTGTTAAATTTAACGGAGAACATTTTCACTAGCGAAATTGCATATGATATCTGAGCCATTGGTTAATAAATGAACGGCTAATAAAATTGTTTTATTATTTTTTTGTGCGCCTCTTTTCCGTCACAGTCACAGCTGCCGCCTGTTCTCAGTTTCTACCTCTTCGCCTCTTCGAAGCTCAGAGTGCCGACCCCTCATTGCTCCGATATAATCTGGTACTAGGTGGGAAAGCGCGGCTTTGCCGCGCCTTAGCGAATTTATTGTATTTTAATTTTAACAATCACTAATAATTTGCCAATAAGTCTAATTAAATTGAGTGCAACATACATATATGCACAAAGACAAAATGCTATAATTTTTCTTTTCACATGAGCCGTAAAAAATAAACATAAGCATCATACATGAGCTGCTTTAGCATTCATATACATTGAATTTTAATTAAACATATAAGCAATTGAAGAGACCCAAATAGAGTAGAACACGATAACATCCATATCATATTTTTAATAAAAAACTCAAACAATTGGCGGCATAATAAAATAACGCATGTAAAATAGAGTAGGTACAAAAACTTCTAATCGGTGATCCCTCTAAGAATGAGACCAAGTTGAAATGGCATTGAAACCCTAAACATCACCTGTGCAATCGAAAAGAGTATCAGTTTTATATGATTAATTTATTTTAAATTGTTTATTTAGATAATTAATAACAATTTTCATAGAGGGAGTAATGAAAATGATTTTATTACTATTACCTAAAAAAGAAAAGATTTGTCTGAAGACACTTTTAATTAGATAATTTTTGCCATAAATCATTTCTAAAAGATATCAGTCTGCATAATCATAGTATAATGAAATAATTCTTCTTCAGTTAGAATTCTTCTTTTTCAAGAAACCAGAAAAGTTTAGGGTTTCAATGCTATGACTACTATGCTTATGAAAATATTCAAGGGACACATGCGCAAAGAAAAATAAAAAAGAAAACATTAATTTCGAAAGATAATCTACCATTGTCTTTTGCTTTATCCTTGGTGTGTCCTTGTTGTTGTTCTCCTTGTGCTTCTTTTTTTTTCTCTCTCTCTTCCTTTTGGATCCCACACTCATGGCTGGCCTCCATCAAGGGCCTCCTCTTTTTGATGTACAATCATGGTTGAACGCTACATATCAGTATCAGCAACAAAGTTAGGCAGATTTATACAATGTCAAGACATTACACAATTGAGAGCCTTTAAAATTGCATACTCATATCCTGACACCAAACATACCAGCTTATAATGCCCAATCTAATATGCAGCCGAGTTCATAGTATATTCCATTTTAACTCTATCAAACAATTTTTTTTATTTACTACCTAGATGTAAAGTATTGTCAGATATATATATCCAGTTAAGGCCTAAAAAGCAATGTAAATTTGCATATATTTATCTCTAAATGCAAATATAGGAAGGGCTGTTTTAGTTCCAAATCACAGCAACTATTGCAATAATTTTCAAAGTATACTATGTTGTAATTATGTTTATTTTTACAAATTTTACAATCACCGCAGATAGGATCCATTTTGCACTTCAAATTAACAATTGTTATTTAAAAAAATATCTGAGTCTCTCTCTCTCCCTTTTGGATCCATTTTAATATGCAAGTAAAACACATGGCATATCTTAGTCTCTGCAAAAAAATACAACGGAATTCTAATGCCTAAGCTAATATGCATCAGCTGCAGCTAATCCCATAGCTAATGTACGCACATTAGGTAACACATGTTTAACTTCTAATTCTCTTCAATTTTAACAATGTTTCTTATAGGATGTGATTATCTGTTTAAGAGCTTCAAGAAACTTCAATCTAACAAATGTTTACCTAGGGGGGTCAAAGAGAAGTCAACGTGCGCCCTTTAATCAATTTTGCCATCAGAAACCTGTAAGGAAGGGAAAACATCTCAGAAACCAAGAGTAACAATCATTCTTCAGAATTTATTGCATTTTATTTACATTTTAACAGTCCCCAGAATTAAGCTAGACCACCAAATTCAGCTTGACAAATATTACATCTGTGCCATGTATAGCACTCAATCTGGTACCTATTGTAGGTACACTAATTAATACTAACCATGTCGTTAAGCAAATATTTACCTTGTCAGTATCAACGTGGACAACAATGGCATTGATAATTTCTATAGAATTGGAGCCAAGGTCATGTGCTAAGTGTTCTCTTAGCTCTTCAATCTCTATGAAACCGTTGCGATCTGAGTCAAAGTATGCAAAAGCCTTTCGAATATGTTCATCATTTCATATCTTTTGAATATGAATCGCTACGACCATAAACTCCCCTATGTCCAAAGTAACACTTCCATCAACATCATCCTGCAAAATCAAAATGCATTTTAAAAAATTACATATTGATGGCTTAATTGATTCCTGAGCATTAAGTAACAATTAATAAAATAACACTATAAACTTGAACACTGGTACCAATCTGATATGAGCCCAATAGTAAAATCATTAGTCTAAAGAAGGTACTCACAGCCTCCATTAATATAAGAGCATCAGAATTAGGTATATCATGACCAGCCTTGCGAAGACCATTCTTTGTGAAAGGTTATCTTACTGGTATGCCGCACATCGAGCCCGTCAAAGAAATCTTTTATGTCCGCTACTTCATCAATTGTCAGATGCTCAGCTATCACCTATTTACACGATTGATACCGACAATATAATTAGATTAACAAATTAACTTAACCATAACATAACCAAAAGTTTTATATACAAAAGGTCGATTACACGATTTGAATTGAGATAAAAGAATCAATTACCTTAAGTGCTCTCTTCTTAAACTTGTTCATTACACTGAATTGTTGGAGTCTCGTTCATCCATGCACTCCTCTTGTATAAGCTCCTAGTGCCATCTTCATTAGATGCTCAATTTGGTCTGATTTGGACTGGAACTGTTCAACAGTGGCTTTTTATGGGTTATGAGCGCATGGATGAGTCCAAAGGCAGAGTTTTAGAGAAGGAAGCTCCTAGTCCCCACAGTTTTTTTGGCCACGGAGCTCTAAGATGGATATTTGGCGAAGAAACTAAGATGGACATTTGGCGAAGAAAGGGAAGTGAAGGGTTATCGGAAGAAAGAAGGGCAAAATTTTCTCTCGAAATCCTGCCAATTGAAATCGACCCTCAAATTTTCCATTGGAGCAGATGTGAGCCATAGACTGATCGACAACACATGCATCTTTGGAAACAGGTTCTTCAAGAGGTCAAATCACTGCATCTTTGATCGGAGGTGATGATCGGGGTTGCTTCGAAAGGAGATGAGGCGGAGGTGGGGTCGGTTTGGTGGAAGGTGATCTGCTTTGGATTTGGATTTGGGGGAGGAAGCATGTGGCGATGGATGTGGGGAAGGAGAAGGAGATGGGGAGAGAGAAAAGGCGAGGAAGGTGAGAGAAAGGAAGAGCGTGAGGGCTCGTAGGAGTCTCCGAGTCTGGGGCTAGGGTTAGTGTTTGGGTGGGACGGTTTCAGGAGGAGATGAGAGGAGATGAGGACGAAGTTTAGCGAATGAGAGAGAACGGAGATCAAAAAATTGAACGGTTAGATTGCCGTGTCGCTGACTAAAAAAAAAAACGGTCCACGACATCCACGGGATTTAATTAATACTATATATAGATATAGATGTGCTCTTCTCTCCTATTATTCTCCCTCTTCTCTTCGTTCGGGCGTGAAGTGAAATTTCGAATCACATTTGGTGCTTTGGTTTTGTTTTGTGACATCTGACCAAGTATCTATTTGGGTTAATTGGTTTATCTGTCACAATTGAATTGAATTGATGGTACCTTCTAACATAACATTAACTTAAAATCTAATCTTGTTTCAGCGTGAAAATTCAAAAACTGACCTGAGAATTCCATTGTTAGATAGAAACCACACACGCTTCTTCTCTTATAATTGATTTGAGTTGAGTTGCTGGTATGGGTAAAGCATCCAAGAAGAGGCACCTGCCCCAATCCCAATTGAAAGTTACTAAGAAGAAGAGAACAAAAGAAGAGGCCTTCAGGGAAGCTGACCATTCTGACGATGAAATTGATGAGTGTCTGTACACATTTCCTCTTTCCTTTTTTTTTTTTAAATACCTTTACTTACATACATTGTTGCTGATTTTGATGTCATCTTTACTTACAGTCCACAGGCACCGTGATCTAATTCCACTTGATGTCTCCCAAGGTCCCTTTTCTATCCTTCGCACACTTTTTCTTTCTTTATATTTGAAGAAATAATAAAACAAGTGTAAAAAAATGGAAAATACTTCTCATAATTTTTTTGTAATTATTTTCTTTTGCGTGGCGTAGATGAATCAGATGATGGGGACATGGAGCAACCTGTTTTCAATTTTCAGGTTCGTGAACCAATTCAATATCTTACATACGAGTTAACTTGCATGGATTATTTCCCTACATGTTTCACTCAATTTAGATTTTCATGAAAAGGGTAATTGGACAATTTCCGAATATAATCAATACTTCTAAAGGCCAAAATGGTAGCCTACTGGTGTTAATTTACAAGTGCCCAGAACCTGTGAGTACTGTAATAAACAATTCCTGAAAATAGTCAAATATTTCTCGAGGCCAAAATTGTAGCCTACTAGTGCAAATTTTGCTTGTGACCAGAACCTGCGAGTCATGTAATAAACATTGGCTCACTTTTACTCGTAGTTGATGTCATGGTTGTTGTCCATGTCACAAATTTTGTTAATTTAAGACAGCTAAACAACATTCATATGACAGTTTGGATGATGGAGAACTATGACTAGTACTTGTTAATTTTTATTCTTTCATTGATAGTGATGATGATTACTTGTCTTTATTAACAGGATGATGATAGTGATGAAAGCCTCGATGACGATAATGATTATGACGATGATGATGCAGAAGAAGGCGATACCCCACCCAGAGGCTTTGCTGCTAAGAGTAATAATATGTATTCATGTCCTCTTCTGATTGCTATTCACTCTAACATGATCATATGGATTCATGACCTAATCTCTTCTAGCACTACAATTAGTTGATTGCCCGTGTTCTTTTAGAATCTTAACCACTATCTTGTATAGATTATTCTTGGTGAATTTTCCTCGATCTGTTTGCCTCTCTTTGCTTTAATTGCTGAGTGGAGTTTGGAATATATAGTTTATAGCACAATGCTATCCTTAGTTGTTAGGCAGGCAAAATATTTGAAGCAAAAATTTGGAGGAGGTGAAGATGAAATGGATGACGATGAAGATGAAAATGATAAAGGAGAAGTAAATAAGAAATCATGGGGTGGAAGAAAGAATATATACTATAAGGCAGATACTGCAGATGATGAGGTTGGTTAAACAATTAATGGCATTAACTGTGCTTGGATACTCTGTTAGACTGATTTCTTCTCAGATGCATTTCTTATCATCCTTTTCATTAAAAAAGTAATCGACCACCTTTCGCATGCTTAAACTATATCTAGTGTAGATTTTTGACACTGCTATCAAGAATGATGCATACCAGTAACAAACAGAATTTCTGTCATTCCACCAGATGACGTTTTTTTGATGATCTACTGCTTAACTGACATTTTTGTTCTTACATGAATTATTATATTTGTTGTTACTAAAGATTGAATCAAGTGATGAAGAATTACGAAAAGGAGAGGAGGCTGAAGTGTTGTTAATCCAGAGAGAGAGCGCCAAGTCTCTTTCAATGGCAGATCTCGGATTACAAGATAGTGATGTAGATGAAAGTGATTCTGACAAAAAGACTCAGGTGGTTAATGCCCAAGCAATATTCCATTTTCTCCTTTTTTGTTTTTGTTTTTGTATGGGACTATGGGGTGATGCTTACATGATTGATCCAAATGTTACAATTCAATAACTGGCTATTGTTTTGCGGATTTGGACATTGCTTTGAAAAGGATGCAAGGCATGAATGAAATTCTTCATATTGATTTTCAATATAGAACTGAGACATTGGATTATAATTCTCTTTTTCCTTAGGGTTGTTTACAGGATGACAAACCCAAAGGGACAAGTAAATGGCATACCATTGATGCCAGTTATGAGGAGATCAAGAAGGATGTTGGAGCCTTATCTAAGGAAGAGCAAATGGATGTTGTATTTAGGTAATCTTTATTTATGCACGACCTCATACTTTGTAGGTATGATTTGCTTGAAATGTTATAACTTGTATAACTTTTTTTCTCATAGTTCTGCTCCTGAGCTAATCGGTTTACTATCTGAACTTAATGAGTCCGTTGATCAACGCAAAGAGATCAAGGGAGATGATGGCAAGGTAAAACTTCTACTTTTCTCATTAATTGAAGACCATGTTTTGAGAATTAAATGTGCAACTTGCAAGTTTTTATTCATCTACCCAGTTTAATTATGTCATTGCATCTGCATCTGCAGGATTAGAATGTTACCCTTTGTTGTTGTTTTTTTTCTTCTCTTTTAGATTTTAGAGATATGTCAATGAGATATTAGCTTTTCTTTTATTTATTTATTTATTTATTTTGTGGTTTTCAAGGTGAATGATGTGGATTATATGGGAAAGGCTGCATTGGATCAGTCAGAAGCAAAAGAGGCACTGTTACTGATGTACTGTCAAGCAATCAGCTCCTATCTCCTCCTGAAATCAGAGGGCCTTTCTGTTCGCGATCATCCCATTAAAGGCCACCTTGTTGAGATTAAGAACATGCTACAAAAGGTTTTTACTCTTTTATCCACCTCTGTCTGTATATGACACAGAATAACAGACTTTAAATCCCAATTAAGCATCAGTAATGGAGGATAAGACCCGGGCAATGTTGTAAACTACTCTTTTGGTAACTGTTAGATACGTTATAATATCTTAAGAATTATGTTATCAACTTATCATTTCATATATTCTATTATAGCAGGTAAATTACTTATTTTTTTATTTTATATGGATATTTCTGCATATTTTATAAGGACATCAAAAAGTCTGCAAAAGTTCAATTTAACAGGCTGCATACGAATTAATTGATGGATATCTATCCTACTGTCAAAATGCAAATACTGGTCCAAATAGTACGGCCCTGATCAAAATCTCATGATTTTAACATGGGATTTCATTTCATTTCATTTCGTTGGAAAATTCTTGATCAAAATGAACGGATTTGGTGTCATTTGGTTAGAATTCCTATGTAATTAGATCCAACAAAATCATATGAAATCAATTGAATTGAAATCCCATGAAAAAACCATTTTGATCAGGGCCGTAGGTTATGCATGGATGGGTGCCAATTAGACACCTGGTAGTAAATTCCTTTGCTCAACTAAACATCATGGTTGAATTGGGGTAGTTGTATTTTGCATTTGTTGCTGTGGCCTTGCATCTTTGTTCAAGGATAATACTATACCTGCTGATTCTAAACCCTAAACTGTTTTTAAAACTGCACAGTTGAAAGAGATTGAAGGGAGAGATTCTTCCCCAACCGAGCAGACTGCACATTTTTCCAAAAAAGCTGATACCCGTAAGCTAGGAGTTGCACAAGTCTCTCAGCATCAAGAAAAACTTCCAAAGTTGGTTTCCAGTGATGAAGTAAAGCTAGT
The DNA here is from genome assembly GCA_028095005.1 of Rhynchospora pubera. Taxonomy (NCBI): domain Eukaryota; kingdom Viridiplantae; phylum Streptophyta; class Magnoliopsida; order Poales; family Cyperaceae; genus Rhynchospora; species Rhynchospora pubera. The sequence goes on from CM051462.1 coordinate 78,126,527, forward strand.
ATATATGTTTCCCTATTACAATGTAGTAATTTCTGTGAAAGTCTAAATGACTAATTTACTGGGATGACCGTGCAGCTCGAGGATAAAATTAATCAGCAGCAGCTTGTCAAAGAGACTGCAATTCAGAATGCTAAGCATAAGGATCAGGTATTTATATTGTTTCTTGACTTCATGTTGCACTTTGTATCAAGGATTTAGTTCTCATACTAGTACTTATGAAAGAGTACTGTGGCCTGTCATCTTTTCTGACAATCTATGCCATAAAGTGCTGATGATTTGGTTGGAAAATCCAAGCAAGGATTACTAAACTGAATTGCAATTTATGTAAATATGTGATTTGAGGTATATGTTTTATTATTAGCTGTCAGTCTCTGGTATGCCTGCTATTACACTTGCTTTGTTTGCATTGATTGGTAGAATGAAGCTGACCTTGTAGCTGGTTCATGCAGGATGTTAAAATAGGTTCACAGAGTTTAGAAATGCTGATAATAAGAGCCAATCTTGAGGCCAAGTTGAGAAAAAAAGGCGTGTACAATAGTAAGACCAAGCTGAAGAAGTCATCGAGCATAAAACTGACTAATGGGTACTTCCAAACTGAATTTCTTCTTTGTCGTATATTCGATGTGATTATTTTTCTCATGTTCCTCATGTGGATATCCTAATAGAAGTTTCAGTAGTGATGATTTTGATGATGAGGTTCAAAATGCTAAGAGCATCAGCAAGAGCAAGTTGTCACAATTAGTCATCAATAAAGTTAAAATGGTTTAGGTATGTGAAGATTACGGATAAAAAACTGTTGTTCCTTTACCTTCCCTATTTATATAAGGATCGAATTGCTCCGGATTTACTGTTCTTTGCTCAGAAACTTTTAGCAAAGCAAGTAGTTCTTCAAGAAAAAGAAGAGATTAAAATAAATTGTCAAGTGGTGATATACTGATATTTCCTAATGGTGGTATGCTATAATCTAAGAGCATTTATTTGTTATTATTTTCATATGTTAGTTGGCATCTGGTGATGATGATCTGCCCAAGAGAGATGACATTGGTGAACGGAGGAGAAAGCATGAGCTTCGTGTACTTGGGAGAATTGGTGTCAACAAAGACAATGAAGATGATGGTAATCATGATGATCACAACAACAATGATGATAAGGAGGTTCATGGAGATGTTCCAGATGATGATGATGAGGCATCAGAGGATGAATTTTACAAGCAGGCCAAGAAAAAGCGTGTTGAGAAGCTAATCAACAGGCAGCAACTGAATGCAGCGTATCTCTGTCTCTCTCTCTCTACACATACACACATTATATTGAAGCAAACAATTATTCTCTATCCCTAATGACACGGGTAATGTCCCTGCAACTTGAATCCAATAACTCAGTTTGCTGATGCTCCATGTTTTATGGTTGCCGTCATGTCTCAGGTGCAACATACTATCTTTTAGGCCATTAGGGATCACTTATTTGAGTAGCGCCTGAAAACTCTGCTCAATTTTGTTGTGATTTCACGCAGAGTGGTTTTTTTTTATTGTCTTAAACTCCTCTTTTGTAATAATTTTTATATCTTCTTTGTACCAGGAAACAAATTGTGCCTTCAATGGATGAAGCAGAACAGCAAGCTGATGGTAAACGCCATATCTCCTATCAGGTGGGTTTTCTTAATCTGAATTGATCTCCTGACATTATGCACTATGCATATTTATTTGCATCCCATGTTAGGGTGGAATCAAATCGCCTAAAGTTGCCTTGCTAGCTTTGTTGGGTTGTGGACTTGTGCTTAAAAACTTAGAATCTATTAACTTTGAAATGATTTTACCTGTCATGACTGTAATAAACCTGTGAATTAGGGTCATCAGTAACCCGTGTTATCTGTTGAGTACAGCATTTTCATCTAAAAGCAGTTCGGCCAGTTTATTGGTGAATAATGTCTAAATTTCTAAATAGTTATCACATTTTTATAAAGGAAAGTAACAGATCAATTGGATTAGGAATTTGAGATGAATCCTACCTTGTAGACCACAGGTTGGTAACTTTGGTTCATGTTAGCCACAACACAACTCATTTGAGAACTGAGATTATTAGCACTTTTGGTCATCCTGATCATTTCTAAGCTTATACATGCTATTGTTTGCAGATGAATAAGAACAAGGGATTGACGAGACATAGGAAGAAGGATTTGAAGAATCCGAGGAAGAAGTACAGGGTAAGAATCATACTGCTCTCCTATATCTCTTCGTTATCCCTGGTTGGCTGGTTGTTTATTGTTATTGAGATCATTTGTTGGTTTATCAGGCAAAGCACAGCAAGTGGGAAAAGAGGCGCAAAAGTCAAGTGCGCGACATCAGGCGGGCCTCTGTATTGTATGGTGGTGAATCATCTGGAATTAATCCATTTGTTAGTCACAGTGTTAGGTTTTAGTTTGAATGATATATCTGTCTAGACAAATTTAAAGATGGACTTTTATCCATATACATCATTATTAGTTCTTCGTAAGTGCAGTATGAGCAAGGGATGTTGGCAATTAATGTAAATGTAATGTACTTCGTTCATTCTGATTTAGTTGTCAACGATTTGTTTCTTGTATGTACTTGTATCTGACAAATGTCGACATGTTGGGTCCCAATTCTTATTTCTATTCCTCCAGCCAGCTCCAGGCCGAAATAACAATTTTGTTTCCACAGAAATAAAGGTGAAACATTTTCATAGACTCATAGGTCACATAATTTGCGTGGGGAAATTGAAATCCTCGTCGAAACTTTTAAAGTCATTTTTTCTCACTACAAGTGAAAGTCTGATATTTATTATTCAAAGTCACAATTTTTATTGGTCCCAACAATATATGGGTTTAAATCATAATAATTATGTTTAACTTTATTCATATAAATTTAGAAAGAGATAACTATTATCCCTTCTACAAATTATCAAAATTAACAAGAGGAGTAAGCAATCAGGGCCCATAGATTCTCGTTTAATTCCTTTCGGCTTTTAAATTATCCTTGGTCTTTTATTTTCGTGTTAGATTTAGGTGGTGAATTCAGAGCAAAACTTCAATTTAAATTCGATCTAATGCGAAATTAATAATTCAGTGGTGCAAATTCTCTCTATTGATCCCGAATATACCGGACTCAGTACCGGAGTTCATAACCAACAGACAGACCTAAATTTAATATGGAACTTACTCTTTTTTTTTTTTCACTATTGCATATGGGGTTTTCTCAGATTAAACTTCAATACGGACAACTACTTTGAACATATATTTTTTCGAGTATGGAATAATTGAATGGTGGTATTAACTTGATAAATTTTCATAACTGCTTTTGTTTCCATTTGGATATACAGAGTATGTTCAACAGAGTAATTTTTTTTTTTAAAAAAAAAAGAGTATATATATTTTTTTAAATATATAATTCAACGCATGAAATCGGAGTGCTCTGGTCGGTGAATCAAGACATAATAATAAATAATGCTTGAGATCTCACGTGGCAGGCACAGGGTGTGGTGAGTCGCTGATCAGCATCCAAAAAGTCAACAATGTAAAGAACCTCAGATTTTTTTACCACCTGTCAATGAACTGTTACATCGTGTGACTCCGAATTCCATCTGTATCCGGAAGGTTCCACATTCTCTATTTCCATGTTTTTTCTTTTTTCATATTTTTAGCAGCAGTTTAGTGGCATATCAGTAGTTTAAACTATACAATGTAATAAATAAACAAATAAAACATATATAGACGATAGTATAAACTATAAAGCAATAAAAGTATAAAACACATGACTAGGGGTAAGACAGCATGAGCATGAGATCCCATCAGCCACCAACAAATGTATACACATAAACATGAACAATAATATTGATTATTATTTACAGGGATATAACAATTATTTTACTTTCTAATTTTGGGAATCGTAAAAAAACAATTTATAAATTTTATGTTATTGACATTACCTATACAGTACAATTGTACAAATATAATATCTATAAATATGATGACATTTCGTGCAGCAATACCATTTATCAACGGATTCAATTTTATAATGGTCTATTGTTAAGATACATTACCCATATAGTTGACTACTGTATAATATTTTCCATCAGACATTGTCATGTCCACAAGACTGTTATCGTGAATTTTAATTTTAATAATTTAATATAATCGGTATGATCATTATTCATTAAAGTATGGGTTATGTTTCTCAAATACAGTTGACTTCTTGTCTATACGGACAACGAATAGAGTCGGATATGAGTAATTGCAATTCTTTTTCCTATCAAATTAATTGCAATTCCTAAAATAAAAATAATACACAACTTGAACATTAATTGCTCCTACCCCTTCCCACTGTTTCCAGTCAATTTGTGTTGTAAATCTTTCTCCATTAGTCTGATAATTCTTTTTTGTTATTTTTGGTGTTTGAATAGCATTAATTTGTAGTTTTGTAGTGTAACTCGAAATAAGAAATACATTTCACAATGAACTTCCCATTTATTTTTGCTAAACCGAATATCAAATTATCAATAGCTAGTGTTCTAAAAAAAACACACGGTAGGACATGACACGACATGGAGGTGGTACGGCACGGTAAGACACGGACACGAACACGGCACGAGAACTTCGCGTGACGTGTCCTAAAGCGTGTCGTGTCCAACTTTGATGAAATAGACACGACACGACACGACACGGCACGCGAATTGTCTGGATACAACACGACACGGCACGAGACACGGCACAACACGACACGAGAGACACGACACGTATTACAGACACGCCAAACACGAAAAGGAGACACACATAGTGTTATAGAAATACAATGGATTCCTCAATTATGTACATACTATTATATTTTTTTCATAAATCTTGCCAAAGATACATTTAATCATAAATCAATGATTATTAATAGACTTATTTTCGAATAAAACACTTGTAAATCGTTAGAATTGGATATCAAAAGATTACAATATAATTAGGATGATTCGATAATTATATCACAAATAAAATAAAAGGGTCCAGAGCCATGCGCAAATTAAAGATGGAAATCTATATGTGATTTGTCTTAAAAAAATCAAATATTTTTTGTCATTGAAAATAGTTTTGTACCTTTTCATGAGTTTGATTTATTTTTAGTAAAATAATTACTTAAGTCCGATAAAAAGTTGTCAAAATATTAATCCATTGTTAAAAATTAATCTATATTTTAATTCAATGGTACAACACGTCGACTTTCTTAATTTTTGACGTATTTAACAAACATAATTTTTAAATTTCATAAACAAATTACATTCATGTCAAAAAGTTAAACGTGTCTGAACACGTCACGACACGACACGTCTAAAGAAGACACGACACGGCACGGCACGACACGAGGACACGAGGCATGGCGTGTCCTTAGACGTGTCGTGTCCATCTCTTAGGATTTAGACACGGCACAACATGACACATGAAATATTTAGACACGACACGACATGACATGAGAGATGATCTGAACACGACGTGTTTGACACGACACGGCACGACACATATTTAGAACACTAATACCTAGTCACCTAAACCGAATTGATAAGAAGCATAAATGGCAATTGATGTTGTCCCCTCCATAAAAAAATAATACACACCCAACAACCACTGACCTTGTCTGCCTCTCCTTACTTAACTTTCATAGGAAAAACTAAAAAGATCCCTCCCAAACCCCAAAACACCTTCCGCAGCTCCACAAACACAAACATAAATAAAAGGATAAATAGGAGAAATACCTAATATGGTGATCCAAAATGATCAAGCTCATGGATCATCAGGCCAGCTGGAGGCCGTACTCACCGACAACGCAATCCCATGGTTCCGGCGAATGCAAAAGGCTACATTCATAGAAATGCAGCTACTAATGCCCCTTGCGGCACCGGCAGCTGTCGTGTACATGATGATCAGTGTCATGTCAATTGCTTCGCAAACGTTCTGTGGCCACATCGGAAATCTCGAGTTCGCCGCCGCTGCTCTCGGAAACAATGGCATTCAAGTCTTTGCCTATGGTCTCTTGGTAATTCCTTTTTCTTTATGTTTATTTATTAGTTGTTGCTAGTGAAATGATCTAGTTTAATTGCTTAGGTAATGCGTGGTTTTCAGTGTCTTTTAGGAATAAATTTTTGTAGAAATTAATTGCTTAGGTAATGAGTGGTCTTAGGAACTAAATCACTGTTTACTATTATGTAACATAGGAATTTGGGCGGGTAAAAATGAATGTCCTGATGTAAAACCACAACAGACACAAATATCTTAAAAATTTATGATCTGAAAGTACTAACAAGTGTTTGATGATCATAAGTTCATAACAGACAATTCATAGCAATCTACAATACTATTATATATATCTGCTCACAAGCAATCCAAAATCAAGTACCAATAAACAAAGGACTATTAACTACGTAGTAAATATTAGTTATTTATTAGGAACAAGATTCAACTGGAACAAGAGTCAATTGAGCAGGTAGGGTACAATTATTTAGGAGTACGGGTAGGCCCGTTTAACATTCGAAACGGCAACGGAATGGGCCATTCCGTTTGCCGTTCCGTTCCAGCAACGATATGCCCATTTAATTCTGTTTTTCGTTCCGTTTCGAAAAACAAAATACCATTTCATTCCGTTATTTGTTCCGTTTGGAGGGAACGGAACGGAACAACGTATTTTTTACTAAAAACTACGGGGCCGTTTGGATGGGTTGGGAATTGGGGGAATAGCCAATTCTAGGCATAAATTTATTGGGAAGTGTGTAACTTTGTGAAGAGTTTGAATTGTTTATAATAAATTTGGCATAAGAAATTCCGGGAATTTACAATTCCCACCTATTCCAACCTCATCCAAACGCCCCCTACACTATTTATCGAAACGGAAGCGAAATAGACCATTTCGTTTACTGTTCCACTTCTAAAACGAAATGATATTTTGTATCGTTTACCGTTCCACGGAAAACAATAAACGATATACCGTCGTGACCCCTAAGTACGGGTCCTCTGGTCTAGGAAAAATGAAGCCTCTTGTACATTTATATCATTGACACATGGATCCCTCAAAAAAAGGGAAGTCCAAACAGGCCGTTAAAGCGCGAGAGAGCAAATGGACCCACATTTCAGTGATCCGTGGACAGATAAATCTCAACTTGTTGGGGGTCTCAAATCTTATTTCTATTCCTTAATCTGCACTCTGCAGCCAGCTCCCAGCCGATGTAACATTATTTTTACAGAAATTATAAGTGCCATCGGCAAATATACTATCTCAGCCATCGCTAAATACAAAGTGAACATATACAGCAAATAAGTTGAACATATAGACGATCTAAGTGAATACTTACAAACAAATAAGTGTTGTCATCACTTGTTCAGAAATTTACATGCATATTCAATTTATTTTCATTTAACTTATTTGTTTGTATGTGTTCACTTAGATCGTCTATATATTTACTTTATTTGCTGTATATGTTCACTTTATATTTAGCGATTACAAAAATAGCAAAATTGCAGATGACAGTAATCAATTTCCTTATTTTTATCCTCTTGTTTTTCTCAGAAAGAAAAAACGAAACATTTTCTCATGACTCTTGTCGTGTTGCGCCGATAGGTCATAGGTCACCTACTTTGCGTGACAGTTCCAATCACTTGGCTTGCTTTATTTTATTTATTTATTTTATTTTTCACCGAATTTACTTGTCTTTTGGACAGGGGATAGAATATTCAGTGGTATTACTGTATTTAATATCTAACCAAAAGTGAAAAGTTTCATATTTATTTTCGTACACACTTTATTAATCATTGCAATTTCTGGGTTAAATAAAAATACTTTTGTTTAATTTATTTTTCTAATATAAATTAGGGAAAAACATTAATTAAAAAAAAATCAGTGACTATGAACTCTTTCTTTGTTCGGAAAAAAACATGAGGAGGGTTCCGCTGCCACCGAAATTAGTTGCTCCAAATTGTCACAAATCAACAGCCTTTGGATTAATTTTGATCAAACGGTTCTGATTAATTATATCAACTTCAATGCTCCAGACTCTTTTGTCTTTATTGAATGGATCGAGAAACTCACATAAATTAATAATTTAATACCATCTTCACGAAATCCCAACTCAGTTGGGTCCGACTTGTGAAAAGCTCTGTTTTCTTTTCACTCTAAGATAGCTCTCACACTTCATCTCTTGCTTGCAATAATCCTTAAACCGTTGCTTCTTCGGCTCTCTTGTTTCTCTCCACCAGTCAGACATGACATGTCGCTTCTCTCAAACCCTCGACGCGATCTAGTGCTCTCCGTTCATCTTTCTCGCACCTATCCATTTTCAGTGTAAAATTGAGTCACTTTTGTTAGATTTAGTAGGGAAAAAAATTTGAATTTGGGATCTGCTCCTTTCAGTTCACGAGTTACATTATTCTTCTTTTTTTCTCTTTTTAAAATCTGATTTAGCTAATGCTGGTTGAGAAATAAGTTTTAAAAGGAGGAGATGTTATTGCTTGGTAATGCTTGAATAGTTGGAATTTGTTCTTAAATTTGCCAGAGCAATTAAATTACTTTACTGCTTGAATAACTTGAGTTCCTGACAGCGCACATAAATATCAATTGAGAAATTATCATTAGATTCTTGAGTTTTATTCAACCTCAACAGAGGTAATTTCAAAATTAAAATTGACAAAGACAATGGACAGCACGAGACAAGAGAAAAACAGAGTGCGTGCTAAAGAGGAGAGAGAGAGAGAGAGAGCAAGAGAGTCGTTTCATATGCCTGATGTGTTTGGAAGAGATGATAATACTTTATTAATTTTTTAAAGTCTCGCTAGTCATTAATGCGAAAGGATCTTGCATGCAGCATTTAAATTGACACAATTAATCAAAACTGTTTGATCAAAATTAATCCAAAGGCTGCTGATAGGATTGGCCTAATAAAACTCGGCCCACTTGCAAGCCTACGGGAGCCAACCCACAGGAAGCCCACCACTTGCAAGCCTACGGGAGCAAACCCACAGGAAGCCCACGAAGAAAAGGAAGCGGGAAAGAGTGAAATCAAATAACGCGTGCCCAGATAAAGTCGGAAAAACATGCTCTAACAGACTCACGTGAAGCGCCCTACCGAACATAACTCGGGAGAATCTGGGAGCACAAGTGGGTTAACTGCTGTCGGGTGACATCAGCATTCTGTTGTAAAAATAGGCCTCTATATATAGAGGGGGTAGGCGATTGTAAAAGGGGTTGGCATTTTGGCAGATAGAGTAGCTAATAGAAAAGAGATTGTAATCCGCATTTAATCAATAAAATACAATTTCCTCTTGTTCTCATTCTCATCTCTCTTGTGTTGTTAATCTCTACCAAAACTGAGCTTATCAGCTGCCGATTTGTGACAACTTGGGGCAACTAATTTGGATGGCAGCGAACCCTCCTCAAAAAACATTAAGAAGAAAAACTATTTTGGCATCTTAAAATTACCATAATAAATTCCTTTTTTTTGTCGTAGATTTTTGAGGTTTCAGGACTTCAGGTGGCACCCGACAACATTACGGACTAATCCGATTGTAATTTAACTGATTTTAATTTATGTATCAAACACGGACAAAATATGGCTGATTTCGCCGAGTGTGGTCAGGTTCATCAGCAAGATCTCAATTAGGACCCCATCCAGCAGTGTGAGGTTCAGAATAGCGTTGATGTTGTTTCATAGGTAGGAGACTAGGAGGTCTTGTTTGCATGAGCAGAATGTAGCTTGCCGATGTGCGACATTTTATCGAACAACTTGTAGGTGTTATTTTGTAGTTGATAATTTGCTCCCTTTTTCTTTGCCATTTGCCATTTGCCAATTAGGTTTGATTACTCGATGTGGTTTCCCAATCAGATTTGATATGATAACTTGATGTGGTTTCCCAATCAGATTTGATATGATAACTTGATGTGGTTTCCTCACTAGCCGTTACTTTCTTCCTATTGCACAACTTATTAATGCCTATTTAAAATTCAACAGTAACATTTCAAAGAAAAGAGAGTAGGCTGTTGGCTTCCTAAATTTACAAATGATTTTTACTATAAAGTTCCTCATATCTTTATTACTTAAGTGCGGTAAATGTTGTCTACATTGTTTACTAATGCATCTATAAATTCTTATATTTGCGCATTTTTTATCATTATATTCTCAACATATGTTACTTGCGGTTGCTTGAGAGGAGGCACTGTATTTTGCATGATTTGGTTGGGTTAAAAACCAATATAAGCAATTATTTTTCATGTTCATTATCAGAACTAAAAATTGTTATGTCACTATTTCAAACAGCTAGGGATGGGGAGTGCTGTAGAAACACTATGTGGTCAGGCATATGGTGCAGAGAGATATGAGATGCTTGGAGTATACCTACAGAGATCTACAGTACTACTCATGGCAACTGGCATCCCTCTGACAATAATATATGTTTTTTCTGATCCGATTCTGAGATTCCTCGGTGAATCCCCTGAAATATCAAAGGCAGCTGCATTGTATGTTTATGGATTGATACCTCAAATCTTTGCATATGCTGCTAATTTCCCCATACAAAAGTTTCTACAAGCTCAAAGTATTGTTGCACCAAGCGCATACATTCTTGTAGGAACTTTTATTTTCCATTTGCTGGTGAGTTGGGTGGTGGTGTTCAAGCTTGGGTTTGGGCTTGTGGGGGCCTCTCTGGTGCTCAGCCTGAGCTGGTGGGTCTATGTTGGGGCTCAGTTCATATACATTGTGAAAAGCCCCAAATGCAAGTCCACATGGACCGGGTTTACATGGCAGGCGTTTGTGGGGCTGCCTGATTTTCTGAAGCTTTCAACTGCATCAGCTGTTATGTTGTGCCTCGAGACATGGAACTTTCAGATACTTGTTCTCATGGCTGGTATGCTTGAGAATCCACAACTGTCCCTAGATTCACTAACAGTTTGGTAAAATTTTTTTCCTTTCATCTTTCTATCCATATTTCTTTCCTTTTCTTATGGATACTATTAGAAACTCGGCGCTTCCAATTTGCAAAATGTGAACTATGGTATGCATTGTTCAGATTTTATTTATTAAATTTTAGAATTCTTTTGTTACTTGCTAATTCTATTAAACAAACTCCGATATTGTAACACAATGCTAACATTAGAAATAATTTCATGGTGCAGCACATCAATTATTGGTTGGGAGTTCATGATCTCAGTTGGATTCAACGCTGCTGTAAGGTTAGTACTTAATCAATCTGCAGTGACCAGCAACTAAGGGAAAACTTTTTGCTATGTATTAAACCCAATATTATTTAACCACAGTAGTGAGTTTGATCCACCAAGAACCTTTTTACTTTACACCAAATTTTATTTTAGCCAACATGGTATTGTTTATTCTCATTAGTTTCAATTCTCATCAAGTACTCAATATGTGTTCTAAGCGTCTCAAGCAAGAATTGTTTACCAGTTCATACTGCCATTCCATTAATAAAAGCCTCTTTCTATCTCAATTTCTCAATTCCCAGTGTGCGAGTTGGCAACGAGCTCGGTGCAGGAAATGCAAGGTCAGCAGAATTTTCAACAATGGTGGCAACAGTTGTATCGACCATAATTTCGGTCCTTGTTGCTGTCCTTGTGATGGTTTTTAGGAACAAAATCAGTTATATTTTTACTGGAGGAGAGACCGTGGCCAATGCAGTCTCTGACCTGTGCCCATTGCTTGCCACTAGCATTCTCGTCAGTGGTGTTCAGCCAGTTTTATCTGGTAATTAGTTGAATTTATACTTGGTACAAGAAAATCATTGCCTTATGACTAGTACAGTGTTGACTCCACTGAGCCTTTGTGATTTTGTCATGTATGTAATTTTAGACTTCAAGTATAAGAAATATAAAATAAAATATGAATTTAAGAGAACAAAATAAGTATCAATTGCAGCTGGTGCAGGGTACAGTATCTGAGAGCTTACATTAATTTAATCAATTGACTTGCTTGTTGATTTTGCTCAAGTTTTTTGGCACGATTACTTATAAATGTGAAATCATAGTTCTATGGGCCTCCTTATATTGGTTGGTAGCATTTTGCATATCCTTTCAATTTGTTAATTATTATTATTATTATTGTTATTATTATTTTTACAAATATTATATAATTGAAGGTGTGGCTGTGGGAAGTGGATGGCAAGCCCTGGTAGCATACATAAATGTTGCATGCTATTACTTGGTAGGAATACCTCTTGGTGTTTTCTTAGGCTTTAAGCAAGGATATGGAATAAAGGTAAGAGCATAAATAGATTACACAGTACTAAAGGTTGCTACAACAGCAGAAGTGTACTTTCAGGATAAGGCTAGCTGGTAGCCTGGTACTGCATTAATAGTAGTATGAGGATCTGTTAATCTAAGGATATAGCAAAATTATTGTCAATTGAGCTGATTTAACAATAATTTGTACCAATTATATATTGATTGAAAACGATACCAATTGGGATAACACTGTTGAAAATTCATTGGTATTACAATAGCCAAACAATATTCTTCTATCACATAATTTTTGGTCTGACTCTAATCACAAAGATCAGATTGAATAAAAAAAAAAATTCAGGTGTTAATTTGGCATAAATTAAGACAAAATAAAATGCAGGGATTGTGGGGAGGCGTGCTCGGAGGCAGCATTGTACAAACTATTCTTCTCATTTGGATCACTCTCCGTACTAATTGGGACAAAGAGGTACCAAATGATACGAGGCCTTAAATGTCTCTCAAGATCTCACAAATTTGATCAAAAGTTCAAAACAAAGAATTCATATTCATTTGGCCTACTAATGCAAAGTTTATCTTTGAACTCGAACTTGGAAAAATCAGGTTGATGAGGCAAGAAAAAGATTGGAAAAGTGGGATGACATCAAGCAACCTCTCCTGGCAGATGCTGAAACGTGAAGAACCCAGCTTGATATTGGTAGATTTATTGTTGTCATAAGATTTTGTTTTGTAAAACTTGTGAAGATAAAATTTTGACCTCTGCGAATGTTCTCGTTGATTTTATCTATGCAAGGATCATGAAATCTCACCATACTGGTAAATCTCCTTACCAGTGACCGATGATAAATCTCAGAAGATCACATTGCGTTTCTTGGAAGTAAAGATATTGATCATCATTATTCAACAATAGAAAAAGGTTGTTGATTATCTTATCATCTACGTTAGAACAATAGTAAAAGCCTATCAATTTACTAGTGCTTAATCTTCAGTGTTGAACATATCTTGTGAGCTCCGTCAATTGGACCATATCCGGTCCCAAGCTCTCAATTTAGTAGAGAAGCACCTTTCATTATCAAATTGCTTGCTAAATCGTGCAACACAACACTGATTCCTGAAAGATTTGCAACGCTAGTGCCACACAAAAACGGGCAGAATAATTGAATAAACCAAAATTTTAAAGTCTATGCATAATTAATGTATAATATAAATAAAATTTAAAAGCAGTTTTTTTCCTATAATGTAAAAAATACAGAAACTATTTGTTTTAAAACAACCAAAAATTCATAAATTTGATAAAATCAGAGCTTACGTTCAATTATTTATCGGAATTATATTTAAGACCATCCGTAAAGAGTCTCCATTATTCCCATCCGGTGCTTCACATTATCCATGTTACCTCCCATCCAGTGCATATTCATTTTTTTTCCCACCAAGCCTCTTATACAGAGTTACCCACCCTACACCCTACACATTTTTTTTCAAGGAAAATTACTATTTTTTTCAAGAGAACAATTAATATTTTTTTTCAAGACAATTAAGCTAATTAACTCTAGGATAATTAATTATTTTTCCACGATAAGTAATTTTTTTTGCAGGACAATTACGTAATTTCACTCGGACAATTAACATATTAACGATAACAATTAATATTTTTTTACCAGGACTATACCATATTAACGAGGACAATTAACATATCAACTAAGACAATTAGGTTATTTTACCCAGCACTACGGGAAAAAGACCTTCTGTAACGGGACTTCTGTAACGGTTTTTGAAATAACCGTTACAGACTAGTGAGGCATAAGGCGAAAAAATTAGCGCCACAAATCTGTAACGGTTATTATTAAAAAACCGTAATAATATTTCCGTCATGCAATAGGGAAAAAGTGCGTCCACCTTCTGTAACGGTTGTTGGATAATAACCGTTACAGATTGTAAGAAATTTGTAACGGTTATTATCGAACAACCGTTACAGAAAATACGAGAAAAAAAAGAATTAATAATAATCTTCAATAACGGTTATATATAAATAACCGTTACAGTATCTCTGTAATTCTATAACAGTTATTTTCTAATAACCGTTACATAAAGGCAAATAATTTTTTTTTATTTTTTAATGATTCTGTAACGGTTATTAGGGAATAACCGTTACAGAAAGGTTCTGTAAAAATGTATCTTCCTCCCTCATTAAGTCTCATCTAACTCTCAGCCGCACTTCTCCCTTTCTCTTCTTTTCATTTATTGCGAATTTTGTGGTGTCCACTTCCTCCAAAAAAATAGCAAAAAATTTCTAAAAATTCTGAAAAAATAATAATTAGAAAGAGAATAAGAAGGAGAGAAGATTTAAGGTAAAAAAAATTAAATTTGAACCGTATTTTTTTTATTTTCACATTTTTTCATTAATTTATGGTTATTTTTGTTTTTTTATATATTTTAAGATCTCATTGAATAGGAGAAGATCTTACATCGGCCGCATAAGTCGCACGATTCAACGGATCGGAAGTCATACGATTGAAAGTATATTTTTATGAACTCCTCTTTTTTAAAATTATTTGCATTTCGTTAATAATTTGTATATATATATAGGCATGAATTTCGTATTGTCATAGGAACCAAATACCGGAACTCAACTGAATCTAATGGATTAATCTCGGATAGTACTCCCGGTCGGGAGTACTGCTCTTTGGATACGATCTGTCTCATTTAGGATAGCGAGTTGTACGTTAGATGCAATTTTTATTTTTGGTTAATTTTATAAATTGTAATTTTATTTTGTTAGAAAAAATGTTAAACAAAATTAAATTCATGTGTAACCAACACAAAAATTAAATTCAGTCAAAACACTTAATAACATGCATGAATAAACCAACACCGAAAATATCAGTACTAATTACACTTATAAAGCACAAAATTTTTATTTTTCGTTAAAACAGACACAAACTTTAAAGTTCAAAAAAAATGAAATTAAACTAACGGTTATTAGCTAACAACCGTCACAGATTAGCCTCTTCTATAACGGTTATTAGCTAATAACCGTTACAGAAGGTTATATGTAAAAAATGTTTCACCTTCTGTAACGGTTATTAGCTAATAACAATTACAGATTAACCTCTTCTGTAATGGTTATTAGCTAATAACCGTTATAGAAGGTTCAAACCCTTTTATAATCCCAGCCTGCAGGCGTCTGTTCGTCACTTTTTTCCAAACTCGATCGAGCGCCTCTTTCTTAAGCCTCTCTCGAACGACAGAAGCAAAACCTTAACTCTCTCGACGAAGCCCTAGCTCTCGCGCCTCTCTCGAACGACAGAAGAATTCTCCCCTCCCTCTCAGGTAATCCCTCTCTCCCTCTTATTCCCTCGCTCTCTCTCCATCGCTCTCTCTGACTTCCCTCTCTGTCTTTACAGCTCTCTCTAGATCTGTTATACCTCTCTCTCGGCGGCTCTCTCTGACTCCCCTTTCTCTCAGGTAATCCCTCTCTCCTATTCTTCTCCCTCTCTGTCTCTCTGACTAATGTGAATAATTTGGGGCTGTTTTGGGATGTTTAGGGACTGTTTATTATTAGAAATTTGATATGAACTATGCTTCATTTTATTGAACTGTGCTTCAATTATTAACGAATTGAATTGTGCTTCAATTGTTTTATTACTTGATTATAAATGTAATTTATAATTTAATTAGATATATATGCATTGTGAATTGATTATGGATAAAGAGTTAAGAAATTTATTTAAAATGAAAATTAGATGGAGAAGGATTAAGGTGGTGTCAAAAATGAAAATTAAATGAAAATTTATAAGGTGGTGTCAAAAAGGGTCCCGTTTTACGGACCTCCCAAAAGAAGGGCCGTCTCAGCTGTACGTCGTCTCCCTCCAGGCTGTGAAAGGAGCCCTGATTTTAGTGTGGGAGTTAAAATAGATGAGGGATCCAGTGAGAATAAGGAGGTTAAGGAAGAGTAGAAGAATTAGGGTTGAATTGTCTTAGGAATTAATAAAATTATCTATGTTATGTTGTGTGAACTTTATCTATGTAATTTGAAGTTTATGTTATTTGTGTATGAATTCATGTTTGAATATATGTTTTGTGCTTGGTATATATATGTGACATCTGATATATGCATGATATATGTTTGTCTGCTGCATGTTGGTTTGTATGATGTAAATTGGGTACCAATTTGGTACCAATTCGGCTAGCAAAATTGGGCTAGCCAATAAAACAGGCGAAATCCAAAAAAAAAAGAAGGTCTTTTATTAAGGAATAACCATAACAGAATTTATAATTCCATTTTTTATATCAACAATATCTGTAACGGTTATTATCTAATAGCCGTTACAGAAGACTAGCTTCTGTAACAGTTATTAGATTATAACCGTTATTTACACATGATGTCAAAAAACAGTAAATGTAATTTCCGTCAACAATAGGATAACGGTTATTATATAACAACCGTTATAGAAGCCAGACTTCTGTAACGGTTATTATCTATTAACCGTTACAAATGTTCTCCATAAAACCGTAACCACATTTCCGTTACAGATCTATAACGGTTATTAGATAATTACCGTTATAGATCTATAACGGTTATTAGACCTTCTGTAACGGGGGCTACTGTAACGTTACGTGTACCGTTACAAATGTCTTTTATTAACCGTTACAGAAGTCGAAATTTCGCGTAGTGCAGACAAATAACATATTAACTAGGATAATTAGTATTTTTTCAGAACAATTAATTTTTTTACCAGGGTTATACCATATTATGCAAGACAATTGATATATTAAATAGGACAATTACACTTTTTTACTCAGACAATTAATATATTAACCAGGACAATTAGTTATTGGCGAATTTTGGGAGAGACGGGTGGTTGGCACTAAGATAGGGGTTGGCATGAGGTGAGGATGAGGGAGGTAAGTGTAAGTGACAGGGAGAGGGAGAGGGTGAGTACGCACAGGGATCAACAAACATGAGATCAACGATAAAAACTGAAAGAATATTAGCTCTAGCACCATCACATTCTACAAACAGAAACTTATTAGTATGAGATGAGGAATCCTCGGATGGTGTTTATCAGCCCTGAATTATTCGTTTCATTCATGAAATTGTTTAGCATAACTTAATTTTGAAAAGGAACTTATTATAAAGCTGATATAAAGAAGATTAGAAGGAAAAGAAAAAGTTCCTCAGCACGAAATTATAATAAAAATTGTTGGGTCTGAAGCACCACTAGGAGGGGAATTGCTCTGGCCACCCTCTCCTTGCTCATTCACTCCTCTATTTTTTCGAAAATGACCAAAATATCTTCATGTTCAATGTTGAATTCTGAGAAAACTAAATAAGAGAGAAGGGTATTTTGGTCTAATTGGGAGTGATTGAGCAAGAATGGCGTGTCTTGAGCAATTCCCCACTAGGAGTCTGGGATAATGTTAGTTCATTTTTTTGAATTGGAATTTACACTAAGTTGGTAATTTGTAGTAAAGCTGCCAATTTTCTTCTATTTCGCACGTTTTCGTTTCGTATCGTCCAAAATGGAATGAAAATGGAATAGAAAATGAGTTTCGTTTGATCTTAAAACTGAACGGAACGAAATAGAAATTATTAAACGTTACTGGAATGGAACGAAACTGGACTAGAAAATAGGCTGAAAAAATGGTAAATGAATGACGGAACGATAAACAAAACATAAAACCATACAGAACAGAAACAAAACACTTGTTTGTTTCGTTATGTGGAACGGACCGAAAACGAAAACAGCTTATTCGTGCCCGTTATGCACGGTTGACGACTCTAATTGGTAGTCCTCTCGTCTTCATTTATGCCGGCAACAAAATTGACATTGACTAATGACATAATTTGGAAGCCTACACATTCTTTCTTTATAATCCGTAATGACTACTTCACTGTCATACTGTGCTTAATCTTTTTCAAAAGAAAAGACTGACTTGGGTTTTTTTGGCAGCTTTCTTCATGCAGCTAACTGTAACCCGGTTTCGACTCTATTTTTATCTCAAAATTCCACCATAACTTCTTTTTAAGATATATGTGGGGGCGCGAAAGAGGAGGAAAAATGGGATTACGGAGGGGCAATTTAGTCATAAAATAATAAAATTTTTATTTTTAATTTTAAAAATTATTTAACTTAATGATAAGGATATTTCTCCCTAATTAATATGATTAGATTGGTAAATATCTAATTTTTAAAAATTGAAGAGTAAATTTTTAATTTAAAAAATTAGAGGTCCTTGTAATCAATTTTGTCAAATTTATACTTTTTAAAGGAAGTTTTTGTATGGATACAAATTTTTGAATCAGATTTTAATCGCAACCCTTCATAATTTTTAATGAACTGTTTTGTTTTTCACATTACTGGGATCAAAGCTCGGTTTAGAATTTGTATTCGCAGAATTTTTTTTCACATTTTGGCTCCATTTGGATGGTGTGGGAATAAAATGAATAAGGGAAAAAATATTAGAAAGTGTGTAATTTTGTAAAGAGTTTAAATTGTTTATAATAAATTTGGAAGTAGGAAAAAACTTTTCTCTTATTTTTGCATCCATCCAAACGGAGCCAATATTATATGCACCTGGCATCTTTTATCGCTTCCTTGTATTGCATAAGAAGGATAGATAGATATTGTATTTCATAACTAGACGTGTGCATTTTTTTTTTTTTTTTTTTTGATTGAAAGACGTGTGTATCTGTAATTTCATGTAATTGTTAGATCTGGTTAACGTGCACAACGGCAACGGAATGGACCATTCCGTTTGTCGTTCCGTTTAATGAACGATACTTGATGTATTTTACGTTGGACGTTCTGTTCTAGAAACGGCATCCCAAAATGTTCCGTTAACGTTTCGTTCAATGAACATTAATGAAACGTTCATGAACGTTGTAACATATGATATACATAATACCTCAAAAAACTAGAAATTTTGCAGAGAAAAAACATTACACAACCAACACAAGCATTCATACAACAAGTATTAATAGCCACACAAGTATTACAACCAAATAAAAGTACTCATACAAGAAACAACAAATTGAGAAGTCTTACACTAACACAAGTATTACAACCAAAGAAGTTACAACCATTACACTTGTGCATATATGTGTTTGTGTGGCTATTACACTGACCCACTTGAATTAGATTTAAGTTTCTCAGAATTCATAAACCCTTCTCAGCCATTAAAGCTAGAATGAACACATGTATAAGTATGATGTATCATCATAGAAACTCATTTGTTGGGATCCAAGGCGCCAAGTGTAATAGCCACACACAGTGATTTAAATAGCGGCGCTATGAACCGCAATAGCCCCGCTATAGCGGTACGACGTGGTAGACCGCTATGGTGCGAAACTAAAAATGCCGCTATAGCGGTGTTCATTGGTATTTAGTAATATTAGTTAAAACTGTATTTATTTTTGGCCTTTTAATTATTATGGTGACTATAATAGTAAAAATTAATAAAATATAGATGCATTATAATGGTATTTTAGAGAAATATAACCACACAATTCATTACGTGCTAGTATAGAATCACTATTATGAACATATTTTTGTCATATAAACTCCGACAGACTTGATCCAATATTAAGTATAATGAGATTTGTCTATTGTAATAATGTATTTGCAAAGTGTAGGTGTTAAATTTAACTATTATAATATGCATATAATTTAATATGATATGTAATTTTTAATTAAAAATATGCATATGATGTAATAAATAAATATATTTGTACATGTCCATTATGATCCCGTAGCGGCCGCTAAATGACCGCTACCCGCTATCCGCTATGATAAGAGGTTGTCCGCTACCAACCCGCTATCCGCTATTTAAACCTTTGGCCACACATACACAACATGCACAAGTGTAATAGCAACGCATAAACAACATTTCAACAGTCTACAGAGGCAAGTAGGCAACACATAAAACAAAATGAGGCAACACTTTGTGCTACACTGCCAGCCAACAAAAGAAGCAAAGCATACATAAAACTTAATAGGTAGCGTTTGAGAGGGCTCACTGCCAAACAGATTAAGCAAGTAAAAGGCCACACAACCTCATGGTTGGTTGCCACAAATAGTGTCATCAGATTCAGAGGGCTCACTTGACCAAACGACATCTCCAAAGGATCCACCACTTTATGCATTAACAATTAAAGTGTATAACAAAAGTATATAATAATTGTATGGTGCTCATCAACAGGACCATTCTACTCTCTAGTCAAAGTCAAAGTCAACATGATAATTCATCAATTTGCATTTCCACCTGTGCTAGATAAGAAAGAACATTCACCACATGCATTATCAAATAATCATTAATTCCATAAATAAATAAAAAATCATTAATTCCTTCTCAACTCATTACATGAACAGAGAAACAGTGGGCAACAATTTCAGCTCCATGTTGTTGGCATTAGCACTGCTGCTGCTTCTGGTGCAGCAGTGGGAGAGTGTATGTGGGTCAGGTTTGAGATGCAAGGAAGAAGAGAGGTCGGCTTTGCTACAGATCAAGGCTGAGTTGCAACAGAACAAGAATAAGTGGGAAGGTAAGGAATGCTGCAGTTGGGAAAGAGTCACCTGTGATGCTACAACAGGGCGCGTCACCGAACTTGACCTGTCTCTTCCACCTGTGATGCTACAACAGGTACGTATTTCTGAACTGATCGTCCCTTACTAGTTACTATTGAAACAAACTAGCTATTGCATCGTGCTTCGCGCGATGTATGATTAGTCTAAGATGATTGTATTATTCATTTAGACGGGTTTATATAAAACAACAATTCCACTCGCAGATAGCAAAGAAATTGATAAGTGCTAATAAGGTCATTATACTGATTGGCACACATTTTGCCAAAATTAAAATTAGTGCAAACCAAACATGAATATGTCCTTGTTCAGATTTTGCTATATCCATGGGCACTTTAATATACAACCACGGCTATATACATAATTACATATAATTAAATAATCTTGATGTACAGGGTGATTCTTGAACTATTTGCACACAAAAATAGCAATTCTATTATATTCTAGTAATAGATACCATACTAAAATAGTTTCACCATAAAAACCTTGTAATGAATAATCTGTGTAACAATTTGGTTATTTAGATAATTTAACTATAACTAATATTTGATCATCTGCTTGCACGGTGCAGGCTGCAGACACCTATCTCTTACTTGCCTGTTGAGATTTTCCTTTGTTGCATTATTATTGAATGCATCCCTAATTGGTTGATTTCTTGACAACGCAAAAAATTGCAAAATTGAGTAAAAGAAATAAGCAATAAATAAAAAAAAATGATAATCGATAGTCGGTAGCTCATACCACTGAATTCTTCATAGTGTGCTCTCAATGCCTGCATGGCAATCAGTGAGTATATACTAAATTCTTCAAAGTCATCTGCACCAAATTTTATTTACATATCAAAGATTAATATTCATGTGGTAAAAGTTCAGATCATACATCAGTGATTTTAAATATTTAGAAAAGTATTTACTTACCGTCGTGCTCAATAGATCATAACTAACATGCTGTTTTACCTTCTAACACATGATCATTAATGCCATCTTCAGCATCAGATTGCTTAGTTAGTTGTAATTAGATCTAGTTAAATAAATATATAGTATTATCACAACTATGTACAAAATGAAACATTTTGCAATAATTTGACTACTTTCCTCTGATATAAATACATCGGGAATGTTTTCAAGGTCTTTCTCTAGAAATTTCTTCACATTAGCTGAGTCAGCTACTACATCTCCATTAATCTGTGGTTTATCTTTCCTAATTTTTTGTTTCTGGCTTTTCTGGTCTTCCGATGGCTCAAAAAAAAAAGAATATGGAGTGATTTTGTGTTTATACAGACCTCATCCTTCATAATAGTTTTTCTCCTATAAAGAGAAAAATGACGCTAAGGTAATGTTAAGAAAGCTCGTCAAGAGCATCAGATATTTCAATGTTAGTCGGGACACATCAGATGTTTCAATATTTTATGAGGTATACGAACGAACCAAGCTCGTCAAGAGCATACATGAAATTCAGCTCAAATGTAATGTCAAGAGAACAAAATCAGGCTTAATTACAAAAATAATAAAGTGGGTAGGTTATTTGTTTTATGCTCCAAAGTTGCACCGGTCTGAGCAGGTGCACTTGTTGGGTGTACTTTATTTGCTCCTAACAGATTTAGTGCTTCAGTTGGTACCAAGTATGTAAGGTTATTTGTTTTTTTTAATACCGGCCCATAGACAATGTCATTAATCATAAAACTCATTACAAAGTTTCTATCTGCATCACATTACAAAGTTTCCCATCTACATCCGCTAATTAACCAGACTTACCAGTTACCACTTCGAATACTGGTACCAACCTACACTTCTCGTACTAAAGAGAGATTAATACTACTACCGAGGAAAAAACATCAATAAATAAAGAATTAAATAGTAAAATGTCATTTTAAAAAAATCAAACTATCACCAAAGAGATTACCTCCAAGTCCACATAAGCTTGTTCACACCCAATTGAAAGTAAAAAAAATTTTTATCAAAGTCGTTGGGGTTAGATCTGAGAAATTATGCCATGTTGATTTTCATTTTCATATAACATAGTATTGTGCTAGCTATTAATTATTTTGCCTTAAGTTTACAGCTTTAAGCATTAAAATGCAAAAACTTACCAATTGTCACCTCATTTGTTAAGGGATGTAATAAGCAATACCTCTGAGATTTAAATCCCTCATCCAACAATAATGACACAGATCTGCATCGAAACTATAGCAGTTAGCAATTATTCCAATTTAGTAAATATCATGATTTGCACTGTCCATGATGATATATGATTTTTTTACTAACTTTGCAGACTCATTTATCATGGTAAACAGAGCCACAAAACCTAATGCCACCTAGAACAAAAAAAAAAGGAAATCTTTTATACCTAACTAAGAGAAAAATGAACCGTGATATTAAATCAGAATAAGGCTATTGCAACAACCCTAATCCAGAAAAAGACTTAGTTCTTTGGATCAGTTCTAGGTCAACTTTGCTTGTTCCATGACACATGGTAAATTAAAAAGTTAACTTGTATAAAAACTGACATAAGTAATTCTGGCAAAGCTTCCTCTGGGTCTGGGGCCATGCAAAGACCTCATTTTCATAAACCGGGCGCTGGGACAGTACCGCAAAATAACAAAAATTACATTAACCCAAAAAGGGTAATGCGTTATTGATAAGAGAAATGAATAAGAAAAAAATTTATGTAATCAAGTAAGAAAGTTCAATAATGGATCAAACTGTTGGTCAATAATATTTCATTAATGTTGAAAATCCAGAACCAAAACGTGAGGCCAAAAAGAAAGAGAAAATTATCGTTTTTGCCTTTTGATAGATAAAATCATGAGATGTGCAATGTCCCGTCAAATGAAGAAGAAAAATACCAATTGCAGGTATTTCTATAGAGCACAACAGGTAGGGCAGGTAGACTTTCTTTTTCATCCTACACATGTGATGCACTCATACCTTTTTCCTTATTTGGTATCCTCAGCGGTGGCAATGCATGTGAAATGAGTTTGACCTCAGTACAGTCATGCTCGGAATTCACACTATTGTTGGTCTGAAGTTTGGTATATGCATAACCTGCACATACTACTTTCGTCTATTTAATTGTGTGTGGAACTGGTAAACAATTGCAATTGAGAGGGTCTGGTGCAATTTAACTGTACCACTTACTATTGATCTAATCTAAAAAAGAATTAGAAAAATGAATATCAAATTCAATAAATATAAAAAATACTATAAATTTCATTTTGAATGTAGAGTGTGATACATGTCCTAAAAGGTACACTGAAATGCTTCAAATTTCTTTCTATAGGTCTTGTACTTCCTCCCTTAGTATTTTATTGCAACTCTTATAGAAGAAAGAGAACACTCACACATGACAATGCTTGAGAAAGTTTTTAGCAAGAAATATTCTGGAAAAAGGAAGATAATGCTCATTCATGATAAATGAAGTGTCAATTTTGGAGATATACTTCACCCAGAAATGTACAGAAGGTTGACGAAGGACATCAATTACTCTGTCAAAACTTTAATTGGCTCTTTTTTTAATTGTAAAGTTTGCTACTTCTTGCACCAAAATTGCATGACAAATTATACCCACATCCCATTGACTTGTACATAGCCCATACGAGCTAGCTACCCCACAGTTTATTTATTGCATAAATGAAAATGAACATGCATTAAACAATCCATAAAGCAATTGAATTTTAAAAGCAACATATCAGATAAACTCGACCCGATTGATAATCTAAAGTACAACAATTAAACCTGCTTTTTACTCAACAAAGGAAACCAAGGATTATCAAGAACCATGAATATATTTTCAGTTAAGATAACATGAAAAAAAAGCGAGGAAAATCATGTTGAAAATCAGATAATCACCTCAACAAAAGTGCTTCCACCATAATAATCGAAGGCTGAACTTGATTTTTTTTTTGATGTCAATTTCTTGCACAAGAAAACTGTGAAAATAAACAAAAGAGTAAAAAAAAAACATATTAATGCCACAATAAAAGAGAAATGTCAAAACCAAACTGATAATGTGCATTAAAATAACACCAAACTTTACACCCAATAACCTATAAACAATATTAATAACCGAAATGTTTCGGCCATCTTTTTTTTATGTGGCCAGCTATTGACATGCCTGAAGAGAAATAGAAAGCGATATCCTCAGTCAAATTTGATTCCTGAGAGGAACCGAAATAGAAAAAAATACCTGAAAGCAGTTGACCTCCACAACCCAGGAAGAAAGAAAGCAAATCACCCACCAACCAAATAGGGAAGAAATAGAAAACCTACAAGAAGTGAGAATAAAAAGAATAAAAAAAATATTAAAATCTTTTTTTTGATATGCAAAACACGAAATTGAAAAACTAAGGGAAAAGAAAAATATTGTTATATTTTTTTATTCTTGTCTATTTATCTTTCCAACTATTTACCGGCTGGTCATTATCCATTGTTGCCCTTGTAGAGAGTTGCATTGCTACAACATCCTTGATAGGTTAAACCTAACTAATAACTGATAACTAAAAGGAACTAAGGATCCAGTAAGACAATGCCAGCATATTAGCATCACTAATTTACCACTACGATTCTAATGTGCAAACAAAGAATTTATTCACAACCATTCCTTGACAACCTCTCTCGTATTTCATGAATTCAATCGAAAAGGGAAAAAAATGGAGTACAATGAGATATAATAATTGAAAACACAATAAAATATACAATGGCAGTTGGGTCCTTATTGGCCAAAGCATCCCTCTTTCCTTACCAATTGTTTAACCCTCACTGTCACCCTGTATTAAACGTTTCAAAACAACAAAATCACAGCACCAGCTTATTCAAAGTATAGAAATAAAACAAAGAACACTTTAAAACCATAACAGCAAAAAAATAAAAAAACCCCTCCTTGATTTGTAAAGATGAAACCCTAGTCTCAGAAGATCGAGAACAGTCAAATCCATCGATCGAGGTGATGTGGAGGTCGATTGAGGCGATGTGGAGGTCGATTGAGGCGATGCTATAGAGAAGGGAACAATATAAGCTCAGAAAAGAAGACTTGGAATACGACAAAAGGAAAACACCTACCCACACCTAAATCAGCCACCCTAACAAATCCGAGATCACTGGTTAGCCAAATCCAATGCAGAACCAAGACCAGTGATACAAACGACAGTCGACAGAAAACAAACAGGAGGCACATAAGACACACCACCGACACAATTTTTGACACTAACTGGCCTGATCGGCTGCCAAATTGAAACCCAGACAAATATAAATCTGCACAATAGCAAGAATCCAAGCAGCCTAAAGCACTATCAGACCCTCAAAAGCACCGCAAGCACAAAATACTAACTCCTAACGCAGGCAAAAAAATGGGGAAAAAATAGAGAACACGCACCAAAGAAGAAAGGCAGGAACGCAAGAGAACAATGCAAACCCTTAGTACTAAACAGTGCCATCGAGACTCTTCCATAGCACGCACAAACCTCAGCATAGTTAGCCGTACACATCAGAATGACCACAAAGTACAGAAGAGGCAACCCCTCCACTCAGAAAAGAGATAAATCAGATCCAATACGGCGCAAAAAGGTAAGCACGGAAGAGGAAAGAGCAGGGAAAGAGGCAACGCACCCACGCAACAAAGAAAGGGTAGCAGAAAAACCAAAGGAGAGAACGCACTACTCAACGCAGGCCAGAGATAGCGGAGACGAAGGGCCTAGATCCAATCGATCAAGCACAGAACAGTAACACAACCGTTAGGATTTGAGCTCTTTCTACAGTGATCTGAGGCTTTGAAATTGAATTATTATATATTTTAATGGTGAAAGAATAAATAATTCAATCTCACTCCATATTCTCCCTTATATTAACTCTCTCTCTTTCATCTAACCAAATAATTTTACATGTACTAATAGATAATTTAACCTAATGACACACACACACAGAATGGATTCAATCAAACTCATTTGGCCGGACTTCCAGTTAAATACGAATCTAAACCGTTCAATATAATGTTTATATTGAAGTCTTCTTACAGACTAATTTTATATATTATTTTACTGTTGTTTTTGAAAGGCAAGAACTAATTAGATTGAATATTTTTTAAAATTTCAAAAATAATAAAAAAATATAAATTTGGTTTGCAAGGGATTGTAATATTAGAGATCACATTGAATGGTTTGGATCAGTGTTTGCCCTATGGTTATAATTCATTAAAAAAGAAAAAAAACAATCCGAATTTGATTCTATAGAAGTATGAAAGATATTTCATTATTTATTTCTATGGTTATAATTTATTAAGTTCAATTTGATATGTATACATCGTAAAATTTTC
Source organism: Rhynchospora pubera (assembly GCA_028095005.1). Classification (NCBI taxonomy): domain Eukaryota; kingdom Viridiplantae; phylum Streptophyta; class Magnoliopsida; order Poales; family Cyperaceae; genus Rhynchospora; species Rhynchospora pubera. The sequence continues at coordinate 78,153,636 of CM051462.1, forward strand.
TAATTTTTTGTAAAAATTTGTATGTCTAGCTAGTCTCACAGCCTTCCAATTGTCCCGTGCACTTCACAAAATTCACAAAATTAATTGTTAGAGGAAGAGAAGAAAATAAATAGAATAAGATTGATAAATTTATCACCTCTCACCACATGCGTCCCAATTCAAAAGTTTTGTCAATTACTCATTATTACCAACTCAAAGACAAAAATATGCTGAAAATTGATCCAAACTATATATTGAGAAGTTCAAATTTGTAAATTAAAAAAATGAAGTAAACGTCAGGGATATTTTCGGAAGTGTTTCCTTTATTTTCAGGATGTGTACCTACTAGTTATATCTAGATCGAAGACAACTGTTTTCTGGTTTGCTGACCCCAGCACATTAAATTACCAGGTTTTGAATCTTGGTCCCGTCTGAGTAAGCTAAAGATGTTAGATCTTTCATGGAACAATTTGAATAATAGCATCATTTCCTCCTTAGCCAAAGTATCATCACTTCGAGCGCTTGATCTCAAGGGCAATATCTATGTGGGACCCGATGTTCCTGTAAAAGGTAAGCTTTCACAATAAAAATCAGTTTTGCCTTTATATTTTTCTTAAATTTGATCGATCTTTTACCGGAAATAAAAAAAAAATGACAGAATTCAGTGCACTGAACTTGGAGGTGGTTAATCTACGTGATTGTGGGTATTGTGGGACTTTGCCCTATTTGGGAGATTGGTCTTCTCTTAAGGCCCTTTCTTTGGCGGATAATTTTTTCAATGGCACCATAACATCAACAGGTAATTCATAATGTTGTTTGCTGATGGTTTTGAAAGTAATTTTAGTATTTGCAATAAGAAAATGTTAAATTTCTGACTGAATATGTTGGTGAATATCTAACATTAAAGAATTTGTTCAAGTAAATTAATCTTACTATATATTTTTATCGCCAGTGCAAAATAAGGTCGGGATTTAACAAAAGTAACAAGGATTTGTTTCACTTTGATGGTACGGGCAACCATTAAAAATTACATTCATTTTTAAAAAGCTTCGAAGCATAAAATAAGATATAAACTGTATGCATATATCTTAAACCACGAAACAAGAAAAAATTTAAGAAAGTTTTACTGGAAAGATTATCATGGTAAATACTTTATGCGTTTTCATGGAATATCAAATGACACTCATATTGCAAATAAGTATATTATATATATATATATACAGCTTTGTTACGTTGAGTCGCGATAAAAAATTCCAAAATTTGGTTCAAATTGACCGATCCAAACTGTCCAATACGATCTTCTTATTGAAACCCGCATGTAGACCAAATTTTATTTAATTTTTAAGTAATTTTTTTTTAATTTTTAAAAACTGATGTTTTTGAATTGTCAGAACTAATTAGATTAATGATTTTTAAAATTTAAAAAAAAAACTTAAAAATTTTGAAAAAAATATAAAATTTGGTCTGCATGGAGATTTCAATAGAAAGATTGTGTTAAAAGCATTTTTTTTAATTAGCCCGCTTTGATCGTTCATCATAAAAAAAAGAATGCTTATATATATATATATATATATATATATATATATATATATATATAGAGAGAGAGAGAGAGAGAGAGAGAGTTTTGCTATGGTAACTTGCAACTCACCAAAGGACCAATGAGTTGTGATCAAAACTTCTACATCTAGTTCAAAATGACCGATCCAAATTTTTCAGTATTTTCAGTATGTTTTCCTTATTGAAATCTCAATGCAGACAAAATTTTATATATTTTTTGAAATTTTTAAGTATTTTTTCGGATTTATAAAAACTATTGTTTTTGAACGGTTCAGAACTAATTGGATTAATGATTTTTTAGAATATCAAAAAAATATAAAATTTGGTTTGCATGAAGATTTCAATAGAGAGACCGTATTAGATGGTTTGAATCGGTCATTTTAAACCAGATCTAGAAATTTTTAGCGCGACTCACATACCATTTGGTGAGTTGCAACTCACCATAGCAAAATTCTATGTATATCTTGTTGAGTTATATTAGTTATGATATTATTTCTAGTATTTATGTTATTTGTAAAAGTCTAGGGTCTTATTTGTAAAAGTACGATTCTGGATTGATATAAAAGGGGAGCCTCTGTACAGAGGTCATAATCCCTAGTTTTTAACCTAATTCCTCTCTAAAACCACATGGTATCAGAGCCCGTCTGACGGCGGCGCTACTGCTCTTCCTTTCTTCTCTTCCGCCATTAATCTTTCTCCGCACAAATCTCTGTTACTTTGATCTTCCGCTACGGTAGACCACGCGTGGACCAGAGGAGCTCAACTCCTAGGTTGTGAACCGCGTGTGGACCGTGCCCTCTTCACGTGTCTGGTGGACCGCACAAAGACCAGGCCATCTTCACGCGTCTGGTGGACCGTGCCAAGACCAGCCGCCTCTTCACGCGATTGGTGGACCGCGAAAAGACCAGGCTGGAGAAGCTGCTGTCGATCTGCCGCGTGTGGACCCAGTCTCTGTCGCGTCTGAGGCTTCTGGCTTGTATCGCTTTCTATATGTACTTCTCAAGTGCTCTCTTCCTTAATAGTTTATCGATATGTTTTTGGTAGATGATAAAACCGTGATCGTGTGCGTCCGCACGGTTTGTGTTTAAGGTGTGATTGACCTCGTCTTTTAGTTGTGATTGTGTTTGAGACACAGATCTAATTGTGAAAATGAGTGACTTTGTGACTAATAAGGAGTTGCAGGCCGTTATGGAAGGAATGGCCAAATTGTTAAATGTGAAGTTTGAAGAGTCTGGTAAGAAGATTGGATCTGTGTCAGAGTCACAAATGATACAAAAAAATAGAGTTGTTGCCTAATGATATCAAACTTGAGGGGACGAGGAATTATCTGAGTTGGTCTCGAAGGGCGTTACTGAACCTTCACATGAAAGGGCTCAAAGGATATGTGAAAGGAGAGTGTATCGAACCTATTGACAAATCGGGTGCTGAGTGGACAAGATGGAGTCACATGAATTTTTTGGTGGTTTCTTGGTTGTTGACATCTGTGTCTCCTGCCATAGCTGGAATGGTGGAGTCGATTAGAAGTGCAACTGATATCTGGAACACCCTGGCTAAGATGTACTCAGGAGCTGGGAGTGTTATGATGATGCTCGATGTGGAAGAAAGGATCGATGCCACTGTCCAAGGGGAGAAATCAGTTCTCGAGTATGCGGCAAAATTACGCAGTTTGTGGGCTGATTTGGATCATTATGATCCCTTGTCATTGAAAGATCCAGCATATGTTCTTTGTGGGATGCAATATCTTGAATGGAGGCGTGTAGCTCGCTTCCTGAAAGGTCTGAACTCGAAATTTGAGACAAGAAGGGCGGTAATATGTCATTTGCCGTCACTTCCCTCATTGAATGAGGTTATTGCTTCGATGGAGGAAGAAGAGGTCAGACAGAAGGTGATGGTATCTCAAGCCTTACCCGTTGTTCGCTCAGCAATGGCGGTTCCTGGAACCCAAGTTAGAGATGACAGAGACTACTTTAATTGTGGACTGAAAGGTCATCTCAGATTCAATTGTCCTGCGCCTCGCAAGTCTATTGGTGGCCGAGGAGGTGGAGGATAAAGAGGTGGATATGGTGGTCGTGGACGTGGGAATGGATATAGAGGGCGAGGAACCCGAGGACGTGGAGGCCAAGGTGTTGCTCATTTTTGCCGCGACAGAGGAATCCCATGCTGCAATAGAAACAACTGGAGGAGAACTGACAGAGCTGGAAGAGTTGCGCCTGTTCAAATCCTAGGTTGAGAGCTCTAGAGGCAAGGGAAAGGTCTCGGAGGAATGTGATGACAATGCCTACTTTGGTAATGTTGGTTACTATGCACATGTGACTAAAGGTATTCAGGCACAGGCTTTTGCATCAACTAAATCTCATGTAGATTGGATTATAGACTCAGGTGCATCTAGTCATATAACAGGATCATCTAATGAATTTGTGGAATATTGTCTTAGCCAACAAATACAACCAAATACAGTCCAAACAGCTGATGGTACATCCCAACCTGTCAAGGATATTGGTTCAGTCTATTGTAATTCTTCTATTACCCTACCATCAGTGTTGCATGTTCCTTTTTTTCCTGTTAATTTACTATCCGTTAGCTCACTAATTGATCAATTGAATTGCAATGTTCTGTTTGATCAAAATACATGTTTGATTCAGGAAAAGGAAACGGGGAGGAGACTTGAGAATGGCAACATGCGTGATGGACTTTGGTATCTGGATAAGGAGGCTGCTATGCTCATTGCTGCTATTGAAAAATGAGCAGAAGCAGAGGCTATGTTGCAACATAATAGACTAGGACACTTATCTTTTGATAGTATGAATAAATTGGATCCTGATTTGATGAATAAAGTAGATAGGAATAAATTTTTTTGTGATGCTTGTGAACTTGGAAAACATACTCGTTCTAGTTATAAAATGATTGGTTTAAGAAGTTTGGAGCCTTTTGCACTTGTTCATTCTGATGTTTGGGGACCATGTCCTATTACTTCTGTTAGTGGATTTAGATGGTTTGTTACTTTTATTGATTGTTACTCACGTATGACTTGGATATACATGATGAAACAGAAATATGAAGTTCTCAATTGCTTTAAAGATTCTTGTGCTTGTGTAAAAACTCAATTTGGAATACAGCTGAAGATTCTTAGAACAGATAATGGAACTGAGTATGCCAACAAGGAATTTGCCAATTTTGTGTCTGAGCAAGGGATTCTTCATCAAACTACTTGTCCAGATACTCCAGCACAAAATGGAGTGGCTGAGCAAAAAAACAGGCATCTATTGGAGGTGACACATTCACTAATGCTGAGAATGAACGTATCGAAGTTCCTATGGAGTGAGGCAATTTTGACAGCAACGTATCTGATCAATAGGATGCCATCAAGAGTGTTGGGAATGAAGACACCACGTGAGGTACTATTTGGATCTAATGATTTTGTTGTTCCGCCCAAGGTGTTCGGATGTGTGTGCTATGTGAGAGATCACAGATTAACAGTAGGAAAGCTAGACCCACGGGCGGTTAAATGCATCTTTATAGGTTATCCGTCAAATCAGAAAGGATACAGGTGTTGGTGTCCTATTGAAAGAAAGATCTTTGTTAGTATGGATGTGACTTTCCGAGAATCTCAACCATACTATGGAGAAAAGACAGAGTTGGACTTATTGTTTGAAGATGACTCTACCAGTGCTGGTAGAGAGGGGGAGAAGGAGGATAGACTTATAGTTGGCGATTATCCATGTCCCTTGTCGGGACTGAGCGATGACAGCAATCTAAGTGATGATGGAAATGGTGATGATAATAACAGTCTGGGTGGTGAAAATAAAAAACAGGGGGAGCTGATAGTGTATAAGAGGAGACCAAAACAACATGAGCAGCCTGAGCAGCATGAATCGCCCATTGCCTTAGATGCCAATGTCCCAAGTAGCTCCTCCCCAAGTCCTCCCTCAGATTCTCACTCAAGATCGATAGGTAACAATTCTCCTCAAATTTCACTTCGTAGAACATCTAGGATTAATGCTGGGAAACATCCTGTTAAATATGGTAATTGGAGAAATGATATTGCAAATTACATTTCATATGCATCTGTTCCACCTACATATAAGTCCTTCCTTGCATTTCTAGATTCTGTACCTGTACCTAACACATGGCAGGTAGCTAAGCAAGATCCTAGATGGTTCGGTACCATGCAGGAAGAACTTCAGGCATTGAAGAAAAATGACACATGGGAGTTGGTACCTTTACCAGTTGGAAAGTGTGCTGTCGGATGTAAATGGGTGTACACTGTCAAGCAAACTCCAAAAGGCAAGATTGATAGGTACAAAGCTCGACTGGTTGCAAAAGGATACAGTCAGACCTATGGTATCGACTATGATGACCTTTGCTCCTGTTGCAAAAATGAGCACTGTGAGAATGTTGGTGTCGTGTGCTGCCAACTTCAATTGGCCATTACACCAGTTGGATGTCAAGAATGCTTTCTTGCATGGAAATCTCCAAGAAGAGGTGTACATGGAGATTCCACCTGGATTTGCTACTCCACAATCAGCTGGGAAGGTATGCAAACTCAAGAAGTCATTGTATGGGCTTAAACAATTTCTGCGAGCATGGTTTGATAGGTTCAGATTTGCAGTCTGTGGCATGGGATACAAGCAGTGCAATGGAGATCATACTGTATTCTACAGACATCTGAAAGGTCGTATCACCATCCTGGCTGTTTATGTTGATGATATTGTGATTACTGGAGACGATTTTGAGGAGATCATGCGGTTGAAAGAAAATCTTGGAAAGGAATTTGAGGTCAAGGATTTGGGACAATTAAAGTATTTTTTAGGAATTGAAATTGTCAGATCGAAGACTGGTATAGTGCTTTCTCAACGAAAGTATGCACTAGATCTACTTTCAGAAAAGGGGATGCTAGGTTGTAGGGTTGCCCCTACTCCTATTGAGCCGAATCAGAAGCTGTGTGCTGAGGGAGGTGACTCAGTGGACAAGGAACAGTACCATAGGCTAGTTGGTAAGCTCATTTACCTATGCCACACTAGACCTGATATTTCTCATGCAGTGAGTGTGGTGAGTAGATACATGCATGATCCGAGAGAGCAACATTTGGATGCTGTTCACAGGATCCTTATATATATCAAGGGGAGTCCTGGAAAAGGACTGTGGTTCAGAAGCCATGGACATCTGAGAGTTGAAGGCTATTGTGATGCTGACTGGGCAGGTTGTGTGGATGATCGTAGATCCACCACAGGATATTGTGTATTTGTCGGAGGCAATCTTGTGTCTTGGCGAAGCAAGAAGCAAGATGTGGTGGCCAGATCTACAGCTGAGGCTAAGTACAGGGCTATGGCACTCAGCCTATGTGAGTTAATGTAGGTGAGGAATCTCCTATCTGAGTTGCGTGTGTTTCGAGGAGAATCTTTACAACTTCGATGCGACAACAAGTCAGCAATCAACATTGCAAACAATCCAGTCCAGCATGATCGTACCAAACATGTGGAAATTGATCGTTTCTTCATCAAAGAACAATTGAATAATTGAGTGCTGATGTTGAACTATGTGAAATCAGAAGACCAGTTGGCTGATTGTCTAACTAAGGGTTTGAGAGTTCTTGTAACAAGATGGGGATGATTGATATATATCGCCCATCTTGAGGGGAGTGTTGAGTTATATTAGTTATGATATTATTTCTAGTATTTATGTTATTTGTAAAAGTCTAGGGTCTTATTTGTAAAAGTACGATTCTGGATTAATATAAAAGGGGAGCCTCTGTACAGAGGTCATAATCCCTAGTTTTTAACCTAATTCCTCTCTAAAACCACATATCTATACATTTATTTCTATTTCAAAATTTTCTTTTAATTTGAAAATGTATTGTTAAGGTTGTTGTGGTAAGAATTGTCAATGGATTTTAATATTCATAAGTTCAAAAGTTGAAACGCCCATATATAAAAGGCTTTTTTTTTTTTTTTTTGATGATGAACGATCAAAGCGGGCTAATTTGTTGGGACTGGGTAGTACCAAGAAAAACGTAGCCACCGAAATGAACCGGCAAACTGGCAAAATCCTTCAAACCGAAAGAACACTGAGACAATTAAACCAAACAAATGGCGGACAGGCCTTGTGGCCCCCAATGGGCTTGACAAGGGAATTTGCTTCCTTTCTTTCCTTTTGCTCTCAATAAATAGACCTGAGGAGTGAGGAAGGTGTATATAGAAGTTCTTTTCATTTGTAATCTTATTTGATGATTGTTTTTGATAATATTGTAAGGCTATGTCGATTGAAGAATCTTGAAGAGTTGGATCTCTCAAACAACGATTTTACTGGAAATCTTCCTCTTTGTATAGGGAACCTTTCTTCGCTCAAGCTAGTTGACTTGTCAGACAATCAATTCCAAGTTGTATTTCCCACATCAATTTTTGAAGGACTCCTGTCTCTAAGGTACCTTTCTCTGTCAAATAACCAGCTTGAGGGTACCATATCCATAAGTTCATTTTCAAACCATTCTCATCTGGAAGTTCTGGGGCTTTCAACAAACAAATTAATGAACTTTGAAGTTAAAGTTGCAAATATGTTGTTTCAACTTGAAGATCTTCAACAGTTCAACTAGCTAACTGCATTTTGAATGTCGTTGAGCCTACTTTCTTATATTCTCAGCATGAATTACGAGTACTGGATCTTTCTAATACTAGCTCCGGTGGTCCTGTTCCTGCTTTGTGGTTAATGAAGAACAACACAAATCTGATTGAACTAGATTTGCACAAAAACTTCTTTAAAGGGCCTCTTCAACTTCCATTATTAACTCATGAAAAGATTTCTATGTTTGATATATCTGACAACAATCTCACTGGAGAAATACCAGTTGACCTTAGCACTAAACTTCCAAATTTGCAATTTCTGTCCTTATCAAAAAACTTTCTTCAAGGACCTGTTCCGTTCATATCTATGAACGCTCTGGTATCTCTAGATTTATCAATGAACAACCTCACTGGTGATTTACAGAACACTTTTCCTTTAAATCGGTCAAATTTCCTGTATTTTCTGAATTTATCAAACAATAATATCTATGGATCTTTGACTAAGATGGCGAACTTTGTTATTGGTTACTCAGAAGTACTATTAAATGATAATAATATAAGTGGAGAGCTTCCTTTAAGCATTTGCAACACCAGAATGGAATTGCTGGACATCAGTACGTAATAACGAACTCATTGGCATTCTACCTGATTGCATAGGAAGAGCTTACTTTAGTGCTTTAAAATTAAGTGCAAATCATTTAGAAGGATCAATAGCTTCAGAGATATGCACTATGGAAAGCCTATGGTTCCTTGACCTTTCAGATAACAAGCTCTCTGGATCAATTCCGCCTTGCTCTAATAATTCAGCCTTGGTAATAGTAGACCTAAGCCAAAACAATTTATCTGGGAGCTTTCCAATAACATGGCTAAATATTTCAAGTATACAATCATTAAACATTTGGAAAAACTATTTATCTGGAAAACTTCCAAGTTGGATTAATAAAGGTTCCAATCTGAAAGCGCTTCAAGCAAGTGAAAATCTGTTTGATGGGCATATACCAGAACAAATATGTCAATTCAAATATTTACGCATATTAGATTTGTCCCACAATAATCTTTCTGGACAAATACCACCATGCATTATTCATGCGGGACTAGAGGACAATTTATTCGATTTTGGTATTGCAATTATCTATCCTGATCACAGTACAATAGGGGAGCTGAACTTCAATGATACCCTCTTACCCTTTAATAAACCTATTACCTCGACGGGTTACACAATTGATCTTGATGAATATGTAGATAAATCATGGCTTGGAACTTGTATCAAAAGGGAGGTTAGATCTCTACAGGTTTGAATTTCCATTAGAATGTGTATTAGATCTGTCTTCTAATGAACTTGTTGGCAACATTCCTAAAGAAATCGGTCAAATGAGTTGGTTAATCACATTGAACTTATCAAACAACTACTTAACTGGTGTAATACCAGACTCTATATCCAAGTAGAGTCAACTATTAAGTTTGGACCTATCTCACAACTCTTTGACAGGGCAAATACCGAGAAAACTGACTAAACTTACCTCACTAGAAGCCTTCTCTGTGGCATACAACAACTTGTCCGGTCCTACATTAGATATGAAAGCACAGTTTGGTACATTTGATAATAGAAGCTATGAGGGCAACCCAAATCTCTGTGGGCCTCCCCTGTCAAAGAGCTGTTTCTCTTATCGTAACCGAAAGCGGCCTTCTACAAATGAAATGGATAATGACCAAAGGGATAAAAGCATCGATTTTCTCATATTATTCAGTTCTTTTGCCCTTTTCTTTGTGGTCAGTTTTTGGGGCTTCATGGCCGCCCTTTACTTCAAGAGAAATTGGCGGTATGCCATGTTTACATTGGTTGATGATTATGGTGACATGATATATGTGAGAATTCTCCTTTTTGTGAGGAAGATCAGGGTTGCTCAGAGGGATAATTGAAAGACCATCTTTTTGCAAGTTTAGTTTGGAGGGATATATATGTGATATTTATGTGTTCGGTGTTCCCAATAAATGAGTTGCTGATGACGTTTATGTAAGATGTACTGTGGATCTTTTATCTTTTCTTTGCAAAACCCAAGTGAGCTTTTTTTTTTTTTTTTTGAGGAAAGAGCTTTTGTTTTGTTGTTTATCTACAATAGTATTTTTGAGAATTGTAATTTTAAAAGGTTTCGGGGACCAGAACTTTGGTACGTCGATGAAATTGTTGATCTCTGATGTTCATGTAAAATGCATGGCTTTTAAATTTGTAATCTTTTTTTTTTAATTATTATTATTATTATTTTTAATTTCAGGCCTTTAGGCCTTTCCAAATTTCTAATCAAACAGATGAATCTGCTCCTTACTAAATACAAATAATATTATTACCTCGTGAGTGATAACTTACAAATGGTTACTATCTCTTGATGAGCATGGAATAAGGAATAAGAATAAGAAATTTCGGTATGCGTGCTTATCCAAATTCTTTATTCTTATACCATGGTTTTGTTAGTATAGAAATAAGGGCCCAAATTCCTTATTCTTGTGTTGTTTGGGTTGCACTAGAATAAAAATAAGCACGCATATCAAAATTCCTTATTCTTATTTCTTATTCCATGCTCATCCAAACACACCCTGAGTGTTTAACCCGACAAAATTTAAAATAACATTCAAATATTCATAAATTATTATTATTATGCTTAAATATTCTGAATTATATAAATGGTATTGCAAGATCGGATTTTGAAAGTCCGATACCAGTATCGTTTTTTTAAAGGACAATATTAGACCAAGCCCATCTATAAAAGAACAATCTCGCCTCTCCACTCGTTGCCTTCTTCTTCCTCCCAACACAGTAGAGCAGAGGCTTAAGGTATGTTTTTTTTATTTAACATTTATTTATTTTAGTTTAATTAGGTAAATAATAGAAAAATTAGGATAATTGTTGTAAAAAAATTATAAATAATTCATAAAAAATAGGAATAATTATTATAACTAATGTTAAAATTTTCTCGAATTAGTTTTACATTTAAGAATTCAGAATAAATTAATTAAAAATTAGAAAACTCGAAAATTTTAAATAATTAATAGAAAATTATTTTAAATATAACATGTGTTTGATAATTGATGAGTGGATTTTATATGCATATTCAGATACTATTTTGTCTCAAAACTAAACCAATTACCTTGAATTTACATAGTTTACATAGTTTAGATTAGTTTAGGTTAGTTTAATTAGAGTTTTGTGTCAAGAATGAGTTACTACCATAGTTTCTAATTTTATTACAGATTTTGCACAAAACATGACTTGGGTGAGTCCATAAAGTTGAAGAGCTCGTTCTAAGCTTTCCAACGGATCCTGAATCACCTCAAACAGAGTTCGGATTGAGGAGATATGCCCAAAATACTGACAGGACGCTGACATTTTCCTGCGACCCGCAGACCTGGAACTGCCATATTTAGCAAAATCGCCCGATTTAGCAATTCTATATTTGGACGACGGTTTCTACCGACTCCAGGTGTATCTAGAGCACGTCTTCAGTTATTTTCAGCGTTTCTACACCTTCTCAAGGCCTATTAAAGACCAGTTTGAGGAGATTTTGAGGGGAGAACAAGAAGGAGACCAAATCTAAGGTCAATTTAGGGTTAGACATAGAGTTATTTGATAGTTGAGTCTTAAGTCCAGATCGTGGCAGCGCCAAGCAGGTTGATTGCGACAGCAAGAGACGTGCTTGATAGGAGATTTCGACACAAACAAGAGCAATTGGTTGTAATCTTTCCTTATTCTCATTTTCTCTTGTGTTTGTATGATGTCTTTTAGTTGTTGATTGTTTGTTCTCGGGCTATGGTTGTAAACTCGAATTCTTAGTTGTTGATTGCATGTTTATTTAGTTTATTTGATATATTTGTGTTTTATACCTTGCTTGAATTGTTTGAATTGATTATGCCATGATTGTCTAAGTAGATTTATTTACACCCGTTAAGTAGAGCTCGCTTAATTGATAGGTGGTTAAGTCCAAATAAACTTAGATTATTAGGCATGATTATAATTATCATGAAGGTTGTAAACTGAATGGATAAACCAGGACTAGTTAACGAGAGTTAAGTCCTTTCCAAGAGTGAAAACTCAAGGATTTCATAGGTTAGAAAGGTATAAACTTGTAGAAACTAGACCAAGAAACGCTAGTTGAAATCTAGATTCTATACGAGAAAAATTGGGTTAATTATTGATAACCAGACCTAAACGAGAGTTTGATCTAGGTCCTTAATTAAGCCATTATCCCTGCACAATTATCAACTGAATTAAGTCAATTTGCATTCACATTGCTAATCCTAGCGGGCCGCTGAGTGAATCAGCAAGGTTGTCTATGCACGCCAAGTAGCCAGCGACCAGTCTAATAGGTTAGCGACCTAAGTTCTTTCAGCGGGCCGCTACGAGAGTCAGCGGGACGCTACGAGTGTCAGCGAGCCGCTGGAACTGGGACTAAGAAAAAGTGTTACCAACCAGAAACCCTAGAATTTCGTGATTTGTTGAATCTCTCTTGTTAGTTCTTGTTTTGACCTTGAAACTAGACTTAAGATTTAGGCCCACCCACCAACAATTCTTGAATTCTTAAGAGTTGAACCGTCTAGCTAGTTTAGTAAAGTAAAAGACTAATATTCTAACCCCGTCCCTGTGGATTCGACCCTCAAGCTGTTCTACAAACGATTAGATCGGTAGACACGAGGTTTTTATTTTGAGACTTGGTTTCCCTTCGATCAATAATCATAACGGACAATTCATAGCAATCTACAATACTATTATATAGATCTGCTCACAATCAATCCAAAATCAAGTACCAATAAACGAAGGATAATTAACTAGGTAGTAAATATTTGTTATTTATTTGGAACAAGATTCAACCGGAATAAGAGTCAATTGAGCAGGTAGGGTACAATTATTATTATTGATGCAACTATGCAAGTAGAGGTGTCAATACCGTGCCGTTTCGCACGTTTTCCGTTCCGTTCTGTCCTGACGGAACATAAACGCAACAGATTTTTATTTCGTTTCAATAAGCGGAACAGAGGACGGAATGGAATAGAATTTCGTTCAGACGGACGGAACATAAGCGAAAAAGCCGATTTCCGTTCCGTTTTTTAACGTTACTGGTATGGCCCATACTTTCAGCCCATTTCCTCTCTCTTCCTCTCACAAGAGGAGACAAAGACAAAAAGGGAAAACCCACCTCCTTTCTCGCTCTCTCCGCCTGCCTCCTCTCCCTCTCTTGCTCTCTCTGAATGCCTCACTTCTCCCCTACTGCTACCCTCTCACTCGAGACCCAGCACCCCTCACCTCTCCTCCACCGTAAGCAAACCCTAGACCTCTCACCTCTATCCCTCACCGCCACCTCCTCTCAGACCCGAGCTCAAACCCACCTCTCTACCTCTCTCTTTCACTTGCTACCTCTCAAAACTGAGTTGGTTTGTTGAGTTTGCTCAATTTACCTATTTGCCTTTCTAATTAAGCAAAATTCCACCTTTTCAAGTATGCCTGTTGCTGAATCCGGCCACACGAACCGCCTGCATTTTCTTCCTTGTGAAAGCACGAACTAGCCACACGAACCAATTACTAGTGAGTGAACCTGAGATGAGCTCATTGGCACGCTCTGCTGTACTGTCATATACACCGTCACAAGGTTTCCTCACCTATTGGCTCTGGTAACCGATTTAGACTTACTGAGGGCAGTCAAGACAGAGGTCAACGAGATAAAAAAGTTTCAAGATGTGTGTTGGGTTTCAGATCCTGAAGCATTGTGGAGAATTTTTTTGGTTTCCTTTGAGTAAGATACACCCTTTCTTCTTCGCTCCTCTGTATGATATTTTTGTTGATTTGATTTTGGCTTGATTGAAAGTAATTTTTTATGGTTTAAGAAAATTTTCATTTGGGCTAAATTGAAAGGGGTTTGAACGGATAAGAGCATATTTTGATTTTGGAATTAATTACTTGCTGGGAGAAATTGAGCTGATAAGAACATAAATGTTTTTGCATTTTTAATTTTTTCCTGTCTTATTTTTTTATATTTTGAATCTTTTTAATACAATTTTCTCTATGTGCCTCCTTTCTTGGCAGATTGTTTCTTTCAAATAAAAATTAATAATTTCTGATTTTACTGGTAAACAGATACGTGAGCTTTACTCTGTGTAATGTATCATACAGGGCAATTGGACATTGACTTGGATTATATTATAAATTTGTGAGTTGAATTTCTATTGAATCACTTGTACTTGTACTTGATTTGATCTGTGTTTATATAATTCTGTAAGCAATGGAACAAAAGTTTAACGTTTGTTGTTTGTTCTGTTTAATTTTTTTTTCAAATTTTTGAACTTGTTATGTTTCATTTTGTGTGTTATCAACATAAACCAAAAAATTGAACGTTACTAACGTTCTTACGTTTAGTACATACGGAACATTAAACGAAAATATTTTCATTTCCGCTAATATTACGGAACGAATAGCGGAAATAAATGGTGTTACGTGAATAACGACGGAACATAAACGTAACAACCAATTTCCGTGTATATTTTAAACGTTTGACAGCTCTACTCACAAAGACACTAAACTTACAAACTCTCACTGGCATTTCATCGAACAATTGATGGATATTAAACAAAATGGCTATCTAGTGGAAAAAACAGAAGGTGAAGGGAGTGTAGAGGTAGAACAAACATAGAGGAATAGAAAAACGAAGAAACCTAAGAAGAGCTAAGAACCTAAAGAAAATTAGTGAAACAAATACGAAATACAAAAAAGAAAAATAAACGGAAAAAGCTAAGGGAGGAAGCTGAGAGATGAAGAAACCTGCGCACAACTGTGTTATTGGACAAGCCAACCAATGACCAGCTACATCTTTAAGACTTCGGAGTTTGGATTGCCGACCTTGATTCAAAAATCGCCCCAAAATCGCCTTGCATGAATTACGAATATTAGAAAAGATCTCGTTCCAGGGAGGGCCCTCCTTGCATTAGTGAGTAAACGGAACCGAATCCTGTGTCGCGCGGCACAGTTACAGCGCAGGAAATCGTAGTCCGTCAAATATAACGGCTCGTGTTTTATTCTCTCCGCTCCCTTTATATTGGATCCCTCTCCACTCCCCTCGTATCGGATCCGAAAAGAATCAAAATAAAGAACGCAAAAATAGTGGACCCACTCGTCAGAATTTCCTTCCCCATCTCCATCTGGCCATCTTCCGTTTGTTGAAAGAAAAATTATTATTTTCACATTAATCCCTCATCTTTTGCATTTAATCTTTCTAGCGATTTTGGCCACTGTTATCAACAAAAATAGGCTCTATAGCATCGGGACGGGAAGGAGAGCGTGACGCCAGGGTTAGTTTAGGCTGCATCAACTCTGTTGGGTGGGACCATCTCGAGTTTGGTACGTCATGAGAGAGGGAATTGGTACCTCTAGATTTTGGAGAAAGGATTGATACACGATTTTCTTGGCAACATTTGTCAATACAGGAAGTCAAGAATAATAAACTGAAATGCTCGATGAAACTTGTGAAGGAACTTTGTTTTTGTGATTGCCTTCATTTTCCTTAAAAGGAGTAATCTTTTTTAAATTTGAAAGAGAGAAGTATAATGAAAAAAGATTTAATACACTAGAGGGTGTTTAATATATAATACTTGCAAGTGTTTGGTTGGTAACAGTATCCATTCTGAGTTAGTAATATTGAGAATGGTATCTGATAGGATCGGCCTAATAAGAACTCGGCCCATTCGTAAACCTACGGGAGTAAGCCCACAAAAGGTCCATGAAGAAGAAGGAGAAGCGGGAAAGTGTGAAATCAAATAGCGCGCCCATATAAAGTCGGGAAGACATGTTCCAACAGACTCACGTGAAGTACCATACCGAACATAACTCGGGGGAATCTAGAGGCACAAGTTGGCTAACCGCTGTCGGATGACGTCAGCAATCTGTTATAGAAAATAGGCCTATATATAGAGGGGGTAGGCGATTGTATAGAGGGTTGACATTTTGGTAGACAAAAGAGCTGATAGATCAGACATTGTAATCCTCAAATAATCAATAAAATACATTTTTCTCTCATTCTCATTTCTCATCTCTCTCACATTGTTGATCTCTACTAAAACTGAGCTTATCAACTGGCGCCCACCTGAATTCGACCATTGGCAATTCAAAATTGCATTTGGTAACCTGAGAAATGAATGAGAATAGGAGTGCGATTCAACCCAGGCGGTTGGATCTGGAGTTTACTACCAGTAAACTAAGCAAGGAGAGACAATTTGTTCTTCACGAAGCTAGATCTGAATCTCAATCCCAGATCGATCTCTCCACACCTCAGGCACCAGGCGATGCAGTTCATCAACTACAACCAGATCTGATGAACACTGAGCTTCAAAACAAACAGAACGCTGAAGCTTCAGGAACACAAACAGTGGTCGGCGATTTAACTACGCGGTCAGTCAACCCCGAACAACCAGACAACGATATACCATCAGATCTGGGATCAGAAAGAGCAGTGCCAGCTGTGATACACCCGATATTGCAGGCTGTACAATCTCGTGAAGAATCAGAGAGAGCAACACCAGTTACAATACACCCGATCTTGCAAGCTATTCAACAACCTCGCGAAGAGCCAAGATTAGAAAAACCCGAAACATCTACATCAAAGCAGAGAAGCACCACCAATTTAGAGAACCAACGCTCTCTCTCTCAGGCAGATCTCACAAATCTCGTAGAGCAAACGTTGCAAGCAGCCTTCACATCAGCCACTCCAGCTCCAACAGTGCGATTAAATCCACCAAGACCGGAGATCCAGGATCCGCGACAAATGTCAAACGTAACACAACCTCCTCAAAGTTACGGATATATCGCTGATCCTCGCCAAAGCGTAGCATGGAGAGCAGAAGGAACACCACAAGTGTACAATCAAGGACAGCCTCCACATATGTTCCAATGGCATCCTACGGGATATGTTCACCACACAATACCACAAGCTCATATGACAGACTGGTATCCTTCCCAACATAACACTTATGGTTTCCTTAGACCAGAGGTTTCATCCACCTATTTTCCATGGGGCCATCCAGCTCAATGGGGCGTACATACTTCATGGAACACCCCTAATCCTTACTCATGGACACGAACACCTCAACAACCCGAACATCCTAGACCACAAACTATTCCAAGGCCTCCCGAAAACATCATCCCAACAAACCCAAGTCCATCTCTTGCAATTCCTGTACCGGCATTACCTATCCCACAAGTGAATCAAGAGCCCTTAGGATCTCGAGTGGAAAGAACGAGGGCACCACAAACGGGAGGAGAAGGAATTATAGGAAAACAGAGGGCACCCCAACCTCGCAATGGATCCCCTCCTGGGAGGAGAAGGAATGCAAAGGTGATCAAAGGGGCGACATATAAACTCCACAATTATAGAAAAACAGGAGAGGCATATGCACCCCTATATTCCACTTACCACATATGCACAGAACCCAGTGAGCGATTGTTTAACGTCATCAAAGATAAAAGGAGTTACAACAACCCGAACCATTAGTAGAAGCAGAGAAGTTTGACAAGTCGGCTTACTGCGAATACCATCGCAGTTCGGGACATCGCACCCGAGATTGTTTGAAGTTGAAATATGAAATAGAAAGGTTAATCCGATACACCCACTTGTTGGAGAAATACATTGAGAAAGAAGGAACCAAGGATAACCAAAATAGAGAATCTTTCAACAATCAGTGGCAACGAAAACCATACAATAACTAATGGAAAAGAACCGACAACCGAAATAACCCGAAACAACATTTCCATTCAACGACAAAATGTTCCGAATAAACCTAGAGAAGAAAACAAAGGGTCCCCGGTAGTGATGTTCATCGCAGGAGGAGACGCATCTGGAGGTGACAAACCTCATCAACGAGCTTCATACGCAGACCCGAGAAGATTATCTCAACCTTCGCGTTATGAGGTATTCCACTTGCATGCAGAGGGATCCCTAACTAATACCCGGATTTTTTTCGGGCCTGAAGATTGTGTAGGTGTCCGTTATCCACATGATGATGTCATAGTGTTGATGCTGCGAATACATGGTATGCGTGTCAAAAGAATCTTAGTTGACACGGGAAGTTCGGCAGATGTGCTATATTTCGACGCGTTAAGGCAACTCAACTTGGCTTCGTACCCCTTGACTCCGATGGACACGCCATTGGTTGGCTTTGCAGGAGACACTGTGATACCACTTGGGACAATTGATCTAGAAGTCGAGTTCGGGGAACCTCCCAACAGTGTAATATCGAGAGTAAAGTTCATAGTAGTTAATGCACCTTCTGCATACAATGTGATCTTGGGAAGGAAATCTCTGAATGATATTGGGACAATTGCTTCGACCAAACATCTCATGATCAAATTCTTCACTAGACTTGGAGTAGGTGTGGTAAAAGGTGATTAACAAAAGGCTAGAGAATGTTATCAGGCAGCAGTGATTGATCAAGTAACACAAATAGAGAAGGGACTTCTTGAGAAGAAAGTGCGCGTACCCAACTCGGATGCTCCAGGAGAAGAGGTGGAAGAAGTAGAGCTGAGTGAGGGAACAACTACAAAACTGGGGACAGCGCTCGGAGCAAAAGATAGAGAATTAGTGAAGGAATGTCTTAAGAGAAACAAGGAGATTTTTGTTGCCGAAGGAGGGCAGATGTGGGGTATCAGGAGGGAGATTGCCGAACACAAAATCAAACTCTTCCCAAATGCCAGACCAGTGCATCAAAAGAAAAGGAAGTTCGGACCTGAACGCCGAACAATAATTGAAGAGGAGGTGCAAAGGTTACTCGCAGCTGGATTTATCCGCGAGGTCAAATGTCCTGCTTGGTTAGCCAACCCAGTGGTGGTTCCGAAACCTAACAACAAGTGGAGAGTGTGCATTGATTTCACTGACATCAACAAAGCCTGTCCGAAGGATCCTTTCCCATTGCCGAACATTGATGCATTAGTGGATTCGACAGCGGGTTTTTCTCACTTGAGCATTGTCGATGCCAACGCAGGTTACCATCAGATCAAGATGTGTACCGAAGATGAAGAGAAAACCAGTTTCCTTACAGAAAAAGGGATCTATTGTTACAAGGTCATGCCTTTCGGTCTGAAGAATGCAGGAGCAGAATATCAAAGGATGGTGAACAAGTTGTTTCAGGAAGAAATCGGGAAGATCATGGAAGCATATGTCGATGATATGGTGATCAAGAGTTGTTCGGGGGAAGAACATGTGCAACACCTGGAGAGAGTGTTCGCGAAAATGAAAGAAGTCGGAATGCGATTAAACCCAAATAAGAGTTTCTTCTATCTTGGAAGTGGAAAGTTCTTAGGGTTTATCGTATCCGAAAGGGGCATAGAAGTTCACCCTAGCAAATGTCAGGCGATCGTAAATATGGAACCACCAAAGACAGTTAAAGGAGTGCAAGAGTTAACAGGGCGAATAGCTGCCCTAAACAGATTTATTTCAAAATCAGCCGAAGTGTGTCAACCATTTTTCCAAACGATCAGGAAAAACAAGAAATTCCAGTGGACAGAAGAATGTCAAAATGCCTTTGAAAGGATAAAGGAATATTTGGCTACACCACCAATCATCAGTAGACCCACGAAAGGGGAAACTCTCTACCTCTATGTGGCGACTTCTGAAACGGCAGTAAGTGCAGCTCTCATCAGGATTGAGGAAAACCAACAAAAACCTGTCTATTTCGTGTCTCGTATTTTGCGAGATGCTGAGATAAGATACCCCCCCCCCCCCGTTGAAAAAGTGGCATTCGCGATCATGATAGCATCCAGGAAACTCAAACCATATTTTCAGGCACATCCCATCAAAGTGCTCACCGACATGCTTCTACGAAAAGCTTTGGGACAACTTGATGTAGCAGGACGAATGTTGAAATGGGCAGTAGAGTTGTCCGAATATGATGTGAGTTTCGAACCGAGGACAGCATACAAAGGGCAAATTCTTGCCGACTTCATAGTCGAATGCACAGCTAGACAAAGTGAAAACCCCAAAGAAGACGTGTGGGAAGTATTTGTGGACGGGGCAGCTTCTGAGAAGGGTTCGGGTGTTGGCGTTGAGATAAAAGGACCGAAAGGCGAGAAATTTCATTATGCGATACATCTGACTTTCGAGGTATCCAACAATGTCGCAGAGTATGAGGCGCTACTGGCAGGTATGCGACTTATGGAGGCAATCAGAGCAAGAAGTGTGCGTTTCTACATGGATTCTCAATTAGCGGTAAACCAAATTAAAGGAGAGTATGCAGCAATAAATGAAAGGCTAGCCTTATACTTGGAGAAAGTGAAAACAGTGTTAGCTACCTTTGAAAGCGCTTCCGTAGAATACGTACCAAGAACTCAAAATGAAACAGCAGATGCTCTGTCTAAGATAGCTAAAGAAAGCGATCTAGACCGAGAAAAACCCATTGTTATGTTGGAAGTACCACACCCCAGCATTGATGTTCTCGCATTCGAGGTGTATATCGTCGAGGCAGGAAATGAGTGGTATGCTTTGTTATGGAATTTCCTCAAAGAGGGAAAACTCCCAGAAGATGACAAGGTTGCCCGAAAAGTCAAGAGGTGGGCTCTCGAATTCACTGTCCGAGATGGTCTCTTACTGAAAAAAGGATACAGAATACCCTGGCTCACATGTGTAGGAAGAGCAAAAGCGGACGAGATTATTACCGAAGTGCACGAAGGGATATGCGGTAGCCATCAAGGAATAACTTCGCTAGGAAGGAGAATCGTCAGAGCAAGATTTTACTGGCCTTCCTTGAAAAAGGATGTAGAGGCATATGTTCGCAGATGCGAAAAATGTCAATTCCATGCCCGCATACCAAGACAACCACCTCACCCGATGCAATCCATCTCCAGTTCATGGCCTTTCGATGTATGGGGGTTAGACCTGTTGGGGCCTTTTCCTCAGGGACAGGGAAATGTTAAATTCCTGGTGGTGGCCGTGGAGTATTTCACCAAATGGATTGAAGCCAAACCTCTTGCAACTATCACATCACAAAAAATAGTGGACTTCGTTAGACATCAGATCGTGTATAGGTATGGGATCCCACATACCTTCATCTCCGACAATGGCACACAGTTTACCGGCGCCCCATTTCAGGATTTTTGCAAAGGATTGGGTATCCGATCATGCAACTCTTCGGTCTGTCATCCCCAGTCTAATGGTTTAGCTGAGGTATCCAATCGAACTATATTGGAAGGATTAAAGAGGAAAGTCGAAGGCAGCAAGAATACTTGGCCTGAATATCTAGATGAGATCTTATGGGCCTACCGAACCACACCTCGCTCTTCCACAGGCCGCTCACCTTTTTCCATGATCTATGGAATGGAGGCTGTCACACCTATGGAAGCAGTACACCCTACTTTGAGAACGACGTCATATACTTGGGAGAAGAATGGAACTCGAAGGGAAGAGGATTTGGAGACCATTTACGAGTTGAGGGAGGAAGCTCGAGTGAAGATGGAAGAATATCAGAGAAGAATGCGAAGAGACTTCGATAGGAAAGTCGCTCCCAAACACTTCCAACCAGGTGATTGGGTGCTCAGGAAGATCGAAGCCACAGGTAAACAAGTGGGGAAACTTGATCCTGCGTGGGAAGGCCCGTTCGAGATCATCAAGTCTATTGAAGGCAGGGCTTACCATCTCAGGGATATGAGAGGCAAGCGCATTCCAAATGCTTGGAACGCTGCCCATCTCAGGAAGTTTTACATTTAGGAAGGATAGAAGTCGACCAATATCGTAGCCGGTCTCTTCGTGTCCGAGTTGTTTTTATGTTTTCGTTTTGTTGTTTTGAGTAAAAACAAGAACCAGACCAGTATCGTAGTCGGGTCTTTTTTGTTTTTAAGTTGGGTATTAAGACCTTTGTATCTTAATATAAGGATGGTTTATAAATGAAAACAGTTTGTTCGCTACTTGATTCTTGCATTCTCAAAAGAAAAAAATAATTAATTAAAGTCGTGACCCTCCTCGAGAGGATTCTCGGAGTAAGCGCATGAAAAACTAAAGTCGTGACCCTCCTCGAGAGAATTCACGGAGTAAGCGCATGAAAAACTAAAGTCGTGACCCTTCTCGAGAGAATTCTCGGAGTAAGCGCATGAAAAACTAAAGTCGTGACCCTCCTCGAGAGAATTCTCGGAGTAAGCGCATGAAAAACTAAAGTCGTGACCCTCCTCGAGAGAATTCTCGGTGTAAGCGCATGAAAAACTAAAGTCGTGACCCTCCTCGAGAGAATTCTCGGAGTAAGCGCATGAAAAACTAAAGTCGTGACCCTCCTCGAGAGAATTCTCGGAGTAAGCGCATGAAAAACTAAAGTCGTGACCCTCCTCGAGAAAATTCTCTGAGTAAGCGCATGAAAAACTAGTCGTGACCCTCCTCGAGAGAATTCTCGGAGTAAGTGCATAGAAAAGTAAAGTCGGAAAAATAAAGGCTGACAAATAACTGTACTTTGTTTGTACTTGGGAATAAAGACAAAACTTGGCAAATCTGACAATAAATGCTGACAATTAATACAGTCGGTTGGCAGTTAGTTGATAAAAAGTTATAAATAGAACTCATCGTCTTCCTCAAAGGAGACACATCAGAAAGTTTTCACCAAGCTTGAAGTCAACAATGGCAAAAAGAAAGAAAAAGAAAAATAAAATATATCCCACAAAATATAAGGAAATTTAGGAGGATAGCTGAGAAGGAATCGGATACTTAGGTGGATAGCTGATGTGAAGCAAAATACTCGCATCAGATATACACCAGTCTTCGATTCCGAACATCCCCGAAACGTCTGGATTCAGCGAATTCAGGAGCGGCTTTGTTATTTCAGTCGTTCCGAATTCAATGGATCGAACTTGTTTCGGGTGATGGAGATCTCCCTAGCCTTAGAAGATTTCTTCTAAGGCTGGGAAGATTTAATTACTAGCCCGGGGTTGTTAGTGTTAGATGACCTAAAATCACTTCTTTCTGAGGATTGTCAGTGAATATATACCGAAGAATAGTCAGAAGAATTGTCCTCGGTGCAGTTAGCAACAGTTAAAAAATGCTTCCTTGAGAATGTATCTCGGAACCTTTATGCTTAGCTTCATTTCCTCGAGAAAGTATCTCGGAACGAATGTAATTTTTAATTTTTATTTTTCCTAGAGAGTTTATCTCGGAATGAATGTAAATTTTATTTTTCCTAGAGAGTTTATCTCGGAATGAATGTAATTTTTATTTTTCCTAGAGAATGTATCTCGGAACAGATGTACGTTTGCATTTTAAGAATGTATCTCGGAATCAATAAAGTATTCTTCGAATGTGTATTTTAGAATTAATATAAAATTTTCGAGAATATATTTCGGAATTCAGACTACCACATTGATGAAGGCTTAAAACCTAGGAATCAAATAAATTTATAAACCTAGAGCTAACCTCACTAGTCTTTTGGAGTACAGCTTTAGGGTCGAACCCAAGGGACGGATTAATGAGTACCGGACTTTACTTCCTCACGAAAGCTAGACAATTATATTTTTATGGAGTTTTTGGTTGATTAAATCTAAAGGTGCAAGTAAATAAATATTTTTGGGTGTTTTAACAATATAAAAGTCGTCTTAGGTTCAGGTTTCATATCGGTTTGGACTCTAGAACACAGAACTTATCACTTTCGTGCATCAAACGGTGTTTTTCAAGCATATACCGCTCTGTTCGATCCGAACAGATGGTATAAGTGTGTGGTTTTGACTCTTTATGAAATTTTATGCTTTGTGCTAGGGTTTGTTGGTCAAACCTAGATACTCTAAACCTCAGCTTTCGCTTGTTGGACTAGACACTGGTTCAATCACAACCTAACCTAATTAACTCGATTGGTTCACAACTTTTGGTATAGAATTCAATCAACTTAAACTTGTTTGTTGGAGTTCATAAGGATATCTAGAGGTCTTTTGGACTTGTCTAAAAGTTACACTTTTGGTGTCAACTAATCTCCCCTTTCGGATCTACGATTTATCCCAAATACTTATCTAAATTATCTTGATTATCCTAACTTTAGAACTTAACTAAATGCGGCCGTACATCTAGAAGTTAATTAGACTTAACCAAGCAATTCAAACAGACAATTAACATAATTCTCAACAAAACAAATCAACAAAACATATCATATCATATCAAGTCAAATCACAACACATCGAAACCTAAATTACTTCCCTACTCCTAAGACAACATAAATCTAGCCTAACATGAAAGCAAAATAAGATACAAGCTCCATCAAATCAAAATATCAAGAGAATGGAAGAAATAAACCAAATATCGCTTCAAACTCAAGATACCGAACGTCCAGAGCCGTGGTTGGGTTGATTCTGTCGCCGTCACGCCTAGAATTGCTCCAAAGATGATGCCATGGTCGTGCTATGATGAAAGAGGTGGAATCCCACGCCTTTCGGCGTGAGAACGGTGGTGGAAAGGTGCCAAAACGTGGTGGGATATGGAATTTCGTGGTTGGTGGCTTCCCCCCTTTTCTTCTGGCCTAGGGGAGCATAAATAGTGATCTTCTGGACTTGGAAAGGAGGCTAGGGCGTCATGGCAAGAATTCATACCAAAATATTGAGTTTCCATGCTTGAAAACTTGCCAAATGCACTATGTCGGCTCTCAACTCGGACCGAGTTGGCTCCAACTCGGACCGAGTTGGCTCCAACTCGGACCGAGATGGCAATTTAGCAGTTTTCTGACTTTCAACTCGGACCGAGATGGATCCAACTCGGACCGAGTTGCCTCCAGACCGAGGAGAGGTAGTATTTCGGCCATAATTCCTTCACCCGAACTCCGATTGAGGCGATTCAATAGGCGTTGGAAAGCTTAGGATGAGCCCTTCAATGCTATTGATTCCATTTGACCAATTGTTTCTCTTAAATCCACCATTTTATGCATTAATTGAGTTTGATCCACCGAGTTTCTGCAATTCAATACAAAAACCACAACAGTACCCAATTCTAGACAAATATAGCACAAAGCACAATGAATATAGGGGTTTGAGTAACCATTTAAGTGTAAAGTCCGGTCAAAAAGCACATATAAATATGAGATATCAAATTCCCCCAAACTTAAACTTTGCTTGTCCTCAAGCAACGCCCTAAGTTCATAATTTTGGACTTTACTTAAACCTTAAACATCGAGTTGCATCTCAAACCAAGAAAATGTCAT
Source organism: Rhynchospora pubera (assembly GCA_028095005.1). Taxonomy (NCBI): domain Eukaryota; kingdom Viridiplantae; phylum Streptophyta; class Magnoliopsida; order Poales; family Cyperaceae; genus Rhynchospora; species Rhynchospora pubera. The sequence goes on from CM051462.1 coordinate 78,178,904, forward strand.
GAAACCAATTGCTACGCCTTAAGTTTTCACACTTCAATCAAATAAGTCAAACAAAAATTTAATTTCAAGAACCAAGTTTAGTGTTCTACAAATTAATTCATGCATCTCTTGGTCCTTATGAAATCTTTTCTCAAATTCAAGAACTCTAGCTTCACTTTGTCAATTCAAATGCGATCTCAAATTCAATTACCCGTTCTTTTCCATATTTCACAAAAATTTGTAAAGAATTTTATCAAAATTAGAAATTTTATGATGAACCCTTCTTAAAAGCAATTTCAAATTTTCACCAATTTTTTTGTGCAAGTCGAGCCGTGGGGCTTTACACCCTAGAGGATAATGCGGTATCATCGGCCTTGAGTTTGCTACTAGCACATGTCGCGCTAGGGAGGTTAGACGGGTGTTGCTCGACTATGGCCACGGTACACTTGGGCCATAATACTCAACAACTCTTTTACCAATGCTTTCGCACCGGGTCCGGTAGAATTAAGCATGAATTATCCAATTATTTCTCGCTTTCTTTGAGTTGTAATTCCTAACAATTCATGCTTAACCCAATACCCTCCAATTTGTGGCTAAGTTGGTGGGAAAAGACCTCAGTGCGTCCTCGTTTTCACAGCTATTTTGATTTATTTTTCCATTAAGTTTGCTTGTTGGTGATTCAAGCGATTAAAAGCATTTTCAACAAGACAAGGTTCATCTTTTAATTTCCAAAGTTCATAAAATTCTTTTTAAACAAAAATTTGTCAAATACAAATCCGTTCACTCGGTAAAAACTTGTGAGAATCGACTTAGAGTGTTTTTACAATTTCAAGCAACCAAAATCGAGTTCCATTTTTGTAAAATATTTTCAATTCGGTCCATTGGTGCAAAAATCAACAAGAGATATCAAAACATTCTAGGGTCCATCGAGAAAATTTTTTTGTTTGACTTCAAAACAGTTTTAACAGTGTGAATTTATCATTTAAAATCCAAATCGAGAGAGACTAGGCACATCCAGTCAATTTTCAATCAAAAACTAGGCATGAATAGTGCAAAAAAATGAGCAATTTCGATCAAAAGTTTGATTTTTCTCCTATTCCCTCCCCCCAAACTTAAATCAAACATTGTCCTCAATGCATTCGATCGCAAAGAAAAGTAAATAGGAGGAAAAAAAAAACTTAGCCAATTTTTGCTTTCCACCATTTCGATTTGCTCCTAGTTTGTTCTTTCGATTTCCAAGATGGCTCTACTCCTTTCCTTGAGTTGTTGTGCAATTCGTATGAGGTCGATCGGGGTTAGTTTGCTCACGTAACCCATGGTGCTCTAGCACGAATCACATCTTCCTTCATTTGTTTCTCAAAATTTTCCAAATCAAGGCATGAATTTCCATATGAATTCGTCTCTATTTGGCGTGGGGCAGTAGCGCTTCAGCGTGAGTAAATCGTGGCAGCAATGTAGGAGTTCAGAGGTAGCAACGGGACAAGTTTTCTTGTGGCATGCAACTCACATGAGGTCGTGCGTGGATCGTGTGTTTTTTTGTTCCTTGACCCGTGGTGCTCTAGCGCGAGGTGCAAGTAGGACATCCACAATCAGTCAAAACCTGTATTTTCAACAATAAAATCCAAACCAACCATCAGTTTTTTTTATAATAATAATAATAATAATAATAATAATAATAATAATAATAAATGAAAGATACAATATCTAGTCTCTCGTTACTAAAATAAATTCTAATATCAACACCGTCCCCGGCAACGGCGCCAATTTGATGAAGGCTTAAAACCTAGGAATCAAATAAATTTATAAACCTAGAGCTAACCTCACTAGTCTTTTGGAGTACAGCTTTAGGGTCGAACCCAAGGGACGGATTAATGAGTACCGGACTTTACTTCCTCACGAAAGCTAGACAATTATATTTTTATGGAGTTTTTGGTTGATTAAATCTAAAGGTGCAAGTAAATAAATATTTTTTGGTGTTTTAACAATATAAAAGTCGTCTTAGGTTCAGGTTTCACATCGGTTTGGACTCTAGAACACAGAACTTATCACTTTCGTGCATCAAACGGTGTTTTTCAAGCATATACCGCTCTGTTCGATCCGAACAGATGGTATAAGTGTGTGATTTTGACTCTTTATGAAATTTTATGCTTTGTGCTAGGGTTTGTTGGTCAAACCTAGATACTCTAAACCTCAGCTTTCGCTTGTTGGACTAGACACTGGTTCAATCACAACCTAACCTAATTAACTCGATTGGTTCACAACTTTTGGTATAGAATTCAATCAACTTAAACTTGTTTGTTGGAGTTCATAAGGATATCTAGAGGTCTTTTGGACTTGTCTAAAAGTTACACTTTTGGTGTCAACTAATCTCCCCTTTCGGATCTACGATTTATCCCAAATACTTATCTAAATTATCTTGATTATCCTAACTTTAGAACTTAACTAAATGCGGCCGTACATCTAGAAGTTAATTAGACTTAACCAAGCAATTCAAACAGACAATTAACATAATTCTCAACAAAACAAATCAACAAAACATATCATATCATATCAAGTCAAATCACAACACATCGAAACCTAAATTACTTCCCTACTCCTAAGACAACATAAATCTAGCCTAACATGAAAGCAAAATAAGATACAAGCTCCATCAAATCAAAATAACAAGAGAATGGAAGAAATAAACCAAATATCGCTTCTAACTCAAGATACCGAACGTCCAGAGCCGTGGTTGGGTTGATTCTGTCGCCGTCACGCCTAGAATTGCTCCAAAGATGATGCCATGGTCGTGCTATGATGAAAGAGGTGGAATCCCACGCCTTTCGGCGCGAGAACGGTGGTGGAAAGGTGCCAAAACGTGGTGGGATATGGAATTTCGTGGTTGGTGGCTTCCCCCCTTTTCTTCTGGCCTAGGGGAGCATAAATAGTGATCTTCTGGACTTGGAAAGGAGGCTAGGGCGTCATGGCAAGAATTCATACCAAAATATTGAGTTTCCATGCTTGAAAACTTGCCAAATGCACTATGTCGGCTCTCAACTCGGACCGAGTTGGCTCCAACTCGGACCGAGATGGATCCAACTCGGACCGAGTTGCCTCCAGACCGAGGAGAGGTAGTATTTCGGCCATAATTCCTTCACCCGAACTCCGATTGAGGCGATTCAATAGGCGTTGGAAAGCTTAGGATGAGCCCTTCAATGCTATTGATTCCATTTGACCAATTGTTTCTCTTAAATCCACCATTTTATGCATTAATTGAGTTTGATCCACCGAGTTTCTGCAATTCAATACAAAAACCACAACAGTACCCAATTCTAGACAAATATAGCACAAAGCACAATGAATATAGGGGTTTGAGTAACCATTTAAGTGTAAAGTCCGATCAAAAAGCACATATAAATATGAGATATCACACATCCACTTAAGAATGCATTTCGAAAAAAAAAATAAATAAAAAAAAAGTAAAAAAAATTAAAATAATAAAAAAAAAGGGAAGAGAGCACAAACAACTGTAATAAAGAGGAGTCACGATTTTCATTCAAGTTCGAATAGTGCTACATCAAAAGAACTTGGTTAACATCAGACCAAAATGAAACTACTATAAAACCTATACATACTAGTTCCAAAACAAAGATAAACCACTCATACTATCCTATTCGGATCCCGAATCACCTTCATCTTCAACAGGCTTGGGAATATCTTCTGGCCAAGCTACCTGTTCTTCAGGCCAAGGGTATTGGGGAGCCACCATCTCTCCGAGAATATCAATCTTTCCTGAAAGTACTCTACCATCAGGTCCCAAAAGTCGGTCGTCAGAGCGACGCCAAGTACACTCGGATACCGCAGGAAGGTCTGGAATTTCGTCAGCAGCTAAAAGTCCGAACTCTTGATCAGTGAAGGGATAAGACCATTGAAGACCACGACAAACTCGGAGTAGAGCAGCCCTCCAGATAGGTGCACTCTGCATACCAGCTGCTCGTTTAAATGCTCGAGAACGGAGAAAGTCAGGAAGCATCTCATCAAAAATCCTATGTTTATCATCTTCGGACAAAACTGAAGAATCATCAAGCAAAGAATTCTCTACAGAGAGTTTGGTAACCTCCTCCTTAAGGATCCCTGAAATAGCTTCGGCTTTGGATCGCTTAGCGATCTCATCTGCCAATGCTGTTCGAGTAGAAGCAAGTTGACACACGGCTTGATTCCGCTGTTGCAAAGCCGAATCCAGTTTCAAAAGCAAAAGATGCCTTATTAACTCGAAATCCTCCAATTTTTGTGCCTGTTCGACATTCTCCTCCACTAAGTTCTGAGCGAACAGTACAATAAATTTGTTAGCATCAACATAATTATGGGTCATAGCATGCCAATCCTTATATTGTTGTGCGTGTTCGACATCTAAATTTTGTACCTTGGATTTCTCCTTAGCTAGTTCAGCCTCCAAAGAAGCAATTCGAGCCTCCTTCGCGGAAAAAATCGCTCGAAGCTCCGCCAAACAATTCGCCAAATGCGAAGAAGAAGGAGACCCCAACTGCAACACAGTTACTGCGTTGTCCACGCCGACTTCAGAGGAAGGAATTTGGGCATGTTGAACAGGAGTAGAGGCAGAATGCATCAAGTCCTCGTCTTCTTGTAAGAAAGATCGAGCAGGTGTAGGAGGACAGTCATTAGCCGAACCTTCGAAGGGAATGTTGGAAGATAGGGGCTCGAAAGTTGAAGCCAACCCAGTTTTGGGCAGTCGAGATCTAGGAAGTCGAGGGGGCACCACAAACAACTCTTCTTCCTCAGAGGTGTTCTCGACATTGTGGCTTAGGTCCTTGCGGGAAGCTGCATCTACATACCAGACTGAGAGATTTTCTCCTGGCCGATATGAGAAGCTGAACCTTTTTCGTGAAGAGATGTTCCTTGAGGATTACAAGGACCTTGCTTCACGATCACTGGGGCAGGAGATGGTTTTGGAACCCCGACATGTTGTCGGGCTTTCTTTAGACGACGCTCAGAAGCAGCAGTCGAACTTCCCCCCCTCTTCAAAACTTTTGGAGCAACGGCTGGGGGATGCGCATGAGGATCAGCCACAATGTGAATGGGAGACTCTTCAGACACAGACGACCCATTGAAAACCAAGCGAAGAGGCCCTTCTTTCTTGATGAGTGCATCCAATTTAAGAAGAAAAACATACTCTTCGATAGTAGGAGGATCAATCACAACATTGATAAAACCGTCCGTGTCTTTATTCCACTTCTTGGTGATACCGAACACATCCAAATAGTCTTGGCGAATGTAGCAAAATTGATTTTTCCAACTATCCAGTTTCTTTATCTTCTCCCCAAAGAGGACCATGTTCGCTTTGTTGCGAACAGTGCAGAGATCCCCAGCTTTCGAAAAACCGAAATAATGACCAAACATTCTCGGAGAAGCAGTTAACCCTTCTATCCCCATAGCTAAGGAAAATAGAGTAACTACCCGTTCAAAGGACCGAATAATACACCAAGCGTTCGGGTGCAATTGACCCGGAGCAATCTCGAGCAGAGAAAGAATCTCGGAAACGAAGGGAGAAAATGGGATATAAAAACCACATTTCGCGATGGGGCTAAAAATAACTGCTCCTTTCTCCTCATCATATGGTCGATCTTCAGGTTCTGCAGCTATCAGTGCATCTTTTTCAGATAATCCTATTTGGCAGGACAGAGTGTGCAAATATCCTTCATCCCAAGGCTGGGACTGGAAAGTAGGAGTCTTTTTAAACACCACATCCAAGGGACGAGAAGAGCGACGATATGGCTCCTTCTTAGTGGCCACCCGACCTTTTCCTTTCTCGACTTCTTGAACAGAAGAAGGGGCGACAAATTCAGAATTTGCCAGAGTGGAGGGTTGAATCGCCACGAGTGGTTGCTCCTGAACAAGTATTTCGGAAACCCCCGAAGTTTGAGCCGAACGATTGGAGCTACCAGAAGCCATAAAATCTGAAGGAAATCGTCAAGGATATTAGTGAAATAAGCCAAACCATACATCAAAAAGGGGTAATAGGAAGGACGTTCCCACTTCGGAAGAAACAAGAAGTTAATAAAAGAACAACAATATCAGTTTAGATTGAAACACCAATCAGAATTATGTACCCACAATACAATTGGAATCACATCTATACCATTCATACCAGCCGAAACAGGAACAAGTGCCACAGAAGAGTAGATAATGGTTCAAGGGTAGCTTCATGGTACATCTAAAGAGAATAAAGAACGGAGCAAGTGAAGAGGAGCACCTGAATAAGAAGTTCGTCGGAGAAGGAGAAGCCTGGACAGAGAGCAAGAAGAAAGGAGTTCACCGGAAAGATTGGAGAAGATAAGAGGAGACGATCGCCAGATAGGAGAGGCAAAGAGAAGAAGACCCAAGACATAAATGAAAAGTAGAGAAGAAGGAGAGAGAAAAAGGTAATAAAAGGAGGAGTAGAAGGCTAAGCGACGAAAGTAAATGAGCGGGAAAGGCTCTGTCACATTCCCCAAGATGAATGTGAAGAGTCAGCGTCAAAATCAAGGCACTCGTCAGATGACAGCTGGATAAAATTCTCACCGCCTCAAGTATCATCCAAAAGTCGCTTTCTGCTACGAAATGCTTATGTTCGGGACTCAAGGGCTTCACCACTTCATGCTTCACCCAAGAGTCAAATGTTCGGGACTCAAGGGCTTCACCACTTCGTGCTTCACCTAAGAGTCATATGTTCGGGACTCAAGGGCTTCACCACTTCGTGCTTCACCCAAGAGTCGTATGTTCGGGACTCAAGGGCTTCACCACTTCGTGCTTCACCCAAGAGTCGTATGTTCGGGACTCAAGGGCTTCACCACTTCGTGCTTCACCCAAGAGTCGTATGTTCGGGACTCAAGGGCTTCACCACTTCGTGCTAAGGCTTCACTATTTCGTGCCTCACCCAAGAGTCATATGTTCGAGACTCAAGGGCTTCACCACTTCGTGCTTCACTCAAGAGTCGTATGTTCGGGACTCAAGGGCTTCACCACTTCGTGCTTCACCCAAGAGTCATATGTTCGGGACTCAAGGGCTTCATCACTTCATGCCTCACCCAAGAGTCATATGTTCGGGACTCAAGGGCTTCACCACTTCGTGTCTCACCCAAGAATCATGTTCGAGACTCAGGGGTTTCACCACCTCGCGTCTCATTTAGAAATCATGTCTCCTGACATCTAATTTTTCAACTTACGATGAATACTCATCCCAAGTTCAAGGACTTATGATAGGATCGGCCTAATAAGAACTCGGCCCATTCGTAAACCTACGGGAGTAAGCCCACCAAAGGCCCATGAAGAAGAAGGAGAAGCGGGAAAGTGTGAAATCAAATAGCGCGCCCATATAAAGTCGGGAAGACATATTCCAACAGACTCACGTGAAGTACCATACCGAACATAACTCGGGGGAATCTAGAGGCACAAGTTGGCTAACCGCTGTCGGATGACGTCAGCAATCTGTTATAGAAAATAGGCCTATATATAGAGGGGGTAGGCGATTGTATAGAGGGTTTGCATTTTGGTAGACAAAAGAGCTGATAAATCAGACATTGTAATCCTCAAATAATCAACAAAATACATTTTTCTCTCATTCTCATTTCTCATCTCTCTCACATTGTTGATCTCTACTAAAACTGAGTATTAGATGTGTGGGTTATTTCTTCTGGGTTATTTCTTCAACAATGCCAGTATTAGATGTGTGGGTTGTGAAATTTGGGTAATAAACCATCTCAATGCCAATTGGATTATAAGGATTACACACAACTCATTCAAGCTATGACATTTCTTTAATTAAGTTTAGATGATCCTGAGAAGAATACGACTTTTAAATTTCATTTCTACACTGTATGAGCATAGGTACATGGAACCAGAGACAATTTATTGAGTCATTGAACTGAGCAAACTATCGAAGTAAAGCTTCTTTTTATACTCCTGCTCGTGAACATCTTCCTGTTATACATCATTGTTTAATGAGATCCAATTGCTTAACAGTAAGATATATAGATTTCTTGAGAGCAATATGCAGAAATGAAGGTTGCATGATAAAAAGTAAAAGTGTGGATTGTCAGAATTAGTTATCAAGAGTCAGCTAGAGTATGTTCATATAAGAATCAGATGATAAATGCTCTTGTCTAGCTGCTAGTTAGAGACATAGCACTCTTAAAATTTAATTGATGCAGTCTGGCCGATGTATTGAACCATGTATGTTTGACTTGTTTGAATTAAGCATTGGTGTTCATGAAATTCAATGCCAAGTTAGCAAATCGTCCATAAACTCTTGAATTAAAGTATCACCATATACTAAACCAATGGCTCCTTCACCAAACGAAGCTTTTTTGTATCCAATTGATCATGAATTTACACTCTGTACGTCCTTGATGCTAAACGACCCATTTCTGGTACATCCAATACCTTCAATCCCTTCGGTAGTCGGTACCACTCACCTGTGCTACCGTACAAGTACTTGGCGTCCTCACCAAACCAATGAGACGCATCGCAAACTGAACCCAGGGCTGTATTCTCCTCGATCCGACGCTGTGGTAGAGCTTCTTCTTGAAAATCGCGATAGCCGGAGTTTGTCGGAAGGACGTAACGGGTTGTTGAGAAGTCCGATAAGGGACAAAAATAAACCCGCCTTTATTTCCGCGACTGTGGATAGGATCCGATATGCGACTCGAATATGGGGGGAGCGGAGAGGAAACGTTTGGATCGTTGGATTTAGTGGACAGCAGAGATTTCTGCGCTATACCTGTGCTGCGCGACACAGGATTCGGTTCCGTGAGTACACGTAATAACGAATAATTAACCGTTAACAAAAATGAAAACATATTATCTTATTAGTTTGATGAGATAATAAGTTAATAACATAAATTTTGTTGACGTCCTATTATATTTAAAAATATTTCTGCTTGCAGGAAACCACATTCACAAAGACACAAACACACCAACGCTCTCTAGACTCTAGTTACAAACAAATCTTGCGTCAAAACTAATTTTAATTTTTTATTATACAGAAGGAATAAAAAGTGTTATACTTTATTAAGCGCTTGTATTACATTTATGGACATTTATTATCTCTCCATCTCATTTTTTAGATGCATAAATTTGCTAAACAATAAGAAAGCACGTGCACTTCTAATTAAAAGTAAACAAAGAGTTGCGTAAACAACTAAACATACATAATTACACAAAATATTTATTAAAAAATAATTAAAATATAGATTGAAATTGTGAAAATCCGAAAAATATTAATTGTGAGTTAATGTAATTAGTTAAAAATCTTCAAGCAAACAAATAAATATAAATTAATAATATTAAAAATCTAACTCAGTTAATTAGCGGATAATCAACTCTCATAAAATTAGAAGTCATTTTTATTTTGAATCCGATATAAAAATTAAATTTCGACCATATACAAAATTTTCATAAAAATTTATTACTCAAATATCTAGTTTATATTATAGAAATTCAAAATACCTATTTTTATAAATTACTATGAGTGAAATTGCTGTTATCAATTTCCTAATATTCCTTTGTTCTGGACTGTTTGATTGAGTTTAGGAAATCTTGAATTATCTGAGCCGTCCGATTCATCTCATCTCCTCTCTTTCTCTCTTCTCTCTCTGAAACGGGTCATCTTTCTACCCGTTCCCCTTTTTCTCCCCTTTTCTCTCGCGATCCGCCATTGGCGATCTCCTGTGGTCCCTCGACCAGTCCGCCGGGACCCCTCTCCTCTCGGCTAATCAATTGAACCCCTCAGCACCCTTTTTAATTGTGAGTTCCATGGCTTGTCTGAGGCCTACTGTTAATTGTGTGATTGTGTTGTTGTTGGCACCAGTTGGTCCCCTCTTCTTTTTGGTAACTGTTTTGAAGTAAATGAATTGGGAATTGATTTCGAGTGTATGCTTGTTGAATGTGGGTTTAGACATCTGTAGAACTGTTAATATTAGTTGTTTAGACTTATGTTTGTGTGCTGAGTCCTTTCTGAACCTTGTGTGAGCTATTTGATGCCTTTGGTACACGGTACATGGCTGGTTCAGGCCTTTATACCAGTCTGGTACACATAAACACCTGTCCAGGGACCTCTGTGTAAAGTATTTGATTACCAGGGACCTTTTCATAAATATTTTTGAACTGATTTTGGGTCTGTTAGGAGTTAATACTGTTATTAGGGACTATTAGGTAAATTTTAAGTAACTATTTTAAATTCAGGGACTTTAGTGTAAAAGTTCAGAGCTGTCGGATCGGATTCTATTTCTGATGTTCGGTTTCGGATTTGATCCCCGGAACCTGTTTATATCCGGATCCGTTTGTATCCCTCTTTCCGTGTGACGGTGTGAGCCGTGTGTTTTCCCTCTGGCCTGCCTAGCCTGCTTTCTGTTTGGGCCTCCCTATTCAGTTTTGTGCCGCATGAGTTCTGTGGGCCTTGTTGAATTTACTTACGTGGCCCAAATGTTGTTTCTGTTATTTAAGCTTTGTTATGGATTTATTTAAGTTGGATTTTGAGAATAAAACTAGAACTTGGAAAAATAAAACTAGAACTAATTGATGGCATGAAATGAATAGTTTGGATATTAAAGTAAATGCTTTTGGCCGAGAAATGAATTAAGTCGGATTCGAAAATTGAACTTGTTGGCTTTTTAAATGGAAGATGATTAAAATTGTCCGCAAAACTTTACTTTACAGATACTATGATATAATCGGACAATATATAATCCCAAACCCAAATCAATTAACTTGAGTTTATTTTCTTATTTTCTTTTAATTCTAAAGTTGTTTTTAGAAAATTAAATTAGAATAATTTCATACTTGATTAAAACTCTGTTAGAAAACTGATTAAACTTGTTAACTGTTTTTCCAAACCAAATAAATGTGACGCGTCTATTTATCGTGCAGTTAAAATTTGTACGATTCGTCACAACGTCTATCTTCACATTGTTTATAAATCAAAGTTTAGCAAATTAATTTTAAAAGTAACCACAATACCATTAAATCAAACTTTACTACACAATAATTTTATAACAAAAACTATAGCAAATTTATTCCAAGAATATTTTCTTGAATTAACGTTTCTACACAACTAGTTTCAGATGAAATTCTCTCAAATTGTTTCTAGAAAATAACTATATAAATTAATATATTTTAAAACAGAATCCCTTTTCAGAAGTCGTAAATCCAACTCTTCTTAAGTTAGAATTCGAGTTCTTTTGTAAATGTCTAGGATTCAAGTATGATTTTGCACACAATAACTAGAATTGGGTAGATCGTTAGAGTAGATTTTAACGTGTGAGTTTTGTTCGCCAGGTGAGCGACAAGACTTCCAAGGACCTTTAGAGAACTACACCGAGTTCGAGGCAGTAGAGGCTAGTCAGGACTTCACCGACCTTCCAGCAGAGTAGTTACTTCTGCACTCCACTTTTTCAGGTGTGGTAGTCTTCTTATGACCTGTGTGGATGTCTTTTGAGACTTTGTTATTCTTTAGAGAAGAATTATGAATTTCTTTAAATTGAGCCCTTTTAAAAAGGATAAATATTTTTCTCCATCAAAATAATATTTAGCAATTAGTTAGTATGTAATACTTTATTGTGGACTAGTTAGTACCTTTTTCCAGGCGTGTCAATAAAGGTACTACCTAACAGCACTCCATTGGCAACATCCCAGTACCGTGCGATGCAGACCTCTGTCACTGATCATGGTTGAGGCCCCTGAAGAATTCAGGGCGAGTTATACTTGCGGGTAGTCATGGTTGAGGCCCCCGGAGCATTTAGGGCGAGTTATACTCGCGAGTAGATATCTTAGGCACATAATTAAATGACATGTGATTTTACTTAGATTGCATTACGGAAGACCTTAATAGGTCCGAGGTGATTCTCAACGACGGATTTATTTCGGCAGACCCTCGTGGTCCAGAGATCATCCTCAATGGTACCCGAACACAATCATCACTTACAATATAAATTGTTTCTGAAAGCTTACAATATTGCTAAACATTTAATGACACTTGAATGACATTGATTAATGTGGCTTTTATATAAACACTTGTTCTAATCTTTTGAATAGCCTAATCCCAAAAGACTAGTTCACTTTACCACCACTGAGTATATTCGCGTACTCAGTCCACATAATTGCTTATGGCGCAGGTTCAGGTTTGGTAAACTTAGCAGATGAGTTTTAGCCAGAAGATCAAGCCGAGCTGGAATAGTTTTTTTCTGCTGTGCATTGTTATTTTGTTTGTATGCTGGCTGAAAATTTTTATATGTAAATATTATAACCAGCCCTTTTGATGTATGAACAATACTTCCTTTATTATGTGATTATTATTTGTGGTTATTTGTTTCTGTGACACTGTTTAATAGCCTTACGTGTGTACACGTGGCGGGGCTGTCCATCTCGAATTATGGCTTGGTTCGGGGTGTGACAGAAATAAAGAATTTATTAGTCGTAATTAATTGTCATATATAGCTGACGCGTGACTAATACAAAATTACATGACTGGTCTCCTTGACTGTTGTTAACTTGAGATAAGATATCAAAATATTCTTCTTCTTCTTTTTTGTTTCCATCATGCTCCGAAAAAGACTTGCCCACTCTGCAAAGACCTGGATCAACTTGTGATAAAGTGAACATAGAAAAATAATTTCAGTTTTGTCGTTTGAATGGGGTTTGCTTTGTTTTGGATACTTTAGAAATTATTTCATTCGTTTGAAAGGGGTTTGCTGTGGGTCTAATTAAAGATTGCTAGGGATTAAAGTTTGACTGCACTAAGCACCGTGAATCCACGTGGAATCCACCATATCATCATCATCATTAATTAATGTACATGTACCCCTTCAAGCACAAGATTAGGGGCTACAGTTTCGAAAAGTTTTCAAAGATCAGAGAAGACTGTCGTTGATTGGGTCTCCGGACTGTGTTAACACAGTGTCAAATCCAAACTCAATATATGCAAAATGCAATAATGCAGAAATTGCAGATTGATTAATGAAGAATTGTGTTACTGTGTATATATATGATATGCCATCATTGATATTATCGACGATATATATCTATCGTTAGGGGTGGGCGCAGTATACCGTGAATACGCGAAATCGTTCCGTTCCGTCCATGTGAAACGTATAATGGAACGAAATTTCATTCCGTTTCGCAAACGGAATGCAATTCGTGATTCATTTATGTGAAATACAGTGCAAATTATACCGTTTCGCTACGTTCCGTCCAAACGGAACGAATACGAATCAGCTGATACATACCGTTTATTGAAATGGAACGGAATACGAAACGCCTCATTCCGTTTCCGTTATATACGTTGCCCAGGTCTATCCATCGTGTCTTATTATGACGCTACTTTTCCTTCGTGTTCTCTCTTTTCTACCGTAGTTTGACCTGCCAATTTCTTGGTCGGTTTTATCAATGTTACGCATCCAGTGTTCCACAATGGTTACTCAATCTAACTACAAATACTAGGTACTCTTTCAATAATAATCGTTTATATTCCTCTTAGTCACTATCTGACGTTTAAAGTTTTTAATTTTTATTTACTAGCAATTCAATTACCATCTCTTTTGCAAATGATATTATCTCATTGGGTGCGTTTGGATCGTTGGAAGAAAGAAGAAGAAGAAGGAAGAAGAAAAAAAAAATTATAAACAATTCAAACTTTTCACAAAGTTACACACTTTCTAATACTTCTTTCCACTTCTTCCCTTCTTCCCACACCTATCCAAACGGAGCCATTGACGAAATGATTTCTAAGACGTTGAGTCAGATAATTTCTTGACGTCCGGAAAATTTTAGTGAATTAACCGATTTGCAATTGCAATAAAGAAAAGCGCCATAACAAGCTTTGCCCAGAGGGTAAAAAAAAAAAATCTAACAGATGCAAAAGGAAAAAAATGTACACAAATGAAATATTTTCTCAAAATGATTCCTGAAATCAACAACCCAGTTAATTACCTTCTTTAGAGAAAGATTGCATATTAATTTTTATAAACATAAACAAAAAAGTAAATATTAAAGATAAAACTGATTAAAAAAGGGAAAATTTTTCCTCAGCTCACATTTTTGGAATAGGACCCCTTGGTGTGATTTTTAGCACATATTTTAGTCAAAATATATTAGTGTGTTACATTTTGTTTGATATTTACCTTCAATTATGACACCTGTAACATTGGCTCGGATTGATGATTGAATGCTATTGGAAGAACTGTTCTTCTGAAGTCTAGTGAAAGAGGATGTAAAACACGCAATAAAAACTTTTGTGTGCGTAATGACTACGGTCCACTCTCCAATCTTCTCCCAAACTCACTAGGAACGATGTTTCTCACTTCTACCTTTATCTTTTTCTCCCAATTGTATCATAACTTTTTTTCATAAAAAAAAAAGGTAACTTTCAATTTTAAGTTTTTTGTAACTAACTTACAATCAAATTTTGACATCCTATATATTCCCGTTAATTATACCACATGATGAAGTGTTTTCTGAATATAATTAAATAGAGTGGCGTAAATAAATGATTAAAAATTAATTGTTATTCGATCATTTAATTTTATAGGAAGATTAAAATTATGATACTAGTTGAGGTAGAAAATTTAGAGGTAAGTAGATGGTTGGCTCATTATTAATGAGATGTAAAAGGGGTATCAATGATTAAAATTATGATACTCGTTATAAAGTGATCTGGGTCAACTTCCCATAGGTGTGGGAAGAAGGGAAGAAGGGAAGAAGTGGGAAGAAGTATTGGGAAGTGTGTAACTTTGTGAAGAGTTTGGATTGTTTATAATTTTTTTTTCTTCCCATCTTCCTTCTTCCTCTTCTTCTTCTCTCATCCAAACGCACCCATAAAGTGAACATAGGAGTGTCGTGTGTCCTTCGTCCTTTGAACGGGGCTTGCTTTATTTTGGTCACTTTAGAAATTTAAAACTGTGGGCAGTGTTTTTAAAACCGTACTGACTAGTGACCGAAATCCGATATTTTTTGTTATTTTTCGAAAATTTTCAATATTTTCTCTCACAATTTTACCGTCATTTTGATAACTGTTTCGGTCTCTGTATTACCAGAATTTTCCGATATGGGGTATGGTTTCCAAAACACATGCTATGGGTCTATTTAAAGATTGCTAGGGATTAAAGTTTGACTGCACGAGAGCATCGTGAATCCATGTAGAATATGGATCCATATCCCGTAGAGTTTTATATGGTCTTGTTTGGGTGCTTAGAGTAAAAAAGAACTCTTCCGTGAAGAAAAATAGAACAGTGTTATTCTAGAAAGAAGAGTGAAATGAGTATTATATTCTAGAAAAAAAAGAAATATTATTTGGAAAGACAGCATAATTAATTCTTAAACATAAAAAAGAAGTAATTATTAAAGACATATATAACTGCTGATTATAAAAGGGAAAAAAATTTCCTCACCTCACATTTTTGGAATAGCACCCTTGGAGTAATTTTATGTCATCCTTTCAGTCAAATTCTCAGGATATTTCTCACTTCTCAAATTTTCATGTTTTACAGCGTTAATTGTTACTTGGTTTCTACTTCTATCATTTACTCCCAATTGTATCATAATTTTTTTAATAAAAAGTGACAATTTTTTAATTTTAAGTTTATGTAACTAATTTTCAATCATATATATTTTGACTTCGTATTCCGTAAATTATACCACATGATGAAGTGTTATCTGAAAATAATTAAATAGAGTGCTATACAAAATAAATGATTAAAATTACGATACTATAGTTCAGGTAAAAAATTTAGAGGAAAGTAGATAGTCGCTCATTATTAATCTGATGATGTGAGAGGGAACTTGTACGTAATCTATGACTTATGTTAGTTATTTATAATTTTCTTCAGCTGGAAACTGACTTGTAAGTTTTATTTTAGAAAATTTTTATTCAGCTGAAAATTCGTCAACTGACATTCAATATTATAATGATCGATATTTCGTATAATTTTAATATTACACTTGTATCCCATATTTGGTACAAAAAAAGTGTAAAATTTGATATAGGGATTGATTTAATTTGAAACGTGATAACAAGCCAATCCATATGCTAATCTATAAACGCTAGTGTTTTACTTTGTGATAACTCTGAGGTTAACCTCTTAAACCTCTGTTCCTGCATTTCCTATCCAAGAAAGTTCTACCAACTAATGGCAACCGGAGTCTGTACATGCATACATGTGTGCGCATCTGTTATTTCTACCAACTAAAGGCATGTCCCTGTCAGTGAGTTATAATTTCTAAATGAGAGTGTGTACATACATACATATGTGTCAACTCTCTCGTCAACTCCTCCCATCTCTCAACAACCATATATAAGAAGTAGCTAGCTAGGAACATTCACCAAACGCTATCAAAACCATCATTTTATTCTCAACTCTTCGGAAGAGAGAAGCAATGAGTTACAATTTCACCGCCATGTTATTGGCACAATCCCTGATGCTTTTACTGCTGTGGGAAAGTGCAAGTGGGTTCGGTTTGCGATGCAAGGAAGAAGAGAGGATGGCTCTGTTGCATATTAAGGCTGAGTTGCAACAGCAGATCGAGCTTGAGTGGGAAGGTATGGAGTGCTGCAGTTGGGAAAGAGTATCCTGTCATCCTATTACCGGACATGTCACCAAACTTGACCTTGGTGTTCTTCCAATGCTGGATTCAATATTACTAAATGCCACAACATTCTTACCGCTCCGACAATTAAGATCTCTTTCACTATCCGGACTCGGCATAAGCATGGCTGGTGCAGGTATGTATCTTTAAATTAAGGGATAATTCCTTAATAATCAGACGAACTTTTGGGCAGAAACACAAACTTTGTCTCTTAAAGTTTTAATTTTTATTATCCTACGTCAAGTATAATCTCTGTCTTATTAGAAAAAAAAAAAAAAAAAAACTTGTCACAACAGAGACCTATAGCTCCTATACTGACTCACTAAACGACTATTATAATTTATAACCTCGTTTTCTTTTATTATACCATCTCTACAAGCTCTGTTTTTATTTTTTCAAGACTTAGGCATGATATTTTTTATCTTCATACCTTCCACAAAAACAAACGGATGAGAAGGATCATTCTCAAATTGTTTCATCCCATCATTTCAGTGACGCGTTTTACTTTTTTATTTTCGGATTGTAATTAATTAAGCACTAGTTACCTTTTTATTTTTTTCCTCATCTCAGCATACTTCTCTCCTCCCTTTCTTATTTTTTCCTCTCTTCCCACCTCATTTTTTCAAGAATAACTAGCATTTTTCAAGCACGATTAATTTGTTTCTCTAGATAGTTAGTAAGATTTTTTAGGACAATTAGTATTTTTTTTTATAGGTCAAGTAATATTTTTCCCACGGCGAACATTTTTTCCAGTTTAAAACCAAAACAATTAGTTTATATAATTAGGACAATTAGCTTATAGAATTTGAAATTTTTATTTTTATTTCTAGAACAATTAATATTTTTTCTTGGACGAAAATTTTTTCTAGAACAATACAAAGACAATTAGCTTACAAAACTAGGATAATTAGTTTTTTTCTAGGAAAATTAGCTTTTCTCATAAGAAATATTTTTTTTTCATAACTAATATTTTTTTACAGGATAAATAGTATCTTAAACTAGGACAATTAGTATTATTTTATATGACAGTTAGGATATTTATGAGGGTATTTAGTATGATAATATATGACAATTAGTTGTATTTGATCCAGGCTACTTGTAAGCAATTAATTATCTTAATTTTCCTACAAGTTCTTTTTAAGCAATTAGAATTATAATGGTTTTGAACGGGTCAGAACTAATTTGATTAACGATTTTCTAAAATTTTAAAAAAATACTTAAAAATTTCAAAAAAAATGTAAAATTTGGTTTGCATAGAGATTTCAATAAAGAAATCATATTGGATGGTTTGGATCGGTAATTTTGAACTAAATCTAGGAGTTTTGACCGCAGCTCACGGATCCTCTCGTGAGTCGTAATGCACCATAGTAAAACTCTCTCTGTATATATATTTTTACAAAATTGGACTTTCCAATCCGAGCCATCCGAGTTTTTTCGAATCATCTGATTCGACTTTCCAGTCCAACACTCTTAAACCGAGTCCGAGTTTCATAACCAAATCTTGGTACAGTATGAGTAAGCCGAAGTATCATCACTTCGATCAGCACTTGACTTGGAGGGAAATTTTATAGAAAATGTTCCTGTCAAAGCTAAATATTTATTAATTTAGCCAATTAATATTTTTCATAATAATAATATTTTCGTTTTATTCCATAATTGCACCGTTGTTTTGATATATAATTTTTTTTTGTCAGAGTTTAGTGCTCTAAAGTTAGATCAAAGATAAAATTTTCTGGTTTTCTGATCCCATCTTTTTTTTTTAGCAGGGTTTGAATCTTGGTCCAGTCTGAGTAAGCTAAAGATATTAGACCTTTCCTATAACCTCCTGATCAATAATACCATCATTTCCTCCCTAGCCAAAGTATCATCACTTCGAGCACTTGATCTGGAGAATACTGGTATTGTAGGAAATATTCCTGTCAAAGGTAATTATTTATTAATTTAACCATTTAACATTTGTCATAAGAATATTTTTTTTCTTTTTTTCATTTCTAAATTTGACCGATATATTGATAAAAATTTTTTAACAGAGTTTAATTCACTAAACTTGGAAGTCGTTAATCTACGTAAGTGTTGGTTAAATGGGAATATGCCCTATTTGGGAGATTGGTCTTCTCTGAAGGCCCTTTCATTGGCGGGCAATAGTCTCGATGGCAACATAACATCAACAGGTAATTCATAATGTTGTTTGCCGATGGTTATTAAAGTAAATTTAGTATTTGCAATAGGAAAATATTAAATTTCTGACTCTAATTGTTGGTTGATATCTAACATTATAGAATTTGTTCAAGTAAAATCTTACTATATATTTTACTTTTCTGCTAAATACAAAAGTCATGTGCACACAGCACACCCACCAGTTTAATAAATTGATACTATATGTAAAGAAAAATAAGACCCTTAATTTATGACATGATAAATGGAGGAATAAGTGACCGCTATATATGTCTTAATTTGTTGTGCATCTAGATAAGAGCATTCCACCGCTCCTTAAAGACTTAAATTATCGATTGTACAGTTTTTTTTTTTTTTAATAACAGGCTGCATTGAAGTAGTTAGAGGATAAAATTAATATTGGATGTTCAGGATAAAATATGTTATTGCTAAACGGTTAAGAATAATCTTGTTTGAAATAAAAGTATTATAAGTAGTTTCGAATTTGGAATAAATTTTGAATTTGAGTTTCTTTAACTATTATTTCCATCGAAATAAATTTTTAATCTGGATTTCACTATATGATTGAAACAAACTCACATTCAAAATTAAACCACTTAGAAATAACACTCATAATCCAACCAAGCTCATTTTTTCAGCCTGGAATAACTATTTTAATCTTGATCTCAACTGATCCAGCCTCGACAACAATTAAAGACAAATTTACAAATATTAAATCGAACATTTAAACTATTTTCGCTACTAATAATATTCAAATCATATCCATGAAAGATGATGAAAGTAAATGATATTTACATGCATGTCCATCAAACGAGATAAAAAATTGCAATATTTCATATGTTAATATCTTCGAATGAATATTAAATAATTAATAAATTTCTGAATTTTGATGCATGTTCAATCTATTTTTAAAATTAACTTTGCTTATTTAAAGAAGTAATATCAAGAATCCTTATCTCTTAAATAATCTCTGAGAGCCCATAAGAATAAGTGCCCACTTGAAATCGGAATAGTCTATGAAATCGATTAGTGCCATCGCACGCCATCACGCTCTTTATGCCGCGATAGTGCCTCAGCGTGGTCCGCCACTCAATAGTCAACACACTTCCGTCGTATCTAAATATTCAGTTTATAAGTATAAATGTTCAGTTAGTTGTAAAAAAAATATATAAATATTTTAAGCAAAAATATTTATTTTATTAAGTATAAATATTTAATTTAGTAAGTACAAATGTTCAGTTCATTGAGTATAAATGTTCAATTAGTTTTAATAAAAAATCTAAATGTAATAAGAAAAAATGTTATTACTAAAGCAAGCGAAGGGATTACAAACCGGACAAAAAACACATGAAAAAATTAGAAGCGGTCATGAACCGATCCGGTTCAAATTAAATTTTTTTCGACTCTGCCCTTGGTGCGGCTCTCTCAAAGACTGACACGCGATTTTATATTAAAATCATTAATTAACATATTTAACTGAACAGTCGTGATTATTAAAGTGAACACATTTCGTTATTAAATTAAACATTTGTAATAGTCACATACACGGCTAATTACGCAAGGCTCACGCGCACCGCATCTGTTCATCGATGGCATGCGATGGTAAATTTACCGATGGCAGTTATCATTTCTGCCAAAAGATAGGCTTAGAATGAGAAAGAGGACAATTTTTACAAACACTTGTAGTGCATTGATCGAGAGAGAGGGAAGATAGAAGAAGGAACTCAAAGTTAGATTGAAATAGAAAGATAGGTGCTTGAAAAGATGAGAGATGATCAAGTAATGATCTGTGCTCTCAGAATTGCAATTTGTAAATCTTTATTTGAGTAATGGATGAAACTTTTCGATTCTCTTTAATAAGTATGATTTCTTTCTTTTCTTGATTTCCTGCTGAAATTGAAGTGTTTTGATCTCGTTCTTGGTACCTGGTAGTGTTTAAAACGAGTTCTAGCTTCTTGCATCTCTTCTCAAATCAGAGGAGAAGATCCACTTGGAAGCACGGCCAACAAAGTGAATCTTCAAATTTGTAACAAGAATTCCTCCTTCCTCTGCTCAAAAGGCAAATTGAACCTCTAAATTCTAATTGAGCTTCTCAGATGAAGAGAAAGAGTCAATCAGATAGCACGGCTCTTACCTCTTATGAGAGATTTTGAATCTTGAAACGAGAAGTTAGGAAATGACATCATTCAATTAGCTAGTTGATAATCTTCTCCTTGTTTCATTAGTCTTTAACTTGCACAAGTTACTTTCTCACTACCTGAAAGCAAGGATTTCAAGGCAGATAATTATTCGGCTTAGAGCTTGGCTCCTAACTGGACTTTCTCTCTGAATCTCCAGGAGGCTCGGCCTCCATGGAGGATTGAGTTCAATTGATCATATTAAGCTCAACCATGCTTGATTTGATCTGTTGAGCTTTAGAAAGAGAGAAAGTCGGTGCCGCCAAAATTCACCTCGGATTTTGAGTCGACAATATTCATTTCAATTTATCGCAAAAATGTAAACCATAGTTCTTAAATAGGGGTGGCGCAGTATACCGCGAATACGCAAAATCGTTCCGTTCCGTCCATGTGAAACGTATAATGGAACAAAATTTCATTCTGTTTTGCAAACGGAACGGAAAACGGAATGCAATTCGTGATTCGTTTATGTGAAATACAGTGTAAATTATACCGTTCCGCTACGTTACGTCCAAACGGAACGAATACGAATCAGCCGGTACATACCGTTTGTTGAAACGGAACGGAATACGGAATGCCTCATTCCGTTTTCGTTTAATACATTGCTCAGGTCTATTCTTAAAGGTTTTTGTTAGAAAAAGTGGATGGAGCCATGTTCCGAACGGACTGATATGTTGGGCAACCAGACTGCTGCATTGAAGCTGGGACGGGCCGTCCAATTCTGGATTGGACCATTCCAACTGGATGGGACGGACCGTTTCAGATTGGATCAGACCGTTTCATATGGCGGTTATGAATCTGGAAAGTTGGTTTCCAGACTGGCTATTTATATCTTTCTTATCTGAAGCGTCTAAAAGGTTGGAATTCGTGACTTTTGAGTTAACCACCATCCTAGAGAGACCAGAGAGAGTCCAGAAAGAGGGAAGAGTCATCCTATTGCTTGGAGAGCAATTGGAAGCACAAGCACGAGTCAACCGGCACTTGGATTCGTGAAATGTGACGTCAAGCCCTGTCTTGTGGTTGTGGTGTGCCAGTTGCGTACGGAGAAAGACTTGGAGTGCAAGAAAATGTCACAGCAAAATTTTGAGAAAAATCTAGACAAACTATCAACTTTCGCTGCGGTATATCTGAACTCTATGCATGGTTATAAATTAGATATACGACCGTCTAAAATCTTCAGTTTCTTTGCGTAAAAATCAAAGGCATCATGTTAGGATTACTGAAGTAACTTTGTTTAGATCTTTCTCTCTCCACTGAATATTGTTCTAACTTTATTTAGGGTCAACTATGGAAAAGTCATTCCCTTGAATACAGTCTCTGACCTAGCTTTTCAATTCTTGGATTAAATTGTTTTAGCTGAATAAGTGTGCTGAAATCAGACTCCGGTAAGAATCAAAGCCCAATTTTTACAATAAGACCACTGACGGGAAAGAGGATTGTTAACCTACTCCAGCTCTGTAGACCAAGTCAGCAGCCACCTCTGACGTGAACCAATAAGAGAATTCTAAGTCGAAAGAAAATTTAAAAATTCATTAAAAATAATAAAAAATTCAAAATAATTCAAATAGAATATCTATAAATTTCTGAAAATCTAAAGAAACCAAATTTATTAATATTTTGATATGAAAATCTGTTAAAACAATGACCTTTTGTATTTTTGAAGTATTTTCACTGTAAAAATGAATTTTATATAATTCTAGAAAAAAATAAACTCACTAAATATATCTTAATAAATTTTTAAATCAAAATCTAAGTATTTTGAAAATATAAATGACTTCAAAAGTGATATCTTCCAAGATAAATATTTTTTAAATTATAAAAAGAAATTTCAAAATCCTAAATTTCGAAAGTAAACATAAAAAGAAAAATTGCAAAAAAATATTAAAATCCACAGAGAAACTTCAGAAAACTAAAAGTTAAAATGCGAAACCAAAGTCAAAATCAAAATCTTTTCACGTAAGGAAAGAATACCCTTTACTAAAGATTGAGAAGACCTCGGCTCAAACGAAAATCTCATCTCAAGCGAAACCTTACTTTAATTAAAACCACATTTCAAGAGAAAAAAAAACAAGTCTCAATACGAAAACCAAAACCAAAACCAAAACCTACTTCAAACACAAGTTAAAAGTCATTAGGAGTTTAAAGATCCTTCATTAGATTCTATCAATTAGGTCCGATACTATCAATTAAGTCTGGTTTAAGCCAAAAAAAAATAACCCCACATAAACACAAAGTCACTTTAGAAGTGATTTTCCTAGTCTATTGCGCATATATTTTTTAGATCACTTAATCAGAAGTTCTCGTAGGTAACTACGGAGTAATTAACAATAGAGGTTTGCACCTATTGTACGGAAAGGTCCCGCGAAAAATAATAATCCCTCATAAAAAAAGGCTCTTGTTCTGATTCTCTTGTTGCCAAAGGTTGTCTAGCACACTAGTCTAATCTTACAAGGGGTAAATCTGAGGCTTGATCCCTTTTTCGAGCAAACTAGATCGTTCTTCGAGAGACGACGAAAAAGTCCATACAGAAAGCTTTTCTATCCCAACAAATTCCACAATACGCCAAGATAGTTTATTCTCATACGAAAAAAATACGCTGGATAACAAAAGTTGGGCATTAGAAATCCAAGAAGAAAGGTTCAAAACAATCTAAAAAAATTACAAAATGCACATTGACGTACCTACATACATATCCTAAAATTTAAAAAATTTTGGACAAGTCGTTGTATCACAATAAATTACACAAAACACCAAGATAATTCATTTTCAGAAGAATAACTGTGGAGGGTAACAAAAGTTTGGCACTGTAAAATCGAGAAGGAAGGTTAAAACACTCTAAAAGACTTACAAATTGTACATTATCATATCTATTTTCATATATTAAAATTTAAAAATTTTTGTAAAAGGCATTTTATCACAATAAATTGCAAAATACATCAAGATAGTTTATTTTCAGACGAAAAACTGTGCTGGAAAACAAAAGTGTGGCACTAGAAAGTCAAGAAGAAAGGTTCAAAACTATCTAAAAAAAATACAATTCACGTTGGCATACATACTTTCATATCCTAAAATTTCAAAATTTTTGGACAAGCCATTTTATCACAATAAATTGCACAATACATCAATATAGTTTATTTTGAAATGAAATAACTGTGCTAGGTAATAAAAGTTTGGCGCTAGAAAACTGAGAAGGAAGGTTCAAAAAATTTAAAAAACATACACAATACACATTGGCATATGAAAGTATATAGGTAGGCAATGCAAATATAAAAGAAAAGATAGGGTGCCAGTTGAAAAATGAAAAAAATAAAGGACATTAATTTGGTTTTTTTTAATTGTGCATGAAAGAAATTATTTTGGATAGGAGCAAAGATACAAATTTTATATGAAGTAAGCTAATTGGAAGATAAATGAAAAGATCATACAAAGTATTTTTATTTTTATTTGCAGTAGGAAATGAAACTTTGTAAAATTAATTCAAATAATTTGTACAAAAGCTATGGGGTGTTACAATAATACTTCAATTGGCATAAGACTATTATATTGTCTCAATTGTTTTTATTTTAACAAAATTTAGCATTTTATTTAATTATTCGTTAAAATAAGCTTCCATTTAAATAATAGAATTGTGAAAGTAAATGAAATTAAAATTGTAGGTTCATATTGGATCATTTTAAATAGAATTTATAATGTCATTATAAAAAAAAATTATTTAAAATTTTGAATTATTTGATGATCTTAAAGATTTTTAATTAGTAAAAAATACTATGAAAGATATATATATCAAGGATTTAAATAATATATTTTTCTCATATGATACTCGATATATACCATAAAAGTTTTTTTTTTTTGTAAACCAATGTACACTATGTATTAAATTTCAATTGAATTATTCATTATTTTTTAAGTGTATTTTTCTCATACGGTACTCAATTAGGATGATTAAAACTTTGTTGGAATTTTTAGAAAAATATCTACAACTTTTCTATTTTATCTTCCAATTTGGAATGAATGATGATTGAAAAGTGATTGTAAGTATTGAGAGAATGTATGCGTCATGTTTACTTGAAGTTTTGATTATTATAAATTTTAAATTTGAAGATACTCTGCATAAAGTTTTAGATTTGTTTTTTAAGTTTCCAATGCAATTTGAATCATCCAAATTGGATATCATATGAGAAAAATACACTTAAAATACGAAACAGTGCACAGAAAATGATGGCCGCCACTTGAAATGGTGGCTAAGGAAGGAAAATTTTCAAATTTTAGGACCTTGCTGAGGTGGCGTGTGACGCGTTCAGGTGGCAGATGCATGCCGCCATCTGATTAGCAAGAAACAATTCCGTGAAGAGAGACGATGTAGTGACAAAGCCAAATTTAATGATTACTAATCTTGCTCTTTCACGGATTGGCATCCTCATCAGCCATATATATCAGATGTTCCAAACAGCCTGACATTTTAAAAAAAAAAATTAAATATTGAATTTAAATCGTTGATTTTGTTCAATTTTATGAGCAATTTTTTTTTATATAAGTTTTATAAATTTTGGAGTCGATTTGATAGTGAATTAAATAACCAAATTATGAATGTATTAGAATTAATCAGCAGTAGTTATTTAGATTCGTTCATTTGTTAACCACCTGATTTAGTATCAAATCGACTAAAAAATTTATAAAATTTACATGAAAACGCATCATCCGTAAAATTGAATAAGATTAACGGTCTGGATTCAACATTTAATAAATTTTTTAATTTTCAAATTTTAAAAAAAATATAGTTATGGTTGTTTGAAACAGCCGATATATTAGCTGTTGAGGATGCAAATCCGCTCTTTCACAATTATATACATACACCGAAGAACTCGGCAGCGAATTTTTGTGAGATTTGCGCCAAGCCTTCTCAATCTACGAACTTCAATAACCGAGTAGACTAAACTAAAGCTACTCTGTAATGTTGCCGGAGAAGATGAACGGAGTAGAGAGCAGTGGCGAGGCCAGTAAGTGGCAAGCCTGGGCACTTGCCCAGGTTTGTTTTTCAAAAATATAGGCCGATATATAGGTATTTCATTAGATGCCTAGGCTTGATATTTGACTGTGCCTAGGCTTGAGCTTTGAAACTAGATTTTTAGCAATTCAATCTGTTTTTTCTTTCTTGACATTTAGTTGATCCAATCAATGAAGACACAAGAAAAGATAAAAGAAAAGGTGAATAGCAGAAATAGGTGATTTATGGGCCCGCAAAATATTTTTTCCCCCATAATTCTCTTAATATAACAAAAGATTAATGCAAAAACAATATAGATATAGTTAGTGTAGGAAAAATTGAATATAACCCTATAATCAAATAGTTAATTTGATGACAATAAAATTATTTATGAATATTATTTGTTATAAAAACAATATAAATTATTTTAAATTAGATTTAAAAATTAATATTTTATTAAATATTATTTTTTTATTTTATATTAAATTTAATAATATTTTTTGTGCCCATGCTTAAAAAAAGTCTAGACTCGCCACTGGTAGAGAGACCAAGTCGGAGGGAACACTAAGAGCTAAAGAACTCTTGAAAGAGCTAAAAAAAAGAGGGTGACTACGATTTCAAAATATCCCTACTACTTATAAAAACACAATTCAATAATAGGCAAAGTTAACTTTGCCGGCATCATACATTCGGACTGCGTTTTGAGGCAAAATAATTATAAATGCAAGGTTTATAAGCGAGTTCACAAAGTAATGTAATTGACGAAGTTCCAAGCAATATTTTAATTTTTCGAATTTTACCACACTCTTATGACCTTAAGAACTTTATGTTTGTTGTTTTTTCTGTGCGATCTAATCATCACACTTAAGTTTTGGAAAGAAAAAAAAAATGTGAAAGACACTATCCTATAATTGACGTTATGGGTTTCAAATGAGTCATCTAATTAAATGATCTTTTTTGTTGAAATTGTAGGCCTATGCCACTTGAAGAATCTGGAAGAGTTAGATCTTTCAGAAAACTTTTTTGTGGGAAATATTCCTCCATGTATCGGAAATCTCTCTTCCCTTAGAATACTGGACTTGTCGGATAATCAATTCCACCTTAAACTTTCCTCTGCAGTATTTGAAAGAGCAGTATCCTTAAGGTATCTTTCTCTGTCCAGTAACCTACTTGAGGGTACTCTGTCCATGAGTTCATTTTCAAATCATTCTTATCTCGAAGTTCTGGAACTTTCAACAAGCGCAGTGAACTTCCAAGTGGAAGTTGTGAATCTGCCAATGCAGCTTCTTGTCCTTCAACTAGCTAATTGCATTTTGGATATCGAGCCCAATTTCTTGTATTCCCAGTATAATTTACAAGTTTTGGACCTCTCTAATACTCTCTCCAAAGGTCCTGTTCCAACTTTGTGGTTGTTACAGAACAACACAAATTTGATCAAACTAGTTTTGAGCAATAACTCCTTTACAGGGCTCCTTCAACTTCCATCAGTAACACATGAAAATATCTCCTTGTTGGATATATCTGACAATAATCTCATTGGAGAAATACCAGAGGACATTGGCACTAAGTTTCCAAATTTAATTTCCTTGAACTTATCAAGAAACTTCTTTCGAGGACCCGTTGGATTGAGGTCTATGAACAATCTATATTCTTTAGATTTATCTATTAACAATCTTGCTGATGATATAAAGAACACCTTTTCTATGAATGGTACTAACCTTAATTTTCTGGATCTATCTAATAATAAATTTTATGGATCTTTCCCTAACATGATGAACTTTGAAAATTATTCAGCATTGCTACTAAATAAAAATTACATAAGTGGAGAGCTTCCTTTAAGCATTTGCAATGCCAGCTTGAATGTATTGGACCTCAGTAATAATGAGCTAAGTGGCATTCTACCTGGTTGCCTCGGAAGAACTATGTATGGAATGCTGAAGCTAAGTGCAAATAATTTAGAAGGATCTTTATCGAATGAGTTGTACAGTCCATTTATGCAGTTGCTTGACCTTTCAGATAACAAACTCTCTGGATCAATACCCCCATTCTTTAATGATACTTACACAGCTCTAGAAAATATAGATCTGAGCCAAAACAATCTATCTGGAAACTTTCCGATGGCATTGCTGAATTTTTCTTCTCTACAATCAATAAACATCAGGAAAAACCATTTATTTGGAAAACTTCCGAGTTGGAATGGTAAAAATCTGAGAGCCCTTGTAATCAGGGACAACATGTTTGGAGGACATATACCAGAACAAATATGTAAACTCAAATACTTACGTATACTTGATCTGTCCCACAATAATTTTTCTGGGCAAATACCACCATGCATTATTCATATGGGATTAGAGAATAGTGATTTGCCTTGGTACATTCCATTTTCTAACCAGTACAGTGCATGGGGGAAGCTGAACTTCAATGATACCCATTTACCCTTTGAAAAATACGACTTAAATGATCCGGCTGAAATATCTGTGAATTATGGATTGGAACTTGAAATATCTGTGAATTCTGGATTGGAACTTGTATCAAAAGGAAGACTGGATCTCTACATGTTTAAATCATTTTTGAAATGTGTACTAGATCTGTCTTCTAATGAACTAGTTGGTCATATTCCCAAAGAAATCGGTCAAATGAGTTGGCTTACAACACTAAACTTATCAAACAACTATTTAACCGGTTCAATTCCTGATTCTTTATCCAAGTTGCGCCAACTGGAAAGTTTGGACCTCTCTTACAACGCTTTGACAGGGAAAATACCAAGAGGACTGACTAATCTGTCCTCACTAGAAGCCTTCTCTGTGGCATATAACAACTTATCCGGTCCTACATTAGGCGTACAACCTCAGTTTGATACATTTGACAACAGAAGCTATGAAGGAAACCCAAACCTCTGTGGGCCTCCCCTGTCACAGAGCTGTTTCTCTAATCATGACACAAAGCTGCCTTCTTTCCCAGATGGAGCGGAAGATCATCGAAGGGATGAAAGTATCGATTTTCTCATATTGTTCGGTTCTTTTGCCCTTTTCTTTGTGGTCAGTTTTTGGGGATTCATGGCTGTTCTATATTTCAAGAGGGATTGGCGGTTTGCTCTGTTTGCATTGGTTGATGAGTTCGGTGATATGATGTACGTGAGGGTTGTCCTTTTCGAAAGGAAGATCCGAGCTGCTCGAAGGGATAACTGAAGGACCGCTTGTGTACATTTTTAGTTTGGTCGGATATGTGATATTTATGTGTATCGAATAAATGATTGGTTGATGTTTTGGATTTTTTCTTTGCAGTATCTCGGCGAACTTTTTCTTTGCAGTAATGTCTGTATTTCTAATTTTGAGAATTAGCAATTCTAAAGGTTTCATTAGTGGACCAGAACTTGCGCACATCGATGGAATTGTTTCTCTTTAATTGATACTAGGTGGGGCTATGCGGTTTTGCCGCGCCTTAGTGAATTTTTTGTATTTTAATTTTAAAAATCTCTAATAATTTTCATCAAGTCTAAATTGTGCGTGACAAACATTTAAGTGCAAAAGTAAAATGCCATAATTTTTCTTTTCACATGATAACATAATTTTTCTTGCATTTGGATTACACAATTACCAAACAACAATGTACTGATTAAGCTACCATTATGTACACAGATGGCAATAACACTTGAAACTAAAGTACCAGCTCCATATATACTTGCCTTTTTCTCGTTACGATTGAGATGCAAATATAGGTTAAATTTCATTGCAAGGACACATATCTCATAGATTCTTTCAAACACTACATCAAAAGAATAAAAAAAACGTATTAGTAAATCTACTCAATTCAACACAAATTTATTGTAGTGTATCTGTTAAAATAATCTAACAATCCACAGCGGCCACTACCACTGCTACATGGCCTGCCACGGTGCCTGCCAGTACTGGTTCTGTTGTACACAGGGATAACATCCTGTAATTAACGGTACATTGTCAATGTACCATGCACCAAGGGTTACACCATGTGAGTGAGGATCAAATGCATGGATGCAAAGAATCCTAACACTTAGTATTATGCAAAATAAAAAAGCATAATATCAACCTCATCAATTTTTTTTTTTTTTTTTTTTTTTTTGCTTTTCAGTTTTCACGTTTCTAAAATACATGAGCACAAAACTGTGTAAGCATACCAAGAGAAATCTCTTAATAAGGTTCATAGATAAACTACGTCATGTTAAATAAAGATTTAACCACCATTGATTTCAGGAAACATACACCATATCACGATTCAAATTGTTAGGAAAGTACATTACTGGGGGCAAATACGATTCAAACAAAAGGAAGTATTATTGGCAGAAAAATAACAATAGAGATGGACTTACCCCTCTTTGAAATGAGATGGACTTACATTTGTTTATGAAGTAACTAACATATCTCATACACATACACCTGTATTGAATTGCTTAATTGTGGTTTATTGATGATAATTAGATATAGGTGTTGTATGGCCATGTATATATGTACACGGGCTTGGTAAAATGTAAATATAATGTCAGAAACCATCTTGTATGTACTGACCTTGCACCTGTACCGATACCATACACCCTCCTATTTGGTACCGAAGTATACCCCAATTGTTCTCTGTACCATACCCAATCAAGGTCTGTTCAATTGCTCATGTATGTGCTTATTGAACTAAAGAGATCACCTTAGCTAAACAGTTACAAAAGGTCATCTGACCTGTGATACATATACATTGTTACATATGATCCAGCGGATTTTTGTTCCCTATCTTTAGTCGAGTCCAGCTTGTTTATGCGAGGCATGTAGTTTGTTGGATCCCTCCTAAATGTGATATCCAAAAACTGAATAAAAAATAGAAAATCAGAAAGCTAAAGTAAAACTAAAATAAACAACACAAAATAAAAAGATATAAATTGTCCAAATAGACCAGAAGAACCAACTCCGAAGCTAAAATTGAACTTGCATTGGAGAATAAAATTTGATATTGTCAAATTATTATAAGGGTTTAATTCTGGTTTGTACGATTACAGCAAGTTCAATTATCAATTATCAATTATATTTATCATGTGTATCGATTACAGCAAATATATTTATCATATATTCAAGGGTTAATTAGATTTATGCCACCGTGAAAATTCGAAATTAGTAAAATGCCATCACTAAATGAAAAATTAGTTTTATGCCATTACAAAATAGTAAAAATTAGTTTTTTGCCACCGAAAAATTCATTTGCCAATTTTACCCTTTTAAATATGCCACTACAAAAATTTAAAATTAGAAAAATACAATCGTTAAATGAAAAATTAGTTTGATGCCACTACAAAACTTTGAAACTAGAAAAATATCATGTATTTTGATATAAAATGATTTCTAAGAACATTTTGTGAATGTGTGTATTTCAAAATAATTCAAACAAAAAACATTTATATGTTTGGATGGAGAATGTAATAATGAGAATAATGTTAGGTATATTATATTTTACACGGATTAACAAAACAATGTGAATATTTTTTTAACGTCAAACTAAAGGAGATTATTAATTTAAAAAATAACAACCATCTTAATGATTGCTGTATAAATTATGCCAAGCTATATAGAGGTAGCATTTGGAAATTTTTGGTGTTTTTTTTTTCACCGTAATTTTTTGGATTTATTAAAAGGACGGTTTGGGAATTTTTAAAAATAATGAGAGATTTCAGGATTTCTTTTTTAGTATTTAATCATTTTAGGAATAAGATAATGGCATATATCTAATTTACAGAATTTGATGATGGCATAAATCTAATTAACAATCTAACAGTGGCATATCTCTAATTAACTATTTTTCACAGTGGCATAAAACCAATTAATCCTATATTCAATTATCAATTCTATCAGTTTTTTTTATTTATCATCTGTGTCCATAATTAGATTTCTAATGCATTATCAATATCATGGTAAATTTACATATTGAGCGAAAAGAGATTAATGCAACCTCCATCTAGCATTGTTTGAGCCCCAGTAGAAAGGTGGTCATTGTGCTGAGTGGGCCCAATGGAAGAAGAATTGGACTTGTGAAGCGAAGAAAAGTGGAAGGAGAGGTGAAGTAATAGTTCAGCTGCGTCTTTAAGTTTTGAGTCTCTTCCATTGACACCTCTCTCTCCTCCAGCTCATAGAAATTGTGGTACTTGTCTAGCTCCTCTTGTGCCCTCTTGAGCTCGATATTTATTCTTAACACCTCGGGTTGGTTCTCGTAGACACTTTGGAGATGCTGTGGTATCAATAATAAGGAAATTAATAAGGTTCAAAGAATAAAACAAATGATCCTAAGTGCTTTTTCTGCCCAAAAAATACACAAATAAATAAATAAATGTAACATCTTATAACCATGTCTTTAAACTTTCCACATGTGAAGCAAAGGTAAATCATTCCTGCCTCTTCCCCACCAGTTCTTCTCTCTTTTCTTTTCTTTTTCTTTTAAATGTGTGCTAACTTCAGAAGTATTTTATGTTTGCAGGAAACAATATGTGTGGCTTTAAAAATAAAAAGAAGACAAGAAAATCAACCTTTTGTTCATTCTGTAATGCTAGAAACTCCTCTTCCATAAATTCTTCTATGGGTAAGATGCCATCCATTAAAGTCTCTATGCGGGATATCTTATCTTCCACTATCTATGCAGTTACAGAATTGCACTCTCTTTCATGCTTATAATGCTGGACCTTCTCAGGTGCAGGAAGAAGTATGAAATGCTTGTACAGAAAAATCAGCTATAAAGAAGGTTTAGTACGAAAGTGAAAAGACCATATAAAGTCCATCTGCTTCACCAGGAAGTCAAGCTAGGATCAGGAGTTATTCACCATAAAGTCAAGCTAAATGGCACTCGAGTGAACTATATGACACATCCCCTTAATATCTCACTACTTTTTATTTCCTTAAATATTCTCCTAAACTCTGGCTGCAACCCTGATTGTTTTATAAATATCAGGAAGAAATTAAGAAAATTGATTGGTAGTTTAATAGTGCAAAGTATTAGAAACAATCAATAGCTACAACATGTGCAAGTATCATTATTTTCGGAATTGAAAACATATCATGACAATAGCCTATTTACAGTTGCCTTCTACAATATCACTATCAGATACAAAAATATAACCTCGTTTGGTTTCTGGACAATGCTTCTGACAAAAGTAAAGAACCAAACCTCTTATTCTCTAATTCTCATAACTATTATTGTTAATGTTCTTATTTAATTTTCTTTCTTACTGCCTTCATGTTGCTGTGATTCTCCTTTGAACATAAACACGAAATCAATTAAATAGAAGATAATAATAAATAAATTTGACACAACAATATTTACTCTACAGAAAGGGCTACATAAAAGGAAAATAATCAAACAATAAATAGACATGTCAATTTTCATAATTTTATTTTTGCGGTTTAATTTTGGAGGCAGCTATTGAAATAAATCGACTGTTAAAGAAAAAAAAACTTCATGAACCTGGGATTCGGTTGAAGCATGAGTGGGCATTCGTACAAAGACCAATGCCAAGCTGGCTCCCCGTTTTTTATGGGCCTTACAAGATTTTGGAACGAGTGGGCGAGGTAGCTTACCGTTTAGAGCTACCAGCAAATGCACGCATTCATGATGTCTTTCATGTCTCATTGCTCAAACCATTCCATGGTACACCTCCGTCTGAACTGCCGCCCTTGCCCCCATTGCGCCATGGCCATGTCACTCGGGAACCATCTGCTGTCACAAGCATTCGCCACAGAGATAACAGTGTAGAAGTATTGGTGGAATGGATGGACCATGAGAAGTCTGATGCTTCTTGGGAAGATTTCTCCTGGTTTAGAGCTCAATACCCTTCCTTTCAGCTCGAGGACGAGCTGCTGGCTCAGGCGGGAGGAAGTGTTACCGACCTACACTGGGGTCAAGTCTATACACGCAGGAATAAAACCCATTCAGATTCTGAAAAGATTTAGTTTACAATTATCATTATCATTATGTAACTCTTTCTTATTTTTATGCACCTTTCCTTAGTTTGCAATAGTTGCTATAATTCTAATTGTTACCATATTAGAAAATACTCTATATAATGAGTATTAGATTGTATGAGATTTGGAGGCAGAATAATATATCTTTCCTTCTATCTCTCTCTCTCTCTCTCTCTCTCTCTCTCTCTCTCTCTCTCTCTCTCTCTCTCTCTCCCCCTTCTCTCTCTATCTCTAAACCCTTAATCTCTCTCTCTACCCCTTCTGCCACCACGGCAGAACACACCCAACCCCCCAAAATCCCATACAACCTAAGACCTACCAAGGCTCGTAACAATCAGATACAAAAATATAACCTCGTTTGGTTTCTGGACAATGCTTCTGACAAAAGTAAAGAACCAAACCTCTTATTCTCTAATTCTCATAACTATTATTGTTAATGTTCTTATTTATTTTTCTTTCTTACTGCCTTCATGTTGCTGTGATTCTCCTTTGAACATAAACACGAAATCAATTAAATAGAAGATAATAATAAATAAATTTGACACAACAATATTTACTCTACAGAAAGGGCTACATAAAAGGAAAATAATCAAACAATAAATAGACATGTCAATTTTCATAATTTTATTTTTGCGGTTTAATTTTGGAGGCAGCTATTGAAATAAATCGACTGTTAAAGAAAAAAAAACTTTATGAACCTGGGATTCGGTTGAAGCATGAGCTTGGATTCTTGTGTATGTCGCCATGGATTGCGAGAAGCAATCGGAGACAGAGACAAGCGAAGAAGAGGAGACGGAGCGTCGGGAGAAGGTGGGGCATGGTTGAAAGAGGAGAAGGGGGGGGGAAACGGCAGGAAAGGAGAGGCTTGCAAAGGAGGGTTAGCGGTGTGAGTGGTTCAGCGAAGGAGACGGAGGCGGAGAGGCGACGTATGTGAATGTGAGTAGGAATCGTAGGGGCGGAGAGAGAGAGAGAGAGAGAGGCTGCTAGGTTTAGAAAGGAGGAAAAAACAAATGACGATCAGATTTCAGCGGAAAAAAAACAACGGCTCGGATTGCCGTGTCGGAATTGAAAAAAAAATGGGACCGGACACTCACGGCATTTAATTAATACTATAGATATAGATGCCAAGTTATTGGAAATTTATTAATGGGCCAGTAGGGCTATTTTCAAATTTCTAATCAAACGGCTACAGCTGGCAATAAATAACGGACAAAATGTTACGATTAATACAGCTAATTACTAATCCTCAAAAAAAGTAGTAATATGTCATAAATATTGTCGAGGAATAACCAAAAGCAAAAATTAATTGAGCGGAAGAAGTAGAGGCCCAAAATGCGAGATTTTTGAAGATAAATTGGGATCAAGTCTCAAAATGCGAGATTTTTGGCAGATGGTGAAGTAAACGTAAGATACAAAATGAGAACATTACTACATGTCCAATTGTATACTTTCTGGCTACAGCGCGCAATCTAGTAATTTTGAATTTAGCATCATAGCATAAATTTATATCATTACTACATCTCCAATTACTGCTTGTAAACTATTTGAGAACATTCTGTGATTCTTTAAACACTTTAAATTAACATAAGTCTACAAATATCGATCACCCTTTTTTGTTTTTTTGAAACGGTAAATATCACCAAGTTGTATACTATTATTCCAGCCCGAAGCCTAAAATTAGAACTGTGAAGTAAAATCCAAAACCTGATTTTTTAGTGGGTGAATAATGCAAATATAAGGGGAAAATATTTTTTTTTTTGAGGAAATATAAGGGGAAAATATGAAAAGTGCTATTAGTGTTTGTTCAAAACAAAGTTATTGGCGTAGTGGATTTAGACTCGGCAAAATGAGCACAAATGCGTTCCTGTGATTTTCACTTATCATTGTTATTGTTTTTTGAAGCGCACTATGAATGGGAAATTATTTACTACCATCTTCTTTCCTCACTTCTTTCTCTTTTTTCACACAGAGAATAATTGAACAAATATTTCCGATTTAAATTGTGTGTAATTGTTGCTGTATATGCAATTTTGTTCAACGAATTAAGTATAACAATGCTTCATACCATAAAATTTGTTATAATTATTTATAATATTTGTGTTAGAAGGAAAATATATTTACTTGTTTTTTGTAATAACATTATGAATGTTAGTTCTATAAATAAGTATACCTCGATCTTAGAAGAACAAAAAGATTCTTCTCTAGATCCAACCAAATTCATAGGTATAGGAAGAAACCCCTCAAATAGATATTTTTTCGTTCTGACTATATTTCGATTTTGAATACGACATAAACAGACCCCTAGTACAAGTAGCATCACGCCCATTACCACATTTTTGACGACACCATGGACACGTTTTACTACATTTTTTATCTTGGAAGCTCGAGTTATTAAACCTGTTTTGGTTAAAATACATAAACCAATACTATAACTGACATATTGTGACTATTGAGGACCAGAAATTTCAATAAGCAGTAGGATCAACAATACATAAACCAATACGATAACTGACATATTGTGACAATCGAGCACCAGAAATTTCATCCGATCCTAAGCATCAGTTAGTACAAAGTTATTACAGAATTTTCTTGACATCTGTGTCAATTTTCACCAGAAAAAGAATGTGAAAAAATTAAATCAGAGAAAGATGGCGATGGAGCACAGATCGTCATGCAAAGACAGCGTAAAGAAATCTCGAGAGAGCAATGGATTATTAAAAAAATAAATCTTATTCACAAATATGAATTTGTTCAAATAAAATTGAATAAGTGGAAATTACAAAATTTCTAAAATTTATCTTCTCTATATATTGCCTGATGGAGCACAAACCCTTCTCCTAGTTGATATAGAAACTACTCCTGCCATCTTCCACCGATCTTGAGAGAAGCTAAAAGTTGTTACTCAAAAAGCCAAAAGAAAGATATAGAAGCAAATAGAATTGAAACCAATTTGTATCGCTATGAACATGATCTCTTCTCAGATGAAAGAATTGATAGAAAATCGAAGCAAACCCCTAGCCACGTTGATATATAAAACTGACAAAAGCGAAGGGATTGGAATCAACACCGAGGAGAGGGGGAGCGTATCCTCTACCAACTTTTTGAGGTTGGTAGAGGGCCAACGTTTGATTCGAGTCGTTAGATCTAATCTCGACGGTTAAAATTTTTCAGGTCTATCAATCTAGGTTACATGCACGGGACTTCCTTAACCATTGAGATTAGATCTAACGGTTTAGATCAAACGTTGGCCCTCTACCAACCATAAATGGTTGGCAGAGGATGTGATTCCGAGGAGAGGAGGGGAAGAGCGTTAAAACAGCGTACGGCTCAGATTCCGTGTCGCTTAAAATCCATCCAGACACGCACAGGTCTTTATATATTTGTTTGTTCGGTTGATGTTGATGCCAACTATTTTAGTTTTGGTCCAAAAGCAACACAGCTAACAGATAAAGTGAACATAGAAAAATAATTTCAGTTTTTTTTTTTGTTTCCATCATGCTCCGAAAAAGACTTGCCCACGTAGGGGCAAGACTGGGCATGTGCCCATGCTTGTTTTACAAAATTTAAATTTAGTCATTAATTTTATTTGCAATTTAACATGAAAATAATTGGGTGCCTGGGCTTGTGCGTTTTTTTTTTTTTTTTTTTTTTTCTGGTTTCGGCCTCTTGGGATGCGCCTCTGATTTCTAATCCATTCTCAGATTTAGTGGCATCTTTTTAGTTTTTTCCTTTCATATATTTCCATGCCTATTACGCTCTGTTTTGTTTTTGTTATAATGTTTATACCTTATATTAAATTTAGTAAACTATACTGTGTGCCTAGGCTCATAAAATGTGTAAATCCGCGTGCAAAGACCTGGATCAACTTGTGATAAAGTGAACATAGAAAAAGAATTTCAGTTTTGTCGTTTGAATGGGGTTTGCTTTGTTTTGGATACTTTAGAAATTATTTCATTCGTTTGAATGGGGTTTGCTGTGGGTCTAATTAAAGATTGCTAGGGATTAAAGTTTGACTGCACTAAGCACCGTGAATCCACGTGGAATCCACCATATCATTAATTAATGTACATGTACCCCTTCAAGCACAAGATTAGGGCCCATCATTGATATTATCAACAATATATATCCATCGTGTCTTATTATGACGCTACTTTTCCTTCGTGTTTTCTCTTTTCTACCGTAGTTTGACCTGCCAATTTCTTGGTCGGTTTTATCAATGTTACGCATCCAGTGTTCCACAATGGTTACTCAATCTAACAACAAATACTAGGTACTCTTTCAATAACAATCGTTTATATTCCTCTTAGTCACTATCTGACGTTTGAAGTTTTTAATTTTTATTTACTAGCAATTCAATTACCATCTCTTTTGCAAATGATATTATCTCATTGACGAAATGATTTCTAAGACGTAGAGTCAGATAATTTCTTGACGTCCGGAAAATTTTAGTGAATTAACCGATTTGCAATTGCAATATAGAAAAGCGCCATAATTAACAAGCTTTGCCCAGAGGGTAAAAAAAAAAAAAAAACTAAAACAGATGCAAAAGGAAAAAAATGTACACAAATGAAATATTTTCTCAAAATGATTCCTGAAATCAACAACCCAGTTAATTACCTTCTTTAGAGAAAGATTGCATATTAATTTTTATAAACACTAGCAGCAGTGCCCGCTCAATGTGCGGGCAATTTTCTATTTGATATATTTCAAAAAGTTAAAGACTTTCTATGCTAAAATCATCCACCCACCGTGTGGGCAAACTTAGATATAAAAAAAATGTTATTCTAACATATGATTAAGTTGCTTGTATTCATGGTTAAATTGCAAATAATCCGAAAGATGGCCAACCTTCTGGTATTTATTTATTTATTGTTATTTCAGATGACCCTTGTATGAGATGTTAGTAAACATCATCAAAAGTTCTGTTTTTTCTTTTTTCAGTCTTAATTAAAGCTGATAATTTTTGTTCTTAATGAATATTTCATTTAATTGCATAGTTTTATTTCAGCAATGAAACGGGTTTTTAAGCCTTTGTTCAAAAAATTAATATCAGAAGGTTGGAGTACTTGGTTCCAGAGGAAATGTAATTCGCTAAGATTATCTTTTCACAGTAGACTCATCAGCCAATATTAGTTTTAATTACAAAAAAAAAATGAAAATTTGTACTCTTGGAATCTGTCAGCTTGGATACTCAGTGCCAACCTTTATTTATATAGGTATTTAAAATCTGGTATATGTAATATTTACAAATAGAACCAACTGAAAAGTGGTAAATTCAAGCAAAGGAGCACTTGAAGGAGATAAACAAAAATAATGAACAACAAATTAGAATGGAAAAAGTAGACCTAAGATGTCAAGGCAATTTCTGGAATGCTGAATGCACACATAATGCACAAAATAAGAATGGAAAAAGTAGAATTATGTTAAATTTGCTATTATCATGGAAAAGGCGTAATGATTTTATCCCTTCCAGAGTTGAGTATTTACTTGATTGCAACAGTTGAGTTTCTTCTTTAATTTCTGTTTTTTTTTTCTTTTTATATAGTTTACTTCTGGTAAATATAAGTTCACTTCTTGTTCTAGAGACAAAGCCGACAAAAAAATCGTTGCCATAGAGAGCAAGCCAGCACGATAAAGAGAGAAAAGAAAGAGACGTATACCTGATTCAGTACTCATCCAAAAAAGGAAGAAGCCAACTGCCGAGATCTGATTTTGAAATGAACCTCGTCAATATAAGAAAATTTAGATGTAAATCCCATAGCTTTTGAGTACTTTTGGTCATGAATATCAATTAAACAAAACATCAATCAATCAAAAACTATATAAAAACCTAACATGAGAAATCATGTACTTATGTAACTGTTTGGAAGTACAAAAATTGTCTATTACTTAATGCCATCAATCATCATAGACGAAAAAGCTAATGCCAAGAAATTGGAGCAAGGAAGTAAAAAAGAAGATGAATATATCCAACTAACAGACCATAAGCTCACAACAGGCAAGGAGCATCTTCTTGCTTTCACATAATCTAAGGTCCACCAGTTTTTAAACAAAGTGCCACTTTATACTGCCAGACAGATTGATTAAGTCACTAACAGACCATAGGACAAGTTTAAACAACTTATTTAGAGAGGGTGACATGGGAAATGACCATGAATGCACGTAGATTATTGAGTGCACATAAAGTGATTTCCCCAACTTTCCTCAATTCAGATGAAAATAGTAATAACTAAATCAAATTACAGGGATAAACAATAGTACATGAGGATCAGATCAACAGTTGTGAAATAAATCAAATAATATTGACACCAATTTAGTCAACTTCCATTTTCACCTCATTCTAGATAGCGGTTGTCTTTATTTGCTAACTTTGTCCCAAAAATCGACCAATTTGAAGATAGGCAGTCTCATATTGAGAGGCCATCTGAAAAAATCAACCTATTTGTCAACTATCTATATAGTACAATCATTTGATAAGAAGAAGGTATATATTTTAAAGTGCAACTGATCCAACAATATTGTCGGCACATAAGGAATAGTAGAGTATAAAGGTCAATTTTGTTTCCTTTTACAACACACACATAGACGCATCATTTCAAAAAGTGCATGCAATTCTCAGTTTGATCAACTGTCGGAAATTCAATCAATTTAACTAAAAGTAAAACGGGAAAAAAAAATTCTAACCTGAGAGCATTTGAAGAAGAAGCTCCCATCTCTAGATCTATTTCGAACCCTTTATTGCACCCGCACAACTCTCTCTCCCCTTGTCCTCTCCTTGTCTTCAAAATTGAACTGAAACTGAGAACCAACGAATGGATTAAGACGGAGAAGGATTCAAAGAATAAATTAAACCAAAAATTTATAATCAGTATGTCCTTCAAGAATAAATTAAACCCAATGGAGTGAATGATCTCTCTTGTTGTACACACAGAGATCATTCAGTATGTTCTTCAAGAATTGTTGCATCAATTAAACAAAACACTAAAGTTAAAACAAGGATTCTATGAAGTAACACAGGTTCATATTTTGAGATTCTGGCACTAAAATAATTTATACCACAAGGATGTGTTACAGTAACAGAAGTAAGATAAGAACAGTAAATAACAGTAAGAAAAATAAATTTATGTTAACACTTAGCAGAGAGGTAAACTTACTGTAGAAAATAAAAAAAAACAAATTAAACTCGCGTTTAGTAGCTGAGAGTGTCGTTGTGCCAAGAGAAGAGACCTTTTGTTCTTCATGCATTATCCAATATCATCAGATTGATCTGTCACTGTCAGTAGTGAAAGCAAAAGGGCATTATTTACGCATCGAGAGGCCAGATTGGCATTGAATTTCATTTCTCCTTCTACTTGGCACATTTTAAACTTTATATGGGCGAATGAGAGAGGTTGATAGAAACTATACAAAGTTGGTAAATCTATTGGACTGATAAAGCACAGAACCAATGCACACTTATAAAAATTAAACAAACAATACTCCTAATTGCTAACCTGTATCAGCATCTTTATCCACAATTCCTGCATTAGCATCTTTATATTTTTGTCCATCCTTATTGTCTTATGCTCCATTTTTTCAGATTTCTAACAACATATGAGACATCAATAATTAGAGAGAATAATCTAATCCTAAAACATACATTGTATTATGTTTCATTTTTATAAAATGAAATAGGGTGACGCTCCCACCTTTTTTCGAAAAAGAAAATCCTAAAACATACAAATTAAACTCAAAACTTGCAAAATAAAAAAAAAGAAACATTGAAGTTCCTCAAATAGCATTTTGAGAATAAAAATACTGTTCATGGCTTCCACTATTGTTCAAGCTTCTCATTTGTTTCTGTCTGCTCCACAACAAGCACTTGTCAACATACAGAAAGAGACTCTTCGCTGAAAATCCAGAGTGATGTTGTTCTCCATGGACTGTTAAAAAGAAAAGAAAAACTGAATAGACCTTAATGTCTCAAGTGAAATAAAAACATATTTAAGCATGAAAAACTAAACCCAAATTATAAACCCTAAAATCCTAAACATCAAGCCAGGCATGCTAATTTGGAGGTCAAGCTCTTACCATGATCGGAGATATTCTGACAAAGGTATTAACAAATCAAACGATTCTGAACACAAATTGCTCATTTAGGAGTTTCGATTAGAAAAGAGAAAAAAACTTGCACGGGGAACTGTTGGACGGGATAAGAATATAGAAGCGAGAAGACAAAAGGGACAACCATCAGAGGCCACTGGAACGCTTGTCTCGATCAAGCACCGTCTATTTGAAGGGCGTAGCAGGGCTGAGGAGAGCTTGATGGAGGGCGTAGCAGAGCTGTAGAGGTGCAGCGGAGGAGAGCTTGATGGATATTTGTTTAGAGAGGGTAACGAAAGGAGAACGGCGGCCACAACTCGCCAAGAGAGAGAAGGCCAGAATTCGCATGAATAATCATTTGAGGCCGCTGATTAGGAAAAATTAGAGTAAACCCTCTGCGCCGCCGTTTGAAGGAATAATCTAGTCTAGAGGGGCTGGCGAATGAAGAGGAGGAGACGAGCGTCGGGAGGAGAAGAATCTCAGCTTGGGGATGGGGGCGGAATTGGCGGAGGCAGCGGAAATGCGAGAGTTAGTAAGGTTTGATCAAGAGTGAGTGAGTCGTAGGAGGAAATAGAAGGAAAGAAACTGGAAATGGATTAGGGGGCTAGGGTTTCAGCAATGATCTAAGGAGGCGGCAACAAAAAAATTAGGGCTCAGCGAGAGAGGAAATAAGGAAACAAGAGCAAAGCAGCAGCAAAATGCGAAAAAAAGTTACGGAGGACGGGATTCGCACCAACAGAGCGCCCAGACAGTTTCGCTATAAAAAGTCGACCTTTTTTTTCTGATATTTGAATCTGAACCTTAGATCACAGTAGATTAACAAAATCAATAATTCATATTTGATATTAGAGGGATGTAACTCCTTTTTATCTCGAAGTTTATGTATGTTCTACTGATGCTTTATAAGTAGTAGAGATAAACAAAAAAGTAAATATTAAAGATAAAACTGATTAAAAAAGGGAAAATTTTTTCTCAGCTCACATTTTTGGAATAGGACCCTTGGTGTAATTTTTAGCACATATTTTAGTCAAAATATATTAGTGTGTTACATTTTGTTTGATATTTACCTTCGATTATGACACCTGTAACATTGGCTCGGATTGATGATTGAATTAATGCTATTGGAAGAACTGTTCTTCTGAAGTCTAGTGAAAGAGGATGTAAAACACGCAATAAAAACTTTTGTGTGCGTAATGACTACGGTCCACTCTCCAATCTTCTCCCAAAACTCACTAAGATCGATGTTTCTCACTTCTACCTTTATCTTTTTCTCCCAATTGTATCATAACTTTTTTTCATAAAAAAAAAAAGATAAATTTCAATTTTAAGTTTTTAATTTGTAACTAACTTACCATCAAATTTTGATATCCTATTCCCGTTAATTATACCACATGATGAAGTGTTTTCTGAATATAATTAAATAGAGTGGCGTAAATAAATGATTAAAAATTATTTGTTATTCGATCATTTAATTTTATAGGAAGATTAAAATTATGATACTAGTTGAGGTAGAAAATTTAGAGGTAAGTAGATGGTTGGCTCATTATTAATGAGATGTAAAAAGGGGTATCCATGATTAAAATTATGATACTATAGTTCAGGTAGAAAATTATGATACTCGTTATAAAGTGATCTGGGTCAACTTCCGATAAAGTGAACATAGGAGTGTCGTGTGTCCTTCGTCCTTTGAACGGGGCTTGCTTTATTTTGGTCACTTTAGAAATTTAAAACTGTAAAACCGTACTGACTGGTGACCGAAATCCGATATTTTTTGTTATTTTTCGAAATTTTTCAATATTTTCTCTCACAATTTTAGATACCGTCATTTTGATAACTGTTTCAGTCTCGGTATTATCAGAATTTTCTGATATGGGGTACGGTTTCCAAAACACATGCTATGGGTCTATTTAAAGATTGCTAGGGATTAAACTCTGACTGTACCATAGCATCGTGAATCCACGTGGTAAAGTCTGACTGCACCATAGCATCGTGATTAAAGTCTGACTGCACCATAGCATCGTGAATCGTTTATAAATGCAAGGTTTATAAGCGAGTTCACAAAGTAATGTAATTCACGAAGTTCCAAGCAATATTTTAATTTTTCGAATTTTAGCACACTCTTATGACCTTAAGAACTTAATGTTTGTTGTTTTTTCTGTGCGATCTAATCATCACACTTAAGTTTTGGAAAGAAAAAAAAAATGTGAAAGACACTATCCTA
The DNA here is from genome assembly GCA_028095005.1 of Rhynchospora pubera. Classification (NCBI taxonomy): domain Eukaryota; kingdom Viridiplantae; phylum Streptophyta; class Magnoliopsida; order Poales; family Cyperaceae; genus Rhynchospora; species Rhynchospora pubera. Next base: position 78,223,093 of record CM051462.1, read on the forward strand.
TAATTGACGTTATGGGTTTCAAATGAGTCATCTAATTAAATGATCTTTTTTGTTGAAATTGTAGGCCTATGCCACTTGAAGAATCTGGAAGAGTTAGATCTTTCAGAAAACTTTTTTGTTGGAAATATTCCTCCATGTATCGGAAATCTCTCTTCGCTTAGAATACTGGACTTGTCGGATAATCAATTCCACCTTAAACTTTCCTCTGTAGTATTTGAAAGAGCATTATCCTTAAGGTATCTTTCTCTGTCCAGTAACCTACTTGAGGGTACTCTGTCCATGAGTTCATTTTCAAATCATTCTCATCTCGAAGTTCTGGAACTTTCAACAAGCGCAGTGAACTTCCAAGTGGAAGTTGTGACTTGTGAATCTACCAATGCAGCTTCTAGTCCTTCAACTAGCTAATTGCATTTTGGATATCGAGCCCAATTTCTTGTATTCCCGGTATAATTTACAAGTTTTGGACCTCTCTAATACTCTCTCCAAAGGTCCTGTTCCAACTTTGTGGTTGTTAGAGAACAACACAAATTTGATCAAACTAGTTTTGAGCAATAACTCCTTTACAGGGCTCCTTCAACTTCCATCAGTAACACATGAAAATATCTCCTTGTTGGATATATCTGACAATAATCTCATTGGAGAAATACCAGAGGACATTGGCACTAAGTTTTCAAATTTAATTTCCTTGAACTTATCAAGAAACTTCTTTCGAGGACCCGTTGGATTGAGGTCTATGAACAATCTATATTCTTTAGATTTATCTATTAACAATCTTGCTGATGATATAAAGAACACCTTTTCTATGAATGGTACTAACCTTAATTTTCTGGATCTATCTAATAATAAATTTTATGGATCTTTCCCTAACATGATGAACTTTGAAAATTATTCAGCATTGCTACTAAATAAAAATTACATAAGTGGAGAGCTTCCTTTAAGCATTTGCAATGCCAGCTTGAATGTATTGGACCTCAGTAATAATGAGCTAAGTGGCATTCTACCTGGTTGCCTCGGAAGAACTATGTATGGAATGCTGAAGCTAAGTGCAAATAATTTAGAAGGATCTTTATCGAATGAGTTGTACAGTCCATTTATGCAGTTGCTTGACCTTTCAGATAACAAACTCTCTGGATCAATACCCCCATTCTTTAATGATACTTACACAGCTCTAGAAAATATAGATCTGAGCCAAAACAATCTATCTGGAAACTTTCCGATGGCATTGCTGAATTTTTCTTCTCTACAATCAATAAACATCAGGAAAAACCATTTATTTGGAAAACTTCCGAGTTGGAATGGTAAAAATCTGAGAGCCCTTGTAATCAGGGACGACATGTTTGGAGGACATATACCAGAACAAATATGTAAACTCAAATACTTACGTATACTTGATCTGTCCCACAATAATTTTTCTGGGCAAATACCACCATGCATTATTCATATGGGATTAGAGAATAGTGATTTGCCTTGGTACATTCCATTTTCTAACCAGTACAGTGCATGGGGGAAGCTGAACTTCAATGATACCAATTTACCCTTTGAAAAATACGACTTAAATGATCCGGCTGAAATATCTGTGAATTCTGGATTGGAACTTGTATCAAAAGGAAGACTGGATCTCTACACGTTTAAATCATTTTTGAAATGTGTACTAGATCTTCTGTCTTCTAATGAACTAGTTGGTCATATTCCCAAAGAAATCGATCAAATGAGTTGGCTTACAACACTAAACTTATCAAACAACTATTTAACCGGTTCAATTCCTGATTCTTTATCCAAGTTGCGCCAACTGGAAAGTTTGGACCTCTCTTACAACGCTTTGACAGGGAAAATACCAAGAGGACTGACTAATCTGTCCTCACTAGAAGCCTTCTCTGTGGCATATAACAACTTATCCGGTCCTACATTAGGCGTACAACCTCAGTTTGATACATTTGACAACAGAAGCTATGAAGGAAACCCAAACCTCTGTGGGCCTCCCCTGTCATAGAGCTGTTTCTCTAATCATGACACAAAGCTGCCTTCTTTCCTAGATGGAGCGGAAGATCATCGAAGGGATGAAAGTATCGATTTTCTCATATTGTTCGGTTCTTTTGCCCTTTTCTTTGTGGTCAGTTTTTGGGGTTTCATGGCTGTTCTATATTTCAAGAGGGATTGGCGGTTTGCTCTGTTTGCATTGGTTGATGAGTTCGGTGATATGATGTACGTGAGGGTTGTCCTTTTCGAAAGGAAGATCCGGGCTGCTCGAAGGGATAACTGAAGGACCGCTTGTGTACATTTTTAGTTTGGTCGGATATGTGATATTTATGTGTATCGAATAAATGATTGGTTGATGTTTTGGATTTTTTCTTTGCAGTATCTCGGCGAACTTTTTCTTTGCAGTAATGTCTGTATTTCTAATTTTGAGAATTAGCAATTCTAAAGGTTTCATTAGTGGACCAGAACTTGCGCACATCGATGGAATTGTTTCTCTTTAATTGATACTAGGTGGGGCTATGCGGTTTTGCCGCGCCTTAGTGAATTTTTTGTATTTTAATTTTTAAAAATCTCTAATAATTTTCATCAAGTCTAAATTGTGTGTGACAAACATTTAAGTGCAAAAGTAAAATGCCATAATTTTTCTTTTCACATGATAACATAATTTTTCTTGCATTTGGATTACACAATTACCAAACAACAATGTACTGATTAAGCTACCATTATGTACACAGATGGCAATAACACTTGAAACTAAAGTACCAGCTCCATATATACTTGCCTTTTTCTCGTTACGATTGAGATGCAAATATAGGTTAAATTTCATTGCAAGGACACATATCTCATAGATTCTTTCAAACACTACATCATCAAAAGAATAAAAAAAACGTATTAGTAAATCTACTCAATTCAACACAAATTTATTGTAGTGTATCTGTTAAAATAATCTAACAATCCACAGCGGCCACTACCACTGCTACATGGCCTGCCACGGTGCCTGCCAGTACTGGTTCTGTTGTACACAGGGATAACATCCTGTAATTAACGGTACATTGTCAATGTACCATGCACCAAGGGTTACACCATGTGAGTGAGGATCAAATGCATGGATGCAAAGAATCCTAACACTTAGTATTATGCAAAATAAAAAAGCATAATATCAACCTCATCAATTTTTTTTTTTTTTTTTTTTTTTTTGCTTTTCAGTTTTCACGTTTCTAAAATACATGAGCACAAAACTGTGTAAGCATACCAAGAGAAATCTCTTAATAAGGTTCATAGATAAACTACGTCATGTTAAATAAAGATTTAACCACCATTGATTTCAGGAAACATACACCATATCACGATTCAAATTGTTAGGAAAGTACATTACTGGGGGCAAATACGATTCAAACAAAAGGAAGTATTATTGGCAGAAAAATAACAATAGAGATGGACTTACCCCTCTTTGAAATGAGATGGACTTACATTTGTTTATGAAGTAACTAACATATCTCATACACATACACCTGTATTGAATTGCTTAATTGTGGTTTATTGATGATAATTAGATATAGGTGTTGTATGGCCATGTATATATGTACACGGGCTTGGTAAAATGTAAATATAATGTCAGAAACCATCTTGTATGTACTGACCTTGCACCTGTACCGATACCATACACCCTCCTATTTGGTACCGAAGTATACCCCAATTGTTCTCTGTACCATACCCAATCAAGGTCTGTTCAATTGCTCATGTATGTGCTTATTGAACTAAAGAGATCACCTTAGCTAAACAGTTACAAAAGGTTATCTGACCTGTGATACATATACATTGTTACATATGATCCAGCGGATTTTTGTTCCCTATCTTTAGTCGAGTCCAGCTTGTTTATGCGAGGCATGTAGTTTGTTGGATCCCTCCTAAATGTGATATCCAAAAACTGAATAAAAAATAGAAAATCAGAAAGCTAAAGTAAAACTAAAATAAACAACACAAAATAAAAAGATATTAATTGTCCAAATAGACCAGAAGAACCAACTCCGAAGCTAAAATTGAACTTGCATTGGAGAATAAAATTTGATATTGTCAAATTATTATAAGGGTTTAATTCTGGTTTGTACGATTACAGCAAGTTCAATTATCAATTATCAATTATATTTATCATGTGTATCGATTACAGCAAATATATTTATCATATATTCAAGGGTTAATTAGATTTATGCCACCGTGAAAATTCGAAATTAGTAAAATGCCATCACTAAATGAAAAATTAGTTTTATGCCATTACAAAATAGTAAAAATTAGTTTTTTGCCACCGAAAAATTCATTTGCCAATTTTACCCTTTTAAATATGCCACTACAAAAATTTAAAATTAGAAAAATACAATCGTTAAATGAAAAATTAGTTTGATGCCACTACAAAACTTTGAAATTAGAAAAATATCATGTATTTTGATATAAAATGATTTCTAAGAACATTTTGTGAATGTGTGTATTTCAAAATAATTCAAACAAAAAACATTTATATGTTTGGATGGAGAATGTAATAATGAGAATAATGTTAGGTATATTATATTTTACACGGATTAACAAAACAATGTGAATATTTTTTTAACGTCAAACTAAAGGAGATTATTAATTTAAAAAATAACAACCATCTTAATGATTGCTGTATAAATTATGCCAAGCTATATAGAGGTAGCATTTGGAAATTTTTGGTGTTTTTTTTTTCACCGTAATTTTTTGGATTTATTAAAAGGACGGTTTGGGAATTTTTAAAAATAATGAGAGATTTCAGGATGTCTTTTTTAGTATTTAATCATTTTAGGAATAAGATAATGGCATATATCTAATTTACAGAATTTGATGATGGCATAAATCTAATTAACAATCTAACAGTGGCATATCTCTAATTAACTATTTTTCACAGTGGCATAAAACCAATTAATCCTATATTCAATTATCAATTCTATCAGTTTTTTTTATTTATCATCTGTGTCCATAATTAGATTTCTAATGCATTATCAATATCATGGTAAATTTACATATTGAGCGAAAAGAGATTAATGCAACCTCCATCTAGCATTGTTTGAGCCCCAGTAGAAAGGTGGTCATTGTGCTGAGTGGGCCCAATGGAAGAAGAATTGGACTTGTGAAGCGAAGAAAAGTGGAAGGAGAGGTGAAGTAATAGTTCAGCTGCGTCTTTAAGTTTTGAGTCTCTTCCATTGACACCTCTCTCTCCTCCAGCTCATAGAAATTGTGGTACTTGTCTAGCTCCTCTTGTGCCCTCTTGAGCTCGATATTTATTCTTAACACCTCGGGTTGGTTCTCGTAGACACTTTGGAGATGCTGTGGTATCAATAATAAGGAAATTAATAAGGTTCAAAGAATAAAACAAATGATCCTAAGTGCTTTTTCTGCCCAAAAAATACACAAATAAATAAATAAATGTAACATCTTATAACCATGTCTTTAAACTTTCCACATGTGAAGCAAAGGTAAATCATTCCTGCCTCTTCCCCACCAGTTCTTCTCTCTTTTCTTTTCTTTTTCTTTTAAATGTGTGCTAACTTCAGAAATATTTTATGTTTGCAGGAAACAATATGTGTGGCTTTAAAAATAAAAAGAAGACAAGAAAATCAACCTTTTGTTCATTCTGTAATGCTAGAAACTCCTCTTCCATAAATTCTTCTATGGGTAAGATGCCATCCATTAAAGTCTCTATGCGGGATATCTTATCTTCCACTATCTATGCAGTTACAGAATTGCACTCTCTTTCATGCTTATAATGCTGGACCTGCTCAGGTGCAGGAAGAAGTATGAAATGCTTGTACAGAAAAATCAGCTATAAAGAAGGTTTAGTACGAAAGTGAAAAGACCATATAAAGTCCATCTGCTTCACCAGGAAGTCAAGCTAGGATCAGGAGTTATTCACCATAAAGTCAAGCTAAATGGCACTCGAGTGAACTATATGACACATCCCCTTAATATCTCACTACTTTTTATTTCCTTAAATATTCTCCTAAACTCTGGCTGCAACCCTGATTGTTTTATAAATATCAGGAAGAAATTAAGAAAATTGATTGGTAGTTTAATAGTGCAAAGTATTAGAAACAATCAATAGCTACAACATGTGCAAGTATCATTATTTTCGGAATTGAAAACATATCATGACAATAGCCTATTTACAGTTGCCTTCTACAATATCACTATCAGTGTTACCGACCTACACTGGGGTCAAGTCTATACACGCAGGAATAAAACCCATTCAGATTCTGAAAAGATTTAGTTTACAATTATCATTATCATTATGTAACTCTTTCTTATTTTTATGCACCTTTCCTTAGTTTGCAATAGTTGCTATAATTCTAATTGTTACCATATTAGAAAATACTCTATATAATGAGTATTAGATTGTATGAGATTTGGAGGCAGAATAATATATCTTTCCTTCTATCTCTCTCTCTCTCTCTCTCTCTCTCTCTCTCTCCCCCTTCTCTCTCTATCTCTAAACCCTTAATCTCTCTCTCTACCCCTTCTGCCACCACGGCAGAACACACCCAACCCCCCAAAATCCCATACAACCTAAGACCTACCAAGGCTCGTAACAATTTGGTATCAGAGCCAAAACGGTCAGCACCAATTAAGATGTCCGCCGACGGCACCACACCTTTTGATGTCGCTGCCGCTTTCCAGCAGCTTCTTCAAGGCCAGAACGAGGTCTTGCGTCGTCTGTCCTTGGCTGAAGGTCGGCTGCTTTCCTTAGAGCAACCCTCGAAAGCCGAGGAGCACCCTCCACCTAAGCCACGTGACACACCAGGGGTGCCACGCTACTACAAACTTGATTTCCCGACCTTTGATGGAAAAGAAGATCCCTTAGGCTGGCTTAATCGATGTGAACAGTTTTTTCGGGGACAACGCACTATGGAAGAGGAAAAGGTTTGGCTTGCCTCCTACCATCTTGTTGGTATTGCCCAACAGTGGTATTACCAATTAGAGCGAGATGAAGGTCTCTTGTCTTGGGCCCGATTTAAGGAGATGTGTCATCTACGGTTTGGGCCACCTATTCGCAGCAATCCCTTAGGCGAGCTGATGCACTTGCGGCAAACCGACAGTGTTGATGATTATCAACAGCGCTTTGGCGCTTTAATCTGTCGTGCCGATTCAGTCACCCCAACTCAACAGGTGCAGATTTTTACTGCTGGCCTCTCTGACCCACTTCGCACCGATGTCGAGCTACAGCGACCTAATGACCTGCAACATGCCATGAGTTTAGCTCGGGCTTTTGAGCGCCGTTACCACACGGCTCTAGCTGCGAGTATCCTTGGGCGCCCACCTGCGCGACCTAATCTAGCCCGCACACCTGCATCCCGATCGGTCGACCAGCCACCTGCTCCCTTGCAGGGCCGCACAATCCGCCGCCTCACGACGGCTGAGATGGCTGAACGTCGCCAGCAAGGCTTGTGCTTTAATTGTGATGAATCTTATGTTCGTGGCCATCGCTGCAAACGTTTATTTTTCTTGGATGTCATTGACGATGATGAGGACAACCCCAAAGACATATCTGATGATGTCTTTGACACTTCGCCTGAGATCTCCCTACATGCCATCACTGGCATTCCAACAGCAAGCACAATGCAACTTGCTGTGAAAATACAGGGGCATCATTGCCTGGCCCTTATTGATTCTGGCTCCACCAACAATTTTCTTAGCATGGCAGTAATCAAGGGAGCTGGATTACCCTTGGTGCCAAAACCAGGCCTTAGTGTTGCAGTTGCCAATGGGGATCGTTTGCCAAGTGCTGCTCTGTGCTCCAATTTAGCATTGAACATTGGGGATGAAATCTTCTCTGAACATTTTTTTGCACTTCCTTTAGATGGATTTGATGTGGTACTGGGTTGCCAATTTTTTAAATGTTTGGGCCCAATTCTTTGGGATTTCTCTGAGCTCACCATGTCCTTTTGGCGTGTCAATCGTCGTGTCACATGGAGTGGCGCAGAAGGTACTACTCCACATGCATGTGTTCTCACCTCTGATGACCTCTTACAGTCCCTTCTTACTGTATTTGAGGATCTATTCTTAGAGCCACAAGAGCTCCCACCTTCTAGAGCTTTCGACCACCGCATTTCCTTGCTGCCCAATTCAACTCCTGTGGCTGTCAGGCCCTACCGATACCCACATATGCAAAAAGATGAAATTGAGAAGCAATGTGCTGCCATGATGGAACAAGGCATCATTCGACCCAGCACTTCACCTTTCAGCTCTCCTGTTTTGCTTGTCAAGAAGCAAGATATGACATGGCGTTTCTGCATAGACTATAGAGCTCTCAATGCGATCACTGTGAAGGATAAATTTCCAATTCCAGTGGTCGATGAACTTCTAGATGAGCTTAAGCACGCTCACTTCTTTACTAAGCTTGACCTCAGATCGGGGTATCATCAAGTGCGCATGCACGAGGCAGATATCCACAAGACAGCATTTCGCACACATCATGGCCATTTTGAGTTCCTTGTCATGCCATTTGGCCTCTCAAATGCACCTTCAACTTTTCAGGCCTTAATGAATGATGTGCTACGGCCCTTTCTCCGCCAATTTGCCCTTGTGTTTTTTGATGATATCCTCATATACAGTAGCTCTTGGGCTGAGCATCTCCAACATGTCCGCACTATTCTTCTTCAACTTCGCAACCACAAATTGAAGCTTAAACGTTCAAAGTGCTCCTTTGGTCAGACTTCTATTGCATATCTAGGCCATGTCATCACCCACCAAGGAGTAACCATGGACCAGTCTAAGGTCCAGGCCATTTCAGACTGGCCCGCACCAGCTAATGTGCGTGCCCTTCGTGGATTCTTGGGACTTGCAGGATACTATCGGAGGTTTATTCAAAACTATGGAATGTTAGCTGCTCCACTAACCAAGTTGTTGCAGAAGGGCTCTTATAGTTGGTCACCAGAGGCAGCTGAGGCCTTTGCAGCACTCAAATCAGCATTATCGGGCAGCCCGGTCCTTCAACTCCCAGATTTCACCTTGCCTTTTATTGTTGAGTGTGATGCTTCAGGATCTGGTTTTGGTGCTGTTTTGCATCAAGGCAATGGACCAATAGCATATTTCAGCCGACCAGTGCCGGTTCACCATGCAAAACTTGCTGCCTATGAGCGCGAACTCATTGGCTTGGTGAAAGCTGTTAGGCATTGGCGACCATATTTGTGGGGAACTACATTCCTCATCCGCACCGACCATTATAGCCTCAAATACTTATTGGACCAACGCCTTTCCACCATTCCACAGCACACTTGGGTAAGCAAGTTATTTGGTTTTGATTTTCAGGTTGAATACCGCCCTAGCAAAGGTAACACGGTGGCTGACGCGTTGTCTCGCCGAGATGAGGACCCCAGTTTGCATGTGATGTCCAGTCCATCCTTTGCTTTCTATGACAATTTGCGAAAGGAGGTAGCTGAACATCCTGCTTATGCTGACTTGCATGCTCATCAAATTGCCTCCACCTTACCACCAGGTTGGTGCTACAAGGATGGTCTTTTTGTTAAGCATGGTCGCATCTTCCTCGGCTCTGGCTCAGCATTTATTTCTCCAGCACTTCAATTAGCCCATGGGGTTGGACATGAGGGTGTGGAGAAAACTATGCATCGCCTCCGCTCTAATTTCATATTTCCAGATATAAAAAAAGCCGTTAAGGATTTTGTGGCTGCATGTTCTACTTGTCAAATGAACAAATCTGTCCACTTGCACCCAGCAGGGCTTCTTCAACCACTTCCTGTACCCACCAAGGTTTGGGCTGACATCTCCATCGATTTTATTGATGGGTTTCCTAAGGTGCATGGAAAATCTGTCATCCTTTCAGTTGTGGACAGATTATCCAAGTACAGCCACTTTATTGCCTTGGCACATCCTTACACAGCCCAATCAGTGGCATTGGCCTTCTTTGAAACAATTGTCAAACTTCATGGGGTTCCTGAGAGCATCGTCAGTGATCGTGATCCGGTGTTTACCAGCAAATTTTGGCAAGAACTTTTCCGCCTTCAGGGAGTCCACTTAAAGCTTAGCTCAGCTTTCCACCCACAGACAGATGGTCAAACAGAGGTGGTCAATCGTACAATTGAAATGTACTTGCGTTGTTTGGCATGTGACCGACCTCGCACTTGGCTACAATGGCTCCCTTGGGCTGAATTTTGCTACAATACATCATACCACTCTGCCCTCAAAGCTACCCCTTTTGAGGTGGTTTATGGACGACCAGTCCCATCGCTCCTCCCATACACACCAGGTGATACCAATATCGAAGCGATGGATATTTGCCTCAAGGACCGAGATGAACTTCTTCATGATGCCCGACAGCGACTTTTGCAAGCACAACAGCGCATGAAAGAGGGATATGACAAAGCACATAGGGATGTATCATATTCCATTGGTCAATGGGTGCTCCTACGACTCAATCATCGCCTTGCAGTGGGCATTCGTACAAAGACCAATGCCAAGCTGGCTCCCCGTTTTTTATGGGCCTTACAACATTTTGGAACGAGTGGGCGAGGTAGCTTACCGTTTAGAGCTACCAGCAAATGCACGCATTCATGATGTCTTTCATGTCTCATTGCTCAAACCATTCCATGGTACACCTCCGTCTGAACTGCCGCCCTTGCCCCCATTGCGCCATGGCCATGTCACTCGGGAACCATCTGCTGTCACAAGCATTCGCCACAGAGATAACAGTGTAGAAGTATTGGTGGAATGGAAGGACCATGAGAAGTCTGATGCTTCTTGGGAAGATTTCTCCTGGTTTAGAGCTCAATACCCTTCCTTTCAGCTCGAGGACGAGCTGCTGGCTCAGGCGGGAGGAAGTGTTACCGACCTACACTGGGGTCAAGTCTATACACGCAGGAATAAAACCCATTCAGATTCTGAAAAGATTTAGTTTACAATTATCATTATCATTATGTAACTCTTTCTTATTTTTATGCACCTTTCCTTAGTTTGCAATAGTTGCTATAATTCTAATTGTTACCATATTAGAAAATACTCTATATAATGAGTATTAGATTGTATGAGATTTGGAGGCAGAATAATATATCTTTCCTTCTATCTCTCTCTCTCTCTCTCTCTCTCTCTCTCTCTCTCTCTCTCTCTCTCTCTCTCTCTCTCTCTCTCCCCCTTCTCTCTCTATCTCTAAACCCTTAATCTCTCTCTCTACCCCTTCTGCCACCACGGCAGAACACACCCAACCCCCCAAAATCCCATACAACCTAAGACCTACCAAGGCTCGTAACAATCAGATACAAAAATATAACCTCGTTTGGTTTCTGGACAATGCTTCTGACAAAAGTAAAGAACCAAACCTCTTATTCTCTAATTCTCATAACTATTATTGTTAATGTTCTTATTTATTTTTCTTTCTTACTGCCTTCATGTTGCTGTGATTCTCCTTTGAACATAAACACGAAATCAATTAAATAGAAGATAATAATAAATAAATTTGACACAACAATATTTACTCTACAGAAAGGGCTACATAAAAGGAAAATAATCAAACAATAAATAGACATGTCAATTTTCATAATTTTATTTTTGCGGTTTAATTTTGGAGGCAGCTATTGAAATAAATCGACTGTTAAAGAAAAAAAAACTTCATGAACCTGGGATTCGGTTGAAGCATGAGCTTGGATTCTTGTGTATGTCGCCATGGATTGCGAGAAGCAATCGGAGACAGAGACAAGCGAAGAAGAGGAGACGGAGCGTCGGGAGAAGGTGGGGCATGGTTGAAAGAGGAGAAGGGGGGGGGGGAAACGGCAGGAAAGGAGAGGCTTGCAAAGGAGGGTTAGCGGTGTGAGTGGTTCAGCGAAGGAGACGGAGGCGGAGAGGCGACGTATGTGAATGTGAGTAGGAATCGTAGGGGCGGAGAGAGAGAGAGAGAGAGAGGCTGCTAGGTTTAGAAAGGAGGAAAAAACAAATGACGATCAGATTTCAGCGGAAAAAAAACAACGGCTCGGATTGCCGTGTCGGAATTGAAAAAAAAATGGGACCGGACACTCACGGCATTTAATTAATACTATAGATATAGATGCCAAGTTATTGGAAATTTATTAATGGGCCAGTAGGGCTATTTTCAAATTTCTAATCAAACGGCTACAGCTGGCAATAAATAACGGACAAAATGTTACGATTAATACAGCTAATTACTAATCCTCAAAAAAAGTAGTAATATGTCATAAATATTGTCGAGGAATAACCAAAAGCAAAAATTAATTGAGCGGAAGAAGTAGAGGCCCAAAATGCGAGATTTTTGAAGATAAATTGGGATCAAGTCTCAAAATGCGAGATTTTTGGCAGATGGTGAAGTAAACGTAAGATACAAAATGAGAACATTACTACATGTCCAATTGTATACTTTCTGGCTACAGCGCGCAATCTAGTAATTTTGAATTTAGCATCATAGCATAAATTTATATCATTACTACATCTCCAATTACTGCTTGTAAACTATTTGAGAACATTCTGTGATTCTTTAAACACTTTAAATTAACATAAGTCTACAAATATCGATCACCCTTTTTTGTTTTTTTGAAACGGTAAATATCACCAAGTTGTATACTATTATTCCAGCCCGAAGCCTAAAATTAGAACTGTGAAGTAAAATCCAAAACCTGATTTTTTAGTGGGTGAATAATGCAAATATAAGGGGAAAATATATTTTTTTTTTGAGGAAATATAAGGGGAAAATATGAAAAGTGCTATTAGTGTTTGTTCAAAACAAAGTTATTGGCGTAGTGGATTTAGACTCGGCAAAATGAGCACAAATGCGTTCCTGTGATTTTCACTTATCATTGTTATTGTTTTTTGAAGCGCACTATGAATGGGAAAATATTTACTACCATCTTCTTTACTCACTTCTTTCTCTTTTTTCACACAGAGAATAATTGAACAAATATTTCCGATTTAAATTGTGTGTAATTGTTGCTGTATATGCAATTTTGTTCAACGAATTAAGTATAACAATGCTTCATACCATAAAATTTGTTATAATTATTTATAATATTAGTGTTAGAAGGAAAATATATTTACTTGTTTTTTGTAATAACATTATGAATGTTAGTTCTATAAATAAGTATACCTCGATCTTTAGAGAAAGATTGCAAAAGGAAAAAAATGTACACAAATGAAATATTTTCTCAAAATGATTCCTGAAATCAACAACCCAGTTAATTACCTTCTTTAGAGAAAGATTGCATATTAATTTTTATAAACACTAGCAGCAGTGCCCGCTCAATGTGCGGGCAATTTTCTATTTGATATATTTCAAAAAGTTAAAGACTTTCTATGCTAAAATCATCCACCCACCGTGTGGGCAAACTTAAATATAAAAAAAATGTTATTCTAACATATGATTAAGTTGCTTGTATTCATGGTTAAATTGCAAATAATCCGAAAGATGGCCAACCTTCTGGTATTTATTTATTTATTGTTAGTATTTATTTATTTATTGTTATTTCAGATGACCCTTGTATGAGATGTTAGTAAACATCATCAAAAGTTCTGTTTTTTCTTTTTTCAGTCTTAATTAAAGCTGATAATTTTTGTTCTTAATGAATATTTCATTTAATTGCATAGTTTTATTTCAGCAATGAAACGGGTTTTTAAGCCTTTGTTCAAAAAATTAATATCAGAAGGTTGGAGTACTTGGTTCCAGAGGAAATGTAATTCGCTAAGATTATCTTTTCACAGTAGACTCATCAGCCAATATTAGTTTTAATTACAAAAAAAAAAAATGAAAATTTGTACTCTTGGAAACTGTCAGCTTGGATACTCAGTGCCAAACCTTTATTTATATAGGTATTTAAAATCTGGTATATGTAATATTTACAAATAGAACCAACTGAAAAGTGGTAAATTCAAGCAAAGGAGCACTTGAAGGAGATAAACAAAAATAATGAACAACAAATTAGAATGGAAAAAGTAGACCTAAGATGTCAAGGCAATTTCTGGAATGCTGAATGCACACATAATGCACAAAATAAGAATGGAAAAAGTAGAATTATGCTAAATTTGCTATTATCATGGAAAAGGCATAATGATTTTATCCCTTCCAGAGTTGAGTATTTACTTGATTGCAACAGTTGAGTTTCTTCTTTAATTTCTGTTTTTTTTTTCTTTTTATATAGTTTACTTCTGGTAAATATAAGTTCACTTCTTGTTCTAGAGACAAAGCCGACAAAAAAATCGTTGCCATAGAGAGCAAGCCAGCACAATAAAGAGAGAAAAGAAAGAGACGTATACCTGATTCAGTACTCATCCAAAAAAGGAAGAAGCCAACTGCCGAGATCTGATTTTGAAATGAACCTCGTCAATATAAGAAAATTTAGATGTAAATCCCATAGCTTTTGAGTACTTTTGGTCATGAATATCAATTAAACAAAACATCAATCAATCAAAAACTATATAAAAACCTAACATGAGAAATCATGTACTTATGTAACTGTTTGGAAGTACAAAAATTGTCTATTACTTAATGCCATCAATCATCATAGACGAAAAAGCTAATGCCAAGAAATTGGAGCAAGGAAGTAAAAAAGAAGATGAATATATCCAACTAACAGACCATAAGCTCACAACAGGCAAGGAGCATCTTCTTGCTTTCACATAATCTAAGGTCCACCAGTTTTTAAACAAAGTGCCACTTTATACTGCCAGACAGATTGATTAAGTCACTAACAGACCATAGGACAAGTTTAAACAACTTATTTAGAGAGGGTGACATGGGAAATGACCATGAATGCACGTAGATTATTGAGTGCACATAAAGTGATTTCCCCAACTTTCCTCAATTCAGATGAAAATAGTAATAACTAAATCAAATTACAGGGATAAACAATAGTACATGAGGATCAGATCAACAGTTGTGAAATAAATCAAATAATATTGACACCAATTTAGTCAACTTCCATTTTCACCTCATTCTAGATAGCGGTTGTCTTTATTTGCTAACTTTGTCCCAAAAATCGACCAATTTGAAGATAGGCAGTCTCATATTGAGAGGCCATCTGAAAAAATCAACCTATTTGTCAACTATCTATATAGTACAATCATTTGATGAGAAGAAGGTATATATTTTAAAGTGCAACTGATCCAACAATATTGTCGGCACATAAGGAATAGTAGAGTATAAAGGTCAATTTTGTTTCCTTTTACAACACACACATAGACGCATCATTTCAAAAAGTGCATGCAATTCTCAGTTTGATCAACTGTCGGAAATTCAATCAATTTAACTAAAAGTAAAACGGGAAAAAAAAATTCTAACCTGAGAGCATTTGAAGAAGAAGCTCCCATCTCTAGATCTATTTCGAACCCTTTATTGCACCCGCACAGCTCTCTCTCCCCTTGTCCTCTCCTTGTCTTCAAAATTGAACTGAAACTGAGAACCAACGAATGGATTAAGACGTAGAAGGATTTAAAGAATAAATTAAACCAAAAATTTATAATCAGTATGTCCTTCAAGAATAAATTAAACCCAATGGAGTGAATGATCTCTCTTGTTGTACACACAGAGATCATTCAGTATGTTCTTCAAGAATTGTTGCATCAATTAAACAAAACACTAAAGTTAAAACAAGGATTCTATGAAGTAACACAGGTTCATATTTTGAGATTCTGGCACTAAAATAATTTATACCACAAGGATGTGTTACAGTAACAGAAGTAAGATAAGAACAGTAAATAACAGTAAGAAAAATAAATTTATGTTAACACTTAGCAGAGAGGTAAACTTACTGTAGAAAATAAAAAAAAACAAATTAAACTCGCGTTTAGTAGCTGAGAGTGTCGTTGTGCCAAGAGAAGAGACCTTTTGTTCTTCATGCATTATCCAATATCATCAGATTGATCTGTCACTGTCAGTAGTGAAAGCAAAAGGGCATTATTTACGCATCGAGAGGCCAGATTGGCATTGAATTTCATTTCTCCTTCTACTTGGCACATTTTAAACTTTATATGGGCGAATGAGAGAGGTTGATAGAAACTATACAAAGTTGGTAAATCTATTGGACTGATAAAGCACAGAACCAATGCACACTTATAAAAATTAAACAAACAATACTCCTAATTGCTAACCTGTATCAGCATCTTTATCCACAATTCCTGCATTAGCATCTTTATATTTTTGTCCATCCTTATTGTCTTATGCTCCATTTTTTCAGATTTCTAACAACATATGAGACATCAATAATTAGAGAGAATAATCTAATCCTAAAACATACATTGTATTATGTTTCATTTTTATAAAATGAAATAGGGTGACGCTCCCACCTTTTTTCGAAAAAGAAAATCCTAAAACATACAAATTAAACTCAAAACTTGCAAAATAAAAAAAAAGAAACATTGAAGTTCCTCAAATAGCATTTTGAGAATAAAAATACTGTTCATGGCTTCCACTATTGTTCAAGCTTCTCATTTGTTTCTGTCTGCTCCACAACAAGCACTTGTCAACATACAGAAAGAGACTCTTCGCTGAAAATCCAGAGTGATGTTGTTCTCCATGGACTGTTAAAAAGAAAAGAAAAACTGAATAGACCTTAATGTCTCAAGTGAAATAAAAACATATTTAAGCATGAAAAACTAAACCCAAATTATAAACCCTAAAATCCTAAACATCAAGCCAGGCATGCTAATTTGGAGGTCAAGCTCTTACCATGATCGGAGATATTCTGACAAAGGTATTAACAAATCAAACGATTCTGAACACAAATTGCTCATTTAGGAGTTTCGATTAGAAAAGAGAAAAAAACTTGCACGGGGAACTGTTGGACGGGATAAGAATATAGAAGCGAGAAGACAAAAGGGACAACCATCAGAGGCCACTGGAACGCTTGTCTCGATCAAGCACCGTCTATTTGAAGGGCGTAGCAGGGCTGAGGAGAGCTTGATGGAGGGCGTAGCAGAGCTGTAGAGGTGCAGCGGAGGAGAGCTTGATGGATATTTGTTTAGAGAGGGTAACGAAAGGAGAACGGCGGCCACAACTCGCCAAGAGAGAGAAGGCCAGAATTCGCATGAATAATCATTTGAGGCCGCTGATTAGGAAAAATTAGAGTAAACCCTCTGCGCCGCCGTTTGAAGGAATAATCTAGTCTAGAGGGGCTGGCGAATGAAGAGGAGGAGACGAGCGTCGGGAGGAGAAGAATCTCAGCTTGGGGATGGGGGCGGAATTGGCGGAGGCAGCGGAAATGCGAGAGTTAGTAAGGTTTGATCAAGAGTGAGTGAGTCGTAGGAGGAAATAGAAGGAAAGAAACTGGAAATGGATTAGGGGGCTAGGGTTTCAGCGATGATCTAAGGAGGCGGCAACAAAAAAATTAGGGCTCAGCGAGAGAGGAAATAAGGAAACAAGAGCAAAGCAGCAGCAAAATGCGAAAAAAAGTTACGGAGGACGGGATTCGCACCAACAGAGCGCCCAGACAGTTTCTCTATAAAAAGTCGACCTTTTTTTTCTGATATTTGAATCTGAACCGTAGATCACAGTAGATTAACAAAATCAATGATTCATATTTGATATTAGAGGGATGTAACTTCCTTTTATCTCGAAGTTTATGTATGTTTTACTGATGCTTTATAAGTAGTAGAGATAAACAAAAAAGTAAATATTAAAGATAAAACTGATTAAAAAAGGGAAAATTTTTTCTCAGCTCACATTTTTGGAATAGGACCCTTGGTGTAATTTTTAGCACATATTTTAGTCAAAATATATTAGTGTGTTACATTTTGTTTGATATTTACCTTCGATTATGACACCTGTAACATTGGCTCGGATTGATGATTGAATTAATGCTATTGGAAGAACTGTTCTTCTGAAGTCTAGTGAAAGAGGATGTAAAACACGCAATAAAAACTTTTGTGTGCGTAATGACTACGGTCCACTCTCCAATCTTCTCCCAAAACTCACTAGGATCGATGTTTCTCACTTCTACCTTTATCTTTTTCTCCCAATTGTATCATAACTTTTTTTCATAAAAAAAAAAGATAAATTTCAATTTTAAGTTTTTAATTTGTAACTAACTTACAATCAAATTTTGATATCCTATTCCCGTTAATTATACCACATGATGAAGTGTTTTCTGAATATAATTAAATAGAGTGGCGTAAATAAATGATTAAAAATTATTTGTTATTCGATCATTTAATTTTATAGGAAGATTAAAATTATGATACTAGTTGAGGTAGAAAATTTAGAGGTAAGTAGATGGTTGGCTCATTATTAATGAGATGTAAAAAGGGGTATCCATGATTAAAATTATGATACTATAGTTCAGGTAGAAAATTATGATACTCGTTATAAAGTGATCTGGGTCAACTTCCGATAAAGTGAACATAGGAGTGTCGTGTGTCCTTCGTCCTTTGAACGGGGCTTGCTTTATTTTGGTCACTTTAGAAATTTAAAACTGTAAAACCGTACTGACTGGTGACCGAAATCCGATATTTTTTGTTATTTTTCGAAATTTTTCAATATTTTCTCTCACAATTTTAGATACCGTCATTTTGATAACTGTTTCAGTCTCGGTATTACCAGAATTTTCTGATATGGGGTACGGTTTCCAAAACACATGCTATGGGTCTATTTAAAGATTGCTAGGGATTAAAGTCTGACTGCACCATAGCATCGTGAATCCACGTGGTAAAGTCTGACTGCACCATAGCATCGTGATTAAAGTCTGACTGCACCATAGCATCGTGAATCGTTTATAAATGCAAGGTTTATAAGCGAGTTCACAAAGTAATGTAATTCACGAAGTTCCAAGCAATATTTTAATTTTTCGAATTTTAGCACACTCTTATGACCTTAAGAACTTTATGTTTGTTGTTTTTTCTGTGCGATCTAATCATCACACTTAAGTTTTGGAAAGAAAAAAAAAATGTGAAAGACACTATCCTATAATTGACGTTATGGGTTTCAAATGAGTCATCTAATTAAATGATCTTTTTTTGTTGAAATTGTAGGCCTATGCCACTTGAAGAATCTGGAAGAGTTAGATCTTTCAGAAAACTTTTTTGTTGGAAATATTCCTCCATGTATCGGAAATCTCTCTTCGCTTATAATACTGGACTTGTCGGATAATCAATTCCACCTTAAACTTTCCTCTGCAGTATTTGAAAGAGCAGTATCCTTAAGGTATCTTTCTCTGTCCAGTAACCTACTTGAGGGTACTCTGTCCATGAGTTCATTTTCAAATCATTCTCATCTCGAAGTTCTGGAACTTTCAACAAGCGCAGTGAACTTCCAAGTGGAAGTTGTGAATCTACCAATGCAGCTTCTAGTCCTTCAACTAGCTAATTGCATTTTGGATATCGAGCCCAATTTCTTGTATTCCCGGTATAATTTACAAGTTTTGGACCTCTCTAATACTCTCTCCAAAGGTCCTGTTCCAACTTTGTGGTTGTTAGAGAACAACACAAATTTGATCAAACTAGTTTTGAGCAATAACTCCTTTACAGGCTCCTTCAACTTCCATCAGTAACACATGAAAATATCTCCTTGTTGGATATATCTGACAATAATCTCATTGGAGAAATACCAGAGGACATTGGCACTAAGTTTCCAAATTTAATTTCCCTGAACTTATCAAGAAACTTCTTTCGAGGACCCGTTGGATTGAGGTCTATGAACAATCTATATTCTTTAGATTTATCTATTAACAATCTTGCTGATGATATAAAGAACACCTTTTCTATGAATGGTACTAACCTTAATTTTCTGGATCTATCTAATAATAAATTTTATGGATCTTTCCCTAACATGATGAACTTTGAAAATTATTCAGCATTGCTACTAAATAAAAATTACATAAGTGGAGAGCTTCCTTTAAGCATTTGCAATGCCAGCTTGAATGTATTGGACCTCAGTAATAATGAGCTAAGTGGCATTCTACCTGGTTGCCTCGGAAGAACTATGTATGGAATGCTGAAGCTAAGTGCAAATAATTTAGAAGGATCTTTATCAAATGAGTTGTACAGTCCATTTATGCAGTTGCTTGACCTTTCAGATAACAAACTCTCTGGATCAATACCCCCATTCTTTAATGATACTTACACACCTCTAGAAAATATAGATCTGAGCCAAAACAATCTATCTGGAAACTTTCCGATGGCATTGCTGAATTTTTCTTCTCTACAATCAATAAACATCAGGAAAAACCATTTATTTGGAAAACTTCCGAGTTGGAATGGTAAAAATCTGAGAGCCCTTGTAATCAGGGACGACATGTTTGGAGGACATATACCAGAACAAATATGTAAACTCAAATACTTACGTATACTTGATCTGTCCCACAATAATTTTTCTGGGCAAATACCACCATGCATTATTCATATGGGATTAGAGAATAGTGATTTGCCTTGGTACATTCCATTTTCTAACCAGTACAGTGCATGGGGGAAGCTGAACTTCAATGATACCGATTTACCCTTTGAAAAATACGACTTAAATGATCCGGCTGAAATATCTGTGAATTCTGGATTGGAACTTGTATCAAAAGGAAGACTGGATCTCTACATGTTTAAATCATTTTTGAAATGTGTACTAGATCTTCTGTCTTCTAATGAACTAGTTGGTCATATTCCCAAAGAAATCGATCAAATGAGTTGGCTTACAACACTAAACTTATCAAACAACTATTTAACCGGTTCAATTCCTGATTCTTTATCCAAGTTGCGCCAACTGGAAAGTTTGGACCTCTCTTACAACGCTTTGACAGGGAAAATACCAAGAGGACTGACTAATCTGTCCTCACTAGAAGCCTTCTCTGTGGCATATAACAACTTATCCGGTCCTACATTAGGCGTACAACCTCAGTTTGATACATTTGACAACAGAAGCTATGAAGGAAACCCAAACCTCTGTGGGCCTCCCCTGTCATAGAGCTGTTTCTCTAATCATGACACAAAGCTGCCTTCTTTCCTAGATGGAGCGGAAGATCATCGAAGGGATGAAAGTATCGATTTTCTCATATTGTTCGGTTCTTTTGCCCTTTTCTTTGTGGTCAGTTTTTGGGGTTTCATGGCTGTTCTATATTTCAAGAGGGATTGGCGGTTTGCTCTGTTTGCATTGGTTGATGAGTTCGGTGATATGATGTACGTGAGGGTTGTCCTTTTCGAAAGGAAGATCCGGGCTGCTCGAAGGGATAACTGAAGGACCGCTTGTGTACATTTTTAGTTTGGTCGGATATGTGATATTTATGTGTATCGAATAAATGATTGGTTGATGTTTTGGATTTTTTCTTTGCAGTATCTCGGCGAACTTTTTCTTTGCAGTAATGTCTGTATTTCTAATTTTGAGAATTAGCAATTCTAAAGGTTTCATTAGTGGACCAGAACTTGCGCACATCGATGGAATTGTTTCTCTTTAATTGATACTAGGTGGGGCTATGCGGTTTTGCCGCGCCTTAGTGAATTTTTTGTATTTTAATTTTAAAAATCTCTAATAATTTTCATCAAGTCTAAATTGTGTGTGACAAACATTTAAGTGCAAAAGTAAAATGCCATAATTTTTCTTTTCACATGATAACATAATTTTTCTTGCATTTGGATTACACAATTACCAAACAACAATGTACTGATTAAGCTACCATTATGTACACAGATGGCAATAACACTTGAAACTAAAGTACCAGCTCCATATATACTTGCCTTTTTCTCGTTACGATTGAGATGCAAATATAGGTTAAATTTCATTGCAAGGACACATATCTCATAGATTCTTTCAAACACTACATCAAAAGAATAAAAAAAACGTATTAGTAAATCTACTCAATTCAACACAAATTTATTGTAGTGTATCTGTTAAAATAATCTAACAATCCACAGCGGCCACTACCACTGCTACATGGCCTGCCACGGTGCCTGCCAGTACTGGTTCTGTTGTACACAGGGATAACATCCTGTAATTAACGGTACATTGTCAATGTACCATGCACCAAGGGTTACACCATGTGAGTGAGGATCAAATGCATGGATGCAAAGAATCCTAACACTTAGTATTATGCAAAATAAAAAAGCATAATATCAACCTCATCAATTTTTTTTTTTTTTTTTTTTTTTTGCTTTTCAGTTTTCACGTTTCTAAAATACATGAGCACAAAACTGTGTAAGCATACCAAGAGAAATCTCTTAATAAGGTTCATAGATAAACTACGTCATGTTAAATAAAGATTTAACCACCATTGATTTCAGGAAACATACACCATATCACGATTCAAATTGTTAGGAAAGTACATTACTGGGGGCAAATACGATTCAAACAAAAGGAAGTATTATTGGCAGAAAAATAACAATAGAGATGGACTTACCCCTCTTTGAAATGAGATGGACTTACATTTGTTTATGAAGTAACTAACATATCTCATACACATACACCTGTATTGAATTGCTTAATTGTGGTTTATTGATGATAATTAGATATAGGTGTTGTATGGCCATGTATATATGTACACGGGCTTGGTAAAATGTAAATATAATGTCAGAAACCATCTTGTATGTACTGACCTTGCACCTGTACCGATACCATACACCCTCCTATTTGGTACCGAAGTATACCCCAATTGTTCTCTGTACCATACCCAATCAAGGTCTGTTCAATTGCTCATGTATGTGCTTATTGAACTAAAGAGATCACCTTAGCTAAACAGTTACAAAAGGTTATCTGACCTGTGATACATATACATTGTTACATATGATCCAGCGGATTTTTGTTCCCTATCTTTAGTCGAGTCCAGCTTGTTTATGCGAGGCATGTAGTTTGTTGGATCCCTCCTAAATGTGATATCCAAAAACTGAATAAAAAATAGAAAATCAGAAAGCTAAAGTAAAACTAAAATAAACAACACAAAATAAAAAGATATTAATTGTCCAAATAGACCAGAAGAACCAACTCCGAAGCTAAAATTGAACTTGCATTGGAGAATAAAATTTGATATTGTCAAATTATTATAAGGGTTTAATTCTGGTTTGTACGATTACAGCAAGTTCAATTATCAATTATCAATTATATTTATCATGTGTATCGATTACAGCAAATATATTTATCATATATTCAAGGGTTAATTAGATTTATGCCACCGTGAAAATTCGAAATTAGTAAAATGCCATCACTAAATGAAAAATTAGTTTTATGCCATTACAAAATAGTAAAAATTAGTTTTTTGCCACCGAAAAATTCATTTGCCAATTTTACCCTTTTAAATATGCCACTACAAAAATTTAAAATTAGAAAAATACAATCGTTAAATGAAAAATTAGTTTGATGCCACTACAAAACTTTGAAATTAGAAAAATATCATGTATTTTGATATAAAATGATTTCTAAGAACATTTTGTGAATGTGTGTATTTCAAAATAATTCAAACAAAAAACATTTATATGTTTGGATGGAGAATGTAATAATGAGAATAATGTTAGGTATATTATATTTTACACGGATTAACAAAACAATGTGAATATTTTTTTAACGTCAAACTAAAGGAGATTATTAATTTAAAAAATAACAACCATCTTAATGATTGCTGTATAAATTATGCCAAGCTATATAGAGGTAGCATTTGGAAATTTTTGGTGTTTTTTTTTTTCACCGTAATTTTTTGGATTTATTAAAAGGACGGTTTGGGAATTTTTAAAAATAATGAGAGATTTCAGGATGTCTTTTTTAGTATTTAATCATTTTAGGAATAAGATAATGGCATATATCTAATTTACAGAATTTGATGATGGCATAAATCTAATTAACAATCTAACAGTGGCATATCTCTAATTAACTATTTTTCACAGTGGCATAAAACCAATTAATCCTATATTCAATTATCAATTCTATCAGTTTTTTTTATTTATCATCTGTGTCCATAATTAGATTTCTAATGCATTATCAATATCATGGTAAATTTACATATTGAGCGAAAAGAGATTAATGCAACCTCCATCTAGCATTGTTTGAGCCCCAGTAGAAAGGTGGTCATTGTGCTGAGTGGGCCCAATGGAAGAAGAATTGGACTTGTGAAGCGAAGAAAAGTGGAAGGAGAGGTGAAGTAATAGTTCAGCTGCGTCTTTAAGTTTTGAGTCTCTTCCATTGACACCTCTCTCTCCTCCAGCTCATAGAAATTGTGGTACTTGTCTAGCTCCTCTTGTGCCCTCTTGAGCTCGATATTTATTCTTAACACCTCGGGTTGGTTCTCGTAGACACTTTGGAGATGCTGTGGTATCAATAATAAGGAAATTAATAAGGTTCAAAGAATAAAACAAATGATCCTAAGTGCTTTTTCTGCCCAAAAAATACACAAATAAATAAATAAATGTAACATCTTATAACCATGTCTTTAAACTTTCCACATGTGAAGCAAAGGTAAATCATTCCTGCCTCTTCCCCACCAGTTCTTCTCTCTTTTCTTTTCTTTTTCTTTTAAATGTGTGCTAACTTCAGAAGTATTTTATGTTTGCAGGAAACAATATGTGTGGCTTTAAAAATAAAAAGAAGACAAGAAAATCAACCTTTTGTTCATTCTGTAATGCTAGAAACTCCTCTTCCATAAATTCTTCTATGGGTAAGATGCCATCCATTAAAGTCTCTATGCGGGATATCTTATCTTCCACTATCTATGCAGTTACAGAATTGCACTCTCTTTCATGCTTATAATGCTGGACCTGCTCAGGTGCAGGAAGAAGTATGAAATGCTTGTACAGAAAAATCAGCTATAAAGAAGGTTTAGTACGAAAGTGAAAAGACCATATAAAGTCCATCTGCTTCACCAGGAAGTCAAGCTAGGATCAGGAGTTATTCACCATAAAGTCAAGCTAAATGGCACTCGAGTGAACTATATGACACATCCCCTTAATATCTCACTACTTTTTATTTCCTTAAATATTCTCCTAAACTCTGGCTGCAACCCTGATTGTTTTATAAATATCAGGAAGAAATTAAGAAAATTGATTGGTAGTTTAATAGTGCAAAGTATTAGAAACAATCAATAGCTACAACATGTGCAAGTATCATTATTTTCGGAATTGAAAACATATCATGACAATAGCCTATTTACAGTTGCCTTCTACAATATCACTATCAGTGTTACCGACCTACACTGGGGTCAAGTCTATACACGCAGGAATAAAACCCATTCAGATTCTGAAAAGATTTAGTTTACAATTATCATTATCATTATGTAACTCTTTCTTATTTTTATGCACCTTTCCTTAGTTTGCAATAGTTGCTATAATTCTAATTGTTACCATATTAGAAAATACTCTATATAATGAGTATTAGATTGTATGAGATTTGGAGGCAGAATAATATATCTTTCCTTCTATCTCTCTCTCTCTCTCTCTCTCTCTCTCTCTCTCTCTCCCCCTTCTCTCTCTATCTCTAAACCCTTAATCTCTCTCTCTACCCCTTCTGCCACCACGGCAGAACACACCCAACCCCCCAAAATCCCATACAACCTAAGACCTACCAAGGCTCGTAACAATTTGGTATCAGAGCCAAAACGGTCAGCACAAATTAAGATGTCCGCCGACGGCACCACACCTTTTGATGTCGCTGCCGCTTTCCAGCAGCTTCTTCAAGGCCAGAACGAGGTCTTGCGTCGTCTGTCCTTGGCTGAAGGTCGGCTGCTTTCCT
Organism: Rhynchospora pubera; assembly: GCA_028095005.1. Classification (NCBI taxonomy): domain Eukaryota; kingdom Viridiplantae; phylum Streptophyta; class Magnoliopsida; order Poales; family Cyperaceae; genus Rhynchospora; species Rhynchospora pubera. The sequence goes on from CM051462.1 coordinate 78,248,702, forward strand.
TAGAGCAACCCTCGAAAGCCGAGGAGCACCCTCCACCTAAGCCACGTGACACACCAGGGGTGCCACGCTACTACAAACTTGATTTCCCGACCTTTGATGGAAAAGAAGATCCCTTAGGCTGGCTTAATCGATGTGAACAGTTTTTTCAGGGACAACGCACTATGGAAGAGGAAAAGGTTTGGCTTGCCTCCTACCATCTTGTTGGTATTGCCCAACAGTGGTATTACCAATTAGAGCGAGATGAAGGTCTCTTGTCTTGGGCCCGATTTAAGGAGATGTGTCATCTACGGTTTGGGCCACCTATTCGCAGCAATCCCTTAGGCGAGCTGATGCACTTGCGGCAAACCGACAGTGTTGATGATTATCAACAGCGCTTTGGCGCTTTAATCTGTCGTGCCGATTCAGTCACCCCAACTCAACAGGTGCAGATTTTTACTGCTGGCCTCTCTGACCCACTTCGCACCGATGTCGAGCTACAGCGACCTAATGACCTGCAACATGCCATGAGCTTAGCTCGGGCTTTTGAGCGCCGTTACCACACGGCTCCAGCTGCGAGTATCCTTGGGCGCCCACCTGCGCGACCTAATCTAGCCCGCACACCTGCATCCCGATCGGTCGACCAGCCACCTGCTCCCTTGCAGGGCCGCACAATCCGCCGCCTCACGACGGCTGAGATGGCTGAACGTCGCCAGCAAGGCTTGTGCTTTAATTGTGATGAATCTTATGTTCGTGGCCATCGCTGCAAACGTTTATTTTTCTTGGATGTCATTGACGATGATGAGGACAACCCCAAAGACATATCTGATGATGTCTTTGACACTTCGCCTGAGATCTCCCTACATGCCATCACTGGCATTCCAACAGCAAGCACAATGCAACTTGCTGTGAAAATACAGGGGCATCATTGTCTGGCCCTTATTGATTCTGGCTCCACCAACAATTTTCTTAGCATGGCAGTAATCAAGGGAGCTGGATTACCCTTGGTGCCAAAACCAGGCCTTAGTGTTGCAGTTGCCAATGGGGATCGTTTGCCAAGTGCTGCTCTGTGCTCCAATTTAGCATTGAACATTGGGGATGAAATCTTCTCTGAACATTTTTTTGCACTTCCTTTAGATGGATTTGATGTGGTACTGGGTTGCCAATTTTTGAAATGTTTGGGCCCAATTCTTTGGGATTTCTCTGAGCTCACCATGTCCTTTTGGCGTGTCAATCGCCGTGTCACATGGAGTGGCGCAGAAGGTACTACTCCACATGCATGTGTTCTCACCTCTGATGACCTCTTACAGTCCCTTCTTACTGTATTTGAGGATCTATTCTTAGAGCCACAAGAGCTCCCACCTTCTAGAGCTTTCGACCACCGCATTTCCTTGCTGCCCAATTCAACTCCTGTGGCTGTCAGGCCCTACCGATACCCACATATGCAAAAAGATGAAATTGAGAAGCAATGTGCTGCCATGATGGAACAAGGCATCATTCGACCCAGCACTTCACCTTTCAGCTCTCCTGTTTTGCTTGTCAAGAAGCAAGATATGACATGGCGTTTCTGCATAGACTATAGAGCTCTCAATGCGATCACTGTGAAGGATAAATTTCCAATTCCAGTGGTCGATGAACTTCTAGATGAGCTTAAGCACGCTCACTTCTTTACTAAGCTTGACCTCAGATCGGGGTATCATCAAGTGCGCATGCACGAGGCAGATATCCACAAGACAGCATTTCGCACACATCATGGCCATTTTGAGTTCCTTGTCATGCCATTTGGCCTCTCAAATGCACCTTCAACTTTTCAGGCCTTAATGAATGATGTGCTACGGCCCTTTCTCCGCCAATTTGCCCTTGTGTTTTTTGATGATATCCTCATATACAGTAGCTCTTGGGCTGAGCATCTCCAACATGTCCGCACTATTCTTCTTCAACTTCGCAACCACAAATTGAAGCTTAAACGTTCAAAGTGCTCCTTTGGTCAGACTTCTATTGCATATCTAGGCCATGTCATCACCCACCAAGGAGTAACCATGGACCAGTCTAAGGTCCAGGCCATTTCAGACTGGCCCGCACCAGCTAATGTGCGTGCCCTTCGTGGATTCTTGGGACTTGCAGGATACTATCGGAGGTTTATTCAAAACTATGGAATGTTAGCTGCTCCACTAACCAAGTTGTTGCAGAAGGGCTCTTATAGTTGGTCACCAGAGGCAGCTGAGGCCTTTGCAGCACTCAAATCAGCATTATCGGGCAGCCCGGTCCTTCAACTCCCAGATTTCACCTTGCCTTTTATTGTTGAGTGTGATGCTTCAGGATCTGGTTTTGGTGCTGTTTTGCATCAAGGCAATGGACCAATAGCATATTTCAGCCGACCAGTGCCGGTTCACCATGCAAAACTTGCTGCCTATGAGCGCGAACTCATTGGCTTGGTGAAAGCTGTTAGGCATTGGCGACCATATTTGTGGGGAACTACATTCCTCATCCGCACCGACCATTATAGCCTCAAATACTTATTGGACCAACGCCTTTCCACCATTCCACAGCACACTTGGGTAAGCAAGTTATTTGGTTTTGATTTTCAGGTTGAATACCGCCCTGGCAAAGGTAACACGGTGGCTGACGCGTTGTCTCGCCGAGATGAGGACCCCAGTTTGCATGTGATGTCCAGTCCATCCTTTGCTTTCTATGACAATTTGCGAAAGGAGGTAGCTGAACATCCTGCTTATGCTGACTTGCATGCTCATCAAATTGCCTCCACCTTACCACCAGGTTGGTGCTACAAGGATGGTCTTTTTGTTAAGCATGGTCGCATCTTCCTCGGCTCTGGCTCAGCATTTATTTCTCCAGCACTTCAATTAGCCCATGGGGTTGGACATGAGGGTGTGGAGAAAACTATGCATCGCCTCCGCTCTAATTTCATATTTCCAGATATAAAAAAAGCCGTTAAGGATTTTGTGGCTGCATGTTCTACTTGTCAAATGAACAAATCTGTCCACTTGCACCCAGCAGGGCTTCTTCAACCACTTCCTGTACCCACCAAGGTTTGGGCTGACATCTCCATCGATTTTATTGATGGGTTTCCTAAGGTGCATGGAAAATCTGTCATCCTTTCAGTTGTGGACAGATTATCCAAGTACAGCCACTTTATTTCCTTGGCACATCCTTACACAGCCCAATCAGTGGCATTGGCCTTCTTTGAAACAATTGTCAAACTTCATGGGGTTCCTGAGAGCATCGTCAGTGATCGTGATCCGGTGTTTACCAGCAAATTTTGGCAAGAACTATTCCGCCTTCAGGGAGTCCACTTAAAGCTTAGCTCAGCTTTCCACCCACAGACAGATGGTCAAACAGAGGTGGTCAATCGTACAATTGAAATGTACTTGCGTTGTTTGGCATGTGACCGACCTCGCACTTGGCTACAATGGCTCCCTTGGGCTGAATTTTGCTACAATACATCATACCACTCTGCCCTCAAAGCTACCCCTTTTGAGGTGGTTTATGGACGACCAGTCCCATCGCTCCTCCCATACACACCAGGTGATACCAATATCGAAGCGATGGATATTTGCCTCAAGGACCGAGATGAACTTCTTCATGATGCCCGACAGCGACTTTTGCAAGCACAACAGCGCATGAAAGAGGGATATGACAAAGCACATAGGGATGTATCATATTCCATTGGTCAATGGGTGCTCCTACGACTCAATCATCGCCTTGCAGTGGGCATTCGTACAAAGACCAATGCCAAGCTGGCTCCCCGTTTTTTATGGGCCTTACAAGATTTTGGAACGAGTGGGCGAGGTAGCTTACCGTTTAGAGCTACCAGCAAATGCACGCATTCATGATGTCTTTCATGTCTCATTGCTCAAACCATTCCATGGTACACCTCCGTCTGAACTGCCGCCCTTGCCCCCATTGCGCCATGGCCATGTCACTCGGGAACCATCTGCTGTCACAAGCATTCGCCACAGAGATAACAGTGTAGAAGTATTGGTGGAATGGAAGGACCATGAGAAGTCTGATGCTTCTTGGGAAGATTTCTCCTGGTTTAGAGCTCAATACCCTTCCTTTCAGCTCGAGGACGAGCTGCTGGCTCAGGCGGGAGGAAGTGTTACCGACCTACACTGGGGTCAAGTCTATACACGCAGGAATAAAACCCATTCAGATTCTGAAAAGATTTAGTTTACAATTATCATTATCATTATGTAACTCTTTCTTATTTTTATGCACCTTTCCTTAGTTTGCAATAGTTGCTATAATTCTAATTGTTACCATATTAGAAAATACTCTATATAATGAGTATTAGATTGTATGAGATTTGGAGGCAGAATAATATATCTTTCCTTCTATCTCTCTCTCTCTCTCTCTCTCTCTCTCTCTCTCTCTCCCCCTTCTCTCTCTATCTCTAAACCCTTAATCTCTCTCTCTACCCCTTCTGCCACCACGGCAGAACACACCCAACCCCCCAAAATCCCATACAACCTAAGACCTACCAAGGCTCGTAACAATCAGATACAAAAATATAACCTCGTTTGGTTTCTGGACAATGCTTCTGACAAAAGTAAAGAACCAAACCTCTTATTCTCTAATTCTCATAACTATTATTGTTAATGTTCTTATTTATTTTTCTTTCTTACTGCCTTCATGTTGCTGTGATTCTCCTTTGAACATAAACACGAAATCAATTAAATAGAAGATAATAATAAATAAATTTGACACAACAATATTTACTCTACAGAAAGGGCTACATAAAAGGAAAATAATCAAACAATAAATAGACATGTCAATTTTCATAATTTTATTTTTGCGGTTTAATTTTGGAGGCAGCTATTGAAATAAATCGACTGTTAAAGAAAAAAAAACTTCATGAACCTGGGATTCGGTTGAAGCATGATCTTGGATTCTTGTGTATGTCGCCATGGATTGCGAGAAGCAATCGGAGACAGAGACAAGCGAAGAAGAGGAGACGGAGCGTCGGGAGAAGGTGGGGCAAGGTTGAAAGAGGAGAAGGGGGGGGGGGGGGAAACGGCAGGAAAGGAGAGGCTTGCAAAGGAGGGTTAGCGGTGTGAGTGGTTCAGCGAAGGAGACGGAGGCGGAGAGGCGACGTATGTGAATGTGAGTAGGAATCGTAGGGGCGGAGAGAGAGAGAGAGAGAGAGGCTGCTAGGTTTAGAAAGGAGGAAAAAACAAATGACGATCAGATTTCAGCGGAAAAAAAACAACGGCTCGGATTGCCGTGTCGGAATTGAAAAAAAAATGGGACCGGACACTCACGGCATTTAATTAATACTATAGATATAGATGCCAAGTTATTGGAAATTTATTAATGGGCCAGTAGGGCTATTTTCAAATTTCTAATCAAACGGCTACAGCTGGCAATAAATAACGGACAAAATGTTACGATTAATACAGCTAATTACTAATCCTCAAAAAAAGTAGTAATATGTCATAAATATTGTCGAGGAATAACCAAAAGCAAAAATTAATTGAGCGGAAGAAGTAGAGGCCCAAAATGCGAGATTTTTGAAGATAAATTGGGATCAAGTCTCAAAATGCGAGATTTTTGGCAGATGGTGAAGTAAACGTAAGATACAAAATGAGAACATTACTACATGTCCAATTGTATACTTTCTGGCTACAGCGCGCAATCTAGTAATTTTGAATTTAGCATCATAGCATAAATTTATATCATTACTACATCTCCAATTACTGCTTGTAAACTATTTGAGAACATTCTGTGATTCTTTAAACACTTTAAATTAACATAAGTCTACAAATATCGATCACCCTTTTTTGTTTTTTTGAAACGGTAAATATCACCAAGTTGTATACTATTATTCCAGCCCGAAGCCTAAAATTAGAACTGTGAAGTAAAATCCAAAACCTGATTTTTTAGTGGGTGAATAATGCAAATATAAGGGGAAAATATTTTTTTTTTTTGAGGAAATATAAGGGGAAAATATGAAAAGTGCTATTAGTGTTTGTTCAAAACAAAGTTATTGGCGTAGTGGATTTAGACTCGGCAAAATGAGCACAAATGCGTTCCTGTGATTTTCACTTATCATTGTTATTGTTTTTTGAAGCGCACTATGAATGGGAAAATATTTACTACCATCTTCTTTACTCACTTCTTTCTCTTTTTTCACACAGAGAATAATTGAACAAATATTTCCGATTTAAATTGTGTGTAATTGTTGCTGTATATGCAATTTTGTTCAACGAATTAAGTATAACAATGCTTCATACCATAAAATTTGTTATAATTATTTATAATATTAGTGTTAGAAGGAAAATATATTTACTTGTTTTTTGTAATAACATTATGAATGTTAGTTCTATAAATAAGTATACCTCGATCTTTAGAGAAAGATTGCAAAAGGAAAAAAATGTACACAAATGAAATATTTTCTCAAAATGATTCCTGAAATCAACAACCCAGTTAATTACCTTCTTTAGAGAAAGATTGCATATTAATTTTTATAAACACTAGCAGCAGTGCCCGCTCAATGTGCGGGCAATTTTCTATTTGATATATTTCAAAAAGTTAAAGACTTTCTATGCTAAAATCATCCACCCACCGTGTGGGCAAACTTAAATATAAAAAAAATGTTATTCTAACATATGATTAAGTTGCTTGTATTCATGGTTAAATTGCAAATAATCCGAAAGATGGCCAACCTTCTGGTATTTATTTATTTATTGTTAGTATTTATTTATTTATTGTTATTTCAGATGACCCTTGTATGAGATGTTAGTAAACATCATCAAAAGTTCTGTTTTTTCTTTTTTCAGTCTTAATTAAAGCTGATAATTTTTGTTCTTAATGAATATTTCATTTAATTGCATAGTTTTATTTCAGCAATGAAACGGGTTTTTAAGCCTTTGTTCAAAAAATTAATATCAGAAGGTTGGAGTACTTGGTTCCAGAGGAAATGTAATTCGCTAAGATTATCTTTTCACAGTAGACTCATCAGCCAATATTAGTTTTAATTACAAAAAAAAAAAATGAAAATTTGTACTCTTGGAAACTGTCAGCTTGGATACTCAGTGCCAAACCTTTATTTATATAGGTATTTAAAATCTGGTATATGTAATATTTACAAATAGAACCAACTGAAAAGTGGTAAATTCAAGCAAAGGAGCACTTGAAGGAGATAAACAAAAATAATGAACAACAAATTAGAATGGAAAAAGTAGACCTAAGATGTCAAGGCAATTTCTGGAATGCTGAATGCACACATAATGCACAAAATAAGAATGGAAAAAGTAGAATTATGCTAAATTTGCTATTATCATGGAAAAGGCATAATGATTTTATCCCTTCCAGAGTTGAGTATTTACTTGATTGCAACAGTTGAGTTTCTTCTTTAATTTCTGTTTTTTTTTTCTTTTTATATAGTTTACTTCTGGTAAATATAAGTTCACTTCTTGTTCTAGAGACAAAGCCGACAAAAAAATCGTTGCCATAGAGAGCAAGCCAGCACAATAAAGAGAGAAAAGAAAGAGACGTATACCTGATTCAGTACTCATCCAAAAAAGGAAGAAGCCAACTGCCGAGATCTGATTTTGAAATGAACCTCGTCAATATAAGAAAATTTAGATGTAAATCCCATAGCTTTTGAGTACTTTTGGTCATGAATATCAATTAAACAAAACATCAATCAATCAAAAACTATATAAAAACCTAACATGAGAAATCATGTACTTATGTAACTGTTTGGAAGTACAAAAATTGTCTATTACTTAATGCCATCAATCATCATAGACGAAAAAGCTAATGCCAAGAAATTGGAGCAAGGAAGTAAAAAAGAAGATGAATATATCCAACTAACAGACCATAAGCTCACAACAGGCAAGGAGCATCTTCTTGCTTTCACATAATCTAAGGTCCACCAGTTTTTAAACAAAGTGCCACTTTATACTGCCAGACAGATTGATTAAGTCACTAACAGACCATAGGACAAGTTTAAACAACTTATTTAGAGAGGGTGACATGGGAAATGACCATGAATGCACGTAGATTATTGAGTGCACATAAAGTGATTTCCCCAACTTTCCTCAATTCAGATGAAAATAGTAATAACTAAATCAAATTACAGGGATAAACAATAGTACATGAGGATCAGATCAACAGTTGTGAAATAAATCAAATAATATTGACACCAATTTAGTCAACTTCCATTTTCACCTCATTCTAGATAGCGGTTGTCTTTATTTGCTAACTTTGTCCCAAAAATCGACCAATTTGAAGATAGGCAGTCTCATATTGAGAGGCCATCTGAAAAAATCAACCTATTTGTCAACTATCTATATAGTACAATCATTTGATGAGAAGAAGGTATATATTTTAAAGTGCAACTGATCCAACAATATTGTCGGCACATAAGGAATAGTAGAGTATAAAGGTCAATTTTGTTTCCTTTTACAACACACACATAGACGCATCATTTCAAAAAGTGCATGCAATTCTCAGTTTGATCAACTGTCGGAAATTCAATCAATTTAACTAAAAGTAAAACGGGAAAAAAAAATTCTAACCTGAGAGCATTTGAAGAAGAAGCTCCCATCTCTAGATCTATTTCGAACCCTTTATTGCACCCGCACAGCTCTCTCTCCCCTTGTCCTCTCCTTGTCTTCAAAATTGAACTGAAACTGAGAACCAACGAATGGATTAAGACGTAGAAGGATTTAAAGAATAAATTAAACCAAAAATTTATAATCAGTATGTCCTTCAAGAATAAATTAAACCCAATGGAGTGAATGATCTCTCTTGTTGTACACACAGAGATCATTCAGTATGTTCTTCAAGAATTGTTGCATCAATTAAACAAAACACTAAAGTTAAAACAAGGATTCTATGAAGTAACACAGGTTCATATTTTGAGATTCTGGCACTAAAATAATTTATACCACAAGGATGTGTTACAGTAACAGAAGTAAGATAAGAACAGTAAATAACAGTAAGAAAAATAAATTTATGTTAACACTTAGCAGAGAGGTAAACTTACTGTAGAAAATAAAAAAAAACAAATTAAACTCGCGTTTAGTAGCTGAGAGTGTCGTTGTGCCAAGAGAAGAGACCTTTTGTTCTTCATGCATTATCCAATATCATCAGATTGATCTGTCACTGTCAGTAGTGAAAGCAAAAGGGCATTATTTACGCATCAAGAGGCCAGATTGGCATTGAATTTCATTTCTCCTTCTACTTGGCACATTTTAAACTTTATATGGGCGAATGAGAGAGGTTGATAGAAACTATACAAAGTTGGTAAATCTATTGGACTGATAAAGCACAGAACCAATGCACACTTATAAAAATTAAACAAACAATACTCCTAATTGCTAACCTGTATCAGCATCTTTATCCACAATTCCTGCATTAGCATCTTTATATTTTTGTCCATCCTTATTGTCTTATGCTCCATTTTTTCAGATTTCTAACAACATATGAGACATCAATAATTAGAGAGAATAATCTAATCCTAAAACATACATTGTATTATGTTTCATTTTTATAAAATGAAATAGGGTGACGCTCCCACCTTTTTTCGAAAAAGAAAATCCTAAAACATACAAATTAAACTCAAAACTTGCAAAATAAAAAAAAAGAAACATTGAAGTTCCTCAAATAGCATTTTGAGAATAAAAATACTGTTCATGGCTTCCACTATTGTTCAAGCTTCTCATTTGTTTCTGTCTGCTCCACAACAAGCACTTGTCAACATACAGAAAGAGACTCTTCGCTGAAAATCCAGAGTGATGTTGTTCTCCATGGACTGTTAAAAAGAAAAGAAAAACTGAATAGACCTTAATGTCTCAAGTGAAATAAAAACATATTTAAGCATGAAAAACTAAACCCAAATTATAAACCCTAAAATCCTAAACATCAAGCCAGGCATGCTAATTTGGAGGTCAAGCTCTTACCATGATCGGAGATATTCTGACAAAGGTATTAACAAATCAAACGATTCTGAACACAAATTGCTCATTTAGGAGTTTCGATTAGAAAAGAGAAAAAAACTTGCACGGGGAACTGTTGGACGGGATAAGAATATAGAAGCGAGAAGACAAAAGGGACAACCATCAGAGGCCACTGGAACGCTTGTCTCGATCAAGCACCGTCTATTTGAAGGGCGTAGCAGGGCTGAGGAGAGCTTGATGGAGGGCGTAGCAGAGCTGTAGAGGTGCAGCGGAGGAGAGCTTGATGGATATTTGTTTAGAGAGGGTAACGAAAGGAGAACGGCGGCCACAACTCGCCAAGAGAGAGAAGGCCAGAATTCGCATGAATAATCATTTGAGGCCGCTGATTAGGAAAAATTAGAGTAAACCCTCTGCGCCGCCGTTTGAAGGAATAATCTAGTCTAGAGGGGCTGGCGAATGAAGAGGAGGAGACGAGCGTCGGGAGGAGAAGAATCTCAGCTTGGGGATGGGGGCGGAATTGGCGGAGGCAGCGGAAATGCGAGAGTTAGTAAGGTTTGATCAAGAGTGAGTGAGTCGTAGGAGGAAATAGAAGGAAAGAAACTGGAAATGGATTAGGGGGCTAGGGTTTCAGCGATGATCTAAGGAGGCGGCAACAAAAAAATTAGGGCTCAGCGAGAGAGGAAATAAGGAAACAAGAGCAAAGCAGCAGCAAAATGCGAAAAAAAGTTACGGAGGACGGGATTCGCACCAACAGAGCGCCCAGACAGTTTCTCTATAAAAAGTCGACCTTTTTTTTCTGATATTTGAATCTGAACCGTAGATCACAGTAGATTAACAAAATCAATGATTCATATTTGATATTAGAGGGATGTAACTCCCTTTTATCTCGAAGTTTATGTATGTTTTACTGATGCTTTATAAGTAGTAGAGATAAACAAAAAAGTAAATATTAAAGATAAAACTGATTAAAAAAGGGAAAATTTTTTCTCAGCTCACATTTTTGGAATAGGACCCTTGGTGTAATTTTTAGCACATATTTTAGTCAAAATATATTAGTGTGTTACATTTTGTTTGATATTTACCTTCGATTATGACACCTGTAACATTGGCTCGGATTGATGATTGAATTAATGCTATTGGAAGAACTGTTCTTCTGAAGTCTAGTGAAAGAGGATGTAAAACACGCAATAAAAACTTTTGTGTGCGTAATGACTACGGTCCACTCTCCAATCTTCTCCCAAAACTCACTAGGATCGATGTTTCTCACTTCTACCTTTATCTTTTTCTCCCAATTGTATCATAACTTTTTTTCATAAAAAAAAAAGATAAATTTCAATTTTAAGTTTTTAATTTGTAACTAACTTACAATCAAATTTTGATATCCTATTCCCGTTAATTATACCACATGATGAAGTGTTTTCTGAATATAATTAAATAGAGTGGCGTAAATAAATGATTAAAAATTATTTGTTATTCGATCATTTAATTTTATAGGAAGATTAAAATTATGATACTAGTTGAGGTAGAAAATTTAGAGGTAAGTAGATGGTTGGCTCATTATTAATGAGATGTAAAAAGGGGTATCCATGATTAAAATTATGATACTATAGTTCAGGTAGAAAATTATGATACTCGTTATAAAGTGATCTGGGTCAACTTCCGATAAAGTGAACATAGGAGTGTCGTGTGTCCTTCGTCCTTTGAACGGGGCTTGCTTTATTTTGGTCACTTTAGAAATTTAAAACTGTAAAACCGTACTGACTGGTGACCGAAATCCGATATTTTTTGTTATTTTTCGAAATTTTTCAATATTTTCTCTCACAATTTTAGATACCGTCATTTTGATAACTGTTTCAGTCTCGGTATTACCAGAATTTTCTGATATGGGGTATGGTTTCCAAAACACATGCTATGGGTCTATTTAAAGATTGCTAGGGATTAAAGTCTGACTGCACCATAGCATCGTGAATCCACGTGGTAAAGTCTGACTGCACCATAGCATCGTGATTAAAGTCTGACTGCACCATAGCATCGTGAATCGTTTATAAATGCAAGGTTTATAAGCGAGTTCACAAAGTAATGTAATTCACGAAGTTCCAAGCAATATTTTAATTTTTCGAATTTTAGCACACTCTTATGACCTTAAGAACTTTATGTTTGTTGTTTTTTCTGTGCGATCTAATCATCACACTTAAGTTTTGGAAAGAAAAAAAAAATGTGAAAGACACTATCCTATAATTGACGTTATGGGTTTCAAATGAGTCATCTAATTAAATGATCTTTTTTTGTTGAAATTGTAGGCCTATGCCACTTGAAGAATCTGGAAGAGTTAGATCTTTCAGAAAACTTTTTTGTTGGAAATATTCCTCCATGTATCGGAAATCTCTCTTCGCTTAGAATACTGGACTTGTCGGATAATCAATTCCACCTTAAACTTTCCTCTGCAGTATTTGAAAGAGCAGTATCCTTAAGGTATCTTTCTCTGTCCAGTAACCTACTTGAGGGTACTCTGTCCATGAGTTCATTTTCAAATCATTCTCATCTCGAAGTTCTGGAACTTTCAACAAGCGCAGTGAACTTCCAAGTGGAAGTTGTGAATCTACCAATGCAGCTTCTAGTCCTTCAACTAGCTAATTGCATTTTGGATATCAAGCCCAATTTCTTGTATTCCCGGTATAATTTACAAGTTTTGGACCTCTCTAATACTCTCTCCAAAGGTCCTGTTCCAACTTTGTGGTTGTTAGAGAACAACACAAATTTGATCAAACTAGTTTTGAGCAATAACTCCTTTACAGGCTCCTTCAACTTCCATCAGTAACACATGAAAATATCTCCTTGTTGGATATATCTGACAATAATCTCATTGGAGAAATACCAGAGGACATTGGCACTAAGTTTCCAAATTTAATTTCCCTGAACTTATCAAGAAACTTCTTTCGAGGACCCGTTGGATTGAGGTCTATGAACAATCTATATTCTTTAGATTTATCTATTAACAATCTTGCTGATGATATAAAGAACACCTTTTCTATGAATGGTACTAACCTTAATTTTCTGGATCTATCTAATAATAAATTTTATGGATCTTTCCCTAACATGATGAACTTTGAAAATTATTCAGCATTGCTACTAAATAAAAATTACATAAGTGGAGAGCTTCCTTTAAGCATTTGCAATGCCAGCTTGAATGTATTGGACCTCAGTAATAATGAGCTAAGTGGCATTCTACCTGGTTGCCTCGGAAGAACTATGTATGGAATGCTGAAGCTAAGTGCAAATAATTTAGAAGGATCTTTATCAAATGAGTTGTACAGTCCATTTATGCAGTTGCTTGACCTTTCAGATAACAAACTCTCTGGATCAATACCCCCATTCTTTAATGATACTTACACACCTCTAGAAAATATAGATCTGAGCCAAAACAATCTATCTGGAAACTTTCCGATGGCATTGCTGAATTTTTCTTCTCTACAATCAATAAACATCAGGAAAAACCATTTATTTGGAAAACTTCCGAGTTGGAATGGTAAAAATCTGAGAGCCCTTGTAATCAGGGACGACATGTTTGGAGGACATATACCAGAACAAATATGTAAACTCAAATACTTACGTATACTTGATCTGTCCCACAATAATTTTTCTGGGCAAATACCACCATGCATTATTCATATGGGATTAGAGAATAGTGATTTGCCTTGGTACATTCCATTTTCTAACCAGTACAGTGCATGGGGGAAGCTGAACTTCAATGATACCGATTTACCCTTTGAAAAATACGACTTAAATGATCCGGCTGAAATATCTGTGAATTCTGGATTGGAACTTGTATCAAAAGGAAGACTGGATCTCTACATGTTTAAATCATTTTTGAAATGTGTACTAGATCTTCTGTCTTCTAATGAACTAGTTGGTCATATTCCCAAAGAAATCGATCAAATGAGTTGGCTTACAACACTAAACTTATCAAACAACTATTTAACCGGTTCAATTCCTGATTCTTTATCCAAGTTGCGCCAACTGGAAAGTTTGGACCTCTCTTACAACGCTTTGACAGGGAAAATACCAAGAGGACTGACTAATCTGTCCTCACTAGAAGCCTTCTCTGTGGCATATAACAACTTATCCGGTCCTACATTAGGCGTACAACCTCAGTTTGATACATTTGACAACAGAAGCTATGAAGGAAACCCAAACCTCTGTGGGCCTCCCCTGTCATAGAGCTGTTTCTCTAATCATGACACAAAGCTGCCTTCTTTCCTAGATGGAGCGGAAGATCATCGAAGGGATGAAAGTATCGATTTTCTCATATTGTTCGGTTCTTTTGCCCTTTTCTTTGTGGTCAGTTTTTGGGGTTTCATGGCTGTTCTATATTTCAAGAGGGATTGGCGGTTTGCTCTGTTTGCATTGGTTGATGAGTTCGGTGATATGATGTACGTGAGGGTTGTCCTTTTCGAAAGGAAGATCCGGGCTGCTCGAAGGGATAACTGAAGGACCGCTTGTGTACATTTTTAGTTTGGTCGGATATGTGATATTTATGTGTATCGAATAAATGATTGGTTGATGTTTTGGATTTTTTCTTTGCAGTATCTCGGCGAACTTTTTCTTTGCAGTAATGTCTGTATTTCTAATTTTGAGAATTAGCAATTCTAAAGGTTTCATTAGTGGACCAGAACTTGCGCACATCGATGGAATTGTTTCTCTTTAATTGATACTAGGTGGGGCTATGCGGTTTTGCCGCGCCTTAGTGAATTTTTTGTATTTTAATTTTAAAAATCTCTAATAATTTTCATCAAGTCTAAATTGTGTGTGACAAACATTTAAGTGCAAAAGTAAAATGCCATAATTTTTCTTTTCACATGATAACATAATTTTTCTTGCATTTGGATTACACAATTACCAAACAACAATGTACTGATTAAGCTACCATTATGTACACAGATGGCAATAACACTTGAAACTAAAGTACCAGCTCCATATATACTTGCCTTTTTCTCGTTACGATTGAGATGCAAATATAGGTTAAATTTCATTGCAAGGACACATATCTCATAGATTCTTTCAAACACTACATCAAAAGAATAAAAAAAACGTATTAGTAAATCTACTCAATTCAACACAAATTTATTGTAGTGTATCTGTTAAAATAATCTAACAATCCACAGCGGCCACTACCACTGCTACATGGCCTGCCACGGTGCCTGCCAGTACTGGTTCTGTTGTACACAGGGATAACATCCTGTAATTAACGGTACA
The DNA here is from genome assembly GCA_028095005.1 of Rhynchospora pubera. NCBI lineage: Eukaryota > Viridiplantae > Streptophyta > Magnoliopsida > Poales > Cyperaceae > Rhynchospora > Rhynchospora pubera. The sequence goes on from CM051462.1 coordinate 78,263,857, forward strand.
TTGTCAATGTACCATGCACCAAGGGTTACACCATGTGAGTGAGGATCAAATGCATGGATGCAAAGAATCCTAACACTTAGTATTATGCAAAATAAAAAAGCATAATATCAACCTCATCAATTTTTTTTTTTTTTTTTTTTTTTTTGCTTTTCAGTTTTCACGTTTCTAAAATACATGAGCACAAAACTGTGTAAGCATACCAAGAGAAATCTCTTAATAAGGTTCATAGATAAACTACGTCATGTTAAATAAAGATTTAACCACCATTGATTTCAGGAAACATACACCATATCACGATTCAAATTGTTAGGAAAGTACATTACTGGGGGCAAATACGATTCAAACAAAAGGAAGTATTATTGGCAGAAAAATAACAATAGAGATGGACTTACCCCTCTTTGAAATGAGATGGACTTACATTTGTTTATGAAGTAACTAACATATCTCATACACATACACCTGTATTGAATTGCTTAATTGTGGTTTATTGATGATAATTAGATATAGGTGTTGTATGGCCATGTATATATGTACACGGGCTTGGTAAAATGTAAATATAATGTCAGAAACCATCTTGTATGTACTGACCTTGCACCTGTACCGATACCATACACCCTCCTATTTGGTACCGAAGTATACCCCAATTGTTCTCTGTACCATACCCAATCAAGGTCTGTTCAATTGCTCATGTATGTGCTTATTGAACTAAAGAGATCACCTTAGCTAAACAGTTACAAAAGGTTATCTGACCTGTGATACATATACATTGTTACATATGATCCAGCGGATTTTTGTTCCCTATCTTTAGTCGAGTCCAGCTTGTTTATGCGAGGCATGTAGTTTGTTGGATCCCTCCTAAATGTGATATCCAAAAACTGAATAAAAAATAGAAAATCAGAAAGCTAAAGTAAAACTAAAATAAACAACACAAAATAAAAAGATATTAATTGTCCAAATAGACCAGAAGAACCAACTCCGAAGCTAAAATTGAACTTGCATTGGAGAATAAAATTTGATATTGTCAAATTATTATAAGGGTTTAATTCTGGTTTGTACGATTACAGCAAGTTCAATTATCAATTATCAATTACATTTATCATGTGTATCGATTACAGCAAATATATTTATCATATATTCAAGGGTTAATTAGATTTATGCCACCGTGAAAATTCGAAATTAGTAAAATGCCATCACTAAATGAAAAATTAGTTTTATGCCATTACAAAATAGTAAAAATTAGTTTTTTGCCACCGAAAAATTCATTTGCCAATTTTACCCTTTTAAATATGCCACTACAAAAATTTAAAATTAGAAAAATACAATCGTTAAATGAAAAATTAGTTTGATGCCACTACAAAACTTTGAAATTAGAAAAATATCATGTATTTTGATATAAAATGATTTCTAAGAACATTTTGTGAATGTGTGTATTTCAAAATAATTCAAACAAAAAACATTTATATGTTTGGATGGAGAATGTAATAATGAGAATAATGTTAGGTATATTATATTTTACACGGATTAACAAAACAATGTGAATATTTTTTTAACGTCAAACTAAAGGAGATTATTAATTTAAAAAATAACAACCATCTTAATGATTGCTGTATAAATTATGCCAAGCTATATAGAGGTAGCATTTGGAAATTTTTGGTGTTTTTTTTTTTCACCGTAATTTTTTGGATTTATTAAAAGGACGGTTTGGGAATTTTTAAAAATAATGAGAGATTTCAGGATGTCTTTTTTAGTATTTAATCATTTTAGGAATAAGATAATGGCATATATCTAATTTACAGAATTTGATGATGGCATAAATCTAATTAACAATCTAACAGTGGCATATCTCTAATTAACTATTTTTCACAGTGGCATAAAACCAATTAATCCTATATTCAATTATCAATTCTATCAGTTTTTTTTATTTATCATCTGTGTCCATAATTAGATTTCTAATGCATTATCAATATCATGGTAAATTTACATATTGAGCGAAAAGAGATTAATGCAACCTCCATCTAGCATTGTTTGAGCCCCAGTAGAAAGGTGGTCATTGTGCTGAGTGGGCCCAATGGAAGAAGAATTGGACTTGTGAAGCGAAGAAAAGTGGAAGGAGAGGTGAAGTAATAGTTCAGCTGCGTCTTTAAGTTTTGAGTCTCTTCCATTGACACCTCTCTCTCCTCCAGCTCATAGAAATTGTGGTACTTGTCTAGCTCCTCTTGTGCCCTCTTGAGCTCGATATTTATTCTTAACACCTCGGGTTGGTTCTCGTAGACACTTTGGAGATGCTGTGGTATCAATAATAAGGAAATTAATAAGGTTCAAAGAATAAAACAAATGATCCTAAGTGCTTTTTCTGCCCAAAAAATACACAAATAAATAAATAAATGTAACATCTTATAACCATGTCTTTAAACTTTCCACATGTGAAGCAAAGGTAAATCATTCCTGCCTCTTCCCCACCAGTTCTTCTCTCTTTTCTTTTCTTTTTCTTTTAAATGTGTGCTAACTTCAGAAGTATTTTATGTTTGCAGGAAACAATATGTGTGGCTTTAAAAATAAAAAGAAGACAAGAAAATCAACCTTTTGTTCATTCTGTAATGCTAGAAACTCCTCTTCCATAAATTCTTCTATGGGTAAGATGCCATCCATTAAAGTCTCTATGCGGGATATCTTATCTTCCACTATCTATGCAGTTACAGAATTGCACTCTCTTTCATGCTTATAATGCTGGACCTGCTCAGGTGCAGGAAGAAGTATGAAATGCTTGTACAGAAAAATCAGCTATAAAGAAGGTTTAGTACGAAAGTGAAAAGACCATATAAAGTCCATCTGCTTCACCAGGAAGTCAAGCTAGGATCAGGAGTTATTCACCATAAAGTCAAGCTAAATGGCACTCGAGTGAACTATATGACACATCCCCTTAATATCTCACTACTTTTTATTTCCTTAAATATTCTCCTAAACTCTGGCTGCAACCCTGATTGTTTTATAAATATCAGGAAGAAATTAAGAAAATTGATTGGTAGTTTAATAGTGCAAAGTATTAGAAACAATCAATAGCTACAACATGTGCAAGTATCATTATTTTCGGAATTGAAAACATATCATGACAATAGCCTATTTACAGTTGCCTTCTACAATATCACTATCAGTGTTACCGACCTACACTGGGGTCAAGTCTATACACGCAGGAATAAAACCCATTCAGATTCTGAAAAGATTTAGTTTACAATTATCATTATCATTATGTAACTCTTTCTTATTTTTATGCACCTTTCCTTAGTTTGCAATAGTTGCTATAATTCTAATTGTTACCATATTAGAAAATACTCTATATAATGAGTATTAGATTGTATGAGATTTGGAGGCAGAATAATATATCTTTCCTTCTATCTCTCTCTCTCTCTCTCTCTCTCTCTCTCTCTCTCTCCCCCTTCTCTCTCTATCTCTAAACCCTTAATCTCTCTCTCTACCCCTTCTGCCACCACGGCAGAACACACCCAACCCCCCAAAATCCCATACAACCTAAGACCTACCAAGGCTCGTAACAATTTGGTATCAGAGCCAAAACGGTCAGCACAAATTAAGATGTCCGCCGACGGCACCACACCTTTTGATGTCGCTGCCGCTTTCCAGCAGCTTCTTCAAGGCCAGAACGAGGTCTTGCGTCGTCTGTCCTTGGCTGAAGGTCGGCTGCTTTCCTTAGAGCAACCCTCGAAAGCCGAGGAGCACCCTCCACCTAAGCCACGTGACACACCAGGGGTGCCACGCTACTACAAACTTGATTTCCCGACCTTTGATGGAAAAGAAGATCCCTTAGGCTGGCTTAATCGATGTGAACAGTTTTTTCAGGGACAACGCACTATGGAAGAGGAAAAGGTTTGGCTTGCCTCCTACCATCTTGTTGGTATTGCCCAACAGTGGTATTACCAATTAGAGCGAGATGAAGGTCTCTTGTCTTGGGCCCGATTTAAGGAGATGTGTCATCTACGGTTTGGGCCACCTATTCGCAGCAATCCCTTAGGCGAGCTGATGCACTTGCGGCAAACCGACAGTGTTGATGATTATCAACAGCGCTTTGGCGCTTTAATCTGTCGTGCCGATTCAGTCACCCCAACTCAACAGGTGCAGATTTTTACTGCTGGCCTCTCTGACCCACTTCGCACCGATGTCGAGCTACAGCGACCTAATGACCTGCAACATGCCATGAGCTTAGCTCGGGCTTTTGAGCGCCGTTACCACACGGCTCCAGCTGCGAGTATCCTTGGGCGCCCACCTGCGCGACCTAATCTAGCCCGCACACCTGCATCCCGATCGGTCGACCAGCCACCTGCTCCCTTGCAGGGCCGCACAATCCGCCGCCTCACGACGGCTGAGATGGCTGAACGTCGCCAGCAAGGCTTGTGCTTTAATTGTGATGAATCTTATGTTCGTGGCCATCGCTGCAAACGTTTATTTTTCTTGGATGTCATTGACGATGATGAGGACAACCCCAAAGACATATCTGATGATGTCTTTGACACTTCGCCTGAGATCTCCCTACATGCCATCACTGGCATTCCAACAGCAAGCACAATGCAACTTGCTGTGAAAATACAGGGGCATCATTGTCTGGCCCTTATTGATTCTGGCTCCACCAACAATTTTCTTAGCATGGCAGTAATCAAGGGAGCTGGATTACCCTTGGTGCCAAAACCAGGCCTTAGTGTTGCAGTTGCCAATGGGGATCGTTTGCCAAGTGCTGCTCTGTGCTCCAATTTAGCATTGAACATTGGGGATGAAATCTTCTCTGAACATTTTTTTGCACTTCCTTTAGATGGATTTGATGTGGTACTGGGTTGCCAATTTTTGAAATGTTTGGGCCCAATTCTTTGGGATTTCTCTGAGCTCACCATGTCCTTTTGGCGTGTCAATCGCCGTGTCACATGGAGTGGCGCAGAAGGTACTACTCCACATGCATGTGTTCTCACCTCTGATGACCTCTTACAGTCCCTTCTTACTGTATTTGAGGATCTATTCTTAGAGCCACAAGAGCTCCCACCTTCTAGAGCTTTCGACCACCGCATTTCCTTGCTGCCCAATTCAACTCCTGTGGCTGTCAGGCCCTACCGATACCCACATATGCAAAAAGATGAAATTGAGAAGCAATGTGCTGCCATGATGGAACAAGGCATCATTCGACCCAGCACTTCACCTTTCAGCTCTCCTGTTTTGCTTGTCAAGAAGCAAGATATGACATGGCGTTTCTGCATAGACTATAGAGCTCTCAATGCGATCACTGTGAAGGATAAATTTCCAATTCCAGTGGTCGATGAACTTCTAGATGAGCTTAAGCACGCTCACTTCTTTACTAAGCTTGACCTCAGATCGGGGTATCATCAAGTGCGCATGCACGAGGCAGATATCCACAAGACAGCATTTCGCACACATCATGGCCATTTTGAGTTCCTTGTCATGCCATTTGGCCTCTCAAATGCACCTTCAACTTTTCAGGCCTTAATGAATGATGTGCTACGGCCCTTTCTCCGCCAATTTGCCCTTGTGTTTTTTGATGATATCCTCATATACAGTAGCTCTTGGGCTGAGCATCTCCAACATGTCCGCACTATTCTTCTTCAACTTCGCAACCACAAATTGAAGCTTAAACGTTCAAAGTGCTCCTTTGGTCAGACTTCTATTGCATATCTAGGCCATGTCATCACCCACCAAGGAGTAACCATGGACCAGTCTAAGGTCCAGGCCATTTCAGACTGGCCCGCACCAGCTAATGTGCGTGCCCTTCGTGGATTCTTGGGACTTGCAGGATACTATCGGAGGTTTATTCAAAACTATGGAATGTTAGCTGCTCCACTAACCAAGTTGTTGCAGAAGGGCTCTTATAGTTGGTCACCAGAGGCAGCTGAGGCCTTTGCAGCACTCAAATCAGCATTATCGGGCAGCCCGGTCCTTCAACTCCCAGATTTCACCTTGCCTTTTATTGTTGAGTGTGATGCTTCAGGATCTGGTTTTGGTGCTGTTTTGCATCAAGGCAATGGACCAATAGCATATTTCAGCCGACCAGTGCCGGTTCACCATGCAAAACTTGCTGCCTATGAGCGCGAACTCATTGGCTTGGTGAAAGCTGTTAGGCATTGGCGACCATATTTGTGGGGAACTACATTCCTCATCCGCACCGACCATTATAGCCTCAAATACTTATTGGACCAACGCCTTTCCACCATTCCACAGCACACTTGGGTAAGCAAGTTATTTGGTTTTGATTTTCAGGTTGAATACCGCCCTGGCAAAGGTAACACGGTGGCTGACGCGTTGTCTCGCCGAGATGAGGACCCCAGTTTGCATGTGATGTCCAGTCCATCCTTTGCTTTCTATGACAATTTGCGAAAGGAGGTAGCTGAACATCCTGCTTATGCTGACTTGCATGCTCATCAAATTGCCTCCACCTTACCACCAGGTTGGTGCTACAAGGATGGTCTTTTTGTTAAGCATGGTCGCATCTTCCTCGGCTCTGGCTCAGCATTTATTTCTCCAGCACTTCAATTAGCCCATGGGGTTGGACATGAGGGTGTGGAGAAAACTATGCATCGCCTCCGCTCTAATTTCATATTTCCAGATATAAAAAAAGCCGTTAAGGATTTTGTGGCTGCATGTTCTACTTGTCAAATGAACAAATCTGTCCACTTGCACCCAGCAGGGCTTCTTCAACCACTTCCTGTACCCACCAAGGTTTGGGCTGACATCTCCATCGATTTTATTGATGGGTTTCCTAAGGTGCATGGAAAATCTGTCATCCTTTCAGTTGTGGACAGATTATCCAAGTACAGCCACTTTATTGCCTTGGCACATCCTTACACAGCCCAATCAGTGGCATTGGCCTTCTTTGAAACAATTGTCAAACTTCATGGGGTTCCTGAGAGCATCGTCAGTGATCGTGATCCGGTGTTTACCAGCAAATTTTGGCAAGAACTATTCCGCCTTCAGGGAGTCCACTTAAAGCTTAGCTCAGCTTTCCACCCACAGACAGATGGTCAAACAGAGGTGGTCAATCGTACAATTGAAATGTACTTGCGTTGTTTGGCATGTGACCGACCTCGCACTTGGCTACAATGGCTCCCTTGGGCTGAATTTTGCTACAATACATCATACCACTCTGCCCTCAAAGCTACCCCTTTTGAGGTGGTTTATGGACGACCAGTCCCATCGCTCCTCCCATACACACCAGGTGATACCAATATCGAAGCGATGGATATTTGCCTCAAGGACCGAGATGAACTTCTTCATGATGCCCGACAGCGACTTTTGCAAGCACAACAGCGCATGAAAGAGGGATATGACAAAGCACATAGGGATGTATCATATTCCATTGGTCAATGGGTGCTCCTACGACTCAATCATCGCCTTGCAGTGGGCATTCGTACAAAGACCAATGCCAAGCTGGCTCCCCGTTTTTTATGGGCCTTACAAGATTTTGGAACGAGTGGGCGAGGTAGCTTACCGTTTAGAGCTACCAGCAAATGCACGCATTCATGATGTCTTTCATGTCTCATTGCTCAAACCATTCCATGGTACACCTCCGTCTGAACTGCCGCCCTTGCCCCCATTGCGCCATGGCCATGTCACTCGGGAACCATCTGCTGTCACAAGCATTCGCCACAGAGATAACAGTGTAGAAGTATTGGTGGAATGGAAGGACCATGAGAAGTCTGATGCTTCTTGGGAAGATTTCTCCTGGTTTAGAGCTCAATACCCTTCCTTTCAGCTCGAGGACGAGCTGCTGGCTCAGGCGGGAGGAAGTGTTACCGACCTACACTGGGGTCAAGTCTATACACGCAGGAATAAAACCCATTCAGATTCTGAAAAGATTTAGTTTACAATTATCATTATCATTATGTAACTCTTTCTTATTTTTATGCACCTTTCCTTAGTTTGCAATAGTTGCTATAATTCTAATTGTTACCATATTAGAAAATACTCTATATAATGAGTATTAGATTGTATGAGATTTGGAGGCAGAATAATATATCTTTCCTTCTATCTCTCTCTCTCTCTCTCTCTCTCTCTCTCTATCTCTCTCCCCCTTCTCTCTCTATCTCTAAACCCTTAATCTCTCTCTCTACCCCTTCTGCCACCACGGCAGAACACACCCAACCCCCCAAAATCCCATACAACCTAAGACCTACCAAGGCTCGTAACAATCAGATACAAAAATATAACCTCGTTTGGTTTCTGGACAATGCTTCTGACAAAAGTAAAGAACCAAACCTCTTATTCTCTAATTCTCATAACTATTATTGTTAATGTTCTTATTTATTTTTCTTTCTTACTGCCTTCATGTTGCTGTGATTCTCCTTTGAACATAAACACGAAATCAATTAAATAGAAGATAATAATAAATAAATTTGACACAACAATATTTACTCTACAGAAAGGGCTACATAAAAGGAAAATAATCAAACAATAAATAGACATGTCAATTTTCATAATTTTATTTTTGCGGTTTAATTTTGGAGGCAGCTATTGAAATAAATCGACTGTTAAAGAAAAAAAAACTTTATGAACCTGGGATTCGGTTGAAGCATGAGCTTGGATTCTTGTGTATGTCGCCATGGATTGCGAGAAGCAATCGGAGACAGAGACAAGCGAAGAAGAGGAGACGGAGCGTCGGGAGAAGGTGGGGCATGGTTGAAAGAGGAGAAGGGGGCGGAGAGAGAGAGAGAGAGAGAGGCTGCTAGGTTTAGAAAGGAGGAAAAAACAAATGACGATCAGATTTCAGCGGAAAAAAAACAACGGCTCGGATTGCCATGTCGGAATTGAAAAAAAAATGGGACCGGACACTCACGGCATTTAATTAATACTATAGATATAGATGCCAAGTTATTGGAAATTTATTAATGTGCCAGTAGGGCTATTTTCAAATTTCTAATCAAACGGCTACAGCTGGCAATAAATAACGGACAAAATGTTACGATTAATACAGCTAATTACTAATCCTCAAAAAAAGTAGTAATATGTCATAAATATTGTCGAGGAATAACCAAAAGCAAAAATTAATTGAGCGGAAGAAGTAGAGGCCCAAAATGCGAGATTTTTGAAGATAAATTGGGATCAAGTCTCAAAATGCGAGATTTTTGGCAGATGGTGAAGTAAACGTAAGATACAAAATGAGAACATTACTACATGTCCAATTGTATACTTTCTGGCTACAGCGCGCAATCTAGTAATTTTGAATTTAGCATCATAGCATAAATTTATATCATTACTACATCTCCAATTACTGCTTGTAAACTATTTGAGAACATTCTGTGATTCTTTAAACACTTTAAATTAACATAAGTCTACAAATATCGATCACCCTTTTTTGTTTTTTTGAAACGGTAAATATCACCAAGTTGTATACTATTATTCCAGCCCGAAGCCTAAAATTAGAACTGTGAAGTAAAATCCAAAACCTGATTTTTTAGTGGGTGAATAATGCAAATATAAGGGGAAAATATATTTTTTTTTTGAGGAAATATAAGGGGAAAATATGAAAAGTGCTATTAGTGTTTGTTCAAAACAAAGTTATTGGCGTAGTGGATTTAGACTCGGCAAAATGAGCACAAATGCGTTCCTGTGATTTTCACTTATCATTGTTATTGTTTTTTGAAGCGCACTATGAATGGGAAAATATTTACTACCATCTTCTTAACTCACTTCTTTCTCTTTTTTCACACAGAGAATAATTGAACAAATATTTCCGATTTAAATTGTGTGTAATTGTTGCTGTATATGCAATTTTGTTCAACGAATTAAGTATAACAATGCTTCATACCATAAAATTTGTTATAATTATTTATAATATTAGTGTTAGAAGGAAAATATATTTACTTGTTTTTTGTAATAACATTATGAATGTTAGTTCTATAAATAAGTATACCTCGATCTTTAGAGAAAGATTGCAAAAGGAAAAAAATGTACACAAATGAAATATTTTCTCAAAATGATTCCTGAAATCAACAACCCAGTTAATTACCTTCTTTAGAGAAAGATTGCATATTAATTTTTATAAACACTAGCAGCAGTGCCCGCTCAATGTGCGGGCAATTTTCTATTTGATATATTTCAAAAAGTTAAAGACTTTCTATGCTAAAATCATCCACCCACCGTGTGGGCAAACTTAAATATAAAAAAAATGTTATTCTAACATATGATTAAGTTGCTTGTATTCATGGTTAAATTGCAAATAATCCGAAAGATGGCCAACCTTCTGGTATTTATTTATTTATTGTTATTTCAGATGACCCTTGTATGAGATGTTAGTAAACATCATCAAAAGTTCTGTTTTTTCTTTTTTCAGTCTTAATTAAAGCTGATAATTTTTGTTCTTAATGAATATTTCATTTAATTGCATAGTTTTATTTCAGCAATGAAACGGGTTTTTAAACCTTTGTTCAAAAAATTAATATCAGAAGGTTGGAGTACTTGGTTCCAGAGGAAATGTAATTCGCTAAGATTATCTTTTCACAGTAGACTCATCAGCCAATATTAGTTTTAATTACAAAAAAAAAATGAAAATTTGTACTCTTGGAAACTGTCAGCTTGGATACTCAGTGCCAACCTTTATTTATATAGGTATTTAAAATCTGGTATATGTAATATTTACAAATAGAACCAACTGAAAAGTGGTAAATTCAAGCAAAGGAGCACTTGAAGGAGATAAACAAAAATAATGAACAACAAATTAGAATGGAAAAAGTAGACCTAAGATGTCAAGGCAATTTCTGGAATGCTGAATGCACACATAATGCACAAAATAAGAATGGAAAAAGTAGAATTATGCTAAATTTGCTATTATCATGGAAAAGGCATAATGATTTTATCCCTTCCAGAGTTGAGTATTTACTTGATTGCAACAGTTGAGTTTCTTCTTTAATTTCTGTTTTTTTTTTCTTTTTATATAGTTTACTTCTGGTAAATATAAGTTCACTTCTTGTTCTAGAGACAAAGCCGACAAAAAAATCGTTGCCATAGAGAGCAAGCCAGCACAATAAAGAGAGAAAAGAAAGAGACGTATACCTGATTCAGTACTCATCCAAAAAAGGAAGAAGCCAACTGCCGAGATCTGATTTTGAAATGAACCTCGTCAATATAAGAAAATTTAGATGTAAATCCCATAGCTTTTGAGTACTTTTGGTCATGAATATCAATTAAACAAAACATCAATCAATCAAAAACTATATAAAAACCTAACATGAGAAATCATGTACTTATGTAACTGTTTGGAAGTACAAAAATTGTCTATTACTTAATGACATCAATCATCATAGACGAAAAAGCTAATGCCAAGAAATTGGAGCAAGGAAGTAAAAAAGAAGATGAATATATCCAACTAACAGACCATAAGCTCACAACAGGCAAGGAGCATCTTCTTGCTTTCACATAATCTAAGGTCCACCAGTTTTTAAACAAAGTGCCACTTTATACTGCCAGACAGATTGATTAAGTCACTAACAGACCATAGGACAAGTTTAAACAACTTATTTAGAGAGGGTGACATGGGAAATGACCATGAATGCACGTAGATTATTGAGTGCACATAAAGTGATTTCCCCAACTTTCCTCAATTCAGATGAAAATAGTAATAACTAAATCAAATTACAGGGATAAACAATAGTACATGAGGATCAGATCAACAGTTGTGAAATAAATCAAATAATATAGACACCAATTTAGTCAACTTCCATTTTCACCTCATTCTAGATAGCGGTTGTCTTTATTTGCTAACTTTGTCCCAAAAATCGACCAATTTGAAGATAGGCAGTCTCATATTGAGAGGCCATCTGAAAAAATCAACCTATTTGTCAACTATCTATATAGTACAATCATTTGATGAGAAGAAGGTATATATTTTAAAGTGCAACTGATCCAACAATATTGTCGGCACATAAGGAATAGTAGAGTATAAAGGTCAATTTTGTTTCCTTTTACAACACACACATAGACGCATCATTTCAAAAAGTGCATGCAATTCTCAGTTTGATCAACTGTCGGAAATTCAATCAATTTAACTAAAAGTAAAACGGGAAAAAAAAATTCTAACCTGAGAGCATTTGAAGAAGAAGCTCCCATCTCTAGATCTATTTCGAACCCTTTATTGCACCCGCACAGCTCTCTCTCCCCTTGTCCTCTCCTTGTCTTCAAAATTGAACTGAAACTGAGAACCAACGAATGGATTAAGACGGAGAAGGATTTAAAGAATAAATTAAACCAAAAATTTATAATCAGTATGTCCTTCAAGAATAAATTAAACCCAATGGAGTGAATGATCTCTCTTGTTGTACACACAGAGATCATTCAGTATGTTCTTCAAGAATTGTTGCATCAATTAAACAAAACACTAAAGTTAAAACAAGGATTCTATGAAGTAACACAGGTTCATATTTTGAGATTCTGGCACTAAAATAATTTATACCACAAGGATGTGTTACAGTAACAGAAGTAAGATAAGAACAGTAAATAACAGTAAGAAAAATAAATTTATGTTAACACTTAGCAGAGAGGTAAACTTACTGTAGAAAATAAAAAAAAAACAAATTAAACTCGCGTTTAGTAGCTGAGAGTGTCGTTGTGCCAAGAGAAGAGACCTTTTGTTCTTCATGCATTATCCAATATCATCAGATTGATCTGTCACTGTCAGTAGTGAAAGCAAAAGGGCATTATTTACGCATCGAGAGGCCAGATTGGCATTGAATTTCATTTCTCCTTCTACTTGGCACATTTTAAACTTTATATGGGCGAATGAGAGAGGTTGATAGAAACTATACAAAGTTGGTAAATCTATTGGACTGATAAAGCACAGAACCAATGCACACTTATAAAAATTAAACAAACAATACTCCTAATTGCTAACCTGTATCAGCATCTTTATCCACAATTCCTGCATTAGCATCTTTATATTTTTGTCCATCCTTATTGTCTTATGCTCCATTTTTTCAGATTTCTAACAACATATGAGACATCAATAATTAGAGAGAATAATCTAATCCTAAAACATACATTGTATTATGTTTCATTTTTATAAAATGAAATAGGGTGACGCTCCCACCTTTTTTCGAAAAAGAAAATCCTAAAACATACAAATTAAACTCAAAACTTGCAAAATAAAAAAAAAGAAACATTGAAGTTCCTCAAATAGCATTTTGAGAATAAAAATACTGTTCATGGCTTCCACTATTGTTCAAGCTTCTCATTTGTTTCTGTCTGCTCCACAACAAGCACTTGTCAACATACAGAAAGAGACTCTTCGCTGAAAATCCAGAGTGATGTTGTTCTCCATGGACTGTTAAAAAGAAAAGAAAAACTGAATAGACCTTAATGTCTCAAGTGAAATAAAAACATATTTAAGCATGAAAAACTAAACCCAAATTATTGTTAGAAAGTGTAATTTTCATTTTTATGCTAATTACCAATTAATTAACCAAGCAAATCACACACAAAAGAGATCTAGTACACAAGCTATTCATTCACAAGAGAGAAAGGATTGGAAGTATACCTCTCTTGGTATCGCAACCAAGAGGCTCGTTCCAATGCGTTGGTGTCGGTGGCGTGCTCTCCAAGAACCTCCACGCCGTGCTCCTCGAGTCCACTAAGGAATTAACCACCTTCTCTAATCAATTATGCTAGTAATTGAGAGAATTGTGCCTAATTCCAAAGCTTTCCCTTTCTAGTTAATTCTCCAATTAATTTGGTGGAAAAGCTTGCTCAACACATGAGCTAGGTGGTGTGTGGAAGAGAGAAGGGGAATGAAAAATCTGAAATTTTTCTTCCCTTGTGGTGAGGTGCGGCCAAAGAGAGAAGGAGAGAGAGAGGTGTGTGGAGGCTAGGGTTTGCTCCCAAGGAACACCCCTTTAAATAGACCTCATGCCCTAGCTCTTCATCCAAATTTTGGAGGACCAAAATACCCCTCCCTAGCCGCACCCTACCTACCTCCTTTGTGGGTTGGGCCTCAAGACAAGTTGAGCCCAATTGCCTTCCATTTTATTACACCTCCCATTTGGCATTAAATCAACTAATTAATTTAAGGCCCATTTTGCTCAATTTATTAAATATGTTGATTATTATTAATTATTAACTATTTAATAATTAATATGGAATTAGTCAATGCATTTAATTATTTCGATATGATCTATTTGACATAATTAATCATAACGGTCCATAACGGTATACGATTAATTAATCAACTTATCATATTTTGCAAAACCAATTGTTGCAAATAAACAATTAATGCACGTGTGGTTAAACACCTTATTATGTGTGACCCTTTGAGGATTTATGCTATGTTGGACATGGAATTAAATCGCTATTTAATTCCAATAATCATAAGCGGTATCTAGCAACACGTTATGATTCCCAATTCGCATAAATAGTGTACAGCTACAAAATTTCAATCCTGCATAAGAGAACAATTATGTTTCTCTATTTTGATTCTTATGTCACACGATATCATCGTATAATCCAAGATAGGAACGTGTCATTCTTGCAGATTATACGTTTCTTGATCTAGAGATAATTGTATCAGTTGCTAGCAAACAATCTATCTCCATCAAGGGGCCCAAACAGATATCGTCACTCACTAAGTGAATTAATGAGGGACATACGGTTTTCTTGATAATTAGCTTTTCCCCGCACAATTCAAGAATACTTAAATCAAGTCCGTATAGCAGCCTTTATCAGGAATCAGCGGTAGACATGATTTATAATATCTATCCTCATGTGGAAAAGATAATCATCTCAAACTTAGAACCAAAATCATAACGAAATAAATAATGACACGTAACACAATCCATTTATTTATTTCGTGGGGTCCAGTCCTGTACTATGTTCAATAACATATACATATGCAATTAAGTTGGTTACTCTTAACCTATGATTTATAGAACTTAATCATCACTTAATCTGCATACTAATCTTATTGATAACTAATGTTCTCTGTTAATTATCAAGATTATGGACTTTTAGATTTATCGTTGTCATTTACTACTAAATGAATAACAGTGATCTATAATTCAGATCCTCAACCTGAATGAACTGTCAACGATTAAATCAAAGAACAAATGATCTGAAATCATCAATAACATAAACTATAGAAGTAGCCTAATGAATTGGCTTCTAGGACATATCTCTAACAATCTCCCACTTGGCCTAGAGTCAATCAATTAGTGACTTCTAGCAAGTGCATAGTACTCAATGTAATATCCAAAATATACATGTCTCATACTAAAGCCTAGTAATAAAAGATACAACTCAAAGCCACTCAGGCATGCGCCTAATCCCCATGGATGCAACATGCAACTCATGTGCGGCTCGAGATAAAGGCTTTGTCAGAGGGTCCGCTGTGTTCGCGGCACCGTCCACCTTCTTGACCTTGACCCATCCATCATTGATCAACTGACGGATGAGATGGAATCGTCGTAGAATGTGCCTAGTCTTTTGGTGAGACCTAGGCTCCTTAGACTGAGCTATGGCTCCCGTGTTGTCGCAGTAAATATCCACTGGACCTGAGATGCTTGGAACCACCTCTAGCTCGGTCAAGAACTCCTTGATCCATACACCTTCTTTCGCTGCTTCACCAGCCGCTAAGTATTCTGCTTCGGTGACGGAATCGGCCGTAGTATCTTGCTTGGAACTCTTCCAACTCACGACACCACCATTAAGCAGAAATACGAAGCCGGACTGTGATTTTGAGTCATCTCGATCGGTTTGGAAACTAGCATCGGTGTAACCACTTACAACGAGCTCTTGATCTCCACCATATACGAGAATGCTATCCTTTGTTCTCTTGAGATATTTGAGGATATTCTTGACTGCAGTCCAATGTGCCATGCCAGGATTGGCTTGGAATCGACTAGTCACGCTAATCGGATGTGCCACATCAGGACGAGTGCATAGCATGGCATACATAATCGATCCGACCACAGATGGATACTGGAACTTCTTCATGTATTCACGATCTGCATCATTGGTCGGACTTTGAGACTTGCTCAAGAAAATGCCATGTGACATAGGCAAGAATCCCTTTTTGGAATTTGCCATGTTGTGTTTGTTCAACACTTTGTCAATATATGCATCTTGGCTCAAGCCTAACATCCTTCTCGATCTATCTCTATAGATCTTGATTCCTAGGATATAGGCGGCTTCGCCCAAATCTTTCATTGAGAACACCTTCTTCAATGAATCCTTAACTGCATTCAACTCGGGGATATCATTCCCGATCAAGAGGATATCATCAACATATAGAACAAGAAACACAACCACGCTCCCACTGATCCTCTTGTAAACACAAGGTTCCTTTTCGCTTTGAACGAAGTTCAATTTCTTGACTTCTTCATCAAAGCGTTTGTTCCAACTCCTTGATGCTTGCTTCAATCCATAAATGGACCTTTGAAGTTTGCATACCTTGTTAGCATTCTTTGGATCCACAAAACACTTGGGTTGTGTCATATACACATCCTCTTCCAAATTTCCATTTAGGAAGGCGGTTTTGACATCCATTTGCCATATTTCATAATCATAAAATGCGGCAATTGCTAACATGATCCGAATTGACTTGAACATAACGACGGGCGAGAAGGTTTCTTCATAGTCAATACCATGAACTTGTTTGTAACCTTTCGCTACGAATCGTGCTTTGTAAATGGTCAAGTTGCCATCCATGTCGACCTTTCTTTTAAAGATCCATTTGTTCTCAACGGGTTTTACTCCGTTGGGAAGATCAACCAAGGTCCATACCTTGTTGTCATACATGGATTGCATTTCGGATTCCATGGCCTTAAGCCATTCCTTGGAGTCTGGTTTTCTTTTCATGTCATCAATGGTCAAGGGCTCATCGTTCTCCATGACGAGAACGTCGTGCAAACCTAAATATCTTATAGGTGGACGACTTGGCCTTGCCGATCTTCGTAGGGTAGATGCTTGAGGTTCTTGAACTTGCTCCACAACGGTTTGTGGGCTTTGTTCTTGAACTTCAAGTATAGGTGCGTCCTCAACACTATCGACACGCGATATGTTTGAGTTTTCATTTGAGGGAGCTTGTTCTTGAACCTCTTCTTCCACAACAACTTGAGGAATAGGTGTTTGACCCTAAAATATCGTGATTGGAGACACATACCGATTTACGAGGAGTTTGAGAAAATCATGAAAAATAGCAAATGGACCCCAAAAATTATGGAAAAAATATCCGAAAATCCAGTGAAGCATGAGGGAAATTATGGTACTTTCAGAATAATTAAAGGAGCTGTGGAGTTGCCATTTTATGCAAAGAGGTCCATAATTTTGGAGAAATTAAATAAAATAGAAGGAAGGGTATTTTTGGAAAATTCTTGGTTCCATAGGATTCTACATATTTTTCTGAGTATACACCTAAAATTTCATGGAGAAACTCAATAAAGAAGGGGTCCTAACAATTTATTTGGTTTCAGCAGCCTATGGAAATTCAGCAACATAAAGAATGGACAGATCCATTACTATGGGAATTGGAGAGGAACCAAAAGAAGATCAAATATTTCCCGTACAAGGGAGAAGCATAGGTGCGCCAGCTCTTCCGTACACCAAGTATGAGGGATCATTTGAGTTCTGAATGGCGCACGAGAACCATGTTCATGCGGAGAAAGAGGCGAATGTCGCTGAAATCCCATCTCATGAGAGACTCACCATTTCGCGAGAAGGAACAAGGATGCACGCGGACTCAGTGGGCCAAGAAAGAAACGCAAACATTGGGTCCCACGGAATAGCCTCCTGCTTCCCATGTGCCGAGTGCAGCCAAGACAAAGAAAAGAGAAGGGAATGAATAAACTCAACAGAATCGTTGAGGAGGAGAGAGCGCATAACCGCCGGGCTCAAGGCAAGGTTCACTGAACCTAGACGGAAAGAGAGGCAGAGGCTTCGCCTATATAAGGAGGCCGAAAGAGAGAAAAAGAGGGGAGAGAAAAGGCAGTCAAGAATATCCCCATTTCAATACACGCACACTAGGTTAGAAGATAGAGAGAGATTAGGCATTTTATCGAATAGCTAGTAGGCATAGCGATAGATTGAAATTAGGAGAAAAGAAGAGCTCAAGCTTGTAATTGACGAAAGGTCAGGTATGAAATTGATGTTCTTTCGATATTTAAACAGCGAATTTGGGGTTTCTTCAATCAAAATGGCTGTATTTGAGTTGAAATCGTGGTTTTCTTGATTCTTTTACTGTGTGCATTTAAAAGTTCTGATCTTGCATCTTGGATTGGTTTGATCTCTGCCTCCTTCTTTCTTAATTCCTTGATAAGATCCGATTGCGCACAGCGCATGAGAATCTGATTCAAGTGTTGTATATCTCTAGTCGATCTTTAATGATACATGTGCAATAAAGAATAGATAGCATGGTTGTAAATTGCTCAATTGTTTCCTTGATTGCGCCCAGCGCATGAGAGGAACAAGAGAGGTTTTGTAGTTATGAAGCTGTCCAGAAACCCTCATTGGATAAATTATCAGGATCATGTTTCGTTGAGTAAGCTTAGATGCGCATGTTCCTTTCTTCTTGATGAACAGATCTGAATCTTGAATTGGATGTCTAAAGTTTGCCTTTTCTACTTTCCCCTGATCTGGAATTGAAATTGAGTTTCAATTGCGCCCAGCGCATGAGAGATCTCAATTAAATCATCAGAATCAGTAATAATTAGAATTAACTGATGCCTCATTTGCAATCAGACTGCGCACAGCGCATGAAGAATGCACTTGAGATGAACTTGTCTAAGAACGTTCCTTAGCACTGGCTTTGGAGCTCTTAGGCAGGTAGTGTTGCTTTGATCGAGCACATGATGAGCATTGTCAGTCATGCTCGTGATACGCTTGGTCAAGTATGCACTAAATTACTTTATATTCTCTCCAAATTAGAATGTAAGGTGTGTATGGGTGATAATAGCAAAGTAGAGGACCTGCTTGTAAATATAAGACCTGGACCCATGGAAATGCTAAACGATTCAGTGAATAGGATTATAAGGATGTCCCTTTGCAATATCTAAATCAAGAACAAATTAGGTGGGTTTTATGTAGTAATTCTATGCTTTTCCAGATTGTACAGACTAATGACATAATTATCAAAAGTGAAGGATTGAAATGAAGCTTCTGGTTATTATTGACTAATAATGGATTTTGTTATTTTCTGTACTTTTCAAAGCTATGGTTGCTGGCCTTACTTTGTATTGTCCTTGTAAAGAAAAATAGTTATTACCTCTGTATATAAGTCATGCAATTCTAGGAAAGATTAGGGATCATAATAAAAATATTGATAACAGGTGACATATGTGAATGACCTTGGTTCTTGGTGCTGACCTGATATTTAACATTGTTTGAGAATGAAGTTTTACAATAAAAATGAAATGTAAGGATTTATTGGCAAAAGTGAATAGGTCTCTGATGAGGTAATGAGACTGTGGTTTCTTTTCCTTTGTAACCAGTCTGTTTGAACCTGTTTTGAATAACCAACAATAGAACAAACTTGCAATTGATGTGGTGATTCAGTTTTCTGGTCTTTACTACTGTCGTCCAGCAAAAATGTGGTTTGTAACCAATAAATATTAGTTTAGTGAAAATGCTAAAATGCTTGATTTCATGTACTATTCGAATAATGTATATTAAAGGAAAATCAATTTCACTTAGTACAATTGTGAGTCCTGTGAACTAGATTAAACCAACAATGGTTTCATGCATTTGACCATATATAATTTCAATAACAGGAATGTAAAGTGATGTGTTGACCGAGGTCTTCATTGGTTTGAGTTTGTAAAAGAAGTGATAATTAAAGAGATTGGCAGCGACAATTGCATACACGAAAAATTGAATAACAAGGTTTATATAACCACTGATCAGTAGATTCCCATTACCTGTACTCATCAAACCAAACAAATGTAAAGTAGACTTAGACTGTAAACCCTTTATTTTCTTCTCCGTTGTGACAAACGATACCACATATATCTTCAATATTGGTCAACACCAGATCTACTGTACCACTGTAACCACGTAGCCTCCTTACAAAATTAGAGCAACGCAACTTCAATTGAACATACCCCCGAGCTCTCCTCTTCATCGTGGATCTAACAGAGCTGGTGTCATCGACTGTAGTGGCAGCGATCGCCGAAAACGTGAAAATAGAACTTGCAGGGACTAAGTCGAATTTTGGTTTTATGCTGCCCTTTGAAACTCTTAACTTCCTCACCAAACGATGACGACGCGATTTAAACTGATCGCGCGATGGTGTTCTCCTTGTCCTCACGAAGCCGTAGGACTCTTCCATGTTCATCGCGATGGCCGGGATTGTTGTCGGAGCCAAGTCCGATATAGAACGAACCCGTTAGTCAGGAAATGAAACCCGTCTTCTTCGACTAAGTTTCGGCGCCGAAACCCTGTCGATCCTCTGTGACAAGTGCAACATCAAAGACCCATGCGTTTGACTCCTGACGACTGACGGAATGTAAAATGATGTAAGAATGAAGAAGCTTCAGCAAGCCCAGAAAAGGAAGATGGAGCCCAATAAGCAGTTAGTATGAAGTCCTTCTTGCCACTTCACCTGGCCTAGTCAGCATCCACGTCAGCCCTTTTGATGACGTGGCCCAATAGGAAAAAGACACATAGGCATAAACTTAAAAAATCATTAAAAATAATAGGAAACCCAGAAAAATATAAATGATACATCTATAAAATTCTAAAAAAAATCAAAATAAACCAGTTTCACTGATACTTTGATATGAAAAGATGTCAAAGTAGCGGCCTTTTGTATTTTTGAAGTATTTTCGTTTTAAAAATGAATTTTAGAAAATGAAATAAACCCTTTTATAAAATGCTAGGCATTTCCAAAACTAAAGATTTCAAATATATTACTTTCAAAAGCTAAATATAATATACTCAAGTATAAAAAATATATTTTCAAAAGTCTAAAAGATTTCAAGTATCTAGTATACTCGATTATGGATGTTTTCAAAAGTTTAAACGGTTTCAAAAATGATATCTTCTAAAATCAAATATCTCCCAAGTCAAGTATTTTGAAATAGAAAAAGTATTTTCAAAGGTGAAAAGTGCAAAAGGCCAAAGTGAATAAAATCATCAAGTATCCCAAGTGAAACTTCAGAAATTAAAAGTCCAAAACACGAAACCTCTTTGTTTGAGGAAAAGTCCCTCGCTAGGGTTGAGATCAACCTTAGATGACTTAGAAACTGAATTCTTACGGGCCCCCTCGTCCAAAGAATTCTATTTTTGTTCTCATAAGAAGACCGATGAAGATGGTCCCGAGAACCGACTCTTATTAAGAAGACCGACTAAGATGGTCCCTAGGGTCGTTAAAGAACCAACTCTTATTAAGAAGACCGATGAAGATGGTCCCTAGGGTTGTAAAAGAACCAACTTTCGTCGAGTAGCCATCAAAGAGGACCCGAAGGTTGTAAAACTTCTCTTTTGTTCTCATAAGAAGACCGACCAAGATGGTCCCGAGAACCGACTCTTATTATGAAGACCGATGAAGATGGTCCCTAGGGTCGTTAAAGAACCAACTCTTATTAAGAAGACCGATGAAGATGGTCCCTAGGGTTGTAAAAGAACCAACTTTAGCTCAAAGGCGCCGCATGCCCCTAAGGTTGTAAAACTCCTCTTTTGTTCTCACAAGAAGACCGACTAAGATGGTCCCGAGAACCGACTCTTATTAAGAAGACCGATGAAGATGGTCCCTAGGGTCGTTAAAGAACCAACTCTTATTAAGAAGACCGATTAAGATGGTCCCTAGGGTTGTAAAAGAACCAACTTTTGTCGTGGCCGCCCAAGAGGCCCCGAAGGTTGTAAAACTCCTTTTCACTCTCACAAGAAGGCCAGTCATAGCCCCGAGAGTTCACCATGAATAACCTCAAGAGAAGCCTTCCCTTTCATCGATCAAAAACCTCTTCTAAACAAAAATCCATTCCCTTCTTTTGGTCAAGTCAGAATTCTTTTGTCGATCCTTAATTGGGTCCCGTCCATTGAGTTTGGTACCATCAATCAAGTCCTCCGCGATAGCACTCCATAAGCCTCTTTTCTTAGCCCATTACGTCAATACCCTTTTCGTCCCTTAATCAGAGGTTCTCGTAGGCAACTACGGGGTAATTAACAGTAGGGGCTTGCGCCTACTGGAAAGAAAGGACCCGCTAAATCAAGAAACTTCTTTAAGTAGCGACTCTTTATAGGATTCTCTTGTGTTGAGAGATGTTCGCTAAAGAGATCGAAACCTTAAGGGAGGTGAATCTAAGGCTATGTTCCCATTGTTCTTCGAGAAATTCCTTCGAGGAGAATAATGACGAAAAAGCCGCGACAGATTCTCTGGCACGCCCGGTGGGACCTCTTTCTCCTCTCATCTTTGGGACTTGAAGGGTGACGTAAGGGCTAAGGAAATTTTAAGGAACAATCCTAACGGTAACATTTGAGTTGGTGTTATTGCAGGTTGAAATGGCATTTGCACCCATCCACGCTTTCAAGCCGACAGGAGTTCTCCAGATCGGAGGAGTGCCGATCTGCTACAACGACGAGTTCACAATTGGAGGCATGCCCTTTGGGCATTCGTATGTCCCCGTTGTTCAAGTCAACGATGGTACTTTCCAACTGGCCAAGGTCGTGGTGGAGGAGCCACTCGAGGAAGTGATGGAAGTCTCTAAAACTGTGGAAGATCCAATGGAGATTGATGTTGTTAAGGAAGATGAGTGGTCAAGCGTGCTCCACAAGCGGACCCGCTCAAGCTCAACCCCTTCTCCTCAAAGGCACCGATTCAACCGCCGTTCTCCTTCCAAGAAGATGGTTATGAAGAAGGTGTATACACCAGTCTCTCATAAAGCGAGAACCTTAAAGAAAGTCCAACGGGCTTATAAGAATGAATTGGAGACAAGGCCCAATTTGCCGGTGAGCAATCCTTTTGCCGCGCTCCGTTTGGTGCGGAAGAACTCACCCGTGGCCATACTCAAGACAATGGAAGAGTTTCCTCCTGAGTACCAAATGCAATTTAGAGGAAGAAGTCCGCAAAATCGGCAATCGGTAAAGGAAAGATTGTCCTTTCCGCGTGCGCCAGTCCACGATCAATTGGGACCAAACGGTCAAAAGAAAGGATCATCCTCCGTGCACCAAAGACTGGGGCAAAGGGTTAAACCAATAAAGGAGAGATTGGGACCCAAGAAGATGTGGATACCCAAAGAGAAAGCACAACCAATGGAGATAGATCAAGAGCCAAGAAATAAAAGGAGACATGTGGCACGGGAGGATGGTCAACTTGTAGTCCACGCTCGAGTCAACATGGTGGAGATAAGCGAAGAGCATGAAATGCATGCTTTCGTAAACATGGCTAGCGATGGAGAAATTCCATTCACTAAGAAAAATGGCAAGGATAAACAAGATCGTGCCTCTTCAAGCCATCTTCTAAATGGAGAAGGACCGACAGAAGATGAGGAAGGAGATGTGAATGGTAAAGATCGTTGGGACGAAGGTGAAAGGCCGAAGCTAATGAGTATTATAGAAAGAAATGAAAAGAAAATGGCGGCCATGATGGACGAAAGAGAAAAAGAAAGAAAGATGTTCAAGAAGATGTACAAACTTCTAGAAAAGAAGAAGTTGCTTGAAGATCTCGAAAATGAGGATTCCTCCGAGGAAGAAGAGGAACACAAGGGAAAAGTGCTCAAGGAAAAGAGAAGCAAGAGTAGATATGAGTATTCTGAGGAAGAAGAAAGGCCTAAAAGAAAACCCTCCAAAGAAAGAAGGAATAAACACAAGTATGAATCATCAGAAGAAGAAGAAGAAAATGGATATCAAAAGTATCCCAAAGGAAGAAGAAACAAAGCGAGGTATGAATCAAGTGAAGAAGAAATACCCGAGCGTAGGCATCGGATTGGGGCAAGACGGCCCGATTCAACCAAGCAAGTCATCCAAGAAATGATTAATCTACAGCTTCAAGCTACGGGAGCGGGCCGATTTGCTAATTTGCGCAAGAGATGTGGAAGGCCATATCCCAAGGAATATGAGCACATCCCATATCCTCTTGGTTACCAAGTGCCAAAATTCAATCTATTCGATGGAACGGGTAAAGAAAGCATCACACCCAATCAGCATCTAATTCAGTTTCGCAATGCATGTGGAAACACCGCGCATGATGAAGCTCTCCTACTTAAGCAATTCTCCCAAAGCCTAACTAGGGCAGCATTCGAGTGGTACTCATCTCTCGAGAATGATTCCGTGGACACATGGGAAGAGATGGACGATTTGTTTAGAGCCAAGTTCGCGATGGTTAACCAAAGGCTTCTCATGGCCGATGTTGCGTGCGAAAAGCCAAAACCGGGTGAAGCGCCACTTGACTATATCAATCGATGGAGGAATATGCACATAAGGTGTTCTCATCAGGTGCCCGAAAGAGAGGCGGTTGAGTTCTTGATAAGGAATCTCGATGATTGGATAAGGCGACCTCTCTTGGGAAGTGACATTTACACCTATGAAGACCTAGTGACTCGAGTTGCAAGGATTGTACACATCGGCCCTCCTAAAGAGACACAAGACTATAGAAATGAACCAAGGAATAGAGCACAAGGGCCGATCAAAGTGGCGGGTGCTAATGAAGCTTCAACAAGCCAAGGTGGTGGCCAAAGAAATTACCGCAACAATAGTGACAATAGCAATAGCAACAACGGCAATGGAAATGGTCGTGCCACTACACTTAACGAACGATTGAGTAGGCCGTACTCATTCAAGAAGGAGAAAACGGCGGCTCTTCTCAAGCAACTCCTAGAAGGAAAAGCCATTGAGTTGCCAGTATGTAAAAGGCTCGAAGAAATGTATAAGACATATGATCCGACCTATTGCGCCTATCATAGGGTCATAGGTCATCCAACGGGCGATTGCTACGTCTTTAAGAATATAGCGGAGAAGATGATTAAACAAGGGGACTTGATCTTGCCCGAAAGTTACAAGCAAGCACCAGCTCCACACTCACAGGCCAATGCGGTAGCGCAAAGGAGCGATCCAAGACGAAATGTGGAATGCAATGTCATCGACATAGTGGATGAAGGAATAGAAATGCATGGTTTCGTCCACACAGGTGGCGAAACTCTTATGACAAATGATGAAGGAATTGAGTTACAAGTCGCAATGGTGGAGCAAGGTGAAGAAGTTTCCTATGATGATCAAGAGAGCTTGCATGTTGAAGAGTATGATGAAGAAATGAATGATAAGGGAATAGAACAAGCAAGCGCATCTGAAGATGTTGAGAAATCGATGTTAAAAAGGGAAATAAAGAGATTAAATGAGGAGATGTTAAAAATGCAAAAAGAACGAGCTAAAGAAAACGCACAGTTTGGAAAAATGGTTGCCTTCCTACAAAGAAAAGGGCTGCTTAATGAATTCGCATATGGGGTGCATGATTCGTTATCTAAGGATAAAGAGCCCGTTAGGAAACCCGTTGAAGGAAAAGATGAAGAAGGTGTGCCAAAACCAAAAGTAAACAAGAACGAACAAGAAGTGATACCTGATGGAGAGGGGATACCCGAAGGTATGTTGGATGTTAAGTCTAAAAGAAGGGTGATGAGGGCGGAGTTGCTAAATGAAAAACCCAGAAAAGGAGAAACCGCCTCTGAGTACATCAATCGGTGGAGGTCAATGAACCTTAAGTGCGGGCACCAAATGCCGGAAGAAGAGGGAGTAGGAATTATGTTGCAAAATTTGGAGAGATGGATGAAACGACACCTCGTCATGGCTGACATTCATACATATGAGAGGCTTGCCAAGAAAGTGCATGAATTAGAAAAAATAGGACCTCCACGAGAAGCTCACTTTTCAAGAGGCCAATGGAAGAAAGATAAGGGTAGCCATAGTACCAATCCAAAACCCCTTCTGTCATTAACAAAGTTAACCAGTAAACCATATTCCTTTAAAAAGAAGATAGTTCGAGGGATATTCGATGATATGGTGAAAAAGGATTTGCTCAAATTGCCGCGATGCAAGCGTGAAGATGAAAAGGAGAGGACAGACGATCCTAATTTTTGTCCCTATCATAGGATCCTAGGGCATAAAATCGAGAATTGTTGGGTGTTCAAAGACTGGATTGAAAAGCAATATCAAGGAGGTGTGTTGTCTCTTTCCCCGCGTGATCTACAGGAACCGGCACCTCATGTGTAAAGAGGCACTTCGTTCACAAACTACCTCGAAGACTTGTCCCTTAGGACCTATTCTCTAAAGGCCAAAAATTATTCCATAAAAAAAAAAACAAAACAACCAAAACCTTTATACATATATCTCACCTACAATAAGGCTTAGTCCACAAAAACCAAAACTCCATTAAAATCCAAAATTCCACAAAAGTCCATGATAACCAAAACCTATTAAAGACCAAAACCACAAAACCATGTACACAGTCCAATAAAACCTTAGAATAAAACCCCAACGAAAACGTTAGGATCCAATAAACCCAAAACTCAAAACATTAACTTAACCTTTTAACCCAAAAATCCAAAACCTTAATTTAACCTGTCAAACCCAAAACCCGAAGGATAAGGTATTATGTCGAGTCGGGCTAATGCTTGTAAGGGTGTTTCGTTCTTTTGAACATCATGGAACATTTCTTTGCAAGGCCCAAAATAAACAAGGCAATTGTAGATAAATAAAGTCCAATAAAAGTCCTCAACCTTTACAACATGTTAGATAGGAGTTTGTCCCGCCGGGCCTAAGTGTAAAGGAGTGTCCTTGTCCTTTTGGACGTTCATAGGACATTTCCAATACAAAGGCCTACATTTTTATAATAAAAAAAACACATAGGAGTCCCTTTTTGCAACCGATGACGGATTCCTATGATTCTCGAGGTTGCAAAGTTATGCTACTAATATTGTTCGCATTGTAGAGATGGTTACAAGAAAGAAGGACCACACTGGGGCAAAAACAAGCAATCAACCATGTTGAAGCGCAAGACGGTGGACAACCACACTGGGGCAGCCGTAAAGCACGCAAAACAAGTAGAGAAGAAGAGTAAAGAGAATAAAATGCCATGGAAAGAAGAAGATAGAGAATTCCATTCATTAAAAGAAGATACATCATTACAACCATTGCATGAAGAAGCCTAATACAAGGGAAGTTTAAAGCAGCAGCCGATGACGACTAAAGGGATACAAAATAGAAGACATAAAGGCGCCCTAAAGCTGACACTGGGCAAGGCAAATCAAGATGACCGTTTACTCTGGGGCAGCCACAACTTCATTAACAACCGCAGCTCCACCACCGGCCAAGTTGTTAAGGGTTGCAGAGATAGCTTGAATCATTCCCTCCAAGGCATCTAAGCGGGCATTCAATTCCCCAAAGCGTTGATCAATCAAACCCCGAATTGAGACAGGGGCAGGGTCATCAAGGGCCATCATAGCCGAGTTATCATCCGGCGGAGAATCAACACCCATAGGACCATACTGATTGGGAGCCGCATTAGGAAACAAGATATAGTCATTCACTGGCTGATTGGGATCGGGAACCAACATGTCCATTGAAGATTCAACCCACCCGATAAGTGGCAATGAAAGAAGAAGGTTGAAAGGATGTGCCACATCAGCATCAGAAATACGATTGCCCCATAACATGTCAGGCACACGGATGCGGGCCCTAAGCATAAGAGCCTCAATAAGATGACCATAAGGAAGCGGTTCCCGATCAGAGATCGCTACTTGGTGCATGTGGAAAAGGATCATGTGGGCTAGGTTGATAGGCCACTGCTTTTGGATCAGATTACGGAGGTAGAAGAGACTTCCAGGTTTGGCGAGATGGGTCATTGTCCCTTGTGGAAAGATGATGTCATTAACCACCAAGAAGAGAAACCTAGAAGTCACGATAAAGGAGGTAAACAAGAGGAGTTGAGAGAAAATACAACCGGACGAAGAGGCAATTAAAAATAAGGAGAAGGCAATTAAAAGAGAAGGAATGAAGAGAAAAGTACCTATGAAGAGCGGGTAGATGGAAAGTAGGCACCCTCTCTACATCAGGAGCCGCTGCCCGAAACCATTGGCGACATTCCTGATAACTTCCAAAACCTTGAGGCCATCTCTGATAGGCATAAATAGTGGAACCATTGGCAGTATTGGCAGCCCGCAAGTAGTTGGCCAAATCTCCGGCCGTGATATGAAAGAAACGACCAAACAGATAGGAAGAGGCTGAAGGAGTTCCATGGTGGTTGAAAGAGATCCTAAGATTGACGTAGAAGAGGCGGGTAATTCTAGGATGATACGCATGATCACAGTCGGCTAAGCCGGCCAAGCTCCATGAATCCAACCAATCCCTAATAAGATTCACTTGCTCCACTGGAATCCTTCTCATAGGACGAAAGAAGTAGCAATCAGCCACTGGTCGCTCTTCATTACCCATATCATTGTAATAAGAAAGGAAGGCAGTCTCGTCACGGAAAAGATAGCGGTTGTCGGGAGTAAGGGACCAGTCTGGAAAGGTGGAATCCAGACGCAAGACAGAAGAACTAGAATCTTCTCTGGCGCGTTTGGATGAAGGAGTAGAAGACATGGTGATAAGTGGTTGGAAAAGTATAGAAGAAGATGAAAGGGTACGGTGAATTTGGATAAAGAAGAGAAGAGAACAAAAGTGTGCTTATATAGACATGATAACAGGAAGGTTGTAGTTGGAGTTAATCACGAACGCGCGAACGTGTGAAGAAAGTTAAGGCTGTAGTGGCAAGAAGTGGAAAAGAAACCGTTCAAATTTAGTGCTTGAAAGAAACGGTATGAAGTTAAAAAGGCGTAGAAGAGGTGGAAGTACTCAAGGCCGGTGTCAGAAGAAAACAACCCAAAGAAAAAGGAGAGAGTCAAGGCCCATGTAGGTTCAGGCCCAAGGAAATACAGGAGCGGGCCAAATACCCTAACCTAAATGGTGGAGTGGATCTATGTACGTCCGAGAGCCTAAAAAGAAGAAAAATGAAGAAAGAAGAAAAAGCGAGTATGGGCCAAATTCCCATATCTCGAAAGAAGTAGTGGTAAGAGTAAGATTATTCGAACCCCGCAAGTCAAGTAAGAAGAAGCCTTGAGCGCGGAAGCCCAATCAGGCGCAAGAATGATGAAGTACCTGTCATATCACAAAAGAAGAAAGAGAAGGAAAATTTTGAACGCGAGAGTTCAGTCAGGCACACGATCAATCAAACATCACAAGGCAGAGAAGCACAACACCTCAACAAAAGATCCAAGTTCACCAACAACCAAGCATCCAAGCATCACATAGAACAAGACAAGATGTGCCTCAACATGTATAACCGCGATTCCAACGCGACAAGCTATATCACATCATGCATCATCATGGTTCCAATGTAGAAAGTTATCAAAGGGCACAAAAGAACACTCAATGTTCTAGTCCTTAAACATCGACCCCAAGTGTCAAAAGGACACAAAAGAATTCTCAATGTTCTAGTCCTTAAATATTGAGTCTAAATGTCAAAAGGGCACAAAAGAACTCTCAATGTTCTAGTCCTTAAATATTGAGTCTAAATGTCAAAAGGGCACAAAAGAACTCTCAATGTTCTAGTCCTTAAATATTGACTCTAAATGTCAAAAGGGCACAAAAGAACTCTCAATGTTCTAGTCCTTAAATATCGACCCCAAATGACAAAAGAACACAAAAGAACTCTCAATGTTCTAGTTCTTAAATATCGACCCAAAATGTCGAAATCTTAGGAGTTCTTTTGAGATAAACATGGAGCTTCCTACCTTCACCATGTCAAGATCGTCGGAGGAATCAAATACTGCAAACACCCATCAATGAAGAAAGAAGTTGGTCCAACCATACCGAAGCAACCAAGTTCAACCATCAAGAACATCCGTACCACATCAACAAGTATCAAAATCCATCAAGATCAAAAGGAGAAACAAGGAAAAGCAAACCTGCTAAGCTGCAGTAGCACCATGAACCGTAGCTTGATCCTATGCCACGATGCCCCTCTCACGGGACTCTGTCAAATCAAGAAATACAAAACCTTATAGTCCCACCGGCAACTAAGAGATATAAGGCCCCAAAATGAAGGCAAGTGTAGCTCAACCCAACCAAACCTAAGTTCAAGCGAAAACTCGACAAAACCACCATGCAACCAGTTTGACTGCATTCAAGGGGTCAAGAAGGGGCCACCAGAATACGCTGTTCTGCCCCAGATCCTCACAACCTACTTTGGTGGGGGGCATTTGTTTGACCCTAAAATATCGTGATTGGAGACACATACCGATTTACGAGGAGTTTGAGAAAATCATGAAAAATAGCAAATGGACCCCAAAAATTATGGAAAAAATATCCAAAAATCCAGTGAAGCATGAGGGAAATTATGGTACTTTCAGAATAATTAAAGGAGCTGTGGAGTTGCCATTTTATGCAAAGAGGTCCATAATTTTGGAGAAATTAAATAAAATAGAAGGAAGGGTATTTTTGGAAAATTCTTGGTTCCATAGGATTCTACATATTTTTCTGAGTATACACCTAAAATTTCATGGAGAAACTCAATAAAGAAGGCGTCCAAACAATTTATTTGGTTTCAGCAGCCTATGGAAATTCAGCAACATAAAGAATGGACAGATCCATTACTATGGGAATTGGAGAGGAACCAAAAGAAGATCAAATATTTCCCGTACAAGGGAGAAGCATAGGTGCGCCAGCTCTTCCGTACACCAAGTATGAGGGATCATTTGAGTTCTGAATGGCGCACGAGAACCATGTTCATGCGGAGAAAGAGGCGAATGTCGCTGAAATCCCATCTCATGAGAGACTCACCATTTCGCGAGAAGGAACAAGGATGCACGCGGACTCAGTGGGCCAAGAAAGAAACGCAAACATTGGGTCCCACGGAATAGCCTCCTGCTTCCCATGTGCCGAGTGCAGCCAAGACAAAGAAAAGAGAAGGGAATGAATAAACTCAACAGAATCGTTGAGGAGGAGAGAGCGCATAACCGCCGGGCTCAAGGCAAGGTTCACTGAACCTAGACGGAAAGAGAGGCAGAGGCTTCGCCTATATAAGGAGGCCGAAAGAGAGAAAAAGAGGGGAGAGAAAAGGCAGTCAAGAATATCCCCATTTCAATACACGCACACTAGGTTAGAAGATAGAGAGAGATTAGGCATTTTATCGAATAGCTAGTAGGCATAGCGATAGATTGAAATTAGGAGAAAAGAAGAGCTCAAGCTTGTAATTGACGAAAGGTCAGGTATGAAATTGATGTTCTTTCGATGTTTAAACAGCGAATTTGGGGTTTCTTCAATCAAAATGGCTGTATTTGAGTTGAAATCGTGGTTTTCTTGATTCTTTTACTGTGTGCATTTAAAAGTTCTGATCTTGCATCTTGGATTGGTTTGATCTCTGCCTCCTTCTTTCTTAATTCCTTGATAAGATCCGATTGCGCACAGCGCATGAGAATCTGATTCAAGTGTTGTATATCTCTAGTCGATCTTTAATGATACATGTGCAATAAAGAATAGATAGCATGGTTGTAAATTGCTCAATTGTTTCCTTGATTGCGCCCAGCGCATGAGAGGAACAAGAGAGGTTTTGTAGTTATGAAGCTGTCCAGAAACCCTCATTGGATAAATTATCAGGATCATGTTTCGTTGAGTAAGCTTAGATGCGCATGTTCCTTTCTTCTTGATGAACAGATCTGAATCTTGAATTGGATGTCTAAAGTTTGCCTTTTCTACTTTCCCCTGATCTGGAATTGAAATTGAGTTTCAATTGCGCCCAGCGCATGAGAGATCTCAATTAAATCATCAGAATCAGTAATAATTAGAATTAACTGATGCCTCATTTGCAATCAGACTGCGCACAGCGCATGAAGAATGCACTTGAGATGAACTTGTCTAAGAACGTTCCTTAGCACTGGCTTTGGAGCTCTTAGGCAGGTAGTGTTGCTTTGATCGAGCACATGATGAGCATTGTCAGTCATGCTCGTGATACGCTTGGTCAAGTATGCACTAAATTACTTTATATTCTCTCCAAATTAGAATGTAAGGTGTGTATGGGTGATAATAGCAAAGTAGAGGACCTGCTTGTAAATATAAGACCTGGACCCATGGAAATGCTAAACGATTCAGTGAATAGGATTATAAGGATGTCCCTTTGCAATATCTAAATCAAGAACAAATTAGGTGGGTTTTATGTAGTAATTCTATGCTTTTCCAGATTGTACAGACTAATGACATAATTATCAAAAGTGAAGGATTGAAATGAAGCTTCTGGTTATTATTGACTAATAATGGATTTTGTTATTTTCTGTACTTTTCAAAGCTATGGTTGCTGGCCTTACTTTGTATTGTCCTTGTAAAGAAAAATAGTTATTACCTCTGTATATAAGTCATGCAATTCTAGGAAAGATTAGGGATCATAATAAAAATATTGATAACAGGTGACATATGTGAATGACCTTGGTTCTTGGTGCTGACCTGATATTTAACATTGTTTGAGAATGAAGTTTTACAATAAAAATGAAATGTAAGGATTTATTGGCAAAAGTGAATAGGTCTCTGATGAGGTAATGAGACTGTGGTTTCTTTTCCTTTGTAACCAGTCTGTTTGAACCTGTTTTGAATAACCAACAATAGAACAAACTTGCAATTGATGTGGTGATTCAGTTTTCTGGTCTTTACTACTGTCGTCCAGCAAAAATGTGGTTTGTAACCAATAAATATTAGTTTAGTGAAAATGCTAAAATGCTTGATTTCATGTACTATTCGAATAATGTATATTAAAGGAAAATCAATTTCACTTAGTACAATTGTGAGTCCTGTGAACTAGATTAAACCAACAATGGTTTCATGCATTTGACCATATATAATTTCAATAACAGGAATGTAAAGTGATGTGTTGACCGAGGTCTTCATTGGTTTGAGTTTGTAAAAGAAGTGATAATTAAAGAGATTGGCAGCGACAATTGCATACACGAAAAATTGAATAACAAGGTTTATATAACCACTGATCAGTAGATTCCCATTACCTGTACTCATCAAACCAAACAAATGTAAAGTAGACTTAGACTGTAAACCCTTTATTTTCTTCTCCGTTGTGACAAACGATACCACATATATCTTCAATATTGGTCAACACCAGATCTACTGTACCACTGTAACCACGTAGCCTCCTTACAAAATTAGAGCAACGCAACTTCAATTGAACATACCCCCGAGCTCTCCTCTTCATCGTGGATCTAACAGAGCTGGTGTCATCGACTGTAGTGGCAGCGATCGCCGAAAACGTGAAAATAGAACTTGCAGGGACTAAGTCGAATTTTGGTTTTATGCTGCCCTTTGAAACTCTTAACTTCCTCACCAAACGATGACGACGCGATTTAAACTGATCGCGCGATGGTGTTCTCCTTGTCCTCACGAAGCCGTAGGACTCTTCCATGTTCATCGCGATGGCCGGGATTGTTGTCGGAGCCAAGTCCGATATAGAACGAACCCGTTAGTCAGGAAATGAAACCCGTCTTCTTCGACTAAGTTTCGGCGCCGAAACCCTGTCGATCCTCTGTGACAAGTGCAACATCAAAGACCCATGCGTTTGACTCCTGACGACTGACGGAATGTAAAATGATGTAAGAATGAAGAAGCTTCAGCAAGCCCAGAAAAGGAAGATGGAGCCCAATAAGCAGTTAATATGAAGTCCTTCTTGCCACTTCACCTGGCCTAGTCAGCATCCACGTCAGCCCTTTTGATGACGTGGCCCAATAGGAAAAAGACACATAGGCATAAACTTAAAAAATCATTAAAAATAATAGGAAACCCAGAAAAATATAAATGATACATCTATAAAATTCTAAAAAAAATCAAAATAAACCAGTTTCACTGATACTTTGATATGAAAAGATGTCAAAGTAGCGGCCTTTTGTATTTTTGAAGTATTTTCGTTTTAAAAATGAATTTTAGAAAATGAAATAAACCCTTTTATAAAATGCTAGGCATTTCCAAAACTAAAGATTTCAAATATATTACTTTCAAAAGCTAAATATAATATACTCAAGTATAAAAAATATATTTTCAAAAGTCTAAAAGATTTCAAGTATCTAGTATGCTCGATTATGGATGTTTTCAAAAGTTTAAACGGTTTCAAAAATGATATCTTCTAAAATCAAATATCTTCCAAGTCAAGTATTTTGAAATAGAAAAAATATTTTCAAAGGTGAAAAGTGCAAAAGGCCAAAGTGAATAAAATCATCAAGTATCCCAAGTGAAACTTCAGAAATTAAAAGTCCAAAACACGAAACCCAAAGTCAAAACCGAAACCTCTTTGTTTGAGGAAAAGTCCCTCGCTAGGGTTGAGATCAACCTTAGATGACTTAGAAACTGAATTCTTACGGGCCCCCTCGTCCAAAGAATTCTATTTTTGTTCTCATAAGAAGACCGATGAAGATGGTCCCGAGAACCGACTCTTATTAAGAAGACCGACTAAGATGATCCCTAGGGTCGTTAAAGAACCAACTCTTATTAAGAAGACCGATGAAGATGGTCCCTAGGGTTGTAAAAGAACCAACTTTCGTCGAGTAGCCATCAAAGAGGACCCGAAGGTTGTAAAACTTCTCTTTTGTTCTCATAAGAAGACCGACCAAGATGGTCCCGAGAACCGATTCTTATTAAGAAGACCGATGAAGATGGTCCCTAGGGTCGTTAAAGAACCAACTCTTATTAAGAAGACCGATGAAGATGGTCCCTAGGGTTGTAAAAGAACCAACTTTAGCTCAAAGGCGCCGCATGCCCCTAAGGTTGTAAAACTCCTCTTTTGTTCTCACAAGAAGACCGACTAAGATGGTCCCGAGAACCGACTCTTATTAAGAAGACCGATGAAGATGGTCCCTAGGGTCGTTAAAGAACCAACTCTTATTAAGAAGACCGATTAAGATGGTCCCTAGGGTTGTAAAAGAACCAACTTTTGTCGTGGCCGCCCAAGAGGCCCCGAAGGTTGTAAAACTCCTTTTCACTCTCACAAGAAGGCCAGTCATAGCCCCGAGAGTTCACCATGAATAACCTCAAGAGAAGCCTTCCCTTTCATCGATCAAAAACCTCTTCTAAACAAAAATCCATTCCCTTCTTTTGGTCAAGTCAGAATTCTTTTGTCGATCCTTAATTGGGTCCCGTCCATTGAGTTTGGTACCATCAATCAAGTCCTCCGCGATAGCACTCCATAAGCCTCTTTTCTTAGCCCATTACGTCAATACCCTTTTCGTCCCTTAATCAGAGGTTCTCGTAGGCAACTACGGGGTAATTAACAG
The DNA here is from genome assembly GCA_028095005.1 of Rhynchospora pubera. Lineage (NCBI taxonomy): Eukaryota > Viridiplantae > Streptophyta > Magnoliopsida > Poales > Cyperaceae > Rhynchospora > Rhynchospora pubera. Next base: position 78,299,115 of record CM051462.1, read on the forward strand.
TAGGGGCTTGCGCCTACTGGAAAGAAAGGACCCGCTAAATCAAGAAACTTCTTTAAGTAGCGACTCTTTATAGGATTCTCTTGTGTTGAGAGATGTTCGCTAAAGAGATCGAAACCTTAAGGGAGGTGAATCTAAGGCTATGTTCCCATTGTTCTTCGAGAAATTCCTTCGAGGAGAATAATGACGAAAAAGCCGCGACAATAGGTTCGGCCACAATCTCATTTGGTGCGACCTCATTTGGCACTATGTTTGGAACAACCACATTACCTACTTGAGGTATGTTTTGTTGTTGTGGTTCTTGAATTTCTTCAATAACCACGTTGCTCCCACTACTTCTTCCTGTGAGAAATTCTTTCTCCAAAAACACACCATAACGAGCAACAACTATCTTGTTCTCGTTGCGGTTATAGAAGTAGTAACCCTTCGTTTCCTTAGGGTATCCTACGAAATGACATTTGTCCGATTTGGGTCCAAGCTTATCGCTCACTAGCCTTTTCACATAAGCTTCGCAACCCCAAATCTTGAGAAACGACATGCTTGGTTTCTTCTTAAACCAAAGCTCATAGGGCGTTTTCTCAACGGACTTTGACGGAACATGGTTCAAAGTAAAAGCTGCGGTTTCAATTGCATAACCCCAAAAGGACATAGGCAAATTAGTTTGGCTCATCATCGATCGAACCATGTCTAGCAAAGTTTGATTCCTCCTTTCGGATACACCATTCCATTGTGGTGTTCCTGGTGCAGTGAGTTGTGGAACGATTCCACACTCCTTTAGATAATCGCCAAATTCATGGCTCAAGTACTCACCACCTCTATCGGATCGTAAGGCCTTGATCTTTCGATCAAGTTGGTTCTCAACTTCACTCTTAAACTCTTTGAACTTGTCAAAAGTTTCAGATTTATGACGCATTAAGTAGATATACCCGTATCTACTATAATCATCAGTGAACGTGACGAAGTATGAGAAACCTCCACGTGCACAAATGCTCATAGGTCCACATACATCGGTATGTATGAGATCTAACAATCCATTTGCCCTTATCCCTTTGTTGGGAAAAGGCGCTTTGGTCATTTTTCCCATCAAACAAGATTCGCAAGTGTCAATTGGCTCGAAAGCGAATTGATCCAAGAGACCAACGGATTGTAGTCTCTTGATGCGTTTCTCGTTGATATGACCCAAGCGGCAATGCCACATTAAAGTCGCATTCTCATGTGAAACCTTACGTTTCCTTTTGTCATTTTCAACACTCATAACAAATCCATTCGAATCAAGCACATAAAGACCATTCAATAATTGTGCATCACAAAAACGAACTTCATTACGAAACAAAGTCAAACACTTGTTCTTTATTACAACATCAAATCCATCCAAGTCCAAACAAGAAACGGACACAATGTTTCGAGTGATACATGGAACTACAAAAACATCCTTGAGTTCCAACACAAAACCAGTAGGCAAAGTTAGTTCCACGCTCCCAACGGCCATAGCGGAGATGCACGTGCCGTTACCGACGCGGAGTTGAACTTCGCCTTTCTCGAGCCGCCTTCTATTCTTTAGTACCTGAACATTTCGACAAATGTGAGCACACGAACCAGTATCAAATACCCAATCTGTGTGAGAAGTAGCGAGAAGGGTTTCGATGACAAATATACCTGAGGTAGAAGGTTGGACAGTTCCCGCCTTCTTGTCAGCTAGGTACCTTGGGCAGTTTCTCTTCCAATGGCCCTTGTTGCTACAGTAGTAGCACACGGTCTCGGAAGTGGCCGGGTTCTTCTTCTTCTTAGAACCCACGGGAGCACCCTTGGCCGGACCTTGGGGCGTCACCGGGCCTTTGCCTTTTCCTTTGCGGCCACGCTTTCTTATCTTCTTGCTCTTTCCACTCACTGCAAGAACATCCTTTGGGCCCTTCTCTTTCTTCAAACTCTCCTCCGTCTCAATGAGCATGTTTTGGATGTCATCCATGCTCTTGTCCATGCCGTTCATCCGGTAGTTCACAACGAAACCGGTGAAGCTTGGAGGGAGAGAATTGAGAATGAAGTCTTGAATCGCCCCCGAAGGGAAGGGCGTGTCAAGCTTCTCAAGCTGCCGAAACAACCCCGCCATCTTCATGACGTGTGGCCCGACATCATGACCTTCGGCCAAGCGAGTGTTGGCGACGGCCTTGATGAGACGGGCCCTTTCGGTGCGGGCCTTAGTTTGGAACATGTTGGATAGGCGAGTGATCATAGCGAACACTCCATAGCCACTATCCATGAACTCCTTTTGGAGTTCCGCTTCCATTGTTGCCACCATCACGACGGACATCTCCATGTCCTCGTTTTCATGCTTCGCAAAGGCATCCTTTTCCTCTTGGGTAGCGGTTGCCTTTGGAGCCGATGGCATGGGAGTGGTGAGGAGATACTCTCTTTTCTCATACCTAAAGGCAAGCCTTAGGTTGCGATGCCAATCCAAGAAATTGGCACCGTTAAAAGCGAGTTTCTCTCTCTCAAGAAGAGAACGTAGCGTAAAAGATGAGGAAGACATCTACAACAATTATCAAATTTAAAGGTCAATTAGATTTATGTTTTTAGTTTTAACAAAAGTAAAACTTTCACTACACTTTAAAAAGTCCCTAAGTATAGTGATTTCCAAGACCCCTATTTTCATCAAAATGGACCTGCTATGGCACGTCATCCAAAATGATTAGATAAGGTAGGTTCTACAACCAATCATCTTACCATGACTCTTGGTTCGCATAAGCGAACTTCGCCCCGATGTCCAAACTCTAGTTGGGTTCATCGAAAAGTCACTTCTCACTATTTGCTCCTTGCAAATCTTAGCTATTTGCACCCCGACTACCGAATTGGTAATCATGACGTCCGCTTGGGCGGACCGCGCCATGAGTGACAATCGGCATGAAGGGGATAGAGAGAAGGAGGGCGTTTTAACTTATTCTTTTTAGTTTGGGACAAACAAATCATATGACACTTTGTTTGGTGGTCGTGTAAGCATACACCCATACCTAACCTAACAAAATAATCATATAAGCATCTCATAGTTGTGGGTTTGTATGGCTCCCGCTTGCATTAGTTTCGCCACATCGTCCATGGAGCAAAACTAATCTAATCCATGCCCTCCCACTAAATTCTATAAGGATCTAAATCCTATATAAAATAAAGGTGCAAAATACATGTGAAAACATCCTATTCCCTTCCTATCCTTAGGGGCATGCAAGCCTCACAAGTTACATCAAAAATTAATCAAAAATTAATTAATGGCACCAAAGGCCGCATTACAAACATTCACACATGCATTCATTTACAACCACAAGGCATTGAGTCTTGAGCCATACTAAACCCACTATCCACCTACAAAACAAAGTTAGCACATACAAGTCCACTTTGTTTCCAATTAACGATTTTCAAGCATCTTTGCGTATCGTTTGCTATAAGTAAATTCCGTGTACAAATCCTCAATTTTAAACAACCAAACTTGTTTAAATTCATTTAGAAAGTTCTTTCAACATCCCATAACAGAAAGGAGATCAAACAAGGAGTTTTCTAATTAATTTCAACTAGTTTGAATACTTAGAAAAACAGTAATTTACCAAAAACGTAACTAAAGGAATTCAACAAAAACAACAGTTTTCGGTCTCCAAAAATTCTCAAATAAATTACTTAAGCTCCTTATCATAGTTGTGACTACCAGTAAAAATTTCAAGAAGAGATCTTAAACCATCTGGGAGAATCAAAAAAGACAAATCTCTTACAAGTGCACGAAACACCGTTATGAGATTTTCAGCTTATCCTCTCAACCATTTGGTCTGTTAGACCACCTTCTATCCAGTTTTTATATATACAATATACATAGAAAAACTTGTTTAGACTACAGGCTATCCATTCATGAAAAGAAAACAACCAAGTTCAGTTCAATAATATTAAGTTACAGCCTAAACAATCAACAAATTCTGTACTGGAACAGACTGTCAATCGAAAGGTTTTAACCTAGTTGAAGGTCCAAAAATCCACGAAAAATTATGAAATTAATTTTCCTGGAATCCTAACTCAAAATAGAACAACTCCATTTAAACAGAATTTTTAAAGGAGTTCTCAGTTGGTACAGTTTATTAGAACAATCGATTTGCTCAATAAACTGGATCTGACAAGATCTTCCTTTTCATACTTGAAAACCCACAAATTAATCCGAGTCATGCAACAAATTTTACATGCTCAGAAAGAGCTTCAAGTCCTCTTTATTTCTAGCCATAGAACACTGGTACTTATATTCAAAATATAAATCTTTCAAGCCATTCAAACAGGACAGTGCAAGCAGAAACTGGTTCTGCGCACTGTCGCCATTTTATTCACAGTAAATCTATACTAATTCAGAAAAATGTGAATCCAACGCCAAAAGAATCACAATCCACAGATCTACAACTTTCATGTAGATGGAAAGATCTTCCAGAGGACATATCACAGAGAAAAAAGCGAAACAACACAGCAAATACCATTTCCAGACAGCAAACAAACGCATCATCCCTACTAATCCATTAATTAGCCAATTTCTCTTAATTAAGTGTCAAAATAGCTTAAGTACAACCATGTGCTCTGATACCACTGTTAGAAAGTGTAATTTTCATTTTTATGCTAATTACCAATTAATTAACCAAGCAAATCACACACAAAAGAGATCTAGTACACAAGCTATTCATTCACAAGAGAGAAAGGATTGGAAGTATACCTCTCTTGGTATCGCAACCAAGAGGCTCGTTCCAATGCGTTGGTGTCGGTGGCGTGCTCTCCAAGAACCTCCACGCCGTGCTCCTCGAGTCCACTAAGGAATTAACCACCTTCTCTAATCAATTATGCTAGTAATTGAGAGAATTGTGCCTAATTCCAAAGCTTTCCCTTTCTAGTTAATTCTCCAATTAATTTGGTGGAAAAGCTTGCTCAACACATGAGCTAGGTGGTGTGTGGAAGAGAGAAGGGGAATGAAAAATCTGAAATTTTTCTTCCCTTGTGGTGAGGTGCGGCCAAAGAGAGAAGGAGAGAGAGAGGTGTGTGGAGGCTAGGGTTTGCTCCCAAGGAACACCCCTTTAAATAGACCTCATGCCCTAGCTCTTCATCCAAATTTTGGAGGACCAAAATACCCCTCCCTAGCCGCACCCTACCTACCTCCTTTGTGGGTTGGGCCTCAAGACAAGTTGAGCCCAATTGCCTTCCATTTTATTACACCTCCCATTTGGCATTAAATCAACTAATTAATTTAAGGCCCATTTTGCTCAATTTATTAAATATGTTGATTATTATTAATTATAAACTATTTAATAATTAATATGGAATTAGTCAATGCATTTAATTATTTCGATATGATCTATTTGACTTAATTAATCATAACGGTCCATAACGGTATACGATTAATTAATCAACTTATCATATTTTGCAAAACCAATTGTTGCAAATAAACAATTAATGCACGTGTGGTTAAACACCTTATTATGTGTGACCCTTTGAGGATTTATGCTATGTTGGACATGGAATTAAATCGCTATTTAATTCCAATAATCATAAGCGGTATCTAGCAACACGTTATGATTCCCAATTCGCATAAATAGTGTACAGCTACAAAATTTCAATCCTGCATAAGAGAACAATTATGTTTCTCTATTTTGATTCTTATGTCACACGATATCATCGTATAATCCAAGATAGGAACGTGTCATTCTTGCAGATTATACGTTTCTTGATCTAGAGATAATTGTATCAGTTGCTAGCAAACAATCTATCTCCATCAAGGGGCCCAAACAGATATCGTCACTCACTAAGTGAATTAATGAGGGACATACGGTTTTCTTGATAATTAGCTTTTCCCCGCACAATTCAAGAATACTTAAATCAAGTCCGTATAGCAGCCTTTATCAGGAATCAGCGGTAGACATGATTTATAGTATCTATCCTCATGTGGAAAAGATAATCATCTCAAACTTAGAACCAAAATCATAACAAAATAAATAATGACACGTAACACAATCCATGTATTTATTTCGTGGGGTCCAGTCCTGTACTATGTTCAATAACATATACATATGCAATTAAGTTGGTTACTCTTAACCTATGATTTATAGAACTTAATCATCACTTAATCTGCATACTAATCTTATTGATAACTAATGTTCTCTGTTAATTATCAAGATTATGGACTTTTAGATTTATCCTTGTCATTTACTACTAAATGAATAACAGTGATCTATAATTCAGATCCTCAACCTGAATGAACTGTCAACGATTAAATCAAAGAACAAATGATCTGAAATCATCAATAACATAAACTATAGAAGTAGCCTAATGAATTGGCTTCTAGGACATATCTCTAACAATTATAAACCCTAAAATCCTAAACATCAAGCCAGGCATGCTAATTTGGAGGTCAAGCTCTTACCATGATCGGAGATATTCTGACAAAGGTATTAACAAATCAAACGATTCTGAACACAAATTGCTCATTTAGGAGTTTCGATTAGAAAAGAGAAAAAAACTTGCACGGGGAACTGTTGGACGGGATAAGAATATAGAAGCGAGAAGACAAAAGGGACAACCATCAGAGGCCACTGGAACGCTTGTCTCGATCAAGCACCGTCTATTTGAAGGGCGTAGCAGGGCTGAGGAGAGCTTGATGGAGGGCGTAGCAGAGCTGTAGAGGTGCAGCGGAGGAGAGCTTGATGGATATTTGTTTAGAGAGGGTAACGAAAGGAGAACGGCGGCCACAACTCGCCAAGAGAGAGAAGGCCAGAATTCGCATGAATAATCATTTGAGGCCGCTGATTAGGAAAAATTAGAGTAAACCCTCTGCGCCGCCGTTTGAAGGAATAATCTAGTCTAGAGGGGCTGGCGAATGAAGAGGAGGAGACGAGCGTCGGGAGGAGAAGAATCTCATCTTGGGGATGGGGGCGGAATTGGCGGAGGCAGCGGAAATGCGAGAGTTAGTAAGGTTTGATCAAGAGTGAGTGAGTCGTAGGAGGAAATAGAAGGAAAGAAACTGGAAATGGATTAGGGGGCTAGGGTTTCAGCGATGATCTAAGGAGGCGGCAACAAAAAAATTAGGGCTCAGCGAGAGAGGAAATAAGGAAACAAGAGCAAAGCAGCAGCAAAATGCGAAAAAAAGTTACGGAGGATGGGATTCGCACCAACAGAGCGCCCAGACAGTTTCGCTATAAAAAGTCGACCTTTTTTTTCTGATATTTGAATCTGAACCGTAGATCACAGTAGATTAACAAAATCAATGATTCATATTTGATATTAGAGGGATGTAACTCCCTTTTATCTCGAAGTTTATGTATGTTCTACTGATGCTTTATAAGTAGTAGAGATAAACAAAAAAGTAAATATTAAAGATAAAACTGATTAAAAAAGGGAAAATTTTTTCTCAGCTCACATTTTTGGAATAGGACCCTTGGTGTAATTTTTAGCACATATTTTAGTCAAAATATATTAGTGTGTTACATTTTGTTTGATATTTACCTTCGATTATGACACCTGTAACATTGGCTCGGATTGATGATTGAATTAATGCTATTGGAAGAACTGTTCTTCTGAAGTCTAGTGAAAGAGGATGTAAAACACGCAATAAAAACTTTTGTGTGCGTAATGACTACGGTCCACTCTCCAATCTTCTCCCAAAACTCACTAGGATCGATGTTTCTCACTTCTACCTTTATCTTTTTCTCCCAATTGTATCATAACTTTTTTTCATAAAAAAAAAAGATAAATTTCAATTTTAAGTTTTTAGTTTGTAACTAACTTACAATCAAATTTTGATATCCTATTCCCGTTAATTATACCACATGATGAAGTGTTTTCTGAATATAATTAAATAGAGTGGCGTAAATAAATGATTAAAAATTATTTGTTATTCGATCATTTAATTTTATAGGAAGATTAAAATTATGATACTAGTTGAGGTAGAAAATTTAGAGGTAAGTAGATGGTTGGCTCATTATTAATGAGATGTAAAAAGGGGTATCCATGATTAAAATTATGATACTATAGTTCAGGTAGAAAATTATGATACTCGTTATAAAGTGATCTGGGTCAACTTCCGATAAAGTGAACATAGGAGTGTCGTGTGTCCTTCGTCCTTTGAACGGGGCTTGCTTTATTTTGGTCACTTTAGAAATTTAAAACTGTAAAACCGTACTGACTGGTGACCGAAATCCGATATTTTTTGTTATTTTTCGAAATTTTTCAATATTTTCTCTCACAATTTTAGATACCGTCATTTTGATAACTGTTTCAGTCTCGGTATTACCAGAATTTTCTGATATGGGGTACGGTTTCCAAAACACATGCTATGGGTCTATTTAAAGATTGCTAGGGATTAAAGTCTGACTGCACCATAGCATCGTGAATCCACGTGGTAAAGTCTGACTGCACCATAGCATCGTGATTAAAGTCTGACTGCACCATAGCATCGTGAATCGTTTATAAATGCAAGGTTTATAAGCGAGTTCACAAAGTAATGTAATTCACGAAGTTCCAAGCAATATTTTAATTTTTCGAATTTTAGCACACTCTTATGACCTTAAGAACTTTATGTTTGTTGTTTTTTCTGTGCGATCTAATCATCACACTTAAGTTTTGGAAAGAAAAAAAAAATGTGAAAGACACTATCCTATAATTGACGTTATGGGTTTCAAATGAGTCATCTAATTAAATGATCTTTTTTTGTTGAAATTGTAGGCCTATGCCACTTGAAGAATCTGGAAGAGTTAGATCTTTCAGAAAACTTTTTTGTTGGAAATATTCCTCCATGTATCGGAAATCTCTCTTCGCTTAGAATACTGGACTTGTCGGATAATCAATTCCACCTTAAACTTTCCTCTGCAGTATTTGAAAGAGCAGTATCCTTAAGGTATCTTTCTCTGTCCAGTAACCTACTTGAGGGTACTCTGTCCATGAGTTCATTTTCAAATCATTCTCATCTCGAAGTTCTGGAACTTTCAACAAGCGCAGTGAACTTCCAAGTGGAAGTTGTGAATCTACCAATGCAGCTTCTAGTCCTTCAACTAGCTAATTGCATTTTGGATATCGAGCCCAATTTCTTGTATTCCCGGTATAATTTACAAGTTTTGGACCTCTCTAATACTCTCTCCAAAGGTCCTGTTCCAACTTTGTGGTTGTTAGAGAGAACAACACAAATTTGATCAAACTAGTTTTGAGCAATAACTCCTTTACAGGCTCCTTCAACTTCCATCAGTAACACATGAAAATATCTCCTTGTTGGATATATCTGACAATAATCTCATTGGAGAAATACCAGAGGACATTGGCACTAAGTTTCCAAATTTAATTTCCCTGAACTTATCAAGAAACTTCTTTCGAGGACCCGTTGGATTGAGGTCTATGAACAATCTATATTCTTTAGATTTATCTATTAACAATCGTGCTGATGATATAAAGAACACCTTTTCTATGAATGGTACTAACCTTAATTTTCTGGATCTATCTAATAATAAATTTTATGGATCTTTCCCTAACATGATGAACTTTGAAAATTATTCAGCATTGCTACTAAATAAAAATTACTTAAGTGGAGAGCTTCCTTTAAGCATTTGCAATGCCAGCTTGAATGTATTGGACCTCAGTAATAATGAGCTAAGTGGCATTCTACCTGGTTGCCTCGGAAGAACTATGTATGGAATGCTGAAGCTAAGTGCAAATAATTTAGAAGGATCTTTATCAAATGAGTTGTACAGTCCATTTATGCAGTTGCTTGACCTTTCAGATAACAAACTCTCTGGATCAATACCCCCATTCTTTAATGATACTTACACACCTCTAGAAAATATAGATCTGAGCCAAAACAATCTATCTGGAAACTTTCCGATGGCATTGCTGAATTTTTCTTCTCTACAATCAATAAACATCAGGAAAAACCATTTATTTGGAAAACTTCCGAGTTGGAATGGTAAAAATCTGAGAGCCCTTGTAATCAGGGACGACATGTTTGGAGGACATATACCAGAACAAATATGTAAACTCAAATACTTACGTATACTTGATCTGTCCCACAATAATTTTTCTGGGCAAATACCACCATGCATTATTCATATGGGATTAGAGAATAGTGATTTGCCTTGGTACATTCCATTTTCTAACCAGTACAGTGCATGGGGGAAGCTGAACTTCAATGATACCAATTTACCCTTTGAAAAATACGACTTAAATGATCCGGCTGAAATATCTGTGAATTCTGGATTGGAACTTGTATCAAAAGGAAGACTGGATCTCTACATGTTTAAATCATTTTTGAAATGTGTACTAGATCTTCTGTCTTCTAATGAACTAGTTGGTCATATTCCCAAAGAAATCGATCAAATGAGTTGGCTTACAACACTAAACTTATCAAACAACTATTTAACCGGTTCAATTCCTGATTCTTTATCCAAGTTGCGCCAACTGGAAAGTTTGGACCTCTCTTACAACGCTTTGACAGGGAAAATACCAAGAGGACTGACTAATCTGTCCTCACTAGAAGCCTTCTCTGTGGCATATAACAACTTATCCGGTCCTACATTAGGCGTACAACCTCAGTTTGATACATTTGACAACAGAAGCTATGAAGGAAACCCAAACCTCTGTGGGCCTCCCCTGTCATAGAGCTGTTTCTCTAATCATGACACAAAGCTGCCTTCTTTCCTAGATGGAGCGGAAGATCATCGAAGGGATGAAAGTATCGATTTTCTCATATTGTTCGGTTCTTTTGCCCTTTTCTTTGTGGTCAGTTTTTGGGGTTTCATGGCTGTTCTATATTTCAAGAGGGATTGGCGGTTTGCTCTGTTTGCATTGGTTGATGAGTTCGGTGATATGATGTACGTGAGGGTTGTCCTTTTCGAAAGGAAGATCCGGGCTGCTCGAAGGGATAACTGAAGGACCGCTTGTGTACATTTTTAGTTTGGTCGGATATGTGATATTTATGTGTATCGAATAAATGATTGGTTGATGTTTTGGATTTTTTCTTTGCAGTATCTCGGCGAACTTTTTCTTTGCAGTAATGTCTGTATTTCTAATTTTGAGAATTAGCAATTCTAAAGGTTTCATTAGTGGACCAGAACTTGCGCACATCGATGGAATTGTTTCTCTTTAATTGATACTAGGTGGGGCTATGCGGTTTTGCCGCGCCTTAGTGAATTTTTTGTATTTTAATTTTAAAAATCTCTAATAATTTTCATCAAGTCTAAATTGTGTGTGACAAACATTTAAGTGCAAAAGTAAAATGCCATAATTTTTCTTTTCACATGATAACATAATTTTTCTTGCATTTGGATTACACAATTACCAAACAACAATGTACTGATTAAGCTACCATTATGTACACAGATGGCAATAACACTTGAAACTAAAGTACCAGCTCCATATATACTTGCCTTTTTCTCGTTACGATTGAGATGCAAATATAGGTTAAATTTCATTGCAAGGACACATATCTCATAGATTCTTTCAAACACTACATCAAAAGAATAAAAAAAACGTATTAGTAAATCTACTCAATTCAACACAAATTTATTGTAGTGTATCTGTTAAAATAATCTAACAATCCACAGCGGCCACTACCACTGCTACATGGCCTGCCACGGTGCCTGCCAGTACTGGTTCTGTTGTACACAGGGATAACATCCTGTAATTAACGGTACATTGTCAATGTACCATGCACCAAGGGTTACACCATGTGAGTGAGGATCAAATGCATGGATGCAAAGAATCCTAACACTTAGTATTATGCAAAATAAAAAAGCATAATATCAACCTCATCAATTTTTTTTTTTTTTTTTTTTTTTTTTGCTTTTCAGTTTTCACGTTTCTAAAATACATGAGCACAAAACTGTGTAAGCATACCAAGAGAAATCTCTTAATAAGGTTCATAGATAAACTACGTCATGTTAAATAAAGATTTAACCACCATTGATTTCAGGAAACATACACCATATCACGATTCAAATTGTTAGGAAAGTACATTACTGGGGGCAAATACGATTCAAACAAAAGGAAGTATTATTGGCAGAAAAATAACAATAGAGATGGACTTACCCCTCTTTGAAATGAGATGGACTTACATTTGTTTATGAAGTAACTAACATATCTCATACACATACACCTGTATTGAATTGCTTAATTGTGGTTTATTGATGATAATTAGATATAGGTGTTGTATGGCCATGTATATATGTACACGGGCTTGGTAAAATGTAAATATAATGTCAGAAACCATCTTGTATGTACTGACCTTGCACCTGTACCGATACCATACACCCTCCTATTTGGTACCGAAGTATACCCCAATTGTTCTCTGTACCATACCCAATCAAGGTCTGTTCAATTGCTCATGTATGTGCTTATTGAACTAAAGAGATCACCTTAGCTAAACAGTTACAAAAGGTTATCTGACCTGTGATACATATACATTGTTACATATGATCCAGCGGATTTTTGTTCCCTATCTTTAGTCGAGTCCAGCTTGTTTATGCGAGGCATGTAGTTTGTTGGATCCCTCCTAAATGTGATATCCAAAAACTGAATAAAAAATAGAAAATCAGAAAGCTAAAGTAAAACTAAAATAAACAACACAAAATAAAAAGATATAAATTGTCCAAATAGACCAGAAGAACCAACTCCGAAGCTAAAATTGAACTTGCATTGGAGAATAAAATTTGATATTGTCAAATTATTATAAGGGTTTAATTCTGGTTTGTACGATTACAGCAAGTTCAATTATCAATTATCAATTATATTTATCATGTGTATCGATTACAGCAAATATATTTATCATATATTCAAGGGTTAATTAGATTTATGCCACCGTGAAAATTCGAAATTAGTAAAATGCCATCACTAAATGAAAAATTAGTTTTATGCCATTACAAAATAGTAAAAATTAGTTTTTTGCCACCGAAAAATTCATTTGCCAATTTTACCCTTTTTAATATGCCACTACAAAAATTTAAAATTAGAAAAATACAATCGTTAAATGAAAAATTAGTTTGATGCCACTACAAAACTTTGAAATTAGAAAAATATCATGTATTTTGATATAAAATGATTTCTAAGAACATTTTGTGAATGTGTGTATTTCAAAATAATTCAAACAAAAAACATTTATATGTTTGGATGGAGAATGTAATAATGAGAATAATGTTAGGTATATTATATTTTACACGGATTAACAAAACAATGTGAATATTTTTTTAACGTCAAACTAAAGGAGATTATTAATTTAAAAAATAACAACCATCTTAATGATTGCTGTATAAATTATGCCAAGCTATATAGAGGTAGCATTTGGAAATTTTTGGTGTTTTTTTTTCACCGTAATTTTTTGGATTTATTAAAAGGACGGTTTGGGAATTTTTAAAAATAATGAGAGATTTCAGGATGTCTTTTTTAGTATTTAATCATTTTAGGAATAAGATAATGGCATATATCTAATTTACAGAATTTGATGATGGCATAAATCTAATTAACAATCTAACAGTGGCATATCTCTAATTAACTATTTTTCACAGTGGCATAAAACCAATTAATCCTATATTCAATTATCAATTCTATCAGTTTTTTTTATTTATCATCTGTGTCCATAATTAGATTTCTAATGCATTATCAATATCATGGTAAATTTACATATTGAGCGAAAAGAGATTAATGCAACCTCCATCTAGCATTGTTTGAGCCCCAGTAGAAAGGTGGTCATTGTGCTGAGTGGGCCCAATGGAAGAAGAATTGGACTTGTGAAGCGAAGAAAAGTGGAAGGAGAGGTGAAGTAATAGTTCAGCTGCGTCTTTAAGTTTTGAGTCTCTTCCATTGACACCTCTCTCTCCTCCAGCTCATAGAAATTGTGGTACTTGTCTAGCTCCTCTTGTGCCCTCTTGAGCTCGATATTTATTCTTAACACCTCGGGTTGGTTCTCGTAGACACTTTGGAGATGCTGTGGTATCAATAATAAGGAAATTAATAAGGTTCAAAGAATAAAACAAATGATCCTAAGTGCTTTTTCTGCCCAAAAAATACACAAATAAATAAATAAATGTAACATCTTATAACCATGTCTTTAAACTTTCCACATGTGAAGCAAAGGTAAATCATTCCTGCCTCTTCCCCACCAGTTCTTCTCTCTTTTCTTTTCTTTTTCTTTTAAATGTGTGCTAACTTCAGAAGTATTTTATGTTTGCAGGAAACAATATGTGTGGCTTTAAAAATAAAAAGAAGACAAGAAAATCAACCTTTTGTTCATTCTGTAATGCTAGAAACTCCTCTTCCATAAATTCTTCTATGGGTAAGATGCCATCCATTAAAGTCTCTATGCGGGATATCTTATCTTCCACTATCTATGCAGTTACAGAATTGCACTCTCTTTCATGCTTATAATGCTGGACCTGCTCAGGTGCAGGAAGAAGTATGAAATGCTTGTACAGAAAAATCAGCTATAAAGAAGGTTTAGTACGAAAGTGAAAAGACCATATAAAGTCCATCTGCTTCACCAGGAAGTCAAGCTAGGATCAGGAGTTATTCACCATAAAGTCAAGCTAAATGGCACTCGAGTGAACTATATGACACATCCCCTTAATATCTCACTACTTTTTATTTCCTTAAATATTCTCCTAAACTCTGGCTGCAACCCTGATTGTTTTATAAATATCAGGAAGAAATTAAGAAAATTGATTGGTAGTTTAATAGTGCAAAGTATTAGAAACAATCAATAGCTACAACATGTGCAAGTATCATTATTTTCGGAATTGAAAACATATCATGACAATAGCCTATTTACAGTTGCCTTCTACAATATCACTATCAGTGTTACCGACCTACACTGGGGTCAAGTCTATACACGCAGGAATAAAACCCATTCAGATTCTGAAAAGATTTAGTTTACAATTATCATTATCATTATGTAACTCTTTCTTATTTTTATGCACCTTTCCTTAGTTTGCAATAGTTGCTATAATTCTAATTGTTACCATATTAGAAAATACTCTATATAATGAGTATTAGATTGTATGAGATTTGGAGGCAGAATAATATATCTTTCCTTCTATCTCTCTCTCTCTCTCTCTCTCTCTCTCTCTCTCTCTCTCTCTCCCTCCCCCTTCTCTCTCTATCTCTAAACCCTTAATCTCTCTCTCTACCCCTTCTGCCACCACGGCAGAACACACCCAACCGCCCAAAATCCCATACAACCTAAGACCTACCAAGGCTCGTAACAATTTGGTATCAGAGCCAAAACGGTCAGCACCAATTAAGATGTCCGCCGACGGCACCACACCTTTTGATGTCGCTGCCGCTTTCCAGCAGCTTCTTCAAGGCCAGAACGAGGTCTTGCGTCGTCTGTCCTTGGCTGAAGGTCGGCTGCTTTCCTTAGAGCAACCCTCGAAAGCCGAGGAGCACCCTCCACCTAAGCCACGTGACACACCAGGGGTGCCACGCTACTACAAACTTGATTTCCCGACCTTTGATGGAAAAGAAGATCCCTTAGGCTGGCTTAATCGATGTGAACAGTTTTTTCGGGGACAACGCACTATGGAAGAGGAAAAGGTTTGGCTTGCCTCCTACCATCTTGTTGGTATTGCCCAACAGTGGTATTACCAATTAGAGCGAGATGAAGGTCTCTTGTCTTGGGCCCGATTTAAGGAGATGTGTCATCTACGGTTTGGGCCACCTATTCGCAGCAATCCCTTAGGCGAGCTGATGCACTTGCGGCAAACCGACAGTGTTGATGATTACCAACAGCGCTTTGGCGCTTTAATCTGTCGTGCCGATTCAGTCACCCCAACTCAACAGGTGCAGATTTTTACTGCTGGCCTCTCTGACCCACTTCGCACCGATGCCGAGCTACAGCGACCTAATGACCTGCAACATGCCATGAGCTTAGCTCGGGCTTTTGAGCGCCGTTACCACACGGCTCCAGCTGCGAGTATCCTTGGGCGCCCACCTGCGCGACCTAATCTAGCCCGCACACCTGCATCCCGATCGGTCGACCAGCCACCTGCTCCCTTGCAGGGCCGCACAATCCGCCGCCTCACGACGGCTGAGATGGCTGAACGTCGCCAGCAAGGCTTGTGCTTTAATTGTGATGAATCTTATGTTCGTGGCCATCGCTGCAAACGTTTATTTTTCTTGGATGTCATTGACGATGATGAGGACAACCCCAAAGACATATCTGATGATGTCTTTGACACTTCGCCTGAGATCTCCCTACATGCCATCACTGGCATTCCAACAGCAAGCACAATGCAACTTGCTGTGAAAATACAGGGGCATCATTGTCTGGCCCTTATTGATTCTGGCTCCACCAACAATTTTCTTAGCATGGCAGTAATCAAGGGAGCTGGATTACCCTTGGTGCCAAAACCAGGCCTTAGTGTTGCAGTTGCCAATGGGGATCGTTTGCCAAGTGCTGCTCTGTGCTCCAATTTAGCATTGAACATTGGGGATGAAATCTTCTCTGAACATTTTTTTGCACTTCCTTTAGATGGATTTGATGTGGTACTGGGTTGCCAATTTTTGAAATGTTTGGGCCCAATTCTTTGGGATTTCTCTGAGCTCACCATGTCCTTTTGGCGTGTCAATCGCCGTGTCACATGGAGTGGCGCAGAAGGTACTACTCCACATGCATGTGTTCTCACCTCTGATGACCTCTTACAGTCCCTTCTTACTGTATTTGAGGATCTATTCTTAGAGCCACAAGAGCTCCCACCTTCTAGAGCTTTCGACCACCGCATTTCCTTGCTGCCCAATTCAACTCCTGTGGCTGTCAGGCCCTACCGATACCCACATATGCAAAAAGATGAAATTGAGAAGCAATGTGCTGCCATGATGGAACAAGGCATCATTCGACCCAGCACTTCACCTTTCAGCTCTCCTGTTTTGCTTGTCAAGAAGCAAGATATGACATGGCGTTTCTGCATAGACTATAGAGCTCTCAATGCGATCACTGTGAAGGATAAATTTCCAATTCCAGTGGTCGATGAACTTCTAGATGAGCTTAAGCACGCTCACTTCTTTACTAAGCTTGACCTCAGATCGGGGTATCATCAAGTGCGCATGCACGAGGCAGATATCCACAAGACAGCATTTCGCACACATCATGGCCATTTTGAGTTCCTTGTCATGCCATTTGGCCTCTCAAATGCACCTTCAACTTTTCAGGCCTTAATGAATGATGTGCTACGGCCCTTTCTCCGCCAATTTGCCCTTGTGTTTTTTGATGATATCCTCATATACAGTAGCTCTTGGGCTGAGCATCTCCAACATGTCCGCACTATTCTTCTTCAACTTCGCAACCACAAATTGAAGCTTAAACGTTCAAAGTGCTCCTTTGGTCAGACTTCTATTGCATATCTAGGCCATGTCATCACCCACCAAGGAGTAACCATGGACCAGTCTAAGGTCCAGGCCATTTCAGACTGGCCCGCACCAGCTAATGTGCGTGCCCTTCGTGGATTCTTGGGACTTGCAGGATACTATCGGAGGTTTATTCAAAACTATGGAATGTTAGCTGCTCCACTAACCAAGTTGTTGCAGAAGGGCTCTTATAGTTGGTCACCAGAGGCAGCTGAGGCCTTTGCAGCACTCAAATCAGCATTATCGGGCAGCCCGGTCCTTCAACTCCCAGATTTCACCTTGCCTTTTATTGTTGAGTGTGATGCTTCAGGATCTGGTTTTGGTGTTGTTTTGCATCAAGGCAATGGACCAATAGCATATTTCAGCCGACCAGTGCCGGTTCACCATGCAAAACTTGCTGCCTATGAGCGCGAACTCATTGGCTTGATGAAAGCTGTTAGGCATTGGCGACCATATTTGTGGGGAACTACATTCCTCATCCGCACCGACCATTATAGCCTCAAATACTTATTGGACCAACGCCTTTCCACCGAGATGAACTTCTTCATGATGCCCGACAGCGACTTTTGCAAGCACAACAGCGCATGAAAGAGGGATATGACAAAGCACATAGGGATGTATCATATTCCATTGGTCAATGGGTGCTCCTACGACTCAATCATCGCCTTGCAGTGGGCATTCGTACAAAGACCAATGCCAAGCTGGCTCCCCGTTTTTTATGGGCCTTACAAGATTTTGGAACGAGTGGGCGAGGTAGCTTACCGTTTAGAGCTACCAGCAAATGCACGCATTCATGATGTCTTTCATGTCTCATTGCTCAAACCATTCCATGGTACACCTCCGTCTGAACTGCCGCCCTTGCCCCCATTGCGCCATGGCCATGTCACTCGGGAACCATCTGCTGTCACAAGCATTCGCCACAGAGATAACAGTGTAGAAGTATTGGTGGAATGGATGGACCATGAGAAGTCTGATGCTTCTTGGGAAGATTTCTCCTGGTTTAGAGCTCAATACCCTTCCTTTCAGCTCGAGGACGAGCTGCTGGCTCAGGCGGGAGGAAGTGTTACCGACCTACACTGGGGTCAAGTCTATACACGCAGGAATAAAACCCATTCAGATTCTGAAAAGATTTAGTTTACAATTATCATTATCATTATGTAACTCTTTCTTATTTTTATGCACCTTTCCTTAGTTTGCAATAGTTGCTATAATTCTAATTGTTACCATATTAGAAAATACTCTATATAATGAGTATTAGATTGTATGAGATTTGGAGGCAGAATAATATATCTTTCCTTCTATCTCTCTCTCTCTCTCTCTCTCTCTCTCTCTCTCTCTCTCCCCCTTCTCTCTCTATCTCTAAACCCTTAATCTCTCTCTCTACCCCTTCTGCCACCACGGCAGAACACACCCAACCCCCCAAAATCCCATACAACCTAAGACCTACCAAGGCTCGTAACAATCAGATACAAAAATATAACCTCGTTTGGTTTCTGGACAATGCTTCTGACAAAAGTAAAGAACCAAACCTCTTATTCTCTAATTCTCATAACTATTATTGTTAATGTTCTTATTTATTTTTCTTTCTTACTGCCTTCATGTTGCTGTGATTCTCCTTTGAACATAAACACGAAATCAATTAAATAGAAGATAATAATAAATAAATTTGACACAACAATATTTACTCTACAGAAAGGGCTACATAAAAGGAAAATAATCAAACAATAAATAGACATGTCAATTTTCATAATTTTATTTTTGCGGTTTAATTTTGGAGGCAGCTATTGAAATAAATCGACTGTTAAAGAAAAAAAAACTTTATGAACCTGGGATTCGGTTGAAGCATGAGCTTGGATTCTTGTGTATGTCGCCATGGATTGCGAGAAGCAATCGGAGACAGAGACAAGCGAAGAAGAGGAGACGGAGCGTCGGGAGAAGGTGGGGCATGGTTGAAAGAGGAGAAGGGGGGGGGGAAACGGCAGGAAAGGAGAGGCTTGCAAAGGAGGGTTAGCGGTGTGAGTGGTTCAGCGAAGGAGACGGAGGCGGAGAGGCGACGTATGTGAATGTGAGTAGGAATCGTAGGGGCGGAGAGAGAGAGAGAGAGAGAGGCTGCTAGGTTTAGAAAGGAGGAAAAAACAAATGACGATCAGATTTCAGCGGAAAAAAAACAACGGCTCGGATTGCCGTGTCGGAATTGAAAAAAAAATGGGACCGGACACTCACGGCATTTAATTAATACTATAGATATAGATGCCAAGTTATTGGAAATTTATTAATGTGCCAGTAGGGCTATTTTCAAATTTCTAATCAAACGGCTACAGCTGGCAATAAATAACGGACAAAATGTTACGATTAATACAGCTAATTACTAATCCTCAAAAAAAGTAGTAATATGTCATAAATATTGTCGAGGAATAACCAAAAGCAAAAATTAATTGAGCGGAAGAAGTAGAGGCCCAAAATGCGAGATTTTTGAAGATAAATTGGGATCAAGTCTCAAAATGCGAGATTTTTGGCAGATGGTGAAGTAAACGTAAGATACAAAATGAGAACATTACTACATGTCCAATTGTATACTTTCTGGCTACAGCGCGCAATCTAGTAATTTTGAATTTAGCATCATAGCATAAATTTATATCATTACTACATCTCCAATTACTGCTTGTAAACTATTTGAGAACATTCTGTGATTCTTTAAACACTTTAAATTAACATAAGTCTACAAATATCGATCACCCTTTTTTGTTTTTTTGAAACGGTAAATATCACCAAGTTGTATACTATTATTCCAGCCCGAAGCCTAAAATTAGAACTGTGAAGTAAAATCCAAAACCTGATTTTTTAGTGGGTGAATAATGCAAATATAAGGGGAAAATATTTTTTTTTTTGAGGAAATATAAGGGGAAAATATGAAAAGTGCTATTAGTGTTTGTTCAAAACAAAGTTATTGGCGTAGTGGATTTAGACTCGGCAAAATGAGCACAAATGCGTTCCTGTGATTTTCACTTATCATTGTTATTGTTTTTTGAAGCGCACTATGAATGGGAAAATATTTACTACCATCTTCTTTCCTCACTTCTTTCTCTTTTTTCACACAGAGAATAATTGAACAAATATTTCCGATTTAAATTGTGTGTAATTGTTGCTGTATATGCAATTTTGTTCAACGAATTAAGTATAACAATGCTTCATACCATAAAATTTGTTATAATTATTTATAATATTTGTGTTAGAAGGAAAATATATTTACTTGTTTTTTGTAATAACATTATGAATGTTAGTTCTATAAATAAGTATACCTCGATCTTAGAAGAACAAAAAGATTCTTCTCTAGATCCAACCAAATTCATAGGTATAGGAAGAAACCCCTCAAATAGATATTTTTTCGTTCTGACTATATTTCGATTTTGAATACGACATAAACAGACCCCTAGTACAAGTAGCATCACGCCCATTACCACATTTTTGACGACACCATGGACACGTTTTACTACATTTTTTATCTTGGAAGCTCGAGTTATTAAACCTGTTTTGGTTAAAATACATAAACCAATACTATAACTGACATATTGTGACTATTGAGGACCAGAAATTTCAATAAGCAGTAGGATCAACAATACATAAACCAATACGATAACTGACATATTGTGACAATCGAGCACCAGAAATTTCATCCGATCCTAAGCATCAGTTAGTACAAAGTTATTCCAGAATTTTCTTGACATCTGTGTCAATTTTCACCAGAAAAAGAATGTGAAAAAATTAAATCAGAGAAAGATGGCGATGGAGCACAGATCGTCATGCAAAGACAGCGTAAAGAAATCTCGACAGAGCAATGGATTATTAAAAAAATAAATCTTATTCACAAATATGAATTTGTTCAAATAAAATTGAATAAGTGGAAATTACAAAATTTCTAAAATTTATCTTCTCTATATATTGCCTGATGGAGCACAAACCCTTCTCCTAGTTGATATAGAAACTACTCCTGCCATCTTCCACCGATCTTGAGAGAAGCTAAAAGTTGTTACTCAAAAAGTCAAAAGAAAGATATAGAAGCAAATAGAATTGAAACCAATTTGTATCGCTATGAACATGATCTCTTCTCAGATGAAAGAATTGATAGAAAATCGAAGCAAACCCCTAGCCACGTTGATATATAAAACTGACAAAAGCGAAGGGATTGGAATCAACACCGAGGAGAGGAGGGGAAGAGCGTTAAAACAGCGTACGGCTCAGATTCCGTGTCGCTTAAAATCCATCCAGACACGCACAGGTCTTTATATATTTGTTTGTTCGGTTGATGTTGATGCCAACTATTTTAGTTTTGGTCCAAAAGCAACACAGCTAACAGATAAAGTGAACATAGAAAAATAATTTCAGTTTTTTTTTTTTGTTTCCATCATGCTCCGAAAAAGACTTGCCCATGTAGGGGCAAGACTGGGCATGTGCCCATGCTTGTTTTACAAAATTTAAATTTAGTCATTAATTTTATTTGCAATTTAACATGAAAATAATTGGGTGCCTGGGCTTGTGCGTTTTTTTTTTTTTTTTTTTTTTCTGGTTTCGGCCTCTTGGTGCGCCTCTGATTTCTAATCCATTCTCAGATTTAGTGGCATCTTTTTAGTTTTTTCCTTTCATATATTTCCATGCCTATTACGCTCTGTTTTGTTTTTGTTATAATGTTTATACCTTATATTAAATTTAGTAAACTATACTGTGTGCCTAGGCTCATAAAATGTGTAAATCCGCGTGCAAAGACCTGGATCAACTTGTGATAAAGTGAACATAGAAAAAGAATTTCAGTTTTGTCGTTTGAATGGGGTTTGCTTTGTTTTGGATACTTTAGAAATTATTTCATTCGTTTGAATGGGGTTTGCTGTGGGTCTAATTAAAGATTGCTAGGGATTAAAGTTTGACTGCACTAAGCACCGTGAATCCACGTGGAATCCACCATATCATTAATTAATGTACATGTACCCCTTCAAGCACAAGATTAGGGCCCATCATTGATATTATCAACAATATATATCCATCGTGTCTTATTATGACGCTACTTTTCCTTCGTGTTTTCTCTTTTCTACCGTAGTTTGACCTGCCAATTTCTTGGTCGGTTTTATCAATGTTACGCATCCAGTGTTCCACAATGGTTACTCAATCTAACAACAAATACTAGGTACTCTTTCAATAACAATCGTTTATATTCCTCTTAGTCACTATCTGACGTTTGAAGTTTTTAATTTTTATTTACTAGCAATTCAATTACCATCTCTTTTGCAAATGATATTATCTCATTGACGAAATGATTTCTAAGACGTAGAGTCAGATAATTTCTTGACGTCCGGAAAATTTTAGTGAATTAACCGATTTGCAATTGCAATATAGAAAAGCGCCATAATTAACAAGCTTTGCCCAGAGGGTAAAAAAAAAAAAAAACTAAAACAGATGCAAAAGGAAAAAAATGTACACAAATGAAATATTTTCTCAAAATGATTCCTGAAATCAACAACCCAGTTAATTACCTTCTTTAGAGAAAGATTGCATATTAATTTTATAAACATAAACAAAAAAGTAAATATTAAAGATAAAACTGATTAAAAAAGGGAAAATTTTTTCTCAGCTCACATTTTTGGAATAGGACCCTTGGTGTAATTTTTAGCACATATTTTAGTCAAAATATATTAGTGTGTTACATTTTGTTTGATATTTACCTTCAATTATGACACCTGTAACATTGGCTCGGATTGATGATTGAATTAATGCTATTGGAAGAACTGTTCTTCTGAAGTCTAGTGAAAGAGGATGTAAAACACGCAATAAAAACTTTTGTGTGCGTAATGACTACGGTCCACTCTCCAATCTTCTCCCAAAACTCACTAGGATCGATGTTTCTCACTTCTACCTTTATCTTTTTCTCCCAATTGTATCATAACTTTTTTTCATAAAAAAAAAAGATAAATTTCAATTTTAAGTTTTTAATTTGTAACTAACTTACAATCAAATTTTGATATCCTATTCCCGTTAATTATACCACATGATGAAGTGTTTTCTGAATATAATTAAATAGAGTGGCGTAAATAAATGATTAAAAATTATTTGTTATTCGATCATTTAATTTTATAGGAAGATTAAAATTATGATACTAGTTGAGGTAGAAAATTTAGAGGTAAGTAGATGGTTGGCTCATTATTAATGAGATGTAAAAAGGGGTATCCATGATTAAAATTATGATACTATAGTTCAGGTAGAAAATTATGATACTCGTTATAAAGTGATCTGGGTCAACTTCCGATAAAGTGAACATAGGAGTGTCGTGTGTCCTTCGTCCTTTGAACGGGGCTTGCTTTATTTTGGTCACTTTAGAAATTTAAAACTGTAAAACCGTACTGACTGGTGACCGAAATCCGATATTTTTTGTTATTTTTCGAAAATTTTCAATATTTTCTCTCACAATTTTAGATACCGTCATTTTGATAACTGTTTCAGTCTCGGTATTACCAGAATTTTCTGATATGGGGTACGGTTTCCAAAACACATGCTATGGGTCTATTTAAAGATTGCTAGGGATTAAAGTCTGACTGCACCATAGCATCGTGAATCCACGTGGAATGCGGATCCGTATCCCGTAGAGTTTTATATATAGGTCTTATTTGGGTGCTTAGAGTAAAAAAGAACTCTTTCGTGAAGAAAAATAGAACAGTGTTATTCTAGAAAGAAGCGTGAAACGAGTATTATTCTAGAAAAAAATATTATTTGGAAAGATAGCATAATTAATTTTTAAACATAAAAAAGAAGTAATTATTAAAGACATAACTGCTGATTATAAAAGTGGGAAAAAATTTCCTCACCTCACATTTTTGGAATAGCACCCTTGGCGTAATTTTATATCATCCTTTCAGTCAAAAAAGTATTAGGGTGTTATATTTTGTTTGATCTTTGTCTTCCATTATGAT
This sequence comes from Rhynchospora pubera, assembly GCA_028095005.1. Taxonomy (NCBI): domain Eukaryota; kingdom Viridiplantae; phylum Streptophyta; class Magnoliopsida; order Poales; family Cyperaceae; genus Rhynchospora; species Rhynchospora pubera. Next base: position 78,323,435 of record CM051462.1, read on the forward strand.
ACAACTATAACATTGGCTCGGATAGATGATTAAATGCTATTGGAAGAACTTTTTTTCGGCAGTCTTGTCAAATAGGTTGTAAAACATACAATAAAAATTTTGTATGCGTAATGACAACGGTCCACTCTTCAATCTTCTCCCAAACTCAGGATGTTTCTCACTTCTCAAATTTTCATGTTTTACAGCGTTAATTGTAACTTGGTTTCTACTTCTACCATTTACTCCCAATTGTATCATAATTTTTTTTTAATAAAAAGTGACAAATTTTTAATTTTAAGTTTATGTAACTAATTTTCAATCATATTTTGACTTCGTATTCCGTAAATTATACCACATGATGAAGTGTTATCTGAAAATAATTAAATAGAGTGCTATACAAAATAAATGATTAAAATTACGATACTATAGTTCAGGTAAAAAATTTAGAGGAAAGTAGATAGTCGCTCATTATTAATCTGATGTGAGAGGGGACTTGTACGTAATCCATGACTTATGTTAGTTATTTATAATTTTCTTCAGCTGGAAACTGACTTGTAAGTTTTATTTTAGAAAATTTTTATTCAACTGAAAACTCGTCAACTGACATTCAATATTATAATGATATTTCGTATAATTTTAATATTACACTTGTATCCCATATTTGGTACAAAAAAAGTGTAAAATTTGATATAGGGATTGGTTTAATTTGAAACGTGATAACAAGCCAATCCATATGCTAATCTATAAACGCTAGTGTTTTACTTTGTGATAACTCTGAGGTTAACCTCTTAAACCTCTGTTCCTGCATTGCCTATCCAAGAAAGTTCTACCAACTAATGGCAACCGGAGTCTGTACATGCATACATGTGTGCGCATCTGTTATTTCTACCAACTAAAGGCATGTCCCTGTCAGTGAATTATAATTTCTAAATGAGAGTCTGTACATACATACATATGTGTCAACTCTCTCGTCAACTCCTCCCATCTCTCAACAACCATATATAAGAAGTAGCTAGCTTGGAACATTCACCAGACGCGCGCTATCAAAACCATCATTTTATTCTCAACTCGTCGGAAGAGAGAAGCAATGAGTTACAATTTCACCGCCATGTTATTGGCACAATCCCTGATGCTTTTACTGCTGTGGGAAAGTGCAAGTGGGTTCGGTTTGCGATGCAAGGAAGAAGAGAGGATGGCTCTGTTGCAGATTAAGGCATAGTTGCAACAGCAGATCGAGCTTGAGTGGGAAGGTATGGAGTGCTGCAGTTGGGAAAGAGTATATATCCTGTCATCCTATTACCGGACATGTCACCAAACTTGACCTTGGTGGTGATCCAATGCCGGGTTCAATATTACTAAATGCCACAACATTCTTACCGCTCCGACAATTAAGATCTCTTTCACTATCCGGACTCGGCATACCATGACTGGTGCAGGTATGTATCTTTAAATTAAGGGATAATTCCTTAATAATCAGACGAATTTTTGGGCAGAAACACAAACTTTATGTCTCTTGAAGTTTTAATTTTTATTATCCTACGTCAAATATAATCTCTGTCTTATTTAAAAAAAAAAAAAATTGTAACAACAGAGACCTATAGCTCCTATACAGACTCACTAAACGACTATTATAATTTATAACCTCGTTTTCTTTTATTATACCATCTTTACAAGCTCTGTTTTTATTTTTTCAAGACTTAGGCATGATATTTTTTATCTTCATACCTGCCACAAAAAACAAACGGGTGAGAAGGATCATTCTCAAATTTTTTCATCCCATCATTTCAGTGACGCATTTTTTTTTCGAAATGTAATTAATTAAGCACTAGTTACCTTTTTATTTTTGTTCCTCATCTCAGCATACTTCTCTCCTCCCTTTCTTATTTTTTCCTCTCTTCCCACCTCATTTTTTCCAGAATAACTAGCATTTTTCAAGCACGATTAATTTGTTTCTCTAGATAGTAAGATTTTTTAGGACAATTAGTATTTTTTTATAGGTCAAGTAATATTTTTCCCAGGGCGAACATTTTTTCTAATTTAAAACCAAAACAATTAGTTTATAGAATTAGGACAATTAGCTTATAGAACTAGAAAAATTAGTTTTTTCCTAGGACAATTAATATTTTTCCTTGGGCGAAATTTTTTTCCAGAACAATACCAAGACAATTAGCTTACAAAACTAGGATAATTAGTTTTTTTTTTCTAGGAAATTAAATTAGCTTTTTTCATAAGAAATATTTTTTTATAGGACAATTAGTATTGTTTTATATGACAGTTAGGATATTTAGTATGATAATATATGACAATTAGTTGTATTTAATCTAGGCTACTTCTAAGCAACTAATTATCTTAATTTTCCTGCAAGTTTTTTTTAAGAAATTAGAATTAAAATGGTTTTGAACGGGTCAGAACTAATTTGATTAACGATTTTCTAAAATTAAAAAAAAATACTTAAAAATTTCGAAAAAATGTAAAATTTAGTTTGCATGGAGATTTCAATAGAGAGGTCGTATTGGACGGTTTGGATCGGTAATTTTGAACTAAATGTAGGAGTTTTGACCGCAGCTCACGGACCCTCTCGTGAGTCGCAATTCATCATAGTAAAACTCTCTCTGTGTATATATATATATTTATAAAATTGGACTTTCCAATCCAAGCCACTCGAGTTTTTTCGAATCATCTGATTCGACTTTCCAGTCCAACACTCTGAATCCTAGTCCGAGTTTCATAACCAAATCTTGGCACAGTCTGAGTAAGCCGAAGTATCATCACTTCGATCAGCACTTGACTTGGGGGGAAATTTTATAGAAAATGTTCCTGTCAAAGCTAAATATTTATTAATTTAGCCAATTAATATTTTTCATAACAATATTATTTTCTTTTTATTCCATAATTTCACCGTTGCTTTGATATATAATTTTATTTTTGTCAGAGTTTAGTGCACTAAACTTAGATCAAAGATAAAATTTTCTGGTTTTCTGATCCCATCTTTTTTTTATACCAGGGTTTGAATCTTGGTCCAGTCTGAGTAAGCTAAAGATATTAGACCTTTCCTATAACCTCCTGATCAATAATACCATCATTTCCTCCCTAGCCAAAGTATCATCACTTCGAGCACTTGATCTGGAGAATACTGGTATTGTAGGAAATATTCCTGTCAAAGGTAATTATTTATTAATTTAACCATTTAACATTTGTCATAAGAATATTTTTTTCTTTTTTCTTTTCTAAATTTGACCGATATATTGATAAAAAAATTTTCACAGAGTTTAGTGCACTAAACTTGGAAGTCGTTAATCTACGTAAGTGTTGTTTAAAAGGGAATTTGCCCTATTTGGGAGATTGGTCTTCTCTGAAGGCCCTTTCATTGGCGGGCAATTGTCTCGATGGCAACATAACATCAACAGGTAATTCATAATGTTGTTTGCCGATGGTTATTGAAGTAAATTTTGTATTTGCAATAGGAAAATGTTAAATTTCTGACTCTATATGTTGGTTGATATCTAACATTATAGAATTTGTTCAAGTAAAATCTTACTATATATTTTACTTTTCTGGTAAATACAAAAGTCATGTGCACACAGCACACCCACCAGTTTAATAAATTGATACTATATGTAAAGAAAAGTAAGGCCCTTAATTTATGACATGATAAATGGAGGAATAAGTGACCGCTATATATGTCTTAATGTCACACCCCAAGACCCAGGGTGCCGACAGCCGCCGTGAGTGTGCAGCTACTCCACACACACATACAAGGCTTTCTGAACACTATCGTATAAATTAAATTAATAAATTCAACAACACGTATTTATATTTGACATGAAAATTTCAGATTAAAATAAAACTAATAATAAACTTTAGTAAAACTAGTAATACAAGCATCCATAATACGTACTCCAGATTTACAAATGAATAGTTACTTAATATGCTTACATGTGCATGAACTGTTTGAGCCTGAGCTAAAATAGAAGTGAAAACGCACATCTTTTCATAACTTGAAGACAGAAGGTTACGTGTATATTCAAAATTTAAAGCTAACAAGACCATTATAAAAATTTATGTCATATATATATCTCTACTATATTAAAAGCACCAATGGAAAAATGTAACATCTCAAGATACAATCTTGGTCTGAACAATTTACATCATTGATTTTGTTTTATGAAAGATCTAGATCATTGATTGTTAAAAAGTAAATTTGATAAGAAGACAAGATGACATCTCCGAATAAAAAGGTATTTTGCTCTCTGTCTCGTGCGCAGAGCGCTTGTCAGTCGTTCGAATCGCAGTTCAATTCTCCGCTAAAACAGTAAAACATATATTTTTGTCCGACAATTTTTTAATTTTCTAGGTTTCTTCGTCTTCTTCGTATCTTTCAACACGTCTCTTCACATATTTGCTTGAAAAAAGTTGAGAATGTTTCAATTTTTATTTTCAAAATCAAAAGAAAAAAAAAAAGAGGAGAGCAGCAGCGAGCAAGAGCGAAAGCGAGTCCGGCCATCTCTACACCAGTCGTCGCCACCCCTCTCACGTGCCCTCTCTCTCTCTCTCTCTCTCTCTCTCTCTCTGTGCCATGGCCTCAGGTGCTTCCCTCTGTCACTGCTGCGGATCAGAAGACAACACTGGAGGCGGCGGCTGAGACATGCAATTATCTCGTGAAGAGCCGGGCAGTTCATCTTCTCCTCCACCCTAGCTTCTTTCTTCGTAGGCCCCTACCGATACTCTTGTCTTCTGACTAAATGCTAGACTTGCAAGGGCTTCGCGCCTTTACTGAGCGCTGTTTACGCTAGGAATCTCGACACCACACTGGCTGAGGTCGATCGGTTGCTTCCAGGCCATGAATTTGTACATGTGAGGAGTTTGTGTTGCCTTTGTTACTTCTATTGTGAGTGTTTTGATTTTGGAATAGAATTGGAAATGATTGAGCGGGTGTCCTCCTCCTCTGACGAGCGTCCCTTTCAGGGGTACTGCTCCGGCCAATTTGTTCAACTCATGGCAGTTTATGGTGAAACAGGAGAAGAAGATCTGGTCTAAGAAGGCGGTCCTTCATACCCCAATCGTGTAAGCTGTTCTTATCGTTTTAGCCTGACATATGTGGAAAATACTGAAAAATTGTGTCAAAGAATTGATTGGTACAGGTACCTTTTTATAAATTACATCCTAATTCTCATGCTAGCGCAATATTTTCTTTGATTGTTTGCAAATAACATGCAAATGCCAAAGCCAACATTAGCTTTATTCAGTCTGAAAGCCATAGGGAAAGATTATCTCAAGAAAAAGGATTGTAAACCAAGAGAGGTGGTACTGTTCTGGGTACCTCGATAGGGCCATGATACAATCCCGAACCGTGGAATAAATATGGAAGATTTGAAGGATATGGGCCCAATTTTGTCTTAATTTAATAATTTGATTAGTTATTTTCTACTTTCTTAAATATTTTCCTTGAAAGTGTTTAGGTCTTTATAATTGGAGGATGGCGATCGAAGGCACAGAGTGGGAGGCGCTGAAGCCCTGTGCCAAAGGCGAAAGAGAGAAGAGCCACTATGCTCATTACTGCAAATAGCAAAAGGGACAGAGGAGGAATAGTGGCGGCGGATCTCCGTTGGCGGAGGGAGGACGAGTGCTAGAAAGAGAGAAGAGCCGCTACGCTCATTACTGCAAAGTGATTAAGGTGATTGGTGCTTTGATAGCTTCCAAGTGAACCTCGGTACCAGTCTCAATTGAGATTTTTTATTTTTCCGTAAGTGTTTTCTGAGGTTCCCAATTTTGCTTTTTCTGATTTGCTTAGTAAATTCATTTTTGTTTTTCGATAAGGATGCTAGGTTTGCAAAAGCTTCCATTTCTAAAGTTTGATCTTTTTTCAGTGTCCGTGCTAACTCATTTTGTAACCTTAATTTGTGATTTGTAAGCAATTGGTAATGATCTATCCACGTTTAGGTAAAAAATCATGGGAGTTTTTCATGACTATATATGTTTAATTATTCATTTTGTTGGATTTAAGGGTTATGCAATAAAGGAAAGGGAAATATGAATATGGTGATGGATCTGTGGCTCTAGCTTCCGCTGTGGTTGCTAAGGCTGCAACTATCGTTGCACAAGGTACTGTAGAAGTGGTTCGCCTCACAGCTGCCACAAATGTGTTAGTGTCAGCAGGTACGTCAAGGGTTGAACAGAACTCGAAAGAAGAGATAGCCGCCATTAAGATTTCAGACAGTGTTTCATGGTTTCTGGTATGAAGAACAATGCTTTGATTTATTTTGTTCTTGTTCATTAACAATGATTTTGTATGCTAGGAGTTCAAATTAGGTTAGTATATTTTGTTAATAAACTTTAATTTGTTTTTTGCCCCCTTGTTAAATCTCGAAATATCCTGCAATCCCTATCAAAATTGAGTTATTTTAATTGAAAGTATCTTGTATACTGAGAATATACTAAAAATAAACCTATATCTCCTCCAATTGCAATTTTGATTCAATTCTACCCACAATACATAGTTAAATGCCTTTCTTCAATGAGTTCAAATTAATTCTAATTTTAGTCCCTTTTCTCAGCTGTTGTTGTCCCTTTTAAAGACTGCGCAAGGACATTTCATGGTTTGTAATTCATGCCTTCTTCCTACTTTTTTTCATTTTATATGATTTGTCTCTGGCAAGTTAAAAATTTTAAGATAATTTCCCATTGATCTTCAGTTGGTGGAATTGAAGAATGACCAGAGTATTTTAGCACTGGACTATAGCATATATTATTTCATTGACAACACTATAGAAAAGAAGTAACCTTTGCACCTAGAGAATGTCGATTACCCAATTGGATGGGTCCAACTGCACTTAACCCAACTGATCTAATCCCATCACCCACGTAATTAATATGGATTATTGGGTTAGGTCTTAGGTAAATTCTGAAACGTGGAATGTGAGACTTATTTAGAAAATTTATACTTGTTCCCTAATTTTGTTTTGATTCAATTTTTTTTTAAATTGGTGTAAACTTCTACATTTTAGAATCCATGTTGGCTTGGATTAAAAGATGTTGTCCAGCTTTGTTTTTGTGCTGGTGTGAAGGTAAAAGACCATGATCTATGACTATAATAACCAACTACATGTCAAGTATTTTGCAACTAATTTTGTAACTATTTTGTCATATAAAACAGGTTCGCATGGTCACTGGAGACAATCTGAAAACAGCCAAAGCAATCGCTTTGGAATGTGGGATTCTCACTGATCCAGGGACAACTGAACCAAACATTATAGAAGGTAGAGCTTTCTGCACGCTCTCTGATGCAGAGCGATACCGCTGAAAATATCTGTATGCGCATTTACATCTTATTCTGTACAATTTGATTATCTGTGAATTGACAATTGGTTGATATAGATTAATATAAGATAATATAAAATTCTTTAGTGGGATAAGTTCATATATATAACCCTGTTGATGATGAGAAAATATCATAAATTATATGAATTTCCAAGACTAGCACGTCTTCCTCATTGTTAAAGTAAGCTCTTGCACAGTGACCATTCAATCCATTTGGTATGTTAATATTTCTTAACTTGATAAATTTAAGTTCAATTATCGCTATTTTGTAGGTCGTGAGATGGGGCCGATCTGTTTATGCAAACATTCAGAAATTTATAAACGTGGCAGGTCTTGTCATAAATGTCGTGGCGGCTGTTTCTACTGACAATGTGCCATTAAATGTTGTTCAGGTAAGCTATTAGGACTTACTTTTATTCCAATTTTATTGATAACTTGATCTTTTTACTAGAAACTTTTCTATATTTGTTTTCATGTATAACTTTTGAACAGCTGCTTTGGGTTAATCTGATAATGGATACACTTGGAGCTCTTGCTTTGGCAACTGGACAACCTACTGACAGCCTCGGGAACATGCCTCCTGTTGGTCGCAGGTTTGTTTATCTATATGTTACTTGTATAATGTCTCATTTACTCTTAATAGTTGGGTTTGAAAGAATTTCATACACATGTATTCCTCTCTGAATTATTTGGAAGATGTTTACTTTAAAGGGGGTCATATGCAGCCACTAAGACAAGTTCTGAGGTGTTTATGTACAAGGCATGAGATCTCTAATTACCTGAACTAGGCAATTTTGAATTCTTGCCTGAATTAAGCACTTATGAATAGTTGCATTTAGCTATATGTTAGTAAAACTTGTTCATGGCCTTTTTGTCCTTACAAAACAACTTTTGAATACTTCTATTTGTTCTTAATTTTGTTTCATTTTAATTTATCATAGGGAGCGTCTGGTAACAAATATCATGTGGAGGTAACTTGATTTTGCAGGTATGTTATACATACAGTTCTAATTAAAGACTGATTCTTTTATTTCTGTAATGTATGCTTTAACTTAATTATTTAAATAAATATAATAAAAAATATTATGTACACTAGAATGCTGGCATTATTTTTGAGTAATCTTTGGTTAATATTAGGCATTATTTCAAATTGTTGTGCTTCACGCTTGAAAGAAAAAATAGAGCATATACAATACCAATTTAACCAGTCTAATTGAGAACTAATTGAGAAGTAATGATTAGTCACCTATTTTGCAAATATATAATATTTTCAAAGCAAAGAAAAGAAAAATGGTATAAAGAACTCATTCTTTCAGTAGATTTTGTCTATATCTATCAAGAATTCAAGATATATTTAAAAAATATTTTTGGTTCATGTGGTCAGGAATTGATATACAGTGAGATGCCAGTGAAAATAGTTAGGAGAATACATGTGGCATCTTGGTTTAATTGCTCTTGTGGGATTTTCTTTTTTTCTATTTAGTTCTGTAGTAAAATGTGTGGTTAGTAGTTGAAATCCTTTTTTAATCATTTTCATAATCTAGCTTTTAATTTGAACAAACCAGGGAAGAAGTCATCTATCCAATTTAATTGTGTAGCTGGTCATCAACAGACGCGTTCTCCTATATGACAATATCCTACTTTTCTTTTTTTCCTTTTTTGTTCTGTTAAATTAGTGTGTGCGCATTTTTTTTTATATTTTAGACATTGTCCAGTATACGTGTGATATGTTTAAGATAAAACAAAGAATATTAATATTCCAACGTAATCTCTTTTATCACATTCAAATGTTATGTTCTGTGTATCATAATCCTCCTATATTTTGTACCTCTAAATAGAAATATGCAACAGAAAGGGACATTAAAATTTGCCCACACATTGGGTGGGCATTGCTGCTAGTATATATATATGTATATACAATCTCATACATATATACCATAAAAAAATACCAGTGTGCTTAAAATTCAAACACAAGGTTTGCACATATATGTATTGAAGAAATAAGATGCAAGTAGGCATAAAAATTAGGCATGGAGCTTACTGATCAGTATAAATATATAGAAGTAACTAAGGGTAGAAAACTAATGAGACCATCATTAAGAAGTATGTAACCTGGATATACTAAAGCATGCATTTTACATATATGAACACTCTCACGAGAGTACAAAAATACTTCAATTTCAACATAAAGGTTTAATTATAAAAGTAACAACTAACCATGCATTCATCTCAAAATTTATAGTTTACATAATCACACAAATATAATCATGCATACACACTATATGAGTAACACTAAGATACATGTATATATCAAAATAATTACAAATACATATAGTTAAGCCAAGAAGATTACACGTTAACAAATAGAAGTCACCGATACCAACATTAGAAATGATATGGTTTAGTTTACATAAGCACAAAATTACACCAATATAACCATGCATACAACTAGGCGAACATTAGTTAAAAGTACATATAATTTCAAAAATGAGCACAAGGTATATACATAATTCTGACCATGAAAATTACATATCCATGTGAAAGTAAAAATAAACTATCAACACAAGCGTATTATATAGTTCAGATTCACATAACACTTTTATATAATATACCTAAGTGCACAACAACCAGACACCATTCCAAAATAACAGATTATGACACTACTATTATATAATATACAGGTCTAGCACAAAATATAATATAGATAGCACCAGTATAAGTTATATAACCCTCACTAGTGAACAACTAAAAATGTCTTACTCCTCCGTAAACGCGACCTCGCTCGCTAATCCTGGAACCCAGAAAGTGGAGGTGTGAGATAAATAAAATTTATCTCAGTACGGTATTTAGTTCCAGCCACTTGAAGTTTCAATTACAAGTTTAGGAACTAATTACATTACTGAGTTGAAAATACAATTAACAAATCAAGTAGATAAACCTTTACCTTTATTCCAAATTTCAAATAAGCACAACAAGGTTAGATTAAACTAGTTAATGCAATATGACATATGAGCTCGGCACCAATTCAATATCAATTCAGATTCCAAGTATAACAAATACCGGCTCATTTGATTGGACATTTATCTAATATGCAAGTCTGGTTTCATATGTCAATAGCAGAGTCAAATATGTCGCGAGGCCCCTTTTATGAGGACTACCAACGACCAATCAAATATGCCACGAGCCTCCTCTGAGAGCTGCCAATGGCCAATTCAATTCAGATATAATTCAATCAATAAACATCCAAATGTACAAGCAAGCTGGGAACACTCACACTCCGGACCATTCTAGACTGGACCTACTGAGTCCCGGTACATAAGCGCTTATTACACGGTGCTTGGTAGGATGGGTCATGACTCCACCTCCAAACATTACGAGTGTCTATCTCAACCACACAAGCTGTACTTATCTCATACAGAAACACATTTCAATTGAATACCATTCAACATGTCACTTTACAATCATACATTATCTACACAGTAAGAAATATATCATGAATGCAATCATTTCAGAATACAACATGAATGCCCATACTTAAAAGTTTTTTCATGTAATTAAAACTTAAGCGGAATCCGTACCTGAAATTTAAATAAACAACACGAAGCAACAAGTATCCTATGCACCCTCATTTGTGCCGGCTGTGCCCGGCTCTGACCCTTCCCTTGATTCTACATAAATACAAACTAAGCTAAGTCCTTATTTAATACAACAAGCAATAACAATCCATTTTCACACAGCAAGCAAGAACAAATTAAGTTCAATAATTTCTATCTCTGGTTAAAAGGAGCTTAATTCTTTTGTGGCACTGTATAATTAATCCTATTTTAACTAGTGGTACCAATTGGTGATTACAAGGCTAGACTATAGTTAGAAAATCTGGACAATAGTGTAAACAGTGAAACAACACTATTATATAATACAAAAATACCATTTTGAGCTGGAACAACATCACTATGCAGTGGAATTGGCTGGTATGCAGTAAAAAGTAGTGTTATGTTGTGAATTTTAAAACTGGACAGCTATACTAAAGGGTAAATTAGTGGTACCAGTAACTCCTAGATCTAAGGTTTCTTATCAGTACATTTAATAGGGCTGGTACAAACTTGTGTTGTTGCTAAATTCAAGAGGTAAGTTCTAAACAGATTAGTTTTGACGAGTATAAGCTGATAGCATACATGATCTTTAGAAATATCACAAGCATAACCATTTGTTCCATATACCAGACAAGCTGAAAGCAATTTTAGTAACACCAATTGTAACAATAGCAACTCTTAACAACGCTCAACTAAAGAACCATAAAAGCAGTATAACTAAAGAGTATAAAGCTATTAATCAGTACCATAACAATAACCTGAAATAATTACAGAACCAGCCATCAAAATTTACAAATTCTAACTTTTAGAAAACTTTCTTGAAACCCTAAAATTAGACACACAATCTATTTCAAGGAAAATCTGAAAATAACTCATGGAATTAACAAAATATAGTAGTACAACATTAAATTACAAAACTACTTACTCAATTTCTACACTCGATCAGAAGTTTGCAAAAATTGAACTCGACTTCCCAAATTTCTGATTTCTGTCACTTGGCTCGCTAGAGAAACGCTCTCCTAAAGTGGGATCTGGTTTTCTTTCAATTTTTACTTGAATTTCAGATGAGACTTTAGGTAAGATCTCAAAGGATAGGAGCAGTTTATTGGAGAAAAGAAAAGAAAATTAGATAGCAAGATGGAGGCGTGAAGGAGTGAAATAACCAGACCCTAAATCCAAGAAAAGTGTTTCTCCAAAGTACTAACTTTACAATCCTAATTAGACATGGTGCACACTTAGTTAGATGAGCTACAATCAATCTTAGCAAATGGGCTCCACAAGTCACAAGTGCATGCTGCCATAAACCATGAGTACACAACAAATGAAATAGTGTGAACTTTTCCCCTTTTTTCTTTCTATAGCGGCCAGAGAAGGAAGAATTATTATTATTATTATTATTATCATTTCCTTAATTCTAAATATTAGTATCTTACAACTATGTCCAACAACTATAATGCATATAAAGTTTATGAATAGTAGAAACGTTTCATATCAATAAAATTGAAATATAGGATTTTTTTTTCTACTTCCAGTTACAACAACAGTGAGTATAAGAGTGTTAATTTCATTAAAGCAAATCACTCAAATCAAGCAAGTGCATCAAATTTTCAGAAATTTCAAAATGAACAAAGATATCTAGCATTACAAATAAAGATAAACTTTCAAATAAAAAAAATAAGTAAATAAAATCACCCAAATTAGAATTTCAGTCATGCAATATCAAAATTTCACTAGAATTTCAGAATAGTAAAAATTCATTGTGTAACACTTAATTTGTTGTGCATCTAGATAAGAACATTCCACCGCTCCTTAAAGACTTAAATTATCGCTTGTACAGTTTATTTTTTTTAATAATAGGCTGCATTGAGGTCGTTGGAGGATAAAATTAATATTAGATGTTCAGGATTAAATATGTTATTGCTAAACGGTTAAGAATAATCTTGTTTGAAATAAAAGTATTATAAGTAGTTTCGAATTTGGAATAAATTTTGAATTTGAGTTTCTTTAACTATTATTTCCATCGAAACAAATTTTTAATCTGGATTTCACTATGATTGAAACAAACTCACATTAAAAATTAAACCACTTATTAGAAATAACACTCATAATCCAACCAAGCTCATCCTTTCAGTCTGGAATAACTATTTTTAATCTTGTTCTCAACTGATCCTGCCTCGACAACAATTAAAGACAAATTTACAAATATTAAATCGAACATTTAAACTATTTTCGCTCCTAATAACATTCAAATCATATCCATGAAAGATGATGAAAGTAAAAGATATTTACATGCATGTCCATCAAACAAGATGAAAATTGCAATATTTCATATGTTAATATCTTCGAATGAATATGAAATAATTAATAAATTTCGGTATTTTGATGCATGTTCAATCTATTTTTAAAATTAATATTCCTTATTTAAAGAAGTAATATCAAGAATCCATATCTCCTAAATAATCTCCGAGAGCCCATAAGAATAAGTCTCCACTTGAAATCGGAATATTCTATGAAATTGATTAGAGCCATCGCACACCATCACGCTCTCTATACCGCGATAGTGCCTTAGCGTGGTCCGCCACTCAACAGTCAACACACTTCCATCGTATTTAAATATTCTGTTTAATAAGTATAAATGTTCAGTTAGTTGCAAAAGAAAATATAAATGTTTTAAAAAAAATATTTATTTTATTAAGTATAAATATTTAATTTACTAAGTACAAATGTTCAGTTGGATAAATACAAATGTTCAGTTCATTGAGTATAAATGTTCAGTTAGTTTTAATAAAAAATATAAATGTAATAAGAAAAAATGTTATTACTAAACCAAGCGAAGGGGTCACAAACCAGACAAAAAATATATGAAAAAATTAAAAATGATCATGAACCGATCCGTTTTAAATTAAATTTTTTTCGACTGTGCCCTTGGTGTGCCTCTCTCCAAGACTAACGCCCGATTTTATATTAAAGTCATTAATTAACATATTTAACTGAACACTTGTGATTATTAAAGTGAACACATTTCATGAACACATTTGTAAAAGTCACAGGAAACTGCTAATTAAGCGAGGCTCACGCGCACCACATCTGTTCATCGATGGCACGCAATGGTAAATTTGCCGATGGCAGTTATCATTCCCGCTAAAAGATAGGCTTAGAATGAGAAAGAGAAGAGCATTTTTACAAACACTTGTAGTGCACTGATTGAGAGAGAGGGAAGATAGAAGAAGGAACTCGAATTCAGATTGAAATAGAAAGGTAGGTGCTTGAAAAGATGAGAGATGATCAAGTAATGATCTGTGCTCTCAGAATTGCAATTTGTAAATCTTGATTTGAGCAATGGATGAAACTTTTCGATTCTCTTTAATAAGTATGATTTCTTTCTTCTTTTCTTGATTTCCTGTTGAAATTGAAGTGGTTTGATCTCGTTCTTGGTACCTGGTGGTGTTTAAAACGAGTTCTAGCTTCTTGCATCTCTTCTCAAATCAGAGGAGAAGATCCACTAGGAAGCACGGCCTCCAAAGTGAATCTTCAAATTTGTAACAAGAATTCCTCCTTCCTCTGCTAAAAAGGCAAATTGAACCTCTAATTGAGCTTCTCAGATGAAGAGGAAGAGTCAATCAGAGAGCACGGCTCTTACCTCTTATGAGAGATTTTGAATCTTGAAACGAGAAGTTAGGAAATGACATCATTCAATTAGCTAGTTGATAATCTTCTCCTTGTTTCATTAGTCTTTAACTTGCACAAGTTACTTTCTCACTACCTGAAAGCAAGGATTTCAAGGCAGATAATTATTCGGCTTAGAGCTTGGCTCCTAACTGGACTTTCTCTCTGAATCTCCAGGAGGCTCGGCCTCCATGGCGGATTGAATTCAATTGATCATATTAAGCTCAATCATGCTTGATTTGATCTGTTGAGCTTTAGAAAGAGAGAAAGTCGGTGCCGCCAAAATGCACCTCGGATTTTGAGTCGACAATATTCATTTCAATTTGTTGCAAAAATGTAAACCATAGTTCTTAAAGGTTTCTGTTAGAAAAAGTGGATGGAGCCATGTTTCGAACGGACTGATTTGTTGGGCAACCAGACTGCTGCATTGAAGCTGGGACGGGCCGTCCAATTCTGGATCGGACCGTTTCAGATGGCGGTTATGAATCTGGAAAGTCGGTTTCCAGACTGGCTATTTATATCCTTCTTATCTGAAGCGTCTAAAAAGTTGATTTTGTAACTTTTGAGTTAACCACCATCCTAGAGAGACCAGAGAGAGTCCAGAAAGAGGGAGGAGTCATCTTATTGCCTGGAGAGCAATTGGAAGCACACGCACGAGTCGACCGGCACTTGAATTCGTGAAATGTAACGCCAAGTCCTGTCTTGTGGTTGTGGTGTGCCAGTTGCGTACGGAGGAAGACTTAGAGTGCAAGAAAAGGTCACATCAAAGTTTTGAGAAGAATTTAGACAAACTATCAACTTTCGCTGCGGTATATCTGAACTCTATGCATAGTTATAGATTAGATATACATATTAGGCAAGGACAGTCTAAAATCTTTAGTTTCTTTGCGTAAAAATCAAAGGCATCATGTTAGGATTACTGAAGTAACTTCGTTTAGATCTTTCTTTCTCCACTAAATATTGTTCTAACTTTGTTTAGGGTCAACTATGGAAAAGTCATTCCCTTGAATACAGTCTCTGACCTAGCTTTTCAATTCCTGGATTAAATTGTTTTAGCTGAATAAGTGTGCTGAAATCAGACTCCGGTAAGAATCAAAGCCCAATTTTTACAATAAGACCACTGACGGTAAAGAGGATTGTTAACCTACTCCAGCTCTGTAGACCAAGTCAGCAGCCACCTCTGACGTGAACTAATAAGAGAATTCTAAGTCGAAAGAAAATTTTAAAATTTATTAAAAATAATAAAAAATTCAAATAGAATATCTATAAAATTCTAAAAATCTAAGAAACCAAATTTATTAATATTTTGATAAAAATTCTAAAAATCTAAGATACCAAATTTATTAATATTTTGATATGAAAATCTGTTAAAACAATGACCTTTTGTATTTTTTGATTATTTTCACTGTAAAAATAAATTTTATATAATTCTAGAAAAAAATAAACTCACTAAATATATCTTAATAAATTTTTAAATCAAAATCTAAGTATTTTGAAAATATAAATGACTTCAAAAGTGATATCTTCCAAGATAAATATTTTAAATTATAAAAAGAAATTTCAAAATCCTAAATTTCGAAAGTAAACATAAATAGAAAAATTGCAAAAAAAATATTAAAATACACAGAGAAACTTCAGAAAACTAAAAGTTAAAATGCGAAACCAAAGTCAAAATCAAAATCTTTTCACGTAAGGAAAGAATACCCTTTACTAAAGATTAATGTTGAGAAGACCTCGGCTCAAACGAAAATCTCATCTCAAGCGAAACCTTACTTTAATTAAAAACCACATCTCAAGAAAAAAAAAAAACAAGTCTCAATACGAAAACCAAAACCAAAACCTACTTCAAACACAAGTTAAAAGTCATTAGGAATTTAAAGATCCTTAATTAGGTCCTATCAATTAGGTCCGGTATTATCAATTAAGTTTGGTTTAAGCCAAAAAAATAACCCCACATAAACACAAAGTCACTTTAGAAGTGATTTTCCTAGTCTATTGCGTATATATTCTTTAGATCACTTAATCAGAAGTTCTCGTAGGCAACTACGGAGTAATTAACAATAGAGGTTTGCACCTATTGTACGGAAAGGTCCCGCGAAAAATAATAATCCCTCATAAAAAAAAGGCTCTTGTTCAGATTCCCTTGTTGCCAAAGGTTGTCTAGCACACTAGTCTAATCTTACAAGGGGTAAATCTGAGTCTTGATCCCTTTTTCGAGCAAACTAGGTCGTTCTTCGAGAGACGACGAAAAAGCCCATACAGAAAGCTTTTCTATCACAACAAATTCCACAATACGCCAAGATAGTTTATTCTCATAGAAAAAAACTACGCTGGATAACAAAAGTTGGGCACTAGAAATCCAAGAAGAAAGGTTCAAAACAATCTCCAAAAGTTACAAAATGCACATTGACGTACCTACATACATATCCTAAAATTTAAAAAATTTTGGACAAGTCGTTGTATCACAATAAATTACACAAAACACCAAGATAATTCATTTTCAGAAGAAAAACTGTGCAGGGTAACAAAAGTTTGGCACTGTAAAACCGAGAAGCAAGGTTAAAACACACTAAAAGACTTACAAATTTTGCATTGTCATATCTATTTTCATATATTAAAATTTAAAATTTTTTGTAAAAGGCATTTTATCACAATAAATTGCAAAATACACCAAGATAGTTTATTTTCAGACGAAAAAACTGTGCTGGAAAACAAAAGTGTGGCACTAGAAAGTCAAGAAGGAAGGTTCAAAACTATCTAAAAAAAAAAAACAATTCACGTTGGCATACATACTTTCATATCCTAAAATTTCAAAATTTTTGGACAAGCCATTTTATCACAATAAATTGCACAATACATCAATATAGTTTATTTTGAAATGAAATAACTGTGCTAGGTAATAAAAGTTTGGCGCTAGAAAATTGAGAAGGAAGGTTCAAAAAATTTAAAAAACATACACAATACACATTGGCATATGAAAGTATATAGGTAGGCAATGCAAATATAAAAGAAAAGATAGGGTGCCAGTTGAATAAAGGACATTAATTTGGTTTTTTTAATTGTGCATGAAAGAAATTATTTTGGATAGGAGCAAAGATACAAATTTTATATGAAGTAAGCTAATTGGAAGATAAATGAAAAGATCATACAAAGTATTTTTATTTTTATTTGGAGTAAGAAATGAAACTTTGTAAAATTAATTCAAATAATTTGTACAAAAAGCTATGGGGTGTTACAATAATACTTCAATTGGCATAAGACTATTATATTGTCTCAATTGTTTTTATTTTAACAAAATTTAGCATTTTCTTTAATTATTCGTTAAAATAAGCGTCCATTTAAATAATAGAATTGTGAAAGTAAATGAAATTAAAATTGTAGGTTCATATTGGATCATTTTAAATAGAATTTATAATGTCATTATAAAAAAACTATTTAATATTTTGAATTATTTGATGATCTTAAAGATTTTTAATTAGTAAAAAATACTATAAAAGTTCTATTAAATAATGAAAGATATATATGTCAAGGATTTAAATAATATATTTTTCTCATATGATACTCGATATATACCATAAAAGTTTTTATTTTTGTAAACCAATGTACACTATGTATTAAATTTCAATTGAATTATTCATTATTTTTTAAGTGTATTTTTCTCATACGGTACTCAATTAAGATGATTAAAATTTTGTTGGAATTTTTAGAAAAATATCTACAACTTTTCTATTTTATCTTCCAATTTGGAATGAATGATGATTGAAAAGTGATTGTAAGTATTGAGAGAATGTATGCGTCATGTTTACTTGAAGTTATGATTATTATAAATTTTAAATTTCAAGATACTCTGCATAAAGTTTTAGATTTGTTTTTTAAGATTCCAATGCAATTTGAGTCATCCAAATTAGATATTGTATGAGAAAAATACACTTACAATACGAAACAGTGCACAGAAAATGATGGCCGCCACTTGAAATGGTGGCTAAGGAAGGAAAATTTTCAAATTTTAAGACCTTGCTGATGCATGCCGCCATCTGATTAGCAAGAAACAACTCCGTGAAGAGAGACGATGTAGTGACAAAGCCAAATTTAACGATTACTAATCTTGCTCTTTCACGGATTGGCATCCTCATCAGCCATATAAATTAGATGTTCCAAACAACCTGACATATTTTTTTTAAAAAAAATTTAAATGTTGAACTTAAACCATTAATTTTGTTTAATTTTTTATGAATGTATATTTAGAATTAATCAGCAGTTGTTAACTAGATTCGTTCATTTGTTAACCATCTGATTTAGTATCAAATCGACTAAAAAATTTATAAAACTTACATGAAAACTCATCGTCCGTAAAATTGAACAAGATTAACGGTCTGGATTCAACATTTAATAATTTTTTTAATTTTCAAATTTTTTTAAAAAATATAGTTATGGTTGTTTGAAACAGCCGATATATTGGCTGTTGAGGATGCAAATCCGCTCTTTCACAATTATATACATACACCGAAGAACTCGGCAGCGAATTTTTGTGAGATTTGCCCCAAGCATTCTCTATCTACGAACTTCAATAACCGAGTAGACTAAACTAAAGCTACTCTGTAATGCTGCCAGAGAAGATGAACGGAGTAGAGGGTGCGTTTGGATCGTTGGAAGAAAGAAGAAGAAGAAGGAAGAAGAAGGAAAAAAATTATAAACAATCTAAACTCTTCACAAATTTACACACTTCCCAATACTTCTTCCTACTTCTTCCCTTCTTCCCACACCTATCCAAACGCACCCAGAGAGACCAAGTCGGAGAGAACCCTAAGAGCTAAAGAACTGCTTTTTTGAAAGAGCTAAAAAAAGAGGGTGACTACGATTTCAAAATATCCCTACTTATAAAAACACAATTCAAGAACAGGCAAAGTTAACTTTGCCGGCATCATACATTCGGACTGTGTTTTGAGGTAAAATAATCATGAATGCAAGGTTTATAAGCGAGTTCACAAAGTAATGTAATTCACGAAGTTCCAAGCAATATTTTAATTTTTCGAATTTTGGCACACTCTTATGACCTTAAGAACTTTATGTTTGTTGTTTTTTCTGTGCGATCTAATCACTTAAGTTTTGGAAAGAAAAAAAAATGGTGAAAGACATTATCCTATAATTGACGTTATGGGTTTCAAATGAGTCATCTCATTAAATGATCTTTTTTGTTGAAATTGTAGGCCTATGCCACTTGAAGAATCTGGAAGAGTTATATCTTTCAGGAAACTTTTTTGCTGGAAATATTCCTCCATGTATCGGAAATCTCTCTTCGCTTAGAATACTAGACTTGTCGGATAATCAATTCCACCTTAAACTTTCCTCTGCAGTATTTGAAAGAGCAGTATCCTTAAGGTATCTTTCTCTGTCCAGTAACCTACTTGAGGGTACTCTGTCCATGAGTTCATTTTCAAATCATTCTTATCTCGAAGTTCTGGAACTTTCAACAAGCGCAGTGAACTTCCATGTGGAAGTTGTGAATCTACCAATGCAGCTTCTGGTCCTTCAACTAGCTAATTGCATTTTGGATATCGAGCCCAATTTCTTGTATTCCCAGTATAATTTACAAGTTTTGGACCTCTCTAATACTCTCTCCAAAGGTCCTGTTCCAACTTTGTGGTTGTTACAGAACAACACAAATTTGATCAAACTAGTTTTGAGCAATAACTCCTTTACAGGGCTCCTTCAACTTCCATCAGTAACACATGAAAATATCTCCTTGTTGGATATATCTGACAATAATCCCAGTGGAGAAATACCAGAGGACATTGGCACTAAGTTTCCAAATTTAATTTCCCCGAACTTATCAAGAAACTTCTTTCGAGGACCCGTTGGATTGAGGTCTATGAACAATCTATATTCTTTAGATTTATCTATTAACAATCTTGTTGATGATATAAAGAACACCTTTTCTATGAATGCTACTAACCTTAATTTTCTCGATCTATCAAATAATAAATTATATGGATCTTTCCCTAACATGATGAACTTTGAAAGTAGGTCAGTATTGCTACTAAATAATAATTACATAAGTGGGGAGCTTCCTTTAAGCATTTGCAATGCCAGCTTGAATGTATTGGACCTCAGTAATAATGCGCTAAGTGGCATTCTACCTGGTTGCCTCGGAAGAACTATGTATGGAATGCTGAAGCTAAGTGCAAATAATTTAGAAGGATCTTTATCGAATGAGTTGTACAGTCCAGTTATGCAGTTGCTTGACCTTTCAGATAACAAACTCTCTGGATCAATACCCCCATTCTTTAATTATACACCTCTAGAAAATATAGATCTGAGCCAAAACAATCTATCTGGAAAGTTTCCGATGTCATTGCTGAATTTTTCTTCTCTACAATCAATAAACATCAGGAAAAATCATTTATTTGGAGAACTTCCGAGTTGGAATGATAAAAATCTGAGAGCCCTTGTAATCAGGGACAACATGTTTGGAGGACATATACCAGAACAAATATGTAAACTCAAATATTTACGTATACTTGATCTGTCCCACAATAATCTTTCTAGGCAAATACCACCATGCATTATTCATATGGGATTAGAGAATAGTGATTTGTCTTGGTACAATCCATTTTCTAATGAGTACAGTGCATGGCATGAACTTCAATGATACCGATTTACCCTTTTCAAAATACGACTTAAATGATCCGAGTGAAATATATGTGAATTCTGGATTGGAACTTGTATCAAAAGGAAGATTAGATCTCTACTCGTTTAAATTACTTTTGAAATGTATACTAGATCTGTCTTCCAATGAACTAGTTGGTCATATTCCCAAAGAAATCGGTCAAATGAGTTGGCTAACAACACTGAACTTATCAAACAACTATTTAACTGGTTCAATACCTGATTCTGTATCCGAGTTGTGCCAACTGGAAAGTTTGGACCTCTCTCACAACGCTCTGACAGGACAAATACCAAGAGGACTGACTAAACTGACCTCACTAGAAGCTTTCTCCGTGGCATATAACAATTTATCCGGTCCTACAGTAGTTGCACAAGCTCAGTTTGGTACATTTGACAATAGAAGCTATGAAGGAAACCCAAACCTCTGTGGGCCTCCCCTGTCACAGAGCTGTTTCTATAATCATGACACAAAGCTGCCTTCTTTCCCAGATGGAGCGGAAGATCATCGAAGGGATGAAAGCATTGATTTTCTCATATTGTTCGGTTCTTTTGCCCTTTTCTTTGTGGTCATTTTTTGGGGTTTCATGGCCGTTCTATATTTCAAGAGGGATTGGCGGTTTGCTCTGTTTGCATTGGTTGATGAGTTTGGTGATATGATATACGTGAGGGTTGTCCTTTTTGTAAGGAAGATCCAGGCAGCTCGAAGGGATAACTGAAGGACCGCTTGTTACATTTTTAGTTTGGTCGGATATGTGATATTTATGTGTATTGAATAAATGCGTGGTTGATGTTTTGGATCTTTACTTTTTGCAATATCTCAGTGAACTTTTTGTCATGTAATGTCTGTACTTCTAATTTTGAGAATTTGCAATTTTAAAGGTTTCATTAGTGGACCAGAACTCGCGCACGTCGATGGAATTGTTTAATTGATAATGCCCAATTATTGAGAATTCTTTCATTACTACATGCCCAATTACCGCTTGTAAACTAGTTGGGAACGTTATGTAATTCTTTGAAACACTTTAAATTATCATAATTCTACTAATATCAAGCAGACCCAGTTGTATACAATTATTCCAGCCCAAATCCCAAAAGTAGAACTGAGAAGTAAAACCCAAAACCTGATGCTATAGTGTGTGAATAATGCAAATATAAGGGAAAAATAAATGAAAAGTGCTATTAGTGTTTGTTCACAAAAAATTCCTATTATTATTATTATTTTATTTTTTTGGGATAGGGTGGCAAAACACCACACCGGAAAAATTTATTAAAAATAAAAATATTTACAAAGAGTTAAAAGAAAGAAAAGTAAAGTCTATACAAATTATAAAACTAAAAAACAAAATGAATGGGAAAAATATTTACTGCTCTTAGGCTCCGTTTGGAAAGGTGTGGGAAGAAGGGAAGAAGGGAAGAAGTGGAAAGAAATATTGGAAAGTGTGTAACTTTGTGAAGAGTTTTGATTGTTTATAATTTTTTTTTCTTCCTTCTTCCTTCTTCTTCTTCCTTCTTCCTATATCCAAACACACCCTTAGTGCTCTATATCTTCTTTCTCTTTTTAAAAATATTTTTTAAAACAAAGTAATTGATTTAGTGGACTTAGTCTCGGCGAAATGAACACAAATCCGTTCCTTCCATTTATCACGTGTCATTGACTCATTATTATTGCTTTTTGAAGCGCACTATGAATGGGAAAAAATTTACTGCTCTTAGTGCTCTATATCTTTTCTCTATTTTTTTTTTCATTTCATTTAATCAAAATTTCACACACAGAGTAAGGCATGCGCTCGTTGAACAATTATTTCCGATTTAAATTGTGTGTAATTGTTGCTGAATATGCAAATTCGTTGAACAAATTAAGTGTAACGATGCTTCGTACCTAAAATTTGTTATAATTATTTATAATATTTGTGTTAGTAGGAAATTATAGTTACGTGCTTTTTGTAATAATAACATTATGAACGCTAGTTTTATAAATATATATATACTAGGTGGGGAAGCGCGGCTTCGCCGCGTTTTAGTTTATTTTTTGTATTTCAATTTTAAGAACCAATAATAATTTATTATCGCCGCTATATGACGGCTAAAATAAGATTTGTTGCATTGTTGACATTTTATTTAGATTAGCTCAGAAAATATTACATTCTATATTTTAATTTGTTTCATACATGATTTTTTGTTTTTTGGGCTATTTCAAAATGGCTCATCTAATCGGAAGAATTGCCAAATTTATCTATACGAATTACGAATAAAATTGCAGTATTTGAGTAGTTAGTCGAATTTAATATAGGACCAACTATTTTTTTCCAAGCTCTCCAGCATCAATATACATTGAATTTAATAATAATAATTTTAATAAAGAAGCAATTAAAGAGACTCAAATGACACCTCTTTCCATTTTTTTTTATTTTTTTGAAAAAAAAAGTCACTCAAGAATTACCGTCTCAATGAAAATTAAACCTGATTACAAATATTACTTAATTCCTCAAACCTTTATGCGTCATGCATTAGCTTCTACTAAACTATTACTATAAATCTAAGTCCTCATATTCATCAAGCACTCGGAACACACAGTACCTAGTAACCTTTTATTATAAAACCAACGAACAACAGATAAAATCAAATCTGGGTCTGACCCAATATTATCCTCCGACCTGCTGCAGTAACAGTAAAATATATAGATCTGAAGTTGCTGGTACAAAGGAGTTACTGTTTGAGCATATGTGGCAATTAAGTGCTCTATGTAGGTCTCCATTTCCTACTTGTAGAAATTGACGTTTCTTTTCCTACCTAAATTATGTCGTCCTGAAAAAAAAACATAAACAATTACTATAAATCAATGCTAAATTATTGGGAACCGTATGAATTAAAGAACTCACGGTGGTTTAGTTTGACCCATGAAGCATTCGTCAAGCAAATGTAAAGAAAAAAAAATAGGGATATTAAATCATCAGAATTGACAGGTTCTATTAAAACAAAGCCTCACCTAATTCATCAAATCCAATGAAAATTTTGCAAGATGCATTCTATAATGAATATACATTGTATATTCATTATGTTTAATTGTCGTGCGAAGACAAAATACCTTCTTTCGGTGTATTCTTATGACCTCACTTTGAAAACTCTGCCTTTTATAATCCCACATGCGAAGACAGATAGTATTATTCAACTTGTAATCCTGCGAATACACAAAAGAAGTCGTAACATATGTTGCAGGTTTTTCTCAAGTAATATTTATACATATTTAATTAACATATCACTATATAATTCTCAATTTTTTTGCTCTTTGCTTTTTGACTCAAAACCTTACTGGTACCACTCAGTGACAGTCCTCCCATCTCCCTTTAGTTAAATGAAAACCTTAGTTCCTATGTAGAGCCTATCTCACACATATTCATTGTAAGATGAAGGACCTCAGAATCTCCTCAAAATGTCACTTTTGAACTAAATGGCTGTGTCAGAGAGCTTGGCATCATCAGGTTAAACAAAGATCGTTTGTACTAAAAATATGCACAACTGTTATAATTTTTAAGAAAAATAACAGAGAGGGGAAATTCAAAACCACAGGATTTACTAAGCATGTAACAATTACCAAACCATTCAAACACATTGAAAAAAATTAAAATATAAACCATATTTCATTACCTGAGTATAATTTTCATCATCAACAACTTCGTCTAGTATTGGCATCTCATCTCTTGAGTTAAAGCTTGACTACCAAATCACTGAGTTTCTCTCTTGACTTATCTTCTAAGATTTTTTCATTCATGCACCTGATGAGGAAAAAAAGGTGCTTCATTAATTAGAGCAGAGTTAAATTAATCAAAGCATGAGAGTGCATTGTATTACCAATCAATTATTATAATGAAAGTAATTGTGATAGACGTTCCTAAATTCCTATAAATCTCCGCCCAATCTGCCCTTTGTCAGCCCTACACATTCAATTGTACCGGTATCTCCACGCAAGATGGTAATTAAGTTCATCTTATTTTTCCTCCCATACGTTTTCATTACAAATTATGATTGGCTGCTGCGATCTGGTATGGTAGCTAAATTGCTTGGTACAGACTCATGCTTATATGTTATGTGTTGGTATTGAGTCTTAGAACTACGATATACAAATTATAAACTCAAGCACTACTATATTTATAATTTAGCAGTAAAGGCATGAGACCAAAACAATTAGCAAATTCCATCTCCGAGTACATATCGGTCTACCAGTACAGAGAATCGACGAAACCATATCCTAATAGCTCAAATTTCATCTATTATGTATTGTACCTAAGCTATTAGAAGACTTGTATCTTTTTTATCCAAGACAATAAAGGTAATCGATTAGTACTAAAATAGCTTGATACAAAATTTAATGTTTACAATAGTGACATTTATTTATTGAATTATCCTTTAGTTGTGCAGGGTACATTATATGAGAACATGGCCATCATAGTACAGGAATGCTTATTGGGGTTAATACAAACTACAGATATTGGAACCGAATCCTTGAAAACATTTTTTTGAAAATTCTCTATTTAATGTAATTGAAATCTGACCATTTTTTTATGCATCTTATTCAGGTCTTGCTTAGTTTGTATAATGCAATTCTTACATCCTAAGTCCAGAATATAATTTATAAGCCATTTTTAATATTGGATAAAAAGTAGCTAGACAGTTCTTTAACAGCACTATGAAAATCCTAGATCTAACCTCATGCATAACTATCAATTATACGACAGGTAAGGCTGCCAACCTGACATACTATGAAAGTGTTGCCTGCATGATTGCTGATGTGACAAAATCTGATAAGGCTATGGTAGAGAAGTCGAGAGCGCCTGTTAAGACAGCAGAGGCAATTTAGAATATCCTGACACATAACAGCAACAACCTTAAATTTCAGATCCACTCCAACCTTGAGTTCCTTGCCGAGGGCACTGCAATTAAGGACCTTCGTGCCCTCGATGTTGTGTTGATAGGAGGTTGGGAGACGCTTCAAGGTAAGAAAAAAGCTATTCAAACCTTTAACCTGTGGTCAGCTGAGCTTTGTAAGCTTTGCAGTAAATGCTTTCCTTGCACAAAGAATTCAAGTGAATTTGATCAAGGCCAAAAAATGAAAATTTGACGCTTTATCCTACATGTAAGAAAGGACCAATTTCAGATCAATACACTGGCATAATACCAATTTCAGGTCATTACGAAAGGCTGGTGAAATTTGAGAGGAGGAAATTTGCTTAAGAACATTACTAAAAAAAACACGTGCCTCGTTAACAAAGAAAATCGCAGAAGCGTTTGGGATTTAACAAATTACCTCATAAATTCTACTCGAAAAGCTTATGCTGGGTGGGGGAAATCGACGGACGGATGAGGTAGGGGTGTTGGCCGTGGAGGAGCCGAGGCGGTGCTTTTTTCTGATAGTGTATGTCGCCATTGATTGCGAGAAGGAATCGAAGACAGAGACAAGCAAAGAAGAGGAGACGGAACATCGGGAGAAGGTGGGGCATGGTTGGAAGAGGAGGAGGCGGAGAAATGGCAAGAGAGGAAAGGCCTGCAGAGGAGGAAAAGGAACAAAAACCAGAATCGATTTCTATATATTGATATGAATTGAAAAAAGAACAAAAACCGGTTGAGGGTTAGCGGTGTGAGTGGGTCAACGAAGGATGAGGAGGCACCGAGGCAGAGAGGCGAGGTATGTGAGTAGGAATCGTAGACCATCAGATTTCAGCGAAAAAAAAACAACGGCTCGGATTGCCGCGTCGGAATTGAAAAAAAAAAACGGGATCGGATATTCACGGGATTTAATTAATTTAATTTAATTTAATTAATTTAATTAATATTAATATATATATATATATAAACCTATTGTGCATACTAATGTATTGAGGTTTCAATGCATACTAATTGAGATCATTGGATCTGCTCCAAGATCTGTGCAAATCAAGTCGCTTGATTAAAAAAATTAAGATGCGCCCTCTCCTTATTTGGGAGCGTATCCTCTGGATGGTTGTAATACAACCATCCAGTGGACGTCTTTGGATACGAGCCGTCTGATTTAATCTAAACGGTTAGGTTTTTTCGGGCCTATCAATCTTAGTATCATGCACGGGGCATTTATAGCCATTGAGATTAAATCAGACGGCTGAGATCGAACCATCCACTGGATGGCCATCCAGAGGATGCGATTTCCTCCTTATTTTGCTCCGCTCCGCTCCTTCTCCATCGACTAATGGTTCTCTCCCTCACCAGAAAATTATTTTCTGGAAAGCTAATCTCTCTTGCCTCTCTCTTTTCCGACTCTAACTCCTCTTCATCTTCGACGAATGAAAATCTCTATGACTCCGATTCCGGCTTCAAGATCCGGGCCTCTCTTCGTCTCCGACGCCTCTCGCTTTCCTGGTCGCGCCTCTTTTAGTCTCCTTCACATTTCGACGCAACCGTACAGAAATTGTGCTGGTCTCGATTGAGAGCTTTGAGAGGTACACCTTTTCCCTCCATCTCCTTCCCTCTTTCACTCTCTCGTACAGAAATTTTGTTCTAGACCAGAACCAAAACCCTAGATTTGTCGTCCAGTATTCTGTCTCGGTTGAGCTGGTTTTGATTAACTATAATTTGGAACTGATTATGTATTTTTTTTCCTATTCTATTGTTTGTTTGATTTGGTGATATTTGCGTAAAACTATAGTTTGTAGAAAACATTGCCGTCCCTGTTGAGGTTTGCTACTTTCTGTTCTTTGATAATAGAAAAAAATGAACTGAATAATGTACCTAGAACTATAGTTTGTAGCAATACAGTCCAAAAGGTCTCTACAGAAAATAAATTAATAGCAAATATGTGGTAAAGTATAGAAAAATAATACATGAATAATGCTAATTCGTCTGGTGTCTCATTTTATTTTATTTTTTTTTGCCTAGAATCTTATCTCTTTTATTTTCGTTTTTTCTCCAACACAGCGTCTCTCTTCAATTTCTCTATATTATAGATCCTAGCTCCTTCCCCACTTCAACTAAGCCACCATGCATGTGTTCAAGACCGAGCTAAGGAAATAACTAATGGACCTGTTAATCAGTTAAATAAACTCGAAAAGGCGAAGAAGGATCAGGCACGGAAGGAAAGAATTATCATTATGATCTTAATTAGTTTAGTTGTTTTTGTCTTTTTCTTATTGTTTGGTTAGAAGGTTTGTTTGACTTCTTGTATGGAAATAAAAATGCTCCGAAAGAAGTCAGTAGCTTCAATTTGGTAGAAGATATTGATTAGAATGAAGTTTCAATTTTCTGTATGCTCTAATGTAAGCTCCTAGTTGTAGGCTTGTTAATCTGTACCTAGTGTAATCTCTCTAGTGTATGCTCTATACTATACTATGAATGCTAAATGATAGTAGCTTGTTGTACTATGCATATACTGTACCCTGTTTACTTGATATGTACCTATAATCTCTCTAGTGTACCTGTTTATAATATGTATCTGCTTATGAATGCTAAATGAAAGTAGCTTGCTGTATCATGGCATGTACGTACCTGTAATCTCTCTAGAATGCTAAATGATATGTACCTGTAATCTCTCTAACATGTTTAATTGCTGTATCTATGTACCTGTAATCTCTCTACATTTATTAAATCAAGGTACATTTGTTAAATCTCTCTATCAGGTATTTCTTTTATAGGCCTGTAATCTCTCTATCATGTATTTTTTTATAGGCCTAATGATAAATATGTTATAAATAAAGAGTCAATAAATTCAAAGGAAATGGTACAACTAAAGATGCGTTTTCAGTTGGTTAATACAGGATACAACTAAAACGTGTTTTCAAAGACATACATGTCAGGTGTACTAAAGGCATGCAAGCAAGAGCATACATGTTCTCTCTGTGCCGGTTGTACCATAAAGCAAATAAGAAAATGAGGAAATTAAGCGCATACATGTCAGCTGAATGAATAATCCATAAAGCAAATAAGGAAATAAGAAAATTAATCCATACATGGCAGCCATTAATTCATACATCTATTTATCATTTGCTAGTTCTCTATACATGTCAGCTAACTAAAGACAAACATCTTTTACCATTTGCTAGTTCTCCACTGAAATCCTTAATCATCTTTACAAAATCAGTCCACTGAAATCATCTTTACAAAATCAGCCCACTGAAATCCTCTCCACTAGTCACTCTCTTCTCTACCATCTTCTTCTTCACTGAAATCCTCTCCACTATCATCTTCTTCTCCATTGAAATAGTCTCCATAAGATTCACTGCTGCCATCTCCATAACCCTTTTCCTTCCCTTTCAATTAAGTAATGAGCTGTCACAACACAAAAAAAAAAAGATCTGCATAAATAGACAATTACCTTGGACATTTATTAGTAAGCATCTTAAACAACACATATCAACAATTATAGCAGTAAATAGATGGAATTGGCTCCAAAAACTATTTGTATGTTTATCCTTTCCATCCTTTATCACAAAAATGTCACTTTTGTTTTCAAACATACAGCATGCCACTCACTGACAATGAAATTAAGTTTACAAGTACCAATATCTTTATTCAAAAATCTTAATTGACAATCTTAATTCAAATTGATACAACTTCAGTTGATGGATATAGGATTAGTATTTAACAACTTTAATCAGCAATCACTTAATTTCTGTACTGGCCACAAATATCTTTGGTCCTCAAACTATAATCACTAAAATCACAGTACCGGATGCGTATACAATCAATGGTTACCATAGATTTTATTTGTTAGCTAAATTAGCTGTACATGACACACAATCAACAAGCTTTATCTTTTGATAGCGTAATTTGCGTTCAAATTTTATAATTCACGAACAGAAAATAGATATACAATTAGGCCAATTAGCAACCTACGTACTATTCTGTACATATTAGGCCAAATTCAATCCTCATAGAATATTGCTAAACCCGACTAGAGAGAAAAAGGGGGGGAGAGTGAGAGAAGGAGAGGGTTACCTGGAAACCTAAATTTGGTAGGGTTAGTCAGGGAGAGGAAGCGGGATTGCTTGATTTAGTAAGGAATATGACGGAGAATAAGAGAGGCGCGACTAGGAGAGCAAATGGAGTCGGTGTCGGGGACAAAGAGAGGTGTGACTAGGTTTTCATTTTTCAGAGATGAAGTAGGTTTTCGGAGGTGTGACTAGGTTTTCATTTTTCGGATGAACTAGGAGAGCAAATGGAGTTGGAGACGGAGAGAAGCGTGACTAAGTTTTCATTTTTCAGAGTCGAGGAATGAGAAACGGAGTGGAAGAGAGAGAGAGAGATCTAGGCTTTCATTTGTCGCGAGAGAGAAGTTCAGAGAAAAGGAAAGGAATTAATCGGAGGGAGCGGCCGAGCGGAGCAGAATAAGGAGAAGGGGACAAGTTAAGTTTTTAATCCAGCGATTACATCTGCACGGATCTTGAAACAGATCTAACGATCTAAATTAGTATGCATTGAAGTCTCAATACATTAGTATGCACAATAAATTTTCTATATATATATATATATATATATATATATATATATATATATATATATATATACACACACTATAGATATAGACTATAGATACCTCGATCAACAATCCAAAAACCAATACTATAATTGGTAGCCTCCGAATTCGATCCTAAGCAGCAGTTAGTACAAAATTATTATGCGAAAAAATGTGAAAAAAATTGAATCTAAGAAAGATAGCGATGAGCACGAGTGGAAAATACAAAATTTCTAAAATTTGCCTTCTCTGTATAGTCCGATGGAGCACAATTGCACAAACCCTTCTCCTAGTTGATATGAAAATACTACCGCCCCCTTCCACCAACCTGTAGATCGGTACATGAAGAGGGCCGTATTTTTTTAAGAAAATCACTGGAAGAGAATCACAGAAGAGATCGAAGTGCGATAAAACAGCGAACGGCTCAGATTCCGTGTCCCGTAAAATCCATCCCGACAGGCACGAGTCTTCTTTACATATAATGTTGCTGTGGATGTTGATGCCATCTATTTTAGATTCGGTCCAAAAACAACACAGCCAACAGGTTAAGTTAGCCATCATTAAGCAAGCCATTAACTTACTGTTAGTTTTATCTTCAGAAAATTTCTTCAGCCTAAGAAAAATCCCTCAATGTAATTTAGTCCAGAAATAAATTAGCCCACAGAAAACCCCACGTGAGTTCAAGTAACAAGAAGGGGCATCCACAAGCAAACGGAGAACAAGGTACCAAAGATGAACAGATCCGGACAGAGAAGAGAAACCCAAAGGGTACACGGGTTAGCAAACCCCACATAAAAAGGAAATCAGTAAGAGGTCGAATTTGGGCACAGAGATAACAGGTTCGTGGTCTCAAGTCCAAACCCACAGGGAATCACAAATTTGAACCAATACAGGCATCATTTAATCAATTTAGTTTCACAGCAGAGAGAAATCAAAGATTTTTATTTCAGTCCTATTTACCAGTAAATGTCATAGACCAGTCCTCAGATCAGTTTAAAGAAACTTAGAGAAGTTAGAGGTTGAAGTTTGTAATTTTGAAATTAGAGATTGACATTAGTGAAGTTAGAGATTGTGGAAAGTTTGTGCTAACTTGAGGTTAGAAAATATTATTTGGTGTGGTATGTTGGAGTTAGAGATAGAAGAAAGTAATAAAATATTAATTTAGTTATTTTTTTCTTTTATAATTAATTACATCTATCATAATAATGTTATATTAATATCATACTATTATTATAATTATTTTTACCAATAATACTATGATTATTATATTATAATATTAATTATTATGTAATTTTTATAACTGTAATAGTCATTAATTATATTATTATATTTATTAAATAATAAATATTATGGTAATAATTATTGTAATTTTAATCAGAATTAATGTTATAATTATTATTAAATAATAATAATAATAATTATTATTATTAATATTAAAGTAATTTTATTGAAATATAACAACTGCATCAATAATTATTATTAATATTTAATATTATAACTAATAATAATAATAATAATAATAATAATATTAAAGTATAATAAATATGAATTAGTACACTAATAATAATAATAATAATATTATTATTATTATTGTATTAATTTTTAATAATTTATAATTGTAATTATAATTATAATTATTGTTATGTTGCTAAATAATAATAATAATTATTCTTATTTTAATATTATAATTATAATTAATATAATAATTACTACACATAGATGATAATAATAATTATATTGATTTTTAATTGGTCATGAGAATAAACTTTTCTAACTCAATATTTTGTCAAGTTAGAGAAGTAAAGTGAAATTAGCACGAACTTCACTAACTCGAGTGTGTTTGGTTGATGAAGGTTGGAAAGTTAGAGCTCTAACCTCAAGTTTACTAACTTTCCATGCAACCAAACATAGCCCTTGACTGTTGTTTAGTTGAGATATGATATGGATCAAAATATTCTCCTTTTTCTTGGTTTCCATCATGCTCCGATTATGGATAGAAAAGACTTGTCCACTCTGCAAAGACCTGGGTCAACTTCCGATAAAGTGAACATAGGAAAATAATTTCAGTCGTTTGTCCTTCCTTTGAATGGTGTTTGCTTTATTTTCGTCACTTTTAGAAATTTAAAGCTGTCAGCTGTGGGTCTATTTAAAGATTGCTAGGGAATAAAGTTTGACTGCACTTAGGCCTGCCGAACGTGCGAAACAGAACGGAACAAGTCTGTTCTATTTAACGTTTTGTTTAAGTAACGGAACGAAATTGTTTTTCCGTTTCTGTTTCATTTCGGTAAATGAAACAAATTTTCATTCCGTTTAACATTCCGTTCAGGTAACATTAGAAATTTTAGAGGTAAGTTGATAGTTGGCTCATTATTAATCTAATGTAAGAGAGAACTTGTAATCCATGCCTTATGTATTGATTTATAATTTCCTTCTTTAAAATCTGTTGTATTTTTATTTTAGAAACTCTTTATACAACTGAAAACTTGTCAATTGACATTCAAAATAACAATGATATTTTGTATAATTTAAAAATTGCAATTTTATCCCATATTTGGTAGAAAAAAGTGTAAAATTTGATATAAAGGATTGATTTAATTTTAAAATGTGATCATCTACGAATCCATATGCTAATCTATTAACGCTAGTGTTTTACCTTGTGGT
The DNA here is from genome assembly GCA_028095005.1 of Rhynchospora pubera. Taxonomy (NCBI): domain Eukaryota; kingdom Viridiplantae; phylum Streptophyta; class Magnoliopsida; order Poales; family Cyperaceae; genus Rhynchospora; species Rhynchospora pubera. The sequence goes on from CM051462.1 coordinate 78,356,792, forward strand.
AAAAGACGAAGGAGAAATTTATATTAAACTATAATTTGCCTATAAAATTCCACCAAAAAAAAAACAGAAACAGAGGTTAAACACAGAGTACCTCCTAATATATCTAATATATCAACACGACAGAGTGCCCGTCGCGGACGTCGACTGCACCCGCAAGGCTTCAATAAATCTAATATATCAATTAAAGTTAATTATATACAGTTATTACACATGTAAAATCTAAACTCATGAATTTTTATTTCATCAAAATATTATATAAAATACTACAATAGTCTTGATAATGGTCTGGTTCATATTGGTTGCTAACCAGAGAATTCAATGGGCCGCTACTCGTCTCGCTGTTCAACACTCAATCTGAAACCTGAAACCCACAACCAATAGTGGAAACAATGCAAAAGTAAAAAATTAGGTAAATATAATTTATCTCAGTGCGGTTTTTAGTTCCAGTCACAAAAATCTCAATGATACATGTTTAATATGACATTACAAAACTAAAGTTCATTTTAAACTTTTGGGTACGGATCTAGTATGACATTATCCAATAAAATCTTCTTTTCTTTAAAGCTTGTAAAGTTTACAAATTCACCCAAAATAATTTCTTATTTGCTCAATGACGTTCTATATATCATTTTTTTACATAACGAAAATTATGAGGCTGGCCAAATAAAAACTTGTACAAAAATCAAAATTTACAAAAATTCTAGTAGTTAATTTATACAAATATGAAACCGGTTTAATAGAAAACATACAGCTCATGGTGTACTAAAATCCAAAACTTATCCATTCCAGAAAGAACTCGGTTTTGCAAGAAACAAAATGCAACGAAATTAATTAATATAAAAATTTGGACACAAAAAATTTTAATATACAGAATTATTTTATTTTTTTTTAATAAGAAGAAAGTTCCAACGCGTTTCAGAAGCGAGTATTTGAATTCCCCTCTGTACGCGTTTATAAAACGCGCTCCAACCCTCCGAACGCGTTTTATAAACGCGTACGAAGGAGAGATGCTGTCCACTTTCCTCTCGTTTGTCAGAGCTTCGTACGCGTTTATAAAACGCGTTCGGAGGGTTGGAGCGCACTTTATAAACGCGTTCGAAGGTGTATTATTTAATTTTTAAACAAAAAGTACAAGCATGCTCTGATAAAGACTGCAAAAGACATGACAAGATTTGATTTTACAATGTCATCTTTGAACTACTGAAATTATTTATAAAAGCAGCCATTGTTGAATTAGAATGCAAAAACACCCACTACCTCCTTCTTGTTAAAACCTTCAGTACAATGGACAAAGGAAATAGCTCTAACTCAAATAATGATGTTCCAAACTATCGAAGAGCAACCCGCATTGAGTATTGGCCAACTTTCTACTATTACCCTGCCAATAGAAATCAACCCTAAAACGGAGAATACGAGGCAATTTGTCGCTCTTGTTATCGCATTTTCAAATACAACATCCAGGAAGACACGACTGAAGAGGGAGACGTGCTCGAGTTAAAAATACACTACCAATGGCACATTAATGGTGGGCCGGAAAGGGAACAGAAGGAGTACCAGGAGCGGCGATGGCGGGAACACGAAAAGAATCTGAACCGAGAAAGGCGATATGACTGGTACAAAAAATATTACACAGAACCTCAACCCATCCCCCAACAACAACCGAAACCCTACCTCTCGTCTGAACCAACTCACTGGACTGTTTACGAGAAAATATACAACTTTAATGGAGACCACATAGTGACCTGTACAAGGTGTGCTCAAGTTTTCAATTACAAAGAAAACATATTGCGTGACCACTACCATGAGCACAAACGTCACGACGAGAATGAACAAAGAGCTCGGGACATAGAGACGCAGAGGATTATTAAAGAAAAAAATGAAGAAATGGATCGTAAACAAAAAATTAGGGAAGAAGAGGCAAGGAAAAAAAGGCTCAAAAAATCAGAGCAAAAATTGAGAGAAATGAATAAGAGGGATGAACTTCGACAAATTGCGGCAAGCCGAATGGCAGAGATAGAAAAAGAAGAAACCGAAGCGGCTTTTTGGAACGAAGCCGCTCAATTCGTTGACAACAGTGTTCCGAGTAATCAACAAGAAGATGATGCTGCTTTTTGGAACGAAGTCGCTCAGTTCGCTGACAACACTGGTGCGAGTAATCAACAACAACCGAATGATGAAGATGAGCAACCATGGTGGGATGAAATTCTACAACATGTAGATAGTCAAAATTTCTAAATATTTATATCATTGTAATTTTTATGTGTTTTATTATTATGGTTGTTAATGTAATTTAGTTGGAATTGTTAATGCAATGTTTTATTTTTATGGTTGTTTTTTTTTTCCTTTATTTTTTGTAGTGCTTTGCACTAAAAGTTGTGGTTTGGAGTATTTCATTTATTGGCGTTTCAATACATAAACGTTTATGTTTCAAGTAGTGCTTTGCACTCCGAAATTCCAAGTCATAATAATACACAAGTCAATCATCACAAGTCATAATAAACAATCCAATAAATACAGAAGTCAATCATAAGTCATAAACGAAAAATAGTCAATCAACATCAGTAATACACAAGTCAATCACAAGTCCATAAACGAAAAATAAACGATCCGTCCATCATCAGTCCATAAACAAAAAAAGAACTGTCATCATCAGTCCATCATCATAACTAACGCCGCCGCCTCCTCCTAGGTCCTGAAGGTGAAAATCTGTCAATCACCCTCACCACACGCCTATCTCGCATGCCCGGGGCAGTAACATCTCCCGAGTCAGTGGAGTCCGACTCCCCATCGTCCTCCTCCTGGCGGTCCTCCTGCTGGTCCTCCTGATGGTCCTGCTGAGCCTCCTGCTGTATGGGCCCAAACTCAACAGGCTGCCCAGCATCCTGAGGAGTCGCTATAGGGACATAATCACCCTCCTCATCTCCGGCCGTCCGCAGTAAAGTGCTGAACGAGTCTGTCCCTCCCATACTACCCAACGGAGTGCCAAATGATGGAATAGAAGAAGGCATAGGCACTGACGGAACAGTAAATGCAGGAAAAGAGGAAGGCATACCAAATGGTGCAAAGGAGTACGGTGGAGGATCCTGAGGCTGGAAAATGCCAGTGGGATCCTGAGAAATGCCAGCAAACTGCGAGGTCGATGCTGATGCACTATGCATGGATGGAGTAGGACCTGAGGCTGGAAACTGAGTAGGAAAGAACGTGCGTGGTCCTAAAATGTCATCTAATCGCCCGGTATTCAGTCGACCATCCTATAATATTAAAAAAAATAATGTCAATATAAATAAATTAGTATCTAAAATTGAAACTTGCATATGAACGAATACTAACCGCATGCATCAGATCCTCCGCCTGAAGGTCTGTGGGTACAGTCGGACGTGCAGAAGAAGACTCATCCCCAGAATCTGGTATATCCTCAATATTTGTTGGAAGTCCTCGCTGCTCCAACAAATCCTCCAACCTGTAATTTTTAAATTATTGAATTGAAAATGCAAAAAACGCAATCAAAAAATTAAATTATTTAAAATTACCTCAGAGGGATGGAAGCATCATGCAACTGCGAACGACAGTTGGCGAGAATTGCCTTTCCCACCCTTCTGCACCCCTTCTTCACAACCAGTCCCAATGCATGAAGTGCATTCTTCAGCGCAGAGTTGCCCTGCAATTTACGAGAATAATGACATATTGCACAATTCCATTTACCAATCATACATTCCATATTTTAAAAATTAAAATGTACCGTATTGCGAAGTCTGGACCCCATGTTTGTGTACTGCCTCTGAGCAAGAGGCAGCTGCTGAGTGCGCTAGAGACGTGCCTCGGCATCCTCTCGTGGCGTGGGTCTCTCGGAGGCACCGTATCGCCAAAACCATCGGAAGTACCGCAGCGTATCAGTAGCACTCCAGGATCGAGTCTCCAGCTGGCGTGCCTGTAATGCCTCGTCAGTCCACTCAGCATGTGCACTCGCAAAAATGGTAGCAAAATCTGGGCGATCTCGATAGGTACCGTGCTGGAAGCCCAGCAGGTTCTGTGTCACGTCCCAACTCTGTTAAAATAAACACGTTAGTTCTTTACTCTAATTAAATTGAAGTTGATCGTATGATAAATCGGAAAAATATACCAAACGTACCACAGGTAGTGGAGGAGGAGTAAACTGGTACAGTCCAAACTGATGCCTACAACGGTCGGGGTAGTAGTAGGCAACCGAACATGCTCCGCTATGGAACCCTCCTGTGCTACCCGTGGCATGACAGCCCTGTCGAGTACGTACGGAAACCAGTTGACGTCTTCAAAGTTCAACACGGCTAGGTAGTCCCGTGCGTTCTCCACTGCCCCGCGGTGCTGGCTCCGTGAGAAAGACCGAGCTTCGCCCCATTTCTTGAAAATTTTGAAGGTTAGGATTGATGTGTTGTAATTTGCATAAAATTATTGGAAAATTATTATAAATTATTACCTGCCAAACGGCACACATGAATCTAGGTTAGGCTGTCCTAATCCACCGATAGGAGCAACCTCTGGGCGACAAACAGGGAGGTATGACCATGTCCAAAACAATAGTAGCATCCAAGGTCCCGTCACAACCTTGAAACACATGGAGGCACGATCCAGAGCACGATATAGACAACAAGCGTTGCACCTCCCCAATTGAAGTCCGGAACTTCATTCAAATTGCCCTGCATTTAAATTAAACAACGCATTGAAAAAAAAATAATTTCAACATTGAAAATAACAAAATTAAATTGCAACATTGAATAATAATTTCAACATTTCAACATTTTTTTTTCTTTTTTGTCATTGGTAATTTCTTTATCTTCGATACTAACTGATGTATTAATATGTTTTAACAAAAGTATCTTTGTTTAAAAATTAGACTGTTAACGAAATTATAAAAATAAAAAATATTATGTGTCAGCTTCATTATGAAAATATTGAATTTGTAACATTGAATTGTACTATTTTCGTAAACAAATAAAAATATTATTTAAGTTAAGAAAATTATACCGATACGAGCTCTAAAAAGTATGCTGGGACGGAATTCTGAGAAATATCGGGAAACATCAACGTCCCAAATAGCTCTAGGGCCACTGCACGCGTGTATCGGTCTAACTCCTTACCAGGAGCATCTGCCTGTGGCGCCATCCCGCAATTTTGCCGCAACCATTTCAACTTGATGTTGTTGCCCACAACAACATTGCCCCTGCGTTGTACAAATTTAAAATAATCAATACAAGTAAGCAATGCATATATTGAATATGCAAAATCAATATTGCATTCTTATTTTTTTCACTTACTCCCTGGTACTCCTTTCTCGGTGCCACTCTCCCAAATCTTCATGAGGATAAAGATTTGCACGAATCTTTTCCTCCCAGGGCCCTCTCGTATTCGATCTAACTGGAATGCCCGTCGAGCGCAAACCATATAAGAAGGCAACATCCTGGTAACAATTACAAAATACGTTAAATTTATGTCATGTAAATATTGCAAATTTGAATTTTAAATATAAAGTTTAAATTAATTTTATAATTAATTGTGAAAATTAATACGAAAATTATATGTTAGAATTAATTGTGAAAATGTTAATATTACGAAAATTATATGTTAGAATTAATTTTCATGTTAATATTACGAAAATTATAAAGTTTAAATTAATGTTACAATTAATTGTGAAAATTAATACGAAAATTATATGTTAGAATTAATTGTGAAAATTAATACGAAAATTATATTAAAAAAAATTAATATCAAGTTTAAATAAATTACCTGTAGAGTAACGGTCATCTCTCCAACGGGAAAATGGAAAGTATGCGTCTCTGGACGCCAAAACTCGACCATTGCCTTCAGTAATGGCATGCCGATGTTGACATGCTTCACCTTAATAATGTGACTGAGCCCCAGTTTGATCAGCCTTCCCTCAATCCGTTCGTCCACCTTAATTGTTCGCTTGTGCGATCTCAACTCCAAATGTTTTTCACGCTGCAATTTTTAATACAATTTTTAAGTATTTACAAGCATTTAAAATAAATACAATTTATAATACAATTTATAATAAGCATTTTCGATTAAAATTTTACTACAAATTATAATAAACATTTAATACAATTTATAAGTCTATTAAGAAATCTAAATTATTAAATCAAAAAAATATAAATTAACATAAAATAATCTATTACCTCCTCAAAAGACAAACCAACGAGATGCTCGTTATCCGTAACAAACAAAACCTGTTGGTTTTCTGCGTTGGCCGGTTGCACAGGTGGAATGACATTTTGCGCGCTCGGACGGGCTGCGCGACGCCTACGTCTTTTTGGCCGAGGCTGGGTGGAGGCTGCTTCGGTGGGGGTGCTTCGGTGGGAGGTGGTGAAGCACCAGAAGGACCAGCCTCATCTTCTGCTGAACTCATCTGATTCAAATAATATAAGGACAACAATTTAAAACAACAATGAATTTAATAATTTTTTAGCTAATTGGACAAAAAACGAACGAAACCAAAATTTTTTTTCTATGTAATTGAAATTTTTACAATAATTACTTTTGCATACAATTTCCACTAATTCCATACAATTTACTAAAATTTCGACTAATTTCCATTCAATTTGCATACAGATTACAGTAATTTGACAATAAATTCCTACACAATTTCCATAGAAATTCCACTAAATTCCGTAAAAATTCCATGAACATTTTACTAAAATGTCCAATAATATTTCCAATAATTCCATACAATTTACGTTACTAAAATTGTGTACTCACTTTATTAAAATGTCCAATTTCCATAAAAATTCCATACAAATTTCCATACAAATTTACACAATTTCCACAATTTCCATAATAATCCATACAAATAGGTAAATGCACAATTTCCATAATCATCCATACAATTTCAATAATTTCCATAACAAATTTCCACAATTTCCACAATTTCCATAATCATCCATACAATTTCCACAATTTCCACAATTTCCATACAAATTTCAATAATAATCCACAATAATAATCCACTAATTTCCACAATTTCAATAATATCCATAATTTTCAGTAAATGCAAAATCAAAACCTCGATATCGGCGTACGTTGTCTTTCGAACTCCTCTTCTCTTCGCACGGCAACCACCTTCGCACGACAACCTCTTTTCTCCCTTCTCTTCTCTCTTTCTCCGGCCGCAACTTTCTTTCTCTTCTCTCTTCTTCCTTCTCTTCTCCCTTCTCTTCTTTTCTCTTTTTTTTTCTTTTTCTCTTCTCTGGACTGACTGAAGCGACGAAGAAAGAAAAAAAAAAACGGTCAGAACTGGTTTTCGAAAAATTACCACCTTCCTACGCGTTTATAAAACGCGCTCCAGGGCTCCGAACGCGTTTTACAAACGCGTACGAAGGTGTCAGCTCCTCAAAAGGCGTAACTGAAGGGGCGAACTTATCTCTCCCTCGTACGCGTTTATAAAACGCGTTCGGAGCCCTAGAGCGCGTTTTATAAACGCGTACGGAGGGAAATTGCTAAACGCTGTTCTAAAACGCGTTGGAACTTTCTTCTTATTAAAAAAAAATTAATAATTCTGTATATTAAAATTTTTTGAGTATAAATTTTTATATTAATTAATTTCGGCAAAATGCAAGAAAACCCTAAAGTTTGTAAAATCGAAAAAACTGCTTGAGTACTTACCTTTTATGTCAAATAACTTGCTAATATCAGTCTTTTTTTTTCCTTGTGTTTACCCTATGGACCACCTGCCTCACTCCACACCCGACTTCACATTTCCTTATATTCTCCTTTATTTGGAACCGGTCAAGAGAAAAGGAATTAAGAAATCTTTTTTCCCCAAAAAGAGGTTTTATACGGTGACATAAATAAGAAATGCAAATTGGATACATTATCACATATTGCTCAACTTGATTTTGCATTTAAAATTTGGATGATAGAAACAATATGACACATGGGTCTCTTTTGTCATACATGATCATAGTGTGCAACAATTCTTTTGGAAGCATCATGAGTTAATGGATTTGTAAAATTTACTTGGGCATGGTAACTAATTAATTACATGAAATGTAGAACGGTTGACTTGAGGGTCCTCCAGTTCAAACACTCATAAAACTATAGACCATGTTTTTTTATAATTTCCAAATCTAAGCAAGTGAAGAAAAACAAACGGTGCAAAACCGGTTTCAAATGGGAAATGCCAATTAATTTAGTTTGACTAATAGTCCTACTAATTTCGAAAATTAAACAATACCGGTTTATAAGTCATGAAAAATTTAAACCTACATAGGAATTATTATCTTAATTTTAATTAGATGCCTTAGAAATTATATTAGCATTCCAATTAACTTTGTTTTGTGCAAAAGAAAACAGAGCTCACAAAACTAAATTCAAAATGTTGCACCAAAATTAAATACCAAAATGAGATAATTTCTGCAAACAAAACAAATAAGTAAAAAAATAAAAGTAGGCACAAAAAAGGTCTAATTATAAAATCTAAGCAACCAAAAGTTCTAACAAAAATTTTATAATCGAAAATAAAGTCCAAGGTATAAAAGATGGAAAATACACGGAATGACACGACACACGAATTATCTAACACTGCACGACACGATCCGAAACATGGAACAACATGCGAGACATGGCACGACACAAATCAAATGAGTTCAAATATGACACAACACAATACGTTTAAAGAAAACACGGCACGAGGACACGCGGCGTGCTGTGTCTTTGGACGTGTCGTGACAATCTCTTAAAATTTAGATACAATACGACTCAACATGTGAAATATTTAAACACAGCATGACAATTAATCTAGGCACGACCTGTTTGCCCAGGCACGGCATGCCAAAACATAATTTTATAATATTAAATTATATTAAAATAATTAAAAATAACTAAAAGATAAATTATGTTTTTTTTTAGATTTAATGTAATGTGACACGCCATGAGCTTTGACCAGTCAAATCTTTTGACTTGTGTTGACCGAAAGTATAGGAAAGGAAATTAGTTAACCGCTTTGACCATGTACCTCTTTAGCTTAGTTGAGAAAATATTGCCACATATCCTTTTTGTTTCCACGTGGCAATTCACTTTTGCCGTTTCTTATTAAAGCATCACAAGTTCTTCTTTCTCATTTAATTTTCCACATCCGAAAGAAAATGAGAAAATTCAAAATAAATGGAAAAGCTTGCTTTCACATGTTGAGGAATTTGATTAAATTTGCCAATTGGTGTTTTGATTTATCACCCGTTCGAAGTTCTGAGTTTACGTCGCAGTTGAATAGTTGATTTGATTTATTTCTGAATTATGAATTGTTTAATTACGTAATCGTACTTTTCTATATTTAATTTTGTATTGATTGCATGATTTGATTTATCGTTTGATTTTGATTAAAATTATTTAATTGAATTGTGATTGGTATAATTTACGGAATATCGGGTGTGGAATTGGATATGGAATTTGAACCAGAATTTTGAGATCTGATCCTTTTTAGTTCGGGTTGAACCGGCCGGTCCGGTGCGGTATTTTAATCATTGCTCAAAAGGCAGTCCGAATGACTGATCCCTGCAAAACATAGAACTACGTATACGTTTTTCATTTCTTAATATCTCATGAATAATATCTCATGAAATGTAGCTGAATTTATTAAACCAGTGGGTACGCACACAACTTTCCTATCTACCCAAAAAGAAAAATATATACTAAGATTTTACTTGAACAAAATGTTAGATATATATCCACCAACATATATAGAGATACTTCCGAGAAATGTAACAGTTTATGATTAGAAATACTAATAACCATCAGCAAAAAACACATAATGAATTACCTATTGATGTTATGGTGCCATTGAGAAAAATGTCCGCCAATGAAAGGGCTTTGAGAGAGGACCAATTTCCCAAGGCAAACTCCCGTATAACCCGCCACAATCTCGTAGATTAACCACCTCTAAGTTTAGCGCACTAAGTTCTGTCAAAAAATCTTATCAAAATATCGGCCTAATTAAGACAAAATATAAGAAAATAATATGCAAAATGTTAAATGGTTAAATTAATAAATGTAGTTGCCTTTGACAGGAACATTTCCCATAAAGCCCCAATTTTTCTCCAAGTCAAGTTCTCTAAGTTGTTCGAAAGGTCAATAAGTGTTCCTGTCAATTATTATGTTCCAAATTTAAATAGAAAAGAGGGACCAATTATTCAAGAACTGGCAATTTGAGTGATGGAAGGTGTCAGTAGCAGCTCCAATTTGCAAAGACTTATTAATCTGTCCTGGATAATTTTCATGTTCGATCATTTTGCACGACGAATGGAAAGAATATACGAGTCATTCCATCCCCATCCCCTATGGAGGCTAATCGAACAAAGGGTGCATTTGGATTTCTTAATAATAAAATTAGATTTAGTTATTCGAAATTAAAAATATTATTCTAAACTATCAAGAATAAGATTTCTTTGAAGACGTAGATTGTTAATTTAAAGTGGTATCACATTCGGGATAAATTTTTATTTCTTGTGCGTTTGAATTTTTTGTAACTCAGATTAAAATATGGTTTCAACAACTTATATAAAAAATTTATTTTGATTGTTGGACAACTTAATAACGTTTAAATGTCACGTCCCGCACCAACGGGTCGCTGGGCACGAGCTGAGAACGGTATATTTTGCATCCATCCGATGGTCTGTCAACCTACGTCGCAACACAGAAAAACAAACAGAATCAGGTACAAACCTCAATAACCGGTTATTTACCGACACAGCTTCTCCACATTTAATTATTATCACAAAGTTCAATCAGATCGGATTAATCCACATTACAAATAATACATTTTACGTAGATAATCGGATTTAGCCAGTCAGTCAGTCAGAGTGGTCTCTCCCCGATGACAAGAGGTTCAGGACTCAAAATTCAGATTCAAATTCCATATCCAATTCCACACCCGGTATCCCGTAAAATATGTCAATCACAATTCAATTAAATAATTTCAATCAAAACCAAACTATAAATCAAATCATTCAATCAATACGAAATTAAATATAGAGAAGTCCGATTACTTGATTAAGCAATCCATAATTCATAAACAAATCAAATCAACTATCCAACTGCGACGTAGACTCGAACTTCGAACGGGTGATAAATCAAAACTCCGATTGGCAAATTTAATCAAATTCCTCAACAACTCAAAGCAAGCTTTTCCATTTATTTTGATTTTTCTCATTTTCTGTCGGACGTGGAAAATTAAATGAGAAAGAAGAACTTGTGAGGCCTTAATAAGAGACGGCAAAAGTGAATTGCCACATGGAAACAAAAAGGATACATAGCAATATTTTCTCAACTGAGCTCAAGGGGTACATGGTCAAAGCGGTTAACTAATTTTCTTTCCTATACTTTCGGTCAACACATGTCAAAATATTTGATTGGTAAAAGTTGGTCAAAGCTCATGGCGTGTCACATTTTCACCTCTTTCAAAAAAATTTCGTCCGCAAAATTCGAAAGGACGATAAAAAATCAAGTTAAATTAAATTGAAATCAAGTCGGATCATTAGAACCAAATTTCAAATGAAATAACACTAGATCAAAACACAGTCCGAAAAACGAATGCTATGATACTATATGTCATGTCCCGCACCGACGGATCGCGGGACGCGAGCCGAAAATGATATCTTCTGCATCTATCCGATGACCCGTCAACCTATGTCGCAACAGAAAAACAAACAGAGTCAAGACACAAACTTCAGTAACCGGTTATTTAACGATACAGCTTTTCTACATTTAATTATTATCACAAAGTTTAATCAGATCGGATTAATCCACATAACAAATATATATTTTACGGAGATAATCGGATTTAGCCAGTCAGTCAGTCAGAGTGATCCCTCCTCGGTGCCAGGAGGATCAGGACCGGTCCGTCCCCCGAACTCAGGAGGATCAGGGCTCAAAATTCAGATTCAAATTCCATATCCAATTCCACACCCGATATTCCATAAATTATACCAATCACAATTCAATTAAATAATTTCAATCAAAATCAAACGATAAATCAAATCATTCAATCAATATAAAATTAAATATAGATAAATCCGGTTACGTGATTAAGCAATTTATAATTCAGAAACAAATCAAATAAACTATCTAACAGCGACATAGACTCCTAACTTCAAACGGGTGATAAATCAAAACTGCAATTGGCAAATTTAATCAAATTCCTCAACATCTCAAAGCAAGCTTTTCCATTTATTTTGATTTTTCTCATTTTCTTTTGGGATGTGGAAAATTAAATGAGAAAGAATAACTTGTGATGCTTTAATAAGAAACGGCAAAAATGAATTGCCACGTGGAAACAAAAAGGATACGTGGCAATATTTTCTCAACTAAGCTAAAGAGGTACATGGTCAAAGCGGTTAACTAATTTCCTTTACTATACTTTCGGTCAACACAAGTCAAATGGTTTGACTGGTCAGAGCTCATGGCGTGTCACATTAATTAAATCTAAAAAAAACATAATTTATCTTTTAGTTAATTTTAATTTTTTTAATATAATTTAATATTATAAATTTATGTTTTGGCATGTCGTGCCGTGGCAAACAGGTCGTGTCTGGATCAATCGTCGTGCTGTGTTTAAATATTTCACATGGTGAGTCATATTGTGTCTAAATTCCAAGAGATGGTCACGACACATCCAAAGACACAGCACGCCGCGTGTTCTCGTGCCGTGTTTTCTTTAAACGAGTTGTGTCGTGCCATGTCTCGCATGTTGTGTCATGTTTCGAATCGTGTCGTGCAGTGTTAGACAATTCGTGTGTCGTGTCATTCCGTATATTTGTCATCTGTTATACATTGGCTTTGAGGCAAAATAGATCTACATTTTGGACGTTTTGTTTATTGTTGCTTTTTTCTATGCGCTCTAAATATCATCACACTAACTTTTGTCAAGAACAAAAAAGTGAAAGACACTGGAGAAAGTTTAATATGCACTATAGTGCATAAGGCACTCCGTGCACCGCGGACTTTTTCGAGGGTATTTTTATAAATTGACAAATTTAATTTAACCAATTTAATCTATATATTGAAATCTCATAGAAAATCAAATTTTACAATTTTTGAAAATTTTAAATAGTACATCATTCCAAAAATGACATGTTTTAAAAAATTTGAAAATAATAGTAATAAAATCTCAAAAATTGTAAATTTTAGTTTGGTATGAGAGATTTCAATATGTAGATTAGATTGGTTGAATTAGATTTGTCAATTTACAAAAATATTCCGGAAAATGTCCGTGGTGCACGGAATGCCATATGCACTATATATGGTGCATATTAAACTTTCTCAAGACACTATCCTATAATTGACGTTATGGGTTTCAAATGACTGATCTCATTGATCTTTTTGTTTAAATTGTAGGCCTATGTAACTTGAAGAATCTGGAAGAATTAGATCTTTCAGGCAACTATTTTGCTGGGAACATTCCTCCGTGTATAGGAAATCTCTCTTCGCTTAGGATACTGGACTTGTCGAACAATATTCTCAATGGTACCATAACATCAACAGGTACTTAATTATGTTTTTTTGCTGATGGTGATTAAGGTAAATTTAGTATTTGTAATCGTAAACTCTTACATTTCTCGGAAGCATCTCTATATGTTGGTGGTGGATATCTAACATTTTCTTCAAGAAAAATCTTACTATATATTTTTACTTTTCGGGTAAATACAAATGTTGTGTGCGTACCCACTGGTTTAAAAAATTTATGATATTAATATAAGAAAAGTAAGACCCGTTGTATAATTAAATAGCTTTCAGCTTATACATAATTCTTAATTAATTTATGACATGATAAATGGCGGCTGGCGAGATAAGTAACCACGAACCGCTGTTGTGCATCTTAGATAAGAACCTTCCACCGCTTCTGGAAGACTTAAATTATTGCTTGTACAATTTTATTCTTTCAATAATAGGCTGCATTTAGATCGGTGGAGAATGAATTAATATTAATTTTTCAGGATTAAAAAAGTTATTACTAAGCTGGTTTGGAATAAAAGTGTAATAAGTACTTTCGTATTAAGAAAAAAAATTTAATTAGTGTTTGTTTAAATAATATTTTAATCAAAATAAATTTCTAATCCGAATAAACAATGATTCGAACCAGTGCTATATATAGCAGCCATAGCGGCCACTATAGCGGTGCAATAGCAGTGTTATACAGTAGACCTCTATGTTACTATAAATTAAAATTGTATATTTAGCGGTTTGTCGATAGCAGTCATAGCGGCATTTAGCGGGTTCTATAGCGGACAGTAGCAGTTATTTAGCGGTAATAACAATCATTATCAGTATTTTAGACATATCTTTTCATAAGAATTCCGATTGACATTATTTAAAGTTCTGTAGAAAGATTGAAAAATAAGCTACAACTTTTTCATATTTTGAGTTATCAAATTATAAATATGTTATTGTCAGACAAACATGTAAATGGTGGTTCATTTAGCATTTACTAGGACTGTTTGATCGTAATTTTTTTTATTATTTAGGACTGAACCACTTCTTTAAAAAAAAAAACTAACATATCTTTCGAAGAGCATGGTATAAACAAAATTTGTAAATTCGATTTTTTTCAACATAACTTTTTATTTTAAAATTTTTAATTGAAATAATATCCTTAACATAAAAAACATAGGGTGGAGGAAAATTGTATTGCTTGTTGATAACGTTTTATATTGTGATCCGATAGCATCCGCTAAATATCCACTATTGGCTATGGTAGAAGCATGTCTGCTATAAATTTGCTATCCGCTATTTAAATCTTTGATCCGAACAAACTCACATTTAAAATTAATTCTAAAACACCACTTGAAAATAGCACTCATAATCCAAACAATTAAGCTCCTAATTCTTTCTCGTTTAAAAAACATTTGCGTCTCGAATGATTATTTTTAAGCTATTCTCAAGTGATCTATCCTCGACAAAATTAAAGACAATTTATAAATATTAAATTAAATATTTAAAAAAATTCCTGTACTAAATTCAAATCATATCCATGAAAAAATAATGAAATTTGAGGATATTTAAATGTCCATCAAACTAGATGAAAATTGCAGTAGTTCATATATATGTTAAGATCTTTTGATTGAACATTAAATAATTCAAAATCATAATTTATAAATTTCTGAATTTTAATGCACAGTCAATTTATTTTAAAAACAAACTTTGCTTATTTCAAGAAAAATTAAGGATATATCGGGAGAGTTAGCAGCAAGATCTCAATTTTTTTTTTTGGTTCATTTTAATCAGATTAAGATTTTATTTTATTTATTCATTTCCTTTTTTGTGGTGCATAAGGAAAGAAAATAGAAAGAATAAAAAAAACACTATGATGTAATTGAACATTTACGTGTACAGGTATCATGATATTAATTCTTTTTAAAATTGTAGGAATATGTCGATTGAAGAATCTGAAGAATTAGATCTTTCAGATAACCATTTTTCTGGAAATCTCCCTCCTTGTATAGGAAATCTTTCCTCGTTTAAGCTAGTTGACTTGTCAGATAATCAATTTCAAGTTAAATTCCCAACCTTAACATTTGAAAGAATCGTATCCCTAAGGTACCTTTCTCTGTCCAATAACCAGCTTGAGGGTAATCTGTCCATAAGTTCAGTCTCGAATAATTCTTATCTTGAAGTTTTGGGACTCTCAACAAACATATTGAACTTTCAAGTCGAAGTTGCGAATCTGCCATTTGAACTTCAAGAACTTGAACTTGCTAATTGCATTTTGAATGTTGAGCCCAATTTCTTGTATTCTCAGCATAAATTACGAGTATTGGACCTCTCAAATACTCGCTCGAAAGGTCATGTTCCAGCTTTGTGGCTGTTAGAGAACAATACAAATTTGATCCAACTCGATTTGCACAAAAACTTCTTTACAGGGCATCTTGAACTTCCATTATTAACTCATGAAAGTCTCTCCATATTAGACATATCTGATAATAATCTTAGTGGAGAATTACCTGTTGACATAAGCACTAAGCTTCCAAATTTACATTCCCTGAACATATCCAAAAACTGTTTTCAAGGCCCTGTTCGATTCGTATCTACGAAATATATGATATTTCTTGATTTGTCTATCAACAATCTCACTGATGATATACAGAATACTTTTTCTACAAATCTAACTAATTTTCCCGCTTTTCTGGATCTATCAAATAATAATTTTTATGGATCTTTGAATATCCCCACGAACTTGTTTACTAGCACTACAGGATTGCTGTTAAATGACAATGACATAAGTGGAGAGCTTCCCATAAGCATTTGCAATACCAGCATGGATAGCACAGATAAAATATTGGACATCAGTAACAATGAACTCAGAGGCATTTTACCTCATTGCATTGTAAATAGCGACTATTGGGTGTTGAAGTTAAGTGGGAATCATTTAGAAGGAGCTTTACCATCGGAGATAGGCTCTATGAAAACCTTGTGGTATCTTGACCTTTCCAATAACAAGCTCTCTGGATCAATACCTCCACGCACTAATAATTCAACCTTTGAACTAGTAGATCTAAGCAGAAACAATCTATCAGGTGACTTTCCGATAACATGGCTAAATATGTCCACTATACAAGCATTAAACATCGAAAAAAACAATTTACCTGGAAAACTTCCAAGTTGGATTGATAAACAGTCCAATCTCAAAGTGCTCCAAGCCGGAGAAAATATGTTTGAAGGACATATACCAGAACAAATATGTAAATTTAAATATTTACGCATACTAGATCTGTCCCACAATAATCTTTCTGGACAAATTCCACCATGCATTATTCACATGGGATTAGAAAACAGTATTTTCTCTTTCATTGGTTCTTGGATTTATTCAGATACTACAGTGGGGTGGGGGAGCTCAACTTTACTGATGCCCACATACCTTTTAATAAACCTATTATCTGGAGGGGTAACGAACTAGGAATTGATATTTTCCAATATGCAGAGAATTTTGGCTTGGAACTTAAATCAAAAGGAACATCGGATTTTTACGAGTATAAATTACTTTTGGAGTGTCTAGTAGATCTGTCTTCCAATGAACTAGTCGGGAGCATTCCCAAAGAAATCGGTCAAATGAGTTGGTTAACAACATTGAACCTATCGAACAACTATTTAACTGGTACAATTAATACCAAATTCTATAACCAAATTGCACCAACTTCTAAGTTTAGACCTATCTCACAACTCTTTGACAGGACAAATACCAAGAGAACTGACTAAACTGACCTCACTTGAAGCCTTCTCTGTTGCATATAACAACTTATCCGGTCCCACATTAGATGTGAAAGCACAGTTTGCTACATTTGATAACAGAAGCTACGAAGGCAACCCAAATCTCTGTGGTCCTCCCCTGTCAAAGAGCTGTTTCTCTTATCCTGGCACAAAGCTGCCTTCTCCAGATGAAACTGTTTATGACAGAGGGGATGGAAGCATTGATTTTCTCATATTGTTCAGTTCTTTTGCCCTTTTCTTTGTGGTCAGTTTTAGGGGCTTCATGGCCGTTCTTTTTTTCAAGAAAAATTGGAGGTATGCTCTGTTTAATTTGGTTGATGAGCATGGTAATTTGATATATCTATGGGTTTTCCTTTTTGTGAGGAAGATTAGGATTCCTCGAAGGCGTGACTGAACGACTACTTGTCCAATTTTAGTTTCGTCGGATATGTGATATTATGTGTATTTCAATTTTCAAATAGATAAGAAAATGTATTGTGGATCTCTTCTTAATTTGCAGTATCTCAGTGAACTTTTTGCTATGTATTTTACGTCTATACTCGTATTTTTGAGAATTTTGTCATTTAGAGGTATTTTGTTTAATAAATAAGTAAACTTGTTTCTCCCATTTTATGTTTCTTCACAAAAACCGAGCAACCTTTCTCTCCTCTACTTTCCCTTCCGTTAGTAAAGGTGTTCTGACTTCTGAAGCATACCCTTAGAATTATGGACGGGATGGGCCGTTGTATCTTGATGCAATTACGTTCTTATTTCCACTTTCATTTATCATTCTTCAATTGGGCAGACACTTCTCGTCTGAAGCTGTGCCAATAATTCAGTCAGGGAAACATTTTTGCGTGTAATTGTTGCGGTTCAATCAATTTTATTTTAGAAAATTAAATATAACGATGCGTTGTAACATCTAGTGATAACAATAATGAACAAAAATGTTTCCTCCGAAAAAGCAACAATATGGATAACCGACTTTTTTTTTTTTTGGCAAATTAAGCCCGTAGGCAATTCATTCATCAAAATGTTACATAGTTCATAACATACAAGAGGGCAAATTGAAAAAATAAAATACATCTAAAAAATCACCCTATCTTTGAAAAGAAGTAAAGTTTATGCTCTATGAAACTGAGAGGCAAATAGTTCATCAATCATCAGTGGTAAGCAGAAGCGAAAAAAGTACACCATGAAACCCTCACTCACAAAGACACTAAACCGACAAACTCTCACTGACATTTCATCGAACAGTTGTTGGATATTAAACAAAATGGCTATCTAGTGGAAAAAACAGAAGGTGAAGGGAGAACCTAGAACAAACCTAGAGGAATAGAAAAATGATGAAACCTAAGAAGAGCTAAGAACCTAAAGAAAATTAGTCAAAAAAATTCGAAATGCCAAAATGAAAATAAACGGAAAAGGATAAGGGAGGAAGCTGAGAGATGAAGAAACCTGCGCACAACTGTTATTGGAGAAGCCAACCATTGCTTGAGAGTTGAGACCAACCAATGACCAGCTACATCTTTAAGACTTCGGAGTTTGGATTGCCGACCTTGATTCAAAAATCGCCCCAAAATCGCCTTGCACGAATTACGAATATTAGAAAAGATCTCGTTCCAGGGAGGGCCATCCTTGCATTAGTGAGTACACGTAATAACGAATAATTAACCGTTAACAAAAATGAAAACATATTATCTTATTAGTTTGATTAGATAATAAGTTAATAACATAAATTTTGTTGACGTCCTATTATATTTAAAAATATTTCTGCTTGCAGGAAATCACATTCACAAATCACAAACACACCAACGCTCTCTAGACTCTAGTTACAAACAAGTCCTGCGTCAAAACTAATTTTAATTTTTTATTATACAGAAGGAATAAAAAGTGTTATACTTTATTAAGCGCTTGTATTACATTTATGGACATTTATTATCTCTCCATCTCATTTTTAGATGCATATATTTGCTAAACAATTAGAAAGCACGTGCACTTCTAATTAAAAGTAAACAAAGAGTTGCGTAAACATACATAATTACACAAATATTTATTAAAAAATAATTAAAATATAGATTGAAATAAAGAATTTATTAGTCGTAATTAATTGTCATATATAGCTGACGCGTGACTAATACAAAATTACATGACTGGTCTCCTTGACTGTTGTTAACTTGAGAGAAGATATCAAAATATTCTTCTTCTTTTTTTTTTGTTTCCATCATGCTCCGAAAAAGACTTGCCCACTCTGCAAAGACCTGGATCAACTTGTGATAAAGTGAACATACAAAAATAATTTCAGTTTTGTCGTTTGAATGGGGTTTGCTTTGTTTTGGATACTTTAGAAATTATTTCATTCGTTTGAATGGGGTTTGCTGTGGGTCTAATTAAAGTAAAGAAACCCAAGATAATTCAGAGTTGAGAAAGTAAATTGTTTATTTCATTCTATTTTCAAGAGAAGTACAGAGGCGTTTATATAGCCAAAACAGTAATTACAATTATACCCTTAATGGATCTTGACTCAATCTAATCCTAATGGATCTTTTACTAGTAATTGACCTAAGCTATCCAGAGGACTATCTAATGAGATGAACCAGTATCGGAAGCCTCTCTGGTATCGGGTGTGATATTGGGTCTGATACTGGTAATACCCCCCCCCCCCCCACAAACCGAGGGCAGTGCACAAACCGATAGTTTGTGTTTCAGATCATTAAAGCGTCTGGATGGCAATGGTTTAGTAAGAATATCTGCAATCTGATCTCGAGAGGTGAGGAATTTCACATGAAGTTGTTTGTTTGCAATCCTCTCGCGCACGAAGTGATAATCTATCTCAATGTGCTTTGTGCGAGCGTGGAACATTGGATTGGAAGCTAGAAATGTTGCGCCGATGTTGTCACACCATAATGTCGGGGAAGATTGAAGTGAAACTCAAAGCTCATCGAGAAGATATTGAAGCCAGAGGATTTCAGCACAAGTTAAGGCAAGGCTACGATACTCAGCTTCTGTACTAGAGCGAGACACTGTAGCCTGTTTCTTAGCACTCCAAGACACTAAATTTCCAGCAAGATAGATGCAAAATCCAGTGGTTGAGCGATGGTCATCCCGGCACCCGGCCCAATCCGCATCACTATAAGCTTGAAGGGTAAGAGCTGAACCAGATTTCAAGGTCAAACCATGATTGAGTGATCCACAAAGGTATCGCAAGATCCTTTTAACCGCCATCCAATGAGACGTAGTAGGGCTTTGCATGTACTGAGATACGCGGTTAACTACAAAGGAGATATCGGGACGGGTTAATGTAGCATATTGAAGTGCACCCACTATACGTCGTTATAGTTGCGGGTTATCAAACAGATCACCATCAGCTTTGGTAAGAGAACAATCCGAAGGCATAGGTGTATCACAAGTCTTGGCATTAACCATGTTATCTCGGTTCAAAATGTCAAGGATGTATTTTGTTTGGGAAAGATGAGCACCAGTGGTATGAAAATTAACCTCAATGCCAAGGAAATAGTGAAGATCACCAAGATCCTTTAGAGCAAATTTATTGTGGAGAGTAGAGATGTATTTTGAGATGAGATTGGGGTTGGTACCGGTGATTATGATATCATCGACATAGACCAAGATGATTGTAAGGTTGTCATGTAGGTGAGATATGAAGAGAGATGGATCATAGTTAGATGCACAAAAACCAATATCAAGAATGGTGGAGCTAAGTTTGTGGAACCAAGCACGGGGTGATTGCTTGAGACCATAAAGAGATTTTGATGGGGGGCAAACGTGGTGAGGGTAAGAGGAGTCGATGAATCCGGGTGGTTGGGACATGTAAACCTCTTCTTTAAGGTCACCATGAAGGAAGGCATTTTGAACATCAAGTTGTCTTATGCACCACCGATTAGCAATGGCTAAGGAAAGAACAACTCGAATTGTAGTAGGACGAACCACGGGGCTTTAAAGTGTCAAAATAATCAACACCTTCTTGTTGATGAAAACCCTTGGCAACCAACCGAGCTTTATAGCGATCAATAGAACCATCAGATTTCCTTTTCACTTTATAAACCCATTTGCATCCGATTATCGGTTTGTCGGTTGGAGGTGGAACAAGAGACCAAGTTTTATTTAATGCAAGAGCATCAATTTCTTGTGCCATAGCGTGGCGCCACTCAATGTGAGGTTGAGCTTGGTTGAAGGTGGTTGGTTCTTTGTCTATGGTAGAGAGATATGCAACATAGTCAGGGAAATATTTTGGTTTGCGAGTGTTGGTTTGAGATCGGGTGGTCATAGGATGAGTTGCACAGGTTGTGATGGGAGCAGAGGTATTAGTAGCGGAGGTAGTGGTTTCTGGATTGAGGTCAGCCTCTCGGCCAGAAGTGTTAGGAGTAGTAGTATGGTCTACATAAGGATCAGGTTGGAATGCAGGCAGGTTGGGAGCAAAAGATGGTGTAATAGATGAGTGAGAGGTAGATTGCAATGTTACAGGAGAGGAAACCAGTGGCGTAGTAGAGCAGAAAATAGGCCCTGAATCTGTAGGTCGTGTGACACTGGGCTGAGAGGAAGCGTCTAACATTGACCTGTTATTTAAAAGTACAAGCAAGTCTTGGGATGTATCGGGACTGAAGGAGGATTGATTTTGAGAAGAGGAGGAAGTAGGAGATTGAGATTTGAAGGAAAAACTAGTCTCATCAAATTGAACATGGCGTGAGACATAGATTTTATTGGTAGGTAAGTGGAGACAACGATAACCTTTTTGAGTAGTAGAATAGCCGAGAAAGACACAAGGTAGAGAACGAAGTTGAAGTTTATGAGAGTTGTACGGCTTAATATAAGGAAAACATATGCACCCAAGAATGCGTAAAAGAGAGTAGTCTGGTGGTTTGTGAAAGAGAGTAGAATAGGGAGTAGAGTTGGAAGAGGAAGAAGGTAGCCGATTTATAAGAAAGACAACACTCGAAAAGATCTCATCCCAAAACACATTAGGTAACATAACATATGACATAATAGAAAGAGATAACTCAATAATATGGCGATGCTTGCGTTCGGACACACCATTTTGTTGAGGTGTATAAGGGCAAGTAGTTTGATGTACAATTTGTGGGAACAAATTATCAATAGGCTTATACTCGGTACCGCCATCGGTGTGCAAAACCTTGATGGTTGAATTAAACAAATTTTCTACTTGAGACTTGAATCTAGAAAAAACCGACACAACTTCACTCTTATTTTTCAAGAAATAAATCCAAGAGAAGCGTGAGAAATCATCCACAAACAATACATAGTATCTAAATCCATTATTTGAAACAATTGGAGAAGGTCCCCAAACATCACTATGAATCAACTCAAATGGAGACAAAGAAGAAGAGGAAGACAAAGGAAAAGAAAGCTTATGAGCTTTACCAAGCATACAATCATGACAAATGTCAAGTTTATGAGAATTACAAGGTAAACTAAAATTTCTCAAAATGTGTAACGTGGTGTCATGAGAAGGGTGGCCAAGGCGGCGATGCCACAAATTAGCATCTGTGCGAACACCAAAATAAGCTTGAGGAGGCTTGAAATTGGTACAAGTTTTAGGTAAGTTGTAAAGCCCATTCGCACAAGGAAATTCAAGTAGAGTCTTGTTGGAAGGGTGAACCTTCAAAGCACAAATGGATTGAGAAAAAGTAATTGTAAGTGTAGAATTATCACGCAACAATTTGGACAAGCTAATGAGATTTCTAGAGAAATTAACAACATGAAGAGTATATTTTAGCAACACAACATGATTAGCAATGTGAAGGGAGGCAGTACCTATATGGTGAATAGGAAGACCCGAGCCATCACCGATTTGGAGGTTGTCACTGCCAGTGTAGTTGAAGAAGGATGATAGATTGTTCAAGTCGTCGGTGACATGGTGACTAGCGCCTGAGTCCAAAATCCAATCAGCCGAAGTGTTGGCATGTTGAGGTTGCGCCACATAGGCCTAAAAGGTAGAAGCAACTGGTTTTTGTTGATAATTGGGATCAGGTGTATATCTGAATCTGCAAGTCTTCGCAGAATGACTATACTTTTTGCAAATTTGACAGGGTTGTTTGTTGTTAGAACGAGCATTGTGCTTCTGGGAGGAATTGTTATTGGAAAAGACTGGGGATGGAGTTGTCAATTGTTGAGGCATAGAAGGCCTGAACATTTGTGGAGGTGTAGGAAGAAGGGGTCGAGACGCAGCCGATTGAGTATTGGAAAAGTAACCAGCTGGGCGTGGGTTGGATGGATTAGAGGGTGGACGGGAACCACCATTTCCAGGAGAAGGATTGAAGGTGAAAAAGGCAGTCGGATTCGAGTAATTGGTTGAAGAAGGGAAGGTGCCATGAAAAGAGGAGGTATTGAAGAACGCCGTAGGAGCTGAATAGGTTGGGAGTTGAGTAACCCCTCATGGCTAAGTAACATTCCTTCAAGATCAGAGAAGGTGAGAGCATCGTGCCGACTCGTAGCGGTGATAGCAGCAACAAAGGGGTTGTAATCTGAACCAAGACCGTTCAAGACTGCCAGTACAAGATCGTCATTTGAGATTGGAGCCCCGATGAAAGCCAATTCATCGGAAATGCGACGAATTTGTTGTAGAAAGGTAGCGCAAGAAGAGGCCCCTCTGGATATATTTTGAAGCTGTCGTTTAAGGTCGATTAGTTTGGCACGGGAGTTGGAAGAGAAGTGTTGATGAAGAGAACTCCATAAGGCGGAGGTGGTAGTGCAAGATATGAACTGAGCCTGCACGGATTCTGACAAGGTGGAGCGAAGCCAGCCTAGAAGAAGTTGGTCTTGTCGATTCCACGGAAGATACTCAAGATTGAACTCAATCTGTCCAGCGGAATTATGCAGAGTTGGGTTAGGAGGAGAAGAGGTAAGAAATTGACTGAGGTTGTAGCCAGAGATGAGGGGAATTATTTGTGCCTTCCAGGTAAGAAAGTTCTTATGTGTTAATTTGAGAGAAACTGGTATATTGGGAGGTGTTATCGAATTGAATGGAGAAGGGATAAGGGAATTGTTAGATTGATTTGGTGGTGGAACGGAAGAGGAAGACACCGGAGTAGGTGGTGGATTGAAGAAGCCTGGAGGAGGAAGATCGCTCATGGCGTCTGATACCATAAAGAAACCCAAGATAATTCAGAGTTGAGAAAGTAAATTGTTTATTTCATTCTATTTTCAAGAGAAGTACAGAGGCGTTTATATAGCCAAAACAGTAATTACAATTATACCCTT
Source organism: Rhynchospora pubera (assembly GCA_028095005.1). Classification (NCBI taxonomy): domain Eukaryota; kingdom Viridiplantae; phylum Streptophyta; class Magnoliopsida; order Poales; family Cyperaceae; genus Rhynchospora; species Rhynchospora pubera. Next base: position 78,381,251 of record CM051462.1, read on the forward strand.
AATGGATCTTGACTCCATCTAATCCTAATGGATCTTTTAGCAGTAATTGACCTAAGCTATCCAGAGGACTATCTAATGAGATGAACCAGTGTCAGAAGCCTCTCTGGTATCGGATCTGGTATCGGATGTGATATTGGGTCTGATACTGGTAATATAAAGATTGCTAGGGATTAAAGTTTGACTGCACTAAGCACCGTGAATCCACGTGGAATCCACCATATCATTAATTAATGTACATGTACGCCTTCATGCACAAGATTAGGGGCTACAGTTTTGGAAAGTTTTCAAAGATCAGAGAAGACTGTCGTTGATTGGGTCTCCAGACTGTGTTAACACAGTGTCAAATCCAAACTCAATATATGCAATAATGCAGAAATTGCAGATTGATTAATGAAGAATTGTGTTACTGTGTATATATATGATATGCCATCATTGATATTATCAACAATATATATCCATCGTGTCTTATTGTGACGCTACTTTTCCTTCGTGTTTTCTCTTTTCTACCGTAGTTTGACCTGCCAATTTCTTGGTCGGTTTTATCAATGTTACGCATCCATTGTTCCACAATGGTTGCTCAATCTAACTACAAATACTAGGTACTCTTTCAATAACAATCGTTTATATTCCTCTTAGTCACTATCTGACGTTTGAAGTTTTTAATTTTTTGATAGACGAAGATTATATGGGCCAGCGGGCCTTGGCCTTGTATTTTATTTTTATGCACCGGTAGTGTTTAGGTTAATTTAGGTTAATTATTTCTTTTAAGAAATACTGTTTAAAGAGGACAAGTATAAAAGGGAGGCGCAAATGTAAGAGGCGGCAGAAAATTTCAGAAAATAATTGATATCGAAAAGTCGGCAGCAGCCATTTTCTTGAGAATCTGTGTGATCTCAATCAAAATTTCTCTTATTCGTATTTTTTCACAATCTTTCTCTATTGTTCGTGCATCATTTTTATTTACTAGCAATTCAATTACCATCTCTTTTGCAAATGATATTATCTCATTGACGAAATGATTTCTAAGACGTAGAGTCAGATAATTTCTTGACGTCCGGAAAATTTTAGTGAATTAACCGATTTGCAATTGCAATAAAGAAAAGCGCCATAACAAGCTTTGCCCAGAGGGTAAAAAAAAAAAAAAAAACTAAAACAGATGCAAAAGGAAAAAAAATATACACAAATGAAATATTTTCTCAAAATGATTCCTGAAATCAACAACCCAGTTAATTACCTTCTTTAGAGAAAGATTGCATATTAATTTTTATAAACATAAACAAAAAAGTAAATATTAAAGATAAAATGATTAAAAAAGGGAAAATTTTTCCTGAGCTCACATTTTTGGAATAGGACCCCTTGGTGTAATTTTTAGCACATATTTTAGTCAAAATATATTAGTGTGTTACATTTTGTTTGATATTTACCTTCAATTATGACACCTGTAACATTGGCTCGGATTGATGATTGAATGATATTGGGAGAACTGTTCTTCTGAAGTCTAGTGAAAGAGGATGTAAAACACGCAATAAAAACTTTTGTGTGCGTAATGACTACGGTCCACTCTCCAATCTTCTCCCAAACTCACTAGGATCGATGTTTCTCACTTCTACCTTTATCTTTTTCTCCCAATTGTATCATAACTTTTTTTCATAAAAAAAAAGATAAATTTCAATTTTAAGTTTTTTGTAACTAACTTACAATCAAATTTTGACATCCTATTCCCGTTAATTATACCACATGATGAAGTGTTTTCTGAATATAATTAAATAGAGTGGCGTAAATAAATGATTAAAAATTAATTGTTATTTGATCATTTAATTTTATAGGAAGATTAAAATTATGATACTAGTTGAGGTAGAAATTTAGAGGTAAGTAGATGGTTGGCTCATTATTAATGAGATGTAAAAGGGGTATCAATGATTAAAATTATGATACTCGTTATAAAGTGATCTGGGTCAACTTCCCATAAAGTGAACATAGGAGTGTCGTGTGTACTTCGTCTTTTGAACGGGGCTTGCTTTATTTTGGTCACTTTAGAAATTTAAAACTGTGGGCAGTGTTTTTAAAACCGTACTGACTAGTGACCGAAATCCGATATTTTTTGTTATTTTTCGAAATTTTTCAATATTTTCTCTCACAATTTTAGATACCGTCAATTTGATAACTGTTTCGGTCTCGGTATTACCAGAATTTTCTGATATGGGGTACGGTTTCCAAAACACATGGTTTGGGTCTATTTAAAGATTGCTAGGGATTAAAGTTTGACTGAACCAGAGCATCGTGAATCCACGTAGAATGTGGATCCATATCCCGTAGAGTTTTATATGGTCTTGTTTGGGTGCTTTTAGAGTGAAAAAGAACTCTTCCGTGAAGAAAAATAAAACAGTGTTATTCTAGAAAGAAGAGTGAAATGAGTATTATTCTAGAAAAAAAGAAATATTAATTATTTGGAAAGAAGAGTGAAATGAGTATTACTCTCCCAGACTCAGGATGTTTCTCACTTCTCAAATTTTCATGTTTTACAGCGTTAATTGTAACTTGGTTTCTACTTCTACCATTTACTCCCAATAGTATCATAATTTTTTTTTAATAAAAAGTGACAAATTTTTTATTTTAAGTTTATGCAACTAATTTTCAATCATATTTTGACTTCGTATTCCGTAAATGATACCACATGATGAAGTGTTATCTGAAAATAATTATATAGAGTGCTATACAAAATAAATGATTAAAATTACGATACTATAGTGCAGGTAAAAAATTGAGAGGAAAGTAGATAGTCGCTCATTATTAATCTGATGATGATGTGAGAGGGAACTTGTACGTAATCCATGACTTATGTTAGTTATTTATAATTTTCTTTAGCTGGAAACTGACTCGTAAGTTTTATTTTAGAAAATTTTTATTCAACTGAAAACTCGTCAACTGACATTCAATATTATAATGATATTTCGTAAAATTTTAATATTACACTTGTATCCCATATTTGGTACAAAAAAAGTGTAAAATTTGATATAGGGATTGATTTAATTTGAAACGTGATAACAAGCCAATCCATATGCTAATCTATAAATGCTAGTGTTTTACTTTGTGATAACTCTGAGGTTAACCGGCTCTTAAACCTCTGTTCCTGCATTTCCTATCCAAGAAAGTTCTACCAACTAATGGCAACCGGAGTCTGTACATGCATACATTGTTGGTGCAAAAATTCAAATAAACAAATTCGGATAGCATAAAAATAAATAAAATAAGTAATCAAAACATTTTTACCCGAATCGCGCTAGGCGCTGTCCTTAAGCGTATTCCGTCTCAACGTGCAAGAGGAACCGCAACCAAGATAAGACGGGTAAATGTCACTCCTTAGGGCACGACCGGAGAAGTGTCTGATGAGAGTTCTCCACAATATCCAGCAGAATCAATCGAAATAATATTCTAATCAAATTGGAAATTACTAAGAGGAATATCAATATGGATTATAGGAATTTAATCAAATTTATTTTTTCTGTCTCAACTCTCATATCACAGAAACATATATGAGCTTGTTTATATAGCAAATAAATTTATGGCCACTACAACCACATTCAATTCATAGTGATTATGGAATAAATAAATTTCCTTTAACCGGCTTAATGGACTAATCAAAAACTCATGTGTAGTGGGAGATAAATGTATTAAAGATATAATTAATTTTGATAACCGATAGCAACGGGAAAAGATGTAATGGTCATCAAATATTTAATTCCTTCAAATTCCTCCAAATAAATAATGTTAATCAAAATTAATTAATGAAAATTTTGAGTTTTATGAATATGTTCCAACAATCCCCCACAAAACTCAAAATTTATGAACATCAAAATATGAGATATGAAAAAACATATTAGGGATTTCACTGAAGCAAAATGATCAGTTTCAGATATATATATATAAACAAATTGGATAAAATTAGGAATTTGGAACAAACAAATGGTGAATAACAAATTGCTGGATATTTATATTCGCATCATGAAGTAGTTTTCAAACCTTGAACTTCACTTAGTATAGGTGCATCAAATTTGGAGGAGACAGAGAGAACTTATGTCTTGAACTCGTTCCTTGGACCCAAATTCTACGACACCATACACGTAATACGGAGAAAAATCATCGCGGGGTGCGCATTAATGGCCATACGCATGTACCTTGGATTTTTCATGAGAGTCTTAAGGGCTTACCCATGCCCAGCACCGCGGCCGTATACAGACACTCTCATATAGGTGAGTCCCTGCCAAGGATGTGTGTAGATGCACATCCCACGGAAATTACCGCTTTGGTCCTCATTAAGAGCTAATATGCTCAACCTTACATCTACATAGAGCACACTCACCATAGGGATGGGGTTGGAGTCTATGCTCCTAAAAGTGTGTACTCTTCGACCACTTGTCGGATTGTTATTACCCATTGAATCTCTTTCCAGGGGTCTGCCTTTCGGAGATTGGGTTGCCCCCGCAAGTGGCCCTTTAGGGCTAATACCCATCCCCCTCGATGAAATATGAACTTCTCATTAAGTTCATATATATAGAACTTCTCATTAAGTTCATCTCATTTTTATTTTTATTTTTATTTCATTTTCTCATGCCGACTAGTCGCTTTGATACTTGAGCTCAATTCATTTCTTTTCCTGCAAAGAAACATCTAAAAACAACATCTCCAAAACTTTATTAGTGATAATCTATAAAGCATTTCATAATAGCATCATGCTAATATAAATTTATACATATATAATAATATTTATCAATAATCTGAAAGTCATATTTTAATAAAACGAAAATCCCCACATTTTTTTCATATACAAGTACCATAAATTAATTATGCACTCAAATCAGTTGATCACAAAAATGCGGAACACAAATTCATAAAGTTGATCACAGCTTGATTTCATTTATTCCCCACATTTTCTTTGAAGAATTATATTTTTGTAATTTTTAGAATTAAACTTTCTTTGTCATAACTCTCATTTATGATGAAAAACAAACAATCGGAATTTAACTCCAGACAAGTATTAATATACTTGTCTAATAAATAAGTCCATAATATAAAAATTTCGGGATATTAAATATGTTATTTACGGAGTTTTATATATGAAATAATAGAAATTCCAATGTATACTTGATCAATATCACATAATAAATCATGGTCAGTCAAGAAATCTCAATCATCATAACTATCAGTCAAGAAGGTCTAATTTTTTTTTTTTTTTAGTTTATACCCCCACATTTCGAATTACTATTAGTAATTTTTTTTTTCAATTTTTTTAATTTTCATGATCTAGAAAAATATCATTTGATCTCTTATTAATGATCAATGGAAATAATTCAAACTGAACATATATTAATAGGTTCCTCGAAGCTTATAGTACAATTCTCTAGTAGGATCATAATATAAATTTCAGAGAATTTGCAGAGATTTATTTTAAGGGATATATAAGACTCATTGATTCCTAGAAGAAACGGCTATTTTAGCCAAATTAAATGGAGTATAATACTACTAGTACGACTAGCAATATATCAAATATGCAGTAGCAAAATTAGAATGTCATAAATTCATCAATTTTTCAGAATAATTCAATCAATCTACACATGATATTGTCTAAACATTAGACTTCAATTTCAACACTAGTTGTGAGGGTCAGAAAATCAACAACAATATTCATACGAAGAAAAATTGGTGTTATAAGATAATATATATTCAAGAATATATCTGACACGTGAAGAGTCAAATTATTTGCAATAAAATGGCTAGTTACTCAATTTGAATCAATTTTAATTTTTTTAATTTTTTTTTATACACTTTTACTTGGATATATCAAGGATTAAATTCTCAATTCAACACTTAAGGCAAAGCAACATCAAGTACTAGTTAAAGATAGCACCGGATGAAAAAGCACATAGGATCAAAATCTAATAATTAATTTTAACATATTCTCTACAATTTAAGATCATTAACAGAACTAATTAAATTAATTTTACTGCATTCGGACTAATATATATAATCTGCCAACAAATTTTATTTCAAAAAAAAAGTCCAACAATTTGTTTAATCAAATAGTC